>OW964569.2:13394616-14644616 GCA_943138885.2 Tholera decimalis
TACTGACATATTGGGAATAACCTCACGCTCTGTTTGTAACGTTTTGAAGGAAGTAAATAAAGGTGCACCGCCAACTCCTCCTAAAAAAACTGGACCAAAGCGAAGTTTCAAAGATAAAATTGATGAATTTACATTCTCTGCAATACGAAGAATTGTTCATCAGTTCTTTTACCGAAATGAACCTCCAACCATTGCAAAGGTTAGTCAATCAGTCAGACAGTATTATTTTATACCTACATCTTTTATACATAAGTAATGATTCCAAGCTATCATAAAATTTACTATTTTAGATTTTACAAGTGATGAACGATGATTCAGAAATGCCTAAGATTTCCAAAGACACCCTCAGAAAATTTTTAAAGCATCTTAATTTTAAATTTGTTGCACGGTCACGCAAGAGCACACTTATTGATCAAAATGTTATAATAACATGGCGCCAGCGTTACTTGCGATCTATATGTCAGTTTCGACGAGAAGGGAGACATATATATTATCAAGATGAAACTTGGGTTAACGCAGGTAAGGCTAACATTTATACACAAAATGAATTTATATACATTTTACATTAAATTTAATAGTAATATTGAATGTTCATGTAAGTACTATATTTATTTTAAGGTCATACTGTAAAAAAAACTTTGGTGCACAAGAATGTCACATCATCTCGACAAGCGTTTTTGGAGGGACTGACCACTGGATTAAAAAATCCATCTGGAAAAGGCAAACGTCTCATAATTAGCCATATAGGTAGTGAAGAAGGCTTCCTGGAAGAGGGGCTCATGATTTTTGAAGCAAAGAAAAATTGTGAAGATTACCATGATGAGATGAATGCAGTTTGTTTTGAGGAGTGGTTCGCTGGAGTTTTACCAAAATTAAGACCAAACTCAATTGTGGTGATGGATAATGCACCTTACCACTCCCGAAAATTGGAAATGGCACCAAAAATGAGCTGGAAAAAAGCTGCCATTCAAGATTGGCTTTTAAATAAAAATATTCATTAAGAACCAGATATGGTTAAGGCTACGCTTTTAGAACTGATTCCACATAACGAGTCTTTTAATAAGTACGCTTTAGACGAAATGGCAGCACAACATGGGATCACGGTTTTAAGACTGCCCCCTTACCATTGCGAGCTAAACCCTATCGAATTGATATGGGCGCAGGTAAAGGGGCATGTAGCTCAAAATAATAAAACCTTCAAATTGACAGACGTGAGAAATTTATTTCAGGAAGGCATTCAAAAAATTACGGCTACTGAATGGTCTAAATGCGTATCCCATGTTGTCAAAGAAGAGGAAAAAATGAGTAGGCTAGATATGTTAATTGACAATATCACAGACACATTTATAATAAATGTTACAGAAAGTGACAGCGATGGCGATGACGGCGACAATTTATAAAATAAATTATTACCATAATACATCTATCTGTTTTATTTGTCATGTTCCTTCATGATCACATTTTTTTATTTATTTCACACACAATTATAAAAGAAAAGTCTCAGATCGTTAATTAATCGTCAAAACTAAATTATTGGTTCAGAAATATTTAATTTCCTGATATACTTAGTTTACTAGAGTAAAATTATAAACGAGAAGAATCGATCCGGAAATATTCCATTTCCATATCGAATAATTTCGCAACGTCACTATTTAGTACTTGTCATAACGTTGCAACACTGAAATTGTCAAATTTGGAATCGAATTAAAATTCCGAGTATAGTTGGCGGACAGCGTCACTGTATCTAATTAAATATGAAGCCTTAGTCAACATAGTGCTTCCAGTACCCGCTCACCCGTACGAGACACGTGTCATGTTGTTCTATTCTCAAGTCTTTTAGTCACCAGCCAGTCTGTTTGACTTGTAAAACAATATCAACCGCATCGCTAAACAAGCGAGTTTTGGCAAGTATTAATTTCGTTTTCTCTTTTTAATTGAGTTCGTCTATACTTTCACTTTGAGAAGAAATATATATATATATATAGTATACCAAGTGCACGGCTTCTTTGGAAGATAACAAACAATATGGAAAGGGTTTTGTAATCCTATGTCTACATGTGTGGAACTTATTATAAATTTCAATGCACTGATATCAAGGACAGGATTTTTCAAATTAAGAAGAAAGAAGAGAATTTTGCTTGAGATTTGAGTCAATACGCACAGCAGCCGTTACATAAAGATGTTGCAATGACGACTCCGTAGTTCCTATCACTTTTGATAGGTGCGTGTAACTGCTGTAACAGTACTGTGGGCACGCGCAAGAGAATATATATATATATAAGTGTGTGACAGTATATGGTGCCACGATGCCAAAAGATATAAAATAAGTGTAGTCCTTCTAGAGAAAAAAGTGAAGGCAAAATACTTTGTCATGTCTGTGTTACTTAATCACCGCAGCGAGTCTCCAGTTGGGTCATTAAGTGTAAGCGCACGCCGTGCGTACCATATCGCGCTCCACGTAGCCGTGCAAATTGCGTTCACTATTCGAAAAAAACTAATTGTCATGCACTCGTCATCTGGCCGGCAAATTTTTTTCCGTTATAATATTTTGCACTTCTCTCGAAAAGCGTTCTTTAATTTAGAACACTTTTCGATGGGTTTTATTATGAATTCACTGCACTATGCGTAATTTGTCATCTTTCAATACTCTGTGGAGTGTAAAGTGCAGTTCAGACGTAATAACTGACAGATTAAACAGAGAGTAAGTTTACGTATTATGTTAACAATTTGGTCATTAGGACAAAGAAGAAAGAGAAGAGTGCCCTCGATTTCTCCATGATTCCATCATCAGATCCTGACGTGATGACAATGGGAACAACTAGAAAGTATACAAACAAAATAAGCAAACAAAAAAAAAAGGATTTTCCAAATCGGTCTTCGATTTACATTACATACATACATAAAAACACAACATATAAAACATATATAAAAAAAAATTAATGCCTCCTCCTTTTTTGAAGTCGATTAACAAAGAAAAATAAAAACTCTCATATTAATTAAACAAAAATAGCTCGTTTTTGTCCATAAACAACATTCCCCTGGACAAATGTCTGCACAAAATCGTCCATAACTTAAAAACCAAGAAGAAATTGTGTGGGTTTTTTATAAATGTATAATTAATTTACTATTGCCCTTCATTTTATCTACAAATATACTTAACATTGAATAAAATTTACTTAGGACAGTCTTGTATGGACGAATTCCAAATAGCAGAGAAACACCCGCATACAGACACTATGAAAAACAAAGTTATTTGGCGTAATTACTACGGAACCCTTCATGGGCGAGTTTGACTCGCACTTGGCAATTTTTTTTATTATATGCCAACCTAGTTTTTAAAATGCTGCTATGTTTTTTTTTTATTCAGAATAGACTCGTGTTTGACCACCATCTCACCTGATGGTAAGCGATGATGTGGTCGAAGATGGAGCACGCTTACCTAGAAGTAACCTATTCACTCTTGATTTAAAGACCCCTAGGTTGTAACTATCTAGAAACACAGACTCCGGCAGGGAATTCCACTCCTTAACCGTACGCACAATGAAGGTATTCCCAGAAAGTTTTGTGCATATGGGTGGAATGTCCACCATGTAACGGTGGCGCGTCGCCGTTTGTCTTGTAGTCCGATGATGGAACGGGCTTGGCAGAATAAGATTGTGTAATTCCATCACACACTCCCCGAAATGTAACCGATAGAAAACCGATAGACTTGCAACTCGTTGTCGATGTTCAAGGCTCTGGAGCTTTGACTCGATCAGTGCATGGTTGCCAATGAGTCTTTTGGCCCGTTTCTCGATAGACTCAAGTGCTTCCAGTTGCTACTTGGCAGATCCATCCCAAAGATGAGAGCAGTACCCCATACACGACCTAACCTGGGCTTGATATAGATTGAGCAGCTGTTCCAGTGTGAAGTACCGTCTTACCTTTGCTAGGATTCCCAACTTTTTTGCTGCTAGTTGAGCTTTAGCCTCAATGAATGGACCGAAATTGAGGGTGGAAGTTAGTGTGACCCCAAGAAGCTCAATCCGATCGGTTATCAGCACGGGTACACCACGGAAAGTAGGAGCCGGTTGGAATTGCCATCTATTAGTGAATATTGTTGTTAAATGATAAGGTCAACCTTCAAGGTAAAGCAACCTTTACCAAGGCCAGCCCTTAAATAAGTTACCATATGAACAAATCGAGATTTCTCCGTACCTCGAAAAGCACGATAAGTCGTTGGTTCCAGCTATCATTTTGACATATTTGGCACTCACCACGGGTAGTCGAAGCCAGAACAAAAACCTGACACTACCACGATATGAGTTAACACTATGCTGTGTCTTAGGACTTCTTTGGACGGCACCCGAGCTGCTTCGAACCGCAGAACCTCCACCCGAAGGGACGCAGAAAGGCGACGTCTACTCGTTCGGCATCGTTATGCACGAGATTGTCAACAGACAGGGAGCATTTTGGCTCGGCCCTGGCATTGAAATGGCTCCAAAAGGTAAGCACGAGACCATTTATTTTTATATTATATTTCTTCTGCTGCCCTTTAGTTCCGGAACCGTGTCTCGTTAGAATGTTCCCGCAACCCCGGCAGGCAATGGCCCTATTGGGCCCCGTAACTAATTTTAACGACTCCTTGAGGCGCGTGTGGAACACTCGGCTGTATCTCGCCGGGCCTGGTCATTACCGGACTGCGAGCTAGCCCTACTCGCCGCCCACAAGCCCGCGCCTACGGTGGCCGGAAGTCGGCTTGCGATCCACATTCTGCCTGGGTTTCATTTAAGGCTTGCAAACTTGTTTGACTATTGAAAGACCTGGATTGTTTTCCATGCCTAGCTGCTAATGGCATGACTTCAAAGATATACTATTTATTGTACATAATTACAAATAACGACATTAAACAGTTGCTAGCTATAATATTTCTACAGTTACAGCTGGTACTCATGCTTCCTCTATGAGAGAGAATCTGCGTCAGTCCACCCAGCGCGCGTTGGTGGAAGCAACAAGTCTTCCAACGTTTGCCTTTCTTTGTTTTGAGAGCAATGGTGACGATGTGAATTACATCAAGTAAGGTGCTTAACAGGGTTTAGAACTCATGACCTATTATTAGTAACCACTGCAACGTCACTAATAAGGGCTTCTAAAATAAAAGGTTGTAATAGGCGTTCTTGTCTATAAGAACGATCTTTTACAGGCAACCTCTGGATGGATTTAACACAGAGGCTCTCATACCACATATAATTGATGTTCCCGTTATTAATCAGGGATAAACATCAGGTCTATATTTACTACAAAATGTGACACAAAAGCATTCTATTCGGGCTCCTATACTGCCTAAAGATATACTGCGCTTTTTTCGGCACAGAGCATTTATTTAATTTATGTTCCGGAAATGAAGAGCGTCAATAATTTCCGTGAATTTGTACCAGGTTAGCTCAATAAACGTAATGGGATTCCATTTTATACAAACAAACCAAATCGCTAAAATGTTATATCAAGGGTTTCTTTTTTCTTAATTTAACGCAGAAGCAAGTAATACAATAAAAGGTTCATTGTTGGGCTGCCCTTTTGAGAAACTGAGTTGGGTCTTGGGATCAACAGGTACTCCACAAATTGTTTACATTTTAACCGACTTCCAAAAAAGGATAAGCTTCTAAATTCGTCTCTAATTGGTTTCCAAGTCAACTGAATACCTAGGTCTGATCACCCCGCGCGTGCCCTGCAATGCAGCGTACGTAGCCTGAACCATTCATTTGTCTTGGCACTGAATTTTAAAGACATTGGATGTATAATTTTGTTTATAAGAAATTAAATTAAACATCCATGTAACAACAGTCTTTAAGATTATGTTTCGCTTTTTAGAGCAGTTATTAGTGTTGTTTTTTTAAGTCGGTCCAATTTTTTTGCTGAAAAAATCTGTAATTCTTTGGTATGTAGAAATAGCCTATACTTTCCCAACTGTTGGGTCACTGACCTCCTCAATATGCGAGGGAATGGGCTGTAACTCACCAAGCGGGTCCATTGCGGATTGGTGGGTGTCGCATATCCTCTGCTTTTGCGTTCTTAGGACATTCTGGTTTCTTCAATATGTTTCCCTTCACATTTTTATGAGCAGTAGTGATGATGAAAAATATAAAATATAATGGCAACAATTAAAAAATATGTCCTTGATTGGATTCGTCCCCACAACTCACAACTTGTAAGGCGTGCCTGCGGGCACCAGCGGGCCGCTACTGCTCATACCACACCAGTTTCATATCATGTTATTAATTTATTTTAAATTAAAACATACTTGGCTATTAATGTAATGAAGATCTCTTCTGTTCCTAGACATAATCGAGACGGTGATATCAAGTGGACTTCGTCCGAACACTTCTCACCACCGTTCATGCGAGGTTGACGATGCCACCGAACTGATGCGGAGGTGTTGGGCTGAAGATCCTCTGGAAAGACCTGTCTTCGGTCATTTGAAGGGAGCAATCCGGCGCCTCAACAAGTAATATATTATGTACATATGTCTTCATCTTCTGGTGTACATGTAGTGTTACATTTTCTTTTGCTTTTTTGTGCTATACTTTAATATTGTTTTTCGCGTTTTAATTTTATAATTGGTTGGTTTATACCTGGTATAAAATTGCACGTAATGACTCTTTTAATCGAAAATTATCTAAAAAGCATTTCACGCCACATGAGCTAGATAAAAATACTTAATTTTAATTAGCCATAATAAACTTTTATCATCTACTTAGCCTTTTCCCAATCACATCGGCGTCGGCTTCCAGTCTAAGCGGATACAGCTGAGTACTAGCGTTTTAAAAGGAGCAACTGCCCATCTCGCGTCCCCAACCCAGTAGCTGAATAACACGATACACGTTGGCCAGTCAGTTCAGTCGCTCTTGTATTCTGGGGTTGTGCTATCCCCACATATATACATAACCACTTCCTGCGTGGAGTATTGCAGCCACTTGTGGGATGGCTCTGCAAAGTACCAACTTGCTGCATTGGAATCGATCGAGCGCAAAGCTAAAAGGCTTATAGGCGACGAGGTGCTGGTGGACAAGCTTCATAGCCTGGCTCATCGGCGAACCGTTGCTTGCCTGTCGGTTTTCTACAGATTGTACTTCGGGGAGTGTGTGCAGGAGCTCCATGACCTGATTCCTCCATCTCCCTTTCACTACCGGTCTATCAGACGCACGGCTGGGTACTACCCACACTTGGTTGATATACCGTCTTGTCGTACTTTGTCGGCTTCTCCACAAGCTGTGGAATTCTCTGCCGGCTTCTGTGTTCCCTGCCATTTATGACCCTTCAGCCTTTAAAGCACGAGTAAATAGGCATCTTCTGGGCTCGCTCGTCTCATCTTAGACCTCATCTATCGCTTACCATCAGGTGAGATCGAAGTCTAGAGTGGGCGCATCAGTAATAAAAAAAAATATATTATGGTACATGTTATTCATAAAACATGGCGATTTAAATTGTATTTAAGTATTCTGTAATTTATGTAATTAAATAGACTTTGTTCAGAAGCTAAATTACGATTATTTATTTCTTTGCTATCTTTTAAATTTCAGCTTAACTTTTTATTTTTAAGAATATATTAAAAAAAAAACTGTTTAATAATGTTTTGAATTTTTATTTTTTCAACAGAACTCAAGAAAGTAGCAATATATTAGATAATTTGCTTTCCCGTATGGAGCAGTATGCGAATAATTTGGAATCATTAGTTAGTGAGAGAACCCAAGATTATCTAGAAGAAAAGAAGAAATGTGAGGAGTTATTGTATCAGCTTTTGCCAAAGTAAGTATATTAATTATTTAAAAAGTGCACTCATCAAATATCAACCTTTTTTCATCCTTTTGCAGTTTGTATACAGACAGACAGTTTATTCGATGATGGAAGTTTTCTTTTATAACAAAGACGGAGCTAATTTTCATTCAGTAATATGTTCTCCATATTCTCGAAATAATCCCAAAAATGTATTTGATTAAAGACGCGGAAAGTTGGATTTAGAAAAACATGTCATCTTTTGAATTAAAAACATATGATCAAGATTTAATAAAAAAGATAATTACAGTAAACTAAAATAATTATCTTAGTTACTTATTAATTTCAAACGCGACTCTTGGCTGATTCTTTTTTTTAATTTTTCAAGACACATTTTCTCTGTTTTCTATTTAATCGTTACAATCTTGGTTAGTAATGACATATTTGTTTTGAATATCAAGACAAACAAAATTATAAGTCCCATGACAATTATTACGATTTAAAAAATGTATATATTTTTACGATACCATACGTTGCCTCAGACGTGCATAGTCAGAGCAAATAAAATTGAAGTGTCTGTCTGTGATTTTACACGCATGTTATAGGTACAGTCATAATCAAAGTCTTGAGAAGCGCTTGAGTCCAAGCGGGCCAAGAGACTCACTGGCAACGATGCACTAGTCGAGTCAAAGCTCCAAAGCCTTGAAAATCGACGACGAGTTGCAAGTCCATCGGTTACATTTCGGAGAGTGTGCGATTGAATTACGCAATCTAATTCCACCTAGCCCGTTCCATCAATGGACTACAAAATAAACGGCGATGCGCCATCATTATATGGTGGACATCCTATCCATACGCACAAAACGTTTTGGGAATACATTCATTGTGCGTACGGCTAAGGAGTGGAATTCTATGCCGGATTAAGTGTTTCCCGATAGCTAGCTATAGCCTAAGGGTCTTGAAGTCAAGAGTGAATAGGTTACTTTTAGGTAAGCGTGCTCCATTTTCGACCACATCATCACTTACCATCAGGTGAGATGGTGGTCAAACACGAGCCTATTATAAATAAAATAAAAAAACATTCTTCTTCGTCTTTCTGTTTGTATGGAGTTTTTAAATGTGACTCAGGCTGGCTTGACAAATCTTCAAAATAGCTCGCATTTAACTAAGTCAATAGGGCACTTTATGTGACGGATAAACACTGTTCAGTACCAAGCCAGCGCAACGGTAACTGGTATGCTGAACTGTCCACGGTACGTGGAGCTTTGCCGTTGCTTGAAAACAAACTATAGGCTCTTAGGCCTTACCAATAAATAGTTAACTTTACACAATTTGACTTACCAGTTCTAGACGCCAAGCGAGGATCTGTTCTGATCACGTCCGTGTGTGTGTATGTGAGTATATTTGAAAGTGTAATGTGAGCAAGTATGGATGGACGAAGGTTCTCAAAATGCAGGTCCTCCCAACGCGGTCCATCAGCAATCACAGCACAAACTTCGCACCAGATTGAAGCAGCTATTTATCACTATGAACAATTATTCTCAGCAAAGTTCGCGTGTCCGACAGGCTGACGACATTCGGCGTTATGCTCCAAAATATCCCAGGGTTTTCGTCAATTCGGGATTACAATTTCAATTAATCGTTAATCGCGACCCAATTATCGGTTACAACGGGCGATTCAACACGATATTTCCAAAACAATTAAATCACAAGGACATTTTTTTCAACCACACCCAAAGTCTATCTGACAAGTCATTTAGTAATGTCAAGTGTCAACATCAAAAAGACAATAGAATGTTGCCACACCAAAAATATGCATTCAAATACGTTCTGGACGCAACAAACACCCTTATTAAAAATAGTACTATACCTCTTGGTAAGACCAGAGTCAGTCAGTAAAAAGGCTTAAGAGCGCGCCTAAAGCCAGCAAAATTTTAGAATTCACCCGCACTGTCCTACCCGCTCCTCACATCGAATACGATCGCGCGTGTACCTACGCGCTCGCTCGACGCGTATCTTCTGTAGTAAGTATACGTATAATATTCAGATGAAACAACTGTATTCAAAGTATGACTGCGTTATACAATATTACGAAATGTTATTATGTGTACGCGAATAATACGTAAATAGTAAGTTAGTAGGAGGTGACTATACCACTGATACTGAACACGAATCAATATAAAATCAATACCAAAAGGTAATATTATATTATGTATATAATATTATTTTGGCGCGTGATTTTGGTGTGGCGTAAATAATGGATAACTTTGAAACTGTCGATTGGCCAGATAATATCTATCATTTACCCCACTTATATCGTCATATGCCCATGGATGACCAAATTATTGATATTTTTAATATTTTAAATAAAAATCGTACTTACTCTTACAAAATTAGGTACCATTTCTAAAATTGGTGATATTTTTTTCATTTTGTTTTTTTTTTATATCAGTCCTGAATATTTGTATTATCAGATCAGTATCAAGATTTTTTATTACATTCTAAATCAATATTGCAAAAAATAGTTATTCTTAAATTTTAACATTTTTTCTACGGAATTACGCAATTTTGGGCCCTGTATCTATAGTTGCAAAACTTCTGAAAAATTCGGAATAATTCCGGAATACTTCTGGGAAAGTTTCTTTAAATCAGAATTATTCAAAATGAATTTAAATAAAACCCTCTGTGCGCCGGCCGCTGCTGCCGCGCTGCGATGGCGGTGCGGGGTGCGGTAAGAGGGGAGATGCTCCCCGGAGAAGTTTTCCCCCCGCGAGAAAGATTCGTACCCCGCAATCGAATGTTTCCGAATATTTCGCCCGAATAATTCAATCGAAATTAACGTGTTTGTTTGTTGTGTGGTGGGTGGGTTAATTATTGTTCAGTGCGAGACTACGTACGATACAAGAGTAAAATATAAATGTTTATCTATACTAATATTATAAAGCGGAAAAGTTTGTTTGTTTGTTTGCTTGAACGCGCTAATCTTCGAAAGTACTGGGTGGAATTGGATGAAATTTGGTATGGAAATAGCTTGAAGCTTGAGGAAGGTTATAGGCTACTTTTTACGCGACTGCAAAAAAGGAGAGTTATGTTTTTACCGTGATAGAATCCACGGGAGCGAAGCCCCGCGTGAGTACTAGTTTTATTATAAATGGGATTGATTAAGTATATGTTGATATTTTTATAGGTAGATATGTTAGCCTGCGATTAACAGGATTTTTATTCTTTTGTTTCTAGGTAGGCACTCTACTTATTTCGAAATTGAATGCTATTTTTATAAATGTCAGTAGTTGAATAAAAAACCAGGCCTAGCATATTTTATTTGTTTTTTGAAAAAGGGTTACCTATGTTTTTGGTTAGTTTGTATGTAGCTCTGTACGCATCGCGAGTATTCGCGAGTCGCATAGGTAGGTATTAATCATTACCTACCTACTTAACGCGTTTAATAGCCCAGCCAATAAAAACAATTAAAGGCAAACCTTGCAAGCAAACACGTTTTGATGCGGTTTTCAGAAAAGTATTTGTTATACTTAGGTAGGAGCAGGTTTTGGTATATTAACCGACTTCAAAGGTCGATTTTCCTGGTTTCTTTTGGCAGTTGAAATATTCCCAAAGTTTCGGAATATTTCGGAATACTTCCGAAGTATACGACGGGAATGATTCGGAATTATTCCCGCCAGACTATATCGAAAAAAATGTACTACACTGCGGTGGCTCATTATTTTAGACTAGCTTTTGCCCGCGACTTCGTCCGCGTGGAATAGTTACTTTGGGCTAACGTTAAATTTAAGCCCGATTTTGAAGCATTCTTCATTGGTGCTCCGCTCCTATTGGCCTTAGCGTAATGATATATATAGCCTATAGCCTTTCTCTATAAATTGAGTATTTAATTAAAAATATTTTTTTCAATTCGAACCAGTAGTTCCTGAGATTATCGCGTTCAAACAAACAAACAAACTCTTCAGCCTTATATATTAGCATAGATAGCTGTTGCCCGCGACTTCGTCCACGTTTCCGTCGTTTTTCGTAAAAAAAAGTAGCCTATGTCCTTCCTCACGGTTCAGTGATTTAGATGTAACACACAGATTAACTTTCGTAATTTAGTAGGGAAATATAATATGTCAATCTATAATACTGTTGAAAAATATATTTCATGTACAGAATTGACCTCTCTACAGATTTATTATAAGTATAGATAATTGCCTATTTAATGCAAATTCTAAAATGGTATAATAATAACCAGTATCTTGATAAAGTACAAAGTTATTGCTGTTCGAATCTTAAAGGAGAATTTTTGTACAAATTTGATTTCAAAATTAAATTACTTTAACACTGCTGTAACTAATTTTAGACTCAAAGAGAATGAGAATTTCTTTAAAATTTGATCACTATGGGTTTGTTGACACCATAAAAGACATTAGTAATTAAACAAATTTATTGAAAAAGAAAATATACAAGATGGTCGAAGTGGGCTCCTTCAGCTGCTATACACGCTCTACACCTTCTTATGAAGGACCGTCTCAATCGGCGCGCAAATCCTGCCGACGATATTTCGTCAGCAGCCGAACGTATGCGTTGTCGCAGCTGTTCAACTGAAGTGATTTCTTCTTTATAAACTACCTCCTTTAAACAGCCCCAGTAAAAAAGTCCAATGGGTTTAAATCTGGCGAGCGAGGTGGCCACATTCTGAAAATAAAATATTATTTCAAAACAAATTCCTTGTTATACAATCACGTCCACAATAAATTGATCTACAAAAATAGGGTTTAAATACCTAATGGGCATACTTAAATAGGTTCGTAATCGATATAAATATATTTCATCGAACAAACACGGATACCAACTAAAAGCTTGTGTTTATTTTGCATATACTATTCTGCCCGCGTTACCTACGACTACGAGTGACCATAGAAATATTAAATAAGAAGTGGTATAGGTAGATATTTTTTTTTTATATAGGATACTCGCAAGATCATTATTGTTGTCCATCCGTGTATCTAGATTTTTAGAAGATCTCATAACTACCTACATTATGGGAAAATGATCATAAAATTGTATCGTGAAGAATAACATAACAAAATAGCAAAAGTAAATAGCTACCTATTATGAATGTAATTTATTACCTATTATCCTAATAATCTAATAAAGTACCTACCACGAATTTTTGATATTGTCGTGTCTGGGTGTTGTTTATCTATATATGTATGTATTTAAAAATATATTTGTCTATGTATATCAGCTGTCTGACACCCATAGTACAGGGTCTTCCTAGTTTGGGGTCAGACAGCCGTGTGTGAAATGTCCCCACATATTATTATGTCTAGTTACCTACTCGGCCCACGAAAGTGCGTAGGTATACGAATTTAGATCTTGTGTCTCTCAAAATAAAATCTAAAATCACCTGCATAAACTTTCTCGAAAGTATAAAATGTATTTTTATTTTTTCAGTATATAACAAACAAGTAACTCACAAACTTACCTTCGACAATTAGCCATCCTGTCAATTTGTAACTTTTTTAGTTCTCTTTCAATGTTTTTTTTTGTTTCCCATTTCACTATTTAGTTCGAACAACAACAACAATTACGATTGAAATGATTATAACTCGGCGCAGCTAAAACACTTGAGCGTAGTCCTCTCGTCTCAACAGAGCGGTAGCGACTGAAGTGTGAAATAGAAATATGCTTGAAGCTCCCGCAACGAGCGACGGAAGATGACTTCTTGCGCGGAATAAAAACGTAGTATGCGCCAAAAGTGTTTTATCGTAATAAATCCAAAACTAAAAGGAATTACATAAAATGCCCAAGCAAAGCTTTTACTCTTGTTTAAATATAATTATTTATCAAATTTTTGTCGCAATAGGCATTACCATATCGAGTACAAAACGGAAAAACATGAGAATTAGAGGTTATTTCGTGATTTTTTTCTACCAAGGAAATGTTATTATTTTATGTTTTTGATCAGAGAGAGCCCTTGAAAATATGATGTAGTTATTCATATATTTTTATTTTAAGATTTGGTCTGGAATTTTTCATGTAAAATCAAATAGAAAATTGGTAATTTTGCTTTATACGCGCTCTTAACGTGCTTTCCGAGGCACAGAAAAAACTAGATATGTACGTTCAGATGGTCACCCATCCACAGACCAACATTGGCAAGCCTTGCTTAACCTTATTTATTTTAACTTTGTAAACATGTATGTGCAGACGCCAGCACATGAAGCTACCCGAAATTGACAAATTATCCCAATCAACCTTCAACCTAATTTCTTTAATAACAAGTTGAAAATCTATTAAAGAAATTTGACAGATTGTTGTAGCTTGATGTGCTGGCGTCTGTACATGAACTTAATGCAGCAAGGCCTTCACTAATGTCAACCTTTGGGTTACAAAAAACACATTGTGGTTGATGTAGGTACAAGAATATAAAATGAAAATAATACAAATAACACAGGATGACATTTTTTACCTTCTCGAAAAATCTCCAAAATATGCACTACCGGTAGGTAACCCCAAACCTGCTTGACCAATCACTTATAGCTAGAAGGTTAGCATTCAGCATTGAGATGCAGTTGTCCAGGTTGTCAATGTCAGCTTGCGCGTAGAGCTGTAGAAACTTGAATTTTGACCCATGCGGGTGTAATTATTTACCCACGAGCTCCTTTTTTTTTCATTTATATGTATAGGTATGGTTGTTTAATAATGTAAGTTTGTTAACTTGTGACATAGGTCCGTAGCCTCCCAGCTCATCAACGGGCAGTCAGTGGTCGCGGAAATCTTCGAGCAGGTGACAATATACTTCTCCGACATCGTTGGTTTCACCGCGCTGTCAGCATCCTCCACGCCGATGCAAGTGGTCGACTTACTGAATGACCTGTACACGTGTTTCGATTCTATCGTCGAGAATTATGATGTCTATAAGGTGAGTTTGTTTTTAATATTGTAGATAGGTTGGGTCTTCACAACCATCTCATCTGATGGTAAGAGATGATGTGATCGAAAATTAAGTGCGCTTGACTTATTGTAATTACATTATGGTCTAAAGGTTTATCAACTTTCACTTTCGTGTTTGTGTGTGCTTTTTCTTTTTTGATACTGGTTTTTTTTTTCATAATAATACATTTCTTGAATTATATATTCTATGTATTCTTTGGTTATTTACTACGTATATGGCTTGTGCATGATCACTGTGTTGATCTATTTCTTCTAGCATATCTGTGACTCTAGTTCTTAATCTAATTAACTTGTTCGTTTGTCTGTTTGGTCTCGAAAATAAGTTAAAAAAAAAACTTTTTACCAAAAAAATTAAACCGACTCCCAAAAAACACTGCAAAGTGAAAAATAACTTTAATTTCGGTAGTCGGTGTCTTTAGTTTTGTCTTTTCGTTTTTGGCACCGACTTCCGAAATTAAAGTTATTTTTCACTTTGCAGTGTTTTTTGGGAGTCGGTTTAATTTTTTTGGTAAAAAGTTTTTATTTCACTCTTTTTAGTTGGATGATTTTTAATTTACCTAGTTACAAGAGCCTAAATGTCAACTACTTATAACCTTTTACAAAATATTGCTTTTCCCAATGGTGGGCCGTTAATTGTTGAGGAGTTCTCCTGGTACTTCACCATCAGCTCTACATCACCATATGCATTGTGACGAGCATAAAGTGCTTAACATCCATATTCAGGTAATCGAATCGCAATCCACTCAATACTTATTATTGAGTAGTTTCGGCGGCCATCTGTGGTCTTCATCATCAGTTCCACTTCCCCAAATGGTACTTTTTGAGAGCAACTGCACAAGTTACTATAAGAAATACCCAAAACGCTATAGGTGTGCCTATAATATTTGAAGAGTTCCCTCGATTTCTCCAGGATCCCATCATCAGATCCTGACTTTGGTGATAATGGTACCAATTTCGACGTATACCCATTCGAACAAAAAAAGAATTTTCCAAATCGGTTCAGCCGTCTTCGAGTACTCGATGATCATACATAAAAAAAAAAAAAAAAATATACGCGTCGAATTGATAACCTCCTCTTTTTGTCGTCGGTTGATAAGCTAAATAGTTTTTATCTATTTGAACAGGTGGAGACGATAGGCGACGCTTACATGGTGGTATCAGGTCTGCCAGAACGCAATGGCACGCGGCATGCTTGTGAAGTAGCTCGGATGTCACTTGCTTTAAGAGATGCGGTGAGCAGGTTCCATATCAGGCATCGACCGCAAGATCAGTTGAAGCTCAGGATTGGGCTGCATTCTGGTGAGTACAGAACGTATAAACTTGAAGACTCAGAAATGGTGGCTAGATAATATCAGCTTCACGGGTCGATGTCGGCCGGGACATGTTATGTTAATAAAAATACCAATATGTTATGCCAGGAGGCTTACTAATATGGTTTGTGAATCTACTTGAAGAATACAAATGAAAACTAAAAATTTTGAAAGAATCATACATTGTGGTCTTTTTAACCCAAAGGTTGACTGGTAGATAATGCCTTGTTGCATTAAGTCCATCCATATACCGTATGGTACATAAAGTTTAAATACATAAATAAATAAATTTTCAATTCAATGTATTCTCTGAATAAATTGAATTGAATAATAACTTATAATATGTCAGACTAAAATGAGGAATAATTTAAAATTTCAAATGTGTGCATGTCAAAAGAATAAAAACGTCAAATGATTTAATATATCAAAATAATATAAATGATTAAATACACTTACATCCGCTATCGCAATTTCTGTAACGCCTTGCTGAAAAAGCTTAAGCACACGTATGAAAATGAACAGTTTCATAATGCAAAAAATGATGTTAGAGCTACTTGGAACGTTATTAAGAATGTCTCAGATTTTAATAAAAAGTGTTCTCCTTCTTTTGAGTTACTACGTTTAACTGATGATCCTATTTCCTCACTGAATAATGTTAATAACTTTTTTGCCAATATAGGCAGCAGCCTAGCATCTAAATTTAATTCAGTCTCAGTAAATCCCCGTTCTGAGATTACTTCAAATTCGGTTGATTCAATGGCCCTCTTGGAGGTAACTGAAAGTGATGTTGATTCCATTATACTGGGTCTCAGGACTGATTGCGCCATTGGTTTAGATGGTATACCATCTAAAATACTGAAAGATGCGAGGTTTGTTTTAGTTCCTATTATAACACACGTTTGTAATTTGTCCATTAGTGCAGGGGTTTTTCCCACGGCGTTTAAAAAAGCTTTAGTTCATCCCATTCACAAGGCTGGGCGCAAAGACGATGTCAACAATTACCGCCCAATTTCGATTCTAACAGCGTTATCAAAGATCTTAGAACGAATCCTAAACAAGAGTCTGACCAGTTTTCTCGATGCCAACAGTATTTTATCCAGCAATCAATACGGCTTCAGAAAGGGAGTTAGTACAGAAGACGCAGTCATGGCCTTGTCTAATCATGTCGCGAGGATGCTGGATAGAAAACATAAGTGCTGGGGAATATTCCTTGATCTGTCAAAGGCATTTGACACCGTTTCTGCCCCAGCCTTGTTAAACAAAATGGAGAAAATTGGTATACGTGGTCACGCCCTGAAAATATTTGCGGACTATCTGAGTAATCGCACTCAAAAGGTGAAAGTCGGACAACATACAAGTGATGAGATTCCTATCACATACGGCGTTCCACAGGGCAGCATTCTGGGGCCTACCCTCTTTCTCATTTATATAAATGAGATCTGCAAACTGTCTTTAGTAAATTGTCAAATATTTACTTATGCAGACGATACCGCTCTAATTATTGATGGTTATGACTGGCCCCAGGCTTACCGAAACGCTGAGGCTGCGCTTTCTTGTGTGATGAAGTGTTTAGCAGATAATATGCTCACCTTAAATGTTGAAAAAACTGTATACGTTGCGTTTGCCATCAGATCAAATCAGTGTCCCTCAAACTCCCTTACCCTAAAAGCACACACTTGTGGTTCCGCAACTCAGTGTAGTTGCCTCTCTCTTGCGAAATCCCTGTATGTACGATATCTGGGTATACTCATTGATCAGCATCTCAACTGGCATCCCCATATAGTGAAAGTGACCTCCCGGATACGTAAACTGATATATATTTTCAAGAAATTAAGGAACTCCGCCGATCATGACACTCTTATGTTAGTTTATTTTGCCCTATCTTATTGTCTGTCCTTACTTATTGTCTACCTGTTTGGGGTGCTGCTACCCAGAATATGTTTATACGTGTAGAAAGGGCCCAGAGAGCTATCCTGAAGGTGATTCAAGGTCGACCACGAAGGTATCCCACTGTGCAGCTCTATGCCGACAGCAAAGTGCTCACAGTCAGACAACTTTACGTGCTCCTGTGTGCCTTACACAAACACTCTGCACGCCCCTCTACGCAACCCAGCGGCAGACGTAAACATAATGTTTTTGCCCAGGAACGTCACAGAACTGCCTTTGCTAGACGCCAGTTCTTTGTCAATAGCAATACCATCTACAACTCTTTAAATAAAAAATTAAATATATATTCGACCACAAGATTTCAATGTAAAAAAGTTATCAGAAATTATCTCCAATCACTCACCTTTGAAGGTACTGAGGATCTTCTGCGTGGTAATTTGCAGTAAACTGTTACTCATACGCTTTAAATACTTGCAATATCACACATGCCTTACACGCACATTTACACGCGCGCATACATACACACGCACACACACTCGTTTAAATACCCACACTCTCTCACACATGCACACACTCTCTCACACATACATACTCACGTACACACACACTACACTAACACTCTTCACCGCTAAGTTTATAAGTAGTGTGTAAAGTTTTTGTTTTTCTTTTTATTTAGTTTTTTGTATTACATTTCTCTTTTTTGTACAAGTTATTGGTATCTCTCACCATTTGCTTTTGCTTTGTATTTAACGTCCTAACTGAAAGAAGCATAATTATTTTGCTGTTATAGTTTTTGAGGAATCACTGACTCCTAAGTCACAGGAACTTACACCTAGTTTAGGAGTCAGGGTATTTCCATCTCTTTGGACCTCATAGAATAAGCCTTTTGTTCAAACTTTTTTTTTGTGGTTATTTTATTATTATTGTAATGGCTTTTGTGAAAATAAAGGATTATTTATTTAATATACCAATATAATGTAAATATCTAAATATTCTTAAAATATTTATATTACTAAACATCAATATTAATAATTTTAATTCTAAATTAATTCGCCACTTAAGAATTCGTCAATACTATTAGCATTTATTAATTAACAGCAATTTCAGCTTGTTCTTCAATTATGTATAATTTAATTCTTTTATATAAATGCGTGGAGCCATACCCAGGACACTTTTCCTTACTAATGCAGTTGTCAGTTATCGCGTAGCTCAACTTAGAACCTTAAGGAGCTCGAACGATTTGACGAACAATACCAAAGTAAGGACATTTGGGTAGGCCGTATAAAGCACTCAAACTGCCAGACGGTGCGGTAATCTACTCACAATATTCGTTGTTTTCCCACATTGCACTCACATTCATAATATAGCTTTTGAAAAAAAAAAACGATAAAGCAAAATATAAATTACTTGAAAATGTCATGTCAAAATGTATACAAAATAATCATTATTAAAAAAAAAGAAATGAGTACTTAATAAGAAAAATCAAACAAAACACAATTACAACAAATGTGTTTGGAACAGGCTCCGAAAACTGATAGAAAACCGATAGACTTGCAACACGTCGCGAATATGTTCAAGGCCTGGAGATTTGACTCGACTAATATGTACCTCGTTGCCAATGAGCCTGTTTTTGTTTGTTTTTAATTAAACGGTACATCGATTCTATGTTTTACTCTCATAAAAAAATGATATTCTAGAAGTAGTGGTGGCAGTTGGTATAGGCATGACTTACGAGTCGTACATCGTAGGTACCGAGGCAGTCACGTTACGTTGTGAAATTTAGTCATCATCACTGCTCAATAAAAAAAAAACGCTGAAGGAAAACATTGTGGATAATTGCTTTGTCCTAGGGCCAAAAAAACGAAGACTTGCGAGATCCTCCAACCCGTACTGGACCCGTGTATACAGCTTAATTACTCTTATATAAATTAGACATGTATCCCCACGGTTAAAAGTTACAGGCTGTTTTTGTATGTTATGTTTTGTAATAGTAGATACTAGTTGGTCATAGCTAAATCTGTCAAGGTGATAGTGAAAAATTCACCTTTGTTGAGAAAAGCTTCCCTTGGCATCTGATAAAACAATGGATTAACCCTTTTTGATTTCCAACAGGTCCGTGTGTGGCTGGCGTGGTGGGTCTCAAGATGCCTCGCTACTGCCTCTTCGGAGACACAGTCAACACGGCGTCGAGAATGGAGTCCAATGGAGAAGCACTCAAGATCCATGTGTCTCCTGATACGAAGGCACTGCTAGACCTCTATGGGACCTTCAATTTGCAGTGCAGAGGAGAAGTTGCTATGAAGGTAAGCAATTGGATGCTTTGGAATCCTTTTATGAATATACAAGAATTTAAGATTCTTGAAACAACGCTTAGTAAAAGTACAACACATCAATATTTATTGCAATGAGAACGTTGTGAGCTTATGTGAAATAGGCAGCCTCAGTAAGTTACGTAAGTGCGAGGGTTACCGCGTTCTAACCTCACAAGTAGTGAACTATGTTTGCTACTGTTGTAAGCTTTTTAATAGGAATTTAAGACAAAACCACAAATATTAAATAACTTTCTTAAATTGTTAGTTTGGGTTATTAGTACGCGTATGTTTGGAGATAGTGCAACACGTTTAATTTTTTTTTTCAATTTACGTTTAATTATAACCTAATCTATTGGTGGCATCACTGAGGTGTCAGGTCCGAGCACCTGTCAAACGCTTTTAAAATCTGTCAAATTAACGTCAATGTCATGTTAACGGTTTCGTAGGAGAAGACCTCTCGCCTCAGTGTCGCCAACTGGTAGTGCGAATTTTCCTGGACGCCGAAATTGAAATATTTTATTTTGTACAATATCATTTGTAAAATGATGAATTATTTTAGAATATACGTGATAGAGTGTGAGACCGCTGTAAATATTGTTTTGTCAGAAAACCTGTTGAATAGTAATACCTCTCATTTACGAGTACTTAAAAACCTTAAACACTTTAAAGCGAATTAAAAAATATGAATCTATTTTAGTAACAGAAATTTCTTTTGTTACAGGGCAAAGGAACTCTAGTCACATATTGGTTGTTAGGTGAAATAATAGACCCTAACGCGCCTAAGGAAAAGCCGTCATTAGTTAAAACTCAGACACTGTCCACAGAAAGCGGTTCACTGTCGCACTTGACTCCTTTTAGACAACGATTAGACCAAAGTTCCAGATCTTCAAGTAGGAGAGGATCAGGTATATTCCAACAGAAAACAGATATGACCAAATTAGAGAAAGAAGCTCAACCTTTATTACAAACCCTCAGTATTCAAAGACAGCAGTCTGACCCTACGGAACCAGTGAGCAATGGCGTTACTGACAACGGAGATGAATTAGATAAACAGAGCGTTTCAAACTCTATATCACTAAACGTCAAATCGTTAAACCACAACTCGATCCATTGCAGTCAACCGAGAGTCAAGTTGAAAGATTGCCAGACTACGAACGCAATTGCCAACTACAAAACGAACAAAATAGGTAATAACAATTGGATATCCAAATTACCCACGGCGAGCTCATTTGATAACGGAACAAAGAAAGGCGCCGAAAGATTAAAGGATTACAGTAGTGTACCATTACTATCTAAAGCTGATACACCAAACGATTCAATTGTGTAGATGTTCTGTGAACTTAGTTGTATGGACGTAAGAAACTTCTATGAACATTGTGAATCTTGCTTCCGTGTTATTTCGGTCGTTTAGATGTTGTATTTTGCTCTTACTTGAACAATACAGTGTTACCGTTAACGTTGATACATATTGTAAGAACCCGTTGATGAATTAGCCTCTAAGGGTTCGTATTTCCGAAGCCATTTGTCTCAATTTACTACCCAGGTCATTCTAATTGGTGTGAAAAACCTTTTTACATCTATAGTGCAAGAAATTAAAAAATACAACGTGTACTGTTTTTATTGTGTTCATATTTAAGATATTCTTATTTGTTACTGAGTTTGTTACATACTTTTAGAAAATATTTATGATAAATAATAGTTATCAAAATAATTGAAATAATTATGAATGATATAAAATAAAATTGAAGCAAGATTTTTAACTTAAATGTTTACATAAATATTTTATATCTTTCATTGTTCTAAAGAATTACATTACATTGAATTTAGTTTGGACTTTGTTCGATTGCATTTTATGTCTTCACTGTAACTAAAAAGTGTCAAAAGTAACTAACCTTAAAAGCAAATGTTACAAATTTAGGAAGCTTTGAATAATATAAATGTTTATCTTCATAAATTGGTTCCTTGGTGTTTTCATAGTTAAGACAGCAGTAACTTTTAATTACGAACACGTTTGTTAAAACTTCTGTGGTTAATGCAAGAGCGTACGGTACACGTCATATTTGAGGTTGAGGAGTAACTTTCAAAGAGAGTTATATATACCTTGTCGCTGCTTAAGAACGTTTATACCTTTACAGTGGAAAAAATAAGAAATAGGAAATTACAATAACTAATTTTTATACGATTACATAAGATGCCCAGGACTAAAAAGTTGAGAACTTAAAAAAAATCTCAAAATGGTTCTCTATCTCTAAAGAGACGTACTTTTAAAATTATTCTCTATCTAGAGAGAGAGAGTAATTTTAGGAATCACTTTTTTCTGAACTCTTTTTTTTTAATAAAAATCTTAACTATTTAGTCATGTGCACCTTGTGTGTATGTTCTAAAGTTTGTTTGAAACACCTTGAGTTGTAAGCGCTCTGAAGCTCTGCTGTACTTTAAAAACTTGGTTTGGACAGTCACTGGGCAGTTATTACCAGCTTACTTAGGAGCGACAAGTTTGGCATACTCTAACAAGCTGCTAGGCGCATCTTCAATCGTGGCCAAATGTGAACAATGAGGGTTTTCTGAAATAACGTACACCAGATGGCACCTGTCAAACGCTTAAGTTTTTTGACACCTCTCAAATAGACGTCAGTGTCATGTTTACTTTTTCAAAGAATATCTCACATCTCAGTAGCGTCAACTGATGGGCGTAATTTTCCTGGAAACTCATTTACACGTGTGAAACATTGTTTTACTATTACTTGTAAGTTAGGATCTAGGCGCTAAGTCGCAAGCTTCTCAGAATGGACCTATCCTTTATTAGTCCACCGTGTTGTTACTTCAAAATATTTTGACTTAAAAGCGTTCATGTATTACATACATTCCCGATGGAGAGCTTCAAAGTTTTTGCTGCCAAGCGTGTGTTAGATACTTCTGAGAACAATTTTAATTTGTCTTCAACAATGTTCACGCTCGACAATTCAATATTTTGTTGTTACACATTGAGCAATTCTTGTACACTTGTCGGTTAGCTTCAAGACCTGGTGATGTATCTAAAATGATAACACTACATAACGGATTTAAAATAAAACTATAAAATAACAACAAATTTAATCCTAAACAAAACGTCAGCCTCAATCAACAACTGTCCGGAAATGTTTTAGAGGCCAAAGCCGCGGCAAAAGTTTTGCGTGGTAAAATTTTGAGTGAATTTTCATAACTAATTTAAACAAACAGGAAACATGCTGAAATTAATTTTATATTCGGACCCAACTCTAAATTCTTGAATTTCCTGATGTTAATATAAACTGAATTTAAACTTTAAGCTTAATGTTACTCACCTTAAAAAAAATTAAGTTCTTTAAAAAATTTTAAAGAACTTAATTTTTTTTAAGGTAATATTGCGATTTGACCTGTGTAACGACAAAACTGCATTGATGGGGAGCCGCTTCGTCTGTTTGCTCAATGTGTATTTTTTCCGCAACTTATTCAAACACTACTTAGGACATTGTATTTATCACAAGTGATGAGACTAGATTGTAAATATTATGTACTTAATTGTTTATTTATTGTAAATAACATCTTACTTATAACTTCGTTGTGATCTTAGCAAAGTATATTTATAATTGTAGGTGGTTAAATGAAAACGTAAATGTTTCATAAACGTTGTAGCAAATATAATGAGTGAGAATAATTTCGTTGTTTTATTGAATCCCTTAGTGAAGTTACGTCTGCATGAACGTAGAGTGAGGTAACATTGAGATAAAATCTATTATTATTTTTATCAGCACTTACTTCCTCGCTTCCCCTCTGTCAAGGATTTGAAATCTAGTCACCCCTGAATAAGTCGTTAATTCATCGCCTAATTCCAGTATTATAATTAAAGACTTACTAATATATCAAGACTGAAGAGAATGTTATGCTATTGGACGAGATTGACGCCTGCTTGTGGCGTAACATTTAGAACACTGGGGAGTTCCGCACTAAAGGTAAATCTTTTTTTTTCTGAGTGTAGAGGTATTACGAGTCAAGAGCGGGCCTGTGCTTTATACAAATTCAAAAACTATCCAGGTGGGAAGGATAGCCTTTTGACTCAATGGTTGAGAGCCGAAGTTGAGCTCAGACGTCAATTCCATGCCCAAGAGCTCCAGGCGGTCGGTAACTGGTACAGATGCACCTCGGAACGTAGGGGACAATTCCAATGGGGTCCTTTTAGCGGTGAAAAGACAAAGCTGTGTTTATGAAGCGTTGAATTTGAACAGGTTGTCATCACCCCATTGGGAAACGAGATTTAAGGTCAAATTAATTCGCTCTACCATGGCTTTTCTAAGAGTGGCTATTTCATCCTTGCCAGCTCTATCACTGGATAAGTATCTCTCTGAGACTGTGCTGTCATTCGCGTACCCAACAGCTCCCAGCAGAAGCAGATAATTGAAGCAGAAGCCATACTGGCAGTCACTGAGAAGCTTATTGTCTTCAAGGTGTGCTAGCAACTGACTATTGAGTACCCTTTCCATAACTTAATAGAGTTGAGATCTAGGAAACACACATCGAAAAAAAACAACATCGAAAATCCTTATTTCATTCAAATTCGTTCAGTCGTTTTTGCGTGAAAGATGCATGAAAACTTTCATAATTTGCAATTTATGACGTTGCAGTTTATTCGACTTTCATGGACAAATCCACCACTGCTCCTGATCTGTAATATTGAATGAGAGCCGTCCCTGTTTACGTAGATTTTAAAACGTGTGTTTTTAGATATTTTGTATACATTTTATTTTGCCACGTCACGTTTTTGCGGTACAGGTTTTAAAAAACCGGCCAAGTGCGTGTCGCGCACGGAGGGTTCCATACCATTATCTATAAAAAAACGGCAATCAAGTCACGTTTGTCGTATAAGAGCCCCCCAATATTTTTTTATTTTGTTTTCAGTATTTGTTGTTATAGCGGCAACAGAAATAAATATGAGATAAAGCCTGGAGACAGACAGACATTGGAGCATTAGTAATAGGGTCCCAGTTTTACCCTTTGGGTACAGAACCCTAAAAATGAACTAGCAACAGCAAATGAAGTGATAAAGGGCGAATTTAAGAGTCGGGATGGCAGCTAATGTTTCAACTGTATGGCTCAGCGAGGATTTGAAGTGACGCCCGGGATGAAAGCGTTTGTCCGCGCAATCAAGATCCCTCCCGTGACGGCTCCATCGGAAAATACGTTTACAATAACAATTTTATTTAGGTGTTAAGACAGATGCATGATAGGCTTGAAGTAATGCGAATCATGAATACTACGTGGCAATAGGATTTGTACTGTTACGAGCCGACACGAAGAGATATGAAGATTATGAATAAAATATAAATAAAAATGGCCCCGCGTCGTACGTTTGTTTCAGATATCTTGAAACAAGATTAGGTTTATACAGTTATTTATGTTTTTCTTACCCCACTGCTGTTCTTTTCTGAATACTTTCATTGCGGGATCCAAGACAACTGAATTATAATTCAGATATCTTGAAACAAGGTTAGGTTTATACAGTTATTTATGTTTTTCTTACCCCACCGCTGTTCTTTTCTGAATAATTTCGTTGCGGGATCCAAGACAATTGAATTATAATTGTTTCAGTGCTTTTTTAAACGATTTAAAAAGAGGTACTTATGTTCTCAATTCTTCTAGCCAAATGCACAGATTCGATAGGCTATTCGTAAGTCCGCTACAGTCATATCTCGCTTGTTTTTTTATGAAGATTACTAGCAATGTGACCTTGAATGTTCAAGGTCACATTGCTATAAGGATGTCTTATAGCGTTTTGTAGAGTACACATAGGTACAAATAAATGTACTTCAAAGAGTCTATGGCCACTGAGATTCTTTTTCCTGGGGAAAATCATCAAATGACTCACCCTGCTTTGTGGGGGGGGGGGGGGGGGCGAAAGTCACTTGTTCTGACTAAAATTCCACCCTATTCCATCATTTGCCCTTGCGTTTCTGGGTCGCGATCTTTCTTTACATAATTTCCGCCACCGCTGCAAGCTAAAGCCCTGTTATTCACAGCTCTTTGAATGTCCGTTTTGTTTATATTCCTTGAGTTTAAGAAACTTTTTAATACGCGATATATTTTTCAAGTTACATGGGGCCGTGTTGAAAACGTTTGCTGGCACGGCCGCCTTTTTTTGCATATTTCTTAAAAAGTACAGAG
The DNA here is from genome assembly GCA_943138885.2 of Tholera decimalis. Taxonomy (NCBI): domain Eukaryota; kingdom Metazoa; phylum Arthropoda; class Insecta; order Lepidoptera; family Noctuidae; genus Tholera; species Tholera decimalis. The sequence continues at coordinate 13,421,006 of OW964569.2, forward strand.
GTACATTGAAAAAGAAACCGGTACATATACTCCTAGGGTCGAGAACATTGCAATGGTGCACACCTAAAACGCTAATTCTGGGGGGTCTTGCTGGGCATATGGACATCTCTTTGAGGCATGCGTAAAAGAACGACTATGACTCTTCTTGGGTGCGTACTATTTTAAAGGTTATTTTCAACTCCTTTATGAATAAACTTACTAAGTAATTTTCAAATTTACGGAGTAGAGTTCAAAACAGTAATTTATATTCACTCGAAATTCGAGATAGTTATTTTATCCTATATCGATTTTAGGACGAAACTTATTGTTACACTTACAAACTCAAGGTAAGAGAACAGATATGAAACCTATAAATAAAATTGATCATATTTGTTATTTTTTCTGTAACAAATAATAATTCATAACTAACCTTTCACAATTATAAGATATATTATATTGTAACTTTATATGCTAAAAGATGTAACAAAAATTACATTTGTTTGTAGAAAAGCAGCTTCGGCGTGCGGGGCTGGTGGAGGCATTGGCTACTTTATGTTCGCTGAAAAAAATCTTCAAGCATGCTAGTCTAAAATAATAGTGTTTTTATATTTTCCCTATAGCGGTCAGGTAGTCAGTCAGTTGAGTAAAGTGGTCTCATGCCCTCATGTCAGACAGCTGGCCCCCTGGCCGGCAATCGAAGAGTAAGCGTAGTGGTTAGTCATGTGTCATTGACGGTTTTTTGATTAATGTAATTTAACTGTTAATCGTCAATGGCCAACAGGTTGAAAAACTGTTATTTTATTAACAGGTTTTAAATTTAAATCGTTTAGCGTCAATGTATGTTGGTTTCGAATTTTCGATCAATAACAATTTTGTTGCAACTATTTTTATTAATTAATTTCTATTTAATTCAGAACTGAAATGACCTTCCCTTCGTACTTTTTGCAGGCTCAGGACTGGCTGGGTAAAAAAGTATCCAGGCAATAATCATCAATTACATGTCATGTATGGAGGTTTTTTTTTTTATTGTTGGCATTTAGCCCACTCATCAAAAAGACATCTTTGTGACACATTCGGCATGCCATCGTCCGAATTCCGGATTGGATTTACATCTTCCAGGCTGTCGATGAGTTAATGCAAATGATGAAAGAAAATCATTACGAGTATAATGCTAGTCCCTCGTATTTTCCATATCAATCGGATATGGGCTTACCTCCAAATCGGCATTTTCGTAGCAAATACAAAACTAAGTAATTATATTATATTTAATTTACGTTACTGATTATTTCACTCGATATGGTCTTTGTGGTAATGTTCAGGAATATGGACTGTAGATGTATTGTATGTACATGTGATAGCGTCAAGCTAACACACATTCTGAACAAGAACGATAAGATATTATGTTTCAAAATCCACGCGTGAACTAGCAAAAGCTTCGTCAGAATAACTCGATCGTTCCACGTCACGTATGTTTTCGGTCTGAATACTATAGAAAACCGCATAAATCTGATTGCTTCTAACGCTATAGAGTTTGTGCACTTAACGATTTTGAAAATGAATTGGCGTGGTGTAGGTACCTACATATTTTATAAACGGAAACAGAATGGAAGAACGAATAAATTTAAAGGAAAATGAATAGTTCCCAAATATACCACTACACTGTGTAATAATTCAAACATGTTATAGAATAGGCACCTATTTATTCCATATAATACCTAGCTTAGGTAGGCATTAAGTAAGTTTCAAAGGGAAACATCAAGTTCTTTAAGAATTATATATTTGGTTTAGTTTAATAGTTTAAGTTAAAGTCAATTCATTTATTTCACTAAATATTAAAATACTTTAAAAAAAGCTTTGGGTAATGAAATTATTAGTAAAAAAGGATATTTAAAAAATTGGACTTGTTAGAATATATAGAAAATAACGGTCAAAAACTCTTCGGTTACTTTTATTTTCAAACAAATTTATTTATTCTTGCTGCACATTAATGATCTGCTTATGCCCGGTACCTTTGGGTATGCAGATGACAGCACAGTTGCTGAGAGATATTTGTCCAGCACGTGTGATTGTGGGTCACAGATCCAGTCTCTCTGTGAGGACATGGTTGGGCGCTTGAACTTGTCTTTGAAGGCTATCTCCGAATAGGGCGATGCCAATTTGGTCAAGTACAATATTTCTATGAATAGGTACAAAAAGTTTAACTAGTGTACAATGGGCGGTCTTATCGCACAGGGCGATCTCTTACAGACAACCTTTGGATGGACAAACTTAAAGGAGACAGATTAAGAGCTGCCAGAGTACTAATATCATAAATATGTAATATTGATTGAACATAATACTACAAAATACATACATACAATACAAAAATCATAAACTAATAAATATTACATGTATAATTGAGAAAAAAGTAGAAAAGTTATAGGGTGAGGTAAAGCTCCTTCACCATTCTTTTGAACGCTGGTAGCGTTTGAGTACGCCTCATTTCTATGGGTAACGCATATCACAAACGAGCTGCTTGAATAGTAAAAGATTTATCAAAGAAAGAATTGGAATGCATACAAATACTTAACTCATTTTCCGATGATCTCAAGGATCTAGAATGTGTGTCACAGAAGAACTGGAAGCGTTCCTTAAGATAAGAAGGAGTAAAAGGATAAAGATCACATTATAAAGTAGAGAAAATAAGTGAAAATTCCGGCGAAACCTAATAGGAAGCCATTTGAGCTGAGCGCGGAAATCCAAAACGTGCTCATACTTGCGCAAGCCAAATATAAACCTGATACAGAGATTTTGAAGTCGCTCTAGCTTGTGCAATTGGTCTTAGGTCAAGTCGAGATAGCTGGTATTAGCATAGTTTAGAATAGGGAGAAAGAGAGTTTGTGCAGTTGCAATCTTGATTTTATACTATTGGCTTACTCTAACAAGATACAGATCTTTATTTTAAAATGGCTAATCTACTTCATTTAGTTACTGTGGCTGTATTGCCAAAGCTGTTGAATGTCATTTAATGATTAACATCTTCATGCTGTGCAACGGATGAATTTAACCCAATGCTCCCGAGACGATGAAGGCCGCAAGGAAGAAGGAAGGAAGTGAAGGCACATCTCAAGGGCTGGTTTATTTAAAGAAAAGTCATTGTCGTTAGCCACGATTGACGAGAAGGATCTTCATGCTAAAAGTTACCATCTTTGCCAATAACAGTAGGGTTTCTTCCTTTAGCAGATCTAGTATCTACCACTCTATCTACTTTAGGCAGCAAATACATGAAAGCTCCTACTGAAATTAATAATAATAATAATATCCACAACTTTCACACAACGCCATCTAGTCCCAAACTAAGCAGAGCTTGTGCTATGAGTACTAGACAACTGATAAACATACATATATATATTTCTAAATGCATACATATCTATACTAATATTATAAAGCTGAAGAGTTTGTGTTTTTGTTTGTTTGCTTGAACGCGCTAATCTCAGGTACTACGGTTCCGATTTGAAAAATTCTTTCAGTGTTAGATAGCCCATTTATCGAGGAAGGCTATAGGCTATATATAATCACGTTAAGACTAATAGGAGCAGAGCACTAATGAATAATGTTTCAAAATCGGGGGATTTTTTTTCCACGCGGACGAAGTTGCGGGCGGAAGCTAGTTATAGATAAACTAGTACTCACGCGGGGCTTCGCTCCCGTGGATTCAATCACGGTAAAAACATAATTCTCCTTTTTTGCAGTCGCATAAAAAGCTTCAAGCTACTTCCATACCAAATTGCATCCAAATCCACCCAGTACTTTCGAATATTAGCGCGTTCAAGCAAACATACAAACAAACTTTTCCGCTTTATAATATTAGTATAGATTACACCCAGACAAAGAACAAATGATCGTGCTCATCACACAAACATTTGTCCTGGGTGGGAATCGAACCCACGACCTTGCGCATAGCAGTCAGGGCCACTGACCACTAGACCAACAGGCCTGAAATTCCGTAGTTCATGAAATTAGCTAACTGCCTACGCGATAATATAATAACATACACAAAACACCCCAGGTCAAGAAAGTACCTACGAAGTAAATGGATGAAAATGTAAAAGAAACATTCAACAAAAACTTTTCAAACAATTTTAACATTTGCCTTAACAAAGTTGCTTTGATTTATAAATCTGAGATAGATAGCTTGACAAGTAGAATAAGCAAGGTAACGATGACCTCAGGACAGGCTGTAACAAGCGAAATGAACTGGCATTTAGATGAAGACCATAATATTCAAGTAAATACAGTCTTATTACTACTCTTACTCTTGTATGTTTATCAGTCGTCTAGTACTCATAGTACAAGCTCTGCTTAGTATGTGACTAGATGGCGTTGTGTGAATATTGTGGAATATTATTATTCAATTTATTTAATATATATACATATAGATTACATTTTTAAATATTAATATAAAAAAATAAAAACATTTAAAAATATAAAAAATAGTAGCCCACCGGTATCGGGAATAGGGTCCAAGCTACCGGTGGTCAGGGCTCCATAGAGAGGAACCTCCTCACAATACGCGCCGTTTCCAGGAGCACTGCTTTCTGGATCAGGCCCTTGATCCAGCTGCCCAACGAGAGCCTCCTTAGATGTTGGTCGAGGCTCTTGGCTATTAAACCATTGGCTGTGACGACTATCGGCACAATGATTGCTGTCTCCACATCCCACATGTCGACAACCTCGCGCGCCAGGTCAAGATACTTATTTTTTTTATCTATCTCAGCTTTCACGAGGTTCTCGTCATGGGGGACTGCTATATCAACAATCATTGTGCGACGCTCTAATCGGTCTATCACCACTATGTCAGGCTTATTGGCAACAATAGTCCTGTCAGTGATGATAGACCGATCCCAATACAGTGTAATATTGCCATTTTCGAGAACTGGGTCGGGCACATACCTATAGTATGGTACTTCTGATTCCACAAGATTGTATTTAAGAGCAAGTTGCTGGTGAATAATCCTGGCTACGAGGTTGTGTCTATGCAAATAGTCTCCGTTAGCCAGACGAGAACAGCCGGAGATAATGTGACGAATGGATTCTCCCGGTTTGTGACATGCTCGACATATGTCTACCGTACCATCCTTCACAATATATTTCCGATAGTTATTCGTCATCATAACTTCGTCCATAATCGCACAGACAAAACCTTCGGTTTCCCCGAAGAGGTCACCAAAACGTAGCCAGGCTACGGACGCTAACGTATCTACGTCAGACCCATGAAGGGCCCGGTAATAGCGTCCGTGAAGCTCCTTGCTCTGCCATACTTCTCTGCGGTCATTAGTATCTAATACTACAGGTTTGCGCCAATTCTCGGTACCTAAGGAGAGCGGAGTGAGGCCTTTGTCCATCGCTACCACATCTCGATGTATACCCACGTCGGCTTCTAGGAAATATTCCCTAAGGCTGCATACCTCGCGGTTGTGCAGGGTCTTTGCATTTAAAAAGCCACGACCTCCGCACTTCCGCGGGATATACAGCCTCATCACCGATGAACGTGGGTGATGCATTCGATTTGCAGTCAGCGTTGTGCGGACCCGCCTGTCCAAGGCGTCAAGTTCAGTCTGAGTCCATTTGAGTATGCCAAAAGAGTACATCAATATTGGCATGACCCAACCATTGAAGGCACGCACCTTGTTTCCGCCTGATAGAAGACTATTCAGTACTTTATTCAGGCGGCCAAAGAAGCGTTCCTTCAATGACTGTTTAACATAAGCAACATTGATGCCTAGTGCTTCTGACATACCCAAATACTTGTAGGTTTCAGTTGAGCCGAGGGATCTTAGGTGTATGGAATCCGAGAGTTGAGTTCCCACGGATTCCATAATCTCCCCTCGCTTTACATGCATGATCGCACATTTGTCCACCCCAAATTCCATCTTGATGGCACTACTGAAGGTTTCCGTTACCTTCAGTAGCTCCATGAGTTGCAATTTGCTGGGGGCAAAAAGTTTCAAATCATCCATGTAATGCAAGTGTGATATGACCTGACCACCTCTTCTCAACTGGTAGCCTTGCCCCGAACCCTCCAGCAGTGTACTGAGAGGGTTGAGAGCCAGACAAAACCACAGTGGGCTCAGACTGTCGCCCTGAAAAATACCACGCTCAATCCTAATCGGTTCGCTGTTTTCCTGGATCTGTCGACATCCTGGATAGCAGAGGACCGTCTTCCATTGTCCCATACATGACTCAAGAAAAGTGCGGAGTATTGGATTTATTTTGTACAACTCCAACACCTTCATGAGCCATGTATGTGGAACCGAGTCATAGGCCTTCTTATAATCTATCCAACATGTCGACAGATTCCTTCGGGAACGACGAACCTGTTGGTTTATGGCAATATCGATTAGGAGAAGCTCCTTAGTACCACGGGACCCGTTCCTACATCCATTCTGAGAAGCAGACATGATTGAATTTGTATCTATGTGATTATTAATTTTGGCTCTCAGAATGGATGTAAGAACTTTATAGACCGTCGGTAAGCACGTGATCGGTCTATAATTTTTAGGTTCCGAAGTACTGCCTGATTTATGGAGCAGGTGGGTTATTCCTGTAGTTAGGAATTGAGGTAGCGATCCTAGCTCTAGGGCAGACTGGAACTGAGCGGCCAAGCGAGCGTGCGAGCTTAGAAACCATTTTATCCAGAAATTGTGCAGCCCGTCTGGCCCTGGAGATTTCCAGTTAGATAACGGACGGACTGCACGGGTTACATCTTGGGGGCTGATCGTAATTGCCCCCATTTCTGGTATAAGATCGCACGTGCGCTTGATCTCACTCATCCAGTCACCCTCAGTGTGACTGACAGGAGCCGACCAGATGCTGCGCCAGAACGAACACATGGCGTCATCATTCGGTAGGCACGTATCAGTCACACCTTGGTTAGGTCGCTCCCAGGCCCTTTAAACCCACCTTTCATTGCTTTGGAATGTGCGATTCTGAGTGTATCGCTCCACCCGCCGCTTATATCGACGAATTCGATTTGCCCATGCATAGACTTTCTGCTTCAGGAAGTCGATACGCTCTGTGACGCGGGTCAGAAAATACCGAGGACTGATATCAGTCCCCGCAAACGCCCGCCTCACAAAGCGCATCACTCTGGGACGAGTGTTGCCCTGCCTGAAGCAGATAAGTTTACCAATGAGTGCTCTAGCCTCAGCAATACGACGTTCGATCCTGCCCTGCCAAGCTGGTACAGCTGGTCGAATAACTCTGTCAGTCTTTGGAAACTTGACATGAGCTACCCGACAAGCCGCTACAGCTGCACAGTATAGGATCGAATGAGTATCGGTGAGGTCTTCACTATTGTCAAAATAATTTGAAAGCAGTGAATCTAGAGCACACACTAGCGCCCTATTTTTCTTATGCATGGGTAAACGAGGCAGACGAGGTCTAAGCTCAGGCGGTGTGGAGCGATACTCCCGTAATGCACACTCCAAAGCACTCCTCAATCGTTCACTGCACTGGGTACTCACGGTTATAGCCTCGTCATCATCATCTTCACCGACGTGGTCGGGTCGCGGTGAGATACTGGGTTGTAGTTGCACCGCGGCCAGTGGCGAAGCAGATGAGACACGGCTGCACCGTGATTCGAGGCGTAGTCTATCAAGTATGGCGTCATCCAACATACGGTTACGCTGGATGACCCGCACCTGATCCGACAGTCGTTGAGCCGAAACGTTGACAGCTGGTTCAAGTACCTGAAACAGAGAGAGCATCCGACCACGGTACGCAGTCAGGTTAGTTCCCCCCTCTGTAGCCCCATAGTATGAGCGCATGACGTTCTCATTAATGGATTGAGTCCATCGCATGCGCTGCACACTTCCACCGGCAGCGGGGACCCCATCAGAGGCCGGCGGGCCTCGAAGTCCCATGCTGGCCGGAGGGCGGCCTCTTCCTCGCCGACGTGCAGGTGGTGGTGTCGTCGGCGGCGAGAAGTACTCATCGCTCGAGCTCGACGCAACTGCAGCGGCCGGAATCTCTTGACTCACGGCTGGAGAAGGTCCCGGTGGCTGCGAGGCGGAGCTGAGCGACGATTCCGTAGGTGATGGGCGTGTGCATTGTAGTATTTGTGCCCGGCGTCTTGTCAACATCTTATTTTCATATTGATTCGTGTAGGAGTTTTTCTTACCAAAATGGCATGTTCTGCATTTCTATGTTACTCTGTTTTTTTTAACGCATTTGGTTTGGTGGAACATGGTTTGGTGAACTATTATTATATTAAAAATATATATTCAAAAAGAATCGAGAAAATTTTTTGACAAGCCGGTTGACAGCCGGGCCACAGATTATTATTATTATTATTATTTATTATTACTTTATATATAATATAATTCATAATATACTATAGCTGTGCTCGCGTCGTCGCGTCGTCGTTCTCGTGGAAGAATTTGCTTGCTCCAGATCCTGCGAAAATTCCCTATGTAAAGTCTATACTTACCTCCTATATTTCCCAGTGAAAGTCCGATTAAAATCTGTTCAGCCGTTCCCAGTGAATGTCCCGTTAAAATCTCTTCAGCCATTCTAGAAATTAGCCCGCATAAACAGAAAGGTAACACGATACCCTTGGCCAGACCAGTTTCAGATTTTCTGGTTTGTGATACTTCCATTAATGACCGTCAAAGATGTTCAACTGACAGCAGGCATCAACGGGTTAATGTACTTTCTGAGGCAAGCAAGAATCTCGATATATTAACACTAGATGGTCACCCATCCGCAGACTGACCTCAGCAAGAGTTGCTTAACCTCTCGCGTGTCTTATGTTACACAGTGCGACATAAGAAAAAAATGCTCCAAATGTCTTAAGTCGGACAGTTACACTTAAGGGCTTGGTCAGGATTGGTCGATAAATATCCGTGGTTGTGTTGCAAGTAGCAATACGTTCTGCATACACCGCTAAAATGAATGAAAAAAAATTTACAAAATGTATCTGTGGTTTTTGTTGTGACGCCGCAGACTTTTTCGTTGTGTTATCAAATAGTTTTTATTACTTTTTATAATAGTTTTTTATTCATTTTTTGGAATAATTTTTGTTAAAATAAAATAAAAATTAAAATTAAAATAAATGTGTAGGCACATTTTTTTTTAATTTTTTTTTTCGAATGTGAGTTAATATTATAAAAGTGTAAGTATATCACATCACTGCGAGATAAGGTCAGTTTGATTTGCTTATTGAATGATATAAATAGTTAGATAAACTCATAACGAATCCAGGAAGGTATAATATATACCATGATAATGGTCATAAATTGCCGATTTATCATTTTTTCTGAAGTCCTACCCAAAAATCATAAGGAAATTCAACATGCGACACTCGAGGGGTTCACTTTCAAGATCGATTCCAAGCGGTTTATATTATTTAGCCACGAGCTCTTATTTGACAAACTACATATATATAAATAGAATCTGAAAATGAGCTTTGCTGTGAACGAGGCATGAACGTACTTACATTTGGGCAAGATACACAATATGCCACTGATGCGAAGTGCCTGTATGCCCTTCGCAATGCTTTAAGAGGACCCCTCTCAGGTAAGCCTTTACTAAATACAAAATCTCTTACAAACCTTTCATGAATTTTTCGAAGCGCGAGATCATTCGTTGCGTGCTTTCGTTGTATCGGCCTCTTGCCTATGAGAACACACATAATGCTAGCGAGCAATCATTCACAATTCAGAACGTAAAAAATAATCTTATAGATTGTTTCATTGGATGAATTCCGTTTAAAATAAGGGCTCGGTGCCTGTTCACAGAACTTGATATAAATATGCTATGGTATTTGTCCGAAAGCGAGTAAAATACGATCGACTATTACTAGTGAATTTGTGAATTAGGTCTGATAGTTTTCCTTTTAACTTCTTTATATGTAGATACTTATATACACTTTATACACACTGTGTCTATTATCTCTTCTTCAACTCTCCTGTCGCAAGTCTACTGGAAGAAATTTCTTAGGAAATAAGCAGCACCTTTGTGCTCTTTTGTCTGTACCTATTTATATTTTTTCTTTTGTGTCATGTGTGTACATACATAAATAAATACTACAACTGTTACGTTTAAATTCCTAGCTACAACACTCTAACGAAAATTAAATGGATCACTAAATCGAAAATTGGTCACACTCCCATTATTTTTGAACGACCTATCCAACGATACTGCACACTATGCGGTAGCCGCATACACGCATAAAAAAAGAAATGCATACAGGTTAGACGAAATACACGACTGGAGTGATGACCGCCATGACCATTATCAAACCCAAGGAAGAAGAAACACGACTATTTAGCATTTTACTAAATGGTTTATTATGATCGAACTCTGGCTAAATAATAACAACTTTATGGGTCCATCTATAAAGTTAAGCAGCGATTACTAAGGTTTGCTCGTGGATGAGCGACCATCTTCACAAGTTAAGATTCTTAGGTGTCATGGATTAAACGTATATCTGTTGGGCCTGCAGGCAGGTCATTTTTTGTACACATGCATTGCACCATAAACCGGTTTACAATATCTCGGCAATTTTTATTTTCTCATACCTATTCATTATAACAAAAAAAGTCGTTAATAGAAATATTCTACGCAGTAGCCTTTTGCAGAGCGTTTTCTTAACAGTTCCAGAAACTAACCTACGCACCAAAAAAAAAAAATAACACTACAAGCATTGACTACAAGACACTTCATGACGTTTTGACTTTGACTATCATGTGTTAAGACTAACTTAGGCTTGCAGTCTCCCATAATAATAGAATGTGTATGTAATGAATACAATAATGCAGTCTTGAACACGCCTGCCACGACAACCTAATGCGGTTTCGGAAAAAAAAACACAGTATCCTTGCCAGGTTATTCTTAGTATTGTGTTGATTATATTTTAAGCCGGTGGTCCTGGTCGCCAAATGGCGGTCGTCAAAATAGACCACGTCAGAGGCTCTTGAGGCGGTCTAGAAACTCTGACACTAGTGTATGGGGTCGTTAGACCTTACTATGCACACGATAAGAAGAAGCTATTTTAATTTCCATTTATTTTTACTTAATGTGTTTTTACGTTAACGATTTCAATTTTATTAAATTTATTTTATTTAAAATGATATGAACTTATTATTAGTTATTTTTTATATTATTTTAATCTATTGACTTATGATTAATTCAATTTGAATTGAATTAATTTCAATAAATTTTAATTTTGGACTAATTTCAAATAAAGAAGGAGGTTCACAGTTCGTCGGAATCTTTTTTGACGTATTTTCCCCGATTACTCGAAGACGGCCGGATCGATTTGGAAATTCTTTTTTAATCTATCTATCATTGTCATGAACTCAGGATCTGATGATGGAATCCTGGAGAAATCGGGGAACTCTTCAAATATTATAGGCACACCTATACCAATTTGGGTATTTTCTATATTAACTTGTGTAGTTGCTCTCGAGAAGCACCGGAACGTTGCCCAAACAGAACACCCATTTAATCATTTGCACGTGTTGTTGAACCCTATTTACGACCGGCCGACCCGACCATGGTGATTTGGCAAAACAGACTGAATAGATGACAGCCAATTTGACAGACGTAGCTTTAAAGAAATTGCCGCTATCTAAACTGTTAAAATTGGAACCCCTATTATGCAAGTCCCTATTGAGATGTTGAAATATTGATAATGATCGACAACTGCCTAAAATTTACGTTACCTTATGTTAGACAAGTGAATACTAGTGTATCAATAAAGGGCGAAATATTGAAACCCGAAGATACCACAGTATTCTTGGGCATAACTTTGGATGCGAAGCTTCAGTGGGATTTTTTTAGTGGATTCTATATAGATAAATTGTCAAAAAAGCTAAGTTCTGCAGCATATGCCGTTAGAAAAAATACAAAATAATTGTGCAATGTATGTGATATGTACGTAATAAATAAATAAATATAATAATATAACTTTAAACCGATTTCAATAATTTTCAAAGATTATTAACAATGCGGGTAGAATTCACATTACTAGGAATCTTGTTAACCCCTCCAACTAAGCTGACTATGCTTGTGTCTGGAGTGGGTTTTACAGCAATAGTGTAATGGGTGGGGTTCGAACTCGTGACCTCTCGATCACAAGTTCGACACCTTATCTATTAGGCTATTAACGCTTCAATTTCGTCACGGTTCTAAATTTCCATTTATGGATCAAAATGGGACCGTTTGTTGTGCGTGTCTCAAAAAGCACTTACCCTATTTTCCGTTTATTTGTGTGTAGTACGCAGTTTTTAATACCGATGATGACTGGCCGCTAAGCATTGTGTATTTTCCCATTATAGCTTTCAAATGAAAGCCGAGATTAATAACAGTCAGCTGGATAAACAGTAATGGTTGTTTCTCATCCGTAGGTCTTTCTGTTATGTTCCATCAAAACATTCAAAAATTTGTTCAATCCAAAACAGATCCATCTACCTAACATTTTCTCAGATATTGAGGTCGGCCTTCCTACTAATTAGATGCTGAAAACCTAGTATTTTGCATGGAATATATATCCCAGAATATTCATTATGTTGAAGCCGTAATGCATGGAGAAGACTATTGCAAAGTTTTCATCAAACTCGTAGCTACGATCCTTCGCACTGAGGGACCGACTTGAGAAGGAGAACCAGTTTCAAATTACTCGAATTATTTATGGATAAATAATTCAAAATTAATATTATCTTGCTTCAGTATGTCCTACAATGTTGCCACCGACGGCTTACCTATAGATATGCTTTCCAAAGCACAAATGACTTCAGTATCAACAACTCCGGGGACAAAGCATTATATATAATTAAGATTAATGAATTAAGAAAAGACTGCTATTTTAGAAACAGTGAAACCAAGTAAATCTATACTAATATTGTAAAGCGGAAAAGTTTGTTTGTTTGTTTGTTTGTTTGCTTGAACGTGCTAATCTTCGAAAGTACTGGGTGGATTTGGATGCAATTTGGTATGGGAGTAGCTTGAAGCTTGAGGAAGGTTATAGGCTACTTTTTACGCGACTGCAAAAAAGGAGAGTTATGTTTTTACCGTAATAGAATCCACGGGAGCGAAGCCCCGCGTGAGTACTAGTATTTGATAATATTTTAACATCTTAAGCAAGTTGCAAAGCTTCAAAATAATTTTACAAAACGAAATATCAGAGCGCCTTAATTTATTATCCCTTCTAAGTCGTTTTAGGGTAAACTGTTCACAATCTGCTTAATGTTTTAATGCAAGAATCGGTATGGCTCGAAAACAGGCGTATTGAAACGACAAGTTTGCATGATTATTTTAAAATAAAAAAGATCAGATAAGTCTAAGTAATGATAACTTAGTGAACACTTCATACACACAGAACTACATGTAGATACTTATTTTTTTTACTTTTCTAAGAGATTATTATTCACTTTCATCGTCACTAAGTTTTAATGAATACATAGGTAATCTTCGCTAAAATAAATATTAGATTTAAAGTGAGGAAACCAGGCTGTAGTGAATAAAGCGGGAATGTTCTAACGACATTTTGCAGACCCGGAACGCAAGAGGAACTGAAGACACAGCGTGAATTTTTTGTTCGAGACTTTCTTGTGCTCCACCCAGAGCGGGAGAATGTACAACGTGTAACGGGAACCCCATATCTATCCAAAATAACTGAAGACAACATCTGGTATGGAGTCTCTATGCAGAGTTTCAGCTCAAAAAAAACTTGAGAGCTTGACACCTCTCAAGTTTTTACACCCAGATGGAACGAAGTTCCTTTCGATTAATTAGTGAAGGAATTGTAATATTTTTTTTTTTTAAGTTATAATATTTTTTTTTTATTATTAATAATATAATGTAATATAAGCTTGCTTTCTATAAGAGAGAGAGCGAGACAGACAGAGAAACATGCGCACGCCGCACGGCTTACAATAGCTTACTATAGCAAAAAGTGTCGTTACAACTTTTCGTCTTAATTTTTTTCCGTCTAGCCCCCTTTCGCAACGCGCTATATGGAACTTCGTTCCAATAAGTGACTCACAGAATTGACCCCAAATTGTTGATTTCGTATGTTTCTTGAATACCAATAATAACAAACCTGTTACATCACTATGAGGGTCATCTCTTTCCACGTCACTAGCCGATAAAACGATAATTCTTCTTAATTTGAAAAATTCGGTCTCTGGTATCAATGTATTGAAATTTCTAATAAGTTCCACACATGTAGACATAGGATTACAAAACCCTTGCCATATCGTTTGTTATCATCCAAAGAAGCCGTGCACTTGGTATGTATAGTATATACCCTTTAAATTACATGTTGTATGTAACCTATGTAGGGTATATAAATAGTCTGCTTATTACAAATAAATAAGTTTACTGTTATAATCAGTGCTACGTTACAAATAAGTTTTTAAAGCCTCATTTTAGGCAAACAATGTATTCATTCGACTGTGTTTTGTTTAATGTTTGTTAACTCGAAACTTTCGACTAGGTGAACCAATTTTGATGATTCTTTTTTATATGAAAGCTGGTGCTCGTCTGGTCCCATCGTCACCAAGGATCTGATGATGGGATCCTGAACAAAACGAGGGAACTCTTCAATTATTATAGGCTTGTGCAGTTGCATTCGAAAAGCACCATTTGGTAAAGTGGAACTGATGATGAAGACCATAGATGGCCACTAGAACTACTCAATATATAAGTAGGAATAATAAGTATTTCATCTGTTCTGCTTCGATTACTTGAATGTGGTTATGAAGCACAATATGCTCGTCACAATGCATATGTTGAAGTGAAGCTGTTGGTGATGTACCAGGAGAACTCTTCAATAATTAACGGCCCAACATCGGAAAAAAGCAATATTATGTAAAATGTCATAAGGAATTGACATTTAGGCTTTTGTAACTAGGTAAATTCCAATCCGACCAACTAAAAAAAAGAAGAACTTTTTAACAAAAAATTTGTTCCGAAACTAAACTTTAAAAAAAAAGGGTTCCGTTTTATGCCTATCGGCTACGGAACCCTTACTCGCTTTTTTTCTGATGCATCGCTCGCGTGAAAAGTACGTTTTTATTCGGTATCGGAATCTGCAACTGAATTGATGTTATCAACTCGTAATTTGCAATCCGCAATTAAAATTTCAATCAAAGTAATTATTTTTTGTAATTCCGGATGAGCCCGCTCTTGACGTCGATCACTGATAGTTTCAGATTTCCCAAGGGCTATCCCTATAGTATTTGTATTAATTAGAGGAGAATTCAAATCAGTTTTTTACAAGCCACAATAAATAAACCATAGACATCGATAGACCTAGATAACGCCAAAACATCGCGTGCCAGGCTTAAGTATTACAATACTTAATGTGGCAACTGTTACGCTGAGCTTAGCCAGTAGCTTTAAATTCCCTTATTAATAATAATAATGATATGATCCAGCCTGTCCCTAGCTGCCCTCCCCCTGCGACGCCCTAAGCCGAGCTCCGTACCCCACAAGGGGTACCCTTAGCGTGTAGTCGCCTAGTTTGTAAGTTTAATAATAAGCCCTGGCTGGAGGCTTTAATTAATATATTAATTAAGGCAACCACAGGCAAGCCCGGTTAAGCAGCCGACAACATCAGAGGTTGACCTGCGAGATGCCACTCATTAAAAACAAAAAAAAAAACTGTTACGCTGAGTCCGCATCGGTGCGCCGCGCTAGATGGACATCTGTCAAAAAATCAAAAATGCTGAATTGCACTGTTATAAATTATAAAAACTGCATTAACGTGAGCAGAAAAAAGTTTACGTTTCCTTCCATTGGTAAGTAAATTTATGATTATTATTATGCGTAATTCATTTTAAAATCAATTATTTTCTTCTAATACCCACCCACAAATTTGAGGAAACATCTGACATCAAAAGCATGTTGTATATTCGATTGAGCGATTGATGTGACGTTATTATGTTAACAAATGATGAATATCACAACAAGTGATACTATCGTATATCGCTTCGGTTTCGGGGTACAGGCGCTTTTATAATTTTTCTGTCAATTTTAGCGATTAGTGCTGTTCATGCTACACAACACAAATCGATTCTCGAAAACCGATTTCGGTTCGGGAGGAATTATTTCATATTTTATATTTATTATGTAGACTATTTTAATAAATAATCTAAACGTTTCGTGATTTTTTAGTTTTCCATATGATTCTTATTTAAAATAACAATGTATTGAGGCGACGGGAAATAAAGATTGGTTCCCAACAAAGTATAGCATTATTTGTTCGATACATTTTGAGGAATAAAACTTTGTAGAAGGGAAAAAGCATCAAACATTGATAAAAACAGCATGTCTGATTATTGATATACTGAAAATCACAACTAATAATAAAACTTCTGTAACTGTTCGAGTTTTTTTAAATGTTTAATTTTACTTGTACTTGTATTAGATCTAAAAGTCACGCCCGAAAAACATTTATTATCACCAAAAATGAGGAAATTAAAAAGGTTATATATTATGTAGGTGCTTTATTTTATATTATACTGAAAGTAGTGTACAAGTACCTACTAGTAGTACTAATGTATGTTTTCTTGTATTGTTTATCTTGTTATTATTAATATTAACATCATATAATACAAGCTAGCTGCTCTGTAAATATTTGAGGGAGGTCTGTGTTTAGCAATTAATATCTTTCAACAGCTGATAAGATAATAGTGATCGTTTTTTACCCGACTGCGCCAGAAGGAGGGTTATGTTTTTCGAGAGTATGTATGTATATATGTATGTATGTATGTATAATTGTTTGGCACTATAGTTGCAAAACTTCTGAAAAATTCGGAATAATTCTGGAATACTTCTGGGAAAGTTTCTTTAAATCAGAATTATTCAAAATGATTTTAAATAGGTCCCTCTGTGCGCCAGCCGATGGCGCCGCGCTGCGTGCGCTGCGATGGCGGTGCGGGGTGCGGTAAGAGGGGAGATGCTCCCCGGAGAAGTTTTCCTCCCCGCGAGAAAGATTCGTACCCCGCAATCGAATGTTTCGCCCGAATAATTCAATGGGAATTAACGTGATTGTTTGTTGTGTGGTGGGTGAGTTAATTATTGTTCAGTGCGAGAGTACGTACGATACGAGAGTAAAATATAAATGTTTATTTTATTATAAATGGGATTGGTTAAGTATATGTTGATATTTTTATAGGTAGATATGTTAGCCTGCAATTAACAGGAGTTTTATAAATGTCAGTTGTGGAATTAAAAACCAGGCCTAGCATATTTTATTTCGGGCACGCGGCACGCCGCAATTTCGGCGGTAAGACCCCTCTTTGAGGAGTGGCTAGATCGGCGTCACGGCGTCCTGACCTACCGCATGACGCAGGTCCTCACCGGACACGGAAGTTTCGGGAGATACCTGTGTCTGATGGGAAAGGAGGAAACGCCTGGGTGTCACCACTGCGAGGGTCGCCCTGAGGACACCGTAGAGCACACGGTGCAAGACTGCCCCGCCTGGGCAGAGCACCGACATGTCCTCACGGCGGCGATAGGCGGAGACCTCTCGCGCCCGGCATTGGTCGAGGCCATGCTGTGGGGCGAGAGGGAGTGGGAAGCGGTCGCCTCCTTCTGCGAAGCAGTCATGCTTCCGAAGGAGGAGGCGGGCCGCGTGAGGGAGAGGATGGCGTCCTCCCTCCAGCCCTGCCGCAGTGGTAGACGCCCACGGCGTCGGACGTCGGCCGACGATCTCCGGCCACCGTAGGCGGGGGCATGCGGACAGCGAGTAAAGGGCAACTCGCTGTCCGACCATGGACCATGCCCGAGTCGACGGCGCGTCGTGTTCCACGCGCGCCTCAAAGAGTGTCAGCAACATGACGAAGCCCCCTCTGCAGAGGGCCGAAGCCTGCCGGGGTCGTGGGACTCATCCCGTTACCGTGGCCCCGGTATGTAAAGGGTTATTGAAGGAACACCGTGGATTTTAGTCAGTAAAAGTCTGACAGTCCCTCCCACCCTGCCCGGAGTGGGAGGACTTATTTGATAATTTTACCACGTTAAAAAAAAAAGCATATTTTATTTATTTTTTGAAAAAGGGTTACCTATGTTTTTGGTTAGTTTGTATGTAGCTATGTAGGCATCGCGAGTATTCGCGAGTCGCATAGGTAGGTATTAATCATTACCTACCTACTTAACGCGTATAATAGCCCAGTCAATAAAAACAAATAAAGGCAAACCTTCCAAGTAAAAACGTTTTGATGCGGTTTTCAGAAAAGTATTTGTTATACTTAGGTAGGAGCAGGTTTGGTATATTAACCGACTTCAAAGGTCGATTTTCCTGGTTTTTTTTTGCCATTTGAAATATTCCCAAAGTTTCGGAATATTTCGGAATACTTCCGAAGTATTCGACGGGAATGATTCGGAATTTTTCCCGCCAGCATCTATATTTGGCACGCTCTGTGGCCTGAACGGCTCGACGGATTTTAGCTTGAGAGGTATCGTGAGATTCGTATTGACTGTGAAAGTGACACTGGGTACATCAAAATAAAAAAAACCAAAATGGCGGATTTTTGGCGCCTTCAAAAAATTTTTTTTTTTTCTCAAAACCTATCGAGTGGAGTATCAGAATAAAGTGTTTTAAAAGGTGATTACAAACATATATACAACTTATATGGTTAAAAGTAATTCAAAGTGACAAATCGTAAAAAACACGTATCAAGAACTAAATCGTCTGCGAAATCTTTCACATTTGTAAACTAAAAAGCTGGAAATAAAAAAAAGTAGTTCAGTTAGTTTTAGTATAAAATTGCAGTCGGGTTTTTTAATTTTTTTATTACTTTTTTTATTTTATAAAATGATTAATGTTTTAAGATGTCAACGAATTTAATTTTCCTCTGTCTATCTCATTCCTCTGCCTATCTCATTACTCTATCACAAAACCGATTTAAACGATTCATAATACTTAGGCGACGCGACGTCTTCGAATCAATTTGGTTTTCCCGTCACTAAATAGTGTTTGTGACGTCATAGTAGGTAGTCAAAAATGGTACACTTGGTTTTCATACAGATCTATATCTGTGAAATAAACGTTATAGAAAAGGATATGAAGCCAATTTTATGTCATAATTTTATTTCATTCCTACAACATCACTGTGTTTTACTACACGTAAAATTTAAGAAAAACATTCTCAGGTCTAGAATAAACTGCTGTCGTTGCCGTGAACCTAGCCCCAACGGTTGACAAGACATACGGGAGGCACTTCTGTCTCACTGAATGCCAACCTACCTCTGTCGTGTTGTTGAGGCCTACCTGACGGACAGAGCCGTCATCTACTCTGGTCACCAACGAGAGATGTCGTGCGAGGTCCAACAGGGATCGGCTCTTGGGCCACCCCTGTTGGACATCGGTTACGACTGGGTGTTGCGCGCCGACCTCTCTACAGGCGTCAGCGTAGTTTGATACGCTACGAAGGAACAAGGTGGGTTTTTAGTCAGTAGTAGTCTGACACTCCCTTCCGCTTAACTCAGCGGGAGAAGTCATTCGATGATTTACCCACACGGAAAAAAGAAAAAAAAAACGGTTCACAAGAACTATTAATATGACCAATGTTTTTATTTATGTGTCTTTTTTTTTTTTATCGTGGTAAAATTATCAAATAAGTCCTCCCACTCCGGGCAGGGTGGGAGGGACTGTCAGACTTTTACTGACTAAAATCCACGGTGTTCCTTCAATAACCCTTTACGTACCGGGGTCACGGTAACGGGATGAGTCCCACGACCCCGGCAGGCTTCGGCCCTCTATGGGGGGGCCTCGTCATATTGCTGACGCTCTTTGAGGCGCGCGTGGAACACGACGCGCCGTCGACCCGGGCATGGTCCATGGTCAGACAGCAAGTTGCCCTTTACTCGCTGTCCGCATGCCCGCGCCTACGGTGGCCGGAGATCGTCGGCCGACGTCCGACGCCGTGGGCGTCTACCACTGCGGCTGGGCTGGAGGGAGGACGCCATCCTCTCCCTCACGCGGCCCGCCTCCTCCTTCGGAAGCATGACTGCTTCGCAGAAGGAGGCGACCGCTTCCCACTCCCTCTCGCCCCGCAGCATGGCCTCGACCAATGCCGGGCGCGAGAGGTCTCCGCCTATCGCCGCCGTGAGGACACGTCGGTGCTCTGCCCAGGCGGGGCAGTCTTGCACCGTGTGCTCTACGGTGTCCTCAGGGCGACCCTCGCAGTGGTGACACCCAGGCGTTTCCTCCTTTCCCATCAGACACAGGTACCTCCCGAAACTTCCGTGTCCGGTGAGGACCTGCGTCATGCGGTAGGTCACGACGCCGTGACGCCGATCTAGCCACTCCTCAAAGAGGGGTCTTACCGCCGCAATTGCGGCGTGCCCGGCCGTTGGTTGCGACAGTCGTTCCCTCCATACTGCCCTGAGATCGCGCCGGAGCTCTTCCCGCCGCGCCTCGACTTCTCGAGGCAGCGGGGATACGCCCCGGCGCTGCGCCTCCACGCGCCATTCATAGACGCGCTGGAGGGCAGTCGCCTCCAGATCCCAGGGCAGCAATCCGGCAAGGAGGTTGGCCGATTCGCCGGCGATCGTGCGGTATCCCCGGATCATTCGGATAGCCATGACCCTCTGGCATGCGACCAACTTTAGTGGTCGCGTCCGGATGCACAGGGCCCACACTGGGGACCCGTAGAGGGCCATGGACCGCACGACGCCGGCGTACAGCCTTCGGCAGGAGGCGTTTGGCCCGCTGAGATTAGGCAGGAGTCGCCTGAAGGCGGCTGCTGCCCGGTTCAGCTTTGGGGCCAAACTCAGGAAGTGCTCCCTGAAGTTCCACCGGCTGTCGAGGACGAGTCCCAGGTACTTCATCGTCCTCCCGACGCCGATGCGAACCCCCTCCACCGTTATGTGGGACTCGGACCGTGGCGCGTTCCGACCGCCATGGAAGCACATTGCCTCGGTCTTGTGCAGCGCCACGTCGAGTCCCAACTGCCGGATCCTACGAACGACTGTCGCAACCGCTTGCGTCGCCAGGTCGGCCGCCGCCTGGTGCGACTCTCCCTGCGCCAGGACGAGCGTGTCGTCAGCGTAACATACTACGCTGACGCTGTCAGGGAGGTCGCCGCGCAGCACCCAGTCGTATCCGATGTTCCACAGGGGCGGCCCCAAGACCGAACCCTGTGGGACACCGCACGACATCTCTCGCCGGTTCCACTCTCCCCGGTGACCGGGGTAGATGACGGCTCTGTCCGTCAGGTAGTCCTCGACTATGCGACGGAGGTAGGTCGGCACCCGGTGATACCGGAGTGCCTCCCTGATGCAACTCCAGGGCAGGGTGTTGAAGGCATTGGTGATGTCCAAAGACACCGCCAAGACGACCCTGCCCCGGGATACCGCGTCCCCCGTCGTGAGGGCTCTCACGCGCATGACAGCATCCACCGTCGAGCGCCCCCTGCGGAAGCCAAACTGGCACTCCGCAAGATCCGGGCCCACCCGATTCAGGTGCCCGAAGAGGCGGTCTGCAATCACTCTTTCCAAGAGCTTGCCCACCTCGTCGAGCAGCACGATGGGCCGGAATGCGGACGGAGAATCCGCAGGGCGCCCGGCTTTCTGGATCAGGACCAGCTTTCCCGTCTTCCAGCGAAGCGGAAACTGGCCCCTCTCCAGGCATGCGCTAAAGAGCCCCCCTAGTCGAGGCCCGAGAGTCTCCGAGGCCAGGACCCACGCTTTACCTTGCAAGCCGTCGGGTCCTGGGGCGGTATTTTTGGCCTTGAGCCGTTGTACCGCCACTCTCAAGTCTACCTCGGTCACCTCTGGAGCGTCGTAGACGTCGTCGTCGCTGTGGTCCGCGTTTGCGCCAGCTTCAGGTTCCGTCGGAGACGGAGCCATGGGCGGGGGAGCGTGCTCCCCTCGCGATGGGAACAGGGCGCTCACCACGTCCTCCAAGAACTGAGGCTGGAGACTCTGCGTCAACGGGGGAGCCCAGGGGCGGAGCTTTTCTCGCACCCACTTGTAGGGGCGGCCCCATGGGTCCCCGTCCAGAGTCGCCAGCATCTCCTCCCGGGCCAGTTCCTTGGCCCGCCAGATCTCGTCTCGGAGGACGGCCTTCGCTGCCCTGTAACCCTCGTACAGCTCCGCCTCTACAGTCGCCGCATCCGGAGGTCGGGTGCGGCGCCTGCGGAACCTGGTGTACCGGCGTCGCGCCGCAACGCACGCTTCGCGCAGCGCTGCTAGCTCGCTCGACCACCAGTACAGCTGACGCCGGGCGCGTCCTTGCCGGACCCGGGGCATGGCCACGTCGCAGATCTCCGACATGGCCTCCCGGAACCACTCCGCCTCGTCGTTTATGTCGGCAGGCCTGTCCGGGGGTGACCCCCAGGCCTGCACGATCGAGGCTTCCAGGAATATCTCCCGGTCCATCTGCTTCAGCGCCCATCGTGGATCACTCAGGTCCCGTCGGACCGGCGCGTCTGGGGTCTGGGCGGAGACGTCGAACCGGATATACCGGTGGTCGGAATAGGTCTCCACCTCCTCCACAACGCGCCAGTCGGTGACGCGCGGTGACAGGCTGGGGGTGGCGAACGTAACGTCCACCACCGACTCGCCCGTAAACCGCACGCACGTGGGGACAGAACCCCGGTTCTCGATCACCAAGCCCTGCGCACGGGCCCAGTGCTCGAGCATCCTGCCCCGCCTATAGTCCGTGGACCGGGAACCCCAAGCCGGACTCTTGGCGTTGAAGTCCCCGAGGACGAGGGCGGGGAGGGAACCGAGGGCGACGACGACGTCTCCCAGCTCCGTTAGGGAGTTCTGGAACTCGGCGAGAATTCGGTTCGGGGAGAAATAAACGCCTACCACAGCGATCTCTCCGAACCGTGCTGCGACGATCCCACGCCCTCTCTTGACGCGATCGAGGGGCGGGGTACCGGCGGCGGCCGACGAAACGAGGGTCACCGAGCCGTCCAAGTCCGCCACCCAGTCGTTTCTGGGCAGGAAAAAATACGGCTCGGCGACCACGGCGACGTTGATCAACCACTGCGCCATGCTCTGGAGCAAAAGTTCCTGAGCAGCGGCGCAGTGGTTGATGTTTGCCTGGAGGAAGCGCAATGGGGCCATTAATCGGGATCCATTGCAGCCTCCTCCAGGGCCCCTCGCGGGGGTTCAGCCACGACGGCGACGGCGGCGGCAGTAGCGACGGCGGCGGCGGCGGCGGCGGTGGCGGTGACGACGGCGGCAGAGGGCCTACCTCTGCGCCTGGCTTTGGTGGGTGGGGCGCAGGACTTGCCCCCAGCCCGGTGATCGGCCGGCTTGCCAACCGCCTCACATGCGAAGCAGTGAGGCGGGGCGGAGCACGAGCCGGCCTTGTGACCGGGCTGACCGCAGCGGAAGCACCTATCGCTGCGGTCTACCTCCGAGGTGCACACGCATGCCGCATGGTTGCCCACTTGGCAGCGGAAGCACCTCAGGGGTCTGGGGTCCAGGACTTTCACCTGCGCAGACACCCAACCAACCAGGAGCCTTCGGCCCTCCTGGATCTTTTTGGCCGCCGGGACGGGGCAGCTAACCGTAATGGTTTGCCCCCCCGTGAAGCCAGGACGCAGGGCGCCCGCCCTAACCTGATCGGGAGGGCACCCCCCAGTCCTGGCTACGGCGGCCACCACTTCCTCGGCCGTCACGGAGTCATCCAGACCCAATATGCGCATGTCTGCGCGCTTGGTGGGTCTGGAGACTCGGGCCTCCTCCGCGTTTAAAGACGCTCTGAGCCGTTCGGCCAGAGCGTCAGCGGCAGGGCCACTGGCCGCGCCGGGGATCTCCAGCATCCGAGCCCCCGTCGCAGTGACCCGGTGACGGAGGCCGCCGACGATGCCGAGCTCCGTGATGTCTATCACCTGCCGCGCCTTCGCGAGCACGTCGCGGTACGACACGCCCCTCTTCACCGCGTCCGGCTGCAGTGTGATCACTACAGCCGCGGTCTTGGGGACGCGCAATCGCGCCGCGGCGTCTCGCCGCCGCCGTCTCTCCCTTCTCCTCGAGGACCTGGCTGCGCCAGCAGCCTTCCTCTTCTCCCCGGCCACTTGCCAGTCGGCGCCGGCCGGAGGAGTCTTTGGAGGAGGCTGCTGGGACGGCTGGTTCCCGGCCTGGGCCTTCTTCCCTTTGGCCGCCTGTTTCGGCCCCGCAGGTGTCGGGGTCGGAGGCGGCTCTGGTGGGCCCTGTTTCGGCTTGGCCGGGGCCGTCTTCGCCCTCGCAGGAGCCGCCGTCGCTGGGGCCGTCTGCCCAGTGGCCGTCTTCGCCTGAGGCGGCCTCGTCGCCGTCCGGGGAGGCTTGGACGCGGCCGCAGCCGCGTACGAAGGCGCCGCCAGCGGGGGTCGCAGCACGCGGCTCTCCAATACGGAGAACCGCTGCTGGAAGGCGGCCAGCTCCTGTCGCACCAGGTCGAGAACCGAGTTCTCCGCTGGTGTGGGCTGGCCTTTCTCCTTTTGGCCCCGCGGCGGCGCATTCCGCTGGCCGTCTCCCCGGATTGCGGCCAGGTCCGCCTTGAGGGCGGCGTTTCCCTCTGGAGAGCCTCAATGGCGGCAGTCAGGCGGGTGACCTCCGGCCGCGGATCGGACATATCGTCCCTTGCAGCCGGAGCCCCGCCGTAAGTCCGCGCGGCCGCCACGATGGAGGCCGTGGCTTCGCCGATCGCGTCCTCCTTACTCTTGCGGTTCCGCTTCCGCGAGATGGTGCGGATGGCAGCCGCCACGGCCTCTTCTAGTTTGGCCTCGCTCGAGGCCAGACCAGTGTTGGGCTCTCCAGAGGGAGGCCCCCTCCCCGAGGTCTTGCCTCGGCCTTTACCCCGCACGCTAGTGGGGATCTTGCGGGCCGAGACAAGCCCCTCCTCCGACGACGACTTAACGTCGCGGGGGCGCTTGAGGAACTCCTTCCTCCTGTCGGCGCCCCCCTCGTCGCTCCTCACTGCGCTCCCAGAGACTAAGCTCTGGAAGCTCTCGGCGTCCGATGCTGAGTCGGTCTCCGACCCGAGCACCAGCGCCCCCTTCCTCCGCGGAGCGGCGCTCTGCGCTCGCTCAATGTTCGGTGCCGGTGAGGTGGACGTGCTGGACAAGTCCAGCGACTCCACCTCACGGGCACGTGAGCCTCCCTGGCTCGATGCGGCGACTGCCGGAAATTTGGGAAAAAAGTTGTTGCTGTCCCCCCCAGAGTACGGTGGGACTGACCGGACGTGTCCGGTGCGGGACTCCCCAGCTGAAGAGCAGCTGGGACCCGCCTGGGTAGCTTTAACAAAAACCTTATCTGCCATTTTTTTTTTTTACTTTTTTAGAGAGGTGAGTTCCTCTATCCCTACACCCCATTTCCCCTCCCCTGGTTCACTTCACGGTTACGTCTAAAGATTAGACGCATACCGGAAGTGAACCTTTCCTCCCCCTTGACCCGATCTCTGAGACCGGGCCCCGCGCCGCCTAGAAACTCGAGCTAGCTGCTCGATCCTCCAGGCGGCGCGCATTTCCCCCGGTGTGTCCCTCTTGGTCTGGTTTCTCCCTCTGGGCCCGTCCGGCATGAGTGCCTCTACCGGCATGGCCCCAGAGATCATCGAAACACGCAAGCCCCACCACGACGACAACGTGGGGACACAGTTGGTATTTATGTGTCTTGGAAAAACATCTTGTAAACAAACCTAACCTGAATGAATAACAGCATATATTTGTGTTCTACAAGTAATCAATTACAATTTCAGTGACGTGTATGAAGATACATTTTCGTAAATTATCTGAATATAAAATGTACATTTGTAGTTTGTACCTACGTATATGAAATTAAATAAATAGATAAAATGGTATGGACCAAGTTAATTGGTAATCTTTATTATTGTTATTTATTTATAAACATTAATTACATATAATGTATAATGATGTTGATGACTGTGGGGTCGGTGAGTCTCTACACACTATACATTTAAAAAATTAAAAAACTAATAATTATTTATATATTGGGAAACTTACTTTAAAACTTTACTTAAAAAACTAAACCAGCGTTGCTATTCTACGTTGCAACGCTGCAAGCCTTTCCCATTGAACTTTGTCATTACACTTGCTACAAAATATACTAAAATTGTACCTACACTAGTTTCGCTGTTTGTATCCATAGAAAAATTGTAAAGTGTAGCCGTGTAGATACCATAAGATACACCTATAGTAATAAAATTCCGCAATAACAAACTTTCAGATTGCATCTGAATCGGAATGAACGCCCGGCCCTAAGTGGATTTCAAACTAAAATACTGAAAAGGCGAATGTATTAAATGACGTTTTATGACATAATGTTCTCTTTTATTCTTTGTAATACAACGTTCAGTAATATACTGTTTAGTTGTCTCTTTTTACCCGACTGCAAAGGAAGGATTATGTTTTTCGCGCGTATCTTGTATGAAATGAAATGAAATGAAATGAAATGAAATGAAATGAAATGAAATGAAATATTTATTTTGTAAATTGGTTATAAATAACACTTTTACACGTCATGTTTTTTTGCGTGTTAAGTTTAGCTAGATGAGGCCGGTATTTCCTAACTGACTACTCTGAGAAGAAACACCGAAACAAACTCAGAGGTCATAGTCTCTTTTAAAGTCCAGACAATTTGTATTTGTATATGAGAAGCATGTAGGTTAATGTCTGTGGTATTTTTTTGAGGAATGTATGTATGTATGTATGTAATATTTTTTATTGAAATGAAACGAAATATTTATTTTGTAAATTGGTTATAAATGACACTTTTACATGGCATTTTTTTGTGTTTAAGTTAAACTAGATGAGGCCGGTGTTTCCTAACTGACTTCTCTGAGAAGAAACACCGAAAAAAACTCAGAGGTCAACGTCTCTTTTAAAGTCCATACAATTCGTATTTATCAAACCATATGAGAAGCATGAAGGTTCACGTCTGTTGTGTCTTTTGAGGAAAGGAGCACGCAGATTTGAGCGGACCTGTCCAGAGAGTGCATGCATTTATCAGTTATCGTGTAGCTCAACTTCAAACTAAGGAGCTCAACGACCTGACGAACAATAAAAAAGAAAATGGCATAAAATGAAATAATAACCTACATATTCCTCACATTCACAATAATAAAAATATAAAAGATAAAAAAAAAGAAATAATGAAATAAAAAGTTTTTACAATACTTTGGAAAGTCAATCATTAACTTAGCAAAGTATATTAAAAAGCAGCAATAATAACTCAGCAATAAGTAGGTATATCGTTGGAGCAGCTCATTTCCAAGTCTTTTTGTTCTCAATATAACTGCGTAAAAAGCTTTTGACTGAGTAAAAAGCTGTCTGACATAGCTTGCGTTTTATAAATAATTTGAATTTATTAATGCTTAGTTCTTGAATGTGGCTAGAAATTTTATTACAAAAACGTATACATTGGCATCTAAACAAACCGCCTATTTTTTAGCCTTGTTTTAGGAATAACATACTTATTTTTGTTCCTTTTATTTACATTATGAATATCACTGTATTTTTTAAACATATTAATATATTTGTGTGCATACAAAAGGTTCTCGTAAATGTACTGAGTGCCATCTCAGTATATTTACGAGAATCTTTTGTCGTAGTATTAATCTCTTATCTCTTAGTATCTCTCTCTCCCCTCAGGGGTTGGTTCTCTCAGCAACTTTATTCTTGCTGCACATTAATGATCTCCTTATGCCCGGTACCTTTGGGTATGCAGACGACAGCACATTTGCTGAGAGATATATGTCCAGCGCCCGTGCCGGTGGGTCACAGATCCGGTCTCTCCGTGAGGACATGGTTGGGCGCTTGAACTTGTCCTTGAAGGCTGTCTCCGAATGGGGTGATGCCAACTTGGTCAAGTTTAATGCAGCTAAGACCCAGGCGTGTCTCTTCTCCGCAAAAAGGAATCAATTCGAACTGGCTCCTACTTTCCGAGGTGTAACCGTGCCGGTAACCGATCGTATCGAGCTTCTGGGGGTAACACTAACTTCCACCCTCAATTTTGGTCCGTTTATCGAGGCTAATGCTCAGCTAGCAGCAAAAAAGTTGGGAATCCTAGCAAAGGTGAGACGGTACTTCACACCGCAACAGATGCTCAATCTCTATCAAGCCCAGGTTCGGTCGTGTATGGAGTACTGCTCTCATCTTTGGGATGGATCTGCGAAATACCAACTGGACGCGCTTGAGTCTATCGAGAAACGGGCCAAGAGACTCATTGGCAACGATTCACTTGTCGAATCAAAGCTCCAGAGCCTTGAACATCGACGACGAGTTGCAAGTCTATCGGTTTTCTATCAGTTACATTTCGGGGAGTGTGCGATGGAATTACACAATCTAATTCCGCCAAGCCCGTTCCATCATCGGACTACAAGACAAACGACAATGTGCCATCGGTACATGGTGGACATCCCACCCATACGCACGAAACGTTTTGGGAATACCTTCATTGTGCGTACTGCTAAGGAGTGGAATTCCCTGCCGGAGTCTGTGTTTCCTGATCGCTATAACCTGGGAGTCTTTAAGTCAAGAGTGAATAGGTTACTTCTAGGCAAGCGTGCTCCATCTTCGACCACATCATCACTTACCATCAGGTGAGATGGTAGTCAAACGCAAGCCTATTATTAATAATAAAAAAAGTATTAAGGACTTAATTTATAAATAGCACGAATAGCCCTTTTTTGTAGTACAAATATTGTATTAATATCGGCGGCATTTCCCCAATATAAAAAACCGTAAGACATCACACTGTGAAAGTAGCCGAAGTAGACTAAGCATACTGTTTCGGCATCAGTGAAGCCACGAATTTTTCTTCTCTTACAGGATATGTTGTAGAACTAAGCTTTTTTGACAACTTATCTATATGGGGGCCCCACTGCAGCTTCGCATCCAAAGTTATACCCAAGGATACTGTGGTATCTTCGGGTTTCAATCTTTCACTCTTTATTGATACATGAGGTAATGTAAATTTTTTGACGACGCAGTACTGACTAAGCCTTCATTTGCATTGGAAGACCCAAAAAACTGCATTAAGAGGCAAGACAAACCAGTTTGTTAAAAGGTTTTCAGATACTCATATAAAAGAAAAAAAAAGTCAGATAAAGACGTTTAGGTTATTGAACGGTGGAGAAAGATTGTCAAGCGTATATTGCCAAAGTAAAGATGGATTTATCAGCGACAAAAATGGCAATAATCCTTAACTTATATACGAAAAGGCCAGTAAGCGACATTTAGACCTTTGAGAAGGTCGTAGAAAATAATGTGCCTCTCGACAAAGACGAACTGGTAAAAAACACAGAACACAGAATTATTGTCATGGACTAGGGACAACCTTAATAAATATTCGTATCCATCGTCATAATATTTAATATAAGAAGACCACACTTTCTTAATGTACATCTTCAGTAGTAAAAACAGATATCAGATCAGAGATCATCACATTGTGGAGGATTTTCTTCGAACTCGGCTGGTGATATCCACTTTTATATGGTCAAGCTAGACGTGTCGTATGTAGATTGCTGCTGCCAACGATCTTGTAGTTTTGACAGGTCACATGGGTGTGGAAACATCAAACGACCAACGACACTAAATTCTAAATTACTAACTTTCAATATCTGTGAGAGCACGTTGACGCACTCGCACAGAGATTGACAGTTGGTACTCACTGACAACATGCAAAATATGTGTATACCTACTGTTATACACATATTTTGCATGTTGATTTCAAAATTAATGTTAACCTACTTTACTTACGTGTCTTCTTGTCGCACTTTGGTGCTCTTCTATCTAGATTTATAATTTTATGAGCTCTTTGTGTGACACTCGATACGCAAAAACCTATTTAGCCAAATTGACAATTTCTTATTTCATGTTTTTCATAAAGGATTAGGAATCTGCTCTATCTTACTGACTGAATGATTGATTGAAAACATTGTATTGATTTTATAAATAAAAATACTGTTTCACACTAGCTTTGGCCACCAAGGCTTTACGATGCTCTGTGGGCATTAAAGAATGTAGATATAAATGGGTGCTCTTGAAACATTTTCACGCAAACTTTCCATTAATCTTTGTACAGCCATCTCAGCACATCTTCGGACTAAGTTTTACCATGTAAAAATATAGCTGAAGCATTTATTGAGTGCAAAACATTATTTTATAAAAAAAAACTATACACACAAAAGCAATTTTTTTACCTGAATTAAAACGCAGATAATAAATTATATCTAGAAACCATAATGATATTACCATAATAGTAAAGGAAGATGTTGTGGGGAAAAAACCGAAGACATATGCAGCCTGCACTGAGCCCTCGTGGTGGATTACCGCCTGTTCCCTGTCATAGAGAGGACAAGTCTCTGTCCCAGCAATGGGAACAGGCTGTGGAAATAGCCTGCCTATGTTATGTATTCAAATAAAATACATATATATTTACTTGTAATAAGACTTTGAATATAATATTGTCTACTCAGTTAATTTTTTTATGCACCTGCCATGTTATCTCTTCACCACCCATGGTTGACTGGTAGAGAATTCCTATGGCATTAAGTCCGCCTTTGTACATTTTGTGTTGCATAAAGATTTAATAAATAAATAAATAATAAACAAAAACTACATTTATGGCATATTTGTGCAGTTTGTCGAAATGACGAATCCTACCTACACCTAACAAAACTAAACCTACATGGAACAAGTAATAAGCGTTTAGTATGTATTATTGTTTCGAAAATGTTAATCTTAATAATAGTACTTTTCATAAGGACAGTGGAAACTAAAGACTAACAGGTTCACATACAAAGAATAATGTGTGTGCATTAGTTCTGCAGTCATTGAGAGCAGTTGTAATAGAAAGCTTTTTTTCGAGTAGATATTGAATTTGTATCTGATTTAAGACAATGAAGTAAAGGAGGAGGGTTGATAAGAGGCTTTTTTCGCCCATCAGCCAAACAAAAGTTTCGATTTTCAACTATTTATTAATGCACTTGTACAGTTGAAGATATATATATATTTTATTCAATAAGATTTACGTAATAAATAATACAGTAAGTCATACCAATTATTGCCCATAAAGAGACTGTGTGTCTTTTTTGTATATTTCTGCCTTTTTTCAATCTTTAAATAAATATTTTTTAAAGAAGCGTTCTTTGAAACAAATTCTTCTTGACTCACAATGTAACTACTGTTTATAAGCTTTTATGTGAATACTATTTTATTTTGTTTCACTGTGCGCTTTTAGGGTAGAAGGAAAAATATATTACGCGTGGGACTAGAATAGACTGGGTATGATCGAAACAAACGATGAACTAGAACAGAATACTATTCTGAATATCATTCGGACTTGTTGACTTCTTCGTTCGTCCCTGTACCCCTCTCCGTATCGCACACTATTGAGAGATAATTACTCTGTTTCAACCATCGTTTGTTTCAACCGTTCATATTAGATACATAAATATTTTTTGTTACTTACTTATCCCATCAATTACAGGATTTTTTCAAAAATAATTGTTCATTATATTTGGCATGATATATACTATTAAATAAAATGTATATCACATCAAGTGGCTGATGGGCGTAAAAAGTCTCTTATCAACCCTCCTCCTTTATTTCTCAAATTACGGGTAGTTGCCGTGGAAGTGTTTTTTTTTTCATTTCTGTCCTTGAAATATTTTAACGGAAAATCTGAATTACAATTTACATATTTCTGTGCGAGGTTTTTCCCGCGTCAGTCGCCATCCCGCGGTAATACCAGGATATAAATACAGTGATATACAAGGTGTAACGGACACCCCATATCTATCCAAAAGGGCTGAAGACAACATCTGGTATGGAGTCTCTATGCACAGTTTCAGCTCAAAATAACTGACTCAAAGAATTGATACCAAATTATCGGTTTCATATATTTCTTGAATACCAATCATAACAAACGTATGACAGCACTACGAGGGTCAATAACTTTCCACGTCACTTGCCAGTAACACGATAATTCACTCCGTTCTTCTTAATTTGAAAAATTCGGTCTCTGGTATTAGTATATTGGTATTTGTAATAAGTTCTACACACGTAGACTTAGGATTACAAAACCCATGCCATATCGTTTGTTATCATCCAAATAAGCCATGCATTTGGTATGTATATACCCTTTAAATTACACGTTGTATAAAGACTAGTAATTCAAATTTTGCTCTATAACGCCCTCTATCGTAAGTGGGAGTCCTATTAAAATTGGTTCAGACAGTTTACTCTAGAGAAAAGCCCAGACAAACAGGGAAAGAGAAAAAATAATATGAAAACGTTTCTATGTGTAATTTGTTAATACAGTGTAAATATAAGAACCATATTTATAAGCACTTGAGAAAGCTGAGTTATTTTGAAATCACAGACAGACAGTTCTAGATTTATTTATATATAAATGTATAGATTCAGATCCAGGATAGGCTAAGTATATGCCAATTCTAATCGTGTGTTAATTATTTAAGAATATAAATTAAAATTATTTAATTATCAATAAATAATTATGTTGAAAGCATTCTGATCTTAAATCTCTCTTTTTTTTAGCCCTACCAAAGTTATTTATCTCTAAAACTTTTGTTTGTTATACTGCTACTTAAAACTTTTTGCTCGAAACTGTTTAACAATACCAACTCAATTTTGTTAATCTTTCTGATTTTAGAATAAACTGATTTTAAAATAACAAGAGTTGAAGTTGAAGCTGATTTTAGAAGTTTTGACAATTAATCTTTATTTAAAACAAACTTCGATTTTAAATATGTTTTAAGAGTTGTTAGCAGCATTTATTTGTGTAATTGCTCTCTAATCGGAGAAGGGAAATATCGTGAGGAAACCGGCATACATTAAGACCAAAGCTTTCGCTTCGTGGATTATGTCCCATTCTTACTCATAGAGATGAGACCTGTACGGGCTTGTACCCCAGCTATGGGAACGTAAGATACTAGATTCAGAATTAATAAGTACACCTATTACATGTTTTTAAATCATTGCTGGGGCCATGATTTAAAAACATGTAATAGGTGTACAAAGAATTTATCTTGCAACTTGAGTGCAATTTTATAAACACCAAGACCTGGACGAACTATTTGCAGGTCATGCTACCATTTGTCTGCGCCAACCGGGACGTCAGTGAAGTCTTCTTAACGCAAACAATTATTCTCTAGCTGTTACCCTGTAAGGCTCAATTTACACCGCCGCGGAATGCGGAATGGAATGGAAGCGACTTTTTGCAACGAAATTGTACATAGCATAATGAAATTTGTCAATCGTATACCACAGGTACAAACTAAATGGTGGCCAAAAAAAGGTCACGCGTCTTCCGGGGAATTATCGCGCATTCTCGAGAATTCCCCTAGCTACTGACGGCGCCGTCTGTGGAATCCGCGGGAAGTGGCGCGAACAGGGATTGATTGGGTCGGTCACAGCAGTGCGTTGCCAAACTAATAGATTTAGACTTAACGTCCCTCATGGCGCAGCCGCGTGAATTGCGCGCCTTCTCGCGTCATGAGGCGAAATTGACGCTTCCATTTCATTCCATTCCACGGCGGTGTAAATTGAGCCTTAGAGAATACTATGTTGCATAATATAGCACTAATATACGTATGTTCATAATAAAGAATGAGTTTCAATGCCAGAAAGCGTAACCGGACAAACAAAATGAAAATTATGGAAATCGGTTCTTGAATACAAGCACATTTCATACAAGCAAATTAAGAACCACCTTCATTCATTGAAGTGCTTTGAAAAAAGAAACTTGCAGATCCATTAGCCAGTTATGAAATATTGTTGGTAGACCATTTCGTCGCAAATTAATGCGAGTGTATAACTTGTGTGACAAATATCCCATAAAGGTCAACAAAAGTTGGGCTTCGGTATGCGCCTCGGTTGCTAATGACTTTCACAGTTCACACGCATTTCATTTTTGTCGCCAGATAAGTTTATTTCATAAGCCTTTTATTAAATTTGCATTTAACCTTTTCCCGCCTGTCTAGACGTAATACAATTTTACTGCTAAAATTGGCGGAAAACTATTACTTTTTATTACAGGGTTCCGAATTTATTTATGTTACGTTTTATTGTATACGGTATTGTCATTGTCATTGTAGATGTCACTGATAATGAAGGTAGGCATTATAGTTTAACTATAAATTACGTGGTGTAACTAAAGCCAAGTTCGGACGCAAATTTTTACTATAGCGGTTTCTTTTTCACAATCATTTTACGGAACTTTCTTAAGTACATGTTTGTGTATAGTTGCGTTTACAAACTACTCCGTGTGTGCTGACTTCTATGATCAGCCGTGACGGATGCGACAACCTGTCAAGAGGAAAACTTGACTTGGCTCTGACAGTGCCAATGATATAATTTTTTCGGAAACTTTTTGTTGTATAAACCTGGACCACTTTGCGTCATATGGATGACTTAAACGTGTATGTATATAAAAATATTAAAGCAAATTTAATATTTTTTGGCACTAATCAAGCATGTGATATTAAATTGTGTTACCTTATCTATTACATTGTAATAAAAATGGTAGCACGATTTGGTTTTCGAGCTTAAGCGACATTTACTTAGGTCCTCCAGTGGATGAAATACCATCCTTTATGTAGTGATATTTCTCAATGTCTCCGAAAACATGTTCAGTTCATGTTCTATCTCTGACTACCATTTGAAGGTCTTTGTCAGTTGTCACTGACAACCAGAAGCCAAAAACGATACCAGACTTACCAATAAGCACCGTGTTCTCCAGTTACTGAGTTGTGGAGGTAGAAAAGGCAAGGATTCGATGTAAAATACAAGTACTTAGCTGCTTCTAGTTAGAGGAGGAGCCAACCCCAAGATTATCGTAGTTGGGGCTAGGCTAAATTACTGATTCAACGAACGAAAGCAAGGAAATGGTTGGCCGAATACGATATATGATTATAGTTTTACAAATCTAACTAAAAGAATATTTATTTAACTCCGGGGTCAAAGAAAATCAAACGTAATTAAGTACAAGGTATAAACAATTCTTGAAACTTCTTTTGAATAAACAAGAGTTTGATCACTCTAAAATAACTCAATTTGGCTACAAAAGTTATTTGTTCTAGTTATTTGTTTGATTTTGACCAAGTAACTTTTGGAACTAAATTGTGTAAACAAATAAACTGCAGGATTTTTCATTTGAAGCAACGCTCTCAGTGATCAATCACTCTCTATAATTTATACCTCATTGGCAAGTAAGTATTGCTTTTCGGTTTTACATCTTTTACGAACAGGCTGCGAATGTTATAAATCTGAATGTCTATTTATGTTTTTATATTTGTATGCTTTTGTTTCAATCACTTGGCACACATATAGTTTACAATCTGGAATAACAAATAGGCTACGTTTTATCCGAGGAAAATGTGCGAATTTTTTACGCAAATGATGTCGGAGGCAACAGCTAGTTCGAATAAAGATACCGTTGACATGTTTTCTGAGCTGTTATTACCTGTCTACCTTCAACTCGTAGCGCTTGCACACCCTGTTAAGTGGCAGTTCCTTGTCAACCGAATTTTTCAAAGTAAACTAAGGAATAAAGTGCCTTTTGTATCGCCTACAAGCTTTTTCCTGTAACAAGAAAGATGCACTGTTTCACAATAGAATGTATCTTAATCGGTTTACAACTACCAGAGATAAACATCGAATAAACATTTTTTTCATCACTAACTCGAGAAATGTTTGGTGTAGGCGTCGAACACAAAGTGCAACTACAAATACTCAACTCTACATTAAAGGCGTTTGGGGTGCAGTATTGGCAAGCTTGGTACACTTGTGTCAAAGCCACGCAAACATTGTCTCTAAATGACCGCTTTAGTGATAAGATCGCCCATTGTTACACCCTATATTTTGAAAGACTTAATTGTTATTTGTTATGGTGCAAAATAAGCATTATGAAATTTATTGAAATCATGATGTTTATTTTGCAAATAGGTTATAAATAACACTTTTACACGTCTTTTTTTCATATATGTTAACTAGATGAGGCCAGTGTTTCCTAACTGACTACTCTGAGAAGAAACACTGAAACAAACTCAGAGGTCAACGTCTCTTTTAAAGTCCAGACAATCTGTAGTGATCAAATCATATGAGAGCCATGTAGGTTAATGTCTGTGGCGCCCTTTAGAGGACAGAATCAAATAGATTTGAGCAGGCCCGTCCAAGGTTAATTTATTCTAGGCCAATATTCATCTATCAATCTATGAATCTTTGTGTAGATAGGTCGTAGATTCCTCTCATTTCTCGCTAACCGCAACACATCCTCGGCTAGTGTTTACATAAATGAAAACCCTTTTGTATCTACAAGGGTTTTCAATAGCTCACACAAAACTGTTTCAAAATTAAACCCAGAACGCTGAGCTGATTTTACGAGAACGTGCCTCAAAAGGGTCAACCCTCGAATTTAATTTGTTTTCTTAAGAGTTCTTTGATAAAGAGAGATTTTGAACTGGAGACAATTTGGGTTTTGATTACTGGAAGCAGCTGTCAAAAATCTTCAATGGTAGTCAGAGATAAATAGTTTTACATACTTTCAGAAGCATCGAGTATATCAGTCTGTAAAGGATTGTATTTCATCCTCTGGACGATCCAAACAAATGCCGCTTAACCTGGAAAACTGAATCGTGCTGGTTTTGGTTACAGCACTTGTTTTTCAGTCATATTATCTTTACCTTCGTCCGTGGTCAGTGACATCTACCGTATACAATAAAACGTACCAATAATAAATTCGGAATCCGCTAAAAAACTAAAAAAATTCAGCCAATGTTAGCACTATAGGTAATTGTGTGACCTTTCTGGGATATTTGTCACACAAGTCACACACTCGCATTCATTTGGGACGAAACGGTCTAGATATAACGACAATATCTCATCTTTGGGGTGTTTACTAGCTAAAATGGACTAGCATTTTTAGGGCTCCGTAGCCAAATGGCAAAAAACGGAACCCTTACAGTTCTGTCATGCCTGTCTGTCTATCTGTCCGCATGTCACAGCCATTTTATTCCGAAACTATTAGGACTATACATGTGAAACTTGGTAAGTAGATGTATTCTGTCTGATGTAACCGCTTTCCGATTTTTATACAAAAATTTAAAAATATGTATAATTAAGGGGGGCTTCCAACACAAAGAACTGAAACTAAAAAAAATTTTTTACATCAAACCTATACGTAGGGTGCCAGTTCCACACCAGAAACCAGTAGTAGACCATTTCAATCTTTAAACCTAAACATTAACCTTCTTTTAAATTTTCCGCAATCTTTTTTTACGTTTTGTAGCCTTACCGTACATTTACTAATCATTTAATCGTAAATAAAAGGGACATAGACGCCATCTACGTCCCTAAAGAACACACAATACGAAACAACAATCGTTCACATCAATCCGAGCGGCCATTTTACTAAGGACGCGTATGACGGTGAGTCACTTTAATCCTTTTAAATTTTAGTTTATACCCATTACGGTAACCTATTTTTGAATAAATTACATAATATAATACATATAACAATAATATATTGTCTTATTTTATATATCGAGAAAATGCAAATTTAAATTAATTATTGTCAATAGTAAACTACTGGAACCCGAATTATATGATTTTCCAGTGTTATTCCATTTCGTCAACTACTTGTGATTAATCCAGCAAAATGTTCGGTCATAACGTATTCTCGAAAACGGTCGGTCTTAGTCACGTCGTATACTCTGAATAGTCAAGTTTTACCTAGGTGTAATTATATTCGGGATTTAGGGGTTTATCATGATTCTAAACTTACATTTGACTCTCACGTGGATGCTATAGTAGCTAAGGCGTCTAAGTCTAGTCTTTGGGATTCATCATGAGACTATCAAAATGTTTTACTAAAGCGAAAACCCTTAAAATCCTGTATTGCACTTTCGTGAGGAGTAACCTGGAATATGCTTCTGAAATCTGGAATCCAGGTTACAATAAATATATAGATCGAATTGAGGGTATTCAAAGACGGTTTATCAAATATTTATGCTTTCATCAGAAGATCTCGTATTATTCCGATGACTACCACAGTCTGTGTAGAAAATTTCAGTTACTTCCATTAAGTACTAGCCGTGAGATCTCTGACTACATTCTATTGTTAAAAATTTTAAACAATAATATTGATAGCCCCGATCTCTTATCTAAAGTTAATTTAAACTTTCCGACTAAAACCCGGTATAATCCACCTTTACGGGTACCTTTTAGCCAAGTATAAGCATGTGCATGCAAGCAGAAGCTTTAATAACCGATGTAAGTAGCACGATTTTGACCCGTTTATAACAAGTGTGATTGCAGTAAGAAGACGCCTAAACCTTGACTTTTTTTAAATAATTAAATTCTGTAGTAACTGTGTTGTATGTGTTATTTATACCTGCTATCTATTTAGTCATTTTGAAAATGATATTTATGATATGGTTATATTGAGATTATACACCTTTTAAGTGTTCAATTAAAGATTTTCCTGCCTCTAAACGTGAGGACTTTTATTTGGCTCACTGTCTACTATACTATAATAAATATTTTCTGTATTATAAGCTTTATGTGCAAAAAAATGCATTCGTTTGGAGAGTACCAAAAAAAAATGTGTCAAGATTACCATGAAAAAATATAAACTTTAATACTTTCAATTTTTTAAAAGAAACTATATTTTTTTTATGTAACATTATTTTATTGAAACATAGATTTCGAGAAGAAAGTGCAAGTTACCGTAATTATTAATTCCTTTTTAAATTTAGCTCATTATCAAACGATGATTGTTAAAATAAAGCAAAATATGTTTTCATTTAAGTTGTTGTAATTTTAATAAACAAATTGTTCTGTTTTATTTTATTTTTTATTTTAATAATATAATATGAATCCTAGAAACGCTATTTATTTATTTATTTTTTACTACATCAAACCATATTATATAAAAAATATTGTTTTTAGCTAGGAGTCATCATGCCCTCAGGCAGGTAGTTACGTTACGAGGGTGACACTGAAAGTTCTTAGAAAATCAAAAACTGAACAAACTATATATATAAGTTATAAGTTTTATTATATACCTTTCTTAAAATAGTGTCCATTTACATCAATACATTGCTGCATCCGATGAGAACCACTGAGAAAAGCATTTTACCCACTCGTCCTTAGGGGTCTCGTCGACGTCATTTTGAAACGCAGCCACTAATTTTCTCGGCGTCTATAAAACGTTTTCTTTGAAGTTTTTCTTTTATTTTCGGAATTAAATAAAAATTGCAAGGTGCGAGGTTATTTCCTCAAATTTACGTGTTATTTCCTCAAAAGAACACCACAGATATGAACTTACATGCTTCTCATCTACAAATACAAATTGTATGGACTTTAAAAGAGGCTATGACCTCTGAGTTTGTTTCGGTCTTTCTACTCAGAGTAGTCAGATAGGAAATACCGGCCTCATCTAGCTAAACTAAACTTAACACGCAAAGAAACATGACGTGTAAAAGTATTATTTATAACCAATTCACAAAATAAATAACTATTTCATTTCATTTCAAACATAAAAATTTTCAACACACTTACATTGCGATATTTGATTTCCCCAAGGAATTAAAAAGTTAGGTGAACACACAGAAGTTTTTCTGCACGAGAGCAAGACACCATCATTACTGCTTTTGAAGTTTCTCTGAACGTGCCTAATTTCGTAAATGAAAGGAATAGCTATAGACTGAGGAACGAGATGATTAAGTAAGGGTTGTTTCCTTTCTATTTCTATATATGTTCCTGTGAAACTATTTGGAACACAAACACACGCCCTAAAATATAAATAACACCTGAAAACCTGTCATACTTTTTTATGTTTTAAATTTTCAGATAAGTATAACTGATTACTATAATATGAAAAACCTGTATTTATACATACTTGGCTGTATATAATAGTGGCTAAGATACCAGTCCAAGACAACTGGTACCCTAGAGATGGAAAACGCATCTGAGGACGCCAACAGGTGAGGTGAAACGATTTGAGACTAAATGGCTGGTCACCATTGGAGAAGCATAAAACAGAACCTAATGGATGTCCCTAGAAGATGCCAAATAGTTTAGAATTAGGGCCTATTATTATAAGTAAAATTTATTACGTTTTAAGTTATATAGATGTATTACTTTACAAAAATAATACAATTCATGGAAAAAAATCTATTCTGTTCTTGTCATACAAAGGTCGTTTGCACAGAATGGCGCAAATTCAGTACCTATTTGGTGACTTGTGAGTAATTATTATTATTATATACATTTATTTCAGACAAAAATTATCCATATACACATAATTAAACACAATACAAATAACATACAAACACATATTACACATAATACGCACACTACACAATTAATATATTAATTAGTACCCTCCATGACTTGTACACGGGGGCTGTACGGCCCGCCAATGCCGCAAAAATGGCCCGTCCAACCTGTCGGCAACGACGGTAAGGAGACTATTACCGCTGTCCCGCACTCTACCCGCTATCGAAGTCACCCTGTTCAGCATTATTGTATGGAAACAATTCACGTGCACCTTTACGAACATTCCCGACGCGCTGCATAAGCGAGGCAAACGCAACAGTGCCCTTAACGCATTGTTGTACAAAACGCGGAGAGCGCTATACGATTTTTGCGAGTATGACACCCATAGGCTTACCGTATAAATATCTTGCAAAAGCTACTTGGACCTGAGTACGCTGTCAGCTCCTACATAAAACCTGGTGCAATTCTAAAAGAAATCTTGAGATACCCACAAAAAGAAATCAACACACTGACTAAAAACGACTACCTTATTGTGCTTGGCGGATGCTGCGACAAAAACCCGTCTGATATGGACATAAATCTACATTGTTGGCTATCTCTTACAGCTAATACAAATGTGATTATAAGCGAAGTACCAAAAAACAGGTTTTTAAAAGAGTCTAAAATTAACTATCTACTTCGGTTTGTAGGTAAGAAATATAATAATGTATTGTACATGGATATGAATTACTCTAGGTCTTTACCGACTAGTCGAAATTATGTATTGAACCTTGCAAGATCACTGTTAAAAGAAATACTATGTTTAAACTATCATTTCAAAGTATCTCAATATAAGGAAATATTGCTAAATAAAAATAGTAAATCATTTGTAGACAAATGTGTCCAAGTAAGTTTAGATTTTGATCAAAATGGGCTAAGTAGTCATAATAGACATAATAAAGAAAGTGCCGAC
Organism: Tholera decimalis; assembly: GCA_943138885.2. Taxonomy (NCBI): domain Eukaryota; kingdom Metazoa; phylum Arthropoda; class Insecta; order Lepidoptera; family Noctuidae; genus Tholera; species Tholera decimalis. Next base: position 13,462,190 of record OW964569.2, read on the forward strand.
TACATTAGCGATTTAAGAAACAAGTCAGAAGACCATGAATCTACTCAAAATAAAAGCCCAAATTCAAATAATTTATTTCGCTTATAATTTTGTTACTGTTCTCCATCAAAATATTAATGGATTACTCAATAAATCTGACATGTTATCTATTTGTATCAATGAGTTAGTCACACAAAATGTTTCTGTAGACGTACTATGTATCACAGAACACAACATGACGGAAGGTGACGAAGCTTATCTTACAATCTCAAACTATAGGCTTGTGTCTTATTATATGAGAGATAGCAGACATGGAGGTTCATGTATATTGTTAAAAAATAATATCAAATTCAAAGTTTTAAATAACATTTCAAACTTATCGATCAGTAATACAATTGAATGCTCAGCCATTGAATTAGTAGAAAATCAAATAATAATTATATGTATCTACAGGCCTCCAAATTCCGCTGCCAATTCCATAACAAGTTTTTTTACAACATTAAATAAGATTCTAAAAAACATAAGCTTAAATGGCAAGAAAATAATCTTATGCGGAGATTTCAACATTAATACTTTAAAGCAAACTAGGGTTTCCAGCGAATTTACAGAATTATTAATTAGTTATAACCTGAAACTACAGGTCAAGGAAATAACGCGTTTCGCTAGTAAAACCTGTATAGACAATATAGCCCACAACTTAAAATCATGCAAAGTCACTATCAAGGAGCTAGCACTGTCAGACCACAATGCACAAATTATTAAAATTCCGGTTAAAAAGACTTGCACATTAAAATATTGGTATTCGTTAAAAAGGAATTATTCTGAAAATAACAGAGCACTATTTATTAAATATTTAAAACAATTAACCAATAGTGATGTTTACAGCTGTTTGGAGGCAAATCGCGCGTACAACCAATTCCACCAAAATTTTGCTATGCTTTATGACCTTTGTTTCCCTTTAAATAAAATTAAAATGTTTAACAAATCAAGACCAAAATGGATCTCACGCGGCCTAAAAATATGCAGCAAACGTAAATGCCATCTCTTATGGCAATACAGGAAAAATCCAAATGCATCAAACAAAAACGCATTCAAGACATATGCGAAGAGATTCAAAACAATAATCAGGCTGACAAAAAAATCCCAAAATGACTACCACATTAGGACTGCCACAAACAAGAGCAAAGCAACATGGAATGTTATTAACGACATCAAATATAAATTTCCGGTCGATAGCGTAGAACAAATAATTACCAACAATAAAATAATAACTAATCCCAAAGACATCGCTAAAACGTTTAATGACTTTTTTCTTGACATTAATAATAATAATAATAAACAATCAGATACAATTAAGAATTCTGTAAATAAATTGACATATAATTCTAATTCTATTTTCTTGACTCCGACAATTCCTGAAGACATCCATAAAATTATAATTTCATTAAAAAATAAAACTAGTACCGGTTACGATGGTATTTCGACTAATATTGTTAAAGATGTTGCTGATATAGTATCAGAACCCCTGAGCTATATAATCAATTTGTGTATAGAACAAGGCATATTTCCGGAAAAATTAAAAATTTCAATTGTAAAGCCAGTTTTTAAAAAAGGTGACAGAACAAACATGAGCAACTATAGGCCAATCGCGTTATTACCTATATTTGCCAAAATTCTAGAAAAGGTCATCTATAAATGTCTGTACACCTTCTTCGAAAGCCATGACATCTTCTCTCAAAGTCAATAAGGTTTTAGGAAAAACAAATCGATTAATGTAGCAATATATAATTTCTTAGGAAAAGTAATGACCAATTTAGACAAAGGACTGCCGGCTGTAGCAATATATATGGACATGTCAAAGGCTTTTGACCGTGTTGACCACAATATTCTTCTAAGAAAACTATATGCATACGGTGTGAGAGGCAATGCATACAATCTCATAAAATCATACCTATCTAATAGACAACAGATTACAGAGATAAAAAAGGTAAACATAGTCACAAAAACAGAAGAACCATATGCTTCTAAACCCAGAATGGTAGAACTTGGCGTACCACAAGGGGGTATCTTATCCGCCCCTCTCTTCCTTGTCTATATAAACAACATGCCTCCGGTAATAAATCACGACATGACATTATTTGCTGACGATAGCACTGTACTATTCACTAATGACAATACAATTAATTTAGAATCTGACATTAACGAATCTTTAGTATTAGTAAATGACTGGCTTAATTTAAATAAATTAATGATTAATATTGATAAGACCAAAATAATGAATTTTAAAATAAGAACTCGACGTACGGATACTTTAAATATCAAGTATCAAGATAAAGAAATCGAAGAAACAGAAACAACAAAATTTCTAGGGTTACACGTTGATGACAAATTAAATTGGAAAAAACAAGTTGACTATGTCTGTAAAAAGTTAAGCAAGTTCTCATATGCCCTCCACAGACTAAGGAAAATTGCAAATCTACCAGCACTAATAACGGCATACCATGGTTACATCAGCTCTAATCTTAGATACGGCCTAATATTCTGGGGCAATAGTGTTGATAATGAACGCGCGTTCATTGCACAAAAACGGTGTGTCAGGGCAATTTTCAATCTACAGAAAACTGAATCCTGTGAACCATATTTTAAAAAGATAAACATATTAACATTACCGTGTCTATATATATATGAGGTCGCAGTTTTCGTTAAAAACAATATTGACTTATTTAAATATCGAACGCGTATACGACACCAGGACAAACTAGACATAGTGCCTAGTAAGACATATTTCTTGCACAAAAGTGTTTTCTGCTCGGCTCCGCGTATTTTCAATAACATTCCAAGGCCTTTAAGAGAAATTAATGAAATAAAATCATTTAAAAAGAATCTCCACGAACTGTTAGTGAACAAATGTTATTACTCTGTGAAAGACTTCTTTGCCGACAAATCACTGTCACAATACAATCTGCCTAAGTCATGATGCGTTTTGTATAATGAAATTTGTTTGTTTTGAAATTTGTTATTCCAAGAAATATTTAATGGTCTAAAATTTGCGATGTATTATTTTAAAATGATTGTTGACATGCATGTTAAATTAATTTATGTACCTACATTTTATTGTACGCCCTAAGGGTAGGACATAGCTGTTCTCAAAACATTAAATTAACACCAGCTGTATTATGTACACTTACCTATGATCCACAATAAAGAGATTGAATTGAATTGAATTGAATAAAATGATGTGCAGTAGGCTCGAAACAAGGTGATTTTGACTTCCTTGGAGCAACGAGCAAACCTACGGGCTATCATAGTCACCCGCACCGACAGCGCCCTCCTTTCTCGCTCAATATCAGCGTCGTCCTTCAAATCCGCAAGTAATGTTACACGCATCTATGTAGTTCTGTCTCCGTATAGCTTTGCATCTAAAGTGGTCACAGCTCAGTTTTTTCTTGAGATACGATAACTTTACTCAAGTTCAACAAGTTCCTCCATAACATAAAATTGTGTTATATATTTTTTATGTGGTATTACAGTAAATGTAATATTTCCGATCATTTTTGATCGGAACAGTGTAGACGAAAAAAATAAAACGTAAACTAAAATATACTGATAATACATATTCTCTGCTCGAGGCCCGGTTTGAACCGATTTAGCTGAGTGTAGTTTGGTTACCGTTCTGGTATAAGACCAATCAATCCTAACTTTAGCATTGATTGGTCTTATTCCAGAACGGCATAGAGCATATTCTATATTTAAACTAAGATCAGGTGGTTTAAGATTACTCTGGACTTGAGTAACGTTCTGCAATACGAACCTTAAATGCTGCGGAAAACTTCAAGTGGTATAAATTGTATAGTAACCCAATATTTCCTCGAACCGTTTCGGGTTCGAAATTCTGAGACTCACTGACTTTTCAAATAAATTTCAATAAGACTAGTTGATCATCAAAGGGCTGGAATTTACTTTGGCGAAAGGTTAAACATGACCATTCAACGTGGTAATGTCCGAGTCTCTTGGGTCAATTATTGTTGTATATTTGTTAAAAATAAATTCTTGATGAAGAACCGAAGAAAACGATACTGACCTAAAACTTGCGTGAGAGTGAGTGTATGATTGCCATTGGAGTCGATGATCACCTCTCCAGTTATACCTGAGAAAATAACAAATAAATAACTGAAATAATAAACATGTTATTTAGAACTAACCTATGCAAACAAATTTCCCCATGGGATTTCGGAGTTATTCCAGTCTGATACCCCGATCTGATCTCCTGGGATCGGTCTTATTTTATAATTATTTTTATTCCGGTCTGATCCACCACGCAGGGTATCACAATCAAAGTTAAACATTTTATTCCGGTCGGATAACGTAACAGAGTTTTTGGAGCGTTAGCAAAAATATACGTAGGTACAGGGTTATTAAAATACTGTTTGTACATAATTCTTATAGTAATGGAACCGTGTAGTAGTATTGACAAATAAACAATCTTAACTTTCTTCTAGGCCAAGAAATAATTTAAAAAAGAAAGATTACTAGCAATGTGAGTAGAAATCACATTACTAGCAATCTCGTTAACCCCTGCAATTAAGCTAAATATGCTTGTGTCTGTAGTGATAGATATTCATCTTTGAGAGATATTCTTTTAATAATAATTGAAATAGTTTTAAATATGTTTCTTCATTTTTCTATTTAGTAATGCATATAATAAAGGCACAATTGGTGACTACTTTTTAGTAATTTTAGGTTAATTTTTTTTTATTGAATTAAGTTGATCAAATATTAAAAGACCAAGCGGCTGATTACGAGTGATGATTTTAAACAAATAAAAACTAATATTTTACTTAACATTCAAAAAGAGAAAGGGGATCAGAGCAGAATGTCAAAGTTTGTAGGGGATCAGACCGGAAAAAAAAAACAAAAAACACAAACAGGGGATCAGATAAGGGGGATCCTAACAGAATAACTCGGATTTCCTGAGGGTACCCATGTATCTACGTGAATAATCACGTATACTTATAAAAACCTGCAACCTAACTGCCTATTTTGAAATACCATTTTGAATAACAACGTAAGAAAATTGTTTTTTAAAGTCGACATCTCATAGGTACAAATCAGATCAGCTATTGAATTATTAAGATAGGTAGGTCAATAAGCTCATGTTACCTATAATTTACGAATACTAGAAATATACTGAAGACACGGTGGACGCAGTGGTTAAACGATTGGTTGCTACGCTGCATATCACGGGTTTGATTCCCACACAGAACAAATATTTTTGGGCCTACAAATAATTGTTTTGTGATTGCTTATTTATGTGAATTTATAACTTAGTAAACGCACCCACGAAATGATAGAGTAAATCCATGAATGCGGCTACATTAAAACAAATAAGATCATCATATTTCTACCCTTATCTCAGTTACTTGGGGTCGGCGCAACACGTTTTTTTCTTACAGCTGTCAAACGTCATAGCATCATTTAAACCTTTTTCTTACATTTATAAATTATATGAAAGACACACAAACCATCGATCGTTTCTTTGACGTTGCTCTACCTCTCCATCGATCAACATACAAATCTATCACACTTTTAGTAACAATGCGTGTCATCCCTCCTCATCACATATCCATACGAAGATTGGCGAGTTCCTTTGAATTTTTCCACATATAGAAATAGGCGCCACTTTCCAACTTCCTCATATGTATTATTTTCTTACTCTATCCGTACTTGTCACTCCACACATCCATCTCAACATTCGCATCTCTGTTACATGCAATCTTGTAAAACGTGATCAGAATTAAAACACTGTATTGCCAGCTTTTGGAAAATAAAATTAATCTCAAATAAGTAAGTCCGTGACTAATTCTATTGCTATACATACAAAAGCTGGCACTTCACTTCAAATTACCGTAGATTCACCTAGTAACATGAAAGTTTTAAGTAAGATGAGTCCCAGTAACTATAACATAATTAAGTTGTACCTATTAACAAACTACCATTACATTCATTGCTTAACTTCATGCGTCAGTTCAGAAGTTACTCCACAGAACTTTGCTACAGGAAATTACGCTTGTAATTCTGTACCTTGCGAGGTCATGCTTTTGCCTTACTAGGTATAACTTATTTAGAATGTATTTACCTACTTTTATGGCGACATTTTTTGGTCTTCGCATCTAAGATAATCTTTTATCCACAAATAGATGAGGATAAAGACAATAAAATTTTAATAATCTTCTAATCTTTGTAAGTAATATCTACATTTGAAAGAAAGCCGAAAAGCTGATTCTTGACGTAAAAAGGCTGGCTTTACTTTTGGCCAGAAGCTAGCATTATTATAAAACGTGGTAATGCCGGGCCATCAGTCTTTTGGATACATTACCAGCCGACAGCGTAACTGATGAAGTATTTTATGCTTCAATTTTAGATTAGTTTGGTATTCCTGCTATAAACAGATACTACTACTATTCTAACACACCATTTTGTTGACCGTATTTTACAAGAATATACGATTAGTGACCATGGACCATGCCCGGGTCGACGGCGCGTCATGTTCCACGCGCGCCTCAAAGAGCGTCAGCAACATGACGAGGCCCCCTCTGCAGAGGGCCGAAGCCTGCCGGGGTCGTGGGACTCATCCCGTTACCGTGGCCCCGGTATGTAAAGGGTTATTGAAGGAACACCGTGGATTTTAGTCAGTAAAAGTCTGACAGTCCCTCCCACCCTGCCCGGAGTGGGAGGACTTATTTGATAATTTTACAACGTTAAAAAAAAAAAAAAAAGAGCCAATAATAGTGACCATCAGAACCTGTGGCAGTGAAACTTGCAGAGCTCCAACGAGAAAAAAATATGTATAATAATAAACTCTTATAAAAACACACACACCATACGTTACATTTATTTGACTTTGGTCCGTAAATGTAGCAGAAACCAGCCTAGAGCTGAGAAAAGAAAACCATTTATAATAATAATAATATTCCACAACTTTCACACAACGCCATCTAGTCTCAAACTAAGCAGAGCTTATGCTATGAGTACTGAACAACTGATAAACATACATATATTATATTTCTAAATACATACGTATTATAGATAAATTACACCCAGACAAAGATCAAATGATCGTGCTTATCACACAAACATTTGTCCTGGGTGGGAATCGAACCCACGACCTTGTGCATAGCCGTCAGGGCCACTTACTACTAGACCAACAGACCTGTCAAATAAGTTATTGTTATTCCCATTTGTAAACAAACATACGCGTTTCTTTCTTTAGAAATATTTTCGGAGACCCAACAAGGTATATGTATTTATAAACCTACCCCTATCTTTATACCGTTACGGAACTGCAGTAATAAATATAGTTTTCCCTATGGTATTTCCATGTAACAGCCTTAGTTATTCCAACGTTATACACGAGTGATGATTCATAATAAATTATGGGACATGACTCATGACCCATAATTTGAATGATATGGTTGGCAGTGAAGAAGAAAAGTGTTAAATAAGTGGACGATACTTATTTTGCAAACTGGTTATTAAATAAGACTTCTACGTACGTAATATTTTCTTAAATTTAGACTAGATGGGGCTGGTTCGATTTCCACACTTGAAAAAAGTTTTTTGTTCCGGGACATGAAAAAAATATATAAAGAAATGTGAAAGTTAAGGTGGAGATCCTTAACTTTCACATTTCTTTATATATTTTTTTATTTTTTATATAAGTTACATAATTATGAAAAATATTCATACAAACTTAAATAGACTGCTAAGCTTTATAACCTCTTCCCTTGATCTTGTAAAAGTATCAAATACCTTACCTTTAAAAGTCCGGTTCCACATTTTTCTGATGACAGCAGCGCGTAGCGTGTTATTGAGCGCGAAAGCGTAAAGCAGTATCGCGTCATAGAAAGCTGCTACAAATGTCTCGGTACTACGACACCACCTAGCCTTTGTCAAACGTGTAGTTGTACTTTGCAGCAGCCAGCTCTTTTACCTGTAGACGTCGTAAACAGTGGTTAGAACTTTACGTCAAAAGGAGCAACTTAGATGTACCACTTCAATGTAACTTGTTCCGTCCGAAGAGAATATCAGAACGCATATTTTTGGTATGGCAATATTCTATTGTCTTTGATGTTGACACTTGACAGTTAACCTGTTTCCGCTTGAAAAAATGTCCGCCGGTTGTTGAGATCGATTTATCAATTGTAATTAAAATCCTATTGAATCTACGCGGTTAAAAGACAAATTGGGTGTGATCAACGATTTATTGATGTTGGAATCCCGAATTGAGTAACATACTGGGATATTTTGAACAATACGCCGTATTGACGCCAGACCAAATGGCACGCGAATTTGCTGAAAGTAATTGTGAATTAATGATAAATAGCTGCTTCAATCTGGTGCGAAGTTTGTGCTGTGATTGCTGCCGGACAGCGTTGTGAGGACCTGCATCTTTGAGAACTTTCGTCCATCAACACTTGCTCACATTACACCTTTCAAATATACTCACACACACACACACGGGGAAAGGTCGTAGCTTGTCGTCTCTATAGCTCAGGTAAGTCTAGGCAATAAGGTTAACTATGTATTGGTAAGGCCTAAGAACCTATAGTTTGTTTGCAAGCAACGGCAAAGCTCCACGTACCGTGGACAGTTCAGCATACCAGTTACCGTTGGCTGGCTTGGGACTGAACAATCTGGTAGCAGAAGCGTGGATTTTACATTATAATATAAGATCCACTAAGTAAATTGGAAGTTTTGAACATTGATAAAAATAACTTAATAAGTTTGAATATATTACCATGTCATCCGGGCTATCAGATTGAAATGGTACTTGTAGTTTGTACTGTAGTCCCTGCATTGTATTGACAAGTAAGATTTATTTGTGAAATTAGGAATTATTAGGTTGTATTTTGGTACATAATTTGGTATATTTGTTCTGATTAATAATTGAATGTCACTAATCTGAAGTTAAAAGTTTATCTAAATAATAATCACACACTTGTTAACATAGCCTAATATAACAAGACTTGAATTATGTGTATTGTTTATTGCTTATAGTATTTATTGGATTGTGCGTTGGTGGTTGTCCGGCACAATATTATACATTCAATTGTTGTATTTAATTGGTGTTGATCCCGCACAATATACACATTAAATTGTTATTTTTTTCAGTAACTAGCCATCTGTAGCAAGCTAGATTCATACTTGGAATAAGTACAGGGTCGGATTTGGACCTGAAATAAATTGAATTTAAGTTTTATTTTTGTTGAAATTGCTCGGTTGGCTAACAAGTCATTGTTGTTTGTTTAGTTAATTTAGACTGGTTGGTATTGATATTTGTTTGTTGCAATGGCCTCAATAAAAGCAGTCAGGGAGTCTGCTGCCGGATTGGCCTCACAGTTGAGATGGTTCACATCGGCAGCAGCAACGGTTGAGCGTTTGGACTTGGAAGAGCTCACCCTTGCTCGGTACGGGCGCTTGAATGAGAGGATCAAGTCAGCTGATGCTGCGCTCACACGCTTCTACGAGTTCATCATGGACGTGGATTTGGGGGTGATGGACTAGGCAGCCCGCGATAAGGTTTTGGGTGACTATGACCAGATTGTCCACCTGGGGGATGTCATAAGTCAACGAGCCCGGGAAATTTTGAAGAGCCGGGTGCCTGATGCGGCCAAGCCGCAGACCCCCGTTGTTGCAGGCCTTGGACTATTGGGTAGGCTGCCCACCCTGGAGCTGCCACATTTTGACGGTCGCTTGGACCACTGGCTGGGCTTCCTAAATCTCTTTGAGAGTCTTGTCGATGCACGCTCGGACCTCGGACCTGCCCAGAAGCTGGCCTATTTATTGTCTGTCCTGGAGGGCAAAGCCAGAGCCTTGGTGCAGCACTTGCCGGTGACGGATTCCTCCTACCCGACCGCTCTGGAGCTTCTCTCCCGACGGTATCAGAACAAGCGCTGCCTGGCTGATGTGCACATCGGCCAAATTTTGGGACTACCGGCCATTACCAGCACGTCGACGTTGCGCACTGACTTGCTGAACCCGTTGGTCTCAGCGACCAACGCCTTGAGACGCTTGGAGTTACCGGTAGAACATTGGTCCTACTTGTTGGTGCAGATAGTGCTGCAGTTGCTCCCCGCGGAGTTGAGGTCACGTTTTGAGCAGAAGTATGGTGGGGATAGTGCCACCCATCTTCCCCCCTTTGACGACCTCCTCAAGTTTTTGGAAGACGAGTGTCGGTTCTTGGATAACACTCGTGGCGCCACGGGGTCACGCCCGCCACCTTCTCGGCCTAGAGACCAGGGACGGACTAGGGCTAGGGGGCCTGTTGATGTTCGCCCCGCCCCCCGTTTTGCTGGCGCCCGGAGTCCTCATCATTGTGACTTTTGTAAGGCAACGGGGCATGTCATGGCGCGTTGCCCGGCCTTTTTGAATTTGCACGTAAGTGCCCGCCACCGCATTGTCAACGCACGCCGTTTGTGCTTCTTGTGTTTGGGGGCCCACTTCCATCGGGACTGCCCCAGCCCCCGCCCGTGTAGAATTTGTAAAAAACAATAAATAAATAAAAAAATCATTTAATTCAGATGTCCAAAGATCCATATTACATTGTTTAAAATTACAAATTAGAAAAATGTCAAACTATCATGTCATAATCGTTATTAAAATTAAATTAAATTATCATCATACACAAAGATTACAACACAAATTACAGATACACACACATTATTACAATTATTTATTATTACAATTTATTATATAACTCTCTTAATAAGGGATTTCCAGAATGGGGATGATACCCTATCAGCTACGGTATTCAGGATCATGTTGGGGCTGCCACGCAATCTGCATATCAGGGATGCCGTTTTCTTGCGAATAATGGCATGAAAACCATCAGTGTGAAATAGTGCGAACATCCCTGATGCACTACAGAAACGCAGCAGCCCCAACACCATCCTGAAAATATTATTATATTGGATACGCAGGAAATCCAGCGACCTTTTGGTGTGACTAACCCACAGATTCCCCGTGTAAAAGCTCTGGCAATAAGCTTTGAAAAGAGTGACCTTAACATCATCAGAGCATCGGTAGAATCTGCGGGCCAGCATGTTACCTCTGACCGCTAGAGCCCTGCGTTCCCTTTCAATGTCTACATCGTCTTCAAGGCCGTCGGTAAGCAAATGTCCTAGGTATTTAAATTTTACTACACGATTTATGCACAAGCCATTTAGGGTAATATTTTGAAGAAGATCAGGACACTTACCGTTGGCCTTGAAGACCATGTACTCACTCTTCTTAACATTATACAATAGACCATGGACATTGGCATAGACCTCGCACACTTTTAACAACTCCCCGAGACCCCTCGCCGTCGGGCTCAGCAGCACCATATCATCCGCGTAGCTGATGTTATTGATACTGACGCCGTCTATTGAGCACCCGACACGCCTGCTGCTGAGCTCGACGATGAGGTCATTTACATATAGGTTGAAGAGCTTGGGAGATGTCAGTCCCCCCTGTCTCACCCCGCTCTCCAACCTATACGCCTCAGAGAGTGTATTAGCCCACCTCACAAAATTCGTTTTGGTGTCCATACCAATATTTTAATACACACATCAAAAGTGTCTAGGGATCAACATATATTTTTGCAATAACTTTTCTCCTGATTGATATTAATTAAAATTTTCTTTAAGGATTCATCAAATAAAGTGTTTTCGTTTGTCACAGTAACGATAAACCAAGTCACCTTTGCATTAATAAAGAAATTTGCCATTTTCCTAATAAAGGGATTTTTGACATTTGAACCACTAACATTAAAGTTCGAAAAAAAGACTGAAATAACAGTTTTCTTTAAAATTTTATTGAGTAACTTAAACAATTAATAATCCGTGTTTCTACCGCGAACACTAACAACACAAGAACATCGGTTTGGCATACTCAAAATGAGTTCATCCAAATCACGCTGTGGAATGGCCGCCCATGTTCGTTGCAACAACAAAAAAAGGTCTTCTTGCGACTGGATACCCTCCATATTCGGCAGAGCTCTTCTCTGTAGCATATCCCATGCATGCTCAATCGGGTTCAAGTCTGGCGACTGAGCAGGCCAGAGCAGGACATTGATGTTAGCTGCGGCGAGAGTCTGTCTTACAACTCTTGCGGTGTGCGGTCGTGCATTATCATGCATTAACTGAAATAAGGGACCGATTTGCACTTGTAGAGGAACGATGACGTCAGATACAATCGTCTCAGCATAAATTTGAGCGTTGAGGTTGCCTCTGATCCAAATCAACTCAGTTCTTCCGCCGATCCAAATACCCGCCCATACCATGATGGTTCCACCACTATAAGGATGGACTTCCTGGCAGGATTTTAATCGCTGTTGGCGTCCAGGGGTTCTCCAGTGTCGTATACGTCTTGTATCCGGTCTCATACCAAAACGAGACTCATCAGAAAAGCACACGAAACGCCATTGTTCTTCTGCCCAATTTCTGTGTTCAAGAGCCCATTGATATCGAATCCTACGATTGTGCATTGCTATAGGTGGTACCCGTAGCGGTCTTCGGGAATGAAGGTTCACTTCATGCGAGCGGTTTCTGACTGTTTGGTCGCTAATAAAGTTCCCTGAAGAGTGATGAAGCCTCACGGCTAACATCATGGCGGTTATTGTTGGAGCTCTTCGAGTTAAGATTTGAATGTATCGGTCTTGTCTCCGTGTGGTGCAGCGATACCGTCCTCCATGGCGCTCAGCCACGGTACTAGTGCTTCGGTAACGTGTCCAAAGTCGACTGATAACACTCTGACTTGTATTCAGAGCTAAAGCCACAGTACGTTGCCGGGAACCAGCTTCTATCATTCCCACGGCTCTGAGCATTTCTTCCCTGCTTAAATGACGTCGCCGCTCCATAATAACGTTGGTTTTAATCAGTAGTAGGGAAACAGTAGCACTAATAATGTCTTCAATGCGTTGTATGTTTTTATAGGGAAAATATTGACAGCTGATTTTCATCTTTTACTCGAATTTGATTAACAGTTCATGTTTCAAATTATGAAATTCACCAAAAAGGATCCATATAAATTTATAAAATCACAAAAATTTATTACAAAGCCACATCTCAATCTCAAGAAATCCGCATAAAAATGCTTGATCCCTAGACACTTTTGATGTGTGTTTGTTGAGTATGGTCCCAGTTACACCCCTGTCCCTCAACTTTCTCCAGAGCACATCATATGACACGAGGTCAAAAGCTTTGGAGAGGTCAAGGAAACAGGCATATACCGGCGTCATACGATTCGTATAGTATTGGACGGTATGCTTGAGACTCACTATTGCGCTTTCCATGGATAGCCCGGCCCGAAACCCGAACTGTGCGTCATGTAGGTTTATATATTTATCCAAGCAAGAATCAAGCACTCCGTCCAGCACTTTAGCAATCACAGTAGCTAGAGATATGGGGCGGTAGTTACCTAAATCCGAGATATCCCCAGTCCTGTTCTTCACGATAGGCACTACGATGGTTTTCATTAAATCGTGAGGTAAATACGAGTGACTCATGCACATCGTGAAAAACATGGCCAAGACCCTCGGCAGGTGAAACCCAGCGTTACGCAAGTGCTCAACACTAAGCCCATCATGACCAGGAGACTTTCCACCCGACATTTTCTTTAACACGTATCTTACTTGAGTAGCGGTAAAATTTACAAACGACTCACCTCCGACACATCCAGCCTCAGGACTAATAGACGACGCTGACGGGCCCAGTGGGGAGCGGATCTTAAAATGCTCCTTGAATAAATTAGCAATATGCACTGGTTCGCTATTCCCACCCACACTCACAGGGAGACCAGGCTTAATATCATGCTTACCAGTAGCCTTCCAAAATTTACTGAAATCATTTGCTGACCTGTGTTTAGCCAAAGTGTCCATCCTAAGTTGGTCCTGGTTTTTCTGGCACCAATTCAGACGACTTTTGAAAATTCTACGAGACTCAATCATTTCATCATAGATGATGCCAGCCGAAGGACGTTTGCATGATACCCACAATTTGAACTTAAGCCTAGCCACACGATGAGCTTCACAAACATGTTTATTCCAGCCACACAAATGCCTGCTATTTTTCTGACCATTTTGGCGCTTCCCACTAGACCCAACAGCCGCATCACTCAGTATTTGCACAATGTCCTCATACAATTTATTTAATACACTTTTGTGACCCTCTAAACTGCATGACCCGCGACTACATTCCGAGAACTCGGATGGAAAATCTATGTCACGCAATCGGTTATGACATAATTTATAGTAGTTGTTTATTTGAGTCTTATCTCTCTCACCACAAATAACCGAACTACGACGCCAGTCATTAGTCACCAACTTAGGCCTTAAAACACTGATATCACATTTAACAAGTAAAGGTAAGTGATCAGACATAAAAACATCCTCTACAACTCGCACGTCAACAACGGTTTGCCAGGCTGACAATGACACTACACAATGGTCCAGCCATCGTCTGCACCCATGAGCTTCGCTAATAAAGGTGTACATGCTAGTCTGTGAGCCTAATTTTTCTAAGTCAGCACAAATCCAAGACTGATCCGAGCAAAAATTAATCAGCTCATTATAAAATAGCTCCCTAGGGTGTGCATTAAAATCGCCCAATATAAATAAATTCTCCACATCCTCGCTAGCACTAATTGCACTAATTTCACCAAGAACCTCTGTCACAATTGGTAAGTTGTCCGGTGAGTCAGTCGGCATGTATACAGAAAATAAAATAATTGAGCGATTATCAACCACAGCTCGAATACCTGTCAGCCGGCTGCTAGTACAGTGCAGCATAGTAACATTCTCAAACAGACCCTTTCTCCAGAGTATGGCTACCCCCCCATAAGGTCTTCCCTTCAGCAAGCCCACAGATGTGTCTACCGCGGACTTACCTGTGTATTCAAAGTTGTTAGAAATAGTTCCCAATAAAGGTATTTCATGGGGGAGCAACCACGTTTCCTGAAGTGCTACTAAATCAGACATTTCACAGATTTTACGAATACAGTCAATAGACTGCTTGACCGACTTACAATTAAAACTAATTAAATTAAAATATTGTTGACAGCTTCCATCCATTGCATAGTATATTAACATGCGTCATGATTTGATTCCGTTTTGTACATAAAATGCACAAAACGCCTAAACGTTATTCCGTTAGGCCAAAAATTATCATTTAAAAATAACTCTAAATTACATTTAGAAACAAACACTTTATAAGCGTTGTACTTTTTTGCCTGCTTCATATTTATCTTTTTTAAAGTTACAGTTTCATTTATTTTACTTTTAATATAACTAATAATATCATTTTCACTCATTTCTTTGTTAACGTTAGAAATGAATAGCGGAACTTTTACATCGGCCGCTCTAAATTTAACGTCGGGCGCAGTAGAAGCGCAGCCTCTCTGCCCAATAAACTTATAATAACGCTTTGTTTTGTTCCTCACTACTTGCCATTCCGAGTCTTTATTATCCCTTACCACTTGTTTACACATCTCACTCCTACGCGGTGACATTACATAATCATCTCGAGCGTTAAGTAGATTAGCCGACGTATTTACCTTCATTGTTTCTATTTGGCACGACGGCGACGACTGAGAACCACCTGTTGCAGGCTTGGTCGATGCGTTAGCGCAGGTAGGCTGCCTCAATACCTCGCATGACGGCGAAACCGTGGCGCTAGCAGGGGCCTCGACGCGTTCCCTCCGCTGCTCTGTCCCGCTTCCCACCTTGAGATTTTGTGCGCCAACGCGAACCGCTCCAGCAGACCATCTTCTGAGGAGGGTTCGCGCAGGGGGGGGTACCCTGGAGACGAGCACCGGGCTGAGACACGCAATTCTGTACGCCGCACTCCACCCCCCGCGCAAGTTGAACGGGAGCCCCACGAGCGCCATTTGGTCTCCCCTCGTCAGGGAGAACGCGCGTTGGCTGCTAGGCAGCAGTGGCCGGATCGGCACCACTGCCTTTCTCCTCCGTTGGCGGAACGTCCCCGGTTGGAGTCGCGCCCTCCGCCATTCAGGCATCCGGTGGGATATGCTCCTCCAGTGATGGCGAGCGGCTCGGGACACAACGCGGACGAATATTTTGAATGTTGGCCTCGTCGTGAACGAGGGCAGCCTGGATGCGGCGACCGGTCGCCGCCCAGGCATCGCTAAGAAATTGGCACCTGCCCCGCTAAAGGACCCCTCCCGATCAAGACGGTTTTGTTGCCAACGGCCTCGGTAAAGGTCTGGGGACCCTTGGGTGACTCGATTGTGGTCCGTGCCATTTTGGACACGGGAGCCCAGGGTTGCCTTTTGTCGTCTTGGTCAGCGGGACACGGGGGTTAAGTTGGTTTACATAACTATTGATATGTGTGTGTCTGTAATTGTAAATTCACAGATTCCTGGATTCCTGTAATTAATTTTTAATTTATTATAGGAATCTTAAGAATTCCTATACTATTAACAGGCAATAAGTAAGCTAGTGAGCGTCTGTAAGCGCGTCCTCCAAATCGGCTTATCGATTTCGGTACAATTGTTGATCAAAGATCTAGCTAGATCTCATCTGTGGAAAAATTTGTTGCGTGTTAATATTAGTCGTGAGCGGAGCACCTTGGCACTCGCTCACCAAATATTTTACTTAAACTATTCTAACTATAATATTTGTGCTAAGTAGAACTTTGATTTGTTAAACCCTATTATCGTTATTTGTAACGATAATATTTAAAAAAAAGTAAAATAATATTTAAAGGTTTATCAATTTTACTACCCAAAGTAAATAAACAGATATTCATAAAATATTTATATGGTCCAATATATGAATTGGATCAGTAAATAGGTTAAACAAAAAATCAAATAACAAGTCATAGAATTAACTTCAAATAGTTTACCATTTAAAGAAATACAAAACCTCCTTTCCTGTATTACTACAAGCAACAGTTTTTTTTTTATAAACAATAGTTATTCGATTGATGTAATTCGTTACAAAATTACGATCTTCTGTTAGTGGTAGATTCTAATATGAAACAATATAATTTGAAAAATAAATAAAAGATCTGATAATAAACAAATATGCAAAATAATTGGCCTTTTGCTGGATCTTATTTAAAAAAAAAATATAAGTAATCAAAAATATCTACAGATAGCAGCCACAAATATCAGTATCTACTAACTAACTTTGCTAGAATTAAAACGGTCGGTAAATCATATTTTTTCTAATGCCTTTTAAATATTAAAAACAAGGTTATAATATAGTCAATCATTGAGTAATTCCCGTAAGAAGAAGCTACTATTGTGGTTTAACGGGAACGCCCTCTGTTAGTTAACATACTGTATTTTCTGCTTGTTTCTAGTTTAATTATATTTATCAAAAACTTTTAGTCTTCTGTATAAGCTAAAAAATATATAATTATTTACACAAGATGATTTTATTTGCATGAAGTTTTAATTTTAGGTAAATTAAATTAATTTAAAATAACAAAATTGATCATAACAATAATTAAAATAATTGATTAGGTACCTACGCTCATATGCAGCTTCTCAGCGATTTGACTGATGTTAAATCCTTGTCCATGTAAAATGATAATTTCATTTCGTTCTTCTCGTATGAGATTTCTGGAAGACATTATGCACAAAACGTTCTAGCACAGGTTCTCAGGAGTCCAGTATTATCGCACAGGTTAACGTTTGGGTAATCAAAAGTCAGGTAAACAGAGCAATGGTCAATATTCAAAAGGTCCGGTAAGCGCGCCAAAGTTCGTCCGTAAAATTCGCAAAAAGGTGTACACAAGATACGTCAATTAGCTGCGCAATGCAGATTGCAACTAATTACGTTGAAGCTTTTCTAATAGGCCCAAAGTTTAAGGGGGCGCCTTCACATGATTTAGGCGAAAAAAATTTTAACTGATCAGGCGGAAAAGACCTTTATAGTACCGTAAGCCATTGGGCTTAACGTGCTTTCCTAATCAGAAGGTCATTATCCTCCGACCGACTTCCGATGGATCGACCTCAGCAAGCGTGGCTTAAGCTTGAACATCGACTTAATACTACATTTTGTGAGAACCTTACCCGATCAGAAAACTCAAGATACTCCTTCTTTTCTGGAGCCGGTCTTGTGACTGTGAGCACAGTGCTGTATGCTCTCTTCGCTTTTTCATTCCACTCTTCTGTGTTTCTTTCCACCTTCCAAGGTTCTTTAGATGATGCTGAAGCGAGGCTGTTAGAAAAATAACTTATATTATTACTAATTGTTGTTAGTAGGTAATCTAAAGTGGACAACCAGGAAAAGTGGATTTCTTAGGTCGATTTGAACATTGAAATTGCTATCTAACATTGGAATAAAATTAAAGAGTCTGTGATTCTTAAATAACTGTGTTTTCACGAGTGCTTACAACTGCATGTAATAATAATGTTTTTTTTTTAAATCCTCTGTATAATACCTTCATTGTGCGTACGGCTAAGGAGTGGAATTCCCTGCCGGAGTCTGTGTTTCCCGATAGCTATAACCTAGGAGGCTTTAAGTCAAGAGTGAATAGGTTACTTTTAGGTAAGCGTGCTCCATCTTCTACCACATCATCCCTTACCATCAGGTGAGATGGTGGTCAAACGCGAACCTATTCTAAGTAAAAAAAAAAAAAAATGTTTTGTAGGTCGAGTCGAATTGTCGTCTAAAGGGACTATGAGAGTGAACTTCACTCTCATAGATACTGGCAACTATGACCAGATTTTGTATTATTTACATCAATGTAGACAACGTCATAAAGATAAGAATCAGACTTGGTCATTAATGAGTTAAGTTTATTTTCAGTACCAACCTACGAGCATGTGACAAGGGTCTGATGTCTCACAGATACACTGTAAATTCCCAATTCTTGCAGTAAACATGTCGGTGGCAAGAGAGACTTGTTGTTCGTAAGTTTGCTTTCAATTCTCACCAAAATTAAGGCAGAAGTTGAGGATCTTGATAAACGGTGTTGTGCCCGTGATTAATAATATGTAGCTGACTACGCATAACTACCCTTATGTTAAATG
Organism: Tholera decimalis; assembly: GCA_943138885.2. Lineage (NCBI taxonomy): Eukaryota > Metazoa > Arthropoda > Insecta > Lepidoptera > Noctuidae > Tholera > Tholera decimalis. The sequence continues at coordinate 13,481,210 of OW964569.2, forward strand.
TTAGACAAAATAATGCTCGATATATGTTTGCGAAAACAATCTAAATTATGTGCGAGTCAGATATGTTGAGGCGGCGGTGTTCTTCGAACAAAAAAACATGGTTTTCAAACTAACGCATGAAGCGGCATCTATACACTTATATACAAACTACCACAAAAGATATGAAGTCACACAAATTCTTAGATCGGACAATAAAAGTTCTCCGCACGATTGGAGCATAAATATACAACGTTCCAACAAGAACATCGGCCCACCTGAAATAACCCTCGCCCTATCGTCCTACACTTTCTATTGAGATTGTGAGACTTTCCACCCTACTCTAAATTCTCTAAAAGATCTCGTATTTAGCTAACACGCCTTTTAAACCCAATGAAAGTACTGTGTCACTTGGTCCGCTTTTGAAGTTGTCTACACTAATATTATAAAGAGGACAGTTTAGATTTTTGGTTTGTTTGTAATGGATAAACTGAAAACTACAGGACCGATCCCAAAATAACCATGATTTCTTGCGGGTTCTACTGCATAGGTAACGACTATATTGAACCGTGCACTAGCTTCTAACGTTTTTTATGTAAGGTCTATGTGAAATGATTTTTTTTTTCACATATTTGACGTTAACAGTTTGTGTATTGAACTGAATTGGATGGTTGTCTTAATAATAAGGTCATGCTTATTCCTGTAAATTCTTTAAAAAAAGTTTTGCTACCTTTAGAAGGATTGTAGGGAGGTATTTGACCAAAAGTGCGTGTACGACAGCCTGTAGTTAGGGACATGTATGGACTGATCAATATATTAGCTGTAACTTTAAAAACGTTAAAATCGTCACCAGCGCCGTGATCGACCTTGACGGCGATCTTTTTTGGGACACATTGAAGGCTAAAACGAAATTACCTATTACATAAAGATTGATATAATTTTAATTCGAAAGATAAGTTATCATTAACTTATTGAGTATAAGTACTTTACCCTCCTGGTTTAATCGGCTACACATTCCAGTGTAACATATAAGTAGATACCTCCATTTAAGTCTCGTTATAAATAGAGATTTTTAATGGACTGTCTTTTCAAGAAGAGAAGAAAGTAATCCATTACGCACGTTGATGAAAAATCATCAAACTGAGAGTTGAGAGGCACTAAAACCGTAGAGCAGAAATGTAGTTCGTTTTACATATATTTTAAAAATATTTTCAGAATTCTCGTAATCAGCAGCAGATACTTAATTTGCACAGCTGCCCCGGAAGCATCAGTACACGGTAAGCAATCATTTGTAACGGTTTATTTTACAGTTATTTACTACACATAAATTCTTCTTACATTCAAGCATACACATAATTATGATCTTTGACCAAAATATATTTTAACTTTAAACATTTGAAGACTTCCAAAGAAACCAAGATTGAAATATTGGCTGACAAACGTTCACAAATCGTTAAATGTTTTGTTATTGCGTTCGCTTAAATAATCGCATATTTTTAACAGCTCGGCTGTTGGCACATGTGAGACTTTTCTGACAAAATATACTTAGTCAGTTGCTTTCAAGAAAATCACATCAGATATTACGATGTATTTCCCGTCTGCATCTGTTAAGGCTTCTTTGTCGTGGACGTTCAGAGTCCGCTTATCGAGTGAGCCCAAGAATGACTGCATGGTACAATGATCACGTGCCATCGTGCACAGTAAGCGTCAGGAGAGTTCACTTTGCAGAATGCTAATGCACTCGTAGACGCAATAATAATTTTATCGGCAAGCTCTTGGCGTAGCTAGCTTATTAAAGTTTCGAACATATTTCAGCGAGGGAAGAATATTGTCAGATGATATTACCTTACTTCGTACAGTATTATGCTGGTTCTACAATTTGTAACTTCCTACGAATATTTGGAGTAATTTTATGGCTATGCCTTTTATTAGAATAGAAACTTACATTACGCAATATTAAAAAAAGAGATCGGGTTGCGATTAGGGTTGCCACCCGTACTTTATAATAAAGTATTGTACGTTATTTCAGGTAATTGTATTATATACTTTATGAGAACAATAAAGTAAACGAAAATACTTTATTTCGCATGATATGATTTCTTTGGGATTTTGAAAAGTTTAGTCGTAATAAACAAAGCGTCTGAATTTGATAAAAAATTAACTACTTATTTACTTTAATTTAAATATAGACTGTAAAAATGCTGTGCAATTGTTTAGTAGAAATACTAATTTGATACAAACTAAAAAAAGTAATAAGAAATATGTTTTTAAACATAACTAGCTGCCCACCCGGGTTTCGCCCGGGTGCAATATTTTTTTTGATATCATACAGTTTTCTTTCCAAACCCTATCCAGACAATTACGAACACAAAAAAAAATAGTCAAATAAATGAAGCTGTTCTGAACTAATGCGCTTACGTACATATACATGCGGCAATTAAATTTTAGTAAGCAACCCGCCCTGGCTTCGCACGGGTTCTTTACAGAAAATATAAAATAGCCTATGTTACTCCGAGGAGATGTAGCTTTCGGTAAAATTGTTAGAGTAGTTTTTGAGTTAAATTAGATGATTAGAATTAATACCGTATTTGTGTAAATACCTTTTACAATACCGCTTTATAATTGCCAATTTTTCAAAGTATTAAAATGGACATAGGTTAGATGTTATCTTTAACATATAGACATAATTATGCCATCGCGGACTTTTCTGTAGGCATATATAAGATAGATATACAATTCCACCATACATTGATATACTACTACTACATAAACTTTTGGACTCCTTCGGCTCGGAAGCGAGGCGCCTCACAGTTTATGATTTGACCAATCTAGCAGGACAATAGTTTAAAACTACGTTTTTTAATCTTCTTACACTTTTGAATACATCTTTTAACTGATAACACAAGGAAAATAATCCATTGTCACGCAAAACTGGTTTTAACAATGGTCGAAGTTACTTGAACTTATTCAGGTAGTGGCCGCTGCTCAGTGTGACCGTTAACGCTAACGTGTATACATGTTTTTTGGTGTATTGCGTACTTGTAAGTGTTTTGTTGTGATGGAGTCATCAAGTAGAGGTAATTATCCATATATTAAGTTATTAAAATAAATCAAATTGTATGCTTGCGAATTGTAACACTCACTGAAAGTATGCATCAACAAAAATGTATTTTTATTTTTAATTAATTTTTGTTTGGAGATCTACCATGTAGTCAAATGTAGTCAAGCTGTGACAGTAGTCTTAAAAAATCTCTGTGATATATACTTTGATGCTATAATAACCGTTTTTTTGCGATTTTTTGCGATAATATATTTTTTTGCTTTTTCTTTGTAGATGACCGGAATGCAGCAAAAATCAATATTTGATTTTTGGCGTTATATTACGCCCAAAGGTCGATTAAATAAAGTAATCAACTTTGTGAAAATGAGCTTTGGTGATTTAGTTGTTACCGAAGAACAGGATGAGCAGTTAAAAGCATTTTTGAAAAAAGAATGCGAGAAAATTCGTGTGAAATGGGATCGCAAGCAAAGACGATTAGACTTGTTTTTAAAAGACTATGAACAGTGGCTCAACGTAGATTTAACTTTCGCCATGCTTGTGGTATCAGAAAATGTTTTAATACCAAGTACTAGTGGTGGCAGGCCACAGAAAAGCTTTGTGGAAAGTTAAAAAAAAACGAAGAGGAGGAAAGTTCAGCACTTATTAAATTACTACAATAAAGATGAACTGACTTTCACTGCGCAATTAAGTGTCAGAGCTAGTGGCAAACGTGATGCTGCTAAATTGATTGAAGAATTATCTACAGCCTCGCCAAAACGAGCCACCACATATAAGAAAGCTCGAAGAATTATTATTACTGGAAAAGAACAAAGACCTTATACTCCTGACGAAGCTTTGTCATATCAAATAATTTCACTGTGCAGACATACAAACATGTTCAACAAGAAACCAAAGAAAGGGGATTCAATGTATACCCTTGCTATGATCACGTGTCACAGGTGAAGAAGCAGTGCTATCCTCCTGTTGAAATTATAACAGTGACCGAAATATCGACAAAAGTAAGACTGGATTCTCTTTTGAACCATACTGCTTTGAGAATATGTAAAAATATTCTTGGAGAAAGTTTAGATACAAGTGTGTTGAATTACACTTTGATATACAAATGGGGATGCGATGGGTCTTCGGGTCATAGCTTATACAAGCAACCATTTGAAGATACCGATAGCACAGACGAATATATGTTTATCATATCTTTAGTTCCACTAAGACTTGTAAACAATGCACAGAAGGTAATATGAGAAAATCCTCGGCCATCATCACCAAGATTCTGTAAAATTATCAAATTCATGTACAAGAAAGAAAGCGGAGCATTGATCAAAGAATGCCAAGGCATTAAAAATCAAATACGGATGTTAATGCCAACTCTCGTGGAAATCAGAGGCGTAACCATCTCGATCACGCACCAGATGATCCTTTCAATGACTGATGGTAAAGTTTGTAAAGTTTAAACTGAAAATAAATCGACCCAAAGATGTTTTATCTGCAAGGCAACATCAAAGGAAATGAATTCGGCATCAACGGTTAGAGAGCCTGATGAGAATGTGTACCAATTTTGAATCTCTAGTTTACACGCGTACATTCGTACAATGGAATATCTTTTAAATATTAGTTATCGCATGAATATTTGTGAGGGGCAAGTCAGAGGAGAGAAAAAAAAAAAAGAAGCGTTCAAAAAAAACTAAAGAAGAAATAAAGATAAAGTTTAAAGAAATTGGTCTTGTAATCGACAAAGTTAAACAAGGATTTGGTACAAGCAATGACGGAAATACCGCACGAGCGTTTTTATAATTATGCCACAACAGCGCGAATTACTGGTCTCAATGAAAACCTTATTCATCGTTTTGGGACAATTCTTGCAGCCATAGCTTCAGGCTATGAAATCGATACCGAAAAATTTTATGACTACTATGTGGTGACCAGGGAGATATATTTAAGTTTATACCCATGGTATAACAGTGCATAAAATTTTGGTACATGGAGCAAACATAATAAAAAATTCAGTGATACCGATAGGACAAATGTCCGAGGAGGCTTCCGAGGGCAAAAATAAAGAAATCAGAAAAGCCAGATTGGGGCATACATTGAAGACCCAAGACACAGAACTAATTTTATTTTAATTAAACATTTGTTAACATCTTCAGACCCTTATATAACATTATTAAGAAAACTTCCTCGAAAACAAATGTCTAAGCGAAACATAGATATAAGAATTTTATTCTTCTTTCCTCCGTGGTCGAGTGGTTTGGCGTTTGCCTTGTGACCCGGTGGTCGTGGGTTCGATTCCCGCGGAAAGCATACTTTGTAAAGTTGTTTCCAGTTTGGCTAGGACATTGCAGGCCTGAATCACCTGACTGTCTGATAAAAAGATGGTTCCGTGCTTCGGAAGGCACGTATAAGCCGGTGGTCCCGGTCGCCAAATGGCGGTCGTCAAAATAGACCACGTCAGAGGCCCTAGAGGCGGTCTAGAAACTCTGACACTAGGGTGTATGGGGTCGTTAGACCTCACTTACCCACACGATAAGAAGAAGAAGAATTTTATTAAAAGATTGAAAATAAATATGTTACACATTTAATTTTTCCTTTTATTTACTGCAACATTCCTATGTATACAATAAATGTAATATTTAATACAATATTTAGGTTCCCGAGTTTTGTCCCCCTAGATTAGTCAAATCATACACCGTGCGCCTGGTCAAATCACGGCGACACGAAATTAATTTCGTTGCGCATTATTTTGATTTTATTGATTTATTTACTTTATGGAGGACTTACAGCTAACAAAAACATAAAAAGAGGAATACATAGTCGCCAGAGAGTCAATAACAAGTCCTCACGTTTAGACTTATACTGAAATAAAGTTATAAGCATACAAACAAGCAATAATAAAGCAAATTATAAATTAATGTTACAATTTACACAGTAAGAAATACATAATATATAAAGATTTGCTTGCAATGAGTCAAAATTGTTGTACTGTAAGGTGTACAATAAAAAGTATATAATAAATAAATAAATAAACACTAATATTTGAAAAAGTTGAGGCTTAAGCACCTTCTGATTGAAATCACACTAGTTTTTTGCTATAGCTCCTAAGGTATTCATTTAATTTGCATGGTGTGAACGGAAAAATTAATCTTCATGAAATGTTCAAGCCAACTAACGTATTTAAAGTTATAAGGATTAATCCAGTATTTGTGTAAATAGCTTTATAATTGCCCATTTTTTAAAGTATTAAAATGGATATATAGTATGTTATCCGTAAGAGATAGGCATATGCCAGCACTGACTTTTTACAACAGGTCTACAACCTTTTTAAGGTGTACAGACATTATTTTGATCTATCTCGTACGGTTCAGCCAGCGTTTGCAATGTAAGCGCAAAAAAGAAATGTTTATTAAGACATCACATGAGAAACCTCTAAAATTATCATTGTTTCTCTACTATATTATGCATGTGTCATACATATAAACCTTCCTCTTGAATCACTCTATCTACTAAAAAAACCGCATCAGAATCAGTTGCGTAGTTTTAAAGATCTAAGCATACATAGGGACAGACAGTGGAAAGCGACTTTGAAAATAAATTGTACTTTATTTTGATGCTAAGTACTTTTTTATTCTAACCTATTTTAACCAATGTACTTTAACGGCGAACAAAAAGGTGGCAACCCTACTTGCGATCCCCGATGTCCGGGGATACTATAGTACTACTACCGATATGTCTGTGTATTATCAAAGAACCATTTTTATTTTTAAAGAAATCTTGAAATTTAATGTGAGAAACGCCAGTTGTAAGTATTAAATTAAATTGATGTAACATGGACGGTCTCATGATGAAATATTATTTGAACTGTAATAGTTGTGTGAGTTTTATCATTTGTCATAGGTCCATTTGTGAATAAATTAATTGAATAACTTACTACCGAAAAAATCTAATCAGTAGAAATCGGTGAAATCAAAACCAGACATTCAATTACTAAGTAGGTAGGTACCAATACCGAAAGAGTACTTACCAAGACAAAAAAAACACCTGGTTAAATGAAACTAGTATGGAATTCGGGCGTCAAATGTATTACGAAAACATTTTAAGACTTGATAATGAACTTTGGAATATGACGCCTTGACATCCAAAATCTTAGAGTAGAATATAATAATATTTTAACATCGATGTATTAAAAGGAGGCCTCCTTTTAATAAATCAATGTATTTTAGTACAGCTGCAATTAATTTTCTTACACATTTGTTTCATAACTATTTCACATTGCCTGAAATATAACTTTTCAAATGATTTTTCCAATTAATTCTGTTACTGAACATGAAAAAAAATAATTCAGGTATTGCTTTTACTAATAATTGTTATAGTTACCAAAACAGCTGCTTTCGAAATTGATGTCGACGTGGCGTTCGAAAGGAAACCGTTCATTTTCAAAGATACGCAAATCAAACTTCGTAGGTATTGCATACCAAAGATTTGTAGTACGATACACGACAACGATTTAAAATTCAAATAATAACATATCGAGTTCCTGTTTCAATGCAATTAAGGAACACAGATCGTAATAATAAATGAAGATCGAACTAAATAAGGAGTAGTGTTGTGCATCAAGTACCTATCCGTGTTATCATTAAACTAGTTATTGTTGGGAGATTAGTCGAAAGACACTGAGACAACCTTTTTTTATTTCATTGAGTCTTTGAGAGGGTGTCGAGCCTACGAGACGCGCGGAAAATAGGTATTTACTGCAGCGGGCTAGTCGTGTGCGTTGTCACACACACAATGACAAGTTCGCTCGAGGCCCGCTTGCCGTTGCACGACGAAGTTTGCTAACTTTGCATTTTTTATTTTTTTGTCGTTATGTTGAATAAACTTGAAAAACGAATATTAATTATTTAGATGGTTTTATTTATCACACTAATATTATAAAGGCGAAAGTTTGTGAATGAATGTGTCTGTTTGCATGTTTGTTACTTCTTCACGCTCAAACGGCTGGATGGATCTAAATGAAGCAAGTAGGTACGTAAGTAAATCACAAAAATAAATTTAATAAATTATACCTATTATATAAAAATTAACGTTTGTTTTTACTGTAGTAATACATTATCCGTTCCCTCACTATTAATCCTATTGCAATAAAACTTTGATTTTATATATTAAACTCCTCAGATTTTTTTTAAAGAATACTAGCAATGTGGGTACATTTCACATTACTAGCAATCTTGTTAACCCCTCCAACTAAGCTAAATATGCTTGTGTCTGGAGTGGGTTCACGTCAATAGTGTAATGGGTGGGGTTCGAACCTGCGACCTCTCGATCACAAGTCCGACACTTTATCCATGAGGCTATTGACGCTTCGAAACTGGGTAAGTAGCAAGTTAGGGTAGATGGGTATGCAGTACTTATTTGAATAATAAAACCAGTATGAAATAAAAAAAAAATTATGTAATGTCATAATAAAACCAGACTGAAATAAGTTTTGTTTATTAAAATTTCATTTAGTGCTCGTTTAAATTCTGATGTACTGTCATATTTTTAATAACATTCGGTACTTTATTATATATACGTGGGGATGGCCCCACGTATATATAATAACAACAAACAAACCAAAAAAACATTTTTTCATTAATGCTGTCTAACGAACTTACTTCGCAGAAAATATAAGCGTAATTTATTTCATAACAATATATGTATCAAGTGTAACTTAATTTAAAAGAAAAAAATATAAAAGAAATCTATAAATCTAATGTTATATTGCTTTATTCGTCAGATAGTCAGACTCGCGCATGAAGGGTTCCGTGTGTAAATAGAATAATATAATATAATATGTATATTTATTTGACGAGAAAAACCTTACAAATTTCTTAAAACTAGCTTATTACATTTTTCACAACTCCGCTAGATAACTTTGTTTTTCATAGTGTTTGTATGAATTACAAAGTTATATTTGCGGTTTTAGAAAATATGCCGTATCTCAAAAACTGTTAACTCGATATCATTCAAACCAATTTTGGTTGAAAGTTTACATTAAGATCTACAGACACATATTTTTTTAGATTTTTCACTCCACTATTATAGAAGTTAGAGGGAGGGATACACATTTGACCACTTTGGAAGCTTATATCTTTTAAACGATTGACTTTATGAAAAAGTGGTTTCAGAAACCCCCATGTCATTTTTAAAGACCTGTCTATAAATACCACACACGCATAGGTTTCATGAAAAACAAAATATATTTTCAGTTTTAGTTCCATGTATGGGGTAGTAGTATGTTCCTTTATTTTAAATGATTTTTAATTTTTTTCTCAATATCGGAAAGCGTTTCATAGAATACATCTACTTACCAAGTTTCACATGTATAGTCTTAATAGTTTTGGAATAAAATAGCTGTGACATACGGACGGACGGACAGACAGACAGACAGACAGACAGACGGACAGACATGACGAAACTACAAGGGTTCCGTTTTTTGCCATTCGGCAACTGAACTCTAAAAAACGAGTAATTTCTTAAAATATATATTTTTAATTTTGGTACACTACACATATCACAGTATAGTAAGAAAAGAAAAAATGACAAAAAGATACTATACTTTGTAAGAAATAAAAAGACAATAAAACTTATTTCGAATTTTGAAAATACAATCGTAGAAATATCAATGCATCCAAGGTTTGACTTCCAAGCCTGCTTCGTTTATTACCAACATAAGCAGCAGCTGAAAACGCTCGTTTAGGTTTTACACTGGTTGGAGGAATAGACAATAGATACTTATATGCTGTTTCTAAGTGATATCCACTAATTCCTCCATTTTCAAACAGGCTTATTTCACGTCTAATACTATATTTTGCCAACCCCGATTAATTTTGTATTTGTACTTCACGATCTGGGGATTTCATACTCTTATCAATTTCCAGCTATAACTTTTCCTTTAGTGTCAATTGGGGTTGGGATTGGGAGGTTTGTGGCCTTAACTCATCATCTGTTTGTGATCCTGATCTTCCTTCTTCTTCTTCCGTGTCATCTCGACTTTTAAGTTTTTTAACAATACACTTTATTTGCTTCCAAACTAAAGCCTGTGTAGAAACTGGAAATAAGTCATGCCATTCCAAATCCGATAATAACTGATTTTCATCATCTTTTCATGGATTTTGTAATTAATTCAACACACCAGTCAAATCATCACTTCGTCGTTGCTTCATACGTTCCACTAAGGATGTTTTCATTTTTTGGCAAGTGTCAGCACTTGCCAAAAAATGATTATGCTAGATAGCTGTTTTATAAGAAATTTCAAAGCGGAATCAGCTGTGCATAAATTAGCATCTCGCCGACAGATTGCTTCTACTGTCAATTTAATTGGGGTCAGCACATCAACAATTTTATTTACCAATTCAAAATCAACTTCTTCCAAACGAATTGGATGATTGAGATCTATAAGAGCTTTTTGAATGATGGTTTTTAAAAGATAAAATCGCTCCAGCATTGTTAAAAGACTATTCCACCTGGTTTTACAGTCCAAAAGAAGTGACAGCTCTTTTCCATGTTCAATTTTCATTTATTTTTGAAGTACTGTTTCATTTTTCAATGGTGATCTTTTGAAATACACTCTACAACTTTGCGGATTTTCTTTATCAGCTCATTAATGTTTTCATCTTGTGTTAACTCTGGTATGTGTTATAGCGCAAGGTCATTTTGTGACATTAAGATAAAGTCTGACTCTGGACTGTCTAAGTCTTCTAAATGTTCATCATCATGGATGTCGTCCATATGATCAACAGCCACAGGTGGTTCATTTATAGTATCATCTGAGGTAGAGCTGTCTTGCAAATAATTATGTTTTTCATAAAGCCAGTATCCAGGGAAATATCAAATATACTTAGACGCTCTTTCAATATACGAAGACAATTTTCAGCCATACTTTCATACTTCCATAAATAGGAACAAGTCCTAAATTCCAATTTTTTTTATATGAATGAACGTTGACAGCCATGTATGGTTTATTGGATGTTGAAGTCCACTTGTCGAAAGAAAGACTAAATCTTTCACCTGCACTTTTCAAATGTTTCAATTCTGCAGTTACTTGCTTTCTGATTTTTTCACTGTAATTCATGACACGTTTTTGAATGGTGACGGCTGACTTTGGTAAATCCGTGTATTTTGCAAAGACAAATTTGCTCGAATCATCTGAAGTTGTGAATATACTGAATGGAAATCCATCTAATGCAATCATTCTTGCCAAAACATCATCGAGGCTATCGTCGGCACTTTTAGTAAAATAATCATTTAACTTTCGCTTGGCTGGCGGCGGTGCTGTGTTCAGATTATCAGAATCTAGACTTGTTGAAGCTGATATAAGCTTGATGTTATGTTTTGATGACAAATGTGTATGTAATCCCTTAGTCGATCAATCCAAAGTCTTGAGAATGGCTGAGCATCGGTTACATTTGGCACTATTCCTATCCTTCGCAACTAAAAAATAGCTCCACATTGACGTCGTATCACTGTGTTTTTTATGTTTAACAAAGTCTCCCGCCATTTGAAATACTTAATTTCAGATAATTGACTTTTAAATTTAAATGACGTAGGTCGTGGGTTTAAATTTAGAAAATGTCTTGTAATGACCAAAGTTTTCAATATAATTAAGCATATCTTAAAACTGGAAACATATCTTACAACTATACAATAATATAGGTTATCCATCAGAATTCAGACAGGCTTTAATGTCCTCTCATACCTAATTAACCTGTATTATAGATACATTGTAAGAATGATATTTTAAAAGAGTAACTGTGGAGTTTCTTGCCGGATCTTCTCCATAGAAAACCACCAATTTCGAACCGTGCCCTGCGCCAAACTGCTGACGTTTTATAAGTGCCCATGTAGGCCTATGTGAAATAAAACATTTTGAGTTTGAATTAATTTTTTTCTTAAAATTCAAACGCGAGCCAAAAATTAAAAAAAAAACACAAGAAACAGTAGTAGGTATCTCTACTACTATTTTTTAAGGACATTAAAGCCTGTCTGAATTCTGATGGATAACCTATATTATTGTATAGTTGTAAGATATGTTTCCAGTTTTAAGATATGCTTAATTATATTTAAAACTTTGGTCTATACTGTCGTATAGACCAATTAATACAGCACAATGGAGTTACAAATAAAAAATATCGGATAAGTTGGTCATCATGTATGTCATTGATATACACTATAAAAAGGAAAGGGCCAAGAATTGAACCTTGCGGAGCACTCATCTTGGCTAGGGATCCTGCAGATGTCGCTCCATTAACAATAACTTTTTGTTGCCTGTTTGATAAATATGAAAGAACAAGGTCAGCAGAACACGAATCCACGAACTCCGTAATGGTGTAATTTACAGATCAATGTTTTGTGGTCAACGCAATCAAAAGCTTTGGAGAGGTCACAAAATATGCCAATTGCATCCTGAGATTTCTCCCGAGATTCCAGAATGTGACGGATGAGCGCTACTCCTGCGTCTGTTGTTGACCTACCTTTCGTGAAACCAAACTGCCGACTATGCAGAATTCCATTTGAGTTAAAATATGATAGCATCTGGTCCAGCATGATTTTTTCGTATATTTTGCTTAATGCTGGAAGCACATATATCGGTCTATAGTTAGAGGGATCACTCTTACAACCCGACTTAAAAATTAGTACTACTTTACTATGTTTCATGAAATCGGGAAAATTACCGCTGTCTATACATCAATTAAATGTGCCTGTTAGGATAGCAGCAACTGAGTCAATAATATTACCAAGAACCCTAACAGATGCACTCAATAAGTCATCAGTGTTTGTTATGTTATGACTTTGGAATGCTTTTTAATTACATCAATAGAAATGGGCTTAAATGAAAATGTTGGTATATCCTTATTGAAGTTTTCCTTTAAAAAAGATTCTGCTAATAATGGCGAAGAATGTAGAGATTTAGTAACCTCTACTGGAATATTGGTAAAGTAATTTTCCAACTTCTCAGTCACTTTTGACTTATCTGAGATGACCTGATCCCATCGATGTTCAAAGTCAAATCATTCTAACCCTGTTGGTTTGTGTTTCCAGTTTCTTTGTTTATCACCTTCAACACAGTTTTTATTTTATTGTTAGAAATGCTAATTTTATTACTTTCTGATTTAGATTTAGCTTAGAGCGCATACTCTTTTAAATATCTTTGAGTAGTTTCTTACATAATTATGGAAGGCTTCATCGGAAGTCAATGATTTTTCATGGTATAAGTTGTATAAATTGTCTCAGCTTATTCTTATTCCAGCAGTGGCCCATTCATTAAATTTAGATTTATTACTCATTTGAAATTTTTTAACTGGACATGCCTTACTAAATTCGTGGCATAGTGAAGAAAATAATATCCTGTAATTTTTATTGGGGTCATGGGAGTCAAAATTGGCCATTGAAAGCTTACTTAACATGTTATCATTAAAAACATTAATTTCTTTTTAGTTAGTGGTCTAAACTTAATAGTCTTATTTAATTGCCGCTTTTTAACCAACTCAAAGGATACTAGTTGACCTGTATGGTCAGACCTAACTCCACTAATTTGAGACGAGTATTTTATGGCTCAATTAGTATAAATATTATCTATGCATTGAGCTGATGTTGCTGTTATTCTTGTTGCTTCCTTGTATGTGCATTTTAAGTTAAATGAACCAAACAATGAAGTAAGCTTGCAGTGTTCAGGTGAATTTACTAACAAATCAATATTTAGGTGACCACAAACGAAAACTAATTTATTATCTCTTATAAGCTTAGGTACTTAAAATTTCTCCCATTATCATTAAGAATGATGACAAGTTTGATGCTGGTGGTCTATAAACACTTAAGAAAGTTTGGCCTTCAACTTCTGTACATGCTACCTCACATAAGCAATCAACAGAGCAAGCGGTGATATATTTTTGTTCCTTATATCTAAGAGAATTACTACGTAATATTAAAGTACCACTTCCTACTGAGGACCTGTTGTATGCACTAGTAACAGAAAAATATTAATTTTAAACAACATTCTATCTGGTTTTAGCCAGGTTTCACAAAAACATAAGATATCTATATCATATTTATCTATTAACATTTCCTCATCTAATATTTTGCCGGAGAAACGATTTATATTCTGATGATATAGTAAAATTGTGTTATTATAACTCTCCTTTGTCACATCTAAGGGTTTAAACAATTAATTTCAGTATTATTAGATACCCTAGATAATACTGAATAGTCACTTAACCTAGGATCAGTTAAATTGTCAATAACCCAGTGTAAATTGTAAGCTAACAAAGTAGCCAATGAACTTTCGTCGTAAATTCTAAAATGAATGTCAGGATTGCAATCGGTATGCCCAAAAACCTATTACACGATGTTTGATGCAATATTTTGCAATCGACCACGTTTGTTGAGCAAGCGATATAATGCGGTCGCACTAAGTTCGCCGCGAGCTTAGTGTATTTCGAACAGCAACCGGGTGCACTCATTTTCATCATTTAGCGATAATTTTAGCCCTTATGTTACTTTGTTAATTATACTTAGCAATAAACCCTTGAAGGTTATCAGTGTATTTAACTTAGTAGACACACACGATATCCATATTGAATATTTGTTTGAATTCTCCAACATTCAATATAGATATCGTATGTGTTTTAAATTGGATTTCAAAATGAAAGCCAGATTTGCAATCACCACCCCTAAAAACCCATTACACTATACCCATATCGAATGTGTGAGAAAAAGTTGCATCCGCCATCTTGGATTTTAAAATGAATGCCAGATTTGCAATCACCACCCCCAAAAACCCATTACACGGTACCCATATCAAATGTTTGAGAAAAAGTTGCATCCGCCATCTTGGATTTTAAAATGAATGCCAGATTTGCAATCGCCACCCCCAAAAACCCATTACACGATACCCATATCGAATGTTTGAGAAAAAGTTGCATCCGCCATCTTGGATTTTAAAATGAATGCCAGATTTGCAATCACCACCCCCGAAAACCCATTACACGATACTTATATCGAATGTTTGAGAAAAAGTTGCATCCGCCATCTTGGATTTAAAATGAATGCCAGATTTGCAATCACCACCCCCAAAAACCCATTACACGATACCCATATCGAATGTTTGAGAAAAAGTTGCATCCGCCATCTTGGATTTTAAAATGAATGTCAGATTTGCAATCACCACCCCCAAAAACCCATTACACGGTACCCATGTCAAATTTGTGATAAAAAGTTGCATACGCCATCATGAATTTAAAAATAAATTCCAGATTTGCATTCACCACTCCTAAAAACCCATTACACGATACCCATATCGAATGTTTGAAAAAAGTCTTCATCATCACTTTCACTTCCTCAAATGGTGCTTTTCGGGAGCAACTACACAAGGTACTATTAGAAATACCCAAAACGCTATAGGTGTGCCTATAATATTTAAAGAGTTCCCTCGCTTTCTCCAGGATCCCATCATCAGATCCTGATTTAACCAACTAGAAAGTATACCCTTTCAAACGAAAAAAAAATTCCAAATCGGTCCAGCCGTCTTCGAGTTTGAGGTTACATACATAAAAAAAAGTTTAAGACGAACTGAGAACCTTCTCCTTTTTTTTTTAAGTCGGTTAAAAAGCAATAATATCATCACAAAATAGAAATACGTACTTTTTATGAGAATGGCTTTCTTTTCGAAAATTTGCGCTAACTTTCTTCTAATAATATTTTCTTTTACATTTTCCCATAATAAAACAAATATTGAAAAAAAAAATGTTAAAGAAATATATATTGAACAATAAAAAGTAATTGTTGGGTATGCATAATAAATCGTACTCAAAAAAATATGACATATGTTATTTAACGGATTGCTGCAATACGTACTTACACAATAGATCGCGAATTATCGTTACCGGCGAAATGCTCCACGATGAGACGTGACCCCTCTCTGAGCTCCCGAGGACGACTGAATTTTCGACCGGTGTACGTTGCGTATGGTTCAAAATAGCGCGCAAATTAGAAGAAAAAAATAAAATTAAAACAACCAAGCGACATTTTTGAAATGTTAAAGCTGTAAATGATAGTATGATAATTAGAGAATAATATGAATTGAATTTCATGAAAAAACTAGCTTCCGCCCACGACTTCGTCCGCGTGGAAAAAAAATCCCCCGATTTTGAAACATTCTTCATTAGTGCTCCGCTCCTATTGGTCTTAGCGTGATGATATATAGCCTATATATAGCCTTCCTCGATAAATGGGCTATCTAACACTGAAAGAATTTTTCAAATCAGAACTGTAGTTCCTGAGATTAGCGCGTTCAAGCAAACAAACAAACAAACTCTTCAGCTTTATAATATTAGTATAGATTCAACAGTTTACTATCAAAATTCAGCGACGCACGAGCATGTTTTGTAAGGATTTTTGTCCAAATTTATGTATTTTTGTTTAATAAACTATAAAATATTTTTAAATTTTGCCAACTATGTTTGCTAACACATTTATTCTAGTGTTCATTACATATTTTTGTATGGTAATTAAAGTACTATTATAGGTTATATTCCTTTAGTTGTGAAGACCGTTTTGAGTTATTTTACTCGGCGCAGGCTTAACGTTCTCGCTGCTGAGACATAGGCCTTCTCTCTATGTGAGGGAATGGGCCGTAATCTACCACGCAGGCCCAGTGCGGTTTGGTGGTCTTCGGATTTTTCGGTCCTATGATATGCGAGTTTCCTCAGGATGTTCCGATTTGAGAGGAGTAGTGTTGTTGAAAAAGTAATCTTTCTATGATTTAAAAGTCGTGCCTGTAACCGTAACCATTGTGCCACCATTTTTACATTTAAAAGCAAATTATTCCTGTTACCTAATTATATTTTTATAATATTATGCTTCACAAACGCATGCTGATTTTGTTCACTTTGATGGAACATACATAATTATTATCATTCTGGTGGTTTCCCAAGTTCTGTTCTCTATACATCTTCTATTAATATAAATAAATTTAAATGTTTGACTGCAATTTGTGTGAACTGTGTATTCTCGAGTGCGTATATGTTGTGTATTTATATGGTAATAAAACACACACAAGCGTATTTTTAATTACTATTCTAGTCTATTTTTCTTCGCTCTGTGCGGGCGAATCCCTGGAACAGCTCTTATTGCTGTTTTAATTAGACTTTCACAGGAACATAGAGGAGGTTATAGGGCAATGTTTAGGCTCCTTTTTATTTCAGAATTCTCACGGGATCGTAATATAAACAGGAAAAAGCTTCTACGCCAGCAAAGTTGCGACTTCAGCTAGTTTTTTTTAGTTTGAAATAATGAAATTAGGCTTATTTTTCCTCAATTCGAATGAAAAAGAAGTTCAATAGCTATCGGGTAGAATATAGGTGTCGTTAGATTTCCATTAAAGACAGATCACACAAATCCGCGGAATTTTCAAGACGCAGAAATGTTTACTATTCCGGAGTTTGTACGGGCAAACTGTCGAGTTCCCTTTGATCGAGAAAGTTGCATGCGTTAGTGCCCTTGTTTTCAAGATTAAATACGCTGCAGGTCTCAACTACCTGCGGGTGGGATCGATGTCAAGATATGAAAGAAAGTTGTTCATTACAAACAGTCAAAGTTCAAGCAGTTGTGCAACTTTTATCATACGGGCAAGCAACATTCGAACGCTGCACATTGCTTAATATTTTTTATTGATAATAGGCTCACGTCTGACCATCATCTCGCCTGATGGTAAGTTATGATGTGGTCGAAGATGGAGCATGCTTGCCTAGAAGTAACCTATTCACTCTTGACTTAAAGACCCCTAGGTTATACGAGGGCGCGTTTTTAAGTCCGCGGAATGGGAGGGTAGATGATAAAAATAGGTAATTATCAGGGTGGCCACGACTTCAGCCACTCAATATTAGTATAAATATCAGGTTTTGTCTTAATTGGATCACCCCCTGATCGTATCGGCCGCCCGATACAGACCCTCCAAGATTTCTCGGGTTCGTCGCCCGCGTAACGTTCTAGACGAGCCCGACGACCCCACCACCATCCGACAAGAGAGCAGTAGGGAAACCAGCACTCTTAGAAAATACACATACAAAACGCGTTCCGTATTCCGGCCTCGCCGACGAGGCCCATCGCGACGTCCGCGTACTTGTAATGGAAATCCTCCCCGACCTTTGCCAAACGAGCCAGCCCGCGATGCTGAGCCAGTAGCAATAAATACTCCCCTAAATACGACCCAGCCTGTCCCTGTGCTGCCCTCCCAAAATGACCCCGCTATGCCGAGGCCCGTACTCCACAGGGAGTGCCCTTAGCGTGCGGTCATTAGCTTGTAAGTATATTTTAGTTTGTAAGCCCTGGCTGGGGGCCTTTAATTTATTAGAGGTCACCACAGGACAGACCGGTTAAGTAGACGCACAGCCTTAGTGAGCTGATCTACGAGTTGCCCTACGTAAAAAAAAAAAAATAATTGGATCATTAGTATTTGAACTATCGTCAAGCAAACAACTCAATCGGGAAGAAAGTGTGCATTATGAAAAAAAACGAGTATCGTGCCGTAATAAAGTTCCTTACCAAGCAAGGAGTCAGTTCAAAACATACTGAAAGAGATGGAATCCGTTTACGGGGACTCTTGCCCGGGTAAAACCATGGTTTACAAGTGGCACAGTCTCTTTAAACAAGGCAGGACCTCATTGAAGAAGACCTGCGGCCCGAACGGGCGATCGAGGTGACTACTCCGGAAATCATTAAAAAAGTCGAAAAATTAATATTGGAAGATGCCAGACTAAAGAAGAAATAGCTTATAGAAATGGTTGGAGTATCGGCCAGGATAAATTTCAAAATTCTACACGATCATCTTGGCATGACAAAGGTCAGTGCAAGATGGGTGCCAAGAATGCTCACGCCGTCTCAAAAACAACGCCGCGTGGAGTGTTCTCGCACGTTTTTGGACCTCTGTAACGAAGATAAGGATGGACTACTGAGTCGAATTGTTACTGAAGATGAAACTTTGGTTCATCATTATGAGCCTGAGCCAAAACAGGACTCTATACAGTGGCACAAAAAAAGCACACAACCACCCAAGAAGTTTAAAGTGTCACAATCGGCTGGAAAAATCATAGCAACAGTGTATTGGGATTCGAAAGGGATCCTGTAGACCGATTATAAAGATAAAGGCGTTTCTATAACCGAAGAATACTATGCTTCTATCCTCGATAGGTTGAAAGAAAGCATTAAAGAAAAAAGGGGGGGAAAATTGACCAAAGGTGTCCTTCTTCTTCACGACAACGCGCCTGTTCACAAGAGCCGTGTTGCGTTGGCTGCCCTGCATAAGGTGAGCTTCGATATTTTAGACCATCCACCCTACAGCCCAGACCTGGCTCCTAGTGATTATTATTACCTCTTTCCAAAACTGAAAAAAGAACTTCGTGCAAAGAAATTTTCAACTGATGAAGAAGTGAAGGATGCGGTTTCAGCTTATTTTTTAAAACATTTTTTATGAAGATATACATAAGCTAATTGAAAGATCTGAAAAATGTGTTAAGGTAGCAGGTGAATATATTGAAAAAGAAAAATAATTTAGTATTTTTATTTTCACTCCTTGCCCTCCATTCCGCGAACTTAAAAACGCCCCCTCGTAGCTGTCGGGAAACACAGACTCCGGCAGGGAATTCCACTCCTTAGCCGTACGCATAATGAAGGTATTCCCAAAACATAACTAATTGTATAAAATTTTGCGTGCCTGTCTCAAGGCAGAATGTACATGGCTCATTTTTGAATGTATTTAAAATTGAAACAGCTATTTTGCGAAGCTGATAGCACCAAGGGAGAGATTGGCTTTAATAGTAGATAGGTACTTTTAAGCCGATTACATTAACGAACCGTATGCAAATTATTCCTCAAACGGGTCTTTGAGGATTGTTTTTGGGTGTTACTAAGTAAGCATTATCCAAACCCTTCAGCCATAAAAATTTGAAAAGGAAACAATTATATAGACGGACTTCCTTTCGCGTCTATTAATTAACACAAGTTTTGATTCGTAATTCGTATTTTAATTAGATCGTATAGATGTTATACGTACTTATTTAGTCTTTAACAAAAATTTACATTTCAAAATATGACTTAATTAGGCTTTAACGTGCATGGCTTAAATACCATGAATAAATAGGTACCTGTTACTTATATAAATATGTAATAGGTATCTGTCATATTCGAATCAAATACCAAACTTTAACATGATAATCACTTTATAGAAGTAGGCTTTTTTTTCACACACTTTTCACTGCATTGCCTTAATTACGCATTACGCTTTGTACGTACATATCGAGGCTTTTGTGCTTATAATTTGCATAAAGATTAAGTAAATTAAGACAGTATTTCCAAATGTTGATCTATATTTATTTTAAGAAGCAAGTTAAATAAAAAGTTCAAGCACGCAAATGGATGTATTATTGTTAAGCATAGCGATTGGATCGTTCTTAAATCCGCTGACTCAAACCAATACACAAGTGAAAAAAGCTGACTCCTTGTTTTTCTTGTTAAGGACAGTGAAAACGGCGCTTAGTGTCAAGAAACAAGGGCTACTGCCCTTCCCCGAAGCAGGCTCGTAATTGTGGTATAGCATTCCTATTTGGCGCCATTTAAATTCCTGAAACAATATAAAAATTTTGTATCACCTTTTATATTTTCACACATCGCAAATCTTTTGCGTAAAAAATACCAATCAGGGTGTTTAAAAAGAATGCCAATACTTTAACGGTATTTTATAAAACCAAAACACAGTACACAATAAGGTTTATAGAGTGCAACGTTTAAATAAAATGGTGTAAAGATTTTGAATTTTAAAAGAAAAAATAAACAAAAGACAAATCACGGAAAAGGCTTTATTTTTCACATTTGGAGATTGAAAAGTCCGTAAATAAATATTTAAAATAAACAAAAATACAAATCATATCACAAACACGATAAACAGAAGACATAAGCCAAATAGTCAAATTAAACAACAAACTTTTGGTACTAGATACATTCAAATTTTCGTTTAATTTTATAGTGGTGTATTATAATAAATGGTCCGCTATGACAATCATATTAGATTTATTGCATTACTTTAAATTCAGTAGCCTCGATAACATCCACACAGACTAACGCACAAGTCAATTTAAATAAAAGCTTGTACGCATGAATAACTTGGCAAAAAACTGATTTATTTTTAGTAGATATTCGTGGTAATGGTCTGAAATGTAGCATAACGTAAACGTTTCTGACTTAAAATTGATTTGCATCGAAAGAGACGAGTTGCAGCTGTCTGTTTCAGAATCTTTCTCGAAGAGGCCTGCTATCAGTAAGCCGACTACAGTTCGGGGCCGCAGAAGACACAGCCTCGCCAGCAGCTCTGAACTTAAGCAACTAAGGTAACACAGGCTGGTTTGTGTTAGTCAGAGTCTGAAAGACCCCTTCCCTGATCCCACGGCAGAGGACTCCATGTTAGGGTGGGTCACTCTTGTATGAAAGAAAAAAAAAGTTGACAAATCATATTCCAATAGTAATATTATGTTGTAGTGTACCATTACAAATATTTTTTGTAAAAATAAAAGTTAAGGGAACATATATCTTCAGCCCGCGCATGCGCTTCAAACATTTACGTTTTATTAAAAAATCACGCCTTACTAAATACCATAGTTCTTTATTGGATATCGCTTAAATACTATTGTAACAAAACAAAAATTTAGTTACGGACACACATTAACGTCAAAAATAAAAAAATAGTCAAATAAACACAAAAAAGTTATCAAAAAAATTATTTGTTTTTGTGCATAAATTCCTGCTTGCTATCAAATTTCGGCATAAGTTTTCTAGAAGCAAATTTTGCATGAATTATACCGTCCCTTGATTTTTATCACATGCCGATATCGCAGCTTCTGTAACTATTTTAACAGATCGTTCAATCGCTTGAGTATGGCAAGGGAGCCGCATAAACAATAAACTTTCGTCACATTTTTTCTCTATTATCTGAATAAGATCTTCATTCGTGTGATTTCTTAGAATAGGTGGATCAAAGTTGACTTCTGGCCAGTTTATTAGATCAATGAAATATTTAGTATCAAATTTGAGTTTAGGCACTTTAAAAGTACGTGGTAGATTTCTAGCTACAGGTAAACTACGCGCCCTTAGAATTCTTCTAGCTGCGAGTTCTCTTATATGCTTTTCTTCATCTGTTAACATCGCCAACAATAAATTTTCAGGCTGAGCAAAATATGCCTTCCGTTGAATAACAGGATCTATGACTGCTTTTAACGCACTTGGTAAGTATCGCGAACTTTCAATTAATTTCCAAAGATGCCGTGATCCGTCTTTACATGATGAGTGTGTCTTTATTTGGGACCAAACGGGGGCATATAATTTCACAATGTATTGGGCCAAATGAATTAAATTACTTGATTGTGTTAGTGTAGAAAAGTAAAGACGCAAAATCCTGTTAGCTTTATTCAACCAACGGGCATGTGACATTTTTCCAGGCGATTTATTTGCCAAGTCATCTGAACATCTTCCAGTAATTGCTGCCGAGGTAACTTCATACAAATATTTTTGGTCTGTACTTAAGTCATCAGGTTTTAGCTTTGGTAATTGACCTGGTATTGGCTCAAATTCAACTACAGCTCGCGTTTCACACTTATACAGCAATTTACCAATAGGACCATTTTATGAAGACGGACCAGAAGTTTTACCATCTATGTAATCAAACAAATGCCTCAAAGGCAGTTCATTTAAATGAAGCATGCAAATTATCCATTGCAAAAGTCTCTGAAATCTTTTTTCAAATACCCTTATGACACCACTAAATTTACGTGTATTTGTTACTGTTCACTCTGAGATCACTAATATTTTTTGCAAAAAGTAGAGCGTTTATTGATATCTCAATGGTTTTAGCTATTCCTTGTGCTGGTGTCACATACCCTAAATAAATGGAAACCGGTTCCTTAATAACAGATACGTGTTATTCAATAATTACTTGCCTGTACCTTTTCGTACCCTTTGTTACTGACTATCTTTAGGGTTTTATCTTTCCGCCCATCAAAATATAAAGCAGGTAAATTCAGAAGTGTTGAACGTCACGTGTTTTCCTTCTCTCTCTTCGTAGTTTTGATTTATCAGTTACGACATCTGATGAAATCTCGTGTAAAACTGCAGAAGCAATCGCAGCACCAGCTCTGTCAGACACTCCATAACGGTCACATATTTGAGACAACACCGGTAAACTTTTGATGCTTTTCTTATTTTCCATTGTTTCTGATGTAGAAGATATGGATATTTCTATATTTTTGTGTAGCTTTTCCGGAGATGAAATACTTGTATCAGAATCACTACTTGTTAATGAGAGTGATTCTTGCTCTGGCATTTTGAATGGGTCGTAGGGCATATACGATGAGGCAAATATAGAGCACTTGTACGACTATATATTATTAGACATGATGGTTAAATTTAACTCCAAGTTCTAAAACAAAAATGACAGTTTTAGGGAATATCACAAGAATTTAGTCACCTTTTTACAAGAACTTTCTGAATGTACTTACCTCAAAACTGATTTTTCGGAATAAACAACACAATTTAAATATCACAATCGACATGTATTTTAGTTAATTCCAAGTAGAATACTAATCTACATCCAACCACAAATGTGTAACTTGAGATGTAAAAGTACCCACTTGAACATTTTTTTTTCAAAACTTCAACGGCTTTGCGCGGGCTCTTCCACTT
The DNA here is from genome assembly GCA_943138885.2 of Tholera decimalis. NCBI lineage: Eukaryota > Metazoa > Arthropoda > Insecta > Lepidoptera > Noctuidae > Tholera > Tholera decimalis. Next base: position 13,504,995 of record OW964569.2, read on the forward strand.
AAAATAATTCAATAATATTTTAGAGGATCGATAACGATACCCTACTTCAACATATTTTCACTATTAGAACTTGATTACTTAAAAAATTTTTTTTTGACCCACCCTATGTCCATGTTCACGACTATTTCTATTTCCAACTCAAAAAAAAAAAAAAATCTTTTAGTAAAACTAGCGACCCAGCTCGACTTTGCACGGCCTCGGTCTGCTAATTTTTACACAAAACCATATCCATATCTGAAAACTGCATAATAATGTGTTCAGTAGTGTTTGAGTTTATCTTGAACATACAAATAGACAGACGCGGTGGGAGACTTCTTTTTTATATTATATACAGTAATACCCCGACACGCTACCCCGTTTTACGCGAATTTGGAGATACGCGGTTTTTCTTTTTGATCACCGCGCTCATCGACGTGTGGCATTGTTTTACATTGCACATTATTGATTGACACATTGACAGAAAACCAAAAAAGATTCATTTGAACCCAACAAGACACGAAAAACAATGTCTTTGGAATGTAAACTACACATACCTGATACGTATTTATACAAGGTTGGACCCCGACTTACGCGAATTCGACTTACACGGCTATCTACTGTAATGTAAGAATAAGCTTTGGATCTAGCATCACCAAGGCAAGCCTACATCCTTGACCACATCATCAAGTTTAAACACGGATAGTAGTCAAACGCGCACAATCCTATTATGATAAGAAATTAATAAAAAGTACGATAAGAAGATCTCGAAACAAGTCTTATTATCTTTGCAGTCGCTTTCCATTAAAAGCGGGCAAACTTCCAAATGATTTCAACATTGAGTGCATTTGGTCTAAACAAATTAGTATACCTAGTAATTAGTAATAAATCGTGTCTAAAGTCTACATAAATAGAACCAGAAGCAGTGTTTCTGTCAACACTAGTAACTACGGATTTGCAGTACCATTGGTAGATATTATTTAGAACTAGCAGTGTCCGTGACTTTGTGGGTGGCGAAGGTTTTTCTTGCGTACCTAAATATTCTGCTTTCATCAGGGGATCTTCCAGTGAAAGTCCCATTAACTGCTGGACTGGAAATTTTGCTGGCTGGATTGTCGCTAACGGGGTAGGATCCATTATTACTTTGTTTTTATTGCGTTTTTTGTGTACATAAAATAATTAATTTGTAATGTGTGTGTTTTTATGGGACTGTTAGTTCGTGAAATAAAGGTTTTATATTTATTTCTATTAAAACAAGTTCAGCCGTTCCAGGGATCATCCCGCAGAAACAAAAACAGACGGATAAAAATGTTTAAAACGTTTATATTCATTCGCTTTAGCATCGTGTAAATAAGCATAGGCACTTGAAAAATAGGAACTATTTTGAAATCATAGATAGACAATTTTATTTTATTTATTTATTATATACTTTATTGTACACCTTACAATACATTTAAAGATAAAAATAATAAAACTAGGGTACAATGGGCGGTATTATCGCACAGGGCAATCTCTTACAGACAACCTTTGGATGGATAGAAATTAAAAGAGATAGATTTAGGGCTGTCAGTGTACAACATCATACATAACAATGTATGATGTTGTACACTGACAGCCCTAAATCTATCTCTTTTAATTTCTATCCATCCAAAGGTTGTCAAAGGTTGTCTAATTAAACATAATAATAGAATAATAATAATACATACCACAAAAAATAATATATAAATATATACTAATATATTTTAAATTCATAATAGAGAAACGAGGGAAAAAAATTATAGTGAGAGGTAATGCTCCTTCACCATTCTTTTGAATGATATTTAGATGTGTACATAGATTCATTTTGCGTTAGTATCTGCACGGGTATCTGTGAGTTTCTGAATTACGTGTCTAGATCTGTTTATAACATGACGAAAACCCTCCGTGCCTTTAAATGCATGTTAAGCTGTTGGCCTCGGGTGTTATTTGTAGACCTTTATTACTGATGACAGATATATTTGATTTTATTGTTGATAATCTGGATAAAGCCAGAGAGTCATACATTTAGACTTTCCAAGGGAAATTGGGTAATACAATAATGAAATCGATGTTGCTTCGAAATACAAGGTATCCAAAAATGTTAGGGGATTTTGTAGTTGGTTAGATGTATTTTAAATTAAAAATATATAAATAATAATCAATAGGGCTATAATGTTTTATTTATAAAATTTGAACTGCGAGATTATTTACATATAATAATTTCGTCGAGACCGGCCATGACGCTGCTGGCAATCCTTTTCAAAGAACATTTTTTACAACGTGCTAACACTTCTCTTACGAGTTTGACGCCATTTCAGGTATCCCATAGAAAAAAAAATAAGAGGACTGAGATTAAAACTCCTGGGAGGCCTCGCAGTGGTGCCTCTCCAAGAAATCTCTTTGTTTCTTGGAAAATTCCTATATAGCTACGTTTATTGTTATCACCTCGACCTATTTTCCTCGTCAACATTATTAATTTGTGAAAAGTTTTTCCCAATCAGCATCTAGCTAGACTGCAAGTAATTTTTTTTAAAGTCAGTTTATACTAGCATCGGCTTGAAGTACTAGTATTGTAAATGTTGACAATATCTGGATATGAAAGCTCATATTCGCGACTGTCTCTTTGCTTGCTGCTCTCATACAGAGGAAGTGTTAGTGACAACTCAATTTGTTAAGAGCGGCGGAACGTAGCAGTCAGTTCCGTAGCTTATTTGTGACATTATACTGCAAAGAGTTTTACTAGCAATAATATCTATATATGAGGAATTTGTAGGTAAATAAAAACAGCCACACGTTGATCCGTGGATTGGAGACCTTTACATATCGAGTTTTGGTTTGTGCTTCGGAAAATACACACATCAAAAGTGTCTAGGGATCAAGCATTTTTATGCGGATTTCTTGAGATTGAGATGTGGCTTTGTAATAAATTTATGATTTTATAAATTTATATGGATTCTTTTTGGTCCATTTCATAATTTGAAACAGGAACTGTTAATCAAATTCGAGTAAAAGATGAAAATCAGCTGTCAATATTTTCCCTATAAAAACATACAACGCATTGAAGACATTATTAGTGCTACTGTTTCCCTACTACTGATTAAAACCAACGTTATTATGGAGCGGCGACGTCATTTAAGCAGGGAAGAAATGCTCAGAGCCGTGGGAATGATAGAAGCTGGTTCCCGGCAACGTACTGTGGCTTTAGCTCTGAATACAAGTCAGAGTGTTATCAGTCGACTTTGGACATGTTACCGAAGCACTGGTACCGTGGCTGAGCGCCATGGAGGACGGTATTGCTGCACCACACGGAGACAAGACCGATACATTCAAATCTTAACTCGAAGAGCTCCAACAATAACCGCCATGATGTTAGCCGTGAGGCTTCATCACTCTTCAGGGAACTTAATTAGCGACCAAACAGTCAGAAACCGCTTGCATGAAGTGAACCTTCATTCCCGAAGACCGCTACGGGTACCACCTATAGCAATGCACAATCGTAGGATTCGATATCAATGGGCTCTTGAACACAGAAATTGGGCAGAAGAACAATGGCGTTTCGTGTGCTTTTCAGATGAGTCTCGTTTTGGTATGAGACCGGATACAAGACGTATACGACACTGGAGAACCCCTGGATGCCAACAGCGATTAAAATCCTGCCAGGAAGTCCATCCTTATAGTGGTGGAACCATCATGGTATGGGCGGGTATTTGGATCGGCGGAAGAACTGAGTTGATTTGGATCAGAGGCAACCTCAACGCTCAAATTTATGCTGAGACGATTGTATCTGACGTCATCGTTCCTCTACAAGTGCAAATCGGTCCCTTATTTCAGTTAATGCATGATAATGCACGACCGCACACCGCAAGAGTTGTAAGACAGACTCTCGCCGCAGCTAACATCAATGTCCTGCTCTGGCCTGCTCAGTCGCCAGACTTGAACCCGATTGAGCATGCATGGGATATGCTACAGAGAAGAGCTCTGCCGAATATGGAGGGTATCCAGTCGCAAGAAGACCTTTTTTTGTTGTTGCAACGAACATGGGCGGCCATTCCACAGCGTGATTTGGATGAACTCATTTTGAGTATGCCAAACCGATGTTCTTGTGTTGTTAGTGTTCGCGGTAGAAACACGGATTATTAATTGTTTAAGTTACCCAATAAAATTTTAAAGAAAACTGTTATTTCAGTCTTTTTTTCGAACTTTAATGTTAGTGGTTCAAATGTCAAAAATCCCTTTATTAGGAAAATGGCAAATTTCTTTATTAATGCAAAGGTGACTTGGTTTATCGTTACTGTGACAAACGAAAACACTTTATTTGATGAATCCTTAAAGAAAATTTTAATTAATATCAATCAGGAGAAAAGTTATTGCAAAAATATATGTTGATCCCTAGACACTTTCCGGGGATACCGCACGATCGCCGGCGAATCGGCCAACCTCCTTGCCGGATTGCTGCCCTGGGATCTGGAGGCGACTTCCCTCCAGCGCGTCTATGAATGGCGCGTGGAGGCGCAGCGCCGGGGCGTATCCCCGCTGCCTCGAGAAGTCGAGGCGCGGCGGGAAGAGCTCCGGCGCGATCTCAGGGCAGTATGGACGGAACGACTGTCGCAACCGACGGCCGGGCACGCTGCAATTGCGGCGGTAAGACCCCTCTTTGAGGAGTGGCTAGATCGGCGTCACGGCGTCCTGACCTACCGCATGACGCAGGTCCTCACCGGACACGGAAGTTTCGGGAGGTACCTGTGTCTGATGGGAAAGGAGGAAACGTCTGGGTGTCACCACTGCGAGGGTCGCCCTGAGGACACCGTAGAGCACACGGTGCAAGACTGCCCCGCCTGGGCAGAGCACCGACGTGTCCTCACGGCGGCGATAGGCGGAGACCTCTCGCGCCCGGCATTGGTCGAGGCCATGCTGCGGGGCGAGAGGGAGTGGGAAGCGGTCGCCTCCTTCTGCGAAGTAGTCATGCTTCCGAAGGAGGAGGCGGGCCGCGAGAGGGAGAGGATGGCGTCCTCCCTCCAGCCCAGCCGCAGTGGTAGACGCCCACGGCGTCGGACGTCGGCCGACGATCTCCGGCCACCGTAGGCGCGGGCATGCGGACAGCGAGTAAAGGGCAACTCGCTGTCCGACCATGGACCATGCCCGGGTCGACGGCGCGTCGTGTTCCACGCGCGCCTCAAAGAGCGTCAGCAACATGACGAGGCCCTCTCTGCAGAGGGCCGAAGCCTGCCGGGGTCGTGGGACTCATCCCGTTACCGTGGCCCCGGTATGTAAAGGGTTATTGAAGGAACACCGTGGATTTTAGTCAGTAAAAGTCTGACAGTCCCTCCCACCCTGCCCGGAGTGGGAGGACTTATTTGATAATTTTACCACGTTAAAAAAAAAAAAGACACTTTTGATGTGTGTACGTTGCTTAAGGGCCTATACTACCTCAAATGGCTTAGCATGATCCTCCGTTATGTCTAAAATACTGCAGCAATAATTTTGAAATAAATATATGGTAAAGTTGAGGATTAATGTTTCTTTTTTTTTTTTTTTAACGTGGTAAAATTATCAAATAAGTCCTCCCACTCCGGGCAGGGTGGGAGGGACTGTCAGACTTTTACTGACTAAAATCCACGGTGTTCCTTCAATAACCCTTTACATACCGGGGCCACGGTAACGGGATGAGTCCCACGACCCCGGCGGGCTTCGGCCCTCTGCAGAGGGGGCCTCGTCATGTTGCTGACGCTCTTTGAGGCGCGCGTGGAACACGACGCGCCGTCGACCCGGGCATGGTCCATGGTCGGACAGCGAGTTGCCCTTTACTCGCTGTCCGCATGCCCGCGCCTACGGTGGCCGGAGATCGTCGGCCGACGTCCGACGCCGTGGGCGTCTACCACTGCGGCTGGCTGGAGGGAGGACGCCATCCTCTCCCTCACGTGGCCCGCCTCCTCCTTCGAAAGCATGACTGCTTCGCAGAAGGAGGCGACCGCTTCCCACTCCCTCTCGCCCCGCAGCATGGCCTCGACCAAGGCCGGGCGCGAGAGGTCTCCGCCTATTGTCGCCGTGAGGACACGTCGGTGCTCTGCCCAAGCTGGGCAGTCCTGCACCGTGTGCTCGACTGTGTCCTCAGGGCGACCCTCGCAGTGGTGACACCCAGGCGTCTCTTCCTTACCCATAGACACAGGTACCTCCCGAAACTTCCGTGTCCGGTGAGGACCTGCGTCATGCGGTAGGTCAGGACGCCGTGACGCCGATCTAGCCACTCCTCAAAGAGGGGTCTTACCGCCGCAATTGCGGCGTGCCCGGAGGATTAATGTTAGGGACTATGTTTGACGAAAACACGATTCCATAAAATTTTCTTGATAGAAAAAAAATCCAAAGTTATCTCCAAACCGAACAATAAGCTGTTGGTATTCAAAAATAACTTCAAATTAGATGATGAAACTTTGCATATTAATTGAACTAACTATAAAGCAGGTCCTATGTTATTTGCTTTTTTTAAATTATTATTATTTTCACTGTAAAAAGAAATAAACTAAATTATCGGTGTCTTGGAGTCTTTACCCTGCCACCCTGTCTCGCTTGCTCGCGTGACCGCGGCCAGTAGTGTGCGAGCGAGATAAAGAGTGAGAAGCGCTGAGGTAGTATAGGCCCTTAACGTATTTTCCGAAGCACCAACTACTACAACTACTTAAACAACTGGTGCCGACTGTCATTTGAATAATTTAGACAGTTGTTATGATTAGTCAGTGTCGATAAGTGCGAGTCAGACTCGCCCATGAAGGGTTTCGTAATAACTACGCCAAATATTGATTTTCATAGTGTTTGTATGAATTACAAAGTTATATTTGCGGTTTTAGAAAATATGCTGTATCCCAAAAACTTCTAACCCGATCTCGTTCAAACAATTTTGTTTGAAAGTTTACATTAAGATCTACAGCAATTTTTTTTTTTTAATTTTTCACTCCTTTATTATAGAAGTTGTGGGGGGGACATTTTACCACTTTGGAAGCGTATATCTTGTGAACGATTAACTTTATGAAAAGTGGTTTTAGAAAACTTAATGTCACTTTTAAAGACCTGTCTATAGATACCACAGATGCATAGGTTTCATGAAAAAAATATTTTCAGTTTCAGTTCCATGTAATTTTTTTTTTAATCGGAAAGTGGTTTCGGAACAAAATGGCTGTGACATGCGGATGGACGGACAGACAGATATAACGAAACTATAAGGGTTCCGTTTTTTGCCATTCGGCTACGGTACCCTAAAAAGAGGTATAGTGTTACTTAATGACTAAGTTATGCATGTCTTCTAGGCAGTCGCATCATGTAAAACACTAATCTCAGTTGTGTATTTACTTTCTTACGTAAGACCTCGCAGAAAGTCAAAGGCAACTTTTTTCCGCTACAAATACAACAGTTCACACGAGCGAAACTGCGGGCAGAAGCTAGTAATACCTACATATTTATCAAGTGTGTAAATAAACAATAGGAGCTGTATAGTCAAATGTTGCAGGTTAAGCAGTCGGTTGGTAGATGGGTGCGTATACATTTGTTTCCGAATTGGCTTCACTGTGTTCTGACATTTTTAACTGATCATAACTGAATTGAAGATGCGCATGATTAACTATAGTATACTTACACTTAAAATTAAATTATAATTTACTATGTATTTCTTCCTCTTAAGTAATTCTCAATTATCTATAACAAAAATACAAAAATACAAATACAAAATAGTTTTATTGTGACAAATAAAAATACATCACATTTGAACGTGTTCGGAGCCTTCAGTTAAGCAAACAATGCCTGTATTAGAAGGCTCCGCTCTTACATATCACTTTAGTACACTTATACTAACTAGCGTTACTATAGTGCACTGTGACCTTAAGGGTAATTATGCAATGTTACAAACAAAACAATTATTAAAAAAGAAATGAAATATTTAAAAAATTAATTATATAAAAAATAAAAAATTAACTAAAATTGCTCTTTAATTTATGTACAGTAGTTATAAATCTTATTCCCAGTATGTGTATTTGATGTATACCTATAGTGTGGTGTAGTAATGCGTAGTGAGAGTTGCACGCGATGTGGTGTGATGTGTGGCGTATGGTGTGATGTGGTGTAGTGTGATGTGATGTGGTGTGGTGTGTGTTGAGTTGCGTGGTGTGGTGTGGTGTGCAAGTGTGTGGTGTTTTAATTTATGGTATATATATGTCATTTATTTCGGCTACTCAACGTGTTCCAGGAGTGCCTCGGTTTCCTCATAGGTAAGTGTTTTTATCCAGTCTATAATCCGTTTCTTACAGTCATGGTAACTGTTATTATATATATAAACCTCTTTATTAATTTTATTATAGAGCTGAGCAGAGCGTTTGTTGAATTGTTTGCATGCAAACCTAGTTTTAGTTTGGGGGACTTGAACAACTAAATCTTTTCTCCTTTTAGATTTTTCCTTATCAAAAGGTAAGGTTTTATGTTTTTTTAGTATGGTTTGGGTTACATACAGTTTCCTCACAGAGAGTAAATTACTTATTTGGTATAAGCTTGTAGTGGAGAATCTTTTATTTTTAAAATACATAATTTTTATCAATGCACGCTGCGCCCGTTCTATGCCTATAAATTTTGTTTTTGCTGCACCTCCCCAGATTGGGATACAATATAGTAGTACAGACTAGGCAAGTGCCACATATAGTTCATTTAAGAGATTTCTAGGACGGTTACTACAGCTCTCTATTTTAGTTGGAACAACATGTCTGAGGGTTTTAAAGATCCAGCTGAGTTTCCTTATTCTCCCAGAAACTTGCTCAAGTTGTGGGTACCAGGATAGTGCTTGATCTACCATAACTCCAAGATATTTAGTTTTAGTGACCTTTTCAATGCATGGGCAATTACAGCTTGTAGTAGGCATGTCTCCACATATGTGTACTTTTAAATCTAAGGCTACAACAGGTTGTGTTCGGTTACTGATACTAAAGCATATGTAGTTGGTTTTACTAGTGTTTAGGGAAAGTAAGTTACTTTTCAGCCATTCAGCTACCCGAGCCATTCCAGCCTCTGCTCTCAGCTTAATTTCATGCCAAGATGAACCAGAGAACACAATAGATGTATCATCGGCGTACGAAAATACTTTGGCATTATTTATTTTCATATTACAGAGATCATTAATGTACATGAGAAAGAGGGTAGGCCCTAAAACACTACCCTGTGGGACGCCGTATGACACATCTACTTCGTCACTAAAGTACTGTCCTATTTTTACTCTTTGTTTCCTGTCGGAGAGGTAGTCTTTGAGTAAACTGAGTGCCGTCCCTCTTAATCCGGCTTTTTCCAGCTTGTTCACAAGGATTGGGACAGAGACGGTGTCGAATGCTTTTTTGAGGTCTAGGAAAACAGACAGGCATTTGTTTCCTTTGTCAAGGTGCTCAGCAACAAGAGAACTTAATGCAGATACTGCATCTTCAGTACATACACCCTGCCTAAAGCCAAATTGTGAATTGGATAAAATATTGTATTTTTTGAAATAATTAATTAGTCTGATATTTATAATTTTTTCAAGCACTTTTGAAATTGACGGTAAAACGGATATAGGCCTGTAGTTGCTGACATCGTCACTGTCCCCTCCCTTGTAAACTGGAGTTATAACGGACTGTTTTAGTGGAGTCGGGAATACGCCATTACGGAAACAGAGATTAGTAAGATGAGTTATAATGGGGACAGCCTCCTTTCTTATGTATTTTAAAAATTTTGTCGAGACATTATCCCAACCAGGGGCACTACTAGATTTCAAATTCATCAGAATACCATCTACCTCAGTATCATCCGTGTCTAGCAGTACAAAGGTATTCAGTTGTGATCTTAATGTATTTATTTGATTATTATTAGGAATATTATTTAATTCAGTATTAATTTTTTGAGCAAGTTGTTTTCCAATATTAGCAAAATAATCATTAACGAAGTTTATTGACTCTACGGGGGTTGCTTTTAGGTTTAATAATTCTATGTTTTGACTTTGTAATCTATTTGAGTGTGTAATGGTTTTTATATTTTTCCACAGTAATTTGTTAATAGATACTGATTGTGCTAGTAAATTTCTCTCATATTTTCTCTTCAATTTTTTTATTAGATTGTTACAGTAGTTCCTGTATCTAGTATAAGTTATTTTTAATATTTCGTTATGAGGGTCATTGCGACTTTGTTTTTGCAATTTGTTTCGGTTTTTGATACAGCGAAGAACGCCCAAGGTAATCCACGGCTTTATGGTGCGTTTATTGCTTGGAATATTTTTTATATTAGTGTTTTCATTTATGACGTTGGTTAACATATTAATAAAACTGTCTATTAATAAATTTGGATCATTACAGAATAACAAATCTGATATATTCCTTTCCTGTAAATCTTTTAAAGCTTGTTCATAATTTAGTATAGTGGAGGTTTTATTTATGATTTGAATATTTTTTACCTTAGTAATAGAGATAAATGTAGTATAGTGATCAGTCACCGTAGTCTGCAGGATAGCGATAGATGCCGAGAACCTTTTGTGTATTTTAAGCATGAAATGATCAAGACAGCTTTGTTCCCTAGTGGGCAAAGTGTGTCCAGGAAGTATACCGAAAAAGGATAACATATTTAGATAGTTAACCCTACTCTTGTGCTCTTGGGATGACTCGGTCTCTTTGTGTTTGAGGTTAATATTTATGTCGCCAGCTAATATAATATTTTTTTGTGATGTTAATGTGTTTAACTGTGTGCTGAGGGAGTCAACAAAGCTGTCGGTATTTGAGTTAGAGGGCGATCGGTAGATACCATAAACAATATTACCCAATACGTCTATTCGCAGACAGGATGCTTGAACTAGCTGAATTTCCTCAACTTTAGGGGTTAAAGAGCCCTTAACGTATATAACCACGCCGTCATTCTGGTTCAACTGGCGAGTCGTCATATACGAGTGATAGTTGTTTATTTGCGGAATCGCTTTATTAGCATGCAATCTGCATTCCGTTAGGATTACAATGTCAGGTTCAAATTTAAGGGTAGATAAAGTGATCACAAAGTTGTCAAAATTACAGTAAATACTCCGAATGTTTTGAGATATTATGGTGAGGTCGCTTTTATTTACACTGATATGATTATGGAGTTCTGTAGAGTCGCATTCCACCGTACGGGCAATTTCAATACTATCTATTTCGGAGACAGTATGTAGTATGTTTGTATTATCCATTTAAACTTAATCTCAATTGAAAAACCGTCAAGATTAGATAAGTGTTTATTTCAATGTATTTAGACAGTAAGTAGCCATGTACTGAGATTTTAACTTGTGTTTTTTGGATGGGCTGTATTGTTATTTTATAGAATTGTAAAACGTGTGCATAGATGAATATAAGTGTGTTATGTATTTTTGTGTTGTCGCATAGTGTAGGTAATTCATGTATGTGTAAGATAGATAAGTGTTTTATGTGTGTATGTATAGTAGAGTCTCGTATTTTATCAAAATAGTTTAGCATAACTGCCGGGAAAACAATATACACAGATGAGTAATTCTTAAACCGAAATTCGCTTGGAAATAATTTCAAATGATACAGCAAAACTACCACTTCTACTGATAAAGGGTGACAATTTATGAGATTAAGGAAAAATAGTCATTTGTCTAGCAATAGCTTATGCACCTGTTCTTCACTTCTTACTACTATAGTTGGCGACTTTTCATCTTTTCTGATGTATACCTTGCCGTAGGCAGTCCAGCAAAACTTGTATATTCCTGCTTTAGTTAGGTCACGTGCAAGGAAGTGGAGGCGGGAGCCTTTAGCCGTTAAATGTTCCGTTATGAAGACCGGTGTGTCTTCTTGACTTTTGAATCCCATGTGTTTGCAACTTAATTTGTTTTGATGTTTTGTGTTGAACGCCTTGGCCATTTTCAGAGTCTCGGTCTTCAGGATTGTAGATCCAATTTCCACAACAATAGGTGAGTTTTGTTTATCTGCTGTTCTTCCGCGTACTCGATATATATCCTTAATGTCGTATTTTTTTATGCTGCATTGTATGTTTTCAAAAAGGCACATAGTCATGTCTAAAAGATCTACTTTAGTCTCGCCATGCTTTCTCGGTACATTTTTAATCATTAGATTACTTTTCCGACTTTCAATTTGCATGTCCTCAATCTTATTTTCTAAAATGGAGATATATTTCTTGTCCTCTTTAGACTGCATTTCGAGTCGGGTAATCTTCTCTTGAAGGTCCGAATTCTGTGCTGTCAAGAACGCAATCGACTTTTCTATGAGTACGTTTGATTGTTGAATCTCCTGTAGTTTTGTATTGATTTGTTGTGTCTCTTTCCTTTGTTTTTCATTAAAGGACGAAAGCATTATTTTCATCTCTTCCTTAAATTCGTTTAATTGTTTGATAAGAGAATCATCCATGTCATCTCTGCTTCTTTTGACGCGTTGGAACACATAATTAGGTGGAGTTTTGCGTGTGTCCGCTGTATTTATTTCCGAGTCCGACACAGATTTATTCAGGAAGTTAGGGTCTGAAGTAGACAGGGACTTAGGCGGCGGCGTGCGCTTCATTTCTTGGCACGAAATCAAGTTGACTTATTTATTTGTATAAAATTGAATGTAGTAAACACCACTTAGCTTTAGAGATATTAATCCGGTGACTCCAAATGCGGCGCCTAAGCGTGCTTCATAAACGAGTCAGTGAATTGTCAAGAACAAGTTTCTTTGTGTTCGCCAACGATATGTCACCGGCTGGTGGAGCGCGCCGTTATCGCTCTTACGCCACTCGCGTAACCGTGAAGATCCCGTGCACTTGCCGCGTTGTTTGAATAACTACTCAATGATTTGCACTTTAGTCAATTTCGAATTATTGTTTGTTTATCACTTTTTGCACTTGTTTTTTTGTTAGAACCACACTCCTGTACGAGCTCAATGTTTTTATGGAAAGTATAGTTTGTTTACTGCACTAAGTTATTTATAAGAATTTTTCAAAGTAGGACAACGTAATTTTGGGCTGTCAACTTAGATGCGCGTTTACGGAGTGTGATCTATATGGTATATTTATTCATTTCTAAAGAGGATTTATCACTGAAGTCTTTTCTGTAGTTGAACATTTATGAAGTTTGAAAAGACAGCGAACGGCAAGCGACGGTTGAATGATAAACGGGTTTTTGCTTTTCGTGACCCAAGTAACATCTTGTTTTTAGGAAAACTTAGCGAAACTCGTTGGTCTTTTTTCTTCTGAAAACGACGTATTAATAATTATTTTGTGACGTTATTTGAATGACAAGTAACTAGAAAATTCTGCAAAGTGTTAGTTAAACCTGCACGCAAAGGTTGATTTTATAAACTTTGTTTTAAAACCATAGAATACTTATAAGTTTTTCTGTATTTTACTAGTACCTTTTTTCCGAGTGGGAAAATCATCAATTAACTTCTCCCACTCGGGCTGGAGCGGAAGGGAGTGTCAGACTTCTACTGACTAATAACCCACCCTATTCCTTCCGCGGAACAGGGCCGCGGTATCTCATCAGAAAATTCCCGCAACCCCGGAATTTACTAGTACCTACAACATTATTTTCTCAATATTTCAGAGTCAAAAGTTTCATAGCTAGTATACATACATAGCATGCAGTGTGATCTGGAGGCGGTAGCCCTCACGCGCGTTCACAATTGGCGCGCGGAGGTGCTAAGCTGGGGCAAAACTCCGCTACCGCGGTGAATCGTGGCTCAGTGGACAGAGCTCCGGCGAGATCACATGGCAGCATGTAAAAAGCGGCTGTCGCAACCGAAGGCACACCGTAATCGTGGCGATATGTCCCCTCTTTGAGGAGTGGCTGGAGAGACGCCACGGCGTCCACATCTTCCGCCTGACGCAGGTGCTTACCGCACACGGGTGTTTCGGGAGGTACCTGTTTCGGATTCAGCTATCAATATTGCGTGGACCACCCGGAGGATACGGTAGAGAATAAGGTAGACTTGTGCCCTACTTGGGCGGAGACCCGCCGTGTTCCCGTGGAGGCGATCAACGGTGGTGACCTCTCGCGTCCATCCCTGGTTCAGGCCATGGTGCAGGGCGAGAGGGAATGGGATGCAGTCGTCTCCTTCTGCGAAGCAGTCATGCTAGCGAGGGAGGAGGCTAAACGTGCGAGGGAGAGGCAACTCTCTTCCTCACGCCCCAGCCGCCGTGGAAGATACCCTGAGCGTCGGGGATCGCGACCCGATTTCCGGCTACCGTAGGCGCGGGCTTGCGGACGGCGAGCAAGGGTAGCTCACCGTCCGGTAAGGACCAGGCCCGGGTCGGCGGCGCGTCGTGTCCCACACGCACCTCAAAGAGCTGTCCACCAGTATTGGGGCCCCATAAGGCCATTGCCTGCCGGGATTGCGGTAATGTTCTAATGAGAAACCGCAGCCCCGGAATGTAAGGGCAACTTAAGGAGCAGGATGGATTTTTAGTCAGTAGAAGTCTGACACACCCTTCCGCTCCACAGCGGGAGGAGTCATTCAATGATATCCCCAACCAGAAAAAAAGGTGTAAGTGGGATGTATCCACCACGCTAGCCCAGTACGCGTTGTTAGAAGTCTCACGATGCTATTATGAAACATAAACATCATATTAAGAGCTATAAATTATCACTAAGCGTCTATTTAAGCAATGCTCTTACTTAGCATTCTATAGACAAACCTTCGGACGAATTAAGCTAAACTTTGCAGCCGTGCTTCGAATATTAAGGCAACGTGTATAATGAAATAATTATATGAAATAATGATGTTTATTTTGCAAATGGGTTATAAATAACACTTTTACACGTCATTTTTTTTCGTAAACGTAAACTAGATGAGGCCAGTGTTTCCTAACTGACTACTGTGTCGAAAGAAATATTAAATTACTTTGAGATTTCTCTTCACTTCGAAATGTAATTTTAATTCCTTGTAGTCCATGCTGGTAGGAATAAATAATAGTGTTCTGCTTAGGTTCAATCAGGACTGATCTTAATAATCTGCATGTTTGAAAATGTAGTGCAATATAGAGAAATCGATTTTTTAAAGTTTTATTTGTGACTATGTAGGAGAAACGATATTACTTACACAGTTTTTCTTAAGTAAATCTCGATCTCAATCCGAATTCCGGTTTAAAAAGTAGTCTAAGCATTGCCCTATAATCTCCTCTATTTCTATTTTCTAACCAGGAAAATATATTTTTTAGTTTTTCATTTAAGATTTATTATTATGATTATTGTCTGTTGGCAATACTGGCAACGTTTTTGTTTTCTCCTTTTAAAATATTGGTCTCGTATTTTGAGCAGAGATAATATGATTCAAATATGATAATTTGGAGAATGCCAAGGTTTCCTTCAAGACTCGGCCCGAACCGACAAAGATTAACTATATAACATAAAAAAGAAATATAATCATAGAATTTGACTGCATAATTAGTTTTCTATAAGAAGTACACCAAAAAAAGTTATAGTTCTTTCAAGTTGGCCACTTAATTGAATAATGACTATTGAATTCAGTTTCAACAGCCAAGGTAGTCGTTAGTAATTCAGAAATCGGAGTTCGGTAACACAGCAACAAACAACACAAAACTCAAAAAACACATATAAGAGACTTCGTCGCTCGTCATAAAACGCGGGAGAAGTATAACTTTGACAATTATCAATGACAACTACAAGATCAAGTGTCGCCAGCACTATATAACTAACTATTCTAAACTGTATCGATAATTGAATTGAATTATTTTAAATTATTACATTATTATAAAATATCCAAAAATATAACTAAAGATTTTTTATTATTATAAGAATTACGAATTATGACTTTTGTACGTAATAAAATCACTTACGTAGGTTCATAATGATATTAATGTAATCAATTTGCAAGTGCAATTTCGTATCGATATTATTTTATTTTGGTATTGGCAACATTTATCATTGAAATTGTAGATACAAAACGTATTGATAAATTGAATATCTATTTAAAATGACTTTTAAACGGTGTATTTCTATAGATTTTATTTATACTGTATAATTCGTACTGTTTTATATAATGAACTAGCTTTTGCCCGCAACTTCGTTTGCATGGGAGGTTTTTCCCGGTACTCTACGTTTGATTTTTAAATAAATAAATAATTTTGACATTTTTACACAGCACCATCTAGTCCCAAACTAAGCAGATTTTGTACTATTATACTTTTTTTTAAATTCATACTTCTAATACGTATGAAACACCCAGACCACACACAAACACTTACACATGTTCATCACATAAATATTTGTGTCTTATGGGAACGAACCCACGACACGACCTTGTGATCAAATATTTCTTATTAAATTTTAAATCGATTATATTCTTCCTTTTGTATTTTCTAGATCGAGTTGATGAAATCAAATTAAGAAATGCCTTGAAAATTTGAGCAATTCTGAGTAATGATGCACCGGGTACCATTCAACATCAGAGAAAAATTGTTTGGAATTCCTTCTAATAGCACAAATTCAATACCAAATAAAAACGCCCTACGCCAAATCATAAAGAGAGCCAGAAATAAAAATAAGCTGAAAGAACCAACAAACTTAAGCGAAGTGGTTGATATACCAAATCAATATAAAGAAATTAATGGTACCCGATTTCTAGGTAAAAATGTTAATTTTGGGGAGGATAATGTTAGCTTATTATTATTTGCAACTGAAATGAACCTGCAAAAGTTAAGTGAATCGCCAGTTTGGTTTGTGGATGGGACATGTCAATCCTGCCCTATAATATTTACACAAATCTTTTCAGTTCATGGCATTGTTGGCACTGGAGATTGTAGTCGAATATTACCCTTGGTATACGGATTTCTTCACAAAAAGACGAAAGACTGTTTTTTTTAAAGATAATGAGCAATGTGGGTAGAATTCACATTATTAGTAATCTTGTTAACCCCTCCAACTAAGCTAAATATGCTTGTGTCTGGAGTGGGTTCACGGCAATAGCATAATGGGTGGGGTTCGAACTCGTGATCTCTCGATCACAAGTCCGACACCTTATCCATTAGGCTATTGACGCTTCGCTTGTTATATTAAGTTTTATCGACAATTGAAAGAATATTCTTCTGAATTTAACATCGATTTGAAACCAGAACAAATAATGTCCGATTTCGAATTGGCGATAATAAATGCAGTCAGAATAGAATTTCCTGCCACAATCTAGTCCGGCTGCTTATTCCATCTTGGAGAAAGATACAAGCGAGTGGGCCCAGTGAGAGATATGGTACTGACAGTGAGTTCACCTTGAAAATGCGATATTATGGAGCTTTGGCCTACTTGTCTCCGGAAAATATACCTGATGTCTATAAACAGTTGAGGGAGAGCGTTTTACCAGAAAAAGCAGAAACTTTCACTAAATATTTCGAAGAATTTTACGTTCTGGGCCAATTAAAATCTCGCATATCAGATGAAAAAATTATGATATTCTGACAGCAGCCCTTGTTTCCACCTAGTTTCTGGTCCGCTGCAAGAAATAATAATTTACGTCCACCGCGAACTCAAAACAGCGTGGAAGCATGGCACCGACGATGGAATTATTTAATGGGCAATCGAAAACTTGGGTAGTACGGCTGTATTCAAAAGCTCGTTGACGAACAGGATACATACAACCACACACAAAATTGAGAGAATTTTGGCTAATATCCCACAGACGCCACCAGCAAAAAATATTGGCCAAGTGCGAGTCAAACTCGCCCATGAAGGGTTCCGCAGTAACTATAATATGTATATACATATTTATTTGAAAAAAAAAAAACATAACATATTTGTTAAAACTAGCTTATTTATATTTTTTACAATTACGCCCAAAACTTTGTTTTTCACAGTGTTTGTATGAATTACAAATTTATATTTACGGTTTTAGAAAATATGCTTTATCTCAAAAACTGCTAACCCGATCTCGTTTAAACTAATTTTGGTTGAAAGTTTACATTAAGGTCTACAGACATATATTTTGCTTAGATTTTTCACTCTATTACTATAGAAATTAGGGGGGGGGGGGCACACATTTTACCACTTTGGAAGCGTACATCTTTTAAAAGATTAACTATATGAAACACCTCATTGTCACTTTTAAGGACCTGTCTATAAATACCACACACGACGAAGGTTTCATAAAAAAAATATTTTCAGTTTTAGTTCCATGTATGGGGAGCCCCGCTTTATTTTAAATATTTTAATTGTTTTTTCTTAAAATCAGAAAGCGGTTTACAAAATACATCTATCTACCAAGTTTCACATGTAGGTATAGTCCTAATAGTTTCGGAATGAAATGGCTGTAACATACGGATGGACGGACAGACAGACACACAGACAGACAGACACACAGACAGACAGACAGACAGACAGACAGACAGACAGATAGACAGACAGACAGATAGACGGACAGACAGACAGACGGACAGACATGACAAAACTATAAGGGTTCCGTTTCTTGTCATTCGGCTACGGAACCTTAAAAATTAAAATGAAAGAAAATGCTATCGCAGTGATTTTACAAAAAAAAACACAATGTGCACTATTGAATTTATAAGAGCTGTAGCATTTAATACTAGTCTATCTTGAGTTGATTGAATCTACCATTTTGTCATCAATATGACAGTGTTGCCAATATATAGTTTTGATAGGATACGTACGCCGAATCCTGGGAACCAACTCCCGACCTGCAACTTGTTAGTTGTGCTTTCTGAGAGAACACTGCTTTTGTACACACCTATACTTATATAGACCCTCCATATGTCATATTTTTATTAAAAAGGCATATTTTTGTGTTATTTGTTACTAATAATAAAAATTATTGCTGCCAGTAACATATGATGCTAATATCAATAAAAATATGATTTAATAAAAATACCCGATTTCATAATACAAATATTTTCCGATGAATTTAAAATAAAAAATATGATTTAATAAAAATACCCGATTTCATAATACAAATATTTTCCGATGAATTTAAAATATAAAGTTCTATATAAAAGTATTAAAGAACTATTTTAATACCATTATGGCGGGACAATGTGACAACAATGCCACGACTATTTTGCATAGAAATGCAATCTAAGTTTAGGATGTGTGTATTTTTTTTTTTAAGTTTGTCACTTTGACTCGTTCACACTGTCTACGGGAGCCTTATGAGATCATTCAAAAGCGATAATAGTGATTTATGGTGTGTTCTATGTAACATACTAAACATAATATTACAAGCTGAGTTACAAGTCAAAGTTACTATTTAAGTATATTAATAAAATGATCGATCACTTAGCGGAATTAAAAAAACAAACAGGGTCCGTGGTAGGTAGTTTTTTGCTGATTCTGATTTAATACTGATTGCACCTAGAATTTCGACTTAAACTCCAACTGCCAGATTCAACCAATCTATACGTCTGAAATTTAAAAAAAAAACAGATTTTTTACGTTCTTATAGTTATTTACACGTGTTTGTTTTTAGGGTTCCGTAGCCAAATGGCCAAAAACGGAACCCTTATAGTTTCGATATGTCTGTCCGTCTGTCTGTCTGTCTGTCTGTCTGTCCGTCCGTCCGTATGTCACAGCCATTTTATTCCGAAACTATTAAGACTATACATCTAAAACTTAGTAGGTAGATGTATTCTGTGAACCGCTTTCCGATTTTAAGAAAAAAATTAAAAAATATTTAAAATAAAGGGGGGTCCCCATATATGGAACTAGAACTGAAAATATTTTTTTTTTCATGAAACCTATGCGTGTGTGGTATCTATAGACAGGTCTTTAAAAATGATATGAGGGTTTCTAAAACCACTTTTTCATGAAGTCAATCGTTCAAAAGTTATAAGCTTCCAAAGCGGTAAAATGTGTGTCCCACCCCCGCCCCCTTCTAACTTCTATAATAATGGAGTGAAAAATCGAAAAAAAACATATGTCTGTAGATCTTAATGTAAACTTTCAACCAAAATTAGTTTGAATGAAATCAAGTCAGCAGTTTTTGAGATACAGCATATTTTCTAAAACCCCAAATATAACTTTGTAATTCATACAAACACTATGAAAAACAAAGTTATTTATTGTAGTTGTAAAAATGTAAATAAGCTAGTTTTAAGAAATTTTTAAGATTTTTTTAAATCTTCAAATAAATATACATATTATATTATTGTAGTTACTACGGAACCCTTCATGGGCGAGTCTGACTCGCACTTGGCCAATTTTTTCTGTCTGTCTTCAGATTGTCCGGGCCAAACTCTAGAACGGCTAAGCCAATTTTAAGGCAACCTTAACTGGAAGATAGAGATGGCTTTATATCCCGGAATACCCGTATTCTCGAGATTTACGCTTGTAATACGGAACCGGGAACCAAGTTGGGGGCATAGACATACGTGAAAATATGAAAACTGCGAATTGAAGATGAAAGGTTCAATAAGATAAACCACAAAGATCACGGTCCATGTAGGTAGGGTCCATACATAATTATATTATATTTGTCTTTATAGTGGCAAAGCGAAAATAATGCGTGAAAAATATTTTTTTTAAATAGGTTAGATATGAAATAAAACTTTTACGCATAAATTCTTGTCGTAAACTTAAATGAGGATCGTGCCTTAGCTGACTACCCCGAGACGAATACTTAAACTTTTCCAATGTATGTAGGTGAATTTATTTTGAATTCAATAAAAGGTTGTCATATAACCTCAAACTCATAAATTTACTTTAAAAGAAATATCTGATTTCGAAGCAAAATATAGAAAAAGTATGTTTTTGTATGCAAATTGCTCAGTGAATTGAGAAAGACATTGGCGAGTTTTCAGTATCCAAGTTTTTTACAATATCTTTCCTATCTGACTTATGTAAATAGGATCAGATAAAGTTAGATGAAAGTTTGAAAAAAAGCTGAGTCAAGATTCCTGTAAGCTTCACTTGGTGGGTATCTTATAAATATTAGTTTTTCAGCAACATATATTACAGATATCTTAGTAAGCGGGCTTAGCTTCATAAAATTAAGAGGATTTCGGGAAGTGTTCTAAAAATAAAGTTATTCTATAAAAAAATCTTACAATTTATATAGTCGTACTAATTATTTCTGCCAGCAACGAGCTTGAAGTAGAGAGGAGAGTCAAAAATACATGGTCTAAATACTGGAGTTTTAAAGAAATATTCAAAAGTAATATACCCATAAGATTAAAAAAGAAAGTTATGGGCTCATGCCTCATTCCATGTCTTACATATGCGTGCCAAACCTGGAAGTTTACTACAAAAATCAAACATAAAATAACCACTTGCCAAAGAGATATGGAACGCAGCATGATGAACATTAAAAAGATACAAAAAATAAGGCACACAGATATAAGAGCAAAAACAAAAACAACTGATGCTCTTAACCATGCAAGAAAACTTAAATGGAAATGGGCCGGACATGTAGCGCGACTCAAAGATCAGAGATGGACAAAAACCGTAACATTATGGCATGAACCTCTGGGCAAACGTCATAAAGGTAGACCCCATGCGCGCTGGGAGGATGACATCAGGAAAATAGCTGGACCACAATGCCAACAAATAGCGCAGGACCGAAAAATGTGGCAATCTTTGGAAGAGGCCTTCACCTGAGAGGGGTTCCTAATATTATAACAATCAAATGTTTCACTGAAATTGTAAAATTAATTTTAGGAAATCACGGCTTTTTAATTAAATTTTTTATTTTTATTATTTTATTAATAATTATTTCTAAAACTATTTGGACACATCTCAAGGCAGTACAATAACTCCATAGAACGTCTCATCGTCTAAGGCAAGATAGAGGGCACCCGAAGACTATAATACTCTCTGAGGGCACCAGACCGCACAAACGATTGCTGATACGTTCGACCGACCAAATAAACACCATGGTGGGCGGGACTTTGCATGATTGCACCAAATGTCCGTAAATAGGGAGAGATGGAAGGACATCGTGAGGCGAGCTACATTCACCACTGCAGCATTTACTACATGTTGACCATGACCACTCTGGCAAGTGATACGACTGAGAAGAAGAAAAATAATCAATTAAACCCAAAGATTTTCCTCATTTGCAGTCAGACTTTCTGATACTTTCAAGCTACTCTGAGAAATTTGATGGCATACCGGTGTTGATCCCATCGTCAACATTTCATTATTGGATTGTCCAGATAATTGGTCGGCGATTTTTGCCAGAGTTGCCTTTCATCTTTTTAATATTTAGTCTTTATTTCGCCCCATAAATCCTACCATAAAACCACAGTGTTAATAAAAAACTTATAAAACAATGTTAGTAAAGTGAACTATATATCGTCGCTGTAGAATGATAACCTCGTATGTCCAGAAATCCAAACTTCACAGGAAACGAAAAAAACGGTTAATTTTTCAATGTTTAAAATATTTTTATGTGCTTTTGTCTCATGTTTTGAATGATAAAAAAGACTTATTTATGTTATTAACCAATGCGTTACTTAACTGGATTATGTCAGAGAAATGATATAAGAGGTTTTCTGTTCTTATATCTACGTAGTTTTTGTTTAAACGCCCATGTCTCTATAGATACGAGGTTTACATTTTCCTCCATAAATGGCACTTGTAGTCATATACTGGGTTCACAATTTCACCGTATTATAAAATATGTGGTTTTCATACGATTTAAAAGAAAAAGGAATACATGAATTTCTGACATACGAGGTATTCATTCTACAGCGACGATAAATAGAAAATCACTTTACATACTTACGGGTCGACAGATAAAAGTTTATCCATTTTGTCACTCAATGTATTTAGCAGGGGCGTGCATAGAATTATGACAGGGCATGCGGCGGAGTAAAAACACACAAAAACTTCTTCTTTTATAGATTTTTAGCATAGCCACAGCCACGCATCGTAGCATGGTGGCGATGCGTGGCTGTGGCTATGCTAAAAATCTATAAAAGAAGAAGTTTTTGTGTGTTTTTACTCCGCCGCATGCCCTGTCATAATCCTATGCACGCGCCTGGTATTTAGTATAACGTTCGAGCTCCACCACATCGTGTCTAACCTTGACGCAGTTCTTTGCCTGATGATGGCATAAAAGTCATGAACACTTTTTATTTGTGATTCACCACAGAAACGGAAGAGCCACATCAGCATCTTAAAACAACTGTTATATTGTATACATAGAACATTGTAATCTCTTTGCATAAAGTGCGCCCACAGGCTACACGTGTAGAAAGTTTAGCAATAAGCCTTGAAGAGGATAACCTTTTTGTTCACATGGTCTTAACTACTACGTCACATTTTGTAGTAGGTACATCAGCACAGATTGGTTTCTCTAAATGTATGCAGAGTTAGTACCCAGCATACGTTGCAATTCCTCTTAAAGTAATAAAGTGTTAGGTTTTACCGCCCAAATCGGAATTTTCTTGCATGTGGAAATCCACTTTTTTATTTTCACCGGATATTTTAGTTCAGAAACCTCACGTGTCCTGAGAACACCGATTCGAAATTTAATATTGATCTGCTCGATGGTTTAATAACGCATACAGGACAAACATAGACTTGATGTATATATTATAGCTGTTTGAAAAAAAAAACTACAGTGGAGCACTTATTTTTTATCAAATTGGGCATTGATCTCAAGCCTTCACGAATGTGCGAAATTGCTAAGTGAAAATATTTTGAAGATATGTAATGCTATCCGCATATCCCGACGATGACGGCTTAAGCAAGGTCTCACAATTAAACACAAGGCGTTTTCTGTTTTTGACTTCAACATTATACCCAAAACGACTTTGCTGAAACTACTGGCATTGTTTATCTTTAATTGGCTTCGTCAGTGCAAACTAGACAACGCCCGTGTTGTTCTAATGAATATGTATGTACGAAGTAAACATAAATAATGTTTTCTGTTTTTGTTTACCTAATCCTACTAAACGGCTCCACAAATTAAAGGAAAACAGGATTAAATTAGCATTTACCTTTTGTGGATATTTATGTTATCAACAGTTGATAAATGAGCGAATGAATTATATAATTATATATTTATTTAATTTAGACCTCCAACAAAGAAAGAAGCTAAAACAATAAGTAGACCGGTGTTTTAACATTGTGCTTCTTAAGTTTTAGGAAACCAATGTATCATTGAAAACTAAATGAAGTTTTTGTAAATGAACTTTTAAAATCGTAATCTACATTTTTTAAATATTCATTGGTAAACTAAATTTATGCTAATATGTCGTCATTCCCAATTGTCCTTTGTCTATAATAAACGAAACCAGGGATTTTGGACTGTAAATAAAGCATACAAAAAACACGACGTAATTCCCCAAGTAAACTTAGATATTTCCATTATTTGGCATTTATTCAGGCAATGACAAGCCATCGGATTTAGATTTGTGGATGTGTTAAAACACCCACTCGAATATGGCCTATCAATACGTATCTATGAACATGATAAATAAATAGGCATCAAAATACTGGCTTTTATATGTGACTCTCCAGCTCGTGCTATGATCAAAGGTGAGTATAATTTAATACTAGTAAGTATTTAAGACTATCGTTTTGAAACCAACGTTGAAAAAATGCTGTCAAATATACAAGGTGATTTTTTTCATAATTTATTTATTCTGTACTTGCACAAACTTAAGATAGAACAATATTTGTATGAAAATTAAGGAAAAATTTACATAAATCTACGATTATATTTTGCAGGTGTATGCAATTACAACTGGTGTAAACATGGGGGTTTAAAATGTACGGTAGAAGGAAAATATTCGCACGTGTCAAATGCCGTTGTATTTCCCAGATTTGGTTGTCCGAAAAGAAACGATGAATATTTTAGAGCGAAAAAATACGACAAGACAGCACCATAAAGTTGATTCTCCGCCTCTGGAACTACTTATAGATATGATGGATGATTTTGTAGTAGGAGATGCGCTACATTAATTAGATTAATATATTACAGATTAATATGAAGGGAAAATGAAACCTTTTCTCCTTGGATGGAAAGATGGGAAATTTAAAAATATACTAAGTGGAGTGGTCAAGATATTACGATAGACACAAATTTTTTAATAACTTGCATATATGCCCAGGGAAATCCACCGATCCGTCAGGGATCTTGACCACTTAGGTTTTGGGAAGGGCTCATAATATCGCACATTTCTTTATTATCTTAGCTTCATAATCTTGAAACATGCATTACGTTCAGATGCCTATCAACATTTCTTATGCTTCTTCTGTGCTATCACGATTTGCTCGAATGAAAGATATTTTCATTTTTTTAACCTAGCGGATTTATTGTTGAACTGTGGAGTGAAAAAATTTGAAAAGTTGCAAAATTTTAGCGCATATCCTTTTGAAAGGTAATAAACTCTGAGTAAGTAGCTAAGCGTATCAGTGAAAAAATCGATATAGAACTGCACAGTTTTAAAACAGATAATTTTAAAGATCCATCCATAACGCCTAATTGAAATATGTATGAAATTTCAAGTCCTTCATCTACAGGGTTTTATTTTGTTCCCACAAAAGGAAGACATATGGGTTTTTGATGTCGAAAACCATGTTGTAGAAAATCAATCTTTAGACAGTGATAATAATGGTATAATTATATATGCAAACTGTATTGAGCCTTATTTGAACATATATAAATTCAGGATTCAAAACATGAAAAAAACTACACTGTACAAGATTTTACCGAGTTCATGCAATAAAGTGTAAGTTTGTATCAATCTTTTATGGTTCAATCATGTATTTTGCGCCATTACTACATACTTTATAGTCTAAAGTACTTTATAGTTTTACTAAGTGATATGCAAATAAAAACCTTTGTTAAGAATATTAAAAGAGTATTTATTAATTTCTCACCTTAATTAAAAAGTTTCTTAGTAACTTTCATTATTAGGTTGTCTTTTTAGTCATTGTTTTTTTTTGCTAAGACATTAAATACTTCAGACTCCAGATGCATACCTATATGTACATCAATAGAAGGGACTCATCACATTGAATAACTTTTGTCAAGGCGCATTTCCATATCTCCCATAGTTAAGCTGAGCTTTTAGGGTTTTTCATCTGATACTTCAGGCCTTCAATTTTTTAATTTTAAAAGAAACGGCCTAACCGCGTTTGATAAATTTTGTTAACACAGCATGTCGATAACTTTAATAGTTTGGCTGGTCTGTTACGGTTTCTCCTCATGGTCATCAAGTACTAAGGATCTTCCACGATCCTAGTTTTGATAGTTTTCTCTTTATATGTGTACTAAACCCTACCTCTGTGCCAAATTTCAGCTCTCTAGGCTTATGGGAAGTTCTAGTTCTATTTTGATGATCTATGAGTCAGTGAATCAGTGAGTGTCGAATTAGCACAACTTTGCTTTTGCATAACTAAGAAATTAAATAAGCTACAAACATGTGGTTTATGTCTGTGCTTATAGCTTACTAGATGATGATAATTTCAACGTTCTAAACCTATTCAGAGATCCTAAAACGAAAATACGACGAAATGGTTCCAGAAAAGGATGGTACGGCAATGTTTGCTTCGCGCGTGACCTGCCGGGGACACCGCCGTACCCCCAGATTACAAACAGTTTCGAAAGTAAACACAGCCTAACATCATAACATTTTCCATAAAATATTTCTGCTGCGTGCAACCTTTTATAGATAAACCATAACTTTTATAGCTGAAATAACAAAGTAATAAACAAACGGTGAACGTAAAAAAATGTCTTAAACGGGCACAATGGACCGCCAAATGACTCAAGTGCAGCCGTGACTCCACACACACTGTATACACCACCACAATAACTGATGAATTTGAATCTTGGATATTTTCTTAACAACTTTTTGGTCGGCAATTTACATCAAACTAAAGATCGGAGTATTCGGAGTCCATTTACACATATTTTATTGCGTGCGTTTGTATTCGAGCGCTGTAAGCACGGTAATATTATGTATACAGTATTCCGACTTCATACAAACGGACGAAGCGCGAGCTATACCTACGCGCCTCGATCTCGGGGTGCGCTCGGGATGATGACAGTCGCGACCGGCGACTGTGCCGCAGTGACGAACGGACGGTGTGTTGTTTTTTTAACAGTAACCGCGCGATTTTTCGCTATAAATAAGTTCAAGTACATATTTAATATGACGAGTAGGATATATTGTGCAGTTTTTGGTTGCATGAATTCGTCAATAACGCATCAAGAGATAACTTTTTTTAGATTACCTGGAAACTTTGAAAGGTACCTAAGACTAAAATAATTTTAGTTACTAGTAGGTATGTACATAATGTGTTTCTTTTTAATGGATAAGTATTTCCTTTTATCTCCCGAAAAAAATGATGTCTGGATTAATAAATAAAGTGAATAGAGTAAAGGAAAGTGATTGACACGAGTGAAATAGGTAGTTATAGGCGGTTTATGAATCATGATACGGTAGGTACGCTTGTGTTAAAACCTCGGGGCATGTGTGTTTTGTTTTGTTAGTTTGTATAATTCAAAGTAAAGACGTGGTATTTTATTATTAATAATAGTTGTTTATTGTACTGTGTGTATGAATAATACAAGAAAAAATATAAACATGTTTTCTTAATAATTAAATCTACCAATCAAAAAACAACACGCATTTTTATTGAACACTTTATTTGTTTATATAAAATAGTATATTTACAATCACAAAACTAAATGGAAACGCAAAATAGGCAAATGTAATTAAAATGCTGGAGGCGGCCAGCCCTGTCGCATGTTTACGTACCGCGCGGCTGTAGGCATTTATTTCTAAGATACGGCCGAGTTAAAATACTGTATGATAATATTACCGTGCTGTAAGTGTTCGCAAGCATTCTTTTGTTTTTCTTCCGTGCGATATCATTCTAAGATGTCAAAACATCAAACCAGTAACTTTTATGATATCTACTGTGTCAGATAAAGACAGATAGATAGATAGAATTTAATTTATTGTACACAAAAAAATTAAGACACCTATTTAACCATATTGTTTAACCTATGGTTACAATGGCAGTCTGGTTATGTCTCCTATGGTCAACTTGTTGTCAGTTCTGGGCAGACTCTATTCAGCTATTTGCGATACGCTAAGAAGAAGAAGAATGGCGGCCTTATCGCTGATAGTAACACCTTCCAGAGACCTTTGGATGGATTTTAAGAACTTTGATTGACTTGAATTGATTTTAAACAGTCAATCACATTACTGGAGATATTATCTCGGCTAAATAATGTCAGGCGTACGGTTCAATCTTCAAGGTGACGCAACATTTCCCAAGGTCAGTCTATGGATGGGTGACTATCTCAACATATCGAGATACCTCCATGCCTCGAAAAGTACCTTAAGCTGTTAGTCCTAGCTGGCTTTGTACAACGTGTAATTTAAAGGGTATACAACGTGTAACGGAAACCCCATATCTATCCAAAAGGGCTGAAGACAACATCTGGTATGGAGTCTCTATGCACAGTTTCAGCACAAAATAACTGACTCAAAGAATTGATACCAAATTATTGGTTTCATATATTTCTTGAATACCAATCATAACAAACGTGTCACAGCACTACTAACTTTCCACGTCACTTGCCAATAACATGATAATTATTTTCGTTCTTCTTAATTTGAAAAATTCGTTCTCTGGTATTGTGTATTGGATTTTGTAATAAGGTCTACACACGTAGACTTAGGATTACAAAACCCTTGCCATATCGTTTGTTATCATCCAAAGAAGTCATGCACTTGGTATGTATATACCATTTAAATTACACGTTGTATACATACCAAGTGCACGGTTTCTTTGATTGATAATAAACGATATGGCAAGGGTTTTATAATCCTATGTCTACATGTGTGAAGTATAACAGAAATTTCAATACATTGATACCAGAGGCAGAATTTACAAATTAAGAAGAACGAAGAGATTCACCGTGTTATTGGCAAGTGACGTGGAAAGTTATTGACCCTCGTAGTGCTGTGACACGTTTGTTTTGATTGGTATTCAAGAAACATATGAAACCGATAATTTGGTATCAATTCTTTGTGTCACTTATTTTGAGCTGAAACTGTGCATAGAGACTCCATACCAGATGTTGTCTTCAGCCCCTTTGGATAGATATGGGGTTTCCGTTACACGTTGTATATCTTTGACAGTTATGGGTAATCAGAAGCCAGAAAATCTGACAGTAGTTTTGCCAAGGGGTATAGTTTTACCTGCTACTGAATTATAGTGGACAGATCGGTAGTCGCTCTACGTAAATCACTAGTACTCGGATGCATCCGGTAGGTGGGATGCCGAACCCAAATTTGGGAAAAGTCTAAGCAAACGATGATAATATCTACTGACGATTGGTGAAGTTGTAAGTTGTGTGCAGAATTGATTTCAAGTAGACACGTTATGTCATTTTACGTCAAGAAATAATTAGGTGAATAACTGCTTCGTCATTATGCAGTAATAAGGACTACTGTTGGTGACACAGTGATTCAGGAATTATAGTTTTTATGTAAGTATTCTTTTGTTGACTCTTCGTCTTAAACTGCCTTTGATCTTTCCTAGGAAT
This sequence comes from Tholera decimalis, assembly GCA_943138885.2. Lineage (NCBI taxonomy): Eukaryota > Metazoa > Arthropoda > Insecta > Lepidoptera > Noctuidae > Tholera > Tholera decimalis. The sequence goes on from OW964569.2 coordinate 13,534,490, forward strand.
CTTTTTAGGGTTCCGTGCTCCTGATAAAAATGAAACGCTATAGGATAATTTTCCGCTCATCCATCCGTCTGTCAAGACCCTTTTTTGTCAGGAACGGATAAAATATCAAACTCAAATTTATATCAAATACTCGGATACACAGTTACTCTCTGTTATAAAAACATCGAACGTCATACCGTTTATGTCGCATATTTTGCGATTTCACAAGGGAATTAAAACCTGTAGCGTACTTCTAGTTGAGATAGAACTATAAAACTTGGCAAGAAGCAATGGCTTACAGAACATTTGTAATGGAGAAACAACCGAAGACTGTGAATATGTAGCTTAGTTTGGTAATATTGAATTTTTATACTTAGGTAAATTTGTACGGAATCCTGGTTGCGCGAATATGACTCGCACTTATTTTCCATGAACCTGCTTAGAGTAGTTAGTACTATTACTTTCTCACAGTCGGCTGAAAAACATGATAGGCGAGCATTTTGAGGGACGAGTTCAATGTTAATTTTTTGCCATTCAAAAAGATTGTGCGCGAGAAAATCTGCTGATTATCAACCTAGTTTAAATAGTACGGCTATTTGGATTGCGATTTGATTCGGTGCATATTTTTGGCACAAATGTTACTGTTTTTTTATGAATGTACCCACCCGTTCTTAACCCCAATCATGCCTGATGGTAATCGTTAGCTGAGGTCTACGATGGAACGTACAAGCCCATGTAATTTAAAGGGTATATACATACCAAGTGCACGGTTTCTTTGGATGATAATAAACGATATGGCAAGGGTTTTATAATCCTTTGCGTACATGTGTGGAGATTAAGAAGAACGAAGGGAATTATCGTTTTATTGGCAAATGACGTGGAAAGTCATGACCCTCATAGTGCTGTGACACGTTTGTTATTACTGGTATTCAAGAAACATATGAAACCAATAATTTGGGGTCAATTCTGTGAGTCACTTATTTTGAGCTGAAACTTTGCATAGAGACTGTTTACCAGATGTTGTCTTCAGTCCTTTTGGATAGATATGGAGTTTCCGTTACACGTTGTATAGAACTTAAAGATAAGTGATAAATACAATTATTAAATATGGTATAATTGTTTTTACAGCCACAGTACAGATCGCAAGTGGCACCTTCGCTAGATTACTAAGTGACCTATGTTAAAGATGTACAGAAAGTGTCCCTTTCCCCAAAGTGTGTTCAATAATTAATACAGTTTTTGTATTACAAAGATAACAAACACACCCTGTTCCTTCAGCCATTGCGTTAACATGCAAATTAAAAAGTAACTTATAAAAATCTAATTATAAGTTCAATCCAATCCCTTCTTATCTGCATTTTAATTACTTTCTTCCTTGTAGCTTTATAATTTTCTCATTAATGCTGTATTTTAAAAATAATGGATTTTTGGTTTCGTGATTTTTTGAGAGACTGGTTTTTTTTTTAAACTTGTATCTAGTCGCAGAAGGATTTGAAGTTAAACCATGAACATGATTATTTGACACAATCGACTAGTTAGTATACAGACTAAAACTTACAATAAATGATCAAAAATTAATCTCAACGCTGTCGGCTGGTAACACATCCAAGAGACTGGGGGCATTGCCACGTTGTATGCCAATGCTTGCTTTTAGCCAAAGGAATGGCCAGCCTTTGGATCACGGGAAGTGTCAAGCAGCCTCTTCGAAATTTCTAGCGACCTCCACAATGACTTTGAATAACATTGCACGTACCACATACACGCTTTTAATTCCTTTTTTTTTCAAAAAATCTGAAAAATCATCAAAGGGCTCTGAGTGGGGTGGTTTTTATTCAGTGGAAACTGAACCCTGATTTCTCAGTTGCACTATATTCTGGCAACGTTGTCTCATTAGAACATTACCGCAACCCCGGTAGACGCCTTCTATGACAGTCTATGTAGTTAAGTTTCTTTTTAGCAACAATATTTAACTTTATAATTTATTATGTATACTTATAACGTATTATTTTACTATATCATGTTAACTTAATTATTTTGAGCAGTGTTACGTAAATTTAACTTCGTCAACTTAACAGATGTGTTGGAAGTTGGTTGCGCCCACGGAATAGATGAATAAGGTTGGAATGGTAATGTGAGCGTGGCGAGCGCGCCACATTTATGATTCCAAAAACATACCTTGGCCGATTAATCCATTCATCGCGTTTAGTGCGCTTCGGATTACTTCGGAACACAGAGTTCTGCTTTAAAATGCTGTATTGTGCAATTATAACCTGTAAAACAAAAAGTCAGATGAGGTATATATTTCCATCGGTAAGTCGAAAATAACATTTGATTACAATTTTATTTGTAAAAAACATAAAAATATTCTGACCACTATGAAATTCCGCACATTAACAACATTATTGTAACAAGTTACAAAAAATATACATTGCTCGATGTGTACTCGGTTAATCAACGCAATGACCAAGTCTGCTTACAATTTACTGCATGCGTTGCGTCCTCCACACTTCAACCATTTTATTTTTATTTATTTTATTTATTTATTTATTTAGACACAACATGGCATTCTTACTACCTATTGACATTATATTTTAATATATAAGGCCGCCAGGAACAGTCACAATACCTCCCGTACTAGTTGTTACTGTATTACGGTGAGGTATTAATTACCATTGCCGTGACCCATATTCAACAAACATAATTATTTATGGTTAAGTTGTAACTTGTAACTAAGCTCCTTTTGCACAGGAGAAAAAATAAACAATAGAAGATAATCTTATAACTAATTTTTCTTAAACTTAACATTATTCTGGCTTTGCTGTGATTTCGTGTGTGTATATGAAAGGGTGTGTGTGTGTGTGTATAATGTGTATTTTAAAGTATGTAATGTATGAAGTTTGCTATTGTATAACTTTAAAGGTGTCTTCAGTACTATTATAGTTTAAGGTGAGTAAGTATTTACGTAAGATATTTTTAAATATGTGTGAATTGTATCTTCGAAAACTTAAGATGACATTAAAATTATTATAAATATATGGCGCTAGGAAGAAAAGAAATCGCTGGGCAAACTTTGACTTATATCTAGGCTTTTTGTAGACTTTGTGAGCTCTTCGTATAGCATCTGGAAAATCCGGTGGTTTGTTGTGTTGTACTTGTAAAATTTTTTCAATATATAGTTGACGAATGCTTAGAACCGCAGTTAATTTATATAGTTCGTCGGTCGGGAACCTAAATTTTTTAAACATCATTGTTTTTAAAATAGCCCGTTGAGCTCTCTCTGCTTTCATAAGATAAGTCTTGGCACAGCCGCCCTAAATGGATATACCATATGTAATAACAGATTGGCATAAAGCATAGTAGGTTGTAGTAAGCAGTTTTGGGTCACATACATATCGCAGATTTCTGAAAATGTACAATAATTTTCTCACGCGCTTCGATAGCATTGAGATTTGCTATTTCCAATTCAATTGTTCATCTATTTGAACTCCCAAATACTTAACTGATGGAGTTACATCAAGACAACAACAATCACAATTTTGAATGAAGTTACATGTGTGGGCTCTTATATTTATAATTTCAGGAGATGGTCTAGAATTTTTATTTATATAGTAGGTAATTATTTTTGTTTTTGCAAGATTGAGTGTCAATAGATTATTATCTAGCCACTTAGTAACAAGGTGGAACCCCTTTTCAGCATCATGGTTTACTTCGTGCCAACTACTACCAACAAAAGTAATTACTGTATCATCTGCAAATGTAATTATGACTCCGTTTTGTAGCATTAAACTTGACAAGTCATCGATATAAATAAGAAACATGGTGGGCCCTAAAATACTGCCCTGTGGTACACCATACTCAATAGACTCTTCTGCACTTGTGTATTCGTTAACCCTAACGACTTGTTTTCTGTCGGATAGGTAGTCAGCTATCAATTTTAGGGCCAAACCCCTTATACCTTATACATTGACGTTTCGTCCTTTGCCCTGATTGGCCGTGATGCACGGCGCATGTGTAATTTATTTGTGTGCGTAATTCGCATACGTAACGGGCCTCTTGCTTGTAGTGGAGCTAAAGAGAGGGAGACAAGCAGCGACACGCGTTCTCATACAAATCAGGAACTATTTCCTTTTTAACCTCTTTTATCTGTTCTGTGGTTGCGCCACTATTTTTATTCTACTAGGAAGTGGTGTCGGACGTTATGGAGTAAGTAGTCTTTCGTAAATATAATTTTCCCGCGTGAATCCTAATCCTGTGGGAATTTCAGGATAAATGACGTCAACTATCCACTTACCAAATTTCATTTACATCCGTTTAGTAATTTTTTTGAGAAAGAGTATGAAACACCTATACATCCATCCTTCAAACTTTCGAATTTATAATATTAGTAACATACGAATGACGTTCAAAAAATATCTGCTGTCATCATAGGAAATTTAACAATAGATAGCAATTGACTGAGATTAAAATATTTAAGTGAGATTTGTGGAAGCTTTGCTTATATCGGTTCAAGTGTAAATGTTGATACGATGACAAGCATGCAATGATTTTAATGCACTAGTGATGACACAATTAATACTTATTTTAAAAACTTAAGTCACATTTATTTTATGAGATACTTTTGAATGAATGTTTACGAAAATAGCTTTGTGCTACAGTATCAATATAGATTTATAGCTAGTACAGTCGAGCACAGCAAACATTAACTGGGTCAAGGCGCCAATAACGTACAAAGTCCGGTAGACTTAGTGCGAAATAGCTCTAGCATCCCTATCTATTGATGCGACTGTTAATGACTATACTTAACGGTATGTGGGTAGTTGCGGCATAAATGGGTAATAAAAACTGAATGCCTGAATTGCCCGAACTCCTACTTAGGTTAGTAGCAAGAACTGTGGATTAATTTGAGATTAGGCTAAAACGGCAGGTTAAAGGAAATCTTAAGTTTTTTATATTTTCATTTGAATGACAATCTCGTGTACATACACAGTCTAATGTTTTAATAATGGTTTTGTTTATAGGTAACTTTTTTTAAGAGAACTGAAAGTAATGTGAGTGGAATTCACATTACTAGCAATCTCGTTACGCCTCCAATTAAGCTAAATATGCTTGTGTTTGGAATAGGTCGCGTGTTCGAACCCAACCCATTAAGGTGGAGATCGAACATGCAACCAATCGATCACATGCCAGGGTATTCTCGCTATTTGTTGCCTTGGAAACAAAACCAACTGTGCAAAATAATCATTAAGTAGCCAAAAAAGCAATATAATAATAATAAATAATAAACAATGTTTGCTATGAGCTTAATGCGAGTATTATATAAGTATCCTTAATTCCTTGCATACCTGTGACTTCCTCCATATTCATACATCTTCTCATACCAGCGGCTGCAAGAACTCACCTCATGTAAATGTAACTATGATGAATATTCCACGTCCATGGTTAGAACACTTAAAAGGTCGTTTAATATTCTCATATAACCAGTACCGCGTGTTGGATACTAATTAGTCAAACACTTGGCGTGCTTCAGTACCTGCCTACCTTATTTGGGAATGATATATCGATCGAGAGTAGTCATTGTTAAAATAAGTGTTAAAGGATTTCATCTGTGCTTGATCCGGCAATATAGTCGCAAGACACTACGGACTGTAGGGCTCAGTATATAGTTTTATTTAGTATTTTCTAACTCAGTAATTTCTACTGAATATCAATACGTGTTCCCGAAATAAGGGGTCTTAACAGACCGGTAGATAGAGAGACGGATAGACAGACGGACAATAAAGTGATCCTATAAGGTTCCCTAAAAACAATAAAGTACCTAATCTTTTTATTTCGCAGTTGTATCTGACATACTTTGTTCAGATATCGTCGTAATCAGTTTATAGAACTTTAAGAAGCTTGTAAAGTTAGTACAACTTTACTGACGCCACATATACACGGGGCACAGTTGATTGAGCGCTGGGATTTCCGGGCTCGTGTTCATATAAGAGAGTTTTGGTTGACTGTCAATCAAATCCACCCAGTACTTTCAAAGATAAGCGCGATTAAGTAAACAAACAAAAGTTTCCGCTTTATAAAATTTAAAATTATATTAATCGAGCGAGAAATTAAGTACCTACACTTTACACGAGCTAATGTTTGTTCCTTTGTTGAAGCGCGCTTATCTTCGAAAGTACTGGGTAGATTTGGATGAAATGGTATGGACGTAGCTTAACCATGGAATTAAGCAATATTGTTAAGACCATGCAGTGCAAAATAATTTTCACGTAAGCTCCGCCACCCCGGTTAGGTCATAGTATACTAAACGCTAATGCTGCAGTAATAAAGTTGAATATCGCGTGCGGTCTTTCACGATGTCCGGTTTCGAAACTGCCGTTGTGTGCTAAACGCTAACGCAGCAGTAATAAAGTTGAATATCGCGTGCGCTCTTTTACCATATTCGGGTTTGAAACTAAATGTCGTAAGTATCAATTCTTATTTCGTGTATAACTAAAGTGACAATTGATCTTAGAGAAAAAATGTCCAATATTTGGATAATAAACTATACTTTCTTACTGTCAATACTAATTTTAGACATAAAAGTCGAGTAACCTTGATTAAATTTTGAATAATCTTTAAAAAAGACATAATTTTCGATTAAAAAATGAATCGAGAGAAAATGTTCCAATTACGAAACTGGTCTGGACATGGAAAGAAAAAGATCCAATAAATCATATACTAAAGTTCCATTTTGATTGTATGCGTGATTGTTTCAGAATATGAATACAAAATTACATACAATTTAGGGAGCCTCCTCTTAAATAGGTGTGTTTAAATTTTGGTGTACAATAAAGTATATTCTATCTATCTGACGACGAGAACCAGACGAAGGTTCCTTTTTACTGGACTGTAAATAAGGAGGGTTTGTTTGTATCGTGATAAAGTCCACGGCAGCCAAGTCCCGCGGGACTACTGCTGTGGATACATTAAGAAAACTAATATAACGGTTGTTAGTTACAAAATGAAACACGATTTTTATATTACAACTTTCAACTCCTATTTCTGCCCTCTTTTCTGTGTGGGAAAATCATCATTTATGGCTCCAACCGCTGTGGGTGGAGCGGAAGGGAGTGTCAGACTTCTACTGACTAAAAACCCACAGTGCTCCTTCTGTTGGCCTTGCATTCCGGGGTCGTGGTGTCTCGTTAGAACAATTCCCGCAACCCCGTAAGGCAATGGCCCTATCGGGCTCCGTCAATGTTGCTGACTGCTCTTTGAGGCGCGCGCGGAACACGACGCGCTCTCGACTCGTGTCTGATCCTTACCGGACGGTGAGCTACCCCTGCTCGCCGTCCGCAGATCCACGTCTACGGTGGCCGGAGATCAGCTCGTGATCCCCGTGACGCTCGGGGCGTCTCCTTTCTAAATACATACCAGGTCTTTTAAAAAAAAAACCTGGTATATATTTGGGTTATATATATATATATAGGTTTCAACTATTTTCATGCTAAATTTCATCGAAACCGGGTCAGTGTTTTTATCAGTTAATTCGTAATAGACAGATAAACTTTCAGAATTCGGCATTTACAATATACATACTATAAAGTTAAAATTCATACTACGTAGGTTACCACGAATTTTACCAGAATGTTCTTGAACAATACGTCACCTTAGTGGTGAAAAGAGCTAAACCACACTTGTAAAAAGTGTGGCTTATAGCTGTAGTGGCCAATGCCTATTGGCCAACGTGTAGAGGAGGTGTCTGTGCACCCAAGATGAATAAACACCCCCTCTACACGTTGGCCAATTGTCATTGGCCACTACATTCGCCACTATGTTGGCCAACGTGAAGAGCCGGCATTAGCTCTTTTCACCACCAAGGCAACGAATAGCTTGGTTCAGTTACGGTAGGATTTAACTGTTGTATTTTGACACAAAAACATTACCATCTACTTAGCCTTTTTCCATCTATTTAGGGATCAGCTTCCAGTCTAACCAGTTGCAACTGAGTACTAGTCTTTATATGGTGCGATTGCCCATCTAATCTGAATCACCCAGTGGTTATTCAGATCAGGTAGGTATTCGCACCAAGGTTAGAACAGCCAGCTCAGTAGCTGGGTAAAAATACTACTAAGGCACTGTAACGGGGGCGTGTGTGTACTCGGGAATTTCAATACGCGACAGGTTTTATACTTTGTATATTATTATGTTCACATTAATGGAAGATAATTATATGTTTCAAGTTAAAACGATGTCGAGCTTGCTATGCTGGCGGCGCGGCGTCCCAGCCGGCTCTCAACTAGGCTATCACCTCCTCCGCAGACTTACATTGATTTTTAACTGAGCGATAGAAATGTAGGGCGCTGCCTTTTAAAAATGATCGTAATAACAATAATTGTTCTTCTTGTGTGCTGCATTTTTTTATAAACGGCAAGCGCCTGAAATTGTTCAACGAACTCTTCTACAGTATCATTGGCATAGCCCGAGAACATAGTGACAATTCGCTCCATGATACTAAACAAATAATTAATGATACTGGAGACTTCCCTGCGGTATTTCGGTGGTGACCCCCTTTTACTTATTTCCTTCTTTTTTACTTTCTAGTTTCCTGAAAAGAAAACATATTTCACACTTTTTTTATCGATGGCTGCTCATCGGATCTTATGGCAATTAATGCCGGTGTTCCTCAAGGGTCTGTTCTTTCTGCGACCCTTTTTCTGCTGCATATCAATGACCTACTTCAGCTGAGAGCAGTTGGGTACGCGGATGACAGCACAGTCTCAGAGAGATACTTATCCAGTTCTAGAGCTGACAGGGACGAAATTGCCACTCTCAGAAAGGCCATGGTAGAGCGCATGAATTTGACCTTAAATCTCGTTTCCCAATGGGGCGACGACAATCTGGTCAAATTCAACGCTCTGAAAACACAGGCTTGTCTTTTCAGCGCTAAAAGGAGCCCTTTTGAATTGACCCCTACTTCCCGAAGTACATCTGTGCCAGTTACCAATCGCCTGGAGCTTTTGGGCATGGAGTTGATGTCAGACCTCAACTTCGGCTCAACCATCGAGTCCAGAGCTCAGACTACAGCTAAAAAGCTGGGAATCCTACACAAGGTGAGGCGGTATTTCACGCCTGAGCTTCTAAATCGGTATAAAGTACAGGTCCGTTCCTGCGTGGAGTATTGCAGCCACTTGTGGGATGGCTCTGCAAAGTACCAGCTTGCTGCATTGGACTCGATCGAGCGCAGAGCTAAAAGGCTTATAGACGACGAGATGCTGGTGGACAAGCTTCAGAGCCTGGCTCATCAGCGAACCGTTGCTTTCCTGTTGGTTTTCTACAGATTGTACTTCAAGGAGTATGCGCCGGAGCTCCATGACCTGATTCCTCCATCTCCCTTTCACTACCGGTCTACCAGACGCACGGCTGGGTACCACCCTCACTTGGTTGATATACCGTCTTGTCGTACCAAGCGCTTCTTCCTCCACTTTTATTGTGCGCACAGCCAAGCTGTGGAATTCTATGCCGGCTTCTGTGTTCCCTGCCACTTATGACCTTTCAGCCTTTAAAGCACGAGTAAATAGGCATCTTCTGGGCTCGCTCGTCCCATTTTAGACCTCATCTATCGCTTACCATCAGGCGAGATCGAGGTCAAGAGTGGGCCCATCAGTAATAAAAAAAAAAACGCGAACTGGAAAAGCGGCTCCACCAATCGCTAATAAGCTTGGCAAGACTGGTGTCAGATTTCCTGGCTTCTAGCTGGCGGTAAAGACTGTCAAATCTGCATAAATGACGACCCAATGGATTAACATGTTTCCCGAGGCACAGAGAAAACCTGATATGTTAAGATATTCTCCCATCAACGAACTGACTTTGCCAAGCGTTGCTTAACCAAAAAGAGTGACCCCAATGGCTCTTATTATTGAGCTATACAAATACATATAAATACTTTATGCACGTATTTTTTTTTATACAATATGTAACGGAAACCCCATATGTATCCAAAAGGGCTGAAGACAACATCTGGTATGGAGTCTCTATGCACAGTTTCAGTTAAAAATAAGTGACTCAAAGAATTGATACCAAATTATCGGTTTCATATGTTTCTTGAATACCAATCATAACAAACGTGTCACAGCACTACAAGGGTCAATAACTTTCACGTCACTTGCCAATAACATGATAATTCTGTTCGTTCTTCTTTATTTGAAAATTTTGGTTGAAATTTGTAAAACGTTCCACACATGTAGACATAGGATTACAAAACCATTGCCATATCGTTTGTTATCATCTAAAGAAGCCGTGCACTTGGTATATATATACCCTTTACATTACACGTTGTATACTGTACGAGCTACGCATCGTACATGATAGGCGCGCAACGCAAGATCAGCAATTTTACATCAATTCGTACCAATTCTATTGTTTCGCGTCAGTACTCGTTCAAGGTTCAGACATACTTGTACTCACTAGCAATCATTCACAGGTCATAAATTTTAGCATAGTTACGTGATAGTCAGTTATCAATATAGTATTTCCTATGAGTTAGCTATCAGTGACTTGCATTTGAAACATACATCCAGGCTGTGTGCGCCTCACTCAACAGCGCATACATATGCAAACTTGTGTATGAGTAAATTTAAATTTGAAAGGATTTTGTTTGGAATACGTTTTTGATTTTGACTTTGTTAGCAGTTGATACGGTATATACTGTAAATATACTGAGTGTTTTATCCAAATAAAATCTGGTTTATTTACTTTCCACAACAATTTCTCTAAAATGTTCCCCAAACATAATGGCGACAAGCAATTAAATGAAAAATTTACTGTGCCATGGAGGTCGTATAGTTATACAATCGCTCCATATGAAATACTCTTATTAAGATGCAACTCGTTAGATTGAAAGCCGATCTGAATTATGTTAGGAAGTGGCTAATTAGATTGAATGGGAAGCGTGCTCTAAATACAAACCGGTTTAAGTAGTGTCTTTATTTATAGGAATGAATGTAATTATTTTAATTAAAGTTGTTACTCACTCGCTGGATACAAATAGGTCTGGATACAAGATAGTTAATTATAATAAAAATATATCAGAGGAAAAGAGATTAATATTAAGTTTTCTATCATTATCATAAACAGCTTATTACGTTTCCACAGGCCTCCTCTATATGAGAGGGAATGAGCCATAACTAATGTGACCATTTTTTATTCGTGTCAAAGTGGGACGCCTATGGATTTTTTTATTTATATATGTCGGAGTTGGTTGTCAATTACAATTAGTTATTGTGGGTATTCATCATATTTTGTTATGAGTTGATTTTCTTGTAATGAATTTAAGTAATCTTTTAGTATCAATTACTGTCTGATAAATCGAAACGTAATTTATTAAGTACTTAGTGTACGCACTAATTGATTTTTGGCAACTTATTTCGATAAGTGTGACTGATAGTTTTTATCAAAACAATGGATGACATGTTTCTTTAATTTAAACTTTGTGGAATCACCATTGTTTATTAACGATAATTACTCTTGTATTATTTGATTATTTTATAACATAAGTCTCATAAGATTTAGTACGTTTTATATCAAATAAACACGTGACGCACTTCTTCGCGCCAATGGACAGAGTTGGAGGGAATTCAATGTGCAGGTATCGTCTTATAAAAGACCGTGCACTTGGTAAGCTCATCAGTCTATCTTCGGATCTGACTCAATAAAGAGCTTCCCTGCTCCCGACAAAACTGTCGGTTTATTTGGTACAGCACTGCTGTATATTTACAATAGCTGTATAACCTTGCTATTAGCAAGCGGATACACTTTGTAATTGGGTGGTTTGACCACTATATGAACTGTGACCTTAAAAGGGTCTGTTCGCCTAACTGTATTCTTTGTAATTGGGTGGCTTAGCCACTATACGAACTGTGACCTTAAAAGGGTCTGTTCGCCTAACTGTATTCTTTCTTTGTAATTAACCGACTTCTTTGCTTTATCTTTTACCTCGATTGTATGGACTTTAAAAGAGACGTTGACCTCTGAGTTTGTTTCAGTGTTTCTTCTCAGAGTAGTCAGTTAGGAAACACTGGCCTCATCTAGTTTGCAAAATAAACATCATTATGTCATTATTAGTAAACTCAGTAAATAAACATCTGTGTTTGATTGTACCCGCGTATTTATTCCAATAAAATCGGGACTCCAAACCCTTGATGCTGTACCTCTCGGAGCTCCTCCTGATCCTACATATTGTAGCGTAAATAAAATTAAGTGCACAGTAAAACACAAACCGCTACTTAACACGTTTAATTTTGATTAAAAGGAAAAAGATAGAAAACAAGTACTTAATTAAAAAATATAAAAAAGTTAAATATTAGTTATTATTGGGAACCTTTCAGTGATGGCGTGGGTTAACTTAGCGGAAAGAAAAGAATATTATCGAAAGTATTATGCAAAATATTTTTAACTTACCTAACAAAAAATCGATTGCAATCGGTTACAGCTAGGCGAATACGCAATATTAGTAATTTTAGTTACAAAAACACTAAGAGCATCCAACGCGTCTTGATAGGCCTTAGGTTAGAAAGAGTTTTTGACGTGAGAATTTTTAGATTAGAAATATACAAATTAGGTGTATAAAATAGAACTCCTGCTGCGAAAACTCGGTAATTCCTGGACGGCTGAACACGACTGTACGAAGTAACGTAGAAATCACAGAGCCACTGCGCTGCGGAGTCCGCATCTACATCGTACTCGCTTCAGGCCTTTGAGATGGACGTCTCAGGCACAGGATGTGCTCGGATATCGGGCGAGAGCGCCCCGACCTCCGTCGTCGATAACCGACGTCGCTTGCCCGTAGGGTGGAGCCAAAAATTGGCTTGTAACGGGATCAAATTAACCAGAAAATCACCCACAGACTATCCTTTTGCTAGGACACTTTATATTTTTTATTGGCTTAACACCAACAGAAAAAAAACTTTCACTTCGTAATTTCGATATTAATCAAAAAATAAGGTCGACCATCACATATCGGGTCCCAAAAATGTAATGACGCCGTCAAAAGGCAAAACATCCGAGGATTTTTTTCACGATTCCTTGTTCAAATGTGAATAACAGCTAAGAAGAAAAAATTCATATAGAAAAGTTTGGATTAGAATTGGAGGAAGTTTTAACCGTAGCGGTTTTACGCTACAGTACCCCATTTCCAGTAAAAAAAAAAAAAAATGAGAGTAGCAACCCTAAAGGTGAGTGGCAACCCTAAAGGAAAGGTGAGTGACAACCCTAAAAGAAAGGTGGTTGACAACCCTAAAAAAAAGGTGGTTGACAACCCTAAAAGAAAGGTGGTTGACAACCCTAAAAGAAAGGTGGTTGACAACCCTAAAAGAAAGGTGGTTGACAACCCTAAAAGAAAGGTGGTTGACAACCCTAAAAGAAAGGTGGTTGACAACCTTAAAAGAAAGGTGAGAGATCAACCCAAGTGAATGTATCAACCCAGTTAGAGGGTGACAACGCTATAACAGATTGACATCACAACAACAGATTGAAAACACAACAACAGATTGAAAACACAATAACAGATTGAAAACACAATAACAGATTGACAACACAAAAGGGATAGCATCAACCAAGAGTGAAAACCATAATATATACAAATTAAATAAACTAGCCTAACTAACTTTAAACTAAATACATCAAATCAACGACATCGAAGTGCAGCTGATACTGAATAAAATTGAAAGCCGGCCTCCAGTTTAGACGTTAACAGTGCGAGCTTCAGACGCGTCTCCTAAACCTACATTAGGATAGAAAAACAAACGATAGAACTAGAATAATATTCTTAAATATATAGGAACAAAGAACAATATTCAAGACGAAACAAATAAGAGTTGAGATTAAGAAATAACCTAAAAATAACTTCAAAGGAAGTCAAACAAAAACTCGAAGTCGAACACAAAAGCTCGAAGTCAGATAATAACTCGAAGTGAGACACGACACAAAGTCCAACACGACTCAAAGTCAAACACGACTCAAAGTCAAACACGACTCAAAGTGAAACACGACTCAAAGTCTAACACGACTCAAAGTCAAGAGCTTAAGTTATAGAGGGATAAGTTAGAAGGTTAAGTTAAAGAGAGAGGGTTAAGTTGAAGAGGGTGGACCTTAAATCAAAATCAAAAATACGACGCTTAATGAGAGGAAATGGTTATGAATAAATATTAACTCCAAGGAGGAATGAGGGTCGAAATAATAAAAGAGGTGTCGTTAATTGAAAACTAATGGCCTAACATAAGTAATGCTGATCAAGTTAAGAATATGGAACAAATTAATTCATTTAAGTATGTCTTTTATATGATATTGTCCAATATGATGAGAATCACAGTCTTGTAGGACATATGTAGTCATGGAGATGACTCTGATCACACGACATTTAATGAAACGAGGAGCAAGCTTTCCTGTAAAGTATTCAGCAGCTGACGATTTTGAAAAATTACGCCTCCATACAATGTCGCCGGCATTGAGTGTAATAGCCGTGCGGTTCGTATTGTAATTTCGTGAATTACGGAGAAAAGCAGAAGAAAGATTGTCCGCTACTTTTGCGTAAATCTCGGCGAGCGAAGTCAGATTACTCGCGTGTTGTTCCCGACTTTCAGCTAAATTAGTGCTTAGAGTCTGGTTATTCGCACGCGATGAATCCATACAGACTTCTCTACCGAATATGAGAAAGTTTGGCGTAAACCCTGTGGCTAAATTAATACATGAATTGAGGTAAAGTTTGACCTTGGGTAACAATTTAGCCCAATTCCTTTGGTTCTCGCCAACCAATATGCTCAAACAAGTAACGACACTTTGGTTATAACGTTCTACCGTGTTTGCTTGTGGAGTGTAATAAGGGGTATATGTAGGGGATTCAATGCGAAACGATCTAAGAAAGTTTAAAAACTGATTACTACGAAAAACGGTAGCATTATCACAGAGAATAGACCGTGGAACTCCGAAGTTAAAAAATATTTCAGATTCCAAAGCTTTTATAACTGAATTGGCGTCAATCCTTTTAAGGGGCACTAACCAAACATATTTAGAAAAAACATCGACCATAGATAAAATGTATTTGAACCCATAATAAGCGATTGGAAGCGGTCCTTGATCGAATGTAACCGGACTCGCGTACATTCTAGATAAAGCGTCTGGAACGACGTGTTGCGACCCTTTGCGATGAATGATATCAAACGTGTAGAACGACTAGTACCCGGAGTGGGCCTAGGTGGAATGGGAGGAGGTCTAGAAATAATAATACTTTCGTGTAAAGGAGTCTCAACGATAGAACCTTCTTCGGACATTTTTAAACACAAAATAGAAATAGGTTAAATGAAAGAGCGGGACTTAGCAGGAAATCGTTAGATATCGTGCCGTAATATCGATGCGGGAAGAAGACAACAACATGAACGTCAAAGGAATCGGCTGGGCTAAGAATCCAACAAAAACAGATACTAGCAAATAGCAGAAAAGCAAACAGACGGGCTAAAAAAAAATAAGAAAGGTAGACACTAGCACACGACCATTCAAAAAGCTTACCTTTGGTCACGATGCCTAACCATCCACACATCAAACACACTCTACGGGAAACTAACTACCTACTGGGATAAAATAAAACTCGGGATAGATAAGTATATTTTGGGAGAAAATAAAAGAATTGGAAATTGGGTATAGTTACAAAGTTAATCTTTAAAATTGAATTTCACAAACATCACACAATTTAGCAAAGAAAATAAATTCAGTTAGCAATTCTGTAGTCCAGTCGTATGAATCGGGAAAACATTCAAGACAGGTAATCCTTTTAACTTCCATACGGGTATCTGACCAATTCTAAAACCTGAAACTCACAACAAGAAAGATGAAAATTAAAGATTGCTCTCAAGAGCAACCACACACGAGATAACAAAAAAAAAGGTATTTTAGTAATAATTAATATGCAAACTTACTTTAGTTCGGGCGCCATATTGTAGCGTAAATAAAATTAAGTGCACAGTAAAACACAAACCGCTACTTAACACGTTTAATTTTGATTAAAAGGAAAAAGATAGAAAACAAGTACTTAATTAAAAAATATAAAAAAGTTAAATATTAGTTATTATTGGGAACCTTTCAGTGATGGCGTGGGTTAACTTAGCGGAAAGAAAAGAATATTATCGAAAGTATTATGCAAAATATTTTTAACTTACCTAACAAAAAATCGATTGCAATCGGTTACAGCTAGGCGAATACGCAATATTAGTAATTTTAGTTACAAAAACACTAAGAGCATCCAACGCGTCTTGATAGGCCTTAGGTTAGAAAGAGTTTTTGACGTGAGAATTTTTAGATTAGAAATATACAAATTAGGTGTATAAAATAGAACTCCTGCTGCGAAAACTCGGTAATTCCTGGACGGCTGAACACGACTGTACGAAGTAACGTAGAAATCACAGAGCCACTGCGCTGCGGAGTCCGCATCTACATCGTACTCGCTTCAGGCCTTTGAGATGGACGTCTCAGGCACAGGATGTGCTCGGATATCGGGCGAGAGCGCCCCGACCTCCGTCGTCGATAACCGACGTCGCTTGCCCGTAGGGTGGAGCCAAAAATTGGCTTGTAACGGGATCAAATTAACCAGAAAATCACCCACAGACTATCCTTTTGCTAGGACACTTTATATTTTTTATTGGCTTAACACCAACAGAAAAAAAACTTTCACTTCGTAATTTCGATATTAATCAAAAAATAAGGTCGACCATCACATATCGGGTCCCAAAAATGTAATGACGCCGTCAAAAGGCAAAACATCCGAGGATTTTTTTCACGATTCCTTGTTCAAATGTGAATAACAGCTAAGAAGAAAAAATTCATATAGAAAAGTTTGGATTAGAATTGGAGGAAGTTTTAACCGTAGCGGTTTTACGCTACAATATACATCTTATGCAAATTATGGTTTAAAATGTGACTTTAAATAATTGTGGTATCTTACCCTCACTGGCATTTTAATTCTTACACCAATTTACCCTAAATATAATATTTATAAATAATTTCGCGAAAAACAACTTTACAACAGCAAAATCGGTTAAACGGTTCTGGCGTGAAACATAACGATTTACTTTTGTATTTATAACTAGCTTTTGCCCGCGACTTCGTTCGCGTGTATTAGTTACTTTGGGCTAACGTTAAATTTAACCCCGATTTTGAAGCATTCTTCATTGGCGCTCCGCTCCTATTGGCCTTAGCGTAATGATATATAGCCTATAGCCTTTCTCTATAAATTGACTATTTAATTAAAAAATAATTTTTCAATTTGAACCAGTAGTTCCTGAGATTATCGCGTTCAAACAAACAAACAAACTTTTCAGCCTTATATTATTTGTATAGATAGCTGTTGCCCCCACTTCGTCCACGTTTCCGTCGTTTTTCGTAAAAAAAGTAGCCTATGTCCTTCCTCACGGTTCAGTGATTTTGATGTAATAGACAGATTAACTTTCGTAATTTAGTAGGGAAATATAATATGTCAATCTATAATACTGTTGAAAAATATCGCAATACCGAACCTATCAATATTATTGTTAATAGCTGTGCCCGCGACTCCGTCAGTGTGTAACTCCTTGTTTGTTATTAAGTTAATGTATTGGTAATATTGTTCAGATCACGTTCACATGAGGCTTAAGTACCTATAGAACGAAAATACTTCAGCGCAAAGCTTCCGCGTTCTTTTAAATTGGAATGGAAAATTATTTGGTATTATGGGAATTCTGGGAATAAAGACGGTTTCTCCTGCACCGCAAACTGTTATAATTGGAGCCTCGATTATATTTTGTTGCAACTGTGTTACTTTTAGCCGAGTTCCATTGCAAAGTTGTGGTGGTTTTAAATTTCGGAGCAGAATAATAATCAGAAAGCTTCGAACTGCTAAGCTATTGGGAGTTACACGTGTTATTGTGAGTCAACCAGAAAAGATAGATATATGCTGTCGTGGGATATTTTTTATATAATTTTAAGGAGAACATTTCCGTCATAAATGATTTCTGTGTAGCTTTAACCATTAAGGTTGCACTCGCGAAAGAAGCTTAAAAAATGGGGTAACTTCTCCCGTTTTCCCAGCATTTCTCTTCACTTCTCTGCTCCTATTGATTGTAGCGTGATGAAAAGTATACTATAACCAGCTCAGGGGTATGAATAACAATTGTACCAAGTTTCGTTAAAATCCGTCGAGTAGTTTTTGTTTCTATAACGGTTATACAGACAGACAGACAGACAGACAGAGAGAGTCAGACGGACAGACAGACAGACAAAAATTTTACTGATTGCATTTTTGGCATCAGTATCGATCCCTAATCACCCCCTGTTAGTTATTTTGTAAATATATTTCATGTACAGAATTGACCTCTCTACAGATTTATTATAAGTATAGATATAAGTAAGGAGTTCGGATTAGTAAGTATTCGGTAAACTTGCATGTCAGTCGCTCACTCTCGCTTGGTCCTGACTCCCAACCCCGCGTGTAAGCTGCCGTCTTCCGCTCGATTTTAGTGATATTTTAATGTAGACAAGTAAGTAGGTACATTGAAATTGAAAACCATTTATTCGGTTATAAACACACACAACAACAGAAAATTACAAACATAAAAAAGAAAAAAAAAATTACACTAAGAATTTCGCTGAGCATGTCTACACCGAAAGGGTTACCAACTCAGCATTTGCTGGGCGAAAGACACCCAGTGCTGGTTTTCAGTTGGCACCCTGCAGTGACACACGGACGAGGGTAAATAGACTAATGTTAATAAATGTGTAGTGTATTAAATACATAAATAAAATAATATTGTAACGTTTAATATCGTGCTACGTACTAAAAATAAAAAATAAAAAACCTTTAAATTGTAATTTGAAACTCGCCACCAAAAAGCGCGTTAGTTGCCTAGTATCAAACTGCCCGCCAGAGGAAAAAAAATAAATAAAAAACTGACAAAAAGAAAAGTTTTTAATGAAATACGAATTATTATTAAAACTAGATAAAATAAAATTGATCAAATAAATTTTACAACAGGTGTTGAGATTTCAAATAACTTAAATAAATATAAAGGTTTGTTTGTAAAAGCGGGACATTTTTGTTGTCGTTGGAGACAGACAACAGCCTGAAAGCGGGACAATCCCGCCTAAAGCGAGACATATGGTCACGTTAGCCATAACCCAATACGCAAGCCCGGTGCGGATTGGTGCATGTTGTATGTCTTTGAAAATTTTTCTCCTAGGCTAGAATACACCGGTTTCTACAGGTTTTCCTTTACCGTTTTGAATGAAATGGTGATGGTGAAAATAGCTCAAAGTAAGGCGCCTGTCTGGGTTTGAAACCGCGGTCAATAACTCGCAAGTCGTGCCCATAACCAATAGGCAGACTTTACTTCATTTTGTTTTCTAAAGATGTTGAGGAAAAGAGTGGAAATCTTTCACTCTTTCCCTTTAAGGCTCTTCTAGAGGAGTCTGTTAAATCTTTTGACATAAACAGTCAAATCTTTTGATCCTGTTGACTAAGGGTTTGTTCTCTTTTTACAGCTAAAAGAGACTGTAAATACGAGTATCTGACACAACCTTAGTTCGGTATCGTTCTGCGTTCAACAGTAAAAAGATCTTCACAGACAGACAGACGGCGGACAATAAAGTGATCGTATATGGGTACCGTTTTTATAAAAGACAAAAGCAATATTGTTTGGGATGGAATAAAAATACAATTTCTAACAAAGTATCATATAAACGTCTTGTGTAAATTCACAGATGTCTTCTAGACGGTGTACCTAGTACATATGTTTTGTTGCAAAGTGCACTAACACCTCTGAACGGTTGTATTGTCAGTTGCAACGTTAGATAATACCTATACACTGTTACATGCTTACATTGTCAGAAAAGGAACAAAGGTAAGAATAGGAGAGATTTAAAATAATGTGTACCAGTTAGAGACTGAACACTGAATTGGGAGATATAAATTAAGATTTCATTAAATCCTACTTATTTTCCATGGAAGACAGTATACTATCCCATCTTCCTAGCTCGTCTTGCTGTGCTGGCGCTGCCGCTGCAGCTGCAGAGAATCTCAAGCGGTGGTTATATATTTTCGAGCCGTTTGCCACCTGGGATTCCCTGAAACTGGAAAACCCGAGGATCCTAGGGTCCGAGTACTCACAACTTATTTAAAGATATTTCCAAACGCCTAGTTGACACTCCGCGTGACACAGGAGCTAGCTTTTACCAAGGACAGAGTTTAAGTATTGCCATACAACGTGGCAATGCCGCCAGTCTTATGGGCACATTACCAGTGGACAGTGATGCACACTAATTTCTGGACGCCATATTTAAGATTATTTTTAGATATAATTAATTATGTACCTATGTAGTTAAGAATTTATATTTTTCGAGACATTGTGTTAATTTATTTGACATTCATAAATGCGAAAATCTGAAAAGAAAAATATATATAAAAAGTCATAGATAGCAGCTAATAAGTAATCTTCGATTCGACCAATTAGTGTTTTCATAAGACAAAAGCTAAATGCTTGTTTGTTACCTACTACGCGAAATTGTTGTCTAAATGGCATTTTTATCTAGTCATGAGAACTGGAATTTAAAGTGACAAAACCAGATATTTTATACACAACTTACATTTAGATGGCAGATTAATTAAACAAGAAAATCTAACGACGTCATTATCTGCTCAGCCTTTTCTCTCATTTTTATGTTGGGATCGTATACAGATGAGTAACAGTATTTTACATTTGCCAACTGCCTTCTTATCTCTATCACCCAGTAACTGGGTAAATTTGCTGGCTTCTGACTACCCTAGGTCAAAGACATACAAATATCAACAGGTTAGTGTATTTTCCGAGACATGAAACAATTTCGACATGTTAAGATCCCACAACCGACTGAAGTTGGTAAGCATTGCTTAACTTTAAAGAGCATCCCGTAAAAAAGTGTATCTAATAATTTTACAGAAATTAACATAACGAAGTGAGTAATTACATACCTAAGCTTCGGAAGTCAGTGATTTTTCTTTAGATATTTTTTTGGCAGAGCTTGCCAAACTTACCACTAAACGAAATTAATAATCACGTAAAAAGACTAAGTTATCATGGAGAAACTACTGTTTCTGTGATAAAACTGACCTTAGAAATTAAACCTTTATACCTTTAATATTATTATTGAACCCTTTCTTTTAAAGTCAGTTACCAAAGAGAAGATTCTTAATACTCATAGTCTATGTGAATATTCTAAACAACCTCAGTATATTATAAATCTAATCACATTGCCAAATAATTAGAAATGTCATTTAACGCTCCCTCGAAATAACCCGGAACCGATCCCTTACTGATTCGGGGAGTAGTATCTATTACAGATGTATTCAACAGCTGACATATTTAGATAATAACGTTGAAACGTATTTTGTATGCGGGTTATCTATGTTTTCTGATAAATTGTCTGGCAGTTTGAGTGCATTTTGCGGCCTACCCAAAGGTATTGTTGTACCTTGGTATTGTTCGTCAAATCGATAAGCTCCTTGTTCTAAGTTGAGCTATACGTCATTTGAAAAATGCTTGCGCTGTATGGACAGACCCACTCAAATCTGTAAGCATATTTCTTCAAAAGACCGCCTCAGACTGAAACCTACAAGGTTCTCATATAATTAAACCAGTGTAGATTGTATGGACTTTAAAAGAGACGGACCTCTGAGTTTGTTTCGGTGTTTCTTCTCAGGGTAGTCAGTTAGGAAACACCGGCCTCATCTAGTTAATATTTACAAAAAAATGACGTGTAAAAGTGTTATTTAATAACCAATTTGCAAAATAAAGATCATTTATCATTTATGATGTAGGAATGTCACGGTTTTATAAATATTTTGTATTAAATGTTGAATAATTACCAAAGTTTCACAATGCTTTGTCCATTTATCTTCTATACTTATAATAAATCTGTAGAGAGGTCAATTCTGTACATGAAATATATTTCCAAAATAACTATCAGGGGGTGATTAAGGATCGATACTGATGCCAAAAATGCAATCTGTAAAATTTTTGTCTGTCTGTCTGTCTGTATAACCGTTATAGAAACAAAAACTACTCGACGGATTTTAACGAAACTTGGTACAATTATTTTTCATACTCCTGAGCTGGTTATAGTATACTTTTCATCACGCTACCATCAATATGACCAGAGCAGTGAAGGGAAATGTTGGGAAAACGGGAGAAGTTACTGCATTTTTTAAGTTTTCGTCGCGTGTGCAACCTTAATGGTTAAAGCTACACAGAAATCATTTCACGACGGAAATGTTCTCCTTAAAATCATATAAAAATATCCCACGACAGCATATGTCTATCTTTTATGGTTGACTCACAATAACATGTGTAACTCCCGATAGCTTAGCAGTTCGAAGCTTTCTGATTATAATATTTGTCTACTCTTACGTTTATAACACTCTCAGTCACCCCTAATTGAAAAAGTTAACATTATTAACTATTCCATAAAAAAAGAATCATAGAAATCGAGATCATAACAATCATATAGATCGAATCAAGAAACACCAAAGTTATACATGAAATACGCTAATAATAAGCCATCGCGCGTGAATACTGAATCATGCTATAAGGATTATTTTTGAGAATCGGTCGCCGCGCTCGACGCGTCTAGCGGGCGAAGGTATAAAATTTCGTTCTATAGGTACTTAAGCCTCATGTGAACGTGATCTAAACAATATTCCCAATACATTAACTTAATAACACACAAGGAGTTACACGCTGACGGAGTCGCGGGCACAGCTATTAACAATAATATTGTGAGGTTCCGTATTGCGTTATATTTCCCTACGAAATTAAGAAAGTTAATCTGTCTGTTACATCAAAATCACTGAACCGCGAGGAAGGACATAGGCTACTTTTTTTTTACGAAAAACGACGGAAACGCGGACGAAGTCGCGGGCAACAGCTATCTATACTAATAATAAAAGGCTGAAGAGTTTGTTTGTTTGTTTGAACGCGATAATCTCAGGAACTACTGGTTCGAATTGAATTTTTTTTTTATAATTAAATAGTCAATTTATAGAGAAAGGCTATAGGCTATATATCATTACTCCAAGGCCAATAGGAGCGGAGCGCTAATGAAGACTGCTTCAAAATCGGGGTTAAATTTAACGTTAGCCCAAAGTAACTATTCCACGCGGACGAAGTCGCGGGCAAAAGCTAGTTATTATATAAAAATATGTGTATTTTCTAATAATATGAGTGATGATAGATCAAATAGAAAAAAAGTTCAACCTATTTACCCTATTGTTATGTTACAACGATAACTTATAATTTGGACAATGCCTCAAATCAACAATTATAATATTGCTGGCACGTTAAAGCTTAAATACTCTTAATGTAAATGCGAGAATATTGTTCCGTGACACTTAAATTCGTTTTGATTAATAATTACATTTGTTAGACTCGTTTAAAGAAAACTCCGTGCGTCTCGTGTATTACTTTTATTCATACATTTATAACTTTTTCTATATTTCAACAGTACAGTAAAATATTCCAATACTTAGAGAAATACTACACTCTTCGCTGGCTACAACAAGAATGCCGAGTCAGCCTCACGTATAGCCTTTTATAATTTCTGTCATTACGCCTTCTACCGCGTTTTATGAGAATAGTTATATAACAACTACCCTCAACTAACAATAATTGAATCGAGTTTAATAAAATATACTTCCATTTTAAATTAAACCTAACACTCGTCCATCCTGACAGCGTGTATATACGTGTCTTGTGATAACCTAACACTCGGCCGACTAGACATTCTTTACAATTTATAAAAAATTTACGATTAACAACATTAATCAATCCTCATATCCATTACATCTAAAATCTAGTAGGAGCAAACATGGTCTCGCAATAATTAACTACAGTGAGCAAATCTGTTCTCACATAAGACAAGGACGTGTGAGCTAACCTGTTCTCACAAAAGATAGTTTCAAACCAATTAGTATCAATACAAAATCAAACCATTATCCATTTATCAATATAGAAGGAGCAAACTTATTATCACTAAAGATTTACTAAGCAATTCATTGCTCATTTTTATTACATCTAAAATTTAGTACGAGCAAACCTGGTCTCGCTATAGTAGTAATTAATTAAAGTGAGCAAATCTATTCCCACATAACACGAGTTATTTGTGAGCTAACCTGTTCTCTCTAAAGCTTTACTGATCAAATCAGTCCTCATGTACATTACATCTAAAATCTAGCAAGAGGAAACCTGATCTCAAAATATTGGTAATTAACTCTGGTGAGCAAAACTATTTCCACAACATGAGAATGTGTGGGCCGTTCTTACAGATAATATAGATATAGAGTGAGCAAATCCATTCTCATTAAAAAATTACACAGCAAATCAGTTCTCATATCAAAACATTTAAAATATAGTACGAGCAAACGTGGTCTTGAAATATTAGTTATTAACTAACCTAGTGAGCAAATCTGTTCCCACATAACACTACAGTGTGTGACTGTGAGCAAGCCTGTTCTCACAAAAGTTTACAATCAGTCAGCATGTTTATTACAATTGTTCATAAATCCATTTATCGATATAGAGTAAACAAACCTGTTCTCACTAAAGATTTACTAAAAATAAAACTTACAATCTTATAACCTAGTGATATATAGTTATATGGTAGTGAGCAAATATGTTCTCACTCAAGGAAAATAATGCAGTAAGTACAAATCCAACGTTATAGCTTACTTCAACAATTTAACTTAAACAGTAACTTCGTAGTACATATCACTTGCTCGTATAATCTAAACAAAAGACATCATCATCTTAATAATTGCAACCAAATATAGTTACAGAACACATCTATATTACTTTTACTTATACCACAAGCAAATATTACAGAAGTTTTATCATAAAAATTGTTCTAACAACAAAAACTTCACAATTACTTTAAACTCATACACATTAGTTTTACTCAAATATGATATAATATGTAGATACTGATCCATAATCCAGCCCTTCAATGTACTTATATATATATAAAATATGGTTTAACTGAAATACATACTATATTGAAGTTTAAAAGGCTCGAGGTCGAGCCGCTCAGATTATTATATTGTACAAGAGCCATTAGTAATTGTTACAAATTATAATTTCTTTTATTCTATCTTGTACATATTGACATTCTTAAGACTTTTTAATTCTTTAGACTTGAAAAATTGCTTTAATTATAAAGCTATATATAATTATATATTTTTGTAATGTGTACGTGTGTGTAATTATTATGAATATTTGAAATATGTAGGTTGTATAAACATCGGGATAAACATACATTTTTTTTCGACACATGCTTTCGCTTTCTGGACGAGCCCACTCAAATCTGTGTGCATCTTTACCAGGGTCACAATGATTCGACCAGTACAGATTGTACGGGCTTCAAAACAGACTAATTTCATTTAATAATGGCTGTCCACTTCATCGCCTATTCTATCGATGTCGCTATCGTCATTAGCTTGCATGGATTAATATTTCATACGGTTTGCAGCTACAGAAGAGCCGCTTTTGTGCTTCATGTTACTGTACGCTGGATATTATTTTATACCGTTTATTTCCCAATATCCCCTACGCGAAATAAACACAAGAACATACGATAGGAGTAATACTTTTACAGTTATTGTAAAAAGCCATTTGCGTTAGTTTAACTGAATCCCTTCGTTGTATATAATTATGTCATTTTTTTTGTGAGCTGGTTTCCTATTTTTGTCCTAATAAATCTTTTGTTATCTGTTCACCATTAACCATGTTATTTACTTGTTTTCTAAGTGTTTTCAAATGTATGTTAACACGGGTCTCTTGGGAAATTTTGTCTAGGAAACGGTTTATGTCACCGTTTCTACCAACTCCAACCTTTACCCCGTTTAGTATTGTTTATGCCCCATTGAATTTTCACTACCTGGATATCCAAATTCTTTGCATAATGATTTAAATTTTAGGCGGTTAAACAACTGACGATATTATATTATTAAAAAGTAATCCATATTATTAAGGAGGAATTTGTTATATACCCTCTTTCATAGAACATAGTATACATCTATTTATATTATAGAAATTAAGTTTGCTAGAAAATACGTATCTTTCATTAAAACCCGTGGTGATAACCATCCTGACTGATCAGTTAGATACAAGAATTAAATAGTCCTCATGTTATGTCGATGATAATAAACGCTTTAAAAATGTACATTGAAAAAACTAAAATATTAAATTTTAAATCCCAGAAAAGTAAACATATCCTCCTTAAAATTGCACCTAGAGATCAAATAGTTGAGCAGGTACACACAACAAAAATTTTGGGTATAACTCTTGATCATATATAGGTACATAATAATATAATTTCAATAAATCAAATGGGCACTGTATCCTATAATTGACATTAAATAAATGAATATCTAAAAAAATATTTAAAAAAAAAAAACCGAAACCGGGAATTTCTGGCATAGCATTCGGGTATGATAGCTTTTCGTAATTGGCAACACTGGTGTGCTTATACTTCACTTATTTCAATTTTTATTGCAACGTTCTTTGCTTTGCGAATTTATATGCGTTTTATGGTTTTATTCTAACAACTTTGGCTTGATAACGGACTCTCTTGGTAGACTCGGCTGTGTATAAAGGACTCTGTGACCCTCACTACCTGGCTATTTTCGGACTTGATTTCGATAAGTTGATTATTTTTGTGTCTTCAAGTGTCCGTTAGTAAAAATTGATTTACTATGATTCCATAAAATATTTGGAGTCTATCTAAGTCATTTTCGATTCAAACGATTCTTAGGCGTGATATGTATGGAGCCGGAACAATGTCCTTTTACTATGGACTGGACTGATTCTTGCAAACCATTATTTAAATCCAATAACCTATTCACAGTTCCTTTAGTTTCCTTCCTTCCTTCCTTCCTTTCGTTAGATACTTGAAATAGCCAAATTTGTAAAAAAATAATTCTTCACTTTTTGAAGCTAATAAAAATAATAATACGCGGAAAGTTACATAACATCAATTAAAATTGCCTGTACCTAGAATAGAATTATTCAGCTGTGTTTATATGGCCCCGCTTGTTTATAATTCCATAACAAAATTTATTACCGATCTTCCCTACAGAAAATTCTGCAGTTTTTTTTGTTTAAAGTGGCTCATCTCTCAGTTTTTATTCAATAGCGGAGTTTTTTTTTTTTATTAAAAAAAAGGTTCTTGTCCATTACAGAAATATATTGTAAATTTATTATTATTGTATAAGCTCTGGGTGGAAATTTTGGTAGTAATGTTTGGTTTGTTTTTATATTTTGTTTTTACTTCATGTTTTTAAAATATTATTGCAAGTATTCAATTAGTTATAGTTAAGATTAACATGATAACGGTTAATATTTCGACTGGTTTTTGTTATTCTATGACATTATTATTATTATTTTAATCCATTTAGGTACACGTTTTTATGTTTTCTAAAATTTTATTTTTAGTATTATTGTATTAATTTTATGTTTTGCCGAATCCCACAAGGTCCATAATTGTATCTTAGCTTTAAGCGATTATTATTACATCTAAAACGATATTATGGAACAAAAACAAATATGTGAATAAGAATCAGATTTCCTACGTAGTTCAGTGTCTCCCAGTTAGAGAGAAAGTAACTCTGTATAAAGCGCCATGCAGCGTTTTGCACTTGATTTGTTATACTCCACGGTACAGTCAAATTTCAGCTACATTAATGGTAAAATACTGACCTAAATTCCCTATTCATTTATTCTTGCCAAATGCCGCTACTAAATTTTTCTTCCGTATAATACTTACATTAATAGTAGCGGGACCAATTGTTCTAAGTCTTTAGAGATAATTAAAATTATTAATCTCATAAAGTGGTCCTGAATGCACCTATCTAGGGCAACTCAATTGTGAATGCTACTGAGATGTAGTTGTGATTTATCTTTGTAAACGTCAACATGAGGTAGTTCAGTGAAATTTTGGTCCGCCAGAATAGTCCTGTCTAAAAGATAACCTTTGAAATATCTTACGCAAAACGTTGCCCTTTACACATAGTATTTTCAAACCCAGGTCAAAATTCCCTAAAGACTTCAAGTTAATACCCGAAACCTGTCATAATGATTTCCTATAAGGCATTCCCTTATTAATGTGACGTCACTCCCATCAGTATAATATAATGACTTCATTGACCTTAACTAGAAATTCTGACTCAACGTCATTTAATTTATTTTATAACTATTGTATGCCCTAAGGGTGGGACACAGCTGATCTGTATTCAATATGGAAGATCTGTATCATGTACTACCTATGCAATGACCCACAATAAAGGTTGTATTGATTGATTAACATTATTTTACGAACTTCATCATGTCATCAGTTAAAAGAGAGCTATCCGGTAAATTCTTAAATTTATGAATGCGTTCAAATGAATTACCAGAATCTTTATACTCATTAATAAATTGTAATAGTTGATCAGGATTAGAACAGCGCAATGCTAATTTTTATTTCTACAATAGGACTCGATTTAAAAGGCTTGTACTTCTATATTTTTGTTTTAGAATATGCATTATACCATATCTATATTAATTTTATAAACTTGAAAAGGTTCTTTGTTTGTTTGAACGCGCTAATCTTCGAAAGTACTGGTTGGATTTGGGGTGAAATTTGGTATGGAAGTAGCTTGAAGCTTGATTATCTTATTAACTTAACTTATTTCTCTTTTACCCGACTGCAAGAGAAGGAGGTTATATTTTTAACGTGATAAAGTCCACGGGAGAGAAGCCCCGCGCGACTGCTAGTATATTGTATATACATGTAAAGCACGGAATGATAATTTAATAAGATGTATTTGTAACCACAGCGATTATTTTCATTGTATTGTAGCCTATCAATACTCAGTGAAGAGCGTTGTGGACTGCAATATTGATTAAATGTTTTGTGTATTTATTCTTTCTGTGTTTTGTATTGTGGCTGTTGTGTATTGACAGTGTGAACAGTGTTATTCTTCTTAAATATATAATATATAATAACTACTCACAATAATAATAAAGTTCCATTGATTCATTCAATAGACTATTACGGTCTAAGTATCTCTTCCAAGAGGTGACTGATTTTAGTTACAAGAAAACGTGTTCGTTAATTTTTCTTGCCATTCTCGTCATAAAAATGAAATTGTGTTTAAAAACTTTCATACCAAAGTTTTATCATCCCAGCCATACACTAAGGCACATTAGTTTTTTTTTATCCAAATACGAAATCGTTAGTTTCTAGAAAAGGGGGTCAAAATTTGGGAGAATGTTTTTATAGTTTAACTTTTTATTAATGGGATTACTAGGGTTTGATGGCTGAGATGGTAAATTTAATCTATAATTTTCGCAATAACGTTAGTGGAAAAATCAAATGGGCGGCGAGTCTACTTACGATCTACATTACATTAAAACTATGACTAGGGGATTCAGAGAAAGAAATGCGTCTGCACCTATAAGCACGCGATCGCCTCTTGCTCTCACGGTACCTTTTCTATGCTCTTCAGGGTCAGTATTCCGACCACGAGTAGCCCGGTTAAGGCCGCGGCTGGGCCCGTTTAATTTAGTTCGCACGTAGTCAGATCCAGGATTGTCCTCACGTGGTAGACGAGATTCACTATTTGTTGGAGTTTGCAAGCATCGGCGGTTACGTTTTGCCTCCTGATCGTTATTGTCCGTGATCTGCGAACTCAAACAAAATAACCATATTTGAGCATACTTGTAAGAATGTATAGATTGTTTTTGTTTTTTTCTAATAAGCGTGGCTGAAGGAATTCTTTTTCTAAAAATAATTTAGTAAACGACATTTATCATTCGTTACGGTGGGATCTTTTATTATAAATTTTCTATAATTCTTTATCTTTTATTTGATCTTGAATAGCCATAATAAATCCTTCAGTTTCTGGGAATAAGTTACCTACCTTTAACCATTTGTTGGATGCTAATCTATACTAATATTATAAAGCGGAAAAGTTTGTTAGTTTGTTTGTTTGTTTGTTTGTTTGTTTGTTTGCTTGAACGCGCTAATCTTCGAAAGTACTGGGTGGATTTGGATGAAATTTGGTATGGAAGTAGCTTGAAGCTTGAGGAAGGTTATAGGCTACTTTTTACCCGACTGCAAAAAAGGAGAGTTATGTTTTTACCGTGATAGAATCCACGGGAGCGAAGCCCCGCGAGAGTACTAGTTTATTTATATGGGATTGCTCTAGGTCATGAGAGTGGCGCCCATGAAGCACTTTTTTCTTCCAGTCCTCAATTTTTTGAGTCTGTGGATCTTCATTTGTGATACTATCTGATTCTGTCTGACCATTGAGATTAAGTGGAGTGTAGTTGAAATCATTACTTACTATGGCTTTATGGATGTCACTAGTGCATGATTTTGTGTGGAAAAATGTTTTTAGTCGATTGATTTGTTTCCGCCAAAGGTGCTGGATATCTATCAGGCCTCTCCCTCCATACTGCCTTTTGACGGTTAATCTTTCTATGGCTGATTTAGGGTGTAAGTTGTTATGTTTTGTGAGTATTG
Source organism: Tholera decimalis (assembly GCA_943138885.2). Lineage (NCBI taxonomy): Eukaryota > Metazoa > Arthropoda > Insecta > Lepidoptera > Noctuidae > Tholera > Tholera decimalis. Next base: position 13,565,054 of record OW964569.2, read on the forward strand.
TTCGTGTAGTTCGCTCTAATTGTTCTGTATCTGTCTTAGTCCATTTTATGACCCCAATTGAGTATGTTAATACGGGGATGGCAAATGTGTTTATGGCTTTAATGAGGTGTTTACTAGACAGTTGGGTTTTACAAATTATATTAAGTCTTCTTTTGTATTCTGTAGTTAGCGTATTTTTAATTTTTACATGATCTAGACCTTTTAACTGTGTGTACCCTAAATATTTATACAAGTCGGTTGATTCCAATGCTGCGATGGTTTCGGAATTATTCACTACATAATCCCCAGGGCGTACTTTACCTCTAACAATGTGAAGTGTTTTACATTTATCCAACCCAAACTGCATATTTATATCCCCACTGAACTTTGCTGTAACATCTACTAATTTCTTCATGTCTTTTTCTGATTTTGCATATAATTTAATGTCATCCATGTATATAAGATGTGATAGTGTTGTTTCCTCTCTGATATTGTGCTTAAGACAATATCCAGCCCCACATTTATGAAGTAAAAGCGACAAAGGGTTTAGGGCGAGACAGAACCACATGGGACTCAGAGAGTCACCTTGATATATACCTTTTTTAATAGATATCTGTCGTGTGGTGATGATATTGTTGTGGCTGGAATTTATCTGAAGTGAAGTTTTCCACTGTTTCATAATACGGTGTAAGAAATCAATTATTTTTGGGTTTATTCTATAAATCTCTAATACTTTTATCAACCAAGAATGAGGAACACTGTCAAAAGCTTTTTTGGAATCAATATAGGTACAATGAAGGTTTTTGTTTTTGGAAGACGCGTGTTTATGTATAGTGGAATCAATAATTAACTGTTCTTTGCATCCCATTTGGCCCTGTCTGCATCCTTTCTGTTCCTCTGCTATGATATTATTCTGTGTAATGTGTGAGTTAATTTTTCTTGATATTCCTGAGGTTAGTATTTTGTAAATTGTAGGTAGACATGTTATTGGTCTGTATTGTGAAGGCTGCGGCGAATTTTTAGTTTTAGGTAACATGTAAGTAATTCCTGTTGCGATAAAGTCAGGTGTGTGTTGTTGTCCTAATATGATATCTGTGAAATTTTTGGCTAAATATGTGTGTAATGAAGTTAATTTTTTGTACCAAAAATTGTGAATTTTATCTATACCAGGAGATTTCCAGTTATGTAATCTAGCTGTTATGTGTGTAATGTCTGACTCTGTTATCTCTATGAACTCCATTTCATTAATATTTCTCCACTTCGCATCTTCTTCTGCTATCCAAGATGCTCGGTTGTTGTGTTGTATTTGCTCTTCCCAAATACTGGACCAATACGTCTCTAGCTGCTCTTTTGTAGGTAGTTCAGAGCTTTAATCGTTATTTATTTCAGAGCGTGATTTATTAAGGTTTCTATAGAAAACTTTTTCGTTTGTGGAGAATATGGAGTTATCATTTCTACGTTGTTGCGCTTTTTTATATCTTTTTAGTCTATGAGCTTTAAGAGCAAGTTTTTGTTTTAAGGTATCTAAGAAATCTTCAGGTTTTTTATTATTATTTTCATGTCTGGTGTGAGTAGTAGTATTCCTAAATATAGCCTCGGCTGTCCTGACTACTTTATTTGATCTGCTACCATTGATATATTGTGTGAGTCTGCCACAGTCTGCTCTTAACTTTTCAATGTCTTTTTGTAATCTTTTTTGCCACGCTGGTTCTATCTTATGACTCGGTCTTATGTTTTGTGTGTAGTGTGTGATTTTAAAGTTACGCTCTTCGGATATAACTACTGCTGTGCAATATATGAGTAAATGTATGTCTAAAAGAAGTGTGTCGTCAGAGAGAAACTGGACGAGTATATTTTCATTAAATAGATTTACTAAACGAAATAATTTGGGGGTGTATTTAAGTTTGGGCAATTTGGGTCGAGCTGCTTGGTCCATCCCAGAATATTGTGTCATTGTGCTTCTAAATTTTTCATATATTTCTTGGATATAAGTATCTGTTATAAGATTTTGATCCCCACCGACTAAGGTTTCAATGTCATTTTCTAGTGTTATTGTTAAATGTTCGGTTTGTGTGGATGTACTCGTATGGGACGTTTGTGTAGACGGTTGCGATTGATTAAATAGTTGATATTGGGTATCAATGGGTCGTATTTGAGTGAGCGTTAGGGGTTGTTCATTTATGTGTTGTGTGTCTGTGTTAACTGTTTCTTCCAGTATTAATTGAGTTCGTACTTCTTCTTTTAATTGATCTATAACTTCTTGTGATAGAAGTTTGTTCCTAACTATTATTCTTCTTTGATCCGCTATTCTTTGTTCTGAAACAGTTATTTCTGGGTATTGTCTTGTGAACAGTGCATGGAGTTGTTGTCTGTAAGTCGTCATATCTGTCTCTAACTTAGTTATGTGTAAGTAGGTTCGCATGATAAATATGTTTGTTTCTTTACTCCATCTCATGCGAACTCTTGCTTTTCCGGCCTTGGTGGACGCGGGTAGGAAGGTAGTTACCTCCCGCGCAACATTCAAAGCCGAAGATTGTGAAACTGTATTTAAACTACAAATGAGGGGTGACGATGGTACGGATGGTGACGATGATATGGATGGTGATGATGGCCTACAGGGTGTATATGAAACTGTGCTTAGACTATATGGCTCTAAAGGAGTGTTTGTCCTGTATGTGTGTCTGTCGCCATCGTCACTGATTTCGGCTGTAGTATCTTTGTCGGTGGGAGCTCGCCTGCTCAACTCCACACCGCTGACGGTTCGCATGCTGAGACACCCAGCGTCAGCTCCAGGTGCGCCCCGGCGATCGCCCCCGGGCAGCGGTCCTATACGTTTACTTTTAGATCGTGTCTCCATGTTGAATGGGTTTCCAGAGCCACGTTAACAACGCCAGTAACTTCTCATTCGTGTGTCCACCCCCCACGTGATTAGGTGTTCAATCAGGACGTGTGGTTCGGCTTAAAAAAATTTACGATCAGACACTTTAATATGTGGCACACGCCATTGTATTTTTTGTATATCTATTTCTACGTTATCATTTTTGTCTATAAGCACACAGTTCAATGCCGAGCTGCTTCGTTGTAATATAAGTTCATGTTTACAATTGATTATTATTTTGTTATAATCTTCTGCAAATCCCAATATTCTGTTCAATGGCATGATAACACTAAAATATTCGTGTTTTAATTTTGTACCACCTAAGTTCCATCCCTAGACTGCTGCAGCTTTACTTTCACCCTCATTCATAGAAACATACGATTTTAAGGTTGTTGTAATACCAACATTTTTAATGCGATCGATTTCAACACCATTTATTTCGTACCTAATATCTTGAAACAAATATGAAATTGGATTATTTATAAAATCAACATCTTTTTTTACTAATTTTCCTGCTGCATCTCTAGTTGACACATTTACATATCCTTCTATATAAATGGAACTACCTGATGGCAATAAATATAAATCTTGCTGTTGTATTGGTATTCTAATTTCATCATTTTCTTTAAAGCTATTATTATATGGATTGTAGCTATGGATCTCATAAGCCTCAACAGAGGTCTCATATTGTGGTAAATCTGTAATTTGAAGCATGTTATATTTTAAAACCAATATCTTGAAGAAATCTTTTGTTTTCCTTTGAAACTTTTTTAACGTGTGGTTGGATTAGGGGGCTTATTATTATTATTATTATTAATTAGTTTTCTTTTTTTTACACCGTCATAAACTTTCTCACTGCCTGCCAATCCCGACACTATCGGAGAGTAACCCCGACCAAGCACAGGATCTACAGACGATGCTTAACCCTTCCTTATTGAACACAACACCGGAGAGTAGCCCCGGTCAGAAACATTCAACAAGTAAGTCCCTACCTAACGTGGGTATTCTTAAAACAATTATGAAATTAAATCTAATAACCGTCTGCAACCTTACACTGTCAGAGAGTACTGTTGGCCGGTAGTATAGTAGACATTCATAACTGAATTGAAGATGCGAATGATTAACTGTAGTATACTTGCACTTAAAATTAAATTGTAAATTAATATTTCTTCCTCTTTAGTAAATATTCTCAATTATCTATATGGTATATTTATGCATTTCTAAAGAGGATTTATCACTGAAGTCTTTTCTGCAGTTGAACGTTTATGAAGTTTGAAAAGACAGCGAACGGCGAGTGACGGTTGAATGATAAACAGGTTTTTGCTTTTCCTGACCCAAGTAACATCTTTTGTCTTCAGGAAAACTTAGCCAAAATCTTTGGTCATTTTTTCTTCTGAAAGCGGCTTATTAATAATTATTTTGTGACGTAATTTGAATGACCAGTAACAAGAAAATCCGGCAAAGTGTAAGTCAAACCTGCACGCAAAGGTTGATTTTATAAACTTTGTTTTAAAACCATGAAATACTTATAAGTTTTTCTGAATTTTACAAGTACCTTTTCCGAGTGGGAAAATCATCAATTAACTTCTCCCGCTTGGGGTGGAGCGGAAGGGATTGTCAGACTTCTACTGACTAAAAACCCACCCTATTTCTTCCGCGGAACGGGGCCGTGGTATCTCGTCAGAAAATTCCCGCAACCCCGGAATTTACTAGTACCTACAACATTATTTTCTCAATATTTCAGTCAAAAGTTTCATAGCTAGTATACATACATAGCATGCAGTGGGATCTGGAGTCGGTAGCCCTCACGCGCGTTTACAATTGGCGCGCGGATGTGCTAAGCCGGGGCAAAACATCGCTACCGCGGCGAATCGCGGCTCAGTGGACAGAGCTCCGGCGAGATCTCATGGCAGCATGTAAAAAGCGGCTGTCGCAACCGAAGGCATGCCGTAATAGTGGCGATTTTCCCCTCTTTGAAGAGTGGCTGGAGAGACGCCACGGCGTCCACATCTTCCGCCTGACGCAGGTGCTTACCGCACACGGGTGTTTCGGGAGGTACCTGTTTCGGATTCAGCTATCAATATTGCGTGGACCACCCGGAGGGGAATAAGGTAGACGTATGCCCTACTTGGGCGGAGCACCGCCGTGTTCCCGTGGAGGCGATCGACGGTGGCGACCTCTCGCGTCCATCCCTGGTTCAGGCCATGGTGCAGGGCGAGAGGGAATGGGATGCAGTCGCCTCTTTCTGCGAAGCAGTCATGCTTGCGAGGGAGGAGGCTAAACGTGTGAGGGAGAGACAACTCTCTTCCTCACGCCCCAGCCACCACGGAAGACACCCCGGGCGTCGGGGATCGCTACCCGATTTCCGGCCACCGTAGGCGCGGGCTAGCGGACGGCGAGCAAGGGTAGCTCACCCGTCCGATAAGGACCAGGCCCGGGTCGGCGGCGCGTCGTGTTCCACACGCACCTCAAAGAGCTGTCCACCAGTATTGGGGCCCCATAAGGCCATTGCCTGCCGGGATTGCGGTAATGTTCTAATGAGAAACCGCAGCCTCGGAATGTAAGGGCAACTTAAGGAGCAGGATGGATTTTTAGTCAGTAGAAGTCTGACACACCCTTCCGCTCCACAGCGGGAGGAGTCATTCAATGATATCCCCAACCAGAAAAAAAGGTGTAAGTGGGATGTATCCACCACGTTAGCCCAGTACGCATTGTTAGAAGTCTCACGATGCTATTATGAAACATAAACATCGTATTAAGAGCTATAAATTATCACTAAGCATCTATTTAAGCAATGCTCTTACTTAGCATTCTGTAGACAAACCTTCAGACGAATTAAGCTAAACTTTGCAGCCGTGCTTCGAATATTAAGGCAACGTGTATAATGAAATAATGATATGAAATAATGATGTTTATTTTGCAAATGGGTTATAAATAACACTTTTATACGTCATTTTTTTTTCGTAATTGTAAACTAGATGAGGCCAGTGTTTCCTAACTGACTACTGTGTCGAAAGAAATATTAAATTACTTTGAGATTGCTCTTCACTTCGAAATGTAATTTTAATTCCTTGTAGTCCATGCTGGTAGGAATAAATAATAGTGTTCTGCTTAGGTTCATTCGGGACAGATCTTAATAATCTGCATGTCGCAAATGATGCTCCTTTGATAAGTTTGAAAATGAAGTGCATTATAGAGAAATCGTTTTTTTTTTAGTTTTATTTGTGACTATGTAGGAGAAACGATATTACTTACACAGTTTTTCTTAAGTAAATCTCGATCTCAATCCGAATTCCGGTTTAAAAAGTAGCCTAAGCATTGCCCTATAACCTCCTCTATTTCTATTTTCTAACCAGGAAAATATTTTTTTTTAGTTTTTCATTTAAGATTTATTATTATGATTATTGTCTGTTGGCAATACTGGCAACGTTTTTGTTTTCTCCTTTTAAAATATTGGTCTCGTATTTTGAGCAGAGATAATATGATTCAAATATCAAGACTCGGCCCGAACCGACAAAGATTAACTAATAAAAAAGAAATATAATCATAGAATTTGACTGCATAATTAGTTTTCTATAAGAAGTACACGAAAAAAGTTATAGTAATTTCAAGTTGGCCACTTAATTGAATAATGACTATTGAATTCAGTTTCAACAGCCAAGGTAGTCGTTAGTAATTCAGAAATCGGAGTTCGGTAACACAACAACAAACAACACAAAAATCAAAAATTCGTCGCTCGTCATAAAACGCGGGAGAAGTATAACTTTGACAATTATCAATGACAACTACAAGATCAAGTGTTGCCAGCACTATATAACTATTCTAAACTGTATCGATAATTGAATTGAATTATTTTTAATTATTACATTATTATAAAATATCCAAAAATATAACTAAAGATTATTTATTATTATAAGAATTACGAATTATGACTTTTGTACGTAATAAAATCACTTACGTAGGTTCATAATGATATTAATGTAATCAATTTGTAAGTGCAATTTCGTATCGACATTATTTTATTTTGGTATTGGCAACATTTCTAATTGAAATTGTAGATACAAAACGTATTGAAAAATTTAATAACTATTTAAAATGACTTTTAAACGGTGTATTTATGTAGATTTTATTTATACTGTATAATTATTACTGTTTTATTAATGAACTAGCTTTTACCCGCAACTTCGTTTCCGTGGGAGGTTTTTCCCGCGGTTTAAGGTTTAAGTACTCTACGTTAGATTTTTAAATAAATAAATAATTTTGACATTTTTACACAGCACCATCTAGTCACAAACTAAGCAGATTTTGTACTATTATACTTTTTTTAAATTCATACTTCTAATAAACAAATAACAAACACTTTATGTTCATCTCATAAATATTTGTATCTTATGGGAACGAACCCACGACACGACCTTGTGATCAAACATTTCTTATTAAAATTTTAAACCGATTATAATTATTCTTCCTTTTGTATTTTCTAGATCGAGTTGATGAAATCAAATTAAGAAATGCCTTGAAAATTTCAGCAATTCTGAGTAATGATGCTCCGGGTACCATTATCAAAGAAAAATTGTTTGGAATTCCTTCTACTAGCACAAATTCAATACCAAATAAAAACGCCCTACGCCAAATCATCAAGAGAGCAAGAAATTAAAATAAGCTGAAAGAACCTACAAACTTAAGCGAAGTGGTTAATATACTAAATCAATACAAAGAAATAATGGTACCCGATTTCTAGGTAAAAATGTCAATTTTGGGGAGGATAATGGTAGCTTATTATTATTTGCAACTGAAATGAACCTGCAAATTGCTCAGCGAATTGAGAAAGATATTGATGAGTTTTCAGTATCCAAGTTTTTATAATATGTATCTTTCTTATCTGACTTCTGATGCCTATGTAAATAGGATCAGATAGAGTTAAGTAAGCTTCACTTGGTGGGTATCTTATGAATATTGGTTTTTCAGCAACTTATATTACAGACATCTTAGTAAGTGGGCTTAGCTTCATAAAATTAAGAGGATTTCGTGTAGTGTTCTAAAAATAAAGTTATTCTATAAAAATTCTTACGATTTATATAGTCCTAATAATTAATTCTAAAACTATTTTGACACGTCTCAAGGCATAACATTAACTCCATAGAACGTCTCATTGTCTAAGGCAACCAGACCGCACGGACGATTGCCGATACGTTCGACCGACCAAATAAACACCATGGCGGCCGGGACTTTGCATGAGTGTACCAAATGTCGGTAAATAGGGAGAGATGGAAGGACATCGTGAGGCGAGCTACATCCGCTACTGCAGCATTTACTACATGTTGACCACGACCACTCTGGCAAGTGATACGACTGAGAAGAAGAAAAGTAATCAATTAAACCCAAAGATTTTCCTCATTTGCAGTCAGACTTTCTGATACTTTCAAGCTACTCTGAGAAAATTTATGGGAAACCGTTGTTGATCCTATTGTCAATATTTCATTATTGGATTGTCCAGACAATCGGTTGGCGATTTTTGCCAGTATTGCCTTTCATCTTTTTAATATTTAGTCTTTATTTCGCCCCATCAATCCTACCATAAAACCACAGTGTTAATAAAAAAACTTATAAAACGATGTTAGTAAAGTGAACTATATATGTAGCAAATCACTTCACGTATTTATTTGATATTAAACACCGGGTCGACAGATATAAGTTTATCCTTTTTATCAATCAATGTATTTAGGATAACGTTGGATCTCCGCCACATCGTGCCTAACATCTGGTGTGCCTCAGGGCTCTATACTTGGTCCTCTTTTGTTTATTTTATACATCAATGACATTAGTCAATGCTGTCGCAATACCAAGTTTTTATTATATGCTGATGACCTCAAGGTTTATAGAGCCATACGACAAACAAATGACTGCCTTCTTCTGCAACAAGATTTGACCGACTATCCTATTACTGCTAAATAAATAAGTTGCAACCAAGTTTACCCAAATGTAACTTTTTAAGCTTTACCAAAAATAAAACAATAATTAACTATACATACACTTTGTGCAATGACTCCCTACTTAAAGTGCACTTCATTCGTGATCTCGGTGTTATCCTTGATTCTAAACTTTGCTTAGATCTACACATAGGAAGGATTGTTAATAAAGCATATCAATTATATGGAATTGTAATGCGATCAACAGTCGACTTTAAAAAGCCCTCTTCTTATATTTGCTTGTACAAGTCGCTCTCAACTGGAGTATGCCGTGTCCGTCTGGAGTCCATACTATAAAAGTACGTTGAAATGATCAAGCGTGTTCAATATAAATTCCTGCGTACTATGCATTATAGATGTCATGGATATTATCTATCATACCAAGATTTGCTTGCAAAATATACGCTCACAACACTTGAAAATAGACGTATGTATTTAGAAGCTATGAATTTATATAATATTGTTAGAAATAAATTCGACAGCATTGAACTTTCCAACATGTTATGCTATGCAGTTCCTAGAACAGTCAACAAGCGAGAGGTGCGCGCTGGCACATTATTTTCAATGGGTACTTGCAAGTCCAATTCTGGCTTGCGTTCACCTGTTCGCAGAATGGTCGATTCCTACAATAGGACTTTTGAACATATAAACATTTTTGCATGTTCTCCCTATCGGTTTAAAAGTCTTATACTTAAGGAGCTTTCTTGAATGTTATTCTATATTTTGTATTTTTTTTTTGTTTGAGTATTATATACATATAAACTATATACATTATACCATACGCATTATATACATATATATCACAGTAAGTTCATTTAATAAGTTAGTATTATCATATATATATAATGCATTTGTAACCCTAGCTATTATTGTTTTCACTGTATCGTCGCCAATTATTAATTTGTGAACAGCATTGTGGGTTGCAATATTGTTTATATATTTTGTGTATTTATTGTCTCTATGTTTAATATTGTGGCTGTTGTTCTTCTTGAATAAAATAAAAAAAAATATATTGACGTAGTTCTTTGCCTGATGATGGCATAAAAGTCATCAACACGAGCGTCTGCAAACATTTGTGATTCACCACAGAAACGGAAGAGCCACATCAGCATCTTAAAACAACTGTTATACTGTATACGTAGAACATTGTAATCTCTCTGCGTAAAGTGCGCCCACGGGCTACACGTGTAGAAAGTTTGGCAATAAGTCTTGAAGAGGATAACCTTTTTGGTCACATGGTCTTAACTACTACGTCACATTTAGTAGTAAATCAGCGCAGATTGGTTTCTCTAAATGTATGCAGAGTTAGTACCCAGCATACGTTGCAATACCACTTAAAGTAATAAAGTGTTAGGTTTTACCGTCCAAATCGAAATTTGTTTGCATGTGGAAATCCACTTTTTTATTTTCACTGGATATTTTAGTTCAGAAACCTTCTCACGTGTTTTCAGAACACCGATTCGAAATTTAATATTGATCTGCTCGATGGTTTAATAACGCATAAAGGACAAACATAGACTTTATATATATATTATAGCTGCTTGAAAAAAAAACTACAGTGGAGCTCTTATTTTTTATCAAATCAGGCATTGCTCTCAAGCCATAACGAATGTGCGAAATTGTTAAGTGAAAATATTTTGAAAATATGTATGCTATCCGCATATCCCGACGATGACGGCTTAAGCAAGGTCTCATAATTAAACACAAGACGTTTTCTGTTTTTGACTTCAACATTATACCCAAAACGACTTTGCTGAAACTACTGGCATTGTTTATATTTAATTGGCTTCATCAGTGCAAACTAGACAACGCCGGTGTTGTTCTAATGAATATGTATGTACGAAGTAAACATAAATAATGTTTTCTGTTATTGTTTACCTAATCCTACTAAACGGCTCTACAAATTAAAGGAAAACAGGATTAAATTAGCGTTTACCTTTTGTGGATATTTATGTTCTCAACAGTTGATGAATGAGCGAATGAATTATATAATTATATATTTATTGAATTTAGACCTCCAACAAAGATATAAGCTAAAATAATAAGTGGTCAGTTGTTTTAACATTGTGCTTCTTAAGTTTTAGGAAACCAATGTATGATTGAAAACTAAATGAAGTCTTTGTAAATGAAGTTTTAAAATCTTAATCTACATTTTTTTAATATTTATTGGTAAACTAAATTCATGCTAATATGTCATCATGCCCAATTGTCTTTTGTCTATAACAAACGAAACTAGGGTTTTGGACTGTAAATAAAGCATTCAGGTAAAAATACGACGTAATTCCCCAAGTTAAACTTTGATATTTCCCTTATTTGGAATTTATTCAGGCAATGACAAATCATCGGATTTGGATTTGTGGACGAGATAAAACAGCCACTCGAATATGGCCTATCAATACGTATCAATGAACATGAGAAATAAATAGGCATCAAAATACTGGCTTTTATATGTGACTCTCCAGCTCGTGCTATGATCAAAGGTGAGTATAATTTCGTGAGTTTAATCGTTTTGAAACCAACGTTGAAAGAAAGCTGTCAAATATACAAGGTGATTTTTTCAATTTTCCCGCATCCATAATTTATTTATTCTATACTTGCACAAACTTAAGGTAGAACAATATTTGTATGAAAATTAAGGAAAACTTAACATAAATCTACGATTTTATTTTGCAGGTGTATGCAATCACAGCGGGTGTAAACATGGGGGTTTAAAATGTACGGTAGAATGAGAATATTCGCACGTGTCAAATACCGTTGTATTTCCCAAATTTGGTTGTCCGAAAAGAAATTATGAATATTTTGTAGCGAAAAAATACGGCAAGACAGCACCATAAAGTTGATTCTCCGCCTCTGGAACTACTTATAGATATGATGGATGATTTTGTAGTAGGAGATGCGCTACATTAATTAGATTTAGGGATAATGAAACGTTTTCTTCTTGGATGGAAAGATGGGAAATTTAAAAAATATACTAAGTGGAGTGGTCAAGATATTACGATAGTCACAAATTTTTTAATAACTTGCATATATGCCCAGGGAAATCTACCGATCCGTCAGGGGTCTTGACCACTTAGGCTTTGGGAAGGGCTCATAATATCGCACATTTCTGTATTATCTTGGCTTCATAATCTTGATACATGCATTACGTTCAGATGCCTATCAACATTTCTTAGGCTTCTTCTGTGCTATCACGATTTGCTCGAATGAAAAATATTTTTATTTTCTGAACCTAGCGGATTTATTATTGAACTACTACTTCCTTGAACATTATAGAGTTAAATATGGTGAAAGTTATATGATCAGCAACGTGCACAATCTATCCCATATTGTAGATGGAGTGAAAAAGTTGAAAAGTTGCAAAATTTTAGGGCATATCCTTTTGAAAATCAGTTATATTCTCTAAAAAGAATGATGAGACAAGGTAATAAACTCTGAGTAAGTAGCTAAGCGTATCAGTGAAAATATCGGTATAAAACTGCACTGTTTTAAAACAGATAATTTTAAAGATCCATTCATAACGCCTAATTGAAATATGTATGAAATTTCAAGTCCTTCATCTACAGGGTTTTATTTTGTGCCCACGCAAGAAAGACATATGGTTTTTAGATGTAGAAAACCATGTTGTAGAAACTCAATCTTTAGACAGTGATAATAATGGTATAATAATATATGCAAACTGTATTGAGCCTGTCGACGAAGTCTTTGAAACTCCAATTAAATTTTCATATTTGAACATTTATATAAATTCAGGATACAAAACATGAAAAAAATTACAAGATTTTACCGAGTTCATGCAATAAAGTGTAAGTTTGTGTCAATCTTTTATGGTTCAATTATGTATTTTGCGCCATTACTACATACTTTATAGTCTAAAGTACTTTATAGTTTTACTAAGTGATATGCAAATAAAAACCTTTGTTAAGAATTATTAAAAGAGTATTTATTAATTTCTCACCTTAATTTAAAAGTTTCTTAGTAACTTTCATTATTAGGTTGTCTTTTTAGTCATTGTTTTTTTTTTGCTAAGACATTAAATACTTCAGACTCCAGATGCATACCTATATGTACATCAATAGAAGGGACTCATCACATTGAATAACTTTTGTCAAGGCGCATTTCCATATCTCCCATAGTTAAGCTGAGCTTTTAGGGTTTTTCATCTGATACTTCAGGCCCTCAATTTTTTAATTTTAAAAGAAACGGCCTAACCGCGTTTGATAAATTTTGTTAACACAGCATGTCGATAACTTTAATAGTTTGGCTGGTCTGTTACGGTTTCTCCTCATGGTCATCAAGTACTAAGGATCTTCCACGATCCTAGTTTTGATAGTTTTCTCTTTATATGTGTACTAAACCCTACCTCTGTGCCAAATTTCAGCTCTCTAGGCTTATGGGAAGTTCTAGTTCTATTTTGATGATCTATGAGTCAGTGAATCAGTGAGTGTCGAATTAGCACAACTTTGCTTTTGCATAACTAAGAAATTAAATAAGCTACAAACATGTGGTTTATGTCTGTGCTTATAGCTTACTAGATGATGATAATTTCAACGTTATAAACCTATCCAGAGATTCTAAAACGAAAATACGACGAAATGGTTCCAGAAAAGGATGGTACGGCAGTGTTTGCTTCGCGCTCGACTTGCCGGGGGCACTCCCATGCCCCCAAATTACAAACAGTTTCGAAAGTAAACACAGCCTAACATCATAACTTTTTCCATAAAATATATCAGCTGCGTGCAACCTTTCAAAGATAAACCATATCTTTTTATAGCTTAAATAACAAAGTAATAAACAAACAGTGAACGTAAAAAAATGTCTTAAACGGCCACAATGGACCGCCAAATGTCTCAAGTGCAGCCGTGACTCCACACACACCTCGAAATTTAAAAGTAACTGACGAATTTGAATCTTGGATATTTTCGGAACAACTGTTTGGTCGGCAATTTACATCAAACAAAAGATGTATTCGGAGTCCATTTATACATATTTTTAGCGCTCTAAGTGTTCGCAAGCATTCTTTTGTTTTTCTTCCGTGTGATATCGTTTTAAGATATCGAAACATCAAACCAGTAACTTTTATGATATATTATGATGTGTCAGATAAAGACAGATAGATAGATAGAATGTAATTTATTGTACACAAAAAAATTAAGACACCTATTTAACCATATTGTTTAACCTATGGTTACAATGGCAGTCTGGTTATGTCTCCTATGGTCAACTTGTTGTCAGTTCTGGGCAGACTCTATTCAGCTATTTGCGATACGCTAAGAAGAAGAAGAATGGCGGTCTTATCGCTGATAGTAACATCTTCCAGAGACCATTGGATGGATTTTAAGAACTTTGATTGACTTGAATTGATTTTAAACAGTCAATCACATTACTGAAGATATTATCTCGGCTAAATAATGTCAGCCGTACGGTTCAATCTTCAAGGTGACGCAACATTTCCCAAGGTCAGTCTATGGATGGGTGACCATCTCAACATATCGAGATACCTCCATGCCTCGAAAAGTACCTTAAGCTGTTAGTCCTAGCTGGCTTTGTACAACGTGTAATTTAAAGGGTATACAACGTGTAACGGAAACCCCATATCTATCCAAAAGGGCTGAAGACAACATCTGGTATGGAGTCTCTATGCACAGTTTCAGCACAAAATAACTGACTCAAAGAATTGATACCAAATTATTGGTTTCATATATTTCTTGAATACCAATCATAACAATCGTGTCACAGCACTACTAACTTTCCACGTCACTTGCCAATAACATGATAATTATTTTTGTTCTTCTTAATTTGAAAAATTCGTTCTCTGGTATTGTGTATTGGATTTTGTAATAAGGTCTACACACGTAGACTTAGGATTACAAAACCCTTGCCATATCGTTTGTTATCATCCAAAGAAGTCATGCACTTGGTATGTATATACCATTTAAATTACACGTTGTATACATACCAAGTGCACGGTTTCTTTGATTGATAATAAACGATATGGCAAGGGTTTTATAATCCTATGTCTACATGTGTGAAGTATAACAGAAATTTCAATACATTGATACCAGAGGCAGAATTTACAAATTAAGAAGAACGAAGAGATTCACCGTGTTATTGGCAAGTGACGTGGAAAGTTATTGACCCTCGTAGTGCTGTGACACGTTTGTTTTGATTGGTATTCAAGAAACATATGAAACCGATAATTTGGTATCAATTCTTTGTGTCACTTATTTTGAGCTGAAACTGTGCATAGAGACTCCATACCAGATGTTATCTTCAGCCCCTTTGGATAGATATGGGGTTTCCGTTACACGTTGTATATCTTTGACAGTTATGGGTAATCAGAAGCCAGAAAATCTGACAGTAGGTTTGCCAACGGGTATCGTTTTACCTGCTACTGAATTATGGTAGACAGATCGGTAGTCTCTCCACGTAAACCACTAGTACTCGGATGCATCCGGTTAGGCGGGATGCCGAACCCGACTTTGGGAAACGTCTAAGCAAACGATGATAAATCTACTGACGATTGGTGAAGTTGTAAGTTGTGTGCAGAATTGATTTCAAGTAGACACGTTATGTCATTTTAAGTCAAGAAATAATTAGGTGAATAACTGCTTCGTCATTATGCAGTAATAAAGACGACTGTCGGTAGACACAGTGAGTCAGGAATTATAGTTTTTGTGTAAGTATTCTTTTGTTGACTCTTCGTCTTAAACTGCCTTTGGTCTTTCTTAGGAATCTTTTTAGGGTTCCGTGCCCCTGATAAAAATGAAACGCTATAGGATAATTTTCCGCTCATCCATGCGTCTGTCAAGACCCTTTTTTGTCAGGAACGGATAAAATATCAAACTCAAATTTATATCAAATACTCGGATTCACGGTTACTTTCAGTTATAAAAACATCGAACATCGAACCATTTATGTCGCATATTTTGCGATTTTACAAGGGAATTAAAACCCGTAGCGTACTTCTAGTTGAGATAGAACTATGAAACTTGGCAAGAAGCAATGGCTTACAGAACATTTGTAATGCAGAAACAACCGAAGACTGTAAATATGTAACTTAGTTTGGTAATATTGAATTTTTATACTTAGGTAAGTTTGTACGGAATCCTCGTTGCGCGAATATGACTCGCACTTATTTTCCATGAACCTGCTTAGAGTAGTTAGTACTATTACTTTCTCACAGTCAGCTGAAAAACGTGATAGGCGAGCATTTTGAGGGACGATTTCAATGTTAATTTTTTGCCGTTCAAAAAGATTGTGCGCGAGAAAATCTGCTGATTATCAACCTAGTTTAAATAGTACGGCTATTTGGATTGCGATTTGATTCGGTGCATATTTTTGGCACAAAAGTTACTGTTTTTTTATGAATGTACCCGCTCTTAACCCCAATCATGCCTGATGGTTATCGTTAGCTGAGGTCTACGATGGAACGTACAAGCCCAGAAGATGCCTGTTCACTCTTGTTTTTAAGGCTGATGGGTCATATGTGGTAGGGAATACAAAAGCTGGCACAGAGTTCCACATCTTGGCTGTGTGCACAATAAATGTAGAGGAGAAGTTCTTAATAGTACGACAAGACGGCACTGTTTTCTATACGTGATATATATAGAAATGTAAATATATAGATAGATAGAGATAGAAATTTAAATATGTAGATCATATAATATATACATATACAACGTGTAATTTAAAGGGTATATACATACCAAGTGCACGGTTTCTTTGGATGATAATAAACGATATGGCAAGGGTTTTATAATCCTATATCTACATGTGTGAAGTATAATAGAAATTTCAATACATTGATACAAGAGGCAGAATTTTCAAATTAAGAAGAACGAAGAGAATCACCGTGTTATTGGCAAGTGACGTGGAAAGTTATTGACCATCGTAGTGCTGTGACACGTTTGTTATGATTGGTATTCAAGAAACATATGAAACCGATAATTTGGTATCAATTCTTAGTGTCACTTATTTTGAGCAGAAACTGTGCATAGAGACTCCATACCAGATGTCGTCTTTAGCGCCTTTGGATAGATATGGGGTTTCCGTTACACGTTGTATATTTCAATTATGTTTTTCGACTTTATATTGAATACTAGCAGTTGCTCGCGACTTCGTTTGCGTAGAAGTTTTTCCCGTGTAAATCCCGATCCCGTGGGAATTTCGCAAAATCCCGTTTTAGCGAGCATCTTCGTACTAAAATTTTGCATGGGGATTCCCATGCAAAATTTAAGAGCCTATTTTACTATTTGTAGTTTCTGAGATTTCGTGATTAATCAGTAAGTGGTATTTCACTTTTATATAGACTTTACTTTTACTTTTACTTTTGTATAGATTATATTTTATGAGTTTATTGCCTCCATATTTTTACGTTCGTAGGTACTTTTATAACATTGGATACAATAAAGGGCATATTTAATGCGATTGAGTCATGTAAAATAGAATTTAAAAAATAGCTAAATAAATATTTACTCAAGCTATACTCTTTCCCCAAAAAAATTATATCACTTCATTAGCACTAACTATACAACGTGTAATTTAAAGGGTATATACATACCAAGTGCACGGCTTCTTTGGATGATAATAAACGATATGGCAAGGGTTTTCTAATCCTATGCGTATATGTATGGAGATTAAGAAGAACGAAGGGAATTATCGTTTTATTGGCTAGTGACGTGGAAAGTCATGACTCTCATAGTGCTGTGACACGTTTGTTATTACTGGTATTCAAGAAACATATGAAACCAATAATTTGGGGTCAATTCTGTGAGTCACTTATTTTGAGCTGAAACTTTGCATAGAGACTCCATACCAGATGTTGTCTTCAGTCCTTTTGGATAGATATGGAGTTTCCGTTACACGTTGTATAGAACTTAAAGATAAGTGATAAATACAATTATTATATACGGTGTACCTAATTGTTTTTAACCGACTTCTAAAAAAGGAGGAGGTTCTCAATTCGGATGTTTGTATTTTTTTTTTATGTTTTTCCACGCATAACTCCGTCGCTTGCCAACCGATTTGAAAAATTCTTATCTTGTTAGAAAGGGTATACTTTCCAAATGGTTCCATTTTATCGAAATCGGACAAGCCGTTTCTGAAAAATCAACAAAAGTCTAAAAAAAATTTTTACATTGATGATCTTTTCGTTTGCTCTGCATTGCGTTTTTTGTTCGCGCATAACTCCGTCATTTACGAACCGATTTGGAAAATTCACTGACCCACTAAAAAGCACGAAAATAAAAACTTTTTTGCAAAAAATAAAACCGACTTCCATATCAAAACACTACAAAGCCAAAAATAATTTTAATTTCGGAAGGCGGTGTGAAAAAAAAAATACAAAACCAATAACACCGACTACTGAAATTAAAATTATTTTTGGCTTTGTAGTGTTTTGATATGGAAGTCGGTTTTATTTTTTGCAAAAAAGTTTTGTACAGCCACAGTACAGATCGCAAGTGGCACCTTAGCTAGATTACTAAGTGACCTATGTTAAAGATGTACAGAAAGTGTCCCTTTCCCCAAAGTGTGTTCACTAATTAATACAGTTTTTGTATTACAAAGATAACAAACCCAGGGTTATGTATGTTAGTGTATGTTAACGCAATAGCTGAAGGAACCCCCTTCAGCTATTGCGTTAACATGCAAATTAAAAAGCACCTTATAAAAATCTAATTACAAGTTCAATCCAATCCCTTCTTATCTGCATTTTAATTACTTTCTTCCTTGTAGCTTTATAATTTTCTCATTAATGCTGTATTTTAAAAATAATGGATTTTTGGTTTCGTGAGTTTTTGAGAGACTGGTTTTTTTTTTAAACTGGTATCTAGTCGCAGAAGGATTTGAAAAATACAAAACCAATAACACCGACTACTGAAATTAAAATTATTTTTGGCTTTGTAGTGTTTTGATATGGAAGTCGGTTTTATTTTTTGCAAAAAAGTTTTGTACAGCCACAGTACAGATCGCAAGTGGCACCTTAGCTAGATTACTAAGTGACCTATGTTAAAGATGTACAGAAAGTGTCCCTTTCCCCAAAGTGTGTTCACTAATTAATACAGTTTTTGTATTACAAAGATAACAAACCCAGGGTTATGTATGTTAGTGTATGTTAACGCAATAGCTGAAGGAACCCCCTTCAGCTATTGCGTTAACATGCAAATTAAAAAGCACCTTATAAAAATCTAATTACAAGTTCAATCCAATCCCTTCTTATCTGCATTTTAATTACTTTCTTCCTTGTAGCTTTATAATTTTCTCATTAATGCTGTATTTTAAAAATAATGGATTTTTGGTTTCGTGAGTTTTTGAGAGACTGGTTTTTTTTTTAAACTGGTATCTAGTCGCAGAAGGATTTGACATTTAAACCATGAACATGATTATTTGCCACAATCTCATAGTTAGTATACAGACTAAAACTTACAATAAATGATCAAAAATTAATCTCAACGCTGTCGGCTGGTAACACATCCAAGAGACTGGGGGCATTGCCGCGTTGTATGCCATTGCTTGCTTTTGGCCAAAGGAATGGCCAGCCTTTGGATCACGCGAAGTGTCAAGTAGCCTCTTCGGGCGAGCGGGGTGATTTTTATTCTGACTCTGACTAAAAACACACCCTGATCCCTCAGTTGCACTGTATTCTGGTACCGCGTTGTCTCGTTAGAACATTCCCGCAACCCCGGCAGACGCCTTCTATGCCTGTCTATGTAGTTAAGTTGCTTTTTAGCAACAATATTTAACTTTATAATTTATGTATACTTAAAACGTATTATTTTACTATGTCATGTTAACTTAGTTATTTTGAGTAGTGTTATGTAAATTTAACTTCGTCAACTTAACAGATGTGTTGGAAGATGACTGCGCTACTATTTCTATTCTGCTTAATCGCTAGGAAGTGGTGGCGGGCGTTATGGAGTAAGTAATCTTCCGTAAAAATAATATACCCGCGTAAATCCCAATACTGTGCGAAAATCAGGATAAATGACTTCAACTATCTATTTACCAAATTTCATTCACGTCACGTTCAGTAGTTTTTTCGAGAAAGTGTAAGAAACACATCCATGCTCGCAAACTTTCGCATTTATTATATTAGTAAGATACGATTGATGTTCAAAAAATATCTGCTGTCATCATAGGTAATTTAACAATAGATAGCATTTGATTGAGAAAAATATATTAAAGTGGGGTTTGTAGAAACTTTGCTTATTTCGGTTCAAGTGTAAATGTTGATACGATGACAAGCATGCAATGATGATGACACAATTAATACTTATTTTAAAAACATAAGTCACGTTTATTTTATGAGATACTTTTGAATGAATGTTTACGAAAATATTTTTGTGCTACAGTATCAATATAGATTTATAGCAAGTACAGTCTAGCACAGCAAACATTAACTGGGTCAAGGCGCCAATAACGTACAAAGTCCGGTAGACTTAGTGCGAAACAGCTCCAGCATCCCTATCTATTGATGCGACTGTTAACGATGTGGGTAGTTGCGGCATAAATGGGTAATAAAAACTGGCTGCCTGAATTGCTTGAACTCCTACTTAGGTTAGTAGCAAGGACTGTGGAATAATTTGAGATTAGGCTAAAACGGCAAGTTAAAGGAATTCTCACGTTTTTTATATTTTCATTTGAACGACAATATCGTGTACATACACAGTCTAATGTTTTAATAATGGTTTTGTTTGTAGGTAACTTTTTTTAAGAGAACTGAAAGTAATGTGAGTGGAATTCACATTACTAGCAATCTCGTTGACGCCTCCAGTTAAGCTAAATATGCTTGTGTCTGGAATAGGTCGCGTGTTCGAACCCAACTCATTAAGGTGGAGATCGAACATGCAACCTATCGATCACAAGGCCAACATCTTAGCCAGGGTATTCTCGCTATTTGTTGCCTTGGAAACAAAATCAACTGTGCAAAAGTAGTTACTATCTAAGGAATTGACACTAATAACATATTACACAAACAAAAAGCTATTAATAAACAATGTTTGTTATGAGCTTAATGCGAGTATTATATCAATATCCTTAGTTCCTTGCATACCTGTGACTTCCTCCATATTCATACATCTTCTCATACCAGCGGCTGCAAGAACGCATCTCATGTAAATGTAACTATGATGAATATTCCACGTCCATGGTTAGAACACTTAAAAGGTCATTTAATATTCTCATATAACCAGTACCGCGTGTTGGATACTAATTAGTCAAACACTTGGCATGCTTCAATTCCTACTTACCTTATTAAAAAAAAATTAATATTAAAAAATTAATTATTATTTCCTTTATTACATTTTATGTACATATTGTTTATATTTTTAAATATTTCTATAAAAAAAACAAAAAAACATTTAAAAATATAAAAAACAGTAGCCCACCGGTATCGGGAACAGGGTCCAAGCTACCGGTGGTCAGGGCTCTTGAGAGAGAAACCTCCTAACAATTCGCGCCGTGTCCAGAAGTACTGCTTTCTGGACCAAGCCCTTGATCCAGCTGCCCAACGAGAGCCTCCTAAGATGTTTGTCGAGGCTCTTGGCTATTATGCCATTGGCTGAGACGACTATCGGCACAATGATTGCTGTATCCACATCCCACATGTCAACAACCTCGTGAGCCAAGTCAAGATACTTAATTTGCTTATCTTTCTCGGCTTTCACGAGGTTCTCGTCATGAGGGACCGCTATATCAACAATCACTGTGCGACGCTCTAATCGGTCTATTACCACTATATCAGGCTTATTGGCAACAATAGTCCTGTCAGTGATGATAGACCGATCCCAGTACAGTGTAATATTGCCATTTTCGAGAACTGGGTCGGGCACATACCTATAGTACGGTACTTCTGATTCCACGAGATTGTATTTAAGAGCAAGTTGCTGGTGAACAATCCTAGCTACAAGGTTGTGTCTATGCAAATAGTCTCCGTTAGCCAGACGAGAACAACCGGAGATAATGTGACGAATGGATTCTCCCGGTTTGTGACATGCCCGACATATGTCTACCGTACCATCCTTCACAATATATTTCCGATAGTTATTCGTCATCATAACTTCATCCATAATTGCACAGACAAAACCTTCGGTTTCCCCGAAGAGGTCACCAAAACGTAGCCAGGCTACGGACGCTAACGTATCTACGTCAGACCCATGAAGGGCCCGGTAATAGCGTCCGTGAAGCTCCTTGCTCTGCCATACTTCTCTGCGGTCATTAGTATCTAATACTACAGGTTTGCGCCAATTCTCGGTACCTAAGGAGAGCGGAGTGAGGCCTTTGTCCACCGCTACCACATCTCGATGCATACCCACGTCGGCTTCTAGGAAATATTCCCTAAGGCTGCATACCTCGCGGTTGTGCAGGGTCTTTGCATTTAAAAAGCCACGACCCCCGCACTTCCGCGGGATATACAGCCTCATCACCGATGAACGTGGGTGATGCATTCGATTTGCAGTCAGCGTTGTGCGGACCCGCCTGTCCAAGGCGTCAAGTTCAGTCTGAGTCCATTTGAGTATGCCAAAAGAGTACATCAATACTGGCATGACCCAACCATTGAAGGCACGCACCTTGTTTCCGCCTGATAGAAGACTATTCAGTACTTTATTCAGGCGGCCAAAGAAGCGTTCCTTCAATGACTGTTTAACATAAGCAACATTGATGCCTAGTGCCTCTGACATACCCAAATACTTGTAGGTTTCAGTTGAGCCGAGGGATCTTAGGTGTATGGAATCCGAGAGCTGAGTTCCCACGGATTCCATAATCACTCCTCGCTTTACATGCATGACCGCACATTTGTCCACCCCAAATTCCATCCTGATGGCGCTACTGAAGGTTTCCGTTACCTTCAGTAGCTCCATGAGTTGCAAGTTGTTGGGGGCAAAAAGTTTCAAATCATCCATGAAAAGCAAGTGTGATATGACCTGACCACCTCTTCTCAACTGGTAGCCTTGCCCCGAACCCTCCAGCAGTGTACTGAGAGGGTTGAGAGCCAGACAAAACCACAGTGGGCTCAGACTGTCGCCCTGAAAAATACCACGCTCAATCCTAATAGGTTCGCTGTTTTCCTGGATCTGTCGACATCCTGGATAGCAGAGGACCGTCTTCCATTGCCCCATACATGACTCAAGGAAAGTGCGGAGTATTGGATTTATTTTGTACAACTCCAACACCTTCATGAGCCATGTATGTGGAACCGAGTCATAGGCCTTCTTATAATCTATCCAACATGTCGACAGATTCCTTCGGGAACGACGAACCTGTTGGTTTATGGCAATATCGATTAGGAGAAGCTCCTTAGTACCGCGGGACCCGTTCCTACATCCATTCTGAGAAGCAGACATGATTGAATTTGTATCTATGTGATTATTAATTTTGGCTCTCAGGATGGATGTAAGAACTTTATAGACCGTCGGTAAGCACGTGATCGGTCTATAATTTTTAGGTTCCGAAGTACTGCCTGATTTATGGAGCAGGTGGGTTATTCCTGTAGTTAGGAATTGAGGTAGCGATCCTAGCTCTAGGGCAGACTGGAACTGAGCGGCCAAGCGAGCGTGCGAGCTTAGAAACCATTTTATCCAGAAATTGTGCAGCCCGTCCGGCCCTGGAGATTTCCAGTTGGATAACGGACGGACTGCACGGGTTACATCTTGGGGGCTGATCGTAATTGCCCCCATTTCTGGTATAAGATCGCACGTGCGCCTGATCTCACTCATCCAGTCACCCTCGGTGTGGCTGACAGGCACCGACCAGATGCTGCGCCAGAACGAACACATGGCGTCATCATTCGGTAGGCACGTATCAGTCACACCTTGGTTAGGTCGCTCCCAGGCCCTATAAACCCACCTTTCATTGCTTTGGAATGTGCGATTCTGAGTGTATCGCTCCACCCGCCGCTTATATCGACGAATTCGATTTGCCCATGCATAGACTTTCTGCTTCAGGAAGTCGATACGCTCTGTGACGCGGGTCAGATAATCCCGAGGACTGATATCAGTCCCCGCAAACGCCCGCCTCACAAAGCGCATCACTCTAGGACGAGTGTTGCCCTGCCTGAAGCAGATAAGTTTACCAATGAGTGCTCTAGCCTCAGCAATACGACGTTCGATCCTGCCCTGCCAAGCTGGTACAGCTGGTCGAATAACTCTGTCAGTCTTTGGAAACTTGACATGAGCTACCCGACAAGCCGCTACAGCTGCACAGTATAGGATCGAATGAGTATCGGTGAGGTCTTCACTATTGTCAAAATAATTTGACAGCAGTGAATCTAGAGCACACACTAGCGCCCTATTTTTCTTATGCATGGGTAAACGAGGCAGACGAGGTCTAAGCTCAGGCGGTGTGGAGCGATACTCCCGTAATGCACACTCCAAAGCACTCCTCAATCGTTCACTGCACTGGGTACTCACGGTTATAGCCTCGTCATCATCATCTTCACCGACGTGGTCGGGTCGCGGTGAAATACTGGGTTGTAGTTGCACCGCGGCCAGTGGCGAAGCAGATGAGACACGGCTGCACCGTGATTCGAGGCGTAGTCTATCAAGTACGGCGTCATCCAACATACGGTTACGCTGGATGACCCGCACCTGATCCGATAGTCGTTGGGCCGAAACGTTGACAGCTGGTTCAAGTACCTGAAACAGAGAGAGCATCCGACCACGGTACGCAGTCAGGTTAGTTCCCCCCTCTGTAGCCCCAAAGTATGAGCGCATGACATTTTCATTGATGGAATGTGTCCATCGCATGCGCTGCACACTTCCACCGGCAGCGGGGACCCCATCGGAGGCCGGTGGGCCTCGAAGTCCTAAGCCGGCCGGAGGGCGGCCTCTTCCTCGCCGACGCGCAGGTGGTGGTGTCGTCGGCGGCGAGAAGTATTCGTCGCTCGAGCTCGACGCAGCTGCAGCGGCCGGAGTCTCTTCACTCACGGCTGGAGCAGGTCCCGGCGGCTGCGAGGCGGAGCTGAGCGACGATTCCGCAGGTGTTGGGCGTGTGGGTTGTTGTAATTGTGCCCGGCGTCTTGTCAACATTATATCATCGTCTGTATTCTATTCGATCTTCGTTCGTATTGCTTCATATGGGGTTTTTACCAAACTGGTATGTTATGCATTTCTGTTAGTTTTTTTTTTTAACTGATTTGGTTTTGTTGAACATGGTGCATTGTAATTTAATAAATATTTATTCAAAAAGAATCGCGAAGAAAATTTTTTGACAAGCCTGTTGACAGCCGGGCCACAGATTTATTCTTAATTATTATTATTATTAAAATAAGTGTTAAAGGATTTCATCAGTGCTTGATCCGGCAATATAGCCGCAAGACACTACGGACTGTAGGGCTCTGGTCGAAGATGGAGCACGCTTACCTAAAAGTAACCTATTCACTCTTGACTTAAAGACTCCTAGGTTATAGTTATCGGGAAACACAGACTCCGGCAGGGAATTCCACTCCTTAGCCGTACGCACAATGAAGGTATTCCCAAAACGTTTTGTGCGTATGGGTGGGATGTCCACCATGTAACGATGGCGCATCGCCGTTTGTCTTGTAGTCCGATGATAGAACGAGCTTGGCAGAATTAGTTTGTGTAATTCCATCGCACACTCCCCGAAATATAACCGATAGAAAACCGACAGACTCGCAACTCGTCGTCTTGAAATCTTAACGAAGATTCCTTTTTACTGGATTGTAAATAAGGAGGGTTTGTTTGTATCGTGTTTAAAGTCCAAGGCAACCAAGTCCCGCGCGACTACTGCTGTGGATAAATTAAGAAAACTAATATAACGGTTGTTAGTTATTAAATGAAACACGATTTTTATATTACAACCTTAACTCCTATCTCTGCCCTTTTTTTTCTGTGTGGGAAAATCATCCTATGACTCCAACCGCTGTGGGTGGAGCGGAAGGGAGTGTCAGACTTCTACTGACTAAGAACCCACAATGCTCCTTCTGTTAACCTTATATTCCGGGCTCGCGGTGTCTCGTTAGAAGAATTCCCGCAACCCCGTAAGAGGGCCATTGCGGCCTTATCGGGCCCCGTCAATGTTGCTGACTGGACGGTGAGCTACCCCTGCTCGCCGTCCGCAGACCCACGTCTACACGTCCTTTCTGCCCTTATGGGTTAATGAAAAAAAAATCCCGGTATCTTCGACCACATCATCACTTATCATCAGCTGAGATGGTGGTCAAACGCGAGCCTATTATCAACAAAAAAATATATATTTGAGTTATATGTATTTATAACTACCTATTTTCATGCTTTGCATCGAGACAGGGTCAGTGTTTTTATCAGTTAATTCGTAACAGACAGATAGACTTTCAAAATTCGGCATTTACAATATACCTACTATAAAGTAAAATTCATATTACGTAGGCTACCACAAATTTTACCAGAATGCTCCTGAACAATAGCTTGGTTCAGTTACGGTAGGATTTAACTGTTGTATTTTGACACAAAAACATTACCATCTACTTAGCCTTTCCCCATCTATTTAGGGGTCAGCTTCCAGTCTAACCGGTTGCAACTGAGTACTAGTGTTTATATGGTGCGATTGCCCATCTGATCTGAATCACCCAGTGGTTATTCAGATCAGGTAGGTATTCGCACCAAGGTTAGAACAGCCAGCTCAGTAGCTGGGTAAAAATACTACTAAGGCACTGTAACGGGGGCGTGTGTGTACTCGGGAATTTCAATATGCGATGGGTTTTATACTTTGTATATTATTATGTTCACATTTATGGAAGATAATTATATTTTTTCAATTTAAAACGATGTCGAGCTTGCTATGCTGGCGGCGCGGCGTCCCAGCCGGCTCTCAACTAGGCTATCACCTCCTCCGCAGACTTACATTGATTTTTAACTGGGAGAGAGAAATGTAGGGCGCTGCCTTTTAAAAATGATCGTAATAACAATAATTGTTCTTCTTGTGTGCTGCATTTTTTTATAAACGGCAAGCGCCTGAAATTGTTCAACGAACTCTTCTACAGTATCATTGGCATAGCCCGAGAACATAGTGACAATTCGCTCCATGATACTAAACAAATAATTAATGATACTGGAGACTTCCCTGCGGTATTTCGGTGGTGACCCTCTTTTACTTATTTCCTTCTTTTTTACTTTCTAGTTTCCTGAAAAGAAAACATATTTAACACTTTTTTTATCGATGGCTGCTCATCGGATCTTATGGCAATTAATGCCGGTGTTCCTCAAGGGTCTGTTCTTTCTGTGACCCTTTTTCTGCTGCATATCAATGACCTACTTCAGCTGGGAGCAGTTGGGTACGCGGATGACAGTACAGTCTCAGAGAGATACTTATCCAGTTCTAGAGCTGACAGGGACGAAATTGCCACTCTCAGAAAGGCCATGCTAGAGCGCATGAATTTGACTTTAAATCTCGTTTCCCAATGGGGCGACGACAATCTGGTCAAATTCAATGCTCTGAAAACACAGGCTTGTCTTTTCAGCGCTAAAAGGAGCCCTTTTGAATTGACCCCTACTTCCCGAAGTACATCTGTGCCAGTTACCAATCGCCTGGAGCTTTTGGGCATGGAGTTGATGTCAGACCTCAACTTCGGCTCAACCATCGAGTCAAGAGCTCAGACTACAGCAAAAAAGCTGGGAATCCTACACAAGGTGAGGCGGTATTTCACGCCTGAACAGATTCTAAATCGGTATAAAGTACAGGTCCGTTCCTGCGTGGAGTATTGCAGCCACTTGTGGGATGGCTCTGCAAAGTACCAGCTTGCTGCATTGGATCGAGCGCAGAGCTAAAAGGCGACGAGGTGCTGGTGGACAAGCTTCAGAGCCTGGCTCATCAGCGAACCGTTACTTTCCTGTTGGTTTTCTACAGATTGTACTTCAGGGAGTATGCGCCGGAGCTCCATGACCTGATTCCTCCATCTCCCTTTCACTACCGGTCTACCAGACGCACGGCTGGGTACCACCCTCACTTGGTTGATATACCGTCTTGTCGTACCAAGCGCTTCTTCCTCCACATTTATTGTGCGCACAGCCAAGCTGTGGAATTCTATGCCGGCTTCTGTGTTCCCTGCCACTTATGACCTTTCAGCCTTTAAAGCACGAGTAAATAGGCATCTTCTGGGCTCGCTCGTCCCATCTTAGACCTCATCTATCGCTTACCATCAGGATTTTTTTATTTATATACATCTTATGCAAATTATGGTTTAAAATGTGACTTTAAATAATTGTGGTATCTTACCCTCACTGGCATTTTAATTCTTACACCAATTTACCCTAAATATAATATTTATAAATAATTTCGCGAAAAACAACTTTACAACAGCAAAATCGGTTAAATGGTTCAGGCGTGAAACATAACGATTTACTTTTGTATTTATAACTAGCTTTTGCCCGCGACTTCGTTCGCGTGGATTAGTTACTTTGGGCTAACGTTAAATTTAACCCCGATTTTGAAGCATTCTTCATTGGCGCTCCGCTCCTATTGGCCTTAGCGTAATGATATATAGCCTATATTCTCTATAAATTGACTACTTAATTAAAAAATAATTTTTCAATTCGAACCAGTAGTTCCTGAGATTATCGCGTTCAAACAAACAAACAAACTCTTCAGCCTTATATTATTAGTATAGATAGCTGTTGCCCGCGACTTCGTCCACGTCTCCGTCGTTTTTCGTAAAAAAAAGTAGCCTATGTCCTTCCTCACGGTTCAGTGATTTTGATGTAACAGACAGATTAACTTTCGTAATTTAGTAGGGAAATATAATATGTCAATCTATAATACTGTTGAAAAATATCGCAATACCGAACCTATCAATATTATTGTTAATAGCTGTGCCTGCGACTCCGTCAGCGTGTAACTCCTTGTTTGTTATTAAGTTAATGTATTGGTAATATTGTTCAGATCACGTTCACATGAGGTTTAAGTACCTATAGAACGAAAATACTTCAGCACAAAGCTTCCGCGTTCTTTTAAATTGGAATGGAAAATTATTTGGTATTATGGGAATTCTGGGAATAAAGACGGTTTCTCCTGCACCGCAACCTGTTAAAATTTGAGCCTCGATTATATTTTGTTGCAACTGGGTTACTTTTAGCCGAGTTCCATTGCAAAGTTGTGGTCGTTTTAAATTTCGGAGCAGAATAATAATCAGAAAGCTTCGAACTGCTAAGCTATTGGGAGTTACACGTGTTATTGTGAGTTAACCATAAAAGATAGATATATGCTGTCGTGGGATATTTTTTATATAATTTTAATGAGAACATTTCCGTCATAAATGATTTCTGTGTAGCTTTAACCATTAAGGTTGCACTCGCGACGGAAGCTTAAAAAATGGAGTAACTTCTCCCGTTTTCCCAACATTTCTCTTCACTTCTCTGGTCCTATTAATTGTAGCGTGATGAAAAGTATACTATAACCAGCTCAGGAGTATGAAAAACAGTTGTACCAAGTTTCGTTAAAATCCGTCGAGTAGTTTTTGTTTCTATAACGGTTATACAGACAGACAGACAGACAGACAGACAAAAATTTTACTGATTGCATTTTTGGCATCAGTATCGATCCCTAATCACCCTCTGTTAGTTATTTTGTAAATATATTTCATGTACAGAATTGACCTCTCTACAGATTTATTATAAGTATAGATATAAGTAAGGAGTTAGGATTAGTAGGTATTCGGTAAACTTGCATGTCAGTCGCTTACTCTCGCTTGGTCCTGACTCCCAACCCCGCGTGTAAGCTGCCGTCTTCCGCTCGATTTTAGTGATATTTTAATGTAGACAAGTAAGTAGGTATATAAAGCTTTGTTTGTAAAAGCGGGACATTTTTGTTCTCGTTGGAGACAGACAACAGCCTGAAAGCGGGACAATCCCGCCTAAAGCGAGACGTATGGTCACGTTAGCCATAACCCAATACGCAAGCCCCGTGCGGATTGGTGCATGTTGTATGTCTTTGAAAATTTCTCTCTTATCCTTTACCGTTTTAAATAAAATGGTGATGGTGAAAATAGCTCAAAGTAAGGCGCCTGTCTGGGTTTGAAACCGCGGTCAATAACTCGCAAGTCGTGCCCATAACCAATAGGCAGACTTTACTTCATTTTGTTTTCTAAAGATGTTGAGGAAAAGAGTGGAAATCTTTCACTCTTTCCCTTTAAGGCTCTTCTGGAGGAATCTGTTAAATCTTGTGACATAAACAGTCAAATCTTTTGATCCTGTTGACTGAGGGTTTGTTCTTTTTTTACAACTAAAAGAGACTGTAAATACGAGTATCTGACACAACCTCAGTTCGGTATCGTTCTGCGTTCAACAGTAAAAGGATCTTCACAGACAGACAGACGGCGGACAATAAAGTGATCGTATATGGGTACCGTTTTTATAAAAGACAAAAGCAATATTGTTTGGGATGGAATAAAAATACAATTTCTAACAAAGTATCATATAAACGTCTTGTGTAAATTCACAGATGTCTTCTAGACGGTGTACCTAGTACATATGTTTCGTTGCAAAGTGCACTAACACCTCTGAACGGTTGTATTGCCAGTTGCAACGTTAGATAATACCTATATACTGTTACATGCTTACATTGTCAGAAAAGGAACAAAGGTAAGAATAGAAGGAGAGATTTAAAATAATGTGTACCAGTTAGAGACTGAACACTGAATTGGGAGATATAAATTAAGATTTCATTAAATCCTACTTATTTTCCATGGAAGACAGTATACTATCCCATCTTCCTAGCTCGTCTTGCTGTGCTGGCGCTGCCGCTGCAGCTGCAGAGAATCTCAAGCGGTGGTTATATATTTTCGAGCCGTTTGCCACCTGGGATTCCCTGAAACTGGAAAACCCGAGGATCCTAGGGTCCGAGTACTCACAACTTATTTAAAGATATTTCCAGACGCCTAGTTGACACTCCGCGTGACACAGGAGCTAGCTTTTACCAAGGACAGAGTTTAAGTATTGCCATACAACGTGGCAATGCCGCCAGTCTTATGGGCACATTACCAGTGGACAGTGATGCGCACTAATTTCTGGACGCCATATTTAAGATTATTTTTAGATATAATTATGTACCTATGTAGTTAAGAGTTTATATTTTTCGAGACATTGTGTTAATTTATTTGACATTCATAAATGCGAAAATCTGAAAAGAAAAATATATATATAAAGTCATAGATAGCAGCTAATAAGTAATCTTCGATTCGACCAATTAGTGTTTTCATAAGACAAAAGCTAAATGCTTGTTTGTTACCTACTACGCGAAATTGTTGTCTAAATGGCATTTTTATCTAGTCATGAGAACTGGAATTTAAAGTGACAAAACCAGATATTTTATACACAACTTACATTTAGATGTCAGATTAATTAAACAAGAAAATCTAACGACGTCATTATCTGCTCAGCCTTTTCTCTCATTTTTATGTTGGGATCGTATACAGATGAGTAACAGTATTTTACATTTGCCAACTGCCTTCTTATCTCTATCATCCAGTAACTGGGTAAATTTGCTGGCTTCTGACTACCCTAGGTCAAAGACATACAAATATCAACAGGTTAGTGTATTTTCCGAGACATGAAACAATTTCGACATGTTAAGATCCCACAACCGACTGAAGTTGGTAAGCATTGCTTAACTTTAAAGAGCATCCCGTAAAAAAGTGTATCTAATAATTTTACAGAAATTAACATAACGAAGTGAGTAATTACATACCTAAGCTTCGGAAGTCAGTGATTTTTCTTTAGATATTTTTTTGGCAGAGCTTGCCAAACTTACCACTAAACGAAATTAATAATCACGTGAAAAGACTAAGTTATCATGGAGAAACTACTGTTTCTGTGATAAAACTGACCTTAGAAATTAAACCTTTATACCTTTAATATTATTATTGAACCCTTTCTTTTAAAGTCAGTTACTTGAAAAGAGAAGATTCTTAATACTCATAGTCTATGTGAATATTCTAAACAACCTCAGTATATTATAAATCTAATCACATAGCCAAATAATTAGAAATGTCATTCAACGCTCCCTCGAAATAACCCGGAACCGATCCCTTACTGATTCGGGGAGTAGTATCTATTACAGATGTATTCAACAGCTGACATATTTAGATAATAAAGTTGAAACGTATTTTGTATGCGGGTTATCTATGTTTTCTGATAAATTGTCTGGCAGTTTGAGTGCATTTTGCGGCCTACCCAAAGGTATTGTTGTACCTTGGTATTGTTCGTCAAATCGTTAAGCTCCTTGTTCTAAGTTGAGCTATACGCTATACGTCATTTGACAAATGCTTGCGCTGTATGGACAGGCCCACTCAAATCTGTAAGCATATTTCTTCAAAAGACCGCCTCAGACTGAAACCTACAAGGTTCTCATATAATTAAACCAGTGTAGATTGTATGGACTTTAAAAGAGACGGACCTCTGAGTTTGTTTCGGTGTTTCTTCTCAGGGTAGTCAGTTAGGAAACACCGGCCTCATCTAGTTAATATTGTATTTGTAATAAGTTAAAAATGCAATCTGTAAAATTGTTGTCTGTCTGTCTGTCTGTATAACCGTTATAGAAACAAAACCTACTCGACGGATTCTAACGAAACTTGGTAAAATTATTTTTCATACTCCTGAGCTGGTTATAGTATACTTTCCATCACGCTACCATCAATAGGAGCAGAGCAGTGAAGGGAAATGTTGGGAAAACGGGAGAAGTTACTGCATTTTTTTAAGTTTTCGTCGCGTGTGCAACCTTAATGGTTAAAGCTACACAGAAATCATTTCATGACGGAAATGTTCTCCTTAAAATCATATAAAAATATCCCACGACAGCATATGTCTATCTTTAATGGTTGACTCACAATAACAAGTGTAACTCCCGATAGCTTAGCAGTTCGAAGCTTTCTGATTATAATATTTGTCTACTCTTACGTTTATAACACTCTCAGTCACCCCTAAATGAAAAAGTTAACATTATTAACTATTCCATAAAAAAGAATCATATAAATCGAGATCATAACAATCATATAGATCGAATCAAGGAAAACCAAAGTTATGCATGAAATACGCTAATAATAAGCCATCGCGCGTGAATACTGAATCATGCTATAAGGATTATTTTTGAGAATCGGTCGCCGCGCTCGACGCGTCTAGCGGGCGAAGGTATGAAATTTCGTTCTATAGGTACTTAAGCCTCATGTGAACGTGATCTAAACAATATTACCAATACATTAACTTAATAACACACAAGGAGTTACACGCTCACCGAGTCGCGGGCACAGCTATTTAACAATAATATTGTGAGGTTCCGTATTGCGATATTTTTCAACAGTATTAGAGATTGGCATATTATATTTCCCTACTAAATTAAGAAAGTTAATCTGTCTGTTACATCAAAATCACTGAACCGCGAGGAAGGACATAGGCTACTTTTTTTTTACGAAAAATGACGGAAACGCGGACGAAGTCGCGGGCAACAGCTATCTATACTAATAATATAAGGCTGAAGAGTTTGTTTGTTTGTTTGTTTGTTTGAACGCGATAATCTCAGGAACTACTGGTTCGAATTGATTTTTTTTTTATAATTAAATAGTCAATTTATAGAGAAAGGCTATATATCATTACTCCAAGGCCAATAGGAGCGGAGCGCCAATGAAGACTGCTTCAAAATCGGGGTTAAATTTAACGTTAGCCCAAAGTAACTATTCCACGCGGACGAAGTCGCGGGCAAAAGCTAGTTATTATATAAAAATATGTGTATTTTCTAATAATATGAGTGATGATAGATCAAATAGAAAAAAAAGTTCAACCCATTTACCCTATTGTTATGTTACAACGATAACTTATAATTTGGACAATGCCTCAAATCAACAATTATAATATTGCTGGCACGTTAAAGCTTAAATACTCTTAATGTAAATGCGAGAATATTGTTCCGTGACACTTAAATTCGTTTTGATTTATAATTACATTTGTTAGACTCGTTTAAAGAAAACTCCGTGCGTCTCATGTATTACTTTTATTCATACATTTATAACTTTTTCTATATTTCAACAGTACAGTAAAATATTCCAATACTTAGAGAAATACTACACTCTTCGCTGGTTACAACAAGAATGCCGAGTCAGCCTCACGTATAGACTTTTATACATTCTGTCATTACGCCTTCTACCGCGTTTTATGAGAATAGTTATTTAACAACTACCCTCAACAAACAATAACTGAATCGAGTTTAACAAAATATACTTCCATTTTAAATTAAACCTAACACTCGTCCATCCTGACAGCGTGTATGCCCTCATACACGTATCTTGTGATAACCTAACACTCGGCCGACTAGACATTCTTTACAATTTATAAAAATTTTACGATTAACAACATTAATCAATCCTCATATCCATTACATCTAAAATCTAGTAGGAGCAAACCTGGTCTCGCAATAATTAACTACAGTGAGCAAATCTGTTCTCACATAAGACAAGGACGTGTGAGCTAACCTGTTCTCACAAATTATCCATTTATCAATATAGAAGGAGCAAACTTATTCTCACTAAAGATTTACTAAGCAATTCATTGCTCATTTTTATTACATCTAAAATTTAGTACGAGCAAACCTGGTCTCGCTATAGTAGTAATTAATTAAAGTGAGCAAATGTGTTCCACATAACACGAGTTATTTGTGAGCTAACCTGTTCTCTCTAAAGCTTTACTGATCAAATCAGTCCTCATGTACATTACATCTAAAATCTAGCAAGAGGAAACCTGATCTCAAAATACTGGTAATTAACTCTGGTGAGCAAAACTATTTCCACAACATGAGAATGTGTGGGCTGTTCTTACAGATAATATAGATATAGAGTGAGCAAATCCATTCTCATTAAAAAATTACACAGCAAATCAGTTCTCATATCAAAACATTTAAAATATAGTACGAGCAAACGTGGTCTTGAAATATTAGTTATTAACTAACCTAGTGAGCAAATCTGTTCCCACATAACACTACAGTGTGTGACTGTGAGCAAGCCTGTTCTCACAAAAGTTTACAATCAGTCAGCATGTTTATTACATTTGTTCATAAAACCATTTATCGATATAGAGTAAGCAAATCTGTTCTCACTAAAGATTTACTAAAAATAAAACTTACAATCTTATAACCTAGTGATATATAGTTATATGGTAGTGAGCAAATATGTTCTCACTCAAGGAAAATAATGCACTAAGTACAAATCCAACGTTATAGCTTACTTCAACAATTTAACTTAAACAGTAACTTAGTAGTACATATCACTTGCTCGTATAATCTAAACAAAAGACATCATCATCTTAATAATTGCAACCAAATATAGTTACAGAACACATCTATATTACTTTTACTAATACCACAAGCAAATATTACAGAAGTTTTATCATAAAAATTGTTCTAACAACAAAAACTTCAAAATTACTTTAAACTCATACACATTAGTTTTACTCAAATATGATATAATATGTAGATACTGATCCATAATCCGGCCCTTCAATGTACTTATATATATATAAAATATGGTTTAACTGAAATACATACTATATTGAAGTTTAAAAGGCTCGAGGTCGAGCCGCTCAGATTATTATATTGTACAAGAGCCATTAGTAATTCTTACAAATTATAATTTCTTTTATTCTATCTTGTACATATTGACATTCTTAAGACTTTTTAATTCTTTAGACATGAACAATTGCTTTAATTATAAAGCATATATATATAATTATATATTTTTGTAATGTGTACGTGTGTGTAATTATTATGAATATTTGAAATATGTAGGTTGTATAAACATCGGGATAAACATACATTTTTTTTCGACACATGCTTTCGCTTTCTGGACGAGCCCACTCAAATCTGTGTGCATCTTTACCAGGGTCACAATGATTCGACCAGTACAGATTGTACGGGCTTCAAAACAGACTAATTTCATTTAATAATGGCTGTCCACTTCATCGCCTATTCTATCGATATCGCTATCGTCATTAGCTTGCATGGATTAATATTTCATACGGTTTGCAGCTACAGAAGAGCCGCTTTTGTGCTTCATGTTACTGTACGCTGGATATTATTTTATACCGTTTATTTCCCAATATCCCCTACGCG
This sequence comes from Tholera decimalis, assembly GCA_943138885.2. Taxonomy (NCBI): domain Eukaryota; kingdom Metazoa; phylum Arthropoda; class Insecta; order Lepidoptera; family Noctuidae; genus Tholera; species Tholera decimalis. Next base: position 13,600,958 of record OW964569.2, read on the forward strand.
AAATAAACACAAGAACATACGATAGGAGTAATACTTTTACAGTTATTGTAAAAAGCCATTTGCGTTAGTTTAACTGAATCCCTTCGTTGTATATAATTATGTCATTTTTTTTGTGAGCTGGTTTCCTATTTTTGTCCTAATAAATCTTTTGTTATCTGTTCACCATTAACCATGTTATTTACTTGTTTTCTAAGTGTTTTCAAATGTATGTTAACACGGGTCTCTTGGGAAATTTTGTCTAGGAAACGGTTTATGTCACCGTTTCTACCAACTCCAACCTTTACCCCGTTTAGTATTGTTTATGCCCCATTGAATTTTCACTACCTGGATATCCAAATTCTTTGCATAATTATTTAAATTTTAGGCGGTTAAACAACCGACGATATTATATTATTAAAAAGGAATCCATATTATTAAGGAGGAATTCGTTATATACCCTCTTTCATAGAACATAGTATACATCTATTTATATTATAGAAATTAAGTTTGCTAGAAAATACGTGTCTTTCATTAAAACCCGTGGTGATAACCATCCTGACTGATCAGTTAGATACAAGAATTAAATAGTCCTCATGTTATGTCGATGATAATAAACGCTTTAAAAATGTACATTGAAAAAACTAAAATATTAAATTTTAAATCCCAGAAAAGTAAACATATCCTCCTTAAAATTGCACCTAGAGATCAAATAGCTGAGCAGGTACACATAACAAAAATTTTGGGTATAACTCTTGATCACATATAGGTACATAATAATATAATTTCAATAAATCAAATGGGCACTGTATCCTATAATTGACATTAAATAAATGAATATCTAAAAAAATATTTTTAAAAACAAAAACCGAAACCGGGAATTTCTGGCATAGCATTCGGGTATGATAGCTTTTCGTAATTGGCAACGCTGGTGTGCTTATACTTCTCTTATTTCAATTTTTATTGCAACGTTTTTCGCTTTGCGATTTTATATGCGTTTTATGGTTTTATTCTAACAACTTTGGCTTGATAACGGACTCTCTTGGTAGACTCGGCTGTGTATAAAGGACTCTGTGACCCTTACTACCTGGCTATTTTCGGACTTGATTTCGATAAATTGATTATTTTTGTGTCTTCAAGTGTCCGTTAGTAAAAATTGATTTACTATGATTCCATAAAATATTTAGAGTCTATCTAAGTCATTTTCGATTCAAACGATTCTTAGGCGTGATATGTATGGAGCCGGAACAATATCCTTTTACTATGGACTGGACTGATTCTTGCAAACTATTATTTAAATCCAATAACCTATTCACAGTTCCTTGTATTGATACTTGAAAAAGCCAAATTTGTAAAAAAATAATTCTTCACTTTTTGAAGCTAATAAAAATAATAATACGCGGAAAGTTACACAACATCAATTAAAATTGCCTGTACCTAGAATAGAATTATTCAGCTGTGTTTATATGGCCCCGCTTGTTTATAATTCCATAACAAAATTTATTACCGATCTTCCCTACAGAAAATTCTGCTGTTTTTTTTTTAAAAGTGGCTCATCTCTCAGTTTTTATTCAATAGCGGAGTTTTTTTTTTTTATTAAAAAAAGGTTCTTGTCCATTACAGAAATATATTGTAAATTTATTATTATTGTATAAGCTCTGGGTGGAAATTTTGGTAGTAATGTTTGGTTTGTTTTTATATTTTGTTTTTACTTCATGTTTTTAAAATATTATTGCAAGTATTCAATTAGTTATAGTTAAGATTAACATGATAACGGTTAATATTTCGACTGGTTTTTGTTATTCTATGACACTTATTATTATTATTATTTTAATCTATTTAGGTACACGTTTTTATGTTTTCTAAAATTTTATTTTTAGTATTATTGTATTAATTTTATGTTTTGCCGAATCCCACAAGGTCCATAATTGTATCTTAGCTTTAAGCGATTATTATTACATCTAAAACGATATTATGGAACGAAAACAAATATATTAATAAGAATCAGATTTCCTACGTAGTTCAGTGTCTCCCAGTTAGAGAGAAAGTAACTCTGTATAAAGCGCCATGCAGCGTTTTGCACTTGATTTGTTATACTCCACGGTACAGTCAAATTTCAGCTACATTAATGGTAAAATACTGACCTAAATTCCTTATTCATTTATTCTTGCTAAATGCTGCTACAAAATTTATCTTCCATATAATACTTACATTAATAGTAGCGGGACCAATTGTTCTAAGTCTTTAGAGATAATTAAAATTATTAATCTTATAAAGTGGTCCTGAATGCACCTATCTAGGGCAACTCAATTGTGAATGCTACTGAGATGTAGTTGTGATTTATCTTTGTAAACGTCAACGTGAGGTAGTTCAGTGAAATTTTGGTCCGCCAGAATAGTCCTGTCTAAAAGATAACCTTTGAAATATCTTACGCAAAACGTTGCCCTTTACACATTGTATTTCCAAACCCAGGTCAAAATTCCCTAAAGACTTCAAGTTAATACCCGAAACCTGTCATAATAGATTTCCTATAAAGCATTCCCTTATTAATGTGACGTCACTCCCATCAGTATAATATAATGACTTCATTGACCTTAACTAGAAATTCTGACTCAACGTCATTCAATTTATTTTATAACTATTGTATGCCCTAAGGGTGGGACACAGCTGATCTGTATTCAATATGGAAGATCTGTATCATGTACTACCTATGCAATGACCCACAATAAAGGTTGTATTGATTGATTAACATTATTTTACGAACTTCATCATGTCATCAGTTAAAAGAGAGCTATCCGGTAAATTCTTAAATTTATGAATGCGTTCAAATGAATTACCAGAATCCTTATACTCATTAATAAATTGTAATAGTTGATCAGGATTAGAACAGCGCAATGCTAATTTTTATTTCTACAATAGGACTCGATTTAAAAGGCTTGTACTTCTATATTTTTGTTTTAGAATATATAATTATATATATATACATTATACCATATCTATATTAATTTTATAAAGTAGAAAAGGTTCTTTGTTTGTTTGAACGCGCTAATCTTCGAAAGTACTGGTTGGATTTGGGGTGAAATTTGGTATGGAAGTAGCTTGAAGCTCGATTATTTTATTAACTTAACTTATTTCTCTTTTACCCGACTGCAAGAGAAGGAGGTTATATTTTTAACGTGATAAAGTCCACGGGAGAGAAGCCCCGCGCGACTACTAGTATATTGTATATACATGTAAAGCACGGAATGATAATTTAATAAGATGTATTTGTAACCACAGCGATTATTTTCATTGTATTGTAGCCTATCAATACTCAGTGAAGAGCGTTGTGGGCTGCAATATTGATTAAATGTTTTGTGTATTTATTCTTTCTGTGTTTTGTATTGTGGCTGTTGTGTATTGACAGTGTGAACAGTGTTATTCTTCTTAAATATATAATATATAATAACTACTCACAATAATAATAAAGTTCCATTGATTCATTCAATAGACTATTACGGTCTAAGTATCTCTTCCAAGAGGTGACTGATTTTAGTTACAAGAAAACGTGTTCGTTAATTTTTCTTGCTATTCTCGTCATAAAAATGAAATTGTGTTTAAAAACTTTCGTACCAAACTTTTATCATCCCAGCCATACACTAAGGCACATTCGTTTTTTTTTTATCCAAATACGAAATCGTTAGTTTCTAGAAAAGGGGTCAAAATTTGGGAGATTTTTTTTATAATTTAACTTTTTATTAATGGGATTACTAGGGTTTGATGGCTGAGATGGTAAATTTAATCTATAATTTTCGCAATAACGTTAGTGGAAAAATCAAATGGGCGGCGAGTCTACTTACGATCTACATTACATTAAAACTATGACTAGGGGATTCAGAGAAAGAAATGCGTCTGCACCTATAAGCACGCGATCGCCTCTTGCTCTCACGGTACCTTTTCTATGCTCTTCAGGGTCAGTATTCCGACCACGAGTAGCCCGGTTAAGGCCGCGGCTGGGCCCGTTTAATTTACTTCGCACGTAGTCAGATCCAGGATTGTCCTCACGTGGTAGACGAGATTCACTACTTGTTGGAGTTTGCAAGCATCGGCGTTTACGTTTTGCCTCCTGATCGTTATTGTCCGTGATCTGCGAACTCAAACAAAATAACCATATTTGAGAATACTTGTAAGAATATATAGATTGTTTTTGTTTTTTTCTAATAAGCGTGGCTGAAGGAATTCTTTATCTAATAATAATTTAGTAAATGTAATAAGTCCTTATTTGTTAATGTTGTGGTGTATAATAAAGAATATATCTATCTACGAGTTATATACTGTGGTTTGATTTATATCTGTGTTAATTAGTTTTCTTTTTTTTACACCGTCATAAACTTTCTCACTGCCTGCCAATCCCGACACTATCGGAGAGTAACCCCGACCAAGCACAGGATCTACAGACGAAGCTTAACCCTTCCTTATTGAACACAACACTGGAGAGTAGCCCCGGTCAGAAACATTCAACAAGTAAGTCCCTACCTAACGTGGGTATTCTTAAAACAATTATGAAATTAAATCTAATAACCGTCTGCAACCTTACACTGTCAGAGAGTAGCCCCAACCAAGTGCAAAATCCACAGACAATTTTCAATCCTTCCTTATTGAACACAACACCGGAGAGTAGCCCCGGTCAGAAACATTCAACAAGTAAGACCCTACCTAAACGTGGGTATTCTTAAAACAATTATGAAATTAAATCTAATAACCGTCTGCAACCTTACACTGTTAGAGAGTAGCCCCAACCAAGTGCAAGATCCACAGACAATTTTCAATCTTTCCTTATTGAACACAACACCGGAGAGTAGCCCCGGTCAGAAACATTCAACAAGTAAGACCCTACCTAAACGTGGGTATTCTTAAAACAATTATGAACTTAAAACAATTATGAACTTAAAACAATTATGAAATTAAATCTAATAACCGTCTGCAACCTTACACTGTCAGAGAGTAGCCCCAATCAAGTGCAAGATCCACAGACAATTTTCAATCCTTCCTTATTAAACACAACACCGGAGAGTAGCCCCGGTCAGAAACATTCAACAAGCAGGTCCCTATACAACGTGAAAAAATAAATAATTTTATTATTTCTATTTTCTGATGCAAGCCACCCAAGAAAACTATTAAATTATTTTATTATTAAAACTAACAAAGCTCGTGCTATTGCAGTTCTTATTATTCCGCTAGCGATTTGCACCAGAAAAGCAAACAACCTGTTTATTTAATTTTCATGCACAAATTTTAACGAAATAAAATGATTATAGACGTGTACTTACGTGAAACGCAGTTTCATCCCACTTCTGAAGTGTTAGACTCGTTTAAAGAAAACTCCGTGCGTCTCATGTATTACTTTTATTCATACATTTATAACTTTTTCTATATTTCAACAGTACAGTAAAATATTCCAATACTTAGAGAAATACTACACTCTTCGCTGGTTATAACAAGAATGCCGAGTCAGCCTCACGTATAGCCTTTTATACCTTCTGTCATTACGCCTTCTACCGCGTTTTATGAGAATAGTTATTTAACAACTACCCTCAACTAACAATAATTGAATCGAGTTTAACAAAATATACTTCCATTTTAAATTAAACCTAACACATTGTACTATGTTAATATATCTAAACTGTATATATACGGTATCTCATACGAGTACCTCAACTATGGATAAATACATTGTGAAAATCAATTACGTTTTGAAAAGAATAACCATGTAGATTCTTACCGGTTCTTCTCCATAGGAAACGACCAATTCGAACTATGCACTAGCTTCTGACGATTTCTAAGTGCCGTTATAAGTGTAGACTATGTGAGAAAAAGTATTGAAAGCTGCACTTTATTTATTTGACTTAGTGTTCAAATCGGTGAAGGAAACATCACACCAAAAGTTCGAATACATGCGACATACGACAACCCGCACTGGCCCCACGAGGTGGATTTGCCCATTCCCTCTCATGGTGCATCCACACATGGCGCTGGCTTATGCCGCCGGGTTTGCCACCGGCTTTCAGACTGCCTTGCCGCTGAATTTGCCGCGGGCTTTAGCGGTGGCCTGCAGATGCGGTTGCAATTTTCACAGTAGTGTTGTGACTATCGTCGAAGTTAGTCGTGTACATAGGATTGGAAGATGTTGTACAATAATATACAGTTGCGTGTGTCGCAAGTCTAGTGATGTACGTTATTCCTCTGTATCGAAGCCGCAAGCAAACTGCAGCCGGCAAAGAAAAGCCGCGCGTGCCGCAGGTAAAAGATGCGCGTGCCGGAGGCGATGCCGCCGGCTTGGCCGCCGGGTTGGTCCTGACGTTAGGCCTGTGTCCCCGCAGTGGGAACATAATAGGCTGAATTATTAATTTTACTAGAAGAGACCTTTTGATTACAAACTACATTTAAACAAAATCCACCGAATCAAATATCTTAGCCTCGAGTTATCTGAAAGCGGCATTTCAATTTACATTTAAATATAAATTTTCTATGAAGAACATTATTTTATGAAATAATATAGGTATAAGAAGATTTCTCTGTAATGTCACTGACACGTTGAGATATAACGCGGATTTTGAACTCTGAGTATCCAATTGAAAATCCACTCGCAAACGTCTCAAGATGTCTAGGAAAGTTTCCAAGGTATACAAACTAATAAGTTTACTTTCGTCTAGGTACCTTCTCTTAAGTTATTAATTAACAATATGAAAACCGTTTGAGGCGACATTTAATATAAATAACATTGTTTCTCTCTTTTTAAGTTGTTGTTATTATGTAGGTATGTCTTTGTTTCTGTTTTTATCACCGATTTGAAAACCACTTGATCGCACATACATTGCCCCGACGCACGAAAACTATGCGAGTTTTTGCTCCTATATATTGGCTACGATACACGAACCATTTTAGTTGTGACCAAGTATTAGGCCTGTGTGCATGCTAAACAATTACAAATTTTAAATTTTTGTATCCAATTTATAACGCATAATAATGCTTTCATGCACGTTGAAGTGGTGTGGAAAACATTCCCAGACATCTAGATACCAAATGGATGACATAACTATTCATCAGTAATGAAATAATATGAAAATTATTTATCATTTTATCCGATTATAAGCTACCGCAGAGGTCCATTTAAAATGGTGGTTTGGGTGGTCAAGGACAAAATTGTGTCGCGCGTTGATGTCTTTTGGAAATGTCTCTTTCTTACATGAAGAAATTCTAATTCTTTTATCCCTGTCTTTTCATCTGTATTTTTATCGTAAAAATCTGTGCTGTTACCTATAACGGCTGGATACGATATCGATAATTATAAAATTAAACTTATTTTTTTGTAATTCAATTCAGATAGTTGTCATAAAATACCTATCTACATTAACCGACTTTAAAAAAATTGGCCAAGTGCGAGTCAGACTCGCCCATGAAGGGTTCCGTAGTAACTATAATAATATAATATAATAATTATGTATATTTATTTGACGAATAAAAATAAACTTAAAATTTCTTAAAACTAGCTTATTTATTTACATTTTTACAACTACGCTAAATAACTTTGTTTTTCATAGTGTTTGTATGAATTACAAAGTTATATTTGTGGTTTTAGAAAATATGCTGTATTTCAAAAACTGCTGAGCCGATTTCGTTCAAACCAATTTTGGTTGAAAGTTTACAAGACATATATTTTTTTTAGATTTTTCACGCCATTATTATAGAAGTTAGAGAGGGGAACACACATTTTACCACTTTGGAAGCTTATATCTTTTAAACGATTGACTTTATGAAAAAGTGGTTCTAGAAACCCTTGTATCATTTTTAAAGACCTGTCTATAAATACCACACACGTATAGGTTTCATGTAAAAAATATTTTCAGTTCTAGTTCCATGTATGGGGACCCCCTTTATTTTAAATATTTTTTAATTTTATCTTTAAAATAGAAAAGCGGTTTACAGAATACATCTATCTACCAAGTTTCACATGTATAGTTTCAATTGTTTCGGAATAAAATGGCTGTGACATACGGACGGAAGGACAGACAGACAGACAGACAGACAGACAGACAGACAGACAGACGGACAGACATATCGAAACTATAAGGGTTCCGTTTTTTGCCATTCGGCTACGGAACCCTAAAAAGGAGAAAGTTCAGATATTTTTTCTTCTGTGTGACATGCATGTTTTCATTTTAGATTTCCCAAGATTCCATATTAAAAAGAAAAGTGGATGGATAAGGTTACTAGGCAATATTGGTTTCTAGTTTGGTTTTTATTGATATAATGTTGATGTTCAAGACTGCAATTGGCCAGTGCAACGATAACTGGGGTGTCCGGAACTGTCCACGATACGTGGAGCCTACCGTTGCTTTTCAAACAAAGTTCTTACAAAGGCCTACTTCTACTAGGCTTCGGCCTACAACCATATACATAAATAGTTACAAATAACACTCACCTGAGCTGTAGACGGCAACCTGGATCTGTTTGATCACGTCCAAAGTGTGGTATGTATGTAATATGAGGTGAGTAATTGAAACGTGTGATGTAAGTTACGTGTTCTAGGACGTTCACAAGGCGTCAATCTCCAGATGGCGCGGGTCCAAATCAGCATCACACCTAACTCGTTTCCAGCAAGCGCGTGCTACGCGGTGAGGCAATAAGGCGATGTGTTCCGAGAAATATCCCTGGATTCTCGTCAATCCGGGATTACAAAGTTCAATTAAACACTGTTCACAATCAATCTGCTCATATCTCGTGAGATCCAATTCGATTTCCAACAAATTCCGCGTGTCAGCCCGACTGACGACAATACGGCGTATGATCCAAAAATATCCCGGGGTTTTCAATTAATGGGGATTACAATTTCCAACCAATCGTTACTCGCGACCCAATTATCGGTTTCAACACGCGATATTTTACCAATTATAATTAACTCAACAGGTCCCAAAAAGCGGACATTTTTTCCAAGCAAGCAAGTCTATCTGTCAAAGTCAAGTAATGTCAAGATCAAATTCTTTATGTCAAAAGGGTGCGTTCTGTTTCACGTCGGACCGAACAGTTGAGAAAAGTCAAAATAATATAAGATACCTGGTTAGGGAGTACAGCAACCTAGAATAGATAATAAGTAGATATAATCATAGAATAGTATCGAAGATTGTACATGGTAGATATAATATTTGTGTTTATGTAGAGTCGTTTTTTATCATGTAGAATTATTTAGTTTGATTGTATCATTTAGTTATTATCTAGAATCATTTCGTTTGTAAATAGCATTTTGAGAGGCAATGTACATAAGATAGTATAGTATATGCATGTAAATGCCGGCCGTAGATTGGTGGACGCGGCATAAGTAAAAATCGAACGCTCTCCACGCGCGCCGCCTACGACCGCGCATATAAATATGGCCGCCCACTGCGTGGGACGGCAGTAAAAATACCCAGCTATAAAAATACCCAGCTAGCCCTATTCGCCGACGATACGGCTATCTATTATACCGGTCTTAAACCCGATGCCATCGCTCGCACTCTCCAAACTTCCGCAAACACTCTGGCCAAGTGGTTCCGGAAATGGAGAATCGAAGTCAACCCAGACAAAAGCCAGGCAGTCCTCTTTTCTAAACCGCGGATAAACCCACCCTCCCCCCGTCCGATTACCATGTACGGCAAGCCGATCCCTTGGGAAAAGCAAGCCAAATACTTAGGCGTGGTCCTCGACAGACACCTCTCCTTCGCTGAGCACATAAAGCAGGCACGTTCGCGCGCCACTTTCGCTCTAGGTAACCTCCACTTCATTCTTAGCTCTCGCAGCTCAGCACTCAGGTGCAAGCTGCGTATTTTCACCGCGGTCATCCGTCCCATCATGACCTACGCTTGCGTTGTTTTCGCACACGCAAAGCCCTACCTCCTCCATAAGATGCAGACCCTCCAAAACCGATTCCTCCGTAGAGTCACGGGAGCCCCCTTTTATGTTCGAAGTGAGCTTCTTCACGTAGACCTCAAGATGCCCACCATCCAGCAGTTCATGAAACGCGTCTCCAAGCGTTTCTTTGAAACTTCAATCCAACATAGGAATCCCCTTATCGTATCGGCCGCCCAATATGAACCCTCGCGTATCTCTAAGATTCGCCGACCAAGGCATACCCTAGTCACTCCCGATGACGCAATCACCCTGTTCCAAGAGAGCCGTAGCGAAACAAGTACAGTGGCACACAAACACAAAAACCGACCGTCCATCCGTCCTCGCCGCCGAGGCCCGCCGCGACGTCCTCGTAATAGTCCACCCCGACCCTTGCCAGAGCCAGCCCGCGACGCTGAGCCAGTAGCTTTAAATTCCCTTATTAATAATAATAATGATATGATCCAGCCTGTCCCTAGCTGCCCTCCCCTGCGACGCCCTAAGCCGAGGTCCGTACCCCACAGGGGGTGCACTTAGCGTGTAGTCGCCTAGTTTGTAAGTTTTTTAATAAGCCCTGGCTGGAGGCTTTAATTAATTTATTAATTAAGGCAACCACAGGCAAGCCCGGTTAAGCAGCCGACAACCTCAGAGGATGACCTGCGAGATGCCACACACAAAAAAAAAAAAAAAAACGTGGGACGGCAGTCTTGTTTCAATCGTCGCGGTGTACACATCAGTCTCGTTCCGATCGCCGCGCTGTACACACGCCTACGCTCTCGCTTGAACATTGTGCTACTTTTGAAGATTGTGAAGTATTGTAAAGTGAATAAATAGTGTTTGCTCGTTTTCAAGACTTTTCCTTTCAACCCTGCTATCCTGAATATCGAATAATACCTATATCAAATCTTTCTAGGCTTCAAATAGTATGACGGAGTCTAATATTAATTAACTTGGACCTTTGCATTACAATATCGCCCTCGTTAGTTACTTTAGTTCCGGGGATGCGGTAATGGTCTCTATGAGATTTCGCGGCCCCGGAACTTAAGGGCAGCTGAAGGAACAGGGTGGGTTTTTAGTCAGTAGAAGTCTAACACTCCCTTCCGCTTTACCCAGAGCGGGAGAAGTCATTCGATGATTTTCCCACTCAGGAAAAAGAAACAGGTTCCTTTGTTTCGATGTCGAGTCCACGGGTTAAGTGTATGTAGGAGGGAGGAGTCATTAGATAAATCATCTAATGGTGGTGAGTACCACCAAAAAATAATTATTACCTAGTGCCTGCTGAAGCTACAGTTGTTGACACATCTGATTTTAATAAAAATATATTTATTATGGAATTTAAATAAATATAAAAAAATAAAATATAAAAATAATATATGGCCGGCTACATTGTCCATGCTCTGATAAAGCAAATAAAATGCCTAACTTGTATTGGAGCGTTGATTGGTATTACAAATCAAAACGCCTTACAATTTCAAAAAGACACTAAAACAAGTTATTGTACGGATCCAACACAGTAATAGAAATTTGTCGTCGTTGTGAAATTTATATTAAAAGGGCGATCAACGAGAGTGGTTCGAAAGTGCTGTCTCAGAAATATAATTCCAATTATTTTATGAGATCGGTTTTAAAATCACTGATTGGGTATAATTTATTCCCGGATATTAATTTTCATCAATATGAAATAGAAACTACCAATCATTTGATTGAATTAGCAAGATGCATAATTCAGAAATATGTAGACGCTCGGTTATCATTTTTTAGCAAAAACGATCAGGACCCTACAACTTTAATTCGAAAAACATTTACCAAATTAATTCATTTTAAAAATCAATAATAACAGCATACTTGTTTTTCTTTTTGTAATTGAGACTGATAATGATTAAATATTATTATGTGATTTTATTGAGTAATTTTATAATGTTAAAGTTCATTTTATCGATATCGATAACTTTCCCTCAATCAAGTAGAGCAATCCCTAACTCGGCATATCTATGAAGCTTGACTTTGAACTGACCAATTGCAGTAGCGAATTTTTTCCTCGCCTCCCAACCCGTATTGGTGAGTTGTGTTCTTCAAATAAATCGGCCTATAAGCTCTCTAGGTTAAATACTCTCTGGTTTTTATATTAATATTGTTGAAATAAAGTAAACGTAAATACTTAACTTTCTAAACGAAGCATTTTAGTAGCTTCATTTTGTATTGATGGCGCTAGTGTTCTTTTTATTCTAATCTGTCATTGATATATTTTACCGCTCAATAAACGTTATTAAGTTTTTTCTGTCCCGGCCTTTTTTATTTTCTACAGGTTATGGGCCGTTCCGTATACCTAAGTAGACAGAAAATCTAATATTTATTGTCATAAAGTACCGGTCAATTGTAAAGAATAAGTAATTCGCGAGTATTCCATCGGAGCATCATCCCGAAAAATGGCGACGTCTAATCTACAAATTGAGAAATTAGCGGGTCGGGATAATTATTCCACATGGAAGTTTGCTGTGAAATCCTATCTCCAACACGAGGATTTATGGGAATGTATCGATCCTGGCACCGATGTCGACATCAAGAAAGATGTAAAAGCAAAGTCCAAAATTATTTTGTTGGTCGAACCTATAAATTTCGTTCATATTGAAAATGCACAAACGTCGAAAGAAGCATGGACGAAGCTACAAAATGCATTCGAGGACTCCGGGCTGTCAAGAAGAGTCGGCTTATTGCGGGATTTAATAAATACATCTCTGGATAGTTGTGCAAATGTCGAGGAATACGTAAATAAATTAATGAGTACCGCATACAAATTACGAAACATCGGTTTTCAAGTTGATGACGAATGGCTAGGAACACTCATGCTGGCAGGTTTACCGGATAATTATAAACCGATGATCATGGGTCTGGAAAGTTCTGGCATAAAAATTTCATCAGATTTTGTCAAGACAAAACTTTTACAGGAGGTGAAAGTTTCCGAGTCTTCTGCGCTATTTACAAAGCACAAGAATAAATGTAATAACAATACGAAGCAAAAAGGAAAAGGCCCTCGCTGTTTCAATTGCAATAAATATGGACATTTTAAAAATCAATGCACAGTGAAGAAATCTAACCATAATAGTTTTTCAGCAGTTTTTTCAGCATACAGTAATGTGGATAAGGATGACTGGTACATTGATTCGGGTGCCACAATGCACATGACAAGACGCTCTGACTGGATGTATGACATACAAGCATCTCCGATTCAGCAAATTAAGGTGGCTAATAATGATTCTGTCTCCGTGCAAAATATGGGTAAAGTAAACATTAAAACTATTTTTTGCAAAGATAAGTCTCCGATCCAGGTGAGAAATGTTTTATTTATTCCTGAGCTCAGCGTTAATTTGTTATCAGTGAGTCAGTTAACCAAAAATGGTTGTAAGGTGGAATTCACTGACATGGGCTGTAATATATATAATGCCAACAAAATTCTGATAGCAAATGCCAAACTAGTCAACAACATGTATAAACTGAATACCATTACTGTAAATGCTTATGCGGCTTCATTTGTAAATAAGTCGGATCTTATTACATGGCACAAGAGAATGGGTCATTTAAACTTGGCTGATGTGAAGAGGTTAGAGACAAGCGCTGAGGGTATAACTATCACTAAACAAAATACTGATATTGTGTGTATACCATGTTGTGAAGCAAAACAGACACGACTACCATTTCCATATTCTGGTTCGAGAGCACAAGCATTACTAGAAATAGTACATACTGATCTGTGTGGTCCGATGGAGACACCATCTTTTGGTGGTGCAAAGTACTTCATAACCTTCATAGATGACTATTCCCGTAAAGTTTATGTTTATTTTCTCAAGAACAAAATGGATATTAAATCAGTATTTCAACATTTTAAAGAAGAAATAGAAAATGAATTAGAACAGAAAATAAAAACTGTAAGAAGTGACAACGGAAAAGAATATTGTAATAAAGAATTTTCTGATTTTCTAGCAGCTTCTGGCATCAAACATCAGACCAGTACTCCATATACGCCTGAGCAAAATGGGCTAGCGGAGCGGATGAACCGGTCATTGGTGGAACGTGCTAAATGCATGTTATTTGAAGCAAAGCTGCATAAACAGTTGTGGGCAGAAGCAGTCACTACTGCTGCCTATCTCATCAACCGATCGCCTTCACGGGTTTTAGCAGGAGTAACTCCTTATGAAAAGTGGACTGGTAAGAAACCAAACCTTTCAAATTTAAAGATTTTTGGTTCTAAAGCCATGGTATATATTCCTAGACAAAATCGCTTAAAATGGGATCGTAAATCAAGAGAATTAATTTTTGTGGGATACTGTGACAATTCCAAGGGCTATAGACTGTATGATCCACTAAATAAAAAGATTATAATTAGCAGGGATGTCATATTTAATGAAAATTCTAATTGTAATGTTGATAATGACATACTGGAAACCGTACCTACCAGACAGCTTGTTAATATTCCTCTAAATGAAGAAAATGATGAGGTAATATCTCATGGTGATAGCTCACAGAGTGAGACACAAAATGAGTCTTCACACTCGAGCACTGACACATCTTTTGACAGTTGTGTATTGAATAGAATGACTGACGATGAAACATATTATCCTGATTCAGATGATGATACTAGCATTGATACTTCTACAAGAAATATTACCTTAAGATCTCATCAGAGACATAATAATTTCATGTGTGTTCAACAGATTTCAGATCCACTTACTGTTGACGAAGCCTTGTCGGGCTGTGATGCTGAATATTGGAAAGCAGCAATGGATGAGGAGTATCAGTCTATATTAGAAAATAATACTTGGGAAATTACACTCTTCCAGGCAATAAACGTCCCATATCATGCAAATGGGTTTTTAAAAAGAAAACTAATGAAAACGGAGAAATAGTGAAATATAAGGCTCGGCTTGTAATAAAGGGTTGTTCACAAAAACCAGGGATAGATTATACAGAAGTGTTTTCTCCAGTAATAAGGTATGCGTCTTTAAGATATTTGTTTGCCTTGGCAGTTAAATTTGATTTAGACATATGTCAAATGGATGCTGTATCAGCTTTTCTTCAAGGCGACATAGAGGAGGAAATATACATGATACAACCACCACTGTATGGTAATGGCAATGATAAAGAAGTGTGTCGACTGAAGAAATCCTTATATGGATTAAGACAAGCAAGCAGGCAGTGGAACAAGAAGCTTAGTTCTAAACTTAAAGGAATGGGCTTATTACAGAATAAGTTAGACCCTTGCATTTATTATAAAATTGTGGACAACAATAATATGCTTTTTTTAGCTGTCTATGTCGATGACATAATTTTATTTACAAACCATATGGAATCTAAAAATTATGTTATCAATGAGCTCAAAAAGCAATTTAAAATAAAGGATCTAGGAGATATAAATCATTGTATTGGTATACATGTGGAAAGAGACAGGAAGAAAGGAGTGATATATTTAGATCAGAAAAAATACATACACGAAGTACTAAATAAATATGGCATGTCTGACTGCAAAAGTGTTAAGACTCCAATAGATCCTAATACAAAGTTTAAAGAGATTTCTGAGGGATCAGGTATATTAAATGGAATCCCGTATCAAGAGCTAATTGGATGCTTATTATATATTTCACAAATTACAAGGCCAGATATAAGTTTTGTTATAAATATGCTGAGTAAATACAACAATAAACCTGAAATGTCACACTGGATAGCTTTGAAAAGAGTCATGCGTTATTTAAAAGGCACTGAAGAATATAGACTGAGTTATAAACAAAATTTGGAGGAAAATATGACTCATAGTTTTTGTGACGCAGACTGGGCAAGCTCAGAAGATGACCGACGTTCCTGCACTGGTTACACATTCTTGTTTCAGGGAGGAGCAATCAGCTGGAACTCAAAACGCCAGCCAACTGTCGCTCTATCAACAACCGAAGCAGAATATATGTCTTTGTCATCTTGTGTACAAGAGGCTATGTGGCTAAAGCAACTTCAAGAAGCTTTTTGGCCTCTACTGAAGAATCAGGCAATGATTATATACAGCGATAATCAAAGCTCTATTAAACTTTCAGGTTCCGATGGCTATCATACTAGGACTAAACATATAGACGTGAGGCATCACTTTGTACGTGACAAGATCATTCAAGGGACCATTGATGTTCACTATATACAGACCGATGTGATGGTAGCTGATGCCCTTACCAAAGCAACACCCTACTCAAAACTGGCTTATTGTGCTTCCAAGATGGGGTTGATTTCTGTTTAAGGGAGGATGTTGAAATAAAGTAAACATAAATACTTAACTTTCTAAACGAAGCATTTTAGTAGCTTCATTTTGTATTGATGGCGCTAGTGTTCTTTTTATTCTAATCTGTCATTGATATATTTTACCGCTCAATAAACGTTATTAAGTTTTTTCTGTCCCGGCCTTTTTTATTTTCTACAAATATGTATATACAACGTGTAACGGAAACCCCATATCTATCCAAAAGGACTGAAGACAACATCTGGTATGGAGTCTCTATGCAAAGTTTCAGCTCAAAATAAGTGACTCACAGAATTGACCCCAAATTGTTGATTTCGTATGTTTCTTGAATAGGTACCAATAATAACAAACGTGTCACAGCACTATGAGGGTCATCACTTTCCACGTCACTTGCCAATAAAACGATAATTCTCTTCATTCTTCTTAATTTGAAAAATTCGGTCTCTGGTATCTATGTATTGAAATTTCTAATAAGTTCCACACATGTAGACATAGGATTAGAAAACCCTGGCCATATCATTTGTTATCATCCAAAGAAGCCGTGCACTCGGTATGTATATACCCTTTAAATTACACGTTGTATACGTTTTGAGAATGTTATTTATTGCTTTTATATTTTATAGAGATAAATACTACACCGTGGACTACCCGCGTATTTATTTTCTCCTATGTGTCAAATTCATCCAAAGGTTGTCTGTAAAAGATGTCTGAGAAAGGTCTCATCGCTTTTAGCGATAAGACCGCCCATTGTATCACCGTTTTTGTTTGTAAAGTCCTTATTGTTTTACTGTTATGGTGTACAATAAAAAATATATCTATCTATCTATCTATTGTCACATTTTTGCGACATATGCAACAAAAAAGTGCTAAGGGCACGATAACTATGTTTTCCTTCAATGATTTGTAAGCAGTATTGACGATATTGATTACACAAAGTGTAATGTGCCTGACTGGGTTCGAACCTATGCCCTGCAACTCGCAAGTGAGGCCCGTAACTACTGGGCCACCTAGTATGTGTTATAAATAATAGTAATAGTCCTACTGACCGATTTCGGCCACATCAGCCAATCTCAACGAAGGTGAGCCATCTGCGCAAGTATAATTATTAATTTACTATCATTGATGTATTAAAAGGAGGAAGATATGTTACTCTCTAACATCGCAATCAGTAAACCTGGGCTCGGCGCACGAATACATGCACAGTAACTCACACATCTATGTTCAGTGTCGTCATCAGTCCCAAACCTACAGTTACCGATAGACAAGGATAGAGATAGGAGATGGCGCTGTAGTGCGAGCGAAATCGCCTCAGCTGCCGAATGTTTGCGCTTATGAATGAAATAAGATTGCATGTATTAGGTAAGTACGTAATATATAATGGATATATATATACATAATATATAATATATAATATATATACATAATGGAAATAGGAATGTTTGTTAGAAACCAATTACATTTATTTGTTGACGATAATGAAAACCGTAAATATATTTCAAGAGACCCCACGAAATTGAACATTCACACTACTTGCAGAAGCGCATTACATAAAAAAAATTGCTATAGGATGTCCGTTAAAGTATACAACCATATTCCGCGTCGGTTAAGAGAACTTCCCTTACATAAGTTCCAAAAGCAATTGAAACAATGGTTAATAGAGAACTGTTTTTATACCATAGGTGAATTTTTTAACTTTAAGACTTAATATAGACCTGTAAACGAAATATGTATTGACTTATTGAAATTGTGACCTTTTGTATTTTATTTTGACTATAACCGCATAGTTAATAGTAAATTTTCACATGTCTCTTATAGTTGACAGTTAGACATATTAACATTTAACATTTTGACTGGTTTATATTGTGATTTTTTTTGTGACACTATTGTTTTTTTTTTTATCTATCGAGTTTTTTAATAATCTATTGACATTTTTAGTATTCTTTTGATAAGTTTGGGAATATAATATGTATTGACATCTTTAATTATTATTGTAAATTGAATTAATTTTATGATTTGCTGTGCCCTTCGGGGTCCATGATTGTATCCTAGCTTTAAGCAATTATTGTAACATCTAAAACAACATTGTGGAATGCAAATAAATATATGATATGATATGATATGATAATAAGTGATCCCATGACCCATGTCTCTTATTTTTCTTCCTGGTGTAATTAAAACACTATCTAGCTACACAAGAAGTCATTTTGATGCGTATTTATTCCAGAAAATCCTTAAAAACACGAAGAGACGAGAATTTCTTGATGTGTGTGATCAACAACGTTCCGTACGCGACTGAGAGTGAGCGCCCGCCAACTACGGGCAATCACTTAGTTTTGTAGGACCAAACGCTGTGTCTAGTACCGTATCTTCCTCCTTTTAAATATATCAATGTTTACTATACTCCTTTTACTCTCATAGCCCGATGAGACGCCATCCAACACGACCGGAGAGTGATCAAGCGCAGGACCAACGGCTTATCGTACTTTTCGAGGCACGGGGATATCAAACCACCAATTTCCAAACTCCGGACTACTGCTGAGAAATTTACAATAGAAAATCCCAATTTTTGCCCGACCCGGGGAATCGAACCTCTTGTTCAGTAGTCGGTCTTGCGACCACTAGACCTACTAGACAGTTGGCAGTATAATAGATATGCCTCTGGTTATTATGTTTGTTTGAAAAGCCTTGAAAGTGTTTATCTTATTTTAATTTCCCACGGTAACATACGTTACATAAGTAGTAGAACAAGTGTACGCTACTGTAAGCAGGTTGTTATAAAGGCTTTATTCATGCATGCTTTCTCCTAAGGATTCTGACAAAAGGTAAGCTTGTGGTCGTATGTTGGTAAGCCACAAAGCTGTTTCTGTTTAATCCACAATTCCATTTCTACGTGCGCTCGTTAAAGTACGAAGAAAAAAAACTTTTAGGAGATTAAATTCTCTGTTAATTACGAAAAAGGTTATCTCGGGCACTGTTTACAAATGTAATTACATAAATGTGCGATATTAGAAACCTACATAAACTGAAATTATGGAAAAAAGCTAGATAAAATAATTGTCTTATTCGGTTTTCCGTTTATAAATAACTAGCGATCGTCCCGGCTCCGTACGTTCTCATTCTGTTAATTCGCACAAAATCTTAATAAATTATACATTAAAACTTTCCTCATTAATCATTCTATACATTGGGGTAAATGGTATAAAAGTCTGTCCAATAGTATTTAAGTTTATCGCGAACAGACAGACAGACAGCTGCGGTGAGAAAATTTGTTTTATAATACGCTTAAGTAACGATATAAGTCACAAATGGCGATCCTTCGATGCTTTTAGAAACCTGTATGCTACAAATAGTGACCTTATTTTTTAACTTATTTAATAATGCACACAGCCCTAAACTCAATCAAATTAACATCACCAAATCAGCCCACAATTGCCAAAACAGAACCTTTCGGCTAAAATGTTGAAATATTTTTCGATTACAAAAACGGGATACAAGATTGATAGGTAGCTCCGCCCTAAAGGGTTTATAATCGATTCAGTAACACGCCTTTACTAATACTAGTGCCAGACGCCACACCAGTTGGCAAACACAAAGTTTTGAGCCCTCATATTGTAATAGTATAATGTGTTTGGTATGGGATAATTTCTAATGAATTGTTATCATTTCGGGATGTTTGAAGACCAATATTGAAGCTTATTGAATTAATTCACATGTTCTACAACATTTGATAGAGTCACTAATATTAATATTAGTGGCTTTAAAGTTCAAATTATATTGAACTTTCTACCTTGTAGTACATCATCAGCATTTTAATGGCGATACGGTTGTCGCAGTGGTTCAGCTATCGGATGCTACGCTGTGTGTCGCGAGTTCGATTCCAGCACTGGAACTAATGTTAATATGTCCTACAAATCCAGTTGTTGTGGTTTTGGGAAAAATGCTGCACTGTAAGAATGACTTATAACTACTAAAATATAACAAACTTATCTGCCTTTCTGTTTGTCAGGGCTAATCTCTGGAAAGGTTGAACTGATTTTATGACACTTTCTCTGGAAGATAGAGAAGGTTATAGGACAACATAATTATGGGCTTTTTAACCTGAATTTCCCACGGAATCGGAATTTACGTGGAAAGATCCGCGTACTCAAGTAATATTAACTTACACGCGAAATAAGTCGCGATCATAATAGCAAAGATATATAATAAACTATAGATACGTTGTCCGCGCTCTAAAATGGCAAGTTGAAATCAAGGTAAGTGCCTCGTGTCTGTTTAGTTACGCACGAACCTGTGTCGCGATCGCTACACTACACATCTTAAGAAAAAATGTGTTTTAAAAGAAAATTAGGAAAAAAGCATGCCTCTGTGTGTTTTCAGACGTTGCACTAATTATACTGCATCTGTGAGAGGTCAAAATGTGTGATTTCATAGGTAAATATCAACAGAAATACATTTTTTATTTTTATTTTTCTACACGGCTAAAGTCAAGTCAGTCACGTGACGTTAGGGGAGGTTGTTAACTAAAGATGTATATTCATCTCTCTCTAACATCAGGTGTACCTAAAGATGGCATTTATTTTCTGTCCCTTTCTTTACACGTATTAGATAGTAATTCTCTATGTGTGTGTTTCGTGCCGTTTTTGAGAGGTGTTTTGTGGGAATATGACGCGTCTATTATTATACGTCATTGCATAATAGTAATAATAGGTCTCCAAATCGATTTCGGCAATGGCAGCTAATCTCAGAGGAGATTAGCTATCTGTTCAGAATATATTACAGTGCACAAGTATGTGCGCAAGTAGCTATAGGTGGACTTTCTGTTCCTTTACTCTTAAGGCCCCTCGAGACGGTCCAACGGTTTGACTCAAACCATTTTGAACGTTTACAAACGTAGTTTGAACGATTTGTCAAACATATACGTTTGAAGCACATTTGATGAAATTTCATATTTTTGTTGTGTTTGACGCGCCATTTGATCGTGTTCCGACGCGTTTGAACAAACTCGGTTTAGTTTTGCGTTGGATGAATTTTGTAGCGTGAGCTTGTGTGTGACGAAGATATTGAAATTGAAACCAAACTGCGCAGTGCTGTTTGACAAACCGTTCAAACCGACATCAAACTGTAGCATCGAACACGTAAGGTTTGAATCAAACCGTTGGATCGTCTCGGACGCCCTTTACTGTCCGATGTGACGGCAATCCGACACGACGTTATATGGAGAGAAACAAACGTATCATTATCACTATGCATAGCTGTATCACTAATTGTCGTTACATTTATTTTCGTCTCGAGTCCAGTCACCATTGGCGAGCCGCCAATAGTTTGTTGATGATGGATGGATATCAACAATAGTGCCGATAAAATGGTATTAGATTTGTTTTAGATTTGTAGTTACATATATATCATTGGTGAAGCTTTTTTCCAACTAACATATTTTCCAGACACAAACATATTTAGTTTTCTTCTACCCACATAGCTAGGTCTCTTTAAAAAAATGTTGTTGGGATCTACCGCCGGCCTCGTTACTATCGAGGCGGTCCGGCCAGTGCTCGATAACTGGCTCGGGAGGAGGCACGGCTTTCTATCCTTTAGGGCGACGCAGGTGCTCTCGGTGCACAGCTGCTTCGGGAAGTACCTGCGTCACATAGGCAGGGAGCCAGACGCTCGGTGTCATCACTGCGTCCATTGTCGAGAGGACACGGCATGGCATACGCTTGCAGAGTATACAGCTTGGGAGGAGCCGCGCCGTACCCTCGTTTCAGAAGTGGGAAACGACCTGTCGCTGCCGGCTGTGATTCGTTCCATGGCCGGCGGAGCAGCGTCGTGGGACGCGGTGATTTCCTTCTGCGAAGTTCTTATGTCGCAGAAGGAGGCTGCGGAAAGGGAGAGGGAGATCTCGTGTGCTCTCCTGGCCCGCAGAAGGTGCACCGGGCGTCGACAACGGGCAGACAATGCCTTCTGGCGGCGGCCCTAAATGGGTCCAGGGACGGTGGACTTGGGGATGCCCGCCGTCCCTTATAATACTAGACCCAGAAGGAGGCTGCGGAAAGGGAGAGGGAGATCTCGTGTGCTCTCCTGGCCCGCAGAAGGTGCACCGGGCGTCGACAACGGGCAGACAATGCCTTCTGGCGGCGGCCCTAAATGGGTCCAGGGACGGTGGACTTGGGGATGCCCGCCGTCCCTTATAATACTAGACCCAGAAGGAGGCTGCGGAAAGGGAGAGGGAGATCTCGTGTGCTCTCCTGGCCCGCAGAAGGTGCACCGGGCGTCGACAACGGGCAGACAATGCCTTCTGGCGGCGGCCCTAAATGGGTCCAGGGACGGTGGACTTGGGGATGCCCGCCGTCCCTTATAATACTAGACCCAGAAGGAGGCTGCGGAAAGGGAGAGGGAGATCTCGTGTGCTCTCCTGGCCCGCAGAAGGTGCACCGGGCGTCGACAACGGGCAGACAATGCCTTCTGGCGGCGGCCCTAAATGGGTCCAGGGACGGTGGACTTGGGGATGCCCGCCGTCCCTTATAATACTAGACCCGAGGTGGGTAGTGGCGCGTTTTGTTCTACGCGCGCCCTTCTTAGAAGTCGCAGGGAGAACCAAACTCCCCCCTCCCCCTGCTTAAAAAGATGGGGCCGGCACTAGTCGGGGGTTGCATTGAAGAATACATATGTGTTCCCGCAGCCCCTGGCGCATGTGTACGAGGGAACACGGGATGGATTTAGTCAGTAAGAATCTGACAGAACCCTCGCCCACCTCAGGGCGGAGGACATCCATGAAGATTTCTAGCCCGAAAAAAAAAAGGCTTCCAGCCTTACAGCAAGTAGCGAAGTGTTGGTAAGTATTTTATATAGAGAAAGTGAATGCCTATCTGAACTCTTTTCAGACGTAATCCCTTGACACGACCGGTGTGGATTTTCTGACTTCTGTTTGCCCGTCATCGTTATCTCTTTAGCCTTTTCCAAACTACGTCGATTCGGCATCCACTCTAACCAGATGCAGTTCAGTACGAGTATTTTACATGTAGCGACAGTCTATCTGACTTCCACAACCCAGTAGCTGGGTAAGGCGATTCCTCAAAGCTGTCTGACTAGTCAGAAGCCAGAAAATCTGACACTGGCCTTGACCCGTAACGACTATCAAAGATGTACAAATGACAGCTGAGACTAACGCCTTAGGGCTGAACCTACGTAAAGCGGTCGCCCGCGCGGTCCCATACAAAAGTGCTCTGTTGCTGGAACCCGCAAATCACGGTCCGTCGCGGGGAACCAGTCCCCGCGCACCCTTTTTTGCTACGTAATAAGTATTAAGTTTTCCTTCGACTCGACTACATGGACACCGTTAAAGTTGAACTAGCGACACTGCGCTAGGCGTGTGTAACTCTTTACGGAACCGACTCACTGATTCGAACCATTGAAGTGATTCAAAAGATTGGTTCAGTAACAACGTTTCAAATGCATTATTTGAACCTGAAACATTACTTTGCTCTGGCTCATTTCTCGCGACACGTCACTCGTGTGGCGACTGAGCAGTGTGCGAGAGAGAGAGAGACCGAGACACACTGAGTTACTCTAACTATTGACTCTTGTATCCTATGCACGAAGATCGACTTTATTTCTAATCTCACTTATTACAATAAATAGGTATGTAGACATAAAACATTCAGTATTGATGCCTCAAAACATTTCTATATCTCAATAGTAAACGCCCGCAACGCAACGTAAGAATGTTACGTTTCTATACATGACGTCGCGTCGCGGGCGTTTACTGAGTCATTTGAGCCGATGATCCAAATGAGCCAAATGAAACATATTAGTGTTCCGGATCATTTCAGTGATCGAGATGCAAAAGATCCAATCTCAAAAATGATACACTTTGCCCACCTCTACACTGCGCAGGTAATAATCCGATTTCCGATACACACGACACACGCTCTTTGTCACGCGACGGGTGCCCGTCGCGGGCATCCGCTTTACGCAGTTTCGGCCCCTAACGTGCTTTCTGAGGTAGGTACGTAGGAATCTCGATGACCACCAATCCACAAACCTACCTCAGCAAGCGTTGACTGTTATTATTTAGCCAAAAGCTCCACGTCTCTCTTTCTGTCCGTCCGTCATGACTGTCTATAAAGATTCATATAAAAAAGTAACTGCTAAGATTTGCAGACTAACATAATTTTCAAAGAATGGAGAAAAATGCATGCTCACCCATCCAAGGAACGTCAGCGGCAAGCGTTGCTTTACCTTGAATACTGACCCGGGCGGCACTTACAATTCAGACTCGAGCTCATCTAGATCGCTTATTATAGTAACCTTATACATGTGAAATAGAGTTACCAGTTAACAGTATTACAGACGGCTCATACCCCACATGCAGTTAGTTACCACACATCACCTAAGCATCTCACGTCTAGCGAGACCGTACTATATCTTATTCCACTATGATATACACTAACGTCTGAGGAAATAATACTAATTCAGCCAAAGGTTTACAACATAATATTTGCAATGTATCCTATCATTTTTTTATGGCTAAGAACTAATCAATCAGAATAATTAACAGTAACTGTGACTAGCCATGTCTTATAAAGTTATGATTCAGTAATTATTACCTCGATTTTTCACAATCAGTTTATTTAATTACATCCAACATAGCTAGATTACATAATGAAATTGTGAGAGCGTAATCTTGTTTTTTTCAATAAATATATTTGAAATGTGAAGGTTAGGACCCCTCAAAGGTCCATATTAAACCATATTAAAAACGATAGGGCAACTTTTTTTTTGAAGAACTTTAGTTTACCAATGAAAAATATCGTCGTTATCTTCTATACTTATAATAAATCTGTAGAGAGGTTAATTCTGTACATGAAATATATTTACAAAATAACTATCAGGGGGTGATTAGGAATCGATACTGATGCCAAAAATGCAATCAGTAAAATTTTTGTCTGTCTGTCTGTCTGTCGGTCTGTCTGTCTGTCTGTCTGTCTGTCTGTCTGTATAACCGTTATAGAAACAAAAACTACTCGACCGATTTTAACGAAACTTGGTACAATTATTTTTCATACACCTGAGCTGGTTATAGTATACTTTTCATCACGCTACAATCAATAGGAGCAGAGCAGTGAAGGGAAATGTTGGGAAAACGGGAGAAGTTACTCCATTTTTTAAGCTTCCGTCGCGAGTGCAACCTTAATGATTAAAGCTACACAGAAATCATTTATGACGGAAATGTTCTCCTTAAAATTATATAAAAAGTATCCCACGACAGCATATATCTACCTTTTATGGTTGACTCACAATAACACGTGTAACTCCCGATAGCTTAGCAGTTCGAAGCTTTCTGATTATTATTCTGCTCCGAAATTTAAAACCACCACAACTTTGCAATGGAACTCGGCTAAAAGTAACCCAGTTGCAACAAAATATAATCGAGGCTCAAATTTTAACAGGTTGCGGTGCAGGAGAAACCGTCTTTATTCCCAGCATTCCCATAATACCAAATAATTTTCCATTCCAATTTAAAAGAACGCAATTCCCAGTATCGGTGTGTTATGCAATGACAATTAATAAGGCTCAAGGGCAGACTTTTCGTGTTGCTGGAGTAGATCTCGGTGTCAGTTGTTTCTCGCATGGTCAGTTGTACGTCGCTCTTTCCCGGGTTAGCATTTCTAGAAATCTTTATGTTCACGTGCCGGACGGGTCAACTTTCAACATAGTTTACCCGGAAGCTTTGCGCTGAAGTATTTTCGTTCTATAGGTACTTAAGCCTCATGTGAACGTGATCTAAACAATATTACCAATACATTAACTTAATAACACACAAGGAGTTACACGCTGACGGAGTCGCGGGCACAGCTATTAACAATAATATTGTGCGGTTCGGTATTGCGATATTTTTCAACAGTATTATAGATTGACATATTATATTTCCCTACTAAATTACGACGGTTAATCTGTCTCTTACATCAAAATCAAACAAATCAAACTTGGACCTGAATGCGGTCTTGCTCGATAAGCTTGATCGTCTCCTCAATAACTGCATTCGGTTCATATTTAATTTAAGGAAATATGACCATGTCTCAAGTTTCAGGTCTGAGCTTAAATGGATGACCATTCGCCAGAGGAGAAGTTTGCGCGCTTTGACTATAGTTGCAAAACTTCTGAATAATTCCGAATAATTCCGGAATACTTCGGTGAAAGTTTCTTTAAATGGGAATTATTCAAAATGATAAATTCATTTTGAATGATTCTGATTTAAAGAAACTTTTAATTATTTATTAAGATTTCAACTTTTTTTGCTGAAAAATCGTATTTCGCATCGATCGTCGATCTCTGTGCGCCGGCCGCTGCCGCCGCGCTGGCACCGCGACGCGCGCACCCGACTGCCACCGGCCACGAGTCGTGCGTGCAGGCGATGGCGGTGCGGGGTGCGGTAAGAGGGAGGGGATGCTGCTCCCCGGAGAAGTTTTCACCCGCGCGAGAAAGATTCGTACCCCGCAATCGAATGTTTCCGAATATTTCGCCCGAATAATTCAATGGGAATAAATGTGTTTGCTTGTTGTGTGGTGGGTGAGTTAATTATTGTTCACTGCGAGAGTACGTATGTACGCTACAAGAGTAAAATATAAATGTTTATTTTATTATAAATGGGATTGATTAAGTATATGTTGATATTTTTATAGGTAGATTTATTAGCCTGCGATTAACAGGATTTTTATTCTTTTGTTTTTAGGTAGGTACTATCGGCCAAAGATACGCATACTCACTTAAGAAAATATTTCTGCGGAAGCGCAGCTAGTGACAAACCACATCCCTTCCTGTTTTCGCCCAATTAGAAATAATATGCATTTTGTGAGTACAGGGCGTGTAACATTATATTAATACTTACTATTACGAACACTACTAAAATACGCTTCGTGCATCTTATTGGTCAAAATACATGCATTAGGCGATCGAGTTGTAAGTCGTGCTATGCGATTATAGCCTTAAATGTCAGTTGTGAAATAAAAAAACCAGGCCAAGCATATTTGATTTGCTATTTGAAAAAGGGTTACCTATGTTTTTGGTTAGTTTGTATGTAGCTCTGTACGCATCGCGAGTATTCGCGAGTCGCATAGGTAAGTATTAATCATTACCTACCTACTTAACGCGTATAATAGCCCAGTCAATAAAAGCAAATAAAGGCAAACCTTGCAAGCAAACACGTTTTGATGCGGTTTTCAGAAAAGTATTTGTTCTTACCTACTTAGGAGCAGGTTTTGGTATATTAACAGACTTCAAAGGTCGATTTTCCTGTTTTTTTTTTGACAGTTGAAATATTCCCAAAGTTTCGGAATATTTCAGAATACTTCCGAAGTATTCGACGGGAATGATTCGGAATGTTTCCCGCCAGCATCTATAGCTTTGACAACTCTTTTCTCTTTACTCAACTCTCCCAGCCCTCCTTCTTATCTAATGCCTCACTTTCAATTTCTATGTTCTTCACACAATAAGAATCTACGTTCATCCAATAATCTTCTCTTACTCTGCCCTTCTCATACATCTGACTTTGTTCATTCTTCTTTTCATATCCAGTCGATTCTCCTCTGGAATGCACTTCCTCTCGAGATCAGAACGGCTGACAGTCGCTATGCATTTAAAAAGAAATTACGGATCTATTTTCTACACCAATAAGCAGAATTTCCACATTTGGTTTTCATTTGCTTCTTCATTATATATATATATTTGTATATGTATATATATATAAGTATTTATTTATATATATTATTTATGTAGATTTCTATTTTTAATGATACTAGGGTTTTTGTGTTATTACTATTATTATATATTTTTTTTTTTTCTAATTTTACATCACACGTTCATATTGCACCTCCCACACTATCTCTTCACAACTCATGGTTGACTGGTAGAGAATGCCTACGGCATTAAGTCCGGCTTTGTACCTATGTGCATAAAGTGTAAATAAATAAATAAATAAATAAAATCACTGAACCGTGAGGAAGGACAGAGGCTACTTTTTTTTACGAAAAACGACGGAAACTCGGACGAAGTCGCGGGCAACAGCTATCTATACTAATAATATAAGGCTGAAGAGTTTGTTTGTTTGAACGCGATAATCTCAGGAACTACTGGTTCGATCTAAAAAATTATTTTTTAATTAAATAGTCAATTTATAGAGAAAAGCTATAGGCTATATATCATTACGCTAAGGCCAATAGAAGCGGAGCGCCAATGAAGAATGCTTCAAAATTGGGGTTAAATTTAACGTTAGCCCAAAGTAACTATTCCAGGCGGACGAAGTCGCGGGCAAAAGCTAGTTTTTAATAAAGCTTCTATAATTTTTCACTCAGTTCTTGACACAAAATACGACATTCATTTTCATATCTAGCGCGCTTAATTAATCACTATTGTTTCCGAAGATTTCAGACCGTGTCCAAAGAATGCGCTTACCCGTCAAACATGTGATGAAAGTAACGTGCGGTTCACATTGTCCTTGGAATATATTTCAATATTTGAATAGCTCGTGCGAAAAGATTAAAAAATGTAGGTTATGTCCTTCTCCAAGGTCTAACCTTGCATTACACTCTATACAATTATTATTAACCTTAAATTTCAGCAAAATCGAAGTAGTTTGACGTGAAATTGACTGATAGACAGAGCGGGTTTGACGCATTTGGTGCACATCTCAACTTGTACACCATGCTCAAATGGTGAACTTAGCATTTGGTGCACTTCTCATATGGTACACTTCGCAACTGCTGCACTTCTCAATTGGTGCACTTCGCAAAAGGAGCACTTTTTAAGATGAGTGGGGATTTGGAAAAATTGTCTAAAAATGAAAGAATCTTTGGTTTTGCGTAGGTAATTTTCTTAAAAATACAATCAACAAAATAATTTTAATTAAATTCTACTACTACTACTAAAAAAAATAAAAGTGTTATAGTGGTTATCCACTATAACATTTTTATTTTTTTTAAATAAAAATTTACTGAATTTTTTTAAGCTTTAAATTAGATCATAACCTGTTTCTCAAAAACAGGTTATAAATAATATAGATAAACCTTTGTTTCTTACTTAGTAATTGTTACTATTAATTAAATAGCTATAATTTAAATTTTCTGAAAAAATAAAAATGTTATAGTGGTTATATATATAATATATAATATTTATTTGACAAAAACCTTACAAATTTCTTAAAACTAGCTTATTTAACAATTTGTGGAAGGCATACATAAATATTTCAACCCTGCCTCCTAAACTAGGATATCCTGTGTCTTAGGAGGCAGTGTTCTACTGTCGCTTGGACTTAGTTTTAACCCTTATAAGAAACCGTACAATCGCTAGGTATAAAGATAATATACATATATATATTTACACAGTGAATGCAAACAAGAAAAATAAGAGATTAACTATTTGTAAGCGTGGGCGTGTGCGTTGCGAGTGTGTAAGAGAGTAGAAACCGTGGGAGTGTGTACTGTGTATGGGTGATTATGTGTGTGAGCGTGTGCGTGCGTGCGTGTGTGTATATGTGTGTATATTATGTAGAGTTTAATTAAAAAATTTTTTGTTGATTGTATTTTTTAGGAAAATTACCCATGCAAAACCAAAGATTCTATCATTTTTAGACAATTTTTCTAAATCTCCACTCATCTTAAAAAGTGCACCTTTTTCGAAGTGCACCAATTCAGAAGTGCACCAGTTGCAAAGTGTACCATATGAGAAATGCTCCAAATGCTAAGTTCACCATTTGAGCATGGTGTATAAGTTGAGATGTGCACCAAATGCGTCAAACCCGACAGAGCTACTTTCGCATTAATAGGGATAATAATATGTATTTCTCCTGCGTTTTAGCAATGTTTTCATTTCTTTTATAAATATTTAAATCCAATTATGAATGAAAAGGAAAGTTTGATAAGCACCACATATGGTAAATTAGTAATGCCTACACAAAACTGCTTCTCTGAATTATTGGCCTATAACAATCATAGACTGTATTGAATTCGGTACGCGAAGTTATGACTTTCAGCGTAGAGACGCGACGTTTTATATCCACAGTCACGTGAGAGGGAAAATAAAATTCGTTTTACGGCACATGAAAGTGTACGAAACATTATTTGTACTGATTTAGTATTCCCGAAAGCTACATACGAAAGCGTTATTGTGATGTGTTGGAGACGTAGTTTGGATCTAGTGGGATCAATTTTGGTTAGTTCTAGAAGCCAATGAAAAGTCCATTATTTATAGTATTACTATATTCTGATTTAGATTTATTTGCTTTTGCCAGTCACTTCGCTTGAGGCTTCTACTTATAGATTTTGGCAATCAATCGCTAAGCAAAAAAACTTGAAACCGACTTTAGAATACATGATCGCTTTATCGATTATAATATTAGTTGGGATTGGGAATCTAAATGTGAAAGTGTTCTTACTCTTTCTCTCAAAACACTACTGAACAAGTGTCGATAAACTTTGCCAGAATACAGCTTGTACATCGAATAATACGTATACGGGTTATACCAAGCGGGAAGTACTAATACCACGCGGGAGCCTACTACTACTAGTATAAAATTGAACTCAGTCCGTCCGTTTGTCATATTTTCACACCTACGACGCTCAAAAACTTTTGTAAAATTACGAAATGAAGACCCTGTTAGAAGCTAGATAAAAAAAAAAACATTTTCTCGGATCGCACTAAAAATTTACTAAGCGTATGTAGGTTATAGCACATTTCTCAACCACTGAATTTCAACAGTCCTTTATGGCGTGGAAAAATTTAATGAAATAAGAAAATGTCTCCTAACGAAGTGGGGCACGCCTGAGTTTAACAGTGTTCTGGGTAACATTCGACAGGTTTCCCTATATTTTAAGACTCAGATATCTTGATTATTATGCGCTCTAAAAGACAAATAAATTGTATTAAAGGTTCATTTAAAATATCGTATGTATCATTAGAACTTAAAATGGGATATTTTTTGTTTTGAAACACTCGATTCTGTTCAAATGAATCCAGTGGTTCAAATGTGTAAAAACCGAAAAGTTCCGTAGAAAGTTCGCGAGTCGACACGGTGAGTTTTGTGTGTCGGGAACAGAATCGAGTGTTTAGTGATACATGTGACAGTGGTAGCGGTGTCGCTAACAGAAAACGAACGAGAAAGAGGGTAGACCGATTTGTCTGCTCATAAACTTGCACCCGCTATTACTTCAGTTCATCCGTGATCATGGCGCTTGCAACAGTGCCGAAATATCGGAAACTCAAAACAAAAAATACACTGTATGGAAAATATCTCGTTTTAAGTTCTAATGATACTGTTAGTGACCATGTTAGCTTAAAAACTTGTATTGTATGTATGTTCAATTAAACGTCTTAATCCGGCTGTCATTTGAACATCTTTGAAAGTCGTTACGGACAGTAAGAAGTTTGATAATTTGACAGTAGTATGGTCAAGGGGTATCATGCAGGGGCGTGCACAGGATTATGACAGGGTATGCGGCGGAGTAATCGGTCACAAAAACTTTGCCTTTTATAGATTTTTAGCATAGCCACAGCCACGCATCGTAGCATGGTGGCGATGCGTGGCTATGGCTATGCTAAAAATCTATAAAAGAAAAAGTTTTTGTGACCGATTACTCCGCCGCATACCCTTTCATAATCCTGTGCACGCGCATGGTATCATGTTACCCAGTTACTGGGTTGTGGAGGTCAGATAGGCAGTCGCTCCATGTAAAACACTAGTACTCAGCTGCATCCGGTTAGACTGGAAGCTAACCCTGACATAGTTGGGACAAGGCTAACCAATGATGATGTATGTTTATTATAGGGAATCGTTAGATGCGGTCATATTATATTCATTAAATGGTACCTCCATTTAATGAATATGTAGCGGCAGTGCCACCACACGAAGAAGCTACCTTAACTTCGGGTGATTCCGCCGCGCCGCGAGTCTCGTTCGGAATCAGTCGGTTGCGCAGTGCTTCACAGATGTGAGACGAGTGACGCGTACCAGGCTGGCAGAGTACGACCGCGCAAAACAGAAGGCGTGGCGATACTCTACAAATATAATACGCCCGTATCGTAAAGTATACATTTAATTATTATTTATGCTTGCGTTTGACCACTATCTCACCTTAATGTAAGCGAAGATGTGGGCGAAAATGAAGCAGGCTTGCCTAGAAGTAATTCCTAGTCACTCTTGACTTAACGACCCACAGGTTATAGCTATCAGGAAGCACACACTCCGGCAGGGAGTTATGCTCTCTATCTGTATGCACAATGAAAGTATGTAGTCCCAAAACTACTACTATATGAATACTATAATTAATTATGTGCTTACAGGCTTATACCTATAAGTAGGGGGTTGGGAAGTGAATTAATTTAGCATTACTACAAAAATACTACATTTTGGCAATAAAGAAAATGCTTAGAACACTGAACTTCCACGCTAATTAATGGCAATGCTGATTCTTTGCCCAAAGAAATAGCCACCGAAACTTTCGCTAAAAACTTTACCGGCATTTCGGCCCCCATAAACCCCAGTGAAGTATAATTATGCCTGATTGAATAAAAATGTTTATGATTTTTTTTTTGGCTAATGTTATAAAAATGATTAGTTATCTATCTATTTCCTTCGTTTTATATTTTTGTAGTGTCATCATATTTTTTGTACTAAGTCTCCCACCCTGCCCGGGGTGGGAGGACTTATTTGATAATTTTACCACGTTAAAAAAAAAGAAAAAAAAGTCACAAAATGAAAACGTGCCGAAAAGATTTGTAAAGTGCTTTTAAAGTTATATTGTTTAATAATATAAAAAGGATATATTTAATATTTAAATATCTTAAGTTCTACTCGGTAAGTTTTCGTGTGTAGAATAGACAAAATTCTTGTCGTGTACACGAAGAATTTGTCTTGTCTGCCGCAGACACGGTAAATTTTCTTGCCGTGTACAAGCGCCCGAAGGTAGTGTTACATTTCTACTGACTAAAAACCCATCCTGTTCCTTAAACTGCCTGTACGTGCTCTCGTTAGAATATTCCCGCAACCCTGGCACACAATGGCCCTGTCGGGCCCCGTCAATGCTGCTGACTGCTCTTTAAGGCGCGTGGAACACGAAGCTTACTAACACTCAGTTAAAAACTTTGTCTTTTAAGAACTTTTGAATCTACAAGAACCGTGACAGCTTTGAAAAAAAAATACTGATCAAGTGCGAGTCGCACTCGTACACAAAACTTCAGGTTATACAATGTTTGTCGAGACAAATATTATAAAGACGAAAGTTTTGTTTGTTTGTAATGGATAAACTCAAAAACTCTTGTACTGATTTAAAAAATTCTTTCACCAATATAAAGCTACATTATCATTAGGGTTGGTGTAGGTGTTCGGTCCGACGTGAAACAGAACGCACCTTTTGGCCGGCAACATTAATTATCTGTGGACTTGACATAACCTCTCTGACTTGACAGATTGACTTGCTTGTTGGAAAAATGTCCGCACGTTTGGGACTTTGATTTGATTGTAATTGGTAAAATATTGTTGAATTCGCCTGTTGAGACCGATAATTGGGTCGCGAATTATTTGTTGGTTGAAGTGTATTCCCCATTTGTTGAAAACCCCGGGATATTGTTGAATTATACGCCGCCTTGTCGTCGGTCGGCCGGCACGCGGAATTTGTTGTAAATCGTATTGGATCTCACGAGATATGAACAGATTAATTGTGTTCAGTGATTGATTGAACTTTGTAAGCTCGGATTAACAAGAATCCAGTGATATTTCTTGGAACATATCGCCTTATTGCCTACCACGCGTAGCGCGCGCTTGCTGGAAACGAGTTAGGTGTGATGCTGTTGTGACCGCGCCATCTGGAGATCGGCGCCTTGGGAACGTTCTACAACACTTGACTTACATCACACGTTACAATTACTCACCTCATATCACATACAAACCACACTTAGGGCGTGACCTTTGAAGGTCGAACTTGGCGTCCCCAGCACTCAGGTTAGTGGTACATTTTGTTTTTATTGTTGTAGGCCGAAGCCTAGTAGAGGCAGGCCATTGTGTAACCTTGTTATCATTATTAAGCAACGTTTAGAATCCGCGTATCGCGGACAAGTTTGGGACACCCCAGTTACCGTTGCACTGGGCCTATTGCAGTCCTGATCAAATTGGTAGCAGAGCGTGGTTCTTATAATATAAGATCCACTGGTTTAATTGGAAGTTTTCAACAATATTCAAAACTTCCAATTAAACCAGTGGATCTTATATTATAAGAGCCGCGCTTCTGCTACCAACTTTGTTCAGGACTGCAATAGGCCAGCCAACGGTAACTGGACGTGTCCGGAACCCTTCCACGATACGTGGAGACTAACCTTGTTTATAGTATTGAAAACAACGGTAGTCTCCACGTATCGTGGAAGGGTTCCGGACACGTCCAGTTACCGTTGGCTGGCCTATTGCAGTCCTGAACAAAGTTGGTAGCAGAAGCGCGGCTCTTATAATATAAGATCCACTGGTTTAATTGGAAGTTTTGAATATTGTTGAAAACTTAAAACTTGAGTTTAATTACTTAACATAACTTGTAACTTAATAAGTATTGAATATATTACCATGTCATCCGGGCTATCTAATTGAAGTTGAATCAATTGAAGTTGTATTTGTAATTTGTATTGTAGCCTCTTTCATTGCATTGACAGGTAGGATTTATTTGTGAAATTAGGAATTATTGGTATAATTTGGTATAATTTGGTACATAATTTGGTACATAAGTTGGTATATTGTTGTAAAAGTTGTTGGTATTTGTTGCAATTAATAATTGAATGTCATTGATCTGAATTTGAAAGGTTATCTAAATAATAATTACACATAGTCTAACATAATAGGACTTGAATTGTGTGTATTGGTTATTGCATTTATTTGTATTTATTGGATTTTGTTAGAGATTGTCCGGCTCAATATTATACAGACAATTGTTGTGCTTATTGATGTTTAATTTGAGGTTGATCCAGCATTGTATTATACATTGAATTGTTATTTATTTTGTAACTAGCCATCTGTACCAAGCTAGATTCATACTTGGAATAAGTACAGGGTCGCATTTGGACTTGAAATAATTGAATTTGAATTTTTATTTTGTTGAAACTATTTGGTCGGCTAACAAGTCATTGCTGTTTGTTTAATATTTGATTGTTGGTTGTTGATTGTTGTTTTGTATTAATATTTGATTGTTGCAATGGCCTCATTAAGGGCAGTGCCCCGCCCCCCGTTTGGCTGGCGCCCGGAGTCCTCGGGCTAGGGGGCCTGTTGATGATCGCCCCGCCCCCCGTTTTGCTGGCGCCCGGAGTTCTCGGGCTAGGGGGCCTGTTGATGATCGCCCCGCCCCCCGTTTGGCTGGCGCCCGGAGTCCTCGGGCTAGGGGGCCTGTTGATGTTCGCCCCGCCCCCCGTTTTGATGGTGCCCGGAGTCCTCATCATTGTGACTTTTGTAAGGCAACGGGGCATGTCATGGCGCGTTGCCCGGATTTTTTGAATTTGCACGTAAGTTCCCGCCGCCGCATTGTCAACGCACGCCGTTTGTGCTTTTCGTGCTTGGGGGCCCACTTCCATCGGGACTGCCCCGACCCCCGCCCGTGTAGAATTTGTGAAGGGTCCCACTTGGAGATTTTGTGCGCCAACGCGAACCGCTCCAGCAGACCAGCTTCTGAGGGGGGTTCGCGCATGGGGGGGTACCCCGGAGACGAGCACCGGGCTGAGACCCGCGATTCTGTACGCCGCACTCCACCCCCCGCGCAAGTTGAACGGGAGCCCCACGAGCGCCATTTGGTCTTCCCTCGTCAGGGAGAACGCGCATTGGCTGCTAGGCAGCAGTGGCCGGGTCGGCGCCGCTCCCTTTCCCCTCCGTTGGCGGAACGTCCCCGGCTGGAGTCGCGCCCTCCGCCATTCGGGCATCCGGTGGGATATGCCCCTCCAGTGATGGCGAGCGGCTTGGGACACCGCGCGGACGAATGGTTTGATTGTTGGCCTCGTCGTGAACGAAGGCAGCCTGGAAGCGGCGATCGGTCGCCGCCCAGGCATCACTAAGAGATTGACGCCTGCCCCGCTAAAGGAACCCCCCGATCAAGACGGTTTTGTTGCCAACGGCCTCGGTCACGGTCTGGGGACCCTTGGGTGACTCGATTGTGGTCTGTGCCATTTTGGAGACGGGAGTCCGGGGTTGCCTTTGTCTTCTTGGTTAGCGGGACAGGTTGGCCTGAAGGTGAACGACCTTTCAGGCAAGATTTGGGGAATTGGCGAACCGGCTGACACCACTGTTGAGGGAAGGACCTGGTTTGAGGTCACCCTTGTGAGTTGTCCTTACCCTAAAATTGGTGCTCCTGCCCTTGTTGTAACTGAACTTGGTACAATTGTTGGTGACTGATCGTCACACTAAGAACTCGCATGCCGGTTGCAATGCGCTGTTGGCCATTCTGCAGCGAGAATTTTGGATTTTGTCGGCTGATCGCGTCAATGAGGCGAGGCCCTTTGCTGGCGTCGTAACGGATTTTGTTGGTCCCCCTTTGTTGAAGACGTCCACCCTTCGTAATAGCAGGATTGTTGGGGCTTATTTGTGTGTTTGTCTGCCTGTCAACCAAGGCAGTACATTTGGAGCTGGTAACCTCCCTCTCGACAGAGGCCTTTGAGGCGACTTGGGAAAGATTTGTGTCTCGCCGTGGGTTACCTTCGTTGATTAGGTCTGATTGCGGTACGAATTACAAGGGTACAAGTAACTATTTGAAGGAGCTATACGCCTTCCTTAATGAGAGCCAGGTTGATATTGGTAATAGTTTGGCCCGCCGAGGGGTCACTTGGTTGTTTGACCCGCCAGCCTGCCCCCCATTGGGGGGGTATTTTTGGGGCCGCGGTGAAAGCGGCAAAGGGACGCTGGCGGAGATTGTTGGGAGACACCGTTCTCACCTTAGAGGAACTAGCTACGGTATTTGGCCGCATTGAAGCTGTGTTGAATTTGCAACCTTGTCAAGACTTCCAATTGATTAGCGGACGGGTAGGCCCGTCCGGGGGGGTAGATGTTCGGTCCGACGTGAAACAGAACGCACCTTTTGGCCGGCAACATTAATTATCTGTGGACTTGACATAACCTCTCTGACTTGACAGATTGACTTGCTTGTTGGAAAAATGTCCGCACGTTTGGGACTTTGATTTGATTGTAATTGGTAAAATATTGTTGAATTCGCCTGTTGAGACCGATAATTGGGTCGCGAATTATTTGTTGGTTGAAGTGTATTCCCCATTTGTTGAAAACCCCGGGATATTGTTGAATTATACGCCGCCTTGTCGTCGGTCGGCCGGCACGCGGAATTTGTTGTAAATCGTATTGGATCTCACGAGATATGAACAGATTAATTGTGTTCAGTGATTGATTGAACTTTGTAAGCTCGGATTAACAAGAATCCAGTGATATTTCTTGGAACATATCGCCTTATTGCCTACCACGCGTAGCGCGCGCTTGCTGGAAACGAGTTAGGTGTGATGCTGTTGTGACCGCGCCATCTGGAGATCGGCGCCTTGGGAACGTTCTACAACACTTGACTTACATCACACGTTACAATTACTCACCTCATATCACATACAAACCACACTTAGGGCGTGACCTTTGAAGGTCGAACTTGGCGTCCCCAGCACTCAGGTTAGTGGTACATTTTGTTTTTATTGTTGTAGGCCGAAGCCTAGTAGAGGCAGGCCATTGTGTAACCTTGTTATCATTATTAAGCAACGTTTAGAATCCGCGTATCGCGGACAAGTTTGGGACACCCCAGTTACCGTTGCACTGGGCCTATTGCAGTCCTGATCAGTAGGTTAGGGGTAGGTTAGGGGTAGGTTAGGGGTAGGTTAGGGGTAGTGTAGGGGTAGAGTAAGGGTAGGGATAGGGTAGGGGTAGGGTAAGGTTAGGGTAGGGGTAGGGTAGGGGTAGGGTATTGGTAGGGTAGGGGTAGTGTAGGGTTTGGGTAGAGTAAGGTATGGGTAGGGTATCGGTAGGATAGGGGAAGTGGTATCGGTTGAGTAGGGGTAGGATACCACGCGAACGAAGTCGTGGCGGGTCAGCTAGTTTTACTATAAATATTCGTCGTCTTATGACGAAGTGTGCAAGGAAAGGTGGTTTATCACAGTTCTTTCTGTTGCTCTTTAACGTCTTCTAACCCGGACAAACAGAAAAACAGACCGACGACCTGGCTAACTTTCCAAAAAAAAAATTGTTTGGTTCTACAATCGTCAATAGGCAAAGGTGTCGGAGTTGTGATCAAGAGGTCACGGGTTCGAACCCCACCCATTATATATACTATTGCTGGGAACCCACTCCAGATACAAGCAAATTTACTCGTAGCTTAGTTGGAGGGGTTAACCGGACCATTGAAATTAGTTTAAATCCCCAGGCACAGACAAGGCAAGGTATTGGAGAGCTTATTCTGCGACTGTACCTAGGTACTTCTTCTAAATCGTAGTTAATAATAATAATAAGTTTATTTGTCATTAACAGATTTACAGTACATTAAAAGATGCAATCAAAGCTCTTATAGAAAAGACAATTATCAAAAAGATTAATGAGTTCGTGCTAGGAAAATCCTGTGTTATGGGGATATTGAATCCGTCCATGTGAACTTCTTAGATCAAATATATTTTGCAAGTAGGTGACACATTTTTTTTGTTAATAACAATTTAATTTTGATTTATTAAATTTTTATTAACAAAGAAAATGTGTCACTGATACTGATACATGATTACTGTTGAGTCATGTCGCGCCCGTTTGCGAGACTCTTTAACTAAACGATCTGGTAGCATTAGTATGGATGTTACATACGTCTAATTATCGTTATAACACATTGCGTGACTTGCGTATCTGTCGAGTAACAATATCGAATATCTGCGGGGTAGTGTCAGGATATTGTACTATTAAGGATAGGTATATAACACAGTCTTGGATTCATCGTATTTTCACGAACTAAGTAACAACAATTTGTGTTTGTGTTTAGTGTGTGATTTTGTGAAAAACAGAAAAATTGAGGCCCAATTACTTCTGCACTGGTGTCGACCAGGCACGTGGCTTCAGTGTAAGGGTTTGTGTATTTCCGTCCCTAAATTCACTGGTTGGAATCTACTCTCCAACATCCTTGTAACTCGTGTACCCACTCCAAGCGTTCGTCAATCATTTCATTTCGCACCGCAAATACAGTCCACAAAAATAAACTAAATAAGCCAGCCGCGCCACCAAATAGTGTAATGGGTGGGGTTCGTACCCACAACCTCTCGATCACAAGTTCGACACCTTAGTGATTAGGCTATTGACGCTTCCTTAAAAGTAACTTAGTCCATGTGTTTACAACGAAACCGGAACGCACTAATGCTCGCGAACCGAGCATCACCACAAAAAGATGGAACGCGACGCGATGACAAGATCCTGTGGCGGCCATCTTCTCTTCCCTTTTTTCTCTACGGCTGATCGCGCGTACGCATTATGTCGCGCACCCTTTTGTAAAACTAAATATAATTTGTAACGAATAAACGAATGTACACTAAACGCCGTCGACTTTACTTGATCGCCACCAACATTTGGAGACCTCGACGTGATCAAACGTACTTATTTGAAGATCAAGACTGGTGGCATGGCGGCGACGAAACCGCGAGGCGGCCAACTATAATCTCCAACAATTCTTCCACTACGCCTGCAATCTGATGCCTGATGTTTGGTACATAACTGAACAATAAAACGAAGAAAAGATGACCTGCTCAAAATAACGGATTCATGTAGTGAGTGATTTGGTTTGGCCACAGGGAAGTACGCCCAATTTAGTCATATTTCTACTAACTGCAAAATGAAAATATAGCCTGCAGTATCTACTTTTATGTTTTGCCTATATTACTTGGAGTCAGATTAACGATGAATAATAGGGAGGTACCTAAAATATGACATGCATACCTTCCTAACTTACTTTCTAAGTTTTGCTTGTTCTTTGGAGTCAGATTAATTATACAGATAAACTAATAGTTAGGCACCTACTTATTTAAATGACAATTATGCCTTCCTAACTGTCTAATTTCTTATTTACTGAATTTGCATTCTATGGACTCAGATTAATGATAATTTCTTAGTAGGTTGGTACCTATTTAACGACATTTATACCTCCTACCTTAACTTCTTTCTACTTGCACCTCGCTAACGGGAACACCCTGGCATTTTCCAGATTTACCGTGTGCACCTGCTTCTTGGGTCCCGCTGGAATGCGCTGCTATACATCTATCTACTTGCTACAGCAACTGCTTGCTGGTTCTTGAGCTGTGTGACCTGCTTGCTCGTGTGTGTCGCTGACTGAAGAGTTGTTGTCGTAGCTAATGCGCGACTTGCACGGTTTGGCTTTGTTTGTTAACTTCTACTCGTGGTATCTTATACCGGAATAACTTATTTCTTGACGGTCTGTTCAGTTCTTATAAGCTTTCACTATGTCGGCTGAATTGAAAGCTCTTATTCAGCAACGTGGTACGATAAAGGCTAGAATAACTTTATTTTCAAAATACTTAAATACTATAAAACTGATAGAAACTGACAGCATTCCTAAGCAAATACTTGTCGAAACTGAGATAAAGTTATCTAGATTTAAAGAATTGTTCTTACAGTTTGATGATTTAAAAACTAAAATTGAAAGTTTAGATCCTGATCAGTTGGAAGAAAATGACATGATAGAAAGTGAATTTTGTTCTAACATTGCTAAAGCTCAATTGTTGATTGAAAATCTTGGTCCTACTAAAAATACTAACTGCAATTCTATAACTAGCTGTCAGAATAATAAACAAGATTGCCGTAACTATAATATTAAATTGCCTACCATTCAGCTGCCTTCCTTTGATGGTAACTATTTGAAGTGGATGGAATTTCGAGACACTTTCGATTCTTTAATAAATAATAATGATAGTATTCCAGAAATAAATAAGTTCCATTACCTCCGTTCTTCATTAGAGTCAGGAGCGTCTGATATAATCAAGTCAATAGACTTCACTGCTACCAATTATAAATTAGCTTGGAATTTACTTACTGAACGCTTTGATAACAAGAGGATACTTACAAATAATCATTTAAAGGCTATTTTGAATTATGACACTATAAATAAAGAAAATTACAAATCTCTGCGTTCCATGATAGATTACTATTCTAAAAATATTCGAGCCCTATCTACTTTAAATGATCCTGAATCCCGCTGGGATACTTAACTTGTATACATTATGGTGTCAAAACTAGATGGCGCCACGGGTCGCCAATGGGAGGAGCATAGGAATACTATTGCTGCTGCTCCAACAATTGAGGATTTCTATACTTTTTTAAGAAATCGAGCTGATGTTTTAGAAACCTTGCAATACAATACTACTACTAGTAAATCTGAAAAACATTCTTATTCTAAAGATATTAAACAAACTAAATCATTTGTTTCTTCTAACACAAATTATGATAAAAACTGTGTTGTATGTTCACAAGATCATTTACTATATAAATGTAAAAAATTCAAGGATATGTCTGTAGACGCTAGATACGGTGAAGTTTCCAAGCACAAACTCTGTTATAATTGTCTGCGTCCTGGTCATTTCTCTGCTCACTGCAAACATAACTCTTGCAAATTCTGCAACAGAAAGCACAATTTACTGCTACATAAATCACAGTCCAATAATGACAAGACAAACTCATCTATTGATAAGACTTCTGCAATATCACTTCCTCAAGAGGCGAGTTCTTCCC
This sequence comes from Tholera decimalis, assembly GCA_943138885.2. Classification (NCBI taxonomy): domain Eukaryota; kingdom Metazoa; phylum Arthropoda; class Insecta; order Lepidoptera; family Noctuidae; genus Tholera; species Tholera decimalis. The sequence continues at coordinate 13,642,861 of OW964569.2, forward strand.
AGGCAACTTCTACAATTGCTATGTTCAATCCTGTGTCACTCTCTGTGGCAATGCCTGGGCAGATCCTGCTATGCACTGCTCAGGTGAAAATAACTGATAATCAATCCTCTGAAACATACATTGTTAAGGCACTCTTAGATAATGGCAGCCAGTCCTCATTTATAACTGAAAGAATGCAGAGAAAAGTGAATTTGTCTTGTTCTAATACAGACATATCAATTGCTGGCATAAATAATAAAGTGACTCATACTAGTAAAATGTGTAAGATAAAACTTAAATCGCGGATTAACTTATTCCAGACAAATGTAACATGTTTTGTAGTGCCTGAGATTACTGGCATGTTGCCTAGCTCCGTGATTAACTCTTCTGATTTAAACCTTCCTAAATCTATAGACCTAGCAGATCCTACCTACTATATACCCTCTGAAATAGATTTACTGCTAGGTGCTGATGTTTACTGGGAAATTGTGGAAACTAGACAAATTAAATTAGGGAAAAATAAACCTACACTACAAAATTCTAAACTGGGTTGGCTCGTGTCAGGCCCTACCGGTGTGAGGCCTACTACTACTACTACTTGTTCTAACTTTTCTCAAGAGATTAGGGACTCTCTGGCTAAATTCTGGGAAGTTGAAAGTATTCCTACTCTGGCAAATAAAAATGTTAAGTTTTCCAATGAGGAAAATTATTGTGAAAACCACTTTATCGAGAACACTGTCCGTCTGAATGATGGAAGGTTTTGTGTAAAAATGCCTTTGCGTGAAGTACCTAATGAGGCTTTAGGAGACTCTTATCTTACTGCTGAAAGGCGTTTCTTGAATTTGGAAAAGAAACTGAATAAATCTAGAATGAAAAATGACTATGCTAAATTTATTAATGAGTATCAACAATTAGGACATTTAATTGAAGTAACACGTCCAAACTTTGGATACTATATTCCTCATCATGCAGTGATTCGCGAAAGTAGTGAAACCACTCGCTTAAGAGTAGTATTTGATGCATCTTGTAAAACTTCCTCAAACAAATCGCTAAATGATATCCAATTTGTTGGACCCGTAGTTCAGGACGATTTAATGGCAATTTTACTCAGGTTTCGTCAGTATACCTATGTAGTGACAGGTGATATTGAAAAAATGTATAGACAAGTTATGGTAAATGAATCACAGCGTCATTTACAGCTGATACTCTGGAGGGAAGACGAAAGTCAACCACTGAAAATCTTACAGCTGAATACTGTCACTTATGGAACATCTTCAGCTCCGTATCTGAGTACTAGGTGTCTTGTTCAACTCGCAGCGGAGTGTACTAATGAAGCTGTTGCGAATACTATTAGACATGACTTTTTTGTTGACGATTTGAATACTGGATCGGACTCAAAATCGCAGTTAAAAGCTAACATTTCAGGAGTAATCGACAAACTTGCTGAAGCCCGTTTCCCTTTGCGTAAATTTAGATCAAATTCACCTGATATTTTTGATGACATACCTACTACTGACCAATCTCAGGATTTCAGTAAACAAGCCTCTGTCTTGGGATTGGGATGGACACCTAGCTCTGATACTTTGCACTATTCAGTCGAAATTAAATCTATTCCTAAAATAACGAAACGCTCTATATTGTCAAACTCGTGTCGAATATTTGATCCTTTAGGTCTCTTATCTGCTTGCACTATTTTTCATAAAATCTTACTACAGAAACTTTGGTTACTTAAAATCGACTGGGATGATGAAATTCCAAAGGATATTGAAAACTCATGGATAGAATTCTATAATGAAACTCAATGTTCCACTCAGATTCAGATACCTAGATACATTTTCTGTAGTTCTCCTATTTATATAGAGGCACATTGCTTTTCTGATGCCTCACAAGATGCATATGGTGCATGCATTTATCTAAAATCAACGAATAGTTTAGTTGAGATTAAATGTAACTTGTTATGTGCTAAAACTAAAGTTTCTCCTTTGAAAACTGAAACGATTCCCCGTCTGGAATTGTTAGGTGCTTTACTTAGTGCAAAACTATACTCTAAAGTACTTCAATCTTTAAGAATTAAGATTTCACGCTCAGTATTTTGGACAGATTCAACTATAGTTTTAGGGTGGTTACACACTCCACCCAAAACTCTTAAAACTTATGTAAGCAACCGGATTGAACAAATTCGGGAGTTGACTGATATAACTACTTGGCGTCATGTACCATCTGAGCATAATCCTGCTGATATGGCGTCCAGGGGCATTCAACCACGTCTTCTCTATAATAATACTCTTTGGTGGCATGGCCCTTCATTTCTGGCCAAGTCTGAAAATGAATGGCCCCAATTTAAATCTACTTCTTCTACTTTACCTGAAATAAAAATAAGTTTAAATGTTCAAACTATGCCCACTAATATTGTTCCATTTCAAAAATACTCTAAACTATATAAACTGCAAAGGATATTTGCTTATGTACTAAGATTTATAAATAACATAAAAAATATGCATACTAAATTTAATGGTGAACTTACCTGTTCTGAATTGAACAACTCACTGGTACTAATAGCTAAGGCGTCACAGAAAGAATGCTTTTCAAAAGAAATTCACTCACTTGAATCTTTACATAAATTAAATTCTAAATCGAGAGTTCTCTCTTTGAATCCATTTTTGGATGAACACGGTGTGTTGCGTGTCGGTGGACGAATCGATAATGCATCTCACTGTCCTTATGGGAAAAGACATCCTATACTACTGGACTCCAAACACACTTTCTCGAAACTTCTATTTGAGCAAGAACATCTTCGTCTTCTACACTGTGGCCCTCAGCAACTTTTAAATACTATTCGTGAGCAATTCTGGCCTACAAGTGGAAAGGTATTAGCTGTAACTACTGTTAGAAAGTGTGTTCGTTGTCAAAGATTTAGAGCTAAGCCTTTAAACCCCATAATGGGTAACTTACCGCAACCTCGTGTAACTCCTGCTCCACCATTTGCGACTTGTGGCACTGACTTTGCAGGACCCTTTTTAATCTTAAATAGAAAGGGCCGCGGTGCCAAAACCTCTAAGTGCTACTTATGCATATTTGTTTGTTTCAGCACCAAGGCTGTTCACTTAGAAGTCGTAAGCGACTTAAGTAGCGATGCCTTTATTTTATGCTTGCGTAGATTTGTTTCACGACGAGGCAAACCTCACACTATATATATACTGTGATAACGGTAAAAATTTTGTAGGTGCGAATAATGAACTGAACAGACTGCTTAAGGAAAGTGAACGTTTAGTTAGCGACTACGCGAGCAAGGAAGGTATAACGTTTAAATTCTCTCCCGCATATGCACCGCATTTCGGCGGTATCTGGGAAGCCGGAGTCAAAACGGCCAAATATCACTTAAAAAGAATAACGGGTAACTCAAGTTTAACTTTCGAGGAATTATATACACTCTTTGCACAGATCGAGGCTATCATGAACTCGCGTCCGATTACTTCAATGTCTGTTGATCCATCTGATCTGTCCGCACTTACACCTGGGCACTTTCTTGTGGGTAGACCATTGACCTCGCTACCTTCACCCGTTACTGAACGAATCGGTATCAATAGATACCAACTGATTGAGCGCTTAAGACAGCACTTCTGGTCTCGATGGACAAAGGACTACCTAGTCACTCTGCAGCAACGCGTCAAATGGCAGCAAGCACAGCACGAAGTTCGTGTCGACGACCTGGTCTTAATATTGGATGACCAGCTGCCACCTATGAAGTGGCTCATGGGCCGCATTTTGAAGCTGTATCCAGGAACTGACGGTGTATGCAGGGTAGTCGACGTCAAGACAGAGAATGGCGTCATTCATAGGCCCGTCTCTCGACTAGCCCTACTAAATTCCCAAGAGCTCCTTGGGGAACATGTCCCCAAGGGGGGGGGAGGATGTTTACAACGAAACCGGAACGCACTAATGCTCGCGAACCGAGCATCACCACAAAAAGATGGAACGCGACGCGATGACAAGATCCTGTGGCGGCCATCTTCTCTTCCCTTTTTTCTCTACGGCTGATCGCGCGTACGCATTATGTCGCGCACCCTTTTGTAAAACTAAATATAATTTGTAACGAATAAACGAATGTACACTAAACGCCGTCGACTTTACTTGATCGCCACCAACACCATGCGCTAATACGCTTCAAACTTTACCGGTTGAGCTTAGAGTTACAGTCTATTTTTAGGATGCTCGGAATAAAAACAAGTCAGTTTTGTTTTTACCCATCCGCATGAACTTTTTGCTGCGATGCGCCGAATATCGACACAAAATTCACACACCATTTTGTTTCAGAATGCTTGCATATAAATTGCATTCATCGCTGTACATTCATGGCCCACGCCATGTTTAAAATTGTAAAGCCACGCGCTCTGTTGCCGTGTTCGACGCATAATACAATTAGATCGTTATTAAAGTAGAATTTTTAAGTGCAAAACCTACCTACTAGAGAATGTACAACAGCATTAAGGCAAATGATGTAAATGATTTTCGTAAATTTAAACAAGATGACGCGTGTTGCCTGGCTGACTACGCTGAGAAGAAACACTAAAACAAACTCAATTGTCAACGTCTTTCCAGAGGTCCATACAATTCATATGTTTGGTTATCTTTTGAGCAAAACACCACACTGATTTTAGTGAACTTATCCAAATAGTGCAAGAATTTGACAGTTGTCGCGTAGCTCCATTTAGAACTTTAAGGTGCACAAACGATTGTATTTTATTAAAAAATATTAGGTATAGTTCGATGGAATATATGTATACCAATACGTACTTACTTAACATTTAACACAAAGTTGGTGTAAGCATCTATCTGTTTTACGGCTTAATTTTTCAATTACTTTGTGTATATGTATATAATTAATTTGCACCCGTGCAAAGTCTAGACTAATCGTATATAAACTCAAACCTTTTCCCTATAGGTATAGGCAGAGACAGTACGCCAACTGATAAACTACTCCTTACTTGTTTCGTTAACGTTCATATACATATATCACGGCAGTTGCAGGAACAATGCAAATGACCTGTTTAAAGAAACTTCATCATATATTATTTTAGAAACTACAATAACTTTTAATAAAGATATAGGCACGATGTCTTGCTGAAATTTTCACCTTAATTATGGCAGTTGTTATGTAATTAGCTGGCGTGCTGCTTAAGCTGGATATTGCAGTTACGAATCCATAACTAATAAGTATTTGCATGGCCTACAGGTCGTTGATGTGGGTTATTCCCTGAGTGCCCCGATCCCCGAGGCCCACGTCCCCGAGAATCCCGCATACGATAAATATGATTAGATTTTTTTTATCATTTTTGCAACTTGTAAGATTCAATGTATATGTTTTGAAATGTAGAAGACGAATTATAGTTTACTAGTGACCCGTCCCGGCTTCACTCGGGTGGATTTCGGTAGCCGTCATCCTTTTTGTTAGCCGCGTTAGAGTGTAATTGAGCGCTGGCTTAGAATCTATGATATCTTCTAAAGTATTTATTTGATTAATATAGTATACAGGACAATTTTTATCTGTTTTAAATACGAAACTAAATAAATGTGTACTAAATAAATAACGATTAATTATAAACAGAAGAAAACATCTTCGAAAATAACGTAGTATTTTTAATCAATACTTTGAACACAAAATCGTTATGTAAATCAACCATAGGAGATAAAGATATGTTATTGTTGATTTTTTTGGAATCACTATTTTTCTAGTATGTGTACATTACTTCAATGTATCTCTGTTGGGTTAACCGGCGCACGCGAGTAGAGCTCTCAGTAGGCAAGATTTTTTTCGAACTGTTCAACAAAAATCGTTATATTTCAGTGCATTTTTCATAAAACCATAATTAATTATACACTTATATACACTTCCTCAGGAATCATATTATCTATTAGTGAAAACCGTACAAAAACCCGTTGGGTAGTTTTTGAGTTTATCGCGTTCATACAGACAGCCAGACGCGACAGGAGGACTTCTTTTTATAATGTTTAAGGATTTTAAATTTTGTACAATCTCAAGTCATAGTTTTAATCGAGTTGATTAGTAAAGTTTGAATAATATGTATCAAAAATATAAAATGAATCTTATTTTCACGATATTAAAACAGAAACTTTAAAAACAACAGGGCCGGTTTTAATGGGACTTTAAATAGAAAATAGAGGAGGTTAGATCTTGAATAATATTGGAATTAATGTGGATATAACCACGCAAATAGAATCGCGGGCGCATCTAGTCTGCTATATTAACTTCACTAAATCACCTCAGTGCAGCAAGTACTCACCTGCTGCCAAGTTGCAGCCACGTTAACTAATAAATCTTGGCGTTAAAAGGGTTTCTGCAGCCTCAGGGTTAAGACGTGACGCAATGTCGTAAACAACTGCAAAGTTTAATAAAAATAAACTTGAGGGAAGTGACTTAAGACTTATGTGAGGTGCTCGCATTTGATGAATTGTTTTATCGGAAGAAAAAAAGGTTTATTTTCCTGTATTCTTTTGGGGTTGAATTATTTGATGAAAAATATTAGTACGTAAACTATTTCGAGAAAACTCAGATGTATTAACGTCTTCGACAAGTTTATTAATTACACTGTACAGTGGCTACAGTGTAGGCGATGGCATGTCTTGTTCCACGCGCCTCAAAGATCAGTCAGCAGCAGTGACTGGCCTGATAGGACCTTTGTCTGCCGAGGTTAGGGAAATCTTCTGTTGAGCTATCGCAGTCCCGGAAAGCAAGAACAACTGAAGAAACAGGGTGCGTTTCTAGTCTGTGGGAGAGTCATTTGATGATTATATCCCCGAAAAAAGAAGCCTTTTTTGATATTAAAACTATATCAATTTCGTCATTGAATTCGTAGACCATACTATTTTTAAACAACTAAAGCAATGAATGAATTGGAAGTTCCTTTTGATTGTAATAGGTTGAAATGAATAGGCAATTAGGGAACAGGCTTATACTGATCTTAAGCACGCTCAAACTACAAACTATATTTGCAGTTTTGATTAACAATAAAATAAGGAAATCTAAGAAATTATTATCAAAAAATCACATTGCAAAAATAATTAACGGAATCTAAATCCTATTCTCTTTCAATCATGTTTTATATTTACCGACAGAGTCTTAAGCTTAAACAAGTGTGCAGTAAATAGAGGAGCCAGTACTCTAAGCTGATTGCGGAATTCATTGTAAACCTATGTATGTAAGAATTAAAGATCTGTTGAAAACCTTTAGTAAAGTGGTTCTCTTAGACATACATTTATACATAGGAACAGTTTTGTATAGGTTCTCTTCGTCTTAGCGTCGTTCTAAATTTGCTCATATGCTATCTCAATCTACTGCTCATTAAAATATTTGTAAAGAAACACGTACGTTTTATTCCTTTATAACCGACTGATGTTTTTATACCTCAAAAATTCAAAACTAACCTTTTTGTAGATTATGCCGAAGACAACAACCGTGTGTATGACTGGTGTGCCTATATTTTATTTATATTTGAAGAGTTCCTTCGAATTCTTCAGGATAATCAGTTCCTGAATTGATGAAAATGGAACCAACTAGAAAGTAAACTCTTACGAACAAAAATAAAATTTTCCATATCGGTCCAGCCGTCTTCGAGTACCTAATTCCCCTTTTTTTGAAGTTTAAAAAGGAACTATTGTGATCATTATTAAACCTGGGATTGCTCTGGGAGACTATATTGTATTCTCTTAATATAATATTTACCTTAACCAAGCAAGACTTTATAATCTTTTCGTGATCCTTTAAGTCAAGCATAATAATTTCAGTAAATATTAAAGTTTACTTTACATATCATTTGCTGACGTTACTTATAAGCTAAACTGACTTTTGATTGAGTTTAACAAGATAATAATAAATCAGGGTCCTCCGGGACGGGATCGTTTGGGATCGACGTACTCAGGGAACAACCCTACAGTGGCACCTCCCTGATAGAGTCTGTGTTTCCTGCCACCTATAACCTGAGTATATTAAGGTCAAGAGTGAATAGGTTGCTTCTAGGTAAGCGTGCTTTGTCTTCGACGAAATCATCCCTTGCTGATGTATTTTTTTATGTGTGTTTGACCACTCTCTCACCTGATGGTGAGACTGTAAGAAATGTTTAAAAAACATCACAAAAGCTGCAACCAGTGGCACTATGAATATGGCTACGATCGGTGCCAAGAGCTGAAGACTAAACAAATTGAACAAAATAAATACTATCTTCAAAAAAATGTTTTTGAAGTTTTGTCGTTTTGTGTAGGTAATTAAATCTCTTGTACCTTTTCATGACTCATACAGTCATACCATTTAATTTGTTCTCTCTATTGATTCTGGTTCGTGACTTTGGTTGTGTACATTTTTGGCCGGGATAATAGGCACAGTTTGATGAGTAGGTACCTATTCAACAATGTTTTGGATTAAAGAACCAGAAGCCCAAATATTGGATTATTTTTTCTCTGATTACATTTAATTCAATCTGTACATTTTATTTTTAATTCCGGATGAGCCCACTCTTGACCTCGATCTCAACTGACATAAGCAGCTTAAAAATTTAATCCCTACATACATCTACTAAACATAACCACGTACATAAAGATGAAACATAATACACTATAGCGTTGAAGTACTCCTGCATATCGCTGTCTTCCGAAATAGGAGACTGACAGCATTGCCACGTTGAATGACAATGATTAGTCTTTGGGCATAGAACGAGCTAATCTTCTGGTCATGCAAGAAACCAAACAGGTATCTTTCTGATTGGTGGTCATACAAATCATAAAGTCTAGTCAATATACATAAACCTGTATGACTTCAATAAAAAAAAAAAAAAATCATAAGTAACACATTCTCTTAAAATATTATGGATAGCACTTTCAAAACTTCCATCAGGAAGGCACTCCGGTATCACCGGGTGCCGACCTACCTCCGTCGCATAGTCGAGGACTACCTGACGGACAGAGCCGTCATCTACCCCGGTCACCGGGGAGAGTGGAACCGGCGAGAGATGTCGTGCGGTGTCCCACAGGGTTCGGTCTTGGGGCCGCCCCTGTGGAACATCGGATACGACTGGGTGCTGCGCGGCGACCTCCCTGACGGCGTCAGCGTAGTATGTTACGCTGACGACACGCTCGTCCTGGCGCAGGGAGAGTCGCACCAGGCGGCGGCCGACCTGGCGACGCAAGCGGTTGCGACAGTCGTTCGTAGGATCCGGCAGTTGGGACTCGACGTGGCGCTGCACAAGACCGAGGCCATGTGCTTCCATGGCGGTCGGAACGCGCCACGGTCCGAGTCCCACATAACGGTGGAGGGGGTTCGCATCGGCGTCGGGAGGACGATGAAGTACCTGGGACTCGTCCTCGACAGCCGGTGGAACTTCAGGGAGCACTTCCTGAGTTTGGCCCCAAAGCTGAACCGGGCAGCAGCCGCCTTCAGGCGACTCCTGCCTAATCTCAGCGGGCCAAACGCCTCCTGCCGAAGGCTGTACGCCGGCGTCGTGCGGTCCATGGCCCTCTACGCGTCCCCAGTGTGGGCCCTGTGCATCCGGACGCGACCACTAAAGTTGGTCGCATGCCAGAGGGTCATGGCTATCCGAATGATCCGGGGATACCGCACGATCGCCGGCGAATCGGCCAACCTCCTTGCCGGATTGCTGCCCTGGGATCTGGAGGCGACTGCCCTCCAGCGCGTCTATGAATGGCGCGTGGAGGCGCAGCGCCGGGGCGTATCCCCGCTGCCTCGAGAAGTCGAGGCGCGGCGGGATGAGCTCCGGCGCGATCTCAGGGCAGTATGGAGGGAACGACTGTCGCAACCGACGGCCGGGCACGCCGCAATTGCGGCGGTAAGACCCCTCTTTGAGGAGTGGCTAGATCGGCGTCACGGCGTCCTGACCTACCGCGTGACGCAGGTCCTCACCGGACACGGAAGTTTCGGGAGGTACCTGTGTCTGATGGGTAAGGAAGAGACGCCTGGGTGTCACCACTGCGAGGGTCGCCCTGAGGACACAGTCGAGCACACGGTGCAGGACTGCCCAGCTTGGGCAGAGCACCGACGTGTCCTCACGGCGACAATAGGCGGAGACCTCTCGCGCCCGGCCTTGGTCGAGGCCATGCTGCGGGGCGAGAGGGAGTGGGAAGCGGTCGCCTCCTTCTGCGAAGCAGTCATGCTTCCGAAGGAGGAGGCGGGCCGCGTGAGGGAGAGGATGGCGTCCTCCCTCCAGCCCAGCCGCAGTGGTAGACGCCCACGGCGTCGGACGTCGGCCGACGATCTCCGGCCACCGTAGGCGCGGGCATGCGGACAGCGAGTAAAGGGCAACTCGCTGTCCGACCATGGACCATGCCCGGGTCGACGGCGCGTCGTGTTCCACGCGCGCCTCAAAGAGCGTCAGCAACATGACGAGGCCCCCTCTGCAGAGGGCCGAAGCCCGCCGGGGTCGTGGGACTCATCCCGTTACCGTGGCCCCGGTATGTAAAGGGTTATTGAAGGAACACCGTGGATTTTAGTCAGTAAAAGTCTGACAGTCCCTCCCACCCTGCCCGGAGTGGGAGGACTTATTTGATAATTTTACCACGCTAAAAAAAAAAAAAAAAAAAAGCACTTTCAAAACTAAACAATTCTGAGAACTTAGTACAGACGCCAGCACATCAAGCTACAACAATCTGTCAAATTTCCTCAATAGATTTTCAACTTTATTGTTAAAGAAATTAGATTCAATGCTGATTGGGAAAATTTGACAGTTTCGGGTAGCTACATGTGCTGGCGTCTGTACATAGTATGGCCAGTCGTGGGCCGCAGTGATCCCGCAGCGCCTAACGCAAGTGTGCGAGGACACGAGATGGTCAGATCAAATGACTTCTCCCGCTCAGGGTGGAGCGGAAGGGTGTGTTAGACTTCTACTGACTACAAACCCACCCTGTTCCTTCAGCTACCCTTGTGTTCCGGTGCAATGATATCTCGTTAGATCATTTCCGGACAGTCTAACAGACCAAAAAATTCATCATCAGATCACTCCAAAAAAGACGTTTGTTAGTCAGCTATCTACTTTTACCACGAGAAAAAGCTGTCATAGCGAGTGTCACGTAATTCATTCATCATTGATGAAAGTTACCTACAGAAACACCACTATAATATACAGGTTTATAAATCACTACTTCTAACATAGTGACGGAATGATCCGTCTTATAACTGTTAACTATTTTTACTGGTACTGCTGATTAGGGATTTATAAACGAGACAGAAGTGAGGAATAACTTGTATATTCACAAATATAGACAATACAGACAATCGACTTTAATTACGCTTTACTTTAGACAAAACTAAGCACAACACAACCGTACACGCTGTAGCGTAAAACCGCTACGGTTAAAACCTCCTCCAATCCTAATCCAAACTTTTCAATAAAAAATTTTTTCTTCATAGCTGTTATTCACATTTGAACCAGGAATCGTGAAAAAATCGTCGGTTGTTTGCCTTTTGACGGCGTCATTACATTTTTGGGACCCGATAAGTGATGGTCGACCTTATTTTTTGTGATTAATATCGAAATTATGAAGTGAAAGTTTTTTTTTTTTGTTGGTGTAAACCCAATAAAAAATATAAAGTGTCCTAGCAAAAGTATAGTCTGTGGGTGATTTTCTGGTTAATTTGGTATGTATTGTCGTCTTTTTTCTTTTCGATCCATTTCGCACTAGTTTCATAATTAATCAAAGATTCAGCTTGCATCGGTGGTCTGAAGTTTCTTTTTTGTTTAGATCCCGTTACAAGCCAATTTTTGGCTCCACCCTACGGGCAAGCGACGTCGGTTATCGACGACGGAGGTCGGGGCGCTCTCGCCCGATATCCGAGCACATCCTGTGCCTGAGACGTCCATCTCAAAGGCCTGAAGAGGGTACGAGGTAGATGCGGACTCCGCAGCGCAGTGGCTCCGTGATTTCTACGTTACTTCCCACAGTCGTGTTCAGCCGTCCAGGAATTACCGAGTTTTCGCAGCAGGAGTTCTATTTTAAATAGTGCACCTAATTTGTATATTTCTAATCTAAAAATTCTCACGTCAAAAACTCTTTCTAACCTAAGGCCTATCAAGACGCGTTGGATGCTCTTAGTGTTTTTGTAATTAAAATTACTAATAATGCGTATTCGCCTAGCTATAACCGATTGCAATCGATTTTTTTTTTAGGTAAGTTAAAAATATTTGCATAATACTTTCGATAACATTCTTTTTCTTTCCGCTAAGTTAACCCACGCCATCACTGAAAGGTTCCCAATAATAACTAATATTTAACTTTTTTATATTTTTTAATTAAGTACTTGTTTTCTATCTTTTTCCTTTTAATCAAAATTAAACGTTTTAAGTAGCGGTTTGTGTTTTACTGTGCACTTAATTTTATTTACGCTACAACGCCCAGAGCTCAAGCCAAAGAGAGACGGCGATCGCGCCGTGTCGACTAGTGTAACCGCTTCGTTTCCCGCCACAGCACCACTCGCGCTAGCTTCACTCGGTGCTGCCAACATAACATGCATTTTATCAGTCTGTTAACAAACTTTCACATATTTACATAGCACAACTAAACGACTATAGGTATGTAAACTCTATTTATGAGGTGCATTATTTCTTTTTGCCACTTGCCAGTAACGATATTAAGTCTGGAGACAAATAAGTTGAAGTTTGGAAATACAATATTTATTGTGAGATATGATCTTAATTACTTGATTTTCATGGTGACAGATAGATGACATGGATACCTCTAGTGGCAGCTCTCGGCAACCAGACAGCTAATAAAAGTATACTGACTTCTTCCCGCGGCTTCACTTGAGTGAAAATATTTTTTTCTTCAGTGAAATGTATGCTACTCAGTGATAACGTAAAATTCTATTAGTGAAAGAAAGTTTAAAAACGGATAAGTCATTTCGACAATAAGCTTCTGTATACAAACTCAACCAACATTGCCAGTATAATATTACTAACAAGCCGGTTTTGAATTTAAGGCGAATAGACAGACGGAAGCAGTGAAAGACTTAGTTTATTATAGGTCTGCAAGGATAGTACAAGGATATACTTACTAGTATAGATATCATACACGGAGCTGTCGCTACACATTTCCGGACGAGTGCAAAAAACCTTATTAAGTGCTTGAAAACATTGGAGTAAAGCCCGATTTACACTTCAATAAGTACAATAGCCAGTTAAGAACTCAGAGAATTAAGTAATAAGTAGTAAGTTGTAAGTAGCGTCCAAACGTAGGCGAGTGAGTAGTCTTAAGTTGCCATCCCGAGAAGAAGAAAAGAAAATAACACGTGTTCGCAGCCGCAACCTAAAATGGGGATTGCCCACCCTTCATAGTGCGTTGGGCCCAGAATGGACAGCGAAAAATGGAACACCAGTTGTGTATTTTAGAATCTTATGTGTATCGCAAATATAAAAAATACAAGGAAAATGTGGCCAATGTTTAAAAAAAACTTGGATTGCTTTGATATTCCTCAATATAAAAAAGTGTTTTAACGATGGTAAATCAAAGATTTATTATTGTTTGTGTGCTTGATGTTATAAATATATTCTGTTATATTTATCTTAATAATAAAATAAAATAAAACAAGTTTTTCATGCATTACACATCTATATTTTCATCATTTTCACTAATATATCATCCAAAATGGCGCAGGAGGGAAAATACATATTTGTTTCATATCTCGCCCATCTTACATACCAGAGCACTCGCGTCGTTCTGTATTTGCATCTCGGGTATAATTGGGTAGAAATATCTCCGTTTCATTAGTGGCATCTGAAGAATTGGATGCAGACTCTTGTACAAAATGTACAGCTGCCCGGTCAGCTCTCTGCCAGCATGGATGACAGATGCGGCTTGAGATTGATATCTAATAAAAAAAGAAAACAAGTACCCTATTAGGTGGATATACAATAGATTTAGCATAGATACACATTTAAAAAATACATATTAACAATGTGATAACTTAGTGTTGCGTCCCAAATGTATTTTTGAACGATCTTTTTGGTGTGGCAACATTCTATTGTCTTTTTGATGTTGACACTTGACATAACTTTTTCACTTGACAGATAGACTTTGCTTCCTTGTTGAAAAATGTCCGCGGCGGACCTGTTGAGTTAATCATAATTGGTAAAATATCGTTTGGAATCGCCTGTTGAAACCGATAATTGGGTCGCGGTTAACTATTGTTTGAAGTTGTAATCCCCATTTGACGCAAACCCCGGGATATTTTGGATTTATCGCCGTATTGCCTCACCGCATGGCACGCGCATTTGTTGGAAAAAGTAGTGATAAATAGCTTCAATCCGGTGCGAGTTTGGGCTGTGATGCTGATCAGGACCGCGCCATCTGGAGACTGGCGCCTTGTGAACGTTCTAGAACACGTGACTTACATCACTTTTCAATTACTCACCTCATAATTACATACATACCACACTTGGGCGTGACCTAGGAAGGTCGAAGCTTGGAGAACCCAGCACAGAAGGTTAGTGGTACCGATCAGTTATTTGTATATGGTTGTAGGCCGAAGAGCCTGTAGTTTTAGCCTTTTGTTCATTGTTTGAAGAGCAACGTTAAGCTCCACGTACCGTGGACAGTTTCAGACACACCAGTATCGTTGCGCTGGCCAATTGTAGTCTTGAACATTCTGGTAGCAGGCGTGGCTCTTATAATATAAGATCCACTGATTTAATTGGAAGTTTTCAAAATAACTTTAGTTTAATTACTTAACATAACTTATAACTTAATAAGTTTGAATATATTGCTTTGTCAGCCGGGCTCAAATAGCACTTGTAGTTTGTACTGTAATTTGTAGTGCTAGTCCCTTGTATTGCATTGACAAGTAAGATTTGTTTGTGAAATTAGGAATTATTGGTTATATTTTGTTCATAATTTAATATTTGTTGTAAAAGTTGTTTGGTATTTGTTGCAATTAATAATTGAATGTCACTGATCTGAATTTAAAAGGTTATCTAAATAATAATTACACATAGTCTAGCTGCTAGACTGGGATGGCGAACCAATGGCACGCGTGCCATTGCTGGCACGCGACGAAATAATTTCGGCACGTCACTGATTACGAGTTTAAAGAAAAAAGTATAAATTATGATTATTATGTAGCATAATACCTATGAATCTTTGAAAAGCAAACGCGCGCGAGCGTTCGGGTCCGGTGCGCGGGGTGGAGGCGGGGCGTAGTTGCTATGCTAGCGCGGGGAATGCGGCGGTGGCGCGGGGCGCGGGAACGCAGCGCGGGGGCTTGACTTGAGTAAATAATAACAAACGAGGCGCAGTGCCCGCGCAAATTGTTTGTTTACGCAAAAAATAGTTGAATTTCATTGTTAAAGTGAACTTTAAAGTTTATTTAAGTTATTATTTGCTGTAATTTAATATGGCTAGTTCAGCAAAGAAACGAAAAGTGCAAAATAGCAAGGATACTAGAGAATTTCAGACTTGGTGGACTGATAAATTCGGCGTGATTAATAAAGGTGACAAAGCAGTGTGTGTTTTATGTTCTGGCACCATGGTATGTAGAACATCTTCCGTTAAACGGCATTTTGAAACAAATCACAAATCAATTTGTCAAAAAAGCGAAGCAGAGCAAAAGGAATTAATTGCGAGTGCTTTGAAAGACAGAAACAAACAGTCAACATCAATAAATAAATTTGTTGGCAAAAATTGTCATATAAGTGCGGCAAGTTACACGGCTGCAAATGTCATTGCTCGGCATAGTAAACCCTTTCAAGAAGGCGAGTTTTTAAAGGAAGCCTGGTTAGCATGCGCGCCTTCTCTTTTTGATGATTTCGAGAATAAAAATAAGATAATTCAGCGCATCAAAGATACTCCTTTGTCCAGAAACACAATAAAGGAAAGAATCTTAAAATTGGCTGAAAATGTTACAGAGCAACAAAAGCTTGACATTCACTCTGCTTCATTTATATCGCTATGCCTCGACGAAAGCACTGACGTCACAAAATCTGCACGTTTAGCTGTTTTTGCTCGATACTGCGTAGGAAACGTCATTAAGGAGGAATTAATTGCGATAAAATCGTTACCAACAACTACAAAGGGCGCAGATATTTGTACGGCAGTTAAAAATTCGATGGTTGAAAAAGAAATTGATATAAAAAAAGTTGTTTCTGTAACAACTGATGGTGCTCCGAGTATGGTGGGTAAAAAAATTGGTTTCATAAGTTTATTTCAAACTGAAGTAGGACATTCGATTCTTGAATTCCACTGCATCATTCACCAACAAGCCTTATGCGCTAAGAGCGGTTTAACATCTCTTGATAATGTTATGGCAGTAGTTACGAAAATAGTCAACCTCATCTCTGCTCAGGCTTTAAACAAGCGGAAGTTCGACGCTTTGTTGGATGAAGTCAACTCCGTGTATAATGGCTTACTGATGTATAATAATGTTCGGTGGCTGAGTCGTGGGTCTGTACTTGAAAGATTTGTTGAATGCTTGGAAGAAATCAGACTGTTTCTGCAAAATGAGGGAAAAATTGAACAATACCCACAGCTTTTGGACGTCATGTGGCTTTCAAAATTGATGTTTTTTTACAGACATATGCCAACACTTAAATACGTTAAATGTGAAGCTTCAAGGCACAAACAAAACAATAATCGTCATGATCGATCTCATTCGCGCCTTTGAGGCTAAACTGCAAGTTTTCAGAAACGATATTATCGCAAAATACTACAAGTATTTTCCATACTTGCAAAAATATATCAATGAATCTGATATACGTGAGACAACAAATGCAGAAAATATGACTGAGGAATTTATCTCTGTGATTGATTCTTCAATTAAGGAATTTTCAACAAGATTTTCTCAGTTCAAAGAATTATCAGAAACGGTCAAGTTTATTATGTACCCAGATGTAACGACCTTTCATACACTGAACTTCTCCCAGTTCGATTGGTTGGAAATTGAAGATTTTGAAATGCAGCTGATTGATTTCCAATCTAGTTCAATTTGGATACAAAAATTCATAGACATGAGAAAAGAATTAGAGTTAATTGAAACAGAAAGCTTGACCAGTAATATAAGTAAAGATGCCAATAATAAAATTTTAGAAACCTGGAATGCGTTGCCAGAAACATTTAATTGTTTAAAGAAGCTGGCTCACGCTATTCTAACTGTATTTTCATCAACATATGCCTGCGAGTCATTGTTTTCAGAGATGAATAACATCAAAGACTCTGTTAGAAATAGACTGACTGATGAATCAAGTTCAGCATGCATTCTGCTAAAAGTAACATCGTACAACCCCAATATAAGTCAATTATCGTCCAATCTGCAACAACAGAAGTCACACTAATTTTTAATTGCTCTTGTAATTGTATTTTTGGTAAATATAGAGCTTTGAGTTGATATTGTTTTTTTACATTATTTTTCCACTGATCACAAAGTCAAGAATATTTGATGGCACGGCTGCGACGTCAATAAATATTATTCCAGAAAATTGGCACGTATACGCATAAAGGTTCGCCATCCCTATTATGCTAGACTCTAGCATAATAGGACTTGAATTGTGTGTATTGGTTATTGCATTTGTGGTACTTATTGGACTGTGTTGATAGAGATTCTCCGGCTCAATATTATATAGTCAATTGTTGTGTTTATTGATGTTTATCGGTGTTGATCCTGCACAATATATACATTGAATTGTTATTTATTTTGTGACTAGCCATCTGTACCAGGCTGGATTCATACTTGGAATGGGTACACGGTCGGATTCGGACTTGAAATAATTGAATTTAAGTTGTTATTTTGGTGAAATTATTTGGTCGGCTAACAAGTCATTGTTGTTTGTTTGTTTAATTTTAGCCTGTTGTATTAATATTTGATTGTTGCAATGGCCTCATTAAGGGCAGTCAGGGAGGCTGCTGCCGGATTGACCTCACAGTTGAGATGGTTCACATCGGCAGCTGCAACGGTTGAGCGTGTAGAATTGGAAGAGCTCACCCTTGCTCGGTATGGGCAAGTGATTGAGAGAATCAAGTCAGCTGATGCTGCGCTCACACGCTTCAACGAGTACATCATGGACGTGGATTTGGGGGTGATGGATCAGACAGCCCGCGATAAGGTTTTGGGTGACTATGACCAGATTGTCCACCTGGGGGATGTCATATGTCTACGAGCGCGGGAAATTTTGAAGAGTCGGGTGCCTGATGCGGCCAAGCCACAGACCCCCGTTGTTGCAGGCCCTGGACTATTGAGTAGGCTGCCCACCCTGGAGCTGCCACATTTTGACGGTCGCTTGGACCACTGGCTGGGCTTCCTAAATCTCTTTGAGAGTCTTGTCGATGCACGCTCGGACCTCGGACCTGCCCAGAAGCTGGCCTATTTATTGTCTGTCCTGGAGGGCGAAGCCAGAGCCTTGGTGCAGCACTTGCCGGTGACGGATTCCTCTTACCCGACCGCTCTGGAGCTTCTCTCCCGACGGTATCAGAACAAGCGCTGCCTGACTGATGTGCACATTGACCAGATTTTGGGACTACCGGCCATTGCCAGCACGTCGACGTTGCGCACTGACTTGCTGAACCCGTTGGTCTCAGCGACCAACGCTTTGAGACGCCTGGAGTTACCGGTAGAACATTGGTCCTACTTGTTGGTGCACATAGTGCTGCAGTTGCTCCCCGCGGAGCTGAGGTCACGTTTTGAGCAGAAGTATGGTGGGGATAGTGCCACCCATCTTCCCCGCTTTGACGACCTCCTCAAATTTTTGGAAGACGAGTGTCGGTTTTCGGATAACACTCGTGGCGCCACGGGGTCACCCCCAATACCTTCTCACCCTAGAGACCAGGGACAGACTAGGGCTCGGGGGCCTGTTGATGATCGCCCCGCCCCCCGTTTTGCTGGCGCCCGGAGTCCTCGGGCTAGGGGGCCTGTTGATGTTCGCCCCGCCCCCCGTTTTGCTGGCGCCCGGAGTCCTCGGGCTAGGGGGCCTGTTGATGTTCGCCCCGCCCCCCGTTTTGCTGGCGCCCGGAGTCATCATCATTGCGACTTTTGTAAGGCCACGGGGCATGTCATGGCGCGTTGCCCGGATTTTTTGAATTTGCACGTAAGTGCCCGTCGCCGTATTGTCAACGCACGCCGTTTGTGCTTTTCGTGCTTGGGGGCCCACTTCCATCGGGACTGCCCCGACCCCCGCCCGTGTAGAATTTGTGAAGGGTCCCACTTGGAGATTTTGTGCGCCAACGTGAACCACTCCAGCAGACCAGCTTCTGAGGGGGGTTCGCGCAGGGGGGGGTACCCCGGAGACGAGCACCGGGCTGAGACCCGCGATTCTGTACGCCGCACTCCACCCCCCGCGCAAGTTGAACGGGAGTCCCACGAGCGCCATTTGGTCTTCCCTCGTCAGGGAGAACGCGCATTGGCTGCTAGGCAGCAGTGGCCGGGTCGGCGCCGCTGCCTTTCCCCTCCGTTGGCGGAACGTCCCCGGCTGGAGTCGCGCCCTCCGCCATTCGGGCATCCAGTGGGATATGCCCCTCCAGTGATGGCGAGCGGCTCGTGACACCGCGCGGACGAATATTTTGATTGTTGGCCTCGTCGTGAACGAAGGCAGCCTGGATGCGGCGATCGGTCGCCGCCCAGGCATCACTAAGAGATTGACGCCTGCCCCGCTAAAGGACCCCCCCGATCAAGATGGTTTGTTGCCAACGGCCTTGGTCAAGGTCTGGGGACCCTTGGGTGACTCGATTGTGGTCTGTGCCATTTTGGACACGGGAGTCCAGGGTTGCCTTTTGTCGTCTTGGTTAGCGGGACAGGTTGGCCTGAAGGTGAATGACCTTTCAGGCAAGATTTGGGGAATTGGCGAACCGGCTGACACCACTGTTGAGGGAAGGACCTGGTTTGAAATCACCCTTGTGAGTTGTCCGTACCCTAAAATTGGTGCTCCTGCCCTTGTTATAACTGAACTTGGTTGGGACGAGCCACTTCGGGAAACCCTCTTGGAGGACGGTTGAGGCACTCTAGCCTTCCTTATGGGGCCCGTCACCCCCCTTTGTTGCCCAAGGAGGGCCACTTGGTTTAATTGTTGGTGACTGATCGCCACGTTAAGAACTCGCATGCCGGTTGCAATGCGCTGTTTTCCATTCTGCAGCGAGAATTTTGGATTTTGTCGGCTGATCGCGTCAATAAGGCGAGGCCCTTTGCTGGCGTCGTAACGGACTTGTTGGTCCCCTTTTGTTGAAGACGTCCACCCTTCGTAATAGTAAGATTGTTAAGGCTTATTTGTGTGTTTGTCTGCCTGTCAACCAAGGCAGTACATTTGGAGCTGGTAACCTCCCTCGCGACAGAGGCCTTTGAGGCGACTTTGGAAAGATTTGTGTCTCGCCGTGGGTTACCTTCTTTGATTAGGTCTGATTGCGGTACGAATTACAAGGGTACAAGTAACTATTTGAAGGAGGTATACGCCTTCCTTAATGAGAGCCAGGTTGACATTGGTAATAGTTTGGCCCGCCGAGGGGTCACTTGGTTGTTTGACCCGCCAGCCTGCCCCCATTGGGGGGGTACTTTTGGGGCCGCGGTGAAAGCGGCAAAGGGACGCTGGCGGAGATTGTTGGGAGACACCGTTCTCACCTTTAAGGAACTAGCTACGGTATTTGGCCACATTGAAGCTGTGTTAAATTCGCAACCTGGTCAAGACTTCCAATTGATTAGCGGACGGGTAGGCCCGTCCGGGGGGGGTAGATGTTGCGTCCTAAAAGTATTTTTGAACGATCTTTTTGGTGTGGCAATATTCTATTGTCTTTTTGATGTTGACACTTGACATAACTTTTTCACTTGACAGATGGACTTTGCTTCCTTGTTGAAAAATGTCCGCGGCGGACCTGTTGAGTTAATTATAATTGGTAAAATATCGTTTGGAATCGCCTGTTGAAACCGATAATTGGGTCGCGGTTAACTATTGTTTGAAGTTGTAATTCCCATTTGACGAAAACCCCGGGATATTTTGGATTTATCGCCGTATTGCCTCACCGCGTTGCACGCGCATTTGTTGGAAAAAGTAGTGATAAATAGCTTCAATCCGGTGCGAGTTTGGGCTGTGATGCTGATCAGGACCGCGCCATCTGGAGACTGGCGCCTTGTGAACGTTCTAGAACACGTGACTTACATCACACTTTTCAATTACTCACCTCATAATTACATACATACCACACTTGGGCGTGACCTAGGAAGGTCGAAGCTTGGAGAACCCAGCACAGAAGGTTAGTGGTACCGATCAGTTATTAGTATATGGTTGTAGGCCCAAGAGCCTGTAGTTTTAGCCTTTTGTTCATTGTTTGAAGAGCAACGTTAAGCTCCACGTACCGTGGACAGTTTCAGACACACCAGTATCGTTGCGCTGGCCTATTGTAGTCTCGAACACTTAGAATACCATACGTTGCATTTGTTTGTTATCTGAAATAATACCAAACTCTCGCGGTTGAATCCATTCTATGATAACATTTCGAATACGATTCTCCCGTTCAGCATTTGTCTGTATCTCTACTGTCTAGCAGTTTGAGCAGGTATTCTAAGTTGAGGTCCGTGATCATCGACAAATGCTTGCACTATTTGGAAAGATTCGCTTGTGTGTTTATTTCCTCAAAAGGTACCACAGACTTCATATGAACACTAATTTCAGCCCTTCATTCAGCTTCACCCGCATAGTAGTCATTAATCATTTCAACGGAATGCACTAAGGGAAAATGTATCCTATGACTTTTTCCAAGGTCCAATCTACATTCTATATTCTTCTCAGTCGTTTCACTCTTAACTTGTGTCGTGGTCGTCACGTGGTTGTTTTTATATTATTAACACCGAATGTATCAAATCAGTAAACTGAAAACTAATCTTAGAATTAAGGAATATAAAAAAAAAAACATTCATTTATCATTTACACTAATGGAACTGGAAGAGCTATCATAGTATATTTCGTGTACAAAACAAGCACTTAAATTACGTTAGTGCGTAAGATAGGGAGATTTTTCTAAGAAATGCATCTCGTATTTATTTCCAAGTAATCTTTATACAATAGACTACATTATTACCAATTAAGTACGGTTCAAATCTATTTATCCTTTTTAATTTTCTTTTGTTCGTAATTCTTCCTTATAATTCCCCGGATATATGTTTACATTTCTTTTAATATACGTGATCTGGAAAGACGGATCACATTATTAAACATTGCTTTTTGTTCAAAAACGTCAGTTTGCGCATGTCAAAAGATAAGTACCTCTTTTTTCGGGGGTAACATTTTTTAAAGTCTCCTCCCGCTGTGTGTGGAGCGGAAGGGAGTGTCTGACTTCTACTGAATGATATCCCGCAGTTTCCCATGAGTGTGGCGCCACGGAATATAAAACAAAAACGTTCCTGCAACCCTAGCAGGACATAGTATCACTAAGTTTCGTTATTAGTACAGGCATAAAAAATCTATCATGCAACCTATGCAGCATTCAATTATTCTGAATAATGTTGAGAGTTCGTAATAAAAAGAGATTTACATAATTCATTTCGGGCGCAAAAGATTTTTTTTTTGATCTTCCGTTAATCAGTTTTTTATGGTTAGAATACTACATTATTACATAATCAAAACACATAAAAAATTAAGGAAATATTTTATGATATCTAAAAATATGAGTCTATAAATCAATATTTCCTGTTTCGGTTCTTTTTTAACGTCTACGGTTTTTTTACGTATCTAAACAGTATGTTGAGCTTAATGTTTTAACATTACTATTTATATGTTATAAATATTATTTTAAGACTAATCCAGTATATCGAAGTATGGTATGCATGAGGAAAAATAATACTTGAATATATTTTTTTAAAGATATTTATACGATTTCTAAGTACATAAATACTCATTCTAATCCAATACCAATAAAATAATACCAAGATTATACTTTTCTTATCCCATCATTTTAAACTGAAATCATTGAGTTTTAAAATTGGAATACATTCTCAGTTCTTTATCAAAACTCGTAAAATGAGAATGCTATTGGTTTCTGGCCGAGCCAATCATCATCAAATATACTTTATAAGGTAGTATACTGATAAATATCCATTTGAATCTCACCTTTATTTCCATTATGAATGGAAAAAAGTAAAATAGTGTGTCGAACCAGAAATTATAGAGTGGCAACTCTATATTGCTTATTGCAAAGTTCCGATATTAGATACACCTAGTATAAAGGAAGAAAATTTCCGTTCTCCCATAAATTCATATCTGTTGAATTTATAATTAAAGTTTTAAGTTAAATGACGTGAATTGATGATTAGTTTGATGTGAAGGTGAATTGATGTCAAGTATAATGTTGAACGCAAGTAGATCAGCTTACAGTACAGTACAGTACAGTAGAGTCATTTTCCATGTGCGCCTCGGTGTCGGTGTTGCGGGTATATTCTAACGAGATACCACGGCCCCAGAACAACAAGAATGGAAGGAAAAGGGTGGGTTTTTAGTCAGTAGAAGTCTGACACTCGTTTCTACTCCAACCATAACGGGAGGATTTGATGATTTTCACCCCGAAAAAGATCTTGATGACGAAAAATATAATGACTTCTAATTCTTCTGATTGAGTGGCCTCAATAAATACAACTATTTGAATGGCTAACACCTTCTGTTTCTTGTTTTGGAGTAACAAGACTGGCCCTCCCAGCAGTTGTGGCAAACAAGATCGTTGGATACCTAAAACAATATTACAATCTGCAAGTTATGATTATGACACAATAATGTAGGTAACACATGACGTATGTATGTTTCTAAACAATTATTATTTACCAGCTGTGGCGCAATCCATTGCTTTAGCACAGATACTTGCTCGGGCTCCAATGTGTGACTTTGAATTCCCGTCTAGGTAAGGCTACAGTTAAAACAATGTTCGTTGACCATTGTAAGTTACACTATTTGTCGAAATCCAAAACGAATGCGGCAGAGATCCCGATTCCAAAGCAAAAGTCATCGTTGAGGGTGAGAACCAAGTCCGTAGAACAAAGCCAAGGTCATCTATAAAAAAAATCAATAACTAGTCCATAAAACAAAGCCAGGTCGTAACAACAGAAATCGAGTATCAAGAAAAAATATGTGAAAACAAAATATGACATGACGTGAATCTCTTTGACGTGAAAAGAATATCTTTTTATTTTTGACAAATGAATAAAAAAAATGAATGAAAAAAAAATACAAAAAACGATATCGATTAATCGATTTATTCTACGTTTCATTATAATTCATGCAAGTAAAACGTTGTTCCTATCCTTTTTTTATGAATACTGTTTGTGCAGTCCTAAATATATTACATCAAATTATATTGTATTATTTATTTATTACTATAAAATGAATATCAGTGGAAAAATCGATAAAGAGTGTTTTATGTAGTGACAACATTTATCTACAAGAAAGTTTTAGATTATTGTAAAAGTACTTTTTTTACACAAAATATTATTTATTTTAATGGCGCTCATTAGAATGTATGTAAAATTAATGAATTGATATAAAAAAATTAATGGTAATTGTAATTTATTTCAAAAGAAGTGTCCATACTGGGCCCAGGATGGCCAATATTCGCCCGTCTACATGCCAGCCAGTTAAGTTGGAGGGGTGCGGGAGACGCGAGAGAGGGGACTACTTCGCACTGGACTCGCCTAAAAATAGGACCGCGATCTATTTAACTCAACTTAATCAACAACTTACTATTTAACACGCTTTTGCCGTTCAAACTACAATAACAACTTAACTCGCCGATGACGCAAGTTAACTCGCTACTGTACTTATTGAAGTGTAAATCGGGCTTTAGAGCTTGTTATTGAGTAAGTGTATTGAGAGATATTTGTACATAAAACACAGATCCCCTCACACGGTATATTTCTGTTTTAAGTCAATATTTACCGTGTTACTTTGCATCAGATTGAAATGGATTGCAATTAATTTAAATGCTCAAGAATATGTTGACAATGTAGTTCATTAATGTAATTTATAGCGTAATTTCACAATTAATTAAATTGTATAGCAAATATTTGCATGATCCGAGCGGAGAAGGATAAACAACCTTCTATTTGCACGTACATTTGTAATATAATATTGCATTTCCTAATTAGGAAGGAAATACTTGTTTTCAGAAATCATCGAAATAACGTAGGAAAGAACGTTCAAACACATTAGTCAATTTGGCAAAATTGTGGACCACAATTTTGCCAATTTGACTTTGAGGAGCCACCACAATTTGTGGTGGCTCCTCCACTAAGGGCACTTAACAAGAGTCGAAGTTGACGCTAGTCAAGGCAGTTGCTATGGCAACGGTGCGACAACAAATCATCGATAAATTTCAATAAATAACAACCTAAAACTATCTATTACTCATTCGAAGGAAGAATCGATGTAAAGGACACGCATTACAATACAACCCACGTTTCAGGCCTCCAAGAGCAGTCGACAGCATAGCTAGGTAGAGCCAATGTCTACCGGGGTCGTGGAAATGTTCTAATGAGATATCGCGACCCCAGATCCAGGTGTGTTTGGACTTGTGATCGAGAGGTCGCAGGTTCAAACCCCCCTCATCACACTATCACCGTGAACCCACTGTGGACACAAGCATATTTAGCTTAGTTGGAGGTGTTAATAAGATTGCTAGTAATGTGCTCTTACCCCTCCAAACGGCTACATGGTGATGCATCTCAGGAGCAACGTTAGCACAAGAGCCGACCAAGACATAACCACAATCACTGTAGCAAGAGTGGAAAGACTAAAAAGTTATTTAAAAAGTCTAAAAAAAACCCGACTGCTCAACTGAAATGCAAGAAACAAGCACTTTTTTATTTTAAAAAGTGACAACCAGGCGGGACTCAATTGAATATATATTTTTTTAAATGGGACGGGTCCGCCTGCTTGTCACTTTTTAAAATAAAAATGTGCTTGATTCTTGCATTTCAGTTGAGCAGTCGAGTTTTTTTTTTAGACATTTTAAATAACTTTTTTTCAGCTTTTTAGTTTAAATATTAATTACCAATTTATTATGTAGCTTTTCCGGTCGTGTCACATTGGCATCCCACCGGATTCAGAAAGTGAAACAGCTAAGTCCATATTTTTAAACTTTCTCATTGTATTATTTTTGCTAGTATTACACTAATGATATACATGATATACCTTTATGAAATCCTTGTGTTAAGCCCTTTAATTTGATACCCATATTGTAGTATTCGAAAATAAAAATTCTTTTCGCTTTGTTTAATGGCTTCGCACAGCCACCATGTTTTTTTTTTCAAATGCTACCTATCTAAAAACACTTGGGCTGCTAAGACAAATCTAATGATACCTCAATTATGTGAATCCCTTCAGTGGTTCTGGAGATATGAGGTAATAAATAATATTACATACAAACAAGATACGCGCGAAAAACATAACCCTTCCTTTGCAGTCGGGTAAAAAGAAACTGAGGGTGGATTCTTCATTACACTATACTAAAGGCTTAGCCTACAGGGTGTTATATTTTGATTAAAACTAATTGTGTCATCCACCCTTGGACGACTACAAAGCACATTTCACACAATACAAGGGGTTGGTTGTATCATATATTGACAAATTCAATCTGGCGTAATGCCTCAAAATCAAACATGGCTACCTATAACAGTATAATACGGTACCTATTGTTTGATACTAACGTCGCCGTGAGCCAGGGTCTTTAATCAATATTATTAGCTATCGATTCTTGGTAGGTAGCCTTTGATACAAACAATAGCACTTTACAAAAACACTATGTTACTATTATACAAGGTGTAACAGGTTAAGCGCAATACCTCAGACACCCCAATTAATATATTAAATTATAAGTCTAATACAACATCCTTAACTAAATTAATTGAAACCAAACCTAGACATTTTTTTATAAAATCCTTATTAAATGCAAAACGTATGTGCGTCATACAATATCCTTACGCAGACTCATGCAATGTTAGCGGCCGACACGCACACGAGCACATTTCCTTGAATTAAAGATTGTATTAATTTGAATAAAATGGTTAAATTTTCGTTTAGTAACGGTTTTACTTTAAAGGTACGATTTGTCCTGTGTGGGAATCGAACCCACGACCTTGCGCATAGCAGTCAGGGCCACTGACCACTAGACCAATAGGCCTGTCAAATGAAAGATTTTTCCGTCAAAATTTAACACCTATTTTTTATGACGGAAATCGAAAGCCGATTCTGAAACAATTACTTTCAGGAATTGCGTTTATTCTGTTACACGTTGTATATAAATAGCCGTTATTTCAGATAGTAGATATAAATTCATTACTACAATTATTATTACTACTTATTTGTATATATTTTATAAGTTATACTAATTATTGTTTCACAATATTATTATATATTATTTATTTAAATAATTACTTTAAAAAAACATTTCATACTATTGCAGGATTTTATGATTTCAGTTCTGTTTTATTTAGTCTAATTTTATAATTCTATACGATAGCATCTACTTGTTATTTTACAGTATTATCATGCTCAAGGCTAAGCAGATGATGATGACTTTAAATTAATTATAACTGATTATTATGATGGTTTAATTATATTTCATTTCTTTCAAGTGATATATTCTTAATACACATTTATTAAACCCGAATGAAATGAAATATTTATTCTGTAAATTGGTTATAAATAACACTTTTACACGTCATGTTTTTTTGCGTGTTTAGTTTAGCTAGATGAGGCCGGTATTTTCTAACTGACTACTCTGAGAAGAAACACCGAAACAAACTCAGAGGTCAAAGTCTCTTTTAAAGTCCAGACAATTTGTATTTGTATATGAGAAGCATGTAGGTTCATGCCTGTGGTATACTTTTGAGGAAATAACCACGCAAATTTGAGCGGACCTGTCCAGACAGTGCAAGCATTAGTCAGTTATCGTGTAGCTCAACTTAGAACTTAAGGAGCTCAACAATTTGACGAACAATACCAAAGTAAGGACCTTTGGGTAGGCCACACAAGTACTCAAACTGCTTGACATCATTAAATAAATTATAGTGAAAGCAAAAACAATGAAGCAAGAATAACCTACATTGTCCTCACATTTACAATAATGAAATAATTATATATATATATATATATATAAAAAACAACAAAGAAAAACAAAAATTAATAGGTATATACAATACTTGAGAAAGCAAAATTTTAATCAATCAAAAATAAAAAATCAATCAAAATTTTAAAAAGAAAATAAAAAAGGCACACGTATATCACTGGAGTATCTCATTCCCAAGCCTTCTTGTCCTCAATATAATCTTTAACACTGTAAAAAGCTTTCTGACATAGCTTACGTTTTATCAATAATTTGAATTTATTAATACTTAGTATTGAATATGGCTAGGAATTTTATTATAAAAACGTATACATTGGCATCTAAACGAACCACCTATTTTTTTTAACCTTGTTTTAGGAATGACATGTGTGTCTTTGTTCCTTGTATTTACACTATGAATATCACTGTATTTTTTAAACAGATTAATATTTTTGTGTGCATTATTTATTATTATATACTTATTTTTGGGGCCCCACTGAAGCTTCGCATCCAAAGTTATGCCCAAGAATACTGTGGTATCTTCGGGTTTCAATATTTCGCCCTTTATTGATACACTAGTATTCACTTGTCTAACATGAGGTAACGTAAATTTTAGGAATTTGGTTTTTTTCTCATTAAGAAGAAGATTATTAACATTGAACCAGCTAACTACAGTTGCAAGGGCTCTGTTAACTTCTTCAGTAACCTGCTGTTGACGTTTGATTTTAAATAAAAGAGAAGTATCGTCAGCAAATAACACTATGTCATGATTTTTGATCAGGTACGGCAAATCATTTATATAAATAAGAAACAAAAAGGGACCTAAAATTGAGCCTTGGGGGACCCCCATTTTGACCACAGATCCCGGCGATCTTTTGCCGTTCACATCGACTCTCTGAATCCTTTCACTCAAGTAAGAGGACAAAAGATTCAGAGAGGTGTCCCGGAAACCGTAGTAGTGCAGTTTCCTGATTAATGTCTCATGGGGAACACAGTCAAATGCCTTGGAAAAATCACAAAAAATGCCCAACGCATCGCACTTATCTTCCCATGCATTATAAATGTGTCCTAAAAGTTCAACACCGGCATCAGTTGTTGAACGACCCTTTGTAAAACCAAATTGTTTATTATGTAGCAATTTGTGTTTATTAAAATATCTTTGCATCTGCATTAAAATAATTTTCTCAAAAATTTTACTGAAAGTGGGCAGTACAGAAATAGGTCTATAATTAGTAGGGTCAGATGTACTACCCGATTTAAATAGTGGGATTATTTCACTATATTTCATTAAATCAGGAAACACACCGCAATCAATACAATTATTAAATATAACAGCTAATGTAGGAGCAATAATGTGTATAATGGACTTAGTAACATCAACAGAATTACCCCACAGGTCTGCAGTCTTTTTAACATTCAAAGAATTAAAAGTTTTAATTATGTCATTAGAAGTAACATATTGGAATTTAAACTCTGAACCACAAACTGGAACATTTTTTTAAGTAGTGTTTCTGCAGCAATGGTAGATGATTTTAGCGACTTGGTTGTTGATACAGGAATGTCAGTCAATAAATTTTCAAATTCTGTGGCGACTTGTGAATCTAATATTATCATCAATAGTGAGGGTGTAATCACTATTTCGGTTGCAAGACCTTCCCGTTTCGCTTTTTATAATATCCCAGGTCGTATTAATTACATTACTACTATTTTTAATTTTAGAACTCAAGTAGCGAGACTTGGCAATATAACAGACTTTTTTAAATAATTTAGAATAGTTCTTAACATATAAATGAAATTCTGCCGAGTTAGTGTAAGATCGCTCCTCATAGAGTTCATAAAGCCGATTTCTACTTCTATAAATACCAGTGGTGGCCCAGTCACTGAAAGAAGTGTTACTATTTACTGAAGCAATTTTGGGAATAAATGTGTTATCGAATTGTTGGCAATATTTTTGAAAAAATCATTATAATGTTTATTAGGGTCCTCATTAGTTAACAAACAGGGCATTTGATTTAAGAGTTTAGTTTTGATTTTGGCGATATTTAGTTTTTGGATTTACAGTGATATTCTTTTTTAACATTTTATTGACTTTTTTTGCTAAAGTAATTAATTGCCCACAATGATCAGAGTCTATTAAATTAATGATTTTTTTGTGAGTCGGTACAACATCCGTAAACAAGTGGCACTAGTAGGAGTTATTCTAGTGGGCTCCATAAATAGGTTTACAAGATTGTATGATTGGAATAAACTAATAATGTTAGTGCTCAAACCAGAATTTTCTAATAAATTAATATTAAAATCACCACAAACAATGACATATTTACTCGAGTTACAGATTTTATGCAAAACTTCATCCATTACTTTTTCAAAGCAATCGTACAATCCTGAAGGTGGTCTGTACACACTTAATATAATAAACTGCTCCAATTCAATACAGGCTATTTCAATAGATCGTTCAACAGAGAGGCTCACAATATCCATTCGGTTCCTGAATTTAAGATTATTACTTATTAAAATTAAAGAGCCACCATGTATAGCATTCACTCTACTGAAAGAACTACCAACCTGGTAATTATTATAATTGAAAATAAATTGATGGCTTTGAAGCCAATGTTCAGTTAGGCAAAGAATATCAATATTGTTAAAATTAAGAAAAAACTCTACTTCTAAGTCTTTGTTTAAAAATCCTTGAATATTTTGATGTACCAGGTTAATAGTATTTATTGATTTTAAAACTATATTTGTGTCCTCTTTGCAGTTTAAAAGTTCATTACTGCTAGAGATTCCCTCTGTTGTCAAAATTTCTAATTTAAATTCTCAGTAGTAAAATTGTTTGCAACCAAGCAATTGGTTGAGTTATGTAAACTGTCAATGCAATAATTAATTTCAGTATTATTAGATACCCTAGATAATACTGAATATTCACTTAACCTAGGATCAGTAAAATTATCAATAAATGAGTGTATATTGTACGCTAACAAAGTAGCCAATAAATGTCGACTTTTTTTGGGAAGATACATAAATTTTCGAATCAAAACAAAATCTCTAACAAAATTGTTAGTATCAAAATACAATAAATGGTCACTATGACGGCATACTAACATATGCATCAAATTATTAAGGCTATAAATATATTCATTTTCTATACATGTCAAATTATTAGAATAAGGCAATGCACATAAAATTAATTTGCCTAATTTTAATTTAAGGAGGGTGCCAATACCATTAACAATGTCCTTTTTTGTCACATTAAGGCTGTTTCCAACTAAAAGAATGACTGTGGTCTGCTCATTCAATTTTGATTGTTTGATTTTATGAATGAGCTCAGTGAAATGCAGGTTGTGGTAACAATGACTTACTACGGTATGATCACAATAATTATTTAATAGTGAGCCAAAACCTGTGCCTAATCTATCTGAATACACTAAAATGTTACTTTGAGCTGGGTTTGTGGTTTCCAAAGTATGAGGCAAAATGGGTGAGGATGCAGGAGTAATCTGTGGTAACATGATGGCCGGGTTATTTGAAGCACAACTACAGGTGAGGTCATTTGTCAATGACTCATACCTCTCCGCATAAAACTTTACCAAGTCCACCAAGTCACAGGCCTCCTGCATGCGCTCACTTAACATTTTCTGGCTCGACTCATACTTACAAAAAATATCCCTAAGTGTATTTTCCCTACTCAATAATTCCTGCTCTAGATTTTGTATATCAACATCATACATCTTTCTCTGATTATCTAACTTTAAATTACATTCTTTTAATTGGCTATTTAGGATAACACGTTGCTTTCTAAGTTCAGTATTATATTTATAAACACTTTTTGATTTTAAAAGTTTCTTGTACTTTTCAATGTTTCTCTTAATTTTAATGTATTTCTTTATTTTATTGTGGCTACCTAAAACAGGACAGTTTGTTAATGTATCGTCCCCAGTTAAGTCTATGGTATAGGTGTGCTTCTTACATACTAGTCCGGATCCACTACCCACCAGCTCGTCAGAAAGACTGTTTGTATTGGCCACTTGTTCACTGGCTCTCAAGGTTTCTATAGTAGAGATTGTGTTATGAGCTTTGTTTAATTCCGCTTCCAGTCCCGATATACGTTTGAGTGCTTGGTCATGTGTGTTGCTGCATTCTTGAAACCCAGACACCACATTGCAGAGATGGTGATGCTGGTCGAGTATGTCCATGTGCTGGGTGTGCAGTTCCACAAGCTGTCTCTTGAGTTCTGTGTTTTTGTCAACTAAGTTCCTGACTTCCACCTCGCTTTCCTCTCTTTCTCGCAGCAGGTCACTGCAGGTCTTCTTTGAGACCTCAAGCTCCTTCAGTGCGGCATTCAGTTTGATATTCATGTCACGTACAGAAGCTCCACGGGTCATCATATTGAAAAAGTTGATGAAACTGCTCCTGGAATATGACAAGAGTCAACTGAGTATTTGGGGAAGAGTACTAAGGAAGTTTAGAACAGTAGTAGGTAGAAGGAAAATATATAAATATTAGAATTAAATGAAAAAAATAAAGAATAACAGACAACATTTTTAAAATTACAATAAATAAGAAAGTAGGTAGCAGAAAAAGAGAAAATGATTCTACTATTAATTTCTAATTTATGTGTATCATGTATCTAACACAATACTTATTGATTTTCTAATATCAGAAATTCATTTGCTCAAAGTTTTTCTAGCCTAGCTTAGTTGATAAATAGTATGTAATGTTAAATTATATGGGTTTCTTGCTTTTACAATAAACAGTTAGCTACTAGTTTAAATGAAGTTAATAGATGATTAAGAAGAATTTAATAGTAATAATGTATGTGTATTGTAAATATGCAGTGTAACTTTTGTCTGGGGCGAATGTTTTCGTCATCGATTTTGCTTCCACAGTTTGTCAAGCAAAAGGAGACATAAACGGTGCCAATGTGTGCTGGACGTGGCTCAGAAAACTGAGCAGTATTTGTAGGTGTTCTGAAGTGTGTAATAGGCAATAATATGAAAAAATATACTCCCCGGGTTTGGTGATTTCAAATCCGCAGTCCAAACTGACAGCCGGTCCAAAACTTATTGTTTTATAGAATTTAGACGTTATTACAACAAAAACACTGACTGGGTCACTTTATACATTGACTCTAAGGTAAATAACACATTTTAAACTAATTTATACACAATTAATGAATATTTAATAAAAAAAAATTCTACGAGATCGTTTTTTCACGACCTGTCACCAGTGTTGCTAGTCATGAAATGAAATGAAATAGCCCGTTGAATGTGCCCATTATATGATGATACTGAATTGATGCCTCGAGAGGAGAAGCTCGGAGCAAAATAATAATGGTCCTGCGGTTGTACATTAAATTCAGAGACTCTTGTCTCAGAAAGCACATTATACTGTACTTAGTTCTGGGTATTCAAAAGCCTGAAAGTGGTGACACTAGTCTATCTAAAAGGTATCGTTCTCACATAAAATTTTCATATTCAGTTACACCTCTTCAGTTTGAAGGCCAACCACAACATTATTAGTAAAGCGGTAGCGAGTGATTAATTGTTGCATACTTGACATAACGACGCGAAATGGTTGATTCATTTCTGAAATTGCTATATGACCACTACATATGTACACATGTAGGCATGTATACAAACATCTGCTCAGTAAAATCGAGGCCTATATTGAAATAGACACGTGTAAAACGTCAATAAAGGTCGCAAATCAAATATGGCGGACAATGCAGTCAGTTGATGTCACTAAAGCCGGGTCTATTTCAAGAGCCCTCGAATGCTCGATGTCGTAGAAATTCAAGAGGCATTTTTCACTACCCGATCGCGGAGAGGATGCCAAACAACTATTATTTTAAAACAAGATACAACATTTTTTTTTTAAATATTAATCGATACCGACAGCGGATACCGAGGTATTTTACGGCAAATAAGGTAGGAATGAAAGAGGTCGTATTCAAGCTTGTAAAAGGCTTGTGGATATTTTTATTGTTGCTTGGCTCGCTCATGATCCCAATCTCAACTGATGGTAAGCGATGATGTGATTGAAGATGAAGCATGGTTACTTAGAAGAAACCTACTCAGCCTTGATTTGGACAGCCCCATCTTATATAGCTATCAGAAATTCCTAGCCTACTTAGCTTTAATTGGTAATATGTACCTGCAATGATGATTTTTAGTTCTTGAGGCTGCAATTATTGACCTTGAAGTCTAAACATCGCCTTCTGATGTCGATATGTGAGGATGGATGGTCAAATTTGAATACCATCCGTAATTTTAATTTTAATTATTCGTACAAAGGCGTAGGTACACACAAAGTTTTTGCTTGACCACATATGGATATATGTACGATGAAAACTGAATTTATATAAGTCTTTTTGCGAACCGTGACCGTTTTCAATCCCCTGATAGTTAAGTAGGTACATAAATCTGAACTCTATGACTATTAACTAAGTTTGCGAAGCTTGCTTAACCCAAAAGGTCACGGGGTTCCCTAATAATTAGGTTTAATTGGAAACGTAGCAAATATATTAAGTTTGACGGCGCTTTATGTTTTAATTAGTGTTAGTTAGATTTCATAGATGTCGCTGTTAGTTTAGAGTGTCGTGTAAATGAATTATCTGTGTCTGTTTGTTGGGGCGAGGCCATTAAGAAACATGGTGAAGCCCTTGTGGTATCTCTCGCCATCTCAAAGGCCTTTGACAGGGTCTGGCACGCTAGTCTGCTGAGCACGCTTCCCGGATTCGGTGTCCCTGCTGGCTTATGCAACTGGATTTCCGACTTCTTGAGTGAGCGGTTGATCCAAGTGGTCATCGTTGGCTGCTCATCGGATTTTATGGCAATTAATGCTAGCGTTCTTCAAGGGTCTATCCTTCTGCGTCTCTTTTTCTCTGCATATTAATTACCTACTTCAGCTGGGAGCATGGGTATGCGGATGACAGCACAATCTGACTGAGTGATAGCTATGCACAAGGTCGTGGATTCGATTCCCACCCAGGACAAATGTTTGTGTGATGAGCACGATCATTTGTTCTGTCTGGGTGTAATTTATCTTTAATATGTATGTATTTAGAAATATATATGTAAGTTTATCAGTTGTCTAGTACCCATAGGACAAGCTCTGCTTAGTTTGGGACTAGATGGCGATGTGTGAAAGTTGTGGAATATTATATTATTATATTATCATTATTATATTAATCTCAGAGAGATACATATCTACTTCTAGAGCAGAGAGGGACGAAATTGTCACTCTCAGAAAGGTTATGAGCACATGAATTTGACCTTAAATCTCGTTTCTCAATGGGGTGACGACAAAGTGGTCTAATTCAACGCTCTGAAAATACAGGCTTGTCTTTACAGCGCTAAAATTAGCCCTTTTGAATTGTCCCCTACTTTCGAAGTACATCTGTGCCAGTTACCGATCGCCTGGAGCTTTTGGGTATGGAGTTGACGTCAGACCTCAACTTTGGCTCAACCATAGCTCGGGAGTCCAGAGCTCAGACTGCAGCAAAAAAGCTGGGAATCCTACACAAGGTAAGGCGGTACTTCACGCCTGGACAGCTTCTAAATCTGTATAAAGCACATGTCCGCTCCTGCGTGGAGTATTACAGCCACTTGTGGGATGGCTCTGCAAAGTACCAACTTACTGCATTGGACTCGATCGAGCGCAGAGCTAAAAGGCTTTGATGATTTTTTGAAAAAATCATTAAACGACTCCTCCCGCTTTGAAATGTCAAACTTCTACTAACTAAACCCTCCTCCGGACCACGCAAGAACCAGTTACCTTACCGAGGCAATACATGCGCCCACTCTTAGAACTAGGCGTATTGGTGAGCCATTAATGCTGATTAATGGACCCTTACGATGAAGACAGTACAGTCGTTAAGGGTAGATAGATGCTAGAACATCTGGGGATCTACTCCGAAATGACACATCCGAATGTTCGGGACCGACCGAAAGACGACCGAACATTAAATTGTTGTCCTACTACGAACAAAGTTCGGACTGGCAAAGTTCGGTCGGCACCATAGTCCAATGTTCAGTGAGTGTATGACCGAATGAAATGTACTGCTAGAGTTGAACGTTTTATCGTTGTGGTTTTATTAGTCATTAATGTTCATTTCGATATAATTTAACTGTTGAATTACAGAATAAAACTATTTTTTATAATAAGGAAATTGGACTTTACTTTTAATCCAGTATTTATAACTACGAAAATTGTAATATTTCTCAAAAAACAATATATTTACCATTATACTAGTTACTATACTCTTTGATATTTACAGCTGACATAGAGATTGCCTATGCCGATTGTCAAAATAAAAAAGTCAAAGAATGACAAGTAGGACAAAAACAAGCGGTGCTTGAGTTTTTAAAACCGCAGGAATAAATATATTTAAACTCAAACCAAATCTCGTCTGTTGCTATCGTTATATTATAGCGATAACCGTATTTCAGTCGTTTAGCATCAAGTGACTGACTGAAGTGTTAAGTGTTCAAGTTAAGTTACGACATCATATCAATAAAAAATAATGCTACTTGGATTTATCGTTTTCTCATGTTCGTGTTTTGGATGTTTGAAAATGAAGTCATGAACAAACATTCTTCAAGAACAAGTCACCATGTCCGAACCGACATCGGCACAAATTGATGCTCTCCTCAATTTCCTTGAGGAGCATCGAGAACTGGCTAAAGGCAACTTGAGGAGTATCGACGGTCGTACTTTGAATCATCGACTGTGGGATGAAAACCGGACCACGCTAAATGCTATGGGCGGCTGTACCAAAACCACAAAACAGTGGCAAAAAGTAAGTTTTCATTGATTGATTAATTGAGTACGTATCCACTTAGGTAGGTAAGTACTAAAATTTACACGAATATCTTACATTCTAAATTTCAATAAATTATTGTTATGTCCATGGTTTCGTCACTATAATATTGTGGTTGATGCAATTTATTATCCAACTCATTTTACCATTACATGTTTGTTGAGCTTAATTTTGTACATCCATGAGTTTATGCGCATGTGTGTATTTGATGTGAATTGCAAGAAGAACCATACCTACATGTTTTTATGAACAGTCCAGTATTTTTTTACCAATATCTGTGCTTTATTGTGACTAAGTATTAAAATTCAAACGAGTTTCTTTATTGTTTAAACTAGTTTTCGATTTTAATTGAATAAATTAGGATTTATCATTACAGAACCATTCAAATTTTTGTTGTCAAGCAGTTATGCTTATAATATAGTTGGTGTATAAAAAGGATGTGACACACATTCAAAACTTAATATAGTAGGTATCTACCTACTGTTAAGTTAAGTTTTAATACATACATACATAAACTCAAGCCTTTTTCCCATGGGGGTAGACAGAAACTACAGAACGCTATCTGCTAGAATTCTTACATACTCCTTTTGGTCATATGTTCTGTCATTTTACAGCCACACGACAGCGCAGAGAATCTTGGCGGCATCCCGAGTCTCTTCAAGCTGAAAGCTCTGTGCGTGACAGACTTTTACAATCAGATGAACATTGTTTGATCCTTGAAGAACAAAGGAATGTGGAACTAGCTGGCATAAGGATGGCTGTTGTAGAGTTGTGCGGGCATGTGCAGCAGATCATAGCGCAGTTGCAATCAAGAGTATAAAAACATAGTTTAAAAATTAAGAGCTTTGAAAGCTTATTTTATTTCAAATGGCGTTTTTTTTTTCAAACTATAATTTTTAATTTTATTTACTTATAGAAAATTAAAGTAGTTAGTTCTAGTTGCAATTTTTGGCATAGTATTTAATTCAGTTAGGTTAATTTGAGTAAGGAAAGAGTTAAGTGTTCCTAGTGATTAATAAAAATACATTTTGTTTATTATAAATAAAATGAAGCTTTTTATTTCTTGTAGATTGTACAGTTTCTAATATTATCTCTACTTAATCTACAATAGCAAAGAAGAAATTATAATAATTCTTATGATTACTTAAATATTATATTGAATGTACAACTAACAAAGCTAAAAAAGAATGTTAATACATACTAGAAATAAGAAATTGTTTTTAATATTGTTTTCCTATCCATTTCGAGTAACTTAGACAAAGACAGAAAGAAAGACTCATAAAATTATTAGAAAACGAACGAAATCTATAATAATAATAGTTTAAATTTAAAGATATTAAAGATTTCGTTCATTTTCTAATATTTGTATAAGTATTTGCCATTTCGCTACAATTTTAAGTATGACACATTCACTTTAACACTTTAAACAAACATAAAACTGAAGATAATTGTAATAATTCATTAAAATCGATACTTACGATTCTCAAAAGTGACCTATTTTGCTGTCGTGAATTTTGACATTAATTTCACGATGTAACTCTTGTCAAACTCAAATTATCGGTCGGGCTTTTCTCGTTCAGAGTAGGATTTACGATACAACAAACGTAAAAATGAAGTTCGGTCGGCTCTAAACCGACCGAACGAAATAGAATGAAGTTCGTAGTATGAAACGCCCGAACATTCGGCCGATACTTCGTTTTTGTCGTTTCGGAGTAGACCTACTGACACCATTGCCAACACATATCAAGTTGCCCTGAGGCATTGTGGTGCAATTGATGCTTCACGTACTGCATTTAATTAGACTGCAAGCTGACTCTAACTCATATGAGAAAGGTCTAGACAAATTTGGATTAAAGGAATTATTTCTCAAAAGTAAACTTAACATTTAATGTATGTAGTTTTATGTTAAGTTTACTTTTGAGAAATAATTCCTTTAATCCGAATTTGTCTAGACCTTTCTCATATGAGTTAGAGTGAACCTATTTTAAAGATGTTTATTGATGTGGTATCACTTATTTCTTACAGTAACTTATTATAAAGCTATTAAGCTACGCTCTCTCAAGCTCAATATTTATTCTTCTATATACATTGATGTTGGATATTCTGCATGAGCCTGCTCTTGACCTCAAACACACCTGATGGTAAATGATAGATGAGGTCTAGATATATCAACCAAGTGCGTCTCGTAGACCAGTAGTGAAAGGGATCTCACTTTCACTGACCTCTCCAGATGGAGGTCGAGGTCGTGGAGCTCCTGCGCACTCTCACCAAAGTACAATCTGTTGAAAACCGATAGGCAAGTAATGCTTTGCCGATGAGCCAGGCTGTGAAGCTTGTACCACGTCCCCCAGCACCACGCCCTCAGATCCTTATTTATCTTCAAAATTCCTATGATAATGTTACAATGGAAATATGGCATGTAATTTTAATGCCCTGCTGGAAAATTGGAGCGAGAAAATAAATCCATTAATTTGGTGGGTGTGTGTTAGTGCGAAATGATTGATTTGCGTAACACATCACATCGCTGTATTCCCTGAATGGGGAAGCAATGGTTTGTGGTTTTATAATAGTGTATTGATTTGTTTGTACGTATAAATTTACGTTCACATTCAAATCGCAGTCGCTATTTGTCAACGGCTCCGGGTGTTTATAAACTGTCGAGGTTGCTAAATTGTTCTAACGAGATACTGCGGTCCTGAAACGTAAGTGTAGTTGAACGAACAGGGTGGGTTTTTGTCAGTAGAAGTCTAATATGAGAGGAGTCATTAGATGATTTAGAACCGAAAAAAATGTGTAGTAAAAATGCACTCACGATACAGGAGAAGTTCTGTTTGTAGTATAGTGAGAAATTGTGGTGATGTTTTTTTTTAATATTACGCCACATTTTTCAGGTTTTTGACATTACAGGTAAGATTGGTATTACGACTTACATCAGGACGTTCTTTTTAATGTAGAAATGCCGACAGGCAGAGTACTCTAGGTGAGAGAGAGGCACGGGTGGGCTCAGAGGGATGCAGTGTAATTCCTTCTTATAATAAATAAGGGTACCACCGCCGTGGCAGCGTGTTCTAAGATTGCAAACTAGACGGTAGTTGGCAATTTTAGGGTCAGCGCGGTGGGGTTTTAAAAGGGTCTCCTGTATAAAGAGGACGTCTAACTGGTGATCGCGGAGAAATTTTGAGATTTTGTCGCATTGGTTAAAAATGCCATTGACGTTGAAGAAACCTACTTTGAGGGATCGAGGCCTAGAGTGATTTGTGCATTGGGAATCAGTCCATCGTGTCCATCTAGTCGAGGCCTAGCATGACATAACTGGGTGTGCTGAAAGGGGAATGCCCATCAGCCACACAAAAAAATGCTTGACATGAACAACAATGAAATATACGCCAAATTGTACTACAACTCGTAGGGAATGCATAACAATTTTAATAATTATCAAAAAGCTAGGTAGAAACCAGATCCAACCATTTTTCTAAAATATAGGTTAGGTTAAGGTTAAGAATTAATATGCAACAAATAAACAACAAAACAGCATTGAAATGATTTAATCATTATTAAAAACAACTAATATGTTATCAAGAAACTGTGCAGGAGGATAGATATTGTATTGGTACCGGGCCCATGCTAAGTGTACCATATTATTGAGATGGTATGGGCACAGGTACCAACTGTTCGCCGTCCCACTAGTGTAGAGTTCTACTTCCAGACAAACAATTGTTAACTATTATGTAAACAAAATATATTTTTTGAGAAATATCTGTACTTTGTATTTTTCCTCGTAGTAAAAAACAA
The DNA here is from genome assembly GCA_943138885.2 of Tholera decimalis. Lineage (NCBI taxonomy): Eukaryota > Metazoa > Arthropoda > Insecta > Lepidoptera > Noctuidae > Tholera > Tholera decimalis. The sequence continues at coordinate 13,683,518 of OW964569.2, forward strand.
TTACCCGGAAGAGCTAAATCTTCAACCAATGCATTATCCATTTCTCTGCTTATTTCAATCTTATAATTACATACCATTAGCTCGTGTATGCTGGCCATACTATGAACGAGCCTGTTTTATTTGGTAAGTTCCAAACGCCAACAAAACCATTTCGCTGTATGTCAGTTGTGGAAAATCAGCAACATTGTTATTATTTACATTAATACTTTGGAATTGCGCTCTGTCATGAATAATTTGAATCGTCGGATTCAATTTATTATGTAAAACAGGTTCAGGTCCGTCGAAAAGCCGAGTCGTCGCTTAGGTAGGTGCAAAAGTCCGTGTTGAAAAATGGGTAACGTGTGCAGAAATGAAATCAATATCCTTAACAAATCTCGCCACAGTCGTCGTTAAATATCCTTAAAAGCAATCTGTTTAAAACTCAAGTCGCGTCGCGCACGCAATACCATAAATCATCAAGTAATCAATCGAAAAAATGAAATGCAGTAATGTCAAACTGTCAGACGTCAGTAAGGTAAGGCAAAGGACATAATTATGATTCATACAGTCTACGATACGTTTTCCATTTTGAAAATAACTTGATTATAATTAATATTGGCGCATATATATTATTTTAATTACATTTACGGTAGAAATAGGTCGAATTATATTAAATTCATGATTACTGTGCAATAACTATAAAAAAAATAAAACCGACTTTCATATCAAAACACTACAAAGCCAAAAATAATTTTAATTTCGGTAGTCGGTGTTATTGGTTTTGTATTTTCTTTTTTTTCACACCGCCTTCCGAAATTAAAATTATTTTTGGCTTTGTAGTGTTTTGATATGGAAGTCGGTTTTATTTTTTTGCAAAAAAGTTTTTATTTTCGCGCTTTTTAGTGGGTCAATTTGTAATTAATCTATACTAATATTATAAAGCGGAAAAGTTTGTTAGTTTGTTTGTTTGTTTGTTTGCTTGAACGCGCTAATCTTCGAAAGTACTGGGTGGATTTGGATGAAATTTGGTATTGAAGTAGCTTGAAGCTTGAGGAAGGTTATAGGCTACTTTTTACCCGACTTCAAAAAAGGAGAGTTATGTTTTTACCGTGATAGAATCCACGGGAGCGAAGCCCCGCGAGAGTACTAGTCTAGTTATAAAAGCCAAAATGTCAACTACAAAAAACTAAAAACGCGCGAACAAAAAACACAATATAGAGTAACCGAAAAGGTCATCAATGTAATTATTTTTTTTAGACTTTTGTTGATTTTTCAGAAACGGCTTGTTCGATGTCGATAAAATTTTCATGGGACCATTTGGGAAGTATTGTAAGTATTTGAGCAAATTTCAAAGCTTTGAGCTAATCAAAGTTTTTGACATTAATGGTGAGATTGGTATTACGACTTACATCAGGACGTTCTTTTTTATGTAGAAATGCCTTCCTATAAGCCGACTTTCCCTTTGAAAAAAGACACAAAGAATGTCATAATAAACAGCTACTATGACAAAGTTCCCATTAATGTTATACCGACACAAAATTACCCACTTGTAACAAAGACCTTTTTGTCCGTTCGTTTGCAAATTTGGTCCTTTTTACGTAAAACTTGATTACATTACCTTGTGTACCTAAAGTATTTTTATATTAATTCTGTCTTATTTTCTCCTCATTTTTCTTGACAGGTAACTGCGAAGTGTAATGAATACCAAAAAAGTACTTTCGTCAGCAATTTTTGTTCGTTTAAGAGAATTTCTCAATGAATTGATTTAATAATGCAAAAGATATAACTGAGTCCCAGACGCAATTTGCGTCCCGGAAAATGGACGATAAATTCTGTCATTCGATCTATTATTATGTTTATGATTTATTAATTAACTATTACCTACAATGTTACATACTTTGTAAAATAGTCTCTAAAATTGTATTCACGTTTTATTATGTGTTTTAGAGCATATTTTCCAAAAACAAAAACTACTTAGTATTCTCTATGCCTACGGTTGAAACAACAGTTAATTATTTTCCATTCATTCCAATGACAGCTTACTCGTTGACAGCTGTCACATGAGTTTTCCGTTTAGCTCTAATTTCGAAAGCCGACGGATTATCGTTTGGAAAAGAATTTACCAGAATAACGAAAACAGTTATTTTAACCGAAAAATAAAATACTGGCTGCATTGAAATAGACGAAACTATATTGTTCATAATATCGGTAATTATAAAGGTTTTTGTACATTATTTTTATGTGTTTTGGTTTGTTATATATATGATTAGTGTCTTTCCTTTGTAAAGCCTTTGTGAATAGATGGGATATTGCTATTCGTCTTGTTTTTCGTAGTCTCTATCAAAACGTAGTTATGATGGTATATTGGCACGTCATAAATGTATAAGAGTATAAAAGTTTAGTAAATATTTCACATAGGCTTACTACAATATTTTAATTTTATTTTCACCTAGCATAATTACATACTAACATTTTATTTAAAGTTGTAACTTACATCGAATGTATTTAAAAATGGCTCTTCGTCACACTTTCACGCTGTCAAATATTTTGAATATGATTCAAATACTTTTTTCACTTCAGTAGCTTAAACATGTAGGTTTTGCTGCAAAGTAACTTTTTAATTTTTGTTTTCAAAAAGCCACAAATATCTTATTCAGCCTTGAATTAATCATACAATTCGAAACATTCACACTATCTCTTTCCCGCCATTAGAAAGAGAGAGAGGCAATGACCAGACCTTTCGAAGTTACGATTTTGAATTCGATCTCAAAGACAAACACGGTCGGAATTTCGTACTAACTAAAGAAATTTTGCAAAAAGATAATTATATCTTTTAATGTAATTTATTGTATTTTTAACTTATTGTTGTATTTAAATGAAAATAAGTATTTACTGCAAATATATTATACATTTCTAGTTTCAATATTGTTACGTAATATATTTTGAATAGTAAAATATCATGGGTGCTATTTCCAAACACGCCTTAATTTAAATAAAAGTGGCGGAATAAAATTTCGTGGCTGGCGTAAAGAGTTGAATAAGTTAATGAGTGAAACTATCGACGAGAACAGTATTTTAACACCGGAAGACTGACTGACTCCGCCATTCCCCAGGCAGAAGAAATCTATGAGGATTTGCCCCTCGTAAAAAAAAAAGGTCCCGGTGGCGGCTGGGAGGCGGAGCTTGGCGACGAATCCGAAGATCTTGGGCGTGTGTTCTTGAGTAATCTTGCCCGGTTTCTGGTCGACATTGTAAACATTGCACGAAGTTTTCATTAGTTAGTTAGAAGATATAAATGACGTCTAATTTCATGAATTGTTGGTTTTTCAACAGACGACCAAAATAGGAGGTTATCAATTCGACGCGTATATATATATATATGCATATATTTTTTTTTTTTATAACTATTTTCGTTCTATCGAACATTTTATTTATCTATTTAATTTCTAAATTATTCATAAAAATCAGGATGAAAATATTTGACGTCCGTGTTGATAACTGGGCCACAGATTATTTATTATTATTATTTCCTTTATTTTACATATATCTAAAAAAAAACATTTTTAAATATTTTTCTATAAAAAAGTGACAAGAAAAAAACATTTAAAAATATAAAAAATGGCAGTCCATTGGTATCGGGAATAGAGTCCAAGCTACCCACAGATCATATAAACACAGAGATATGTTTTGTAAAGAAATATATCGTGTTCAGGTGTCTCCACATTTCTCTCACTCAATTCACCAACACAAAAGCAAAATACGAGCTCACATTTTTCCCGCACACAAAGAAACTTACAGCAGCACTAAAAACTCACTAATAGAACACATGCAAACAGGGGGCGGCTCTTCTATGTGTAGCTACGGACTTAAGAATAAACACACATAATATGCAAGTTCGCGAATAGTTATGTTAAGTTGTACGTGGTTGTAATCCTAGAAAAAACATCGATTAAATTCCTTTCCCTCCTATAAATCCTGACTGTGAACATAAAACGATACAGGAGTTTCCGTCGTACTTGTCACTCTAAATAAGTGAAGTGTGATCATAAAAAGTTAGTAAAATTTTTTCATAGTAAACAATACGATTATGATCTAGAGGCTATAAAATCGGCCGCTTCCCAAAACTATCATGTGAGTGAGGATATCAGTAAAACACTTATTCATTGCGCTATTGCACCTGTCGCTTCATTGATCGATGTGTACTAAACAATCAATGGTTTTTGTTCGTAATGAAAATAATTGCTCTTGGTACTTCATCGTGTTTTTAGTATCATGAAGTAATGTTTTAACGAATTTAATAAGAAAAACAATATTATTTTAGTACATACGTGTTTGTCAGCTGTTATTTTTGCAAACAAGTACTGAACAACGCGTCATTTTGTCAGAAATCATAAGCAGTGAAGACGTCGCACGTTGACATTTGACTAATGGCCGAAACTGGCATCGGGCCTTGATGAGTTCTGTAACATTACAATTTCCCTGGGTAGAGGGAAATGTATGATTGCAATAACTAATTAAGAGGAAGATGACCAGGAAAAGAAATCAAAGTAAGGAAAAATGTAACGTTATCTATGAAAGAATTTATACAATGTTGAACCCTAACGCACAAGAGATGACGGAAGAGTCGATGATGGAGCGGATGATAAAAGCGGAACGAAGAGGTGGCTGCAGGACGAGTGGTCTTCGAACGGATGGCCTCAGTAGCAGAACGAAGAGGGCAGCACGAAGAGGTGGCTGCGGAAGGCTGGCCTACAGTCGGTAGGCCTCAGCAGCAGAACGAAGAGGGCAGCACGAAGAGGTGGCTCTGCAGCCGGCTGGCCTTCAGTCGGAAGGCCTCAGCAGCAGAACGAAGAGGACCCGGAGGTCCGGCCCACGACTCGTGTGTTAAGGCGAGGTTATTCGAAAAAACGTCGTTTTCAATTGTGTTTCATTCGTAGATAACACGGATTTAAATTTTGAAAAAAAAAACATATTACATAATTCATACTTTGATCTTTCTATTTCGGTCATCCGATACACGATTACTTGCATTTCACTGCATCTAATTAAATCGCAAAGACAAGTCTAAATTACGGTCTTATTCTTATTTTATTTAAGTTTTATTAAGCTTTGAATAATAAAACTTATACCATAATAAAGGTCGTAAAAAATGACATATATGTCGGTCGTCATAATGTGAAATTTGAAAATATTTGTACCACTACTTTCAAAAATAAGTGTTTTCCTATTATTTTCATGCGCGCGGCCGCGCGTCCCGCGTCCATTAGTCCCGAGCGGAACGTGTTGGAGGTCGGACGTATGCCAATTTTTAGCGAACCTGCCACCCTCGCTAAGTTTGGTTCCGGTCGAGCCAAAAAATCATTATAAAATATTAATTCCTATCGTTTAGTTTTAAATAGTTGTAATATAAATTGTTTTTATTAGGTACTTTAGTTATAATTTTGGTCAGTAAAACTAATGGACAAAATTAACAAAAAGAAGTTGTCATCGCTGGCTCTAAGAAGGCTGAATAAACAAAAAAAGTAAGAAGGCTTTGACAATATAAATATTTAGACCTATATAAATATTTTTCTTTACTAACTAGGTTCTTTCTGTATTCTGAGGTACCTACCTAGCTACGCGGAATAGATTTCGAAACCACAAAATAATATGTGTGTAAATAAAGACGCCACGCGCGCAAAAGCTATAATAGTTTATTTTTCTCGCGGAATAGATTTGCTAACCGCAAAAAGTGTGTGAAACAATTGAATTTGAACCCTATGTCAAAGAGCATAAAGCCGCCGCGTGCGCAAATGTTATAATGCTCTTTTCAAATGTCAGACTCAAAGGAAACTTTGACAATATTATTATAGGTACCAATAATTATACAAATTAATATTTTACTTTACTACGTAGATATAGACGATAGAATAGACGAAACTATATTGTTCATAATATCGGTAATTATAAAGGTTTTGTACATTTTTCTTATGTGTTTTGGTTTGTTATATATATGATTAGTGTCTTTCCTTCGTAAAGCCTTTGTGAATGGATGGGATATTGCTATTCGTCTTGTTTTTCGTAGTCTCTATCAAAACGTAGTTATGATGGTATATTGGCACGTCATAAATGTATAAGAGTATAAAAGTTTAGTAAATATTTCCCATAGGCCTACTACAATATTTTAATCTTATTTTCACCTAGCATAATTACATACTAACATTTTATTTAAAGTTGTAACTTACATCGAATGTATTTAAAAATGGCTCTTCGTCACATTTTCACGCTGTCAAATATTTTGATTATGATTCAAATACTTTTTTCACTTCAGTAGCTTTAACATGTAGGTTTTTCTGCAAAGTAACTTTTTAATTTTTGTTTTCAAAAAGCCACAAATATCTTATTCAGCCTTGGATTAATCATACAATTTGAAACATTCACATTTTATCTCTTTCCCGCCATTAGAAAGAGAGAGAGAGACAATGACCAGATCTTTCGAAGTTACGATTTTGAATTCGATTCCAAAAACAAACACGGTCGGAATTTCGTACTAACTATAGAAATTTTGCAAAAAGATAATTATATCTTTTAATGTAATTTATTGAATTTTTAACTTATTGTTGTATTTAAACGAAAATAAGTATTTACTGCAAATATATTATACATTTCTAGTTTCAATATTGTTACGTAATATATTTTGAATAGTAAAATATCATGGGTGCTATTTCCAAACACGCCTTAATTTAAATAAAAGTGGCGGAATAAAATTTCGTGGCTGGCGTAAAGAGTTGAATAAGTTAATGAGTGAAACTATCGACGAGAACAGTATTTTAACACCGGAAGACTGACTGACTCCGCCATTCCCCAGGCAGAAGAAGTCTATGAGGATTTGCCCCTCGTAAAAAAAAAAGGTCCCGGTGGCGGCTGGGAGGCGGAGCTTGGCGACGAATCCGAAGATCTTGGGCGTGTGTTCTTGAGTAATCTTGCCCGGTTTCTGGTCGACATTGTAAACATTGCACGAAGTTTTCATTAGTTAGTTAGAAGATATAAATGACGTGTAATTTCATGAATTGTTGGTTTTTCAACAGACGACCAAAATAGGAGGTTATCAATTCGACGCGTATATATATATATATATATATATTTTTAAACTATTTTCGTTCTATCGAACATTTTATTTATCTATTTAATTTCTAAATTATTCATAAAAATCAGGATGAAAATATTTGACGTCCGTGTTGATAACTGGGCCACAGATTATTTATTATTATTATTTCCTTTATTTTACATATATCTAAAAAAAAACATTTTTAAATATTTTTCTATAAAAAAGTGACAAGAAAAAAACATTTAAAAATAGAAAAAAATGGCAGTCCATTGGTATCGGGAATAGAGTCCAAGCTACCCACAGATCATATAAACACAGAGATAGTTTTGTAAAGAAATATATCGTGTTCAGGTGTCTCCACATTTCTCTCACTCAATTCACCAACACAAAAGCAAAATACGAGCTCACATTTTTCCCGCACACAAAGAAACTTACAGCAGCACTAAAAACTCACTAATAGAACACATGCAAACAGGGGGCGGCTCTTCTATGTGTAGCTACGGACTTAAGAATAAACACACATAATATGCAAGTTACGCGAATAGTTATGTTAAGTTGTACGTGGTTGTAATCCTAGAAAAAACATCGATTAAATTCCTTTCCCTCCTATAAATCCTGACTGTGAACATAAAACGATACAGGAGTTTCCGTCGTACTTGTCACTCTAAATAAGTGAAGTGTGATCATAAAAAGTTAGTAAAATTTTTTCATAGTAAACAATACGATTATGATCTAGAGGCTATAAAATCGGCCGCTTCCCAAAACTATCATGTGAGTGAGGATATCAGTAAAACACTTATTCATTGCGCTATTGCACCTGTCGCTTCATTGATCGATGTGTACTAAACAATCAATGGTTTTTGTTCGTAATGAAAATAATTGCTCTTGGTACTTCATCGTGTTTTTAGTATCATGAAGTAATGTTTTAACGAATTTAATAAGAAAAACAATATTATTTTAGTACATACGTGTTTGTCAGCTGTTATTTTTGCAAACAAGTACTGAACAACGCGTCATTTTGTCAGAAATCATAAGCAGTGAAGACGTCGCACGTTGACATTTGACTAATGGCCGAAACTGGCATCGGGCCTTGATGAGTTCTGTAACATTACAATTTCCCTGGGTAGAGGGAAATGTATGGTTGCAATAACTAATTAAGAGGAAGATGACCAGGAAAAGAAATCAAAGTAAGGAAAAATGTAACGTTATCTATGAAAGAATTTATACAATGTTAAACCCTAACGCACAAGAGATGACGGAAGAGTCGATGATGGAGCGGATGATAAAAGCGGAACGAAGAGGTGGCTGCAGGACGAGTGGTCTTCGAACGGATGGCCTCAGTAGCAGAACGAAGAGGGCAGCACGAAGAGGTGGCTGCGGAAGGCTGGCCTACAGTCGGTAGGCCTCAGCAGCAGAACGAAGAGGGCAGCACGAAGAGGTGGCTCTGCAGCCGGCTGGCCTTCAGTCGGAAGGCCTCAGCAGCAGAACGAAGAGGACCCGGAGGTCCGGCCCACGACTCGTGTGTTAAGGCGAGGTTATTCGAAAAAACGTCGTTTTCAATTGTGTTTCATTCGTAGATAACACGGATTTAAATTTTGAAAAAAAAACATATTACATAATTCATACTTTGATCTTTCTATTTCGGTCATCCGATACACGATTACTTGCATTTCACTGCATCTAATTAAATCGCAAAGACAAGTCTAAATTACGGTCTTATTCTTATTTTATTTAAGTTTTATTAAGCTTTGAATAATAAAACTTATACCATAATAAAGGTCGTAAAAAATGACATATATGTCGGTCGTCATAATGTGAAATTTGAAAATATTTGTACCACTAATTTCAAAAATAAGTGTTTTCCTATTATTTTCATGCGCGCGGCCGCGCGTCCCGCGTCCATTAGTCCCGAGCGGAACGTGTTGGAGGTCGGACGTATGCCAATTTTTAGCGAACCTGCCACCCTCGCTAAGTTTGGTTCCGGTCGAGCCAAAAAATCATTATAAAATATTAATTCCTATCGTTTAGTTTTAAATAGTTGTAATATAAATTGTTTTTATTAGGTACTTTAGTTATAATTTTGGTCAGTAAAACTAATGGACAAAATTAACAAAAAGAAGTTGTCATCGCTGGCTCTAAGAAGGCTGAATAAACAAAAAAAGTAAGAAGGCTTTGACAATATAAATATTTAGACCTATATAAATATTTTTCTTTACTAACTAGGTTCTTTCTGTATTCTGAGGTACCTACCTAGCTACGCGGAATAGATTTCGAAACCACAAAATAATATGTGTGTAAATAAAGACGCCACGCGCGCAAAAGCTATAATAGTTTATTTTTCTCGCGGAATAGATTTGCCAACCGCAAAAAGTGTGTGAAACAATTGAATTTGAACCCTATGTCAAAGAGCATAAAGCCGCCGCGTGCGCAAATGTTATAATGCTCTTTTCAAATGTCAGACTCAAAGGAAACTTTGACAATATTATTATAGGTACCAATAATTATACAAATTAATATTTTACTTTACTACGTAGATATAGACGATAGAATAGACGAAACTATATTGTTCATAATATCGGTAATTATAAAGATTTTGTACATTTTTCGTATGTGTTTTGGTTTGTTATATATATGATTAGTGTCTTTCCTTCGTAAAGCCTTTGTGAATGGATGGGATATTGCTATTCGTCTTGTTTTTCGTAGTCTCTATCAAAACGTAGTTATGATGGTATATTGGCACGTCATAAATGTATAAGAGTATAAATGTTTAGTAAATATTTCCCATAGGCCTACTACAATATTTTAATTTTATTTTCACCTAGCATAATTACATACTAACATTTTATTTAAAGTTGTAACTTACATCGAATGTATTTAAAAATGGCTCTTCGTCACATTTTCACGCTGTCAAATATTTTGAATATGATTCAAATACTTTTTTCACTTCAGTAGCTTTAACATGTAGGTTTTTCTGCAAAGTAACTTTTTAATTTTTGTTTTCAAAAAGCCACAAATATCTTATTCAGCCTTGGATTAATCATACAATTCGAAACATTCACATTTTATCTCTTTCCCGCCATTAGAAAGAGAGAGAGAGACAATGACCAGATCTTTCGAAGTTACGATTTTGAATTCGATTCCAAAGACAAACACGGTCGGAATTTCGTACTAACTATAGAAATTTTGCAAAAAAATAATTATATCTTTTAATGTAATTTATTGTATTTTTAACTTATTGTTGTATTTAAATGAAAATAAGTATTTACTGCAAATATATTATACATTTCTAGTTTCAATATTGTTACGTAATATATTTTGAATAGTAAAATATCATGGGTGCTATTTCCAAACACGCCTTAATTTAAATAAAAGTGGCGGAATAAAATTTCGTGGCTGGCGTAAAGAGTTGAATAAGTTAATGAGTGAAACTATCGACGAGAACAGTATTTTAACACCGGAAGACTGACTGACTCCGCCATTCCCCAGGCAGAAGAAGTCTATGAGGATTTGCCCCTCGTAAAAAAAAAGGTCCCGGTGGCGGCTGGGAGGCGGAGCTTGGCGACGAATCCGAAGATCTTGGGCGTGTGTTCTTGAGTAATCTTGCCCGGTTTCTGGTCGACATTGTAAACATTGCACGAAGTTTTCATTAGTTAGTTAGAAGATATAAATGACGTGTAATTTCATGAATTGTTGGTTTTTCAACAGACGACCAAAATAGGAGGTTATCAATTTGACGCGTATATATATATATATATATATATATATATATTTTATATCTATTTTCGTTCTATCGAACATTTTATTTATCTATTTAATTTCTAAATTATTCATAAAAATCAGGATGAAAATATTTGACGTCCGTGTTGATAACTGGGCCACAGATTATTTATTATTATTATTTCCTTTATTTTACATATATCTAAAAAAAAACATTTTTAAATATTTTTCTATAAAAAAGTGACAAGAAAAAAACATTTAAAAATATAAAAAAATGGCAGTCCATTGGTATCGGGAATAGAGTCCAAGCTACCCACAGATCATATAAACACAGAGATATGTTTTGTAAAGAAATATATCGTGTTCAGGTGTCTCCACATTTCTCTCACTCAATTCACCAACACAAAAGCAAAATACGAGCTCACATTTTTCCCGCACACAAAGAAACTTACAGCAGCACTAAAAACTCACTAATAGAACACATGCAAACAGGGGGCGGCTCTTCTATGTGTAGCTACGGACTTAAGAATAAACACACATAATATGCAAGTTACGCGAATAGTTATGTTAAGTTGTACGTGGTTGTAATCCTAGAAAAAACATCGATTAAATTCCTTTCCCTCCTATAAATCCTGACTGTGAACATAAAACGATACAGGAGTTTCCGTCGTACTTGTCACTCTAAATAAGTGAAGTGTGATCATAAAAAGTTAGTAAAATTTTTTCATAGTAAACAATACGATTATGATCTAGAGGCTATAAAATCGGCCGCTTCCCAAAACTATCATGTGAGTGAGGATATCAGTAAAACACTTATTCATTGCGCTATTGCACCTGTCGCTTCATTGATCGATGTGTACTAAACAATCAATGGTTTTTGTTCGTAATGAAAATAATTGCTCTTGGTACTTCATCGTGTTTTTAGTATCATGAAGTAATGTTTTAACGAATTTAATAAGAAAAACAATATCATTTTAGTACATACGTATTTGTCAGCTGTTATTTTTGCAAACAAGTACTGAACAACGCGTCATTTTGTCAGAAATCATAAGCAGTGAAGACGTCGCACGTTGACATTTGACTAATGGCCGAAACTGGCATCGGGCCTTGATGAGTTCTGTAACATTACAATTTCCCTGGGTAGAGGGAAATGTATGGTTGCAATAACTAATTAAGAGGAAGATGACCAGGAAAAGAAATCAAAGTAAGGAAAAATGTAACGTTATCTATGAAAGAATTTATACAATGTTGAACCCTAACGCACAAGAGATGACGGAAGAGTCGATGATGGAGCGGATGATAAAAGCGGAACGAAGAGGTGGCTGCAGGACGAGTGGTCTTCGAACGGATGGCCTCAGTAGCAGAACGAAGAGGGCAGCACGAAGAGGTGGCTGCGGAAGGCTGGCCTACAGTCGGTAGGCCTCAGCAGCAGAACGAAGAGGGCAGCACGAAGAGGTGGCTCTGCAGCCGGCTGGCCTTCAGTCGGAAGGCCTCAGCAGCAGAACGAAGAGGACCCGGAGGTCCGGCCCACGACTCGTGTGTTAAGGCGAGGTTATTCGAAAAAACGTCGTTTTCAATTGTATTTCATTCGTAGATAACACGGATTTAAATTTTGAAAAAAAAACATATTACATAATTCATACTTTGATCTTTCTATTTCGGTCATCCGATATACGATTACTTGCATTTCACTGCATCTAATTAAATCGCAAAGACAAGTCTAAATTACGGTCTTATTCTTATTTTATTTAAGTTTTATTAAGCTTTGAATAATAAAACTTATACCATAATAAAGGTCGTAAAAAATGACATATATGTCGGTCGTCATAATGTGAAATTTGAAAATATTTGTACCACTACTTTCAAAAATAAGTGTTTTCCTATTATTTTCATGCGCGCGGCCGCGCGTCCCGCGTCCATTAGTCCCGAGCGGAACGTGTTGGAGGTCGGACGTATGCCAATTTTTAGCGAACCTGCCACCCTCGCTAAGTTTGGTTCCGGTCGAGCCAAAAAATCATTATAAAATATTAATTCCTATCGTTTAGTTTTAAATAGTTGTAATATAAATTGTTTTTATTAGGTACTTTAGTTATAATTTTGGTCAGTAAAACTAATGGACAAAATTAACAAAAAGAAGTTGTCATCGCTGGCTCTAAGAAGGCTGAATAAACAAAAAAAGTAAGAAGGCTTTGACAATATAAATATTTAGACCTATATAAATATTTTTCTTTACTAACTAGGTTCTTTCTGTATTCTGAGGTACCTACCTAGCTACGCGGAATAGATTTCGAAACCACAAAATAATATGTGTGTAAATAAAGACGCCACGCGCGCAAAAGCTATAATAGTTTATTTTTCTCGCGGAATAGATTTGCCAACCGCAAAAAGTGTGTGAAACAATTGAATTTGAACCCTATGTCAAAGAGCATAAAGCCGCCGCGTGCGCAAATGTTATAATGCTCTTTTCAAATGTCAGACTCAAAGGAAACTTTGACAATATTATTATAGGTACCAATAATTATACAAATTAATATTTTACTTTACTACGTAGATAAGTACCTACGCGGAATAGATTTACAAACCGCAAATATGTGTGTAAAACAAAAACATTTTTGACTTTCTTTCTCCTATAAAAAAATGAAAATGTTTCTTATTTTATTCAACAAAATATGTAAAATATCTAAATATAATACGTATAAAAGTACTTTCAATAAAAAAGAAATCACAAAAATATGTGATTAGAGGCCTGGGTTTGATCCAGAATACTGACGGTTGTCAATCCGATTCTTTACTAAACGCGTTAATAGAACACTAGTAACCCGTGTTGAAATAACTGACCGTATTCGACTGAATTAGGTTTTATTTTCGTAAATGTAATAATGGTTATATGGTACAGTCGATCATTCGTCGCTATGACCACAGTATAAAGATCATACAGTAGGTCAACGACAACGTCTAGACCGTATCGCAATGGCTGGGGTTGTCACAAGTCAACAATATTAATTACGCGCAGCACACTCGTGCCATAGTGTAGAAATATACAGCATGCAGACCATTTCCTACGAAAATATCATTTATTATTTTCGGCAAACTTTATAACTATTCGGTGTTCGTATCAACTTTACGCTGATGATCTGCAGTTGTATGTATCTACGTGGGTGGAAAGTTTGTCAGACGCTATAGGAGATGTAAACCGAGATTTAGATGCTATCAAAACTGGTCTGATTGATTTGGGGTGACTGTAAGCCCCTCGAAAGTGTCAGGCCATTGTGATCGGAAGCTCACGTATGATCGTTAGCGTGGCAACTAGTTCACTCCCTCCTATCATTTTCCATTAAAGATCTCGGTTTGCATCTTGACTCTGCTTGGCTGGTAAAGTCAGGTTTGCAGTGTACTGTGTAAGCCAAAGAGTCAACGGGACTATGCGATGCCTGTATCGTCTGTACGGCACGGCTACTTTTTTGAGTACTGGTTGCACATTACCTGGCTTCTAGGACACTGGCACCACTCCGGTTTTAATAGAACACGATACAGGCGAGTATGCTATACAGGAGGCAAATCTGGGGTACAACTCTTTAAGACTCGAGCAGGTATTCCTTCTGGTTCACTGGCTTTGTTCACATCTTGACTGGAAAGGGCTTTGCGGACTTCCTTAACATGAAATGCAGTTTCTAGCATTACGGAGCCAAAGTGAGGTATTTTAGGTAGTAAGTTAGACGCCGTGTTGAGACGTAAACTTACCGCAAAGACGGAGGCATTTAAAATTGCTTTTTTTTATGCGGTGTGAGCTAGTGTTCCATCCAGTTTTATCATAACTAGGAGGCAGCGAAGGACGCTAAAAGTTCGAGTTTCGCTTCGCAGTTTCGGAGTCTGCTGACCCATACTTCCGTACTCGCCATATGCCTCTGGGGCATTTATCTGGAGGAGAAAAGGTAGATACCGTTTTCACCAGAAAGTGGTCATACGATCCGAGCGAGGCCCAGACCGATATTGACAGTCTCTGGCGACGAAACGTTTGTGAGCACTAGGTCCAAGCCATTGGGCGTGTGGCCGTCGACTTCTGGAATGCAGGTTGCTTGGTGAACCAGCTGGTTGGGATCTAGCGATAAAAAAACCTGCGGGCCTCTCTACCAGCGTGCTCTGTTTGTTGGTACGGGAACAACGATTCTTTATGGTGGGAATTAAAATCTCTTAGAAAAACAAGCTTTGCCATTGGATATTTGTGCTGGGCCAGTTCAGCTCTTGCAGCTGCGTCTGTAAGGTGGTCGAAGAGCCTAGTCGTCTCCTGTTCACCGTTATGCAACCAGTAAACAACACCAACAACGAGCAAAGATGGTCTTGAGAAAAGTGCTTACATTTCTTTTTCATGAAAATGATTAATTAGAAAAAGTTTCACATTTTTGTGTATGTCTACTTTTTTAAGAGTTTTTCTATTAAGTATTCATGTACCAAAGGGAAACAGATAATATGTTGTAAAATGTCAAAAATGTGACATATCGTGTCAGGATCTATGGCTTTTTACTGCATTTCGAATCACGCGCACTCCCTAATGTTGCCCGTCCAACCTCCATTAAATGCCTTCTCCCTCTTGTATTTACTCGATTTGTTTATGATCTATGCAGGTTCATTGAGATAAATAAAAAAAAATATCCAAAAATAGAACCGACTTCCATATCAAAACACTACAAAGGCAAAAATAACTTTAATTTCGGAAGGCGGTGTCAAAAACGAAAATATATACAAAACTAAAGACACCGCCTTCCGAAATTAAAGTTATTTTTGTCTTTGTAGTGTTTTGATATGGAAGTCGGTTCTATTTTTTGCTAAACATTTTTTTTTTCACGCTTTTTAGTGGGTCGGTTTGTAATTTATCTAGTTACAAAAGCCATAATGTCAACAACTTATCACCTTTTACAAAATATTGCTTTTCCCGATGCATAGCCGTTAATTTTTGAGGAGTTCTCCTGGTACTTGACCATCAGCTCTACATCACCATATGTATTGTGACGAGCATAAAGTTTTTTTTTTTTTTTTTTTTTTTTTTTTTCGATAGGGCCACTCGTAGCTCGATAAGGCTAATATACTACTTAACCGGGCGATCCTGTGGTGACCTCTAAAATTTAAAGGCCCCCAGCCAGGGCTTACAAACTAGAATTTACATTTAAACAACCGCGCGCTAAGGGCACTCCCTGTGGAGTACGAGCCTCGGCTCAGCGGGGTCGTTGATGGTGGACAGCAAAGGGTCAGGCTGGGTCATATTATTTAAGGGAGTATTTATTGCTACTGGCTCAGCATCGCGGGCTGGCTCGTTTGGCAAAGGTCGGGGAGGGTTGACGTTACAAGAGCGCGGACGTCGCGATGGGCCTCGACGGCGAGGCCGGTATACAGAACGCGTTTTGTTTATGTTTTTAATTAGAGTGCTAGTTTCCCTACTGCTCTCTTGACGGATAGTGGTGGGATCATCGGGTTCGTCAAGGACAAGGCGGGGACGACGAACCCGGGAAATTTTTGAGAGTGTGTACCGGGCGGCCGATACAATCAGGGGGTTTGTGTGTTTTTCAG
Source organism: Tholera decimalis (assembly GCA_943138885.2). Taxonomy (NCBI): domain Eukaryota; kingdom Metazoa; phylum Arthropoda; class Insecta; order Lepidoptera; family Noctuidae; genus Tholera; species Tholera decimalis. Next base: position 13,699,863 of record OW964569.2, read on the forward strand.
CAGAGGTGAAATAACGCGCTGACTAGCGTTTTAACACTTGCTTTATAGTCGGGATTTTGAGGTCTACATGAAGATCCTCGTTCCTCAAGTACCAGGGCGCGCCCGTGGCATTTCGGAGAAAACGGTTTTGGACAACTTGCATCCTATGGATCTGAGCCGGACTAGCTTGAGCGAACACCGGGCCGGCGTAAGTTAATATGGGGCGTATGCACGTAGTATAAATGCGTAGTTTACATTTAAGGGAGAGTTTGCTGCGTGCATTCAGCATGCTATATAGTCTACTGAGAGCGAAGGCGGCTCGCGAACGTACCGACTTTATATGCTCTCTGAAGTTTAGATTTTGATCTAGAATCACTCCTAGGTATTTGGCTTGCTTTTCCCAAGGGATTGGCGTGCCAAACATAGTGATTGGGCGGGGAAGGGTAGGTTTTTTATGGCGACATCAAATCAACCACTCAAGTAATCGAATCGCAATCCACGAAATACTTATTATTGAGGAGTTTCAGTAGCCATCTGTGGTCTTCATCATCAGTTCAACTTCCCCAAATGGTACTTTTCAGAAGCAACTGCTCAAGGTACTATAAGAAATACCCAAAACGCTATAGGTGTGCCTATAATATTTGAAGAGTTCCCTCGATTTCTCCAGGATCCCATCATCAGATCCTGATTTCGTAACAATGAAACCAATTAAAAAATATACCCATTCAAACGCAAAAAGAATTTTTCAAATCGTTCCAGCTGTCTCCGAGTTATGAGGTAACATACATAAAAAATAAAAAAAAGTTCAAGACGACTTGGGAACCTCCTTTTTTTGAAGTCGGTTAATAAAGCTGTAGCGTACTGTATTATCGTTTTAACAGTTCTATGCCATATTTCTAATTTTCTCTTTTCATACTCATTTTATTCCTGCTACCACTGGTAAACTGGTAACACATTGAGCTGTCATGTCATGTTTGCGTACAAAATAATTTTGATTTTTTTTACTTTAATTTTAATACTTTTCATCATCCAAAATACTTTACCAAACAACCTCCAGCGTTTGTAAAATTGTGGTGGGTCCTCCACAAAAGCCGCAAGAGTTGAAGTTGAAGTTGAATCACGGCATTAGCCAGTTGTGCATAAGTGATTGTAGTTTTTAGAGAAAAATAAGTATGTGGTTGACGGACCCTCGTCGTTTCTTGTCAGAAGACAGTCATAAGTATTAACACTTTTGCGTTACAATTTCTGCCAGTTTAGAAGCCGCGTAAAATAAATTCGTTCCAAAAAGTGTTTGTATGTTGCTATTATTGTTGAAAAATTTTTATATTTTTTATTTAAAAACATAATATTTCACACAGAATACCTCTAAGCCCTCTTTCAATATAACAATAATTGAATTGTAATACAACTCTCCTAATGTAAGTGTGCCTACCTAATACTTGATTTTTTATACTGTGCCATGATGATTTCGCATCCTTTGGGAAAGTCGAATAGCGCGCGGCGTATAATTTTGAATCGTACCCGTATTCATGATCTACGTGCCAGTCAGATTTTTTATTCACCTTATTCACAAAAATAAATAAATATACTTATTTTTAATTATTACTAATTAAGTTCAAGTTTATACAATACGTACCTATTCTATCTATAAACTTGAAAATACTTACTATTAAAACAAAACAAAATAAACAAACTAATCAATTCAAGTTGATCTACTGCATTGCTCTATTCTGTGACGCATCTTCGTACCTACTTGAGTTCGTGAACTCATGAGCGATGCGCTTGGCGCGCGCGTCTTTCGCGCTCCGTAATTTGTTACGTTTTGCTATTCGTTGCGGGGGCTGGGGTAAGCGTCGAATACCTACGGCGTTCGGATAACCCGGCCTTAAGGGAGGACCAATCCGTTTTACTTGCAGACTTCTTCACTGTTTGTATTCCAGGCGTAGATGTCTGTTCCTGGCGTAAACAAAGTATCGTATATATCAGAATATTACGAAACTCTAAACCATGAATGATGTTATAACGTAAGTGGAAACATTAGTTCCCAAGCGCCACGCCCCCTTGCCATATCTCGTGTGTTTGTATGACCTGTCAAGCTACCGGTGGTTAGATCTCCAGAGAAAGTTAACCTCCTCACAATACAAGCTGTATCGAGGAGAACTGCCTTCTGTATCAGGCCCTTTAGCGATATAACGACAGATGGTCGTTGAAGCTTTTACTGATATGACATATATATTATTATTATTAGTCCTACATGGGCACCTGTAAAATGTCAGAAGCTAGTGCACGGTATGGCAACACTAATGCTGCACGGTCCCTGCGAGCTGCGGGATCGGCCACGTGAGTGAAGCAACGAGAAAAGGCTGGTCGTTGCAATACAAAAGTTGGTTTTATATTGCAACAATCATGAAAATTATTATGCTGATGATTGTAAATATTCTAGTACACCTAAATGCATAATGAAATAGTAAAAAAAGGTATACAAAATGGAGTCAGGCAGACAGAAATGCATACCAAAATAACACTTCAGAAAAAGATTCAGTGTCCGCCAAACACCAGATGTTCACTCTTAAATGCAGTATACAATACCGTCCTCCCATCCGCAAATATATGCACATGCAGAAGTGATGCGATAAAAGTGCCGCGTGCAAGCAAACCACACTCGACATGTTTTTGCTCCTCCGCGGAGAACCCTCAGGAGAGACTCGTCGACTGTGTGTTCGCGGAGTAGTATTTGACGAGTCAACAAGTTCAACACAAATGAGAAACAGGACCTTTTTATTGTTCGAGTACAACGGTTTTGAAGTTAGCGGACGGTCGCGTCTATATCGAGCCAGAAAAACGCGCATTCCTTTCTGTCTGAATTACTAAATAATTTAATTCTTAAAGATCTAAGCAGCTAATTTTGATAAATCAAAATAACTTGGCCTTCCGTCTAGAAATACAAATGAGTCATATTATAACGATAAATCAGTGTGGCCAGATTTTTGAAAGCAGTATCTGTACCGAAGATTTAAAAAACTGTATAAAATCTGTATTAGGTAAATTTAAGAAAATCTGTAAAAATTCTATATTTGGCATGGTATTTTGCTCTTTTGTATAATTTTATATGTAGTTAACTACCTTGGTGCTATAATACGGAATATGCAAGTAACTGATATCTTTTTTATTTTTAAATGTGAATTGTATTGGACCATAGATAGAAACGATGTGGAGCACTTGTTTGATTTTTTACCCGACTGCGGCGAAGCAAGGAGGAGGGTTATGTTTTTACCGCGTATGTATGTATGTCCGTTCGTTTGTTCCCTCGTAACTATTAAACCCCTAAACGTATTTTGATAAATGAGACGTCGTTGGATTTGTCTTGATGGCGCGAGTGTTATAGAGTATATTAAAATAAAAATAAATCAACACAACGACAACCAGGCGCCATATTGTCAAAAATAAAAAACTAAAATCGACAAACTACGTCATGAGGGTATCATTAAATAGATCTTTAAAAATAATTTTGAGGTTTCTTTAACCATTTTTAATTTTTAGCAACCGTTTAGGAAATATAATGTTTAAAAACGGAATTAAATACTAAAAAGCTGAAAATAAAAAAAAATATAAATCTATAAAACCCGACTGCTTAACTGAAATGGAAGAAACAAGCACATTTTTATTTTATAAAGTGACAAGCAGGCGGGACCCAATTGAACCTAACATAATTTTTATTTAAAAACATGGGATGGGTCTAGGGTTGCCACCTTTTTTTGTGCAGTTAAAGTACATTGGTTAAAATAGGCGAGAAAAAAAAGTACATTGCATCAAAATAAAGTACAATTCATTTTCAAAGTTGCTTTCCGCTGTCTGTCCCTATGTATATAACAACAACTTTAGCTTAGATCTTTAAAACTAACGTTTTTTTTAATAGATAGAGTGATTCAAGAGGTAGGTTTATATGTATAATACATGCATAATATAGTAGAAACTGATAATTTTATAATTTTATTTTTTTCTAATGTGATGTAATGTGAAGGTATATCTCTTAAAATATTTCGTGTATGAACAGATACACCTTATATATGCCTATAGCAAAGTCCGCGATGGCATATGTCTAAATGTCTATTTTAATACTTGAAAAATTGGCAATTAGAAAGCGGTAATGTATAAAACCTTTTTTGCAAAAAATAAAACCGACTTCTATATCAAAACACTACAGAGCCAAAAATAATTTTAATTTCGGTAGTCGGTGTTATTGGTTTTGTATTTTCTTTTTTTTTCACACCGCCTTCCGAAATTAAAATTATTTTTGGCTTTGTAGTGTTTTGATATGGAAGTCGGTTTTATATTTTGCAAAAAAGTTTTTATTTTCACGCTTTTTAGTGGGTCGGTTTGTAATTATTAATATAGTTACAAAAGCCAAAATGTCAACTACTTTTCACCTTTTACAAAATATTGCTTTTCCCAATGCAGAGCCGTTAATTTTTGAGGAGTTCTCCTGGTATTTCACCATCAGCTCTACTTCACCATATGCATTGCGATGAGCATAAAGTGCTTAACATCCATATTCAAGTAATCGAATCGCAATCCACGAAATACTTATTGTTGAGTAGTTTCGGTGGCTATCTGTGGTCTTCATCATCAGTTCCACTTCCCCAAATGGTGCTTTTCGAGAGCAACTGCACAAGTTACTATAAGAAATACTCATAACGCTATAGGTGTGCCTATAAAACTGAAAGATTTCCCTCGATTTCTCCATGATTCCATCATCAGATCCTAACGTGATGATAATGAGACCAACTAGAAAGTATATCCTTTCAAACTAAAAAAGAATTTTCTAAATCGGTCCAGCCGTCTTAAAAAAAAGAGTTCAAGACAAACTGAGAACCTCCTCTTTTTTTGAAGTCTGTTAAAAAAAGAATTTTCCAAATCGGTTCGTAAATGACGGAGTTATGCGCGAACAAAAAACGCAATGCAGAGTAAATGAAAAGACCGTCAATGTAAATTTTTGTTTTAGACTTTTGTTGATTTTTCAGAAACGGCTTGTCTGTTTTCGATAAAATTTTCATGGGACCATTTGTAAAGAATACCTACCCTTTCCTTAAAAGAATTTTTCAAATCGGTTGGCAAGGGACGGAGCTATACCCCAACAACATGAATTAAAAAAAAATACAAACATCCGAATTGAGAACCTCCTCCTTTTATAGAAGTCGGTTAAAAAGGTATTTACACAAATACGGTATTAATCCTAATTATCTAAATTAATATTATGTACAACGAGGAAAGATGATTGATTTTTTGTTTGTTACGATTTAACTCAAAAACTACTCAACCAATTTTACCGAAAGCTACATCTCCTCGGAGTAACATAGGCTATTTTATATTTTCTGTAAAGAACGCGTGCGAAGCCAGTGCAGGTTACTTGCTAAAATTTAATTGCCGAATCTATGTGTACGTAACCGCATTAGTTCAGAACAGCTGCATTTATTTGACTATTTTTTTTGTGTTCGTAATTGTCTGGATAGGGTTTGGAAAGAAAACTGTATGATACCAAAAGAAAAATTGCACCCGGGCGAAGCAGGGGTGGGCAGCTAGTTATTTTCAAAAACATATTTTTTATAACTTTTACGGTTCCTGGTTCCTAAGTGTTCAATAATAAATTTGTGTGATCTGTTTAACTCAATTTTATTTTATTATTTTTTATTACATGCTTATCTGTTGTCATATTTTTTTTCTCATTAGTATTAGGACATCGTGCTTTTGCATTCACTATCAAGTTCACTATACTAGCCAACACTATAATATTTAAATACTTCACTTATTCTTTCTTGTATACTAATAATTTGCGAAAGCGTAGCCATTGTAAATCGATTTAATTCATAAGTTTTGTAATTATTTTTTTTCCTTCAAATTGTAATGTTTCTTTTAATTTGTTATACAAGTGATGTGCACGCCTTCAATAGTCATATTCATATTATATAAGAATATATGTTACAAACCATGTTTATTTTAAGTTGAATATGTCACTGGTGTGTCAATAAATAAATAAATAAAATAAATAAATAAATAACTTTTTCCAGTTTGTGTCAAATTAGTATCTCTACTAAACAATTGCACAGCATCTTTGCAGTCTATATTTAAATTTGAAAGTGATAGTATAAGTCGTTTTATTTTGATTCTCATAGACTTTGTAACATTTAGGACGTTCAATTTAAATATTTTAATTTTTGTATGAATATCTGGTGAACTAAAATATGACGAATTTTTAAAAGTCATAGAAGAAAAGTTGTTGATTATGATGTTAGTAACATAGTCCCGAGAGGTTTTCGGTGTTTTACAATTAACCCTGTATATTTAAATTAAGTAATTCATTTTTTTATCAAATTCAGCGACGCTTTGTTTATTACGACAAAAATTTTCAAAATCCCAAAAAAATCAAATCATGCGAAATAAAGTATTTTCGTGTACTTTATTGTTCTCATAAAGTATAGAGTACAATTACCTGAAATAACGTACAATACTTTATTATAAAGTACGGGTGGCAACCCTAGATGGGTCCCGCCTGCTTGTCACTTTTTAAAATAAAAATGTGCTTATTTCTTGCATTTCAGTTGAGCAGTCAGGTTTTTTAGATTTTAAATAAGTTTTTTTATGTTTAATTTGTACGTTATATTTAAACAATCAAAGGTTAAAAAAAAGAAAAAAAATATTTTAATGTTGCATGTTTTTGGTGAAACTAAACGCAGACTCGATATTATGTTCTCAATAATGCCCATAGATTCATATCTATGGGCATTATTGAGATTCTATATCTGTGATAATGCCGAACAAAATGAACGAGAACCACAGATTATTAATACGATAACGAGTAATTTATTATAAACCATTGACAGAGATTCTCTGTCTACATTATAAAACTACCATTTGAGGTAATTCTGTATAAAAAAATGGAATGTTGAAAATCTGTATAAATTTCACTCTCAATTTTTTATCGGTATGACATGTTGAAAATCTGTATGAATACCGCGAAATCTGTATATCCGACAACACTGCGATAAATTAAAAATTGTTTGTCCATAAATATTAGTGGAATATCGTAGATTCAAAATAAATGACGCGTCGGCAGTTTGAACAATTTTCATAAACAAACAATTGCGGAAACCCTTCGACAAGTTATTATTCTACGTTCAACAGAAACGTTTTCAGTTTTTGATGGACAGCCATAATTAGAGCAAAGGAAAAATTTGGGGCCGTTTCATATCCGAGTATTGCTTAAGGAAGGTCGCACGCTCGCAGTTGATACATACTTTGACCAGAATATGTAGATTTATCTAATGACGCATTGGCTTTGCGTACTGTTATAATCTGACGCATTACTGTAAGATTGTATTCGTAGTAGACTTCTGTATATGAGTACTTATTGATTGTTTTGATATGTTCTTATTGTATATACTATGTGACGCACTAGTTCTGTGTTATTTTCTGTTTTATAAATTACAAAAAAATGTGGGTGATGACATCCACTGGCCTCAAATCGGTGAAGAAAATGTCGTTAGGAAATCGCTATGTCCTAGGATCAAAAATCCGAAGACAACCCGCACTTGGTCCCCGTGGTCCAAAAATATTCTGGTCATTTACATCCTAGTCTCCCGCCTCGTCTATCTGTCTATCTATTCCCCATAAACTCAAAAACTACTTAACAGATTGTCATGCAGTTTTCACGAATCGATAAAGTGATTTATGTGGAAGGTTTTAGTATTTAATTTATTAAGGTTTTGTGTAAATTTGCAGATTGAGAGCGCCCGTAATCGGGGTGAGTCTTTCGTAAAATTGTATATTACTCATTACTGTTTTTGATATAAGAAAATATTGGACACTAGTCCCAATTCATTGCGGTCATTAGTCTTGCCTGTTCTGTAGTGCGAAATAATTACTTCAAAAATTAATGATTGTTGAACGATGGATGATTGATGTTTAATTCATTATGTAAATAATTGATGGTCGCAGTTAATAATGCATTGGTTAGATTGAAATTAAATCCAATTGGATTTGTTTGCAGACTATTTCGCGGATTATCATGGATACGCGATATTTATTTGTTATTGTATTGTTTGAAAAGAGTTTATCTTTTAATATTTGAGCAATGAACAGAAAATCACAATTGAATGAATAAACATAAATTACTGCTTAATACATACAAATTAATAAATGATTTAGTAATAAAAATGAATCAATTATTATTTCATTGGTGTGCTTCCAAGCTTAAAACGCAGGCATATGAAGATAACAGAAAACATATTATACTTTTACTTACGACTTCTTATAAAGCTGTGCAAAATATGATTACAGCTAAAGAGTGAAATTCCCTGCCGGAGTCTGTGTTTCCTGAGCTATAAACCCGGGGGTTTCTAAGTCAAGAGTGAGGTTACTTCTAGGCAAGCGTGCTTCTTCCTCGACCTCGTCATCGCTTAACACCAGGTGAGACGGTGGTCAATCCCAAGCCTGTACCATGTTTAATCATTCTATTTAAATCATTGAATGATGACGTTAGATACAGACGCGATGAAACAATGCGACAACTCGCATCTGAGGTGAACATTACAATACACGAACGATATAAAATCGCAGCAATGTGCGCACCCTTACAGATATCGAAGACAAATACTTAACGAAGAAGTATTATGTTCTCTTGTTTCAAGGAATGAAATTATTTAACGAGATCTGGTATTATTTTCGGTACAATTGGTGCTTTGTAGGGCTTAATTTCCCATTGTGTCCTTGCCTACTTTAAAATTTCTAATTTCATGCTTTTATTGAATTTGTCGTTATGTAAACACAATGGGTAGTTTAAGCTTATGAATTTAATTATGGAATATGAAAGGATTTAATATTATTTTAGCAATTAGTACTAGTAAAGGGTTTTTTATTATTGTTGCTAAGATGCTCAATGATAATATTGTGTGTGTGAGAATGATGGATATATAGAAGATGAATAGCACTATCTCTGTTTAACAACGAAATCATGATGGCAGTGGTTCTTCCTTCTTCCCAATAGTTAAGGGCAACTAAAGGAGCAGGGTGAAATTTAAGTCAGTAGAAGTCTGACACTTTCTTCCGTTCCACCCACAGCGGGAGAATTTTTTAATTTCCCACCCGGAAAAAAATCACCCTTCGTCAGCGGTAACTAATAGTGTGAATATTCTTTGTAAAAGATAGTCTTCCTGATATCTGTAACCACCCATTGTACACTAGTTTTATTATTTGTATCCTTAATGTATTCTAAGGTGTACAATAAAGTATATAATAATAAACGAACCGATTAGGATTGAGCATGGCATATTTCAAGGCGACAGTCTGAGCCCTCTGTGGTTTTGTCTGGCTCTCAACCCTCTCAGTACATTGCTGGAAGGTTCGGGGCTAGGCTACCGGTTGAGAAGAGGTGGTCAGGTCATATCACACTTGCTTTACCTGGATGATTTGAAAATCTTTGCCCCCAGCAAATTGCAACTGATGGAGCTACTGAAAGAAACAGAAACTTTCAGTAGCGCCATCGGAATGAAATTTGGAGTGGACAAATGTGCGGTCATGCATGTAAAGCGAGGGGAGATTATGGAATCCGTGGGAACTCAACTCTCAGATTCCATACACCTAAGATCCCTCGGATCGACTGAAACTTACAAGTATTTGTGTATGTCAGAGGTGCTAGGCATCAATGCTGCTTATGTTAAATAGTTATTGAAGGAACGCTTCTTTGGCCGCCTGAATAAAGTACTGAATAGTCTTCTATCAGGCGGAAACAAGGTGCGTGCCTTCAATGGTTGAGTTATGCCAGTATTGATGCATTCTTTGGCATAGTCAAATGGACTCAGACTGAACTTGACGCCTTGGACAGGCGGATCCGCACAACGCTGACTGCAAATCGGATGCATCACTCACTTTCATCGGTGATGAGACTGTATATCCCGCGGAAGTGCGGGGGTCGTGGCTTTTTAAATGCAAAGACCCTGCACAACCGCGAGGTATGCAGCCTTAGGGAATATTTCCTAGAAGCCGACGTGGGTATGCATCGAGATGTGGCAGCGGTGGACAAAGGCCTCACCCCGATCTCCTTAAGTAACGAGAATTGGCGCAAACCTGTAGTATTGGATACTAATGACCGCAAAGAAGTATGGCAGAGCAAGGAGCTTCACGGATGCTATTACCGGGCCCTTCGTGTGTCTGAAGTAGATTTATTAGCGTCCGTAGCCTGGCTACGTTTTGGTGATCTCTTCGGGGAAACTGAAGGTTTTGTCTGTGCGATTATGGACGAAGTTATGATGGCGAATAACTATCGGAAATATATTGTGAAGGATGGTACGATAGACACATGTGGGGCATGTCACAAACCGGGAGAAACCATTCGTCACATTATCTCCGGTTGTTCTCGTCTGGCTAACGGAGAATTCTTGCATAGACACAACCTCGTAGCCAGGATTATTCACCAGAACTTGCTCTTAAATACAATCTTGTGGAATCAGAAGTACCATACTATAGGTATGTGCCCGACTCAGTTCTCGAAAATGGCAATATTACACTGTACTGGGATCGATCTATCATCACTGACAGGACTATTGTTGCCAATAAGCCTGACGTAGTGTTGATAGACCGATTAGAGCGTCGCACAATGATTGCTGATATAGCAGTCCCCCATGACGACACCTCGTGAAAGCTGAGATAGATAAAAAAATAAGTGTCTTGACCTGGCGCGCGAAGTTGTCAACATGTGGGAAGTGGAGACAGCAAGCATTGTGCCGATAGTCGTCACAGCCAATGATATAATTTCCAAGAGCCTCGACCAACATCTAAGGAGGCTCTCGATGGGCAGCTGGATCAAGGGCTTGATCCAGAAAGCAGTACTTCTGGAAACGGCGCGTAATGTGAGGAGGTTCCTCTCTATGGAGCCTTCACAACCGGCAGCTTGGACCCTGTTCCCGATACCGGTGGGCTACTATTTTTTATATTTTTAAATGTTTTTATTTTTTATATTAATATTTAAAAATGTAATTTATTTGTACATAGATTAAATAAATAAAATAATAATAATAAAGTTAGTTCCTTTCTCTGGAGACCTAACCATCGGTAGCTTGGACCCTGCTCCCGACACCAGTGGACTGCCATTTTTATATTTTTAAATGTTTTTATTTTAAGTTTTTTTTAGAATAATATTCTAAATGTAAATTTTGAGAAATTAGTTGAATAAAGGAAATAATAATAATAACAACCCAAAAAAAATACAAGGGACATTAGCCTGGGCTGAGGTATCGGCCTTGTGATCGAGAGATCGTCGAACCCCACCTATTACACTATTGTTATTATATTGTTATATTATGTTATATTATGCTATGATGTTTTTGTTATAGTTATTAAAAATTTAAGTAAAGAGTTTTTCGTCCGTTTTTGTCATCAATTCCGTCACTGAGGCTGAAATTGGTTAAACGGAATTATAATCATAACTCTTGTATCAGCCAGCCATAGAAGTTTGTATAGGTACCACACGCTTACAATATTACGGCTTTCAACAAAAGAACGTTGTTTCTAAGTTCTGATGCAAACTTACAACGTAAAACTAAACTTCGTTAGTAAGTACGTCCCTCGGTGCAATATTGCACTTGATTTGCCCCTTAAGATATTCGTAGTGGGCGTGTGGCCCCATGGAGTTTTAACTGCAGGGTGCTATTCGTAGCCTTGAAACAGTACCAACCAGCATTCATGTGGTGCTGTATGAAAACTTGGAATACATAGGCCTGACGATGCGATGACGTCATAAGAAATGCTGTGAGAAAATCAAGGAGGTTTTGCGCAAATCTTGTGAGGGAAGAACGTCCGCGTAGATTCTTACATATTCTTCTCCATGGAGATCTACGAGTGGTTTGAAACGCGTAGTGACAGTAAATGGTATAGATAGATAGAATATACTTTATATAACGAATTAACGATATAATTGAAGATTTTGAGTTTGAATGAGAATAATAGAATAATAGAAGCAACAAAAGAGCTTGAACTAAAAATACGTTAATATAGAACGAGCTCATAACGGTGGAGGGGGTTCGCATCGGCGTCGGGAGGACGATGAAGTACCTGGGACTCGTCCTCGACAGCCGGTGGAACTTCAGGGAGCATTTCCTGAGTTTGGCCCCAAAGCTGAACCGGGCAGCAGCCGCCTTCAGGCGACTCCTGCCTAATCTCAGCGGGCCAAACGCCTCCTGCCGAAGGCTGTACGCTGGCGTCGTACGGTCCATGGCCCTCTACGGTTCCCCAGTGTGGGCCCTGTGCATCCGGACGCGACCACTAAAGTTGGTCGCATGCCAGAGGGTCATCGCTATCCGAATGATCCGGGGATACCGCATGATCGCCGGCGAATCGGCCAACCTCCTTGCCGGATTGCTGCCCTGAGATCTGGAGGCGACTGCCCTCCAGCGCGTCTATGAATGGCGCGTGGAGGCACAGCGCCGGGGCGTATCCTCGCTGCCTCGAGAAGTCGAGGCGCGGCGGGAAGAGCTCCGGCGCGATCTCAGGGCAGTATGGAGGGAACGACTGTCGCAACCGACGGCCGGGCACGCCGCAATTGCGGCGCTAAGACCCCTCTTTGAGGAGTGGCTAGATCGGCGTCGGCGTCTGACAATGGTAGAACTTTCATTGGAGCCATGAAAGAAATTAATAAAATGTTAGACGAAAATTCACAGCAAATAATTGATATATTATCAACTGACAATATTGAATTTAAATTTATTCCCCCTTGTTCAAGACTGCAATAGGCCAGCCAACGGTAACTGGGGTGTCCGGAACTTTTCCACGATACGTGGAGATACCGTTGCTTTTCAATAAACAAGGTTACACAATGGCCTGCCTCTACTAGGCTTCGGCCTACAACAATAAAAACAAAAATGTACCACTAACCTGAGTGCTGGGGACGCCAAGTTCGACCTTCAAAGGTCACGCCCTAAGTGTGGTTTGTATGTAAAATGAGGGTGAGTAATTGAAAGGTGTGATGTAAGTCAAGTGTTGTAGAACGTTCCCAAGGCGCCGATCTCCAGATGGCGCGGTCACAACAGCATCACACCTAACTCGTTTCCAGCAAGCGCGCGCTACGCGTGGTAGGCAATAAGGCGATATGTTCCAAGAAATATCACTGGATTCTTGTTAATCCGAGCTTACAAAGTTCAATCAATCACTGAACACAATTAATCTGTTCATATCTCGTGAGATCCAATTCGATTTACAACAAATTCCGCGTGCCAGCCCGACCGACGACAAGGCGGCGTATGATTCAACAATATCCCGGGGTTTTCGGCAAATGGGGAATACACTTCAACAATTAGATAATTCGCGACCCAATTATCGGTCTCAACAGGCGAATCCAACAATATTTTACCAATTAATTAACTCAACAGGGTTCCGACGACCGGCATTTTTTCCAAGCAAGCAAAGTCAATCTGTCAAAGTCAAGAGTAATGTCAAAATCAAATTCTTTATGTCAAAAGGGTGCGTTCTGTTTCACGTCGGACCGAACATCTACCCCCCCCGGACGGGCCTACCCGTCCGCTAATCAATTGGAAGTCTTGACAAGGTTGCAAATTCAACACAGCTTCAATGCGGCCAAATACCGTAGCTAGTTCATTAAAGGTGAGAACGGTGTCTCCCAACAATCTCCGCCAGCGTCCCTTTGCCGCTTTCACCGCGGCCCCCAAAATACCCCCCCAATGGGGGGCAGGCTGGCGGGTCAAACAACCAAGCGACCCCTCGGCGGGCCAAACTATTACCAATGTCAACCTGGTTCTCATTAAGGAAGGCGTATACCTCCTTCAAATAGTTACTTGTACCCTTGTAATTCGTACCGCAATAAGACCCAATCAAAAAAAGGTAACCCACGGCGAGACACAAATCCTTCCAAAGTCGCCTCAAAGGCCCCTGTCGAGAGGGAGGTTACCAGCTCCAAATGTACTGCCTTGGTTGACAGGCAGACAAACACACAAATAAGCCCTAACAATCTTGCTATTACGAAGGGTGGACGTCTTCAACAAAGGGGGACCAACAAAATCCGTTACGACGCCAGCAAAGGGCCTCGTCTCATTGACGCGATCAGCCGACAAAATCCAAAATTCTCGCTGCAGAATGGCCAACAGCGCATTGCAACCGGCATGCGAGTTCTTAGTGTGACGATCAGTCACCAACAATTGTACCAAGTTCAGTTACAACAAGGGCAGGAGCACCAATTTTAGGGTAAGGACAACTCACAATGGTGACCTCAAACCAGGTCCTTCCCTCAACAGTGGTGTCAGCCGGTTCGCCAATTCCCCAAATCTTGCCTGAAAGGTCGTTCACCTTCAGGCCAACCTGTCCCGCTAACCAAGAAGACAAAAGGCAACCCCGGACTCCCGTCTCCAAAATGGCACAGACCACAATCGAGTCACCCAAGGGTCCCCAGACCGTGACCGAGGCCGTTGGCAACAAAACCGTCTTGATCGGGGGGTTCCTTTAGCGGGGCAGGCGTCAATCTCTTAGTGATGCCTGGGCGGCGACCGATCGCCGCTTCCAGGCTGCCTTCGTTCACGACGAGGCCAACAAACAAACCATTCGTCCGCGCGGTGTTCCAAGCCGCTCGCCATCACTGGAGGGGCATATCCCACCGAATGCCCGAATGGCGGAGGGCGCGACTCCAGCCGGGGACGTTCCGCCAACGGAGGGGAAAGGCAGCGGCGCCGACCCGGCCACTGCTGCCTAGCAGCCAATGCGCGTTCTCCCTGACGAGGGAAGACCAAATGGCGCTCGTGGGGCTCCCGTTCAACTTGCGCGGGGGGTGGAGTGCGGCGTACAGAATCGCGGGTCTCAGCCCGGTGCTCGTCTCCGGGGTACCCCCCCCTGCGCGAACCCCCCTCAGAGGCTGGTCTGCTGGAGCGGTTCGCGTTGGCGCACAAAATCTCAAGGTGGGACCCTTCACAAATTCTACACGGGCGGGGGTCGGGGCAGTCCCGATAGAAGTGGGCCCCCAAGCACGAAAAGCACAAACGGCGTGCGTTGACAATACGGCGGCGGGCACTTACGTGCAAATTCAAAAAATCCGGGCAACGCGCCATGACATGCCCCGTTGCCTTACAAAAGTCACAATGATGAGGACTCCGGGCACCATCAAAACGGGGGGCGGGGCGAACATCAACAGGCCCCCTAGCCCGAGGACTCCGGGCGCCAGCCAAACGGGGGGCGGGGCGATCATCAACAGGCCCCCTAGCCCGAGGACTCCGGGCGCCAGCAAAACGGGGGGCGGGGCGAACATCAACAGGCCCCCGGGCCCTAGTCCGTCCCTGGTCTCTGGGCTGAGAAGGTAGTGGGGGTGACCCCGTGGCGCCACGAGTGTTATCCGCAAACCGACACTCGTCTTCCAAAAATTTGAGGAGGTCGTCAAAGGGAGGAAGATGGGTGGCACTATCCCCACCATACTTCTGCTCAAAACGTGACCTCAACTCCGCGGGGAGCAACTGCAGCACTATGTGCACCAACAAGTAGGACCAATGTTCTACCGGTAACTCCAAGCGTCTCAAAGCGTTGGTCGCTGAGACCAACGGATTCAGCAAGTCAGTGCGCAACGTCGACGCGCTGACAATGGCCGGTAGCCCCAAAATCTGGTCGATGTGCACATCAACCAGGCAGCGCTTGTTCTGATACCGTCGGGAGAGAAGCTCCAGAGCGGTCGGGTAAGAGGAATCCGTCACCGGCAAGTGCTGCACCAAGGCTCTGGCTTCGCCCTCCAGGACAGACAATAAATAGGCCAGCTTCTGGGCAGGTCCGAGGTCCGAGCGTGCATCGACAAGACTCTCAAAGAGATCCAGGAAGCCCAGCCAGTGGTCCAAGCGACCGTCAAAACGTGGCAGCTCCAGGGTGGGCAGCCTACTCAATAGTCCAGGGCCTGCAACAACAGGGGTCTGCGGCTTGGCCGCATCAGGCACCCGGCTCTTCAAAATTTCCCGCGCTCGCAGACATATGACATCCCCCAGGTGGATAATCTGGTCATAGTCACCCAAAATCCTATCGCGGGCCGTCTGATCCATCACCCCCAAATCCACGTCCATGATGTACTCGTTGAAGCGTGTGAGCGCAGCATCAGCTGACTTGATCCTCGCAATCACCTGCCCATACCGAGCAAGGGTGAGCTCTTCCAATTCCACACGCTCAACAGTTGCAGCTGCCGATGTGAACCATCTCAACTGTGAGGTCAATCCCGCAGCAGCCTCCCTGACTGCCCTTAACGAGGCCATTGCAACAATCAAATATTAATACAAAACAACAATCAACAACCAACAATCAAATATTAAACAAACAGCAATGACTTGTTAGCCGGCCAAATATATTCAACAAAATAAAAATTCAAATTCAATTATTTCAAGTCCAAATCCAACCCTGTACTTATTCCAAGTATGAATCTAGCTTGCTAAGGATGGCTAGTTACAAAATAAATAACAATTCAATGAATATATTGTGCAGGATCACACCAACAATTAAATACAACAATTGAAGTATAATATTGAGCCGGAGAATCTCTATCAACAATCCAATAATTACTATAAATGCAATAACCAATACACACAATTCAAGTCCTATTATGTTAGACTATGTGTAATTATTATTTAGATAACCTTTCAAATTCAGATCAATGACATTCAATTATTAATTGCAACAAATACCAAACAACTTTTACAACAATATACCAACTTATGTACCAAATTATGTACCAAATTATACCAAATTATACCAATAATTCCTAATTTCACAAATAAATCCTACCTGTCAATGCAATGAAAGAGGCTACAGTACAAATTACAAATACAACTTCAATTGATTCAACTTCAATTAGATAGCCCGGATGACATGGTAATATATTCAAAACTTATCAAGTTATAAGTTGTGTTAAGTAATTAAACTCAAGTTTTAAGTTTTCAACAATATTCAAAACTTCCAATGTACTATGTGGATCTTATAAGACCACGCTTCTGCTACCAACTTTGTTCAAGACTGCAATAGGCCAGCCAACGGTAACTGGGGTGTCCGGAACTTTTCCACGATACGTGGAGATACCGTTGCTTTTCAATAAACAAGGTTACACAATGGCCTGCCTCTACTAGGCTTCGGCCTACAACAATAAAAACAAAAATGTACCACTAACCTGAGTGCTGGGGACGCCAAGTTCGACCTTCAAAGGTCACGCCCTAAGTGTGGTTTGTATGTAAAATGAGGGTGAGTAATTGAAAGGTGTGATGTAAGTCAAGTGTTGTAGAACGTTCCCAAGGCGCCGATCTCCAGATGGCGCGGTCACAACAGCATCACACCTAACTCGTTTCCAGCAAGCGCGCGCTACGCGTGGTAGGCAATAAGGCGATATGTTCCAAGAAATATCACTGGATTCTTGTTAATCCGAGCTTACAAAGTTCAATCAATCACTGAACACAATTAATCTGTTCATATCTCGTGAGATCCAATTCGATTTACAACAAATTCCGCGTGCCAGCCCGACCGACGACAAGGCGGCGTATGATTCAACAATATCCCGGGGTTTTCGGCAAATGGGGAATACACTTCAACAATTAGATAATTCGCGACCCAATTATCGGTCTCAACAGGCGAATCCAACAATATTTTACCAATTAATTAACTCAACAGGGTTCCGACGACCGGCATTTTTTCCAAGCAAGCAAAGTCAATCTGTCAAAGTCAAGAGTAATGTCAAAATCAAATTCTTTATGTCAAAAGGGTGCGTTCTGTTTCACGTCGGACCGAACACCCCTTATGCTCCTCATTTTGGGGGATTATGGGAAGCAGGAGTAAAATCCTGCAAGTTCCACCTTAAGCGTGTCGTGGGTACCGCTAATTTGACGTACGAGGAGTTCAGCACTGTGTTGGCACAGATCGAGGCAGTCCTGAACTCCCGTCCTATGACTCCTATGTCCTCAGATCCACATGACCTTCGTCCACTAAGCCCAGCTTATTTCCTCATCGGCCGGCCACTCACCGCACCAGCCTGCAGAGACCTCACCGAAGCACGGACTCATAACTTGACACGGTTTCAAAGAGTGGAACAAATAAAACAGCACTTCTGGAAACGCTGGTCACAAGAGTATGTTGCTGAACTTCAGACAAGGACGAAGTGGAAGACGAATAGTCAAGACATAGCTTTAAACACGCTCGTCGTCATTAAGGAGGATAATTTACCACCTCTAAAATGGCGTATGGGCAGAGTTACCCATATTTTCCCAGGAAAGGACGGCGTGTCACGTGTCGCCACCATCCAGACTGCTACGGGGCCTGTACAACGGGCGTTCTCCAAAATCTGCCCTCTACCTGTATCATCAGCAGAGGACGACACCATGAATGCAGCCTGCGGCGTCTCCAATCAAGCGGCAACGTAGACACATCATTTTATTGGAAGCTGGAGCTTCCAAGGCGGCCGGCATGTTGGCGCGACTACTAACGCCATCTATTGACACACTGGGACACCACATTTTATATCTACGAATAAGGGCTCGCCAACATCGGTGACCAATCACAGCACGCGTTGTTCACATTCAATTTTATATATAGAATCTCTGCTCAAGAATATTTGTTACTCCCTAATACACACTGCTTGTAAAAGGACGAATTAAAATAAACCGAAATCAAATCAATAAATCCATCATTGAAGAGCACCTGCCTCCCGTTCCTGTACATAAAATGGATACTGTACATAAATTTTATGTACAGGAACGGGAGTAACAAATATTTTTGAACAGAGATTCTATATATAAAATTGAATGGGAACAACGCGTGCTGTGATTGGTCACCGATGTTGGCGAGCCCTTATTCGTAGATATAAAATGTGGTGTCCCGATGTGTCAATAGATGGCGTTAGTAGTCGCGCCAACATGCCGGCCGCCTTGGAAGCTCCAGCTTCCAATAAAATGATGTGTGTACGTTGCCGCTTGATTGGAGACGCCGCAGGCTGCATTCATGGTGTCGTCCTCTGCTGATGATACAGGTAGAGGGCAGATTTTGGAGAACGCCCGTTGTACAGGCCCCGTAGCAGTCTGGATGGTGGCGACACGCGACACGCCGTCCTTTCCTGGGAAAATATGGGTAACTCTGCCCATACGCCATTTTAGAGGTGGCAATTATCCTCCTTAATGACCACGAGCGTGTTTAAAGCTATGTCTTGACTATTCGTCTTCCACTTCGTCCTTGTCTGAAGTTCAGCAACATACTCTTGTGACCAGCGTTTCCAGAAGTGCTGTTTTATTTGTTCCACTCTTTGAAACCGTGTCAAGTTATGAGTCCGTGCTTCGGTGAGGTCTCTGCAGGCTGGTGCGGTGAGTGGCCGGCCGATGAGGAAATGAGCTGGGCTTAGTGGACGAAGGTCATGTGGATCTGAGGACATAGGAGTCATAGGACGGGAGTTCAGGACTGCCACGATCTGTGCCAACACAGTGCTGAACTCCTCGTACGTCAAATTAGCGGTACCCACGACACGCTTAAGGTGGAACGTGGAGCGTCCTTACCTACCGCATGACGCAGGTCCTCACCGGACACGGAAGTTTCGGGAGGTACCTGTGTCTGAAGGGAAAGGAGGAAACGCCTGGGTGTTACCACTGCGAGGGTCGCCCTGAGGACACCGTAGAGCACACGGTGCAAGACTGCCCCGCCTGCGCAGAGCACCGACGTGTCCTCACGGCGGCGATAGGCGGAGACCTCTCGCGCCCGGCATTGGTCGAGGCCATGCTGCGGGGCGAGAGGGAGTGGGAAGCGGTCGCCTCCTTCTGCGAAGCAGTCATGCTTCCGAAGGAGAAGGCGGGCCGCATGAGGGAGAGGATGGCGTCCTCCCTCTAGCCCAGCCGCAGTGGTAGACGTCGGCCGACGATCTCCGGCCACCGTAGGCGCGGGCATGCGGACAGCGAGTAAAGGGCAACTCGCTGTCCGACCATGGACCATGCCCGGGTCGACGGCGCGTTGTGTTCCACGCGCGCCTCAAAGAGCGTCAGCAATATGACGAGGCCCCCCCGTAGTGGGCCGAAGCCTGCCGGGGTCGTGGGACTCATCCCATTACCGTGACCACGGTACGTAAGGGGTTATTGAAGGAACACCGTGGAATTTAGTCAGTAAAAGTCTGACAGTCCCTCCCACCCTGCCCGGGGTGGGAGGACTTATTTGATAATTTTACCACGATAAAAAAAAAAATAGAACGGGCTCACGGCAAATCAGAGCGAACAATAAGATGCAGCTCATTATGAAGCGACTGCTTCCACAACCCGTAACTGGATAATGCGGCATCCTTGATCCCTGATTCCTGTCTATCCTTCACTTCTGCCCTACAAATAACTATTGTGACCAACGCCTTAACATACGTATCGAAACAAGATCGACTTTCGGTAAAGGTTTCGAGCTTTGCTCCACCCGGCTGAAATAATTTAGTTAGGAAACTAACAATGTCTTAGAGCCAAAAATACATTTGACAAACTGCATGTGCCTTCGTCCATAAGTCAGTACAATATAATACAGTAAAAGATTATTTTTACCCAAAAAATAAGTAGCATTCGTTATTTTCTTGCTTTTCAACTGTTTGAAATAAAAATCACATCTATCCGTAGTTACGTTTTGTCAAGGAAGAATAACAAACAAACAACCACACTTTCGTATGTACAATATTAGCATGTATTGTGCCCAACAGTTGGAGTTCCGCACGAAAGGTAAATCTTTTTTATTATGAGTGTAGAGAGAGTCAAGAGCGGGCTCGTAGTCTGTTAGCGTTAGCTATTTATGTATAACTTTAGTTCAAAGAAACAACTTGATTGCCGTAATTTCTACGCAAGAAAACTGATTATTGCAAGACAATACGGGTTGTTGGAAACAGAAATTGGAGATTATTAATATATTATTCGCCAATTTACTACACAAGCTCTGATTGCCTCAGCAAATTTGAACCTTATGCATCTAATAATAAAGATCAAATATTGTTAAGCTTTACAATGATTTAATACCCGACCGTTTTGAGATATTTAGGACCAAGACAGACGCTAGTTATATAAATTAAAGCAATTCGATCCAGACTCGTATTCAGTCTGTGTCCACCCAAATACTGTAGGAATGTAGCTTATTATTAACTGGCTAAGTAAAGAAGATCCTTGATCATTTCTGCAAAGGGGTATCTACTAATAATAATTGCACATTCCACAAAATTTTATGTTTCTTCGTATACGGTGCAGGCTACTCGTCTGTGGAACGCATTGCCGTTGTCATTTAGACAAGCGCAGTCACTTGTTGCTTTTAAAAGCTCTGTTGTCAATAATTTTTATACACTCCTATGATTTTACCTTGTATTTCTCTCCTTATGATATATTTATATATACCTATATACAGGGTTAATTGTAAAACACTGAAAACCTCTCAGGACTATGTTACTAACATCATAATCAACAATTTTTGTTCTATGACTTTTAAAAATTCGTCATATTTTAGTTCACCAGATTTTCATACAAAAATAAAAATATTTAAATTGAACGCCCTAAATGTTACGAAGTCTATGCGAAGCAAAAGAAAGTGATAGTATAAATCGAAAGAATTAGAATTAGAATTTTTAAAAGTCATAGAACAAAAGTTGTTGATTATGATGTTAGTAACATAGTAGTCTTGTGTAGTACGTGAACGATGAACGAATAGGAGTCGAATCTTTGCACTGTACTAAAAGAACCGTTTCCGAACGCTGGCTTGTAATCGTTCTAACAGCTCTAACAGCTCTTTTCGTACTCGTACATTGTCGTACATTCTAAACCGTACGATCGTAATGTGCTAACGAGAAATGAAATACAGTCACTGATTGGTTGACAGAAACGTCATACGTATTCATTCTGTCTGTATGAATGAGAACCATAGATAATAAGAAAAATATGAGAACCGTTTCAGATTCACATTTCAATGGTAATAAATATCTCTGTTTAAATTATACATAATCCTAATATTATGTCAGCTGTTTACGCTGTGGTAATACAGAGATAAATAAATACGGTGTCTTTGATAGTACCTACATTTGCTATGTGGTCCGCGCTATGCTCTGAGACTCAGAACACAGCGCGGACCACTCTATTAGTTCTAACAGCTCTATTCGTTCTTCGCTCTCGGCGGTCCGAGTCTGAGTTACGGATCGCCGAGAGCGAAGAACGAATAGAGCTGTTAGAACTAATAGAGTGAACTAGTTCACTGTCCGAAATGAACTAGAACGGAGCGATCTCCAAAGTGACCGAGCAGGCACAAGACTATAACATAGTCCTGAGAGGTTTTCGGTGTTTTACAATTAACCTTGTATATATATATATATATATATATATATAATTATGTTTACAACGAAACCGGAACGCAATGCTCGCGAACCGAGCATCACCACACAAAGATGGAACGCGACGCGATGACGAGATCCTGTGGCGGCCATCTTCTCTTCCCCTTTTTTCTCTGCTGCTGAATCGCGCGTACGCATTATGTCGCGCACCCTTTTGTAGAAACTTAAATATAAATTTAACAAATAAACGAATGTAAAACTAAACGCCATCGACTTTGCTTGATCGCCATCAACATTTGGAGACCTCGACGTGATCAAACGTACTTATTTGAAGATCAAGATTCTGGTGGCATGGCGGCGACGAAACCGCGAGGCGGCCAACTATAATCTCCAACAATTCTTCCACTACGCCTGCAATCTGATGCCTGATGTTTGGTACATGACTGAACAATAAAAAGAAGAAAAGATGACCTGCTAATAATAACGGATCCATGTAGTGAGTAATTTGGTTTGGCCACAGGGAAGTACGCCCAATTTAGTCATATTTCTACTAACTGCAAAATGAAAATATAGCCTGCAGTATCTACTTTATGTTTTGCCTATATTACTTGGAGTCAGATTAACGATGAATAATAAGGAGGTACCTAAAATATGACATGTATACCTTCCTCACTTACTTTCCTAAGTTTTGCTTGTTCTTTGGAGTCAGATTAATGATACATATAAACTAATAGTTAGGCACCTACTTATTTAAATGACAATTATGCCTTCCTAACTATCTAATTTGTTGTTTACTGAATTTGCATTCTATGGACTCAGATTAATGATAATTTCTTAGTAGGTTGGTTCCTATTTAACGACATTTATACCTCCTACCTTAACTTCTTTCTACTTGCACCTCGTTTACGGGAACACCCTGGCATTTTCCAGATTCTCCGTGTGCACCTGCTTCTTGGGGTCCCGCTGGAATGCGCTGCTATACATCTATCTACTTGCTACAGCAACTGCTTGCTGCTTCTTGAGCTGTGTGACCTGCTTGCTCGTGTGTGTCGCTGACTGAAGAGTTGTTGTCGTAGCTAATGCGCGACTTGCACGGTTTGGCTTTGTTTGTTAACTTCTACTCGTGGTATCTTATACCGGAATAACTTATTTCTTGACGGTCTGTTCAGTTCTTATAAGCTTTCACTATTTCGGCTGAATTGAGAGCTCTTATTCAGCAACGTGGTACGATAAAGGCTAGAATAACTTTATTTTCAAAATACTTAAATACTATAAAACTGATAGAAACTGACAGCATTCCTAAGCAAATACTTGTCGAAACTGAGATAAAGTTATCTAGATTTAAAGAATTGTTCTTACAGTTTTATGATTTAAAAACTAAAATTGAAAGTTTAGATCCTGATCAGTTGGAAGAAAATGACGTGATATAAAGTGAATTTTGTCTAACATTGCTAAAGCTCAATTGTTGATTGAAAATCTTGGTCCTACTGAAAATACTAACTGCAATTCTATAACTAGCTGTCAGAATAATAAACGAGATTGCTGTAACTATAATATTAAATTACCTACCATTCAGCTGCCTTCCTTTGATGGTAACTATTTGAAGTGGATGGAATTTCGAGACACTTTCGATTCTTTAATAAATAATAATGATAGTATTCCAGAAATAAATAAGTTTCATTACCTTCGTTCTTCATTAGAGTCAGGAGCGTCTGATATAATCAAGTCAATAGACTTCACTGCTACCAATTATAAATTAGCTTGGAATTTACTTACTGAACGCTTTGATAACAAAAGGATACTTACAAATAATAATTTAAAGGCTATTTTGAATTATGACACTATAAATAAAGAAAATTACAAATCTCTGCATTCCATGATAGATTACTATTCTAAAAATATTCGAGCCCTATCTACTTTAAATTATCCTGAATCCCGCTGGGATACTTTACTTGTATACATTATGGTGTCTAAACTAGATGGCGCCACGGGTCGCCAATGGGAGGAGCATAGGAATACTATTGCTGCTGCTCCAACGATTGAGGATTTCTATACTTTTTTAAGAAATCGAGCTGATGTTTTAGAAACTTTGCAGTACAGTACTAATACTAGTAAATCTGAAAAACATTCGTATTCTAAAGATATTAAACAAACCAAATCATTTGTTTCTTCTAACAAAAATTATGATAAAAACTGTGTTGTATGTTCACAAGATCATTTACTATATAAATGTAAAAAATTCAAGGATATGTCTGTAGACGCTAGATACAGTGAAGTTTCCAAGCACAAACTCTGTTATAATTGTCTGCGTCCTGGTCATTTCTCTGCTCACTGCAAACATAACTCTTGCAAATTCTGCAACACAAAGCAAAATTTACTGCTACATAAATTACAGTCCAATAATGACAAGACAAACTCATCATTGATAAGACTTCTGCAATATCACTTCCTCAAGAGGCAAGTTCTTCCCAGGCAACTTCTACAATTGCTATGTTCAATCCTGTGTCACTCTCTGCGGCAATACCTGGGCAGATCCTACTATGCACTACTCAAGTGAAAATAATTGACAATCAATCCTCTGAAACACACATTGTTAAGGCACTCTTAGAATGAGGACTTCATTTATAACTGAAAGAATGCAGAGAAAAATGAATTTGTCTTGTTCTAATACAAACATATCAATTGCTGGCATGAATACTAAAGTGATTCATACTAGTAAAATGTGTAAGATAAAACTTTAATCGCGGATTAACTTATTCCAGACAAATGTAACATGTCTTGTAGTGCCTGAGATTACTGACATGTTGCCTAGCTCCACGATTAACTCTTCTGATTTAAGCCTTCCTAAATCTATAGACCTAGCAGATCCTACCTACTATATACCCTCTGAAATAGATTTACTGCTAGCTGCTGATGTTTACTGGGAAATTGTGGAAACTAGACAAATTAAATTAGGGAAAAATAAACCTACACTACAAAAATCTAAACTGGGTTGACTCGTGTCAGGCCCAACCGGTGCGAGGCCTACTACTGCTACTACTTGTTCTAACTTTTCTCAAGAGATTAGGGACTCTCTGGCTAAATTCTGGGAAGTTGAAAGTATTCCTACTCTGCCAAATAAAAATGTTAGGTTTTCCAATGAGGAAAAATATTGTGAAAACCACTTTATCAAGAACACTGTCCGTCTGAATGATGGAAGGTTTTGTGTAAAAATTCCTTTGCGTGAAGTACCTAATGAGGCTTTAGGAGACTCTTATCTTATTCCTAAAAGGCGTTTCTTGAATTTGGAAAAGAAACTGAATAAATCTAGAATGAAAAATTACTATGCTGAATTTATTACCTAGCTCTGATACTTTGCACTATTCAGTCGAAATTAAATCTATTCCTAAAATAACGAAACGCTTTATATTGTCAAACTCGTGTCGAATATTTGATCCTTTAGGTCTCTTATCTGCTTGCACTATTTTTCATAAAATCATACTACAGAAACTTTGGTTACTTAAAATCGACTGGGATGATGAAATTCCAAAGGATATTGAAAACTCATGGATAGAATTCTATAATGAAACTCAATGTTTCACTCAAATTCAGATACCTAGATACATTTTCTGTAGTTCTCCTATTTATGTAGAGGCACATTGCTTTTCTGATGCCTCACAAGATGCATGTGGTGCATGTATTTATCTAAAATCAACGAATAATTTAGTTGAGATTAAATGTAACTTGTTATATGCTAAAACTAAAGTTTCTCCTTTGAAAACTGAAACGATTCCCCGTCTGGAATTGTTAGGTGCTTTACTTAGTACAAAACTATACTCTAAAGTACTTCAATCTTTAAGAATTAAGATTTCACGCTCAGCATTTTGGACAGATTCAACTATAGTTTTAGGGTGGTTACACACTCCACCCAAAACTCTCAAAACTTATGTAAGCAACCGGATTGAACAAATTCAGGAATTAACTGATATAACTACTTGGCGTCATGTACCATCTGAGCATAATCCTGCTGATATGGCGTCCAGGGGCATTCAACCACGTCTTCTCTATAATAATACTCTTTGGTGGCATGGCCCTTCATTTCTGGCCAAGTCTGAAAATGCATGGCCCCAATTTAAATCTACTTCTTCTAATTTACCTGAAATAAAAATAAGTTTAAATGTTCAAACTATGCCTACTAATATTGTTCCATTTCAAAAATACTCTAAACTATATAAACTGCAAAGGATATTTGCTTATGTACTAAGATTTATAAATAACAATAAAAAATATGCATACTAAATTTAATGGTGAACTTACCTGTTCTGAATTGAACAACTCACTGGTACTAATAGCTAAGGCGTCGCAGAAAGAATGCTTTTCAAAAGAAATTCACTCACTTGAAACTTTACATAAATTAAGTTCTAAATCAAGAGTTCTCTCTTTGAATCCATTTTTGGATGAAAACGGTGTGTTGCGTGTCGGTGGACGAATCGATAATGCATCTCACTGTCCTTATGAGAAAAGACATCCTACACTACTGGACTCCAAACACACTTTCTCGAAACTTCTACTTGAGCAAGAACATCTTCGTCTTCTACATTGTGGCCCTCAGCAACTTTTAAATACTATTCGTGAGCAATTCTGGCCTACAAGTGGAAAGGTATTAGCTGTAACTACTGTTAGAAAGTGTGTTCGTTGTCAAAGATTTAGAGCTAAGCCTGTAAACCCCATAATGGGTAACTTACCGCAACCTCGTGTAACTCCTGCTCCACCATTTGCGACTTGTGACTTTGCAGGACCTTTTTTAATCTTAAATAGAAAGGGTCGCGGTGCCAAAACCTCTAAGTGCTACTTATGCATATTTGTTTGTTTCAGCACCAAGGCTGTTCACTTAGAAGTCGTAAGCGACTTAAGTAGCGATGCCTTTATTTTATGCTTGCGTAGATTTGTTTCACGACGAGGCAAACCTCACACTATATACTGTGATAACGGTAAAAATTTTGTAGGTGCGAATAATGAACTGAACAGACTGCTTAAAGAAAGTGAAGTGGTAGTATGCGTAAAGGTTTTGTTGAATAAAACTCGAGCTGAGATAGGCAGACGAATGTATTTAAACTTTAATTTGCACGGTTTATATACCGGAGAATATTTAATAATAATTAACATCACGCCACTTTACAAAAACAGTTCGGACTTGACTCTTTCCTAATGAGGGCTAATGAGGGGGCGTCCACATAAGACAATAGATTCTCGCGGCCATCTTGCGCGCGCGCCACTCAGACTAAGGGTGATGTCATGGAGGCGTGGTCTAATTAGCTGTCTCCGCCCAATCACCTCATGTGACGCGGGCGATCATACGATCCCGTGCTGCGTTCAGTCGTGAGCGAGTAACTTGCCTACTCGCTACAGAAAGTGAACGTTTAGTTAGCGACTACGCGAGCAAGGAAGGTATTACGTTTAAATTCTCTCCCGCATATGCACCGCATTTCGGCGGTATCTGGGAAGCCGGAGTCAAAACGGCCAAATATCACTTAAAAAGAATAGCGGGTAACTCAAGTTTAACTTTCGAGGAATTATATACACTCTTTGCACAGATTGAGGCTATCATGAACTCGCGTCCGATTACTTCAATGTCTGTTGATCCATCTGATCTGTCCGCACTTACACCTGGGCACTTTCTTGTGGGTAGACCATTGACCTCGCTACCTTCACCCGTTACTGAACGAATCGGTATTAATAGATACCAACTGATTGAGCGCTTAAGACAGCATTTCTGGTCTCGATGGACAAAGGACTACCTAGTCACTGCGGCAACGCGTCAAATGGCAGCAAGCACAGCACCAAGTTCGTGTCGACGACCTGGTCTTAATATTGGATGACCAGCTGCCACCTATGAAGTGGCTCATGGGCCGCATTCTGAAGCTGTATCCAGGAACTGACGGTGTATGCAGGGTAGTCGACGTCAAGACAGAGAATGGCGTCATTCATAGGCCCGTCTCTAGACTAGCCCTACTAAATTCCCAAGAGCTCCTTGGGGAACATGTCCCCAAGGGGGGGGAGGATGTTTACAATGAAACCGGAACGCACTAATGCTCGCGAACCGAGCATCACCACACAAAGATGGAACGCGACGCGATGACGAGATCCTGTGACGGCCATCTTCTCTCCCCTTTTTTTCTCTGCTGCTGAATCGAGCGTACGCATTATGTCGCGCACCCTTTTGTAAAAATTAAATATTACTTTAACGAAATAAACGAATGTAAAACTAAACGCCATCGACTTTTTTTTTTGTGTATGTTATATTTCTTTCCCCTCCCCTCTTAGTTTTATGTTCTTAAAGTACATCCAAAGGTTGTCTGGAAGATATCGCTATCAGCGATAAGACCGCTATTGTAACCATTATTTTTTTGCATTATTGTAAATCAAGTGTTTGTTTAAATTATTGGTGTAGAGTATTCTATCTATCTATCTATCTATCTATCTAATTCCGATTTTGGCCACGGCGGCCAATCTCATAATTGATTAACCAGCTGCGCAGGAGATATTGTAGTGCATAAGTATGTGCACAGGTGCACTCTCTATTCAAAATATCTACTAATAAATAGTATTAGATATTTCATTGAACTTTTTAATTTTTCGTTAATAAATGATTGTTTGATCATATTTATCTATTACCTACTAAAATCTATTGAATGTCGATTAAAAGAGCATTACCTTTCCTCTTAACTGTGTTAATTATTTATGTATTTATTTATATTATATGTTTATATATTCTAACATTACGTATTTATTTAAGTATATGTTATTTTTATTGCATTATAAGTATGTGTAGGTATCTTCTATACTAATATTATAAAGCGAAAAAGTTTGTTATTTTGTTTGTTTGCTTGAACGCGCTAATCTTCGAAAGTACTGGGTGGATTTGGATGCAATTTGGTATGGAAGTAGCTTGAAGCTCGAGGAAGGTTATAGGCTACTTTTTACGCAACTGCAAAAAAAGAGAATTATGTTTTTACCGTGATAGAATCCACGAGAGCGAAGCCCCGCGTGAGTACTAGTATTTAATATTTTAGTTTTGGTTTTAGACTTCACATATTTATATTTATTTCTCTTCTTGTTCTCACACACTATTGTCTACATTTCTTTTTCACTTCTCCTTTCGCAGGTCTGCTGGAAGAAATTTCTTAAGAAATAAGCAGTACCTTTGTACTCAAATATTATAATTATGCTTATTATAATGTATTTTACTGTGTGTACATAAATAATAAAATAAATAAATAAATAAAAGTATACTGTTATTATTATGCATACAAATAAATAGGGTCTTCCAATAGGGACTTCCAAACTTTGACTGTTGATACCTGCCATCTTGTTGAAGCTACATCTGTCAAATTGGCTGCCATTTATTCAGTCTGTTTTGCCAAATCACCATGGACGGATATAGGGTCCAACAACAAGTGGAAATGATATTTTTTTTTTATCAAAATGGGTGTTCTGTTCGGGCAACATTCCGCACGCTTCGCCCATTTTGCGGTCGCCATACTAAGAGGACTATTCGCAGTGTGGTGGATACATTTGAGTCCTATGGTTCAGTAAATGATCAATAAATCAGTACCCGTATGTCCACGAAACGCAAGATCTGCTGAAAACAACGCCGCTGTCCGTGAGAGGTAGTCGTTTTCGCTTCGCTCAGACTTCAGGCCTCAGAACTTGGGCCTACATCCGAACAAAGTGTAGCTGACCCACGGACTGACGGTAAACGACGTGTGTTCACTGAATGGGCTTTGGAGCAATTGGCAACTAACCCTGATTTTCATCGAAAAATCATCTTCACCGAGATCGTGCGATTTGACCCCATTAGACTTTTTCTTATGGGGTTTTCTTAAGTCGCTGGTCTCTGGGAATAAACCACAAATCAAAGCGGCCCTCAAATCCAACATAACCAATGCCATCGGTGAAATTTATCCTGATTTATAAGCTAGAGACATGGAAAATTATACATTTTGCGTTTATACTGCGCACCACACAGAGAAGCTGCGTTTTGCGGCGCCATCGACAGGCATTTCAAAAGAAAAAAAAATCGATGATATTTCACACACATTTTGTTTTATTTAAATTTAAAGTTAGGAAGCGCTTAATGAAAGACCCAATATTATCTATACTAATATTATAAAGCAAAAAAGTTTGTTTAAATGCGCTAAACTTAATTATTAGGTACATATGAAATAAAATAAAATAAAATAAAATAAAATATTGCTTACTATTTATTTACTTAAACAACGTAACAAAAATTATATTTGTGCGTAGAAAAGCTTAAGAATTGGCAAAATTACAAATGCTTATTTCATTACGTATACTTTGAGTTACCGTCCACTAACACTTATTTTATAATACGTCACTAACTTCACAAACACTGGCTTTAATAAATGATAATAATTATATCAATAGAGTGTACCCTAAAAATATGATCGATGTAATTAAGATCGATACTGATACAAATAATTAAATAATAATCCATTGTATTTTTATGATTTTTATAGGTAATATAATCAATTTTAAATAAAAATATAATTGATTTTGACGTAAGCACCATTAGAATCTTAAAACAAATCAATATACTAATTTCTAATTCTCTGTCAGTAGCTCGTCTTTTTCTATTTTCATTTAACCTATTCTTCTCTCTTTTTTCAATGTCATAATTTGTGAATCATCATACCTGCACTCGAGGTTATTTAGAAGAAGTATTTTATGTCTGAACTGTCTCCCGTGGAACAATTCGCAGGGCGTTTTCCTACTTAGTAATGGACCTAAAAAATTAATAGCAGTATCCATCCAAGCTTGTGTAGGAAACTCTCGCCTTTTCATAGGTACTGGTGGATTTGGACCGGAAACTAGAGTGCATCCTTTGCAATTTTTTACTGTGTTTTCTCCTACCTTGTCTATTTTTGGCCACCAAACCTTAGTGCGGAGTCTAGTTTTCATATTCACAATACCTGGGTGGCCTTCGTGAGCTGCATCTAAAACTTGTTTACAAAATTTGGCTGGGAGAACAATTTTACTACCTCTTAACAAAATACCATCGTGTAACCACAATTCGTTTTGGAACAATTTATAGTTATTTATTGAGGGATCCCTTGAAGGAGTTATTATCTGACAAAGCTTCTTCAATTATTTTGAACTCATCGTAGTTATTCGATGCTTCAATGATAGCTTTTAGGGATAAGCAACAGGTCGTGCATGCTGAACAATTTGATTGACTTGATGTTCATCGTAAAAAGGACTTGTTTGAAAAAATACACAGAGCCGGGAAAGTGGATCCGCTATATTTGATTTGCCAGGTTTATAAAGGCCTTTTTTTACGGATGAGCCCGCTCTTGACCTCGATCTCGCATGATGGTAAGCGATAGATGAGGTCTATGATGTGACGAGCGAGCCTAGAAGATGCCTATTTACTCTTGCTTTAAAGACTGAAAGGTCATAAGTGGCAGGGAACACAGAAGCTGGCAGAGAATTCCACAACTTGGCTGTGCGCACAATAAATGTGGAGGAGAAGCGCTTGGTACGACAAGACAGTATATTAACCAATTGGGGATGGTACCCAGCCGAGCGTCTGGTAGACCGGTAGGCTTGCAAATGAAGAACCCAGCGCTCAATTTGTGCACAAGGCTTGGACTGTGAACCAAATATAATTTCTAAGGACTTGTGGTCAGTGACCAGTTAATTTTTTTCCCGTACATGTACTTACATGTGAAAGTGTTCAATTACCCATACAAGAGCTAACGCTTCTTTTCGGTCTGACAACAGCGTTTTTCAACGTCTGTCAGACTCTTATTCCCAAAACCAATGACACGAGGTCCTTTTTCATCGTACTGTATCAGTACAGCACCTAATCTAACTGGACTCGCATCGGCAATCACCTGAGTTCAGTCTTTTGGGTCATAGTAGCCGTAAACCATAATAATTTTTAAATTATTAAAAGCTTTCATTGCTCTTTTTTCCAAAGTGTAACTAAACTAACTGTGTAGTGTAATATTGGCACTTTTGTGCATTTTATTGCGCAGTAATTCTCGGATTGGATCTGTCAGGGTGGATAAATTTGGAATCGATTTTCCAACAAAATTGACTAGACCAAGAAAACTTTGAATTTCCTCGATAGTTTCCGGTGGTCTGAATGACTCAATTGTTTTAAGATATTTATCAAGGGGTTTTATGCCTTCTGACGATAGTTCGTTACCAAGAAATTGTATACGCTTTACATTGAAAACGCATTTCTTTTTGTTCAACAATACAATGTTGTCTTTGAGCACTTGTTTCAATCTAGCGTCATGCTCAGATTCGTCATGTCTAAAGGCAACAATGTCATCATTAAAATTTATGACTCCTTTGCATGGTAACAACATTTTCTCCATGGTTTTTTTTTTTAAAGTAATGGTGCACATGATATGCCAAACATAAGCCTCTTATAACGCTACAGTCCTTTACTAGTTGTAAAAGTAGTAATTTCTCTACACTCTCCTTTTATTTCTTTCTTTTTTGGTGAAAAGCGTTTTTAACATCAAATTTGGAAAAAATGTTTGCTTTACCAAATCTGGGAATGAGTTGCTCCATTGTAAGGCAGAACGCATGTCTATGCAAATACGAATATCGTCATCAGGCTTGAGAACCGGCACCATCGGGGAAATCCAAGAAGAAGGTTTACTTACTGGTTCAATGATGTCTAATTTAACTAACTCATCTATTCTGTTATTAATTTTTTGAGTCTAAAGGAATTGGTACTCTTCTATAAGGTTAGCAAACGGGACGGACAGTTTGATCTATAGAAATTTTTAATTGAATATCTTTGATCTTTGGGAATTGGCTTTGTTCGATCGAATTCAAGTCATGACCGAGTTTTAAAACTTTGAGAAAAATTGCAATTTCTTTTCCCAAGAGGTTCCTTGAACCATTTTCTATGACATAAAATTTAGTCCTTAAAGACTGTGTACTTACCAATTTTAAAATTGCGTCAAATGACCCTAAACCTTGGGTACTTTGGCTCCGTAGGTCAAGAAAGTTTTATTACCGCAACGGTAGCAGGAATTGTCTCCTTCTGATGAAGGTCGCTTGTATGTTTTACCATTCATTTTACTATGAGAGGTAGGTACGTTCGTGTCTATTTTGTTGACAGTGCTAGCCATGATATTGGAATTACTACTCTGCCCATCGCGGAACTCGTTTAATTGCCTTTCTACGGTCTCAAGGGAATTTACTTCAATCGTGATTTTGTTAATCGTTGCTTCATCACCAATTAGTAGAATAGCTTTCCTTAGTTTAGTGGAACTAAGGAAAGCTCCTTACTTTCGAAACAAATAGTGGAAGCAGAGCTTTCATAACCCCCTTTCTATGACTTTTTATTAATATATAGTATATATATTTGGTCTGTATTATGATAAATATGTAAGTAAGTTAATAATAGTTATTTATGTATATATATACTTGTAATAAGACTTTTACTTTGAATATATTATGTCCTTAGGTTTCTTTTTTATGCACCTGCCATGTTATCTCTTCACTACCCATGGTTGACTGGTAGAGAATGCCTATGGCATTCAGTCAGTTTCATTGACGTCAGTTATATAAGCTCCGGGTATAGTGAAATAAATATCTTGGAATGTCATTCCCCCAAAATGCAGTAACATTGAAATAGAAATTGAAATTGAAATTGAAATTGAAAACCATTTATTCGGTTATAAACACACACAACAACAGAAAATTACAAACATAAAAATAAAAATAAAATAAAAAATTACATTAAGAATTTCGCTGAGCATGTCTACACCGAAAGGGTTACCAACTCAGCATTTGCTGGGCGAAAGACACCCAGCGCTGGTTTTCAGTTGGCACCCCGCAGTGACACACGGACGATGGTAAATAAACTAATATTAATTAATGTGTAGTGTATTAAATACATAAATAAAACAAAAATTGTAACGTTTAATATCGTGCTACGTGCTAAAAATAAAAAATAAAAAAAAATAAAAACCTTTAAATTGTAATTTGAAACTCGCCACCAAAAAGCGTTTTTTTAAATTGATCCTCGGTATTTATGGCTATAAAATATATTTCTAGGGCACGTTTCTATTTTTCCCAACGGGAGCCTATGGATGATGGATCTCCTTCGCAGTGAAATGGTTCTAGTATCGGTATCTGAGATTGAGACAGAGACATATTTGGGACGATCTGTAGCAAAAAGAAATAGGACTCGAATACTATGGAGTGTTGTATGAAAATACATAAAAGGTAAGTAGTTCTACATACGTTAAATAAAGTTTATTTATTTTGTAAAATATATGAATTTTATTCTATTTTTATAACCTATTGAAACAATTTTGTTGCTGTAGTTAACTTTTCTATTGTTATAACAATTTATTTTAATAACATAACTATTATTTAACTAATCTTTTTATATTTGTAGGGACTAAAAGGTAAATAATTTTTATTTGTCTGTATTGTTTGTGATTCTTAATGGGTTTAGGTAATAAGGCAATGTCACGGTAATGTTACTCTCAATAGGCAGTGTAGTCTTACTTTAGTAATGACTAGGGAACTTTTTATTTTATTGGCATGGAGGGTACTTGGTATGAGTTTTCATAACAGATAACATAACGAAATAGCATAACATTCGTTATCCATTCGCCATACAAGGAGAATAAACCATCTCCCATTGTTATTATGTTCACAAAACACGAACAGATCGAGCACAAAAGTACGATTGGATATATTTACTATGCAGTAGGTACTGTTTTCATGATCGGGTAATTATCTAATTAAATTTGTGTACTTATTTTCGATCAAGAGACACTTGGTAACAGATCCAGTCAACAATAGGCATTCAGGTAAGTAATTAAATGAAAATACTTACATTAATTAATTAATCTACTAAAACGGACATTTCCTGTGTCTAATTATGATATTTATGTATTTACAATGGTAATATTTCTTATGATTTGCAGTTAAAACCGATAAACAAGATGACTCATTCGTCAAAATAAGAGAACGCGCGCGACTCACCGTTTTGTTGTTTATCTCTTTCTACTATGTTTAAATAATTTTTAACTTTAATTTGAACCCCAATTTAACCTGGTTAACATATCTGGCAGGCTAACATACAATACTGATTCATACTAGTACTAGAAAAGTTATTTAGTGTTATTTCTGACGAAAAGGTGGGTAATAATTACTGTAAGGAAACATTAACCTATATCATTTCGTAAAACACAGCACTTACTTATTTTGAGTGCATGTAAATACAAATTTATATTTACGGTACTAGTACCTATTTATTTCTTTCCCTTTTGAGAAAAAAGAATATATTGTTGACCAAAATCCGTAAAAGGTAAAATAAACAGATTAGCTGGGTTGTAGATTTACTGACTGCGCTTTGACTCGTCGCCAATGTTGTATCCGTATAGTTTTGTAAGTATGTAATAAAACTCAAGTATCAGTAAGTAGGCGCACAACCCAGAGGCACGTCCGCATCAAACGAGCGATAGAAACAGAGTGAGACGGAGGCGCCGTCTCGAGTCATACGCCACATTTAATATATAATTATGTATATGCAACAGTATTTTTCCGCAAGTGAACAGCTTTTTCTACATTTCTCGAGATTTATTATTTCATAAGTCCTTTGCTCGAATACTGGAATCCTAAATTGATTGCTTTCTGGCTGGGTAAAACGACATCATGAGCCTGTGCATTAATCGCAGAATAGCAACAAACCGCTGCTACAATACAATAGGAAGACGAAGATTGGAAGATGAAATGATTCTTTCAATTGTACAGATATGGGTCGCGTCTAAAACGGCTAGTATTCCTTATTTCTATATAACGTAAAGTTTTTGCCATATGTAATTATTTCATTATTCATGTGTCATAAAAACTATCAAAATAAATTAGCAAAATAAATATAAATAAAATAAAATACAATAGAAATACAATCTTTCAAAAAGTAAATTCGTCAGGTGTGGCAAAGAGGGTCCTCTTCTGAATTATTTTATTGTTCCTCGGAAGTCTTTTCCACCCGCGACCGCTAGCTCTCTGAGAATATTGCTCACGCCGCTTTCCAGCCTCTTGACCATCTCAACACCAAAACTCACATCGATCCGTTGCTCGGTTTTATCTTGAATAAAGGAAAAGCAATCAAGGACGTTTTCGCTGTACAATATGGATGAGATGATACCGAAGATGTGACCAGCTGCGTGTCTCCCGGCAATGTTCCAGGGCGCCGCCGCCGCCGCCGAAATGTCTTCTTTGGCCTCGCGGCGCCCTATGTCACCATCACCACTGCGACTGCGCTAATTTCTGACGCGAAGTGTCAACGATTGACGATTTTTTTCTATTCAGTGTTTTTGTTGGTTTTTTTAAATTATTTTAGTAACTAAGAGTTAGTTAATAAGTATAATTTTTATAACGTAATCAGACCAATGTTTAATGGCAGCAGTGATGTGTTGAGTGATAGTGCCGGTCAACCTTCGACATCACAAAATATCCTGGAGAGGTGTCCTCTGTGCACCCAGGCACGGTTTTTTAAAGGTAAGCGGGGTCTGAAAGTACATATTGGGAAGGTAAACAAACCACCCAATGTATCTTCTTCTGTCCCCGTCATTTCTACAACACTTACACCAACTTCTTCCACTTTGGATCCGTTTTGGAAAACAATCTCTAAATTTAAAAAATCTGTTTCGGTTTTAAAGAGAGTTCCCCGTGGTGCCAGACCTGTAGTGGCGCAAAACCTAGCAGGATGCGTTCGCCTTGCCGCTCGGGAGAACTCCCAAAGTGCTTGGGAACATCTTCTCACCTTCCCGTATAGAATTTTACATGTTCAAAAGAATTTGGCAACCAAAAAGACCCTAACTGCACAAATTAAAGATAACTGTAATATTTCGGCCCATAATCTGGATGCAAAATTATCGACACAGAGGATTACTTCCACAAGAAGTGTATCCCACCTAGTCGAAACTAAATTAGGGGAAGGTGACATTAGCGGAGCTGCCAGGATACTTTTCAGTAGCGATGTGGTGGCCCCGTACTCTCCAGATATTCTCGCAGCTCTGGAGAGCAAACACCCTGCCCCAGCGGATGGTCTTTCCTTTCCCGACCCCCCGATCAGGAATTAAACACCCTCACCGTTACAGGTCAAGAGGTGGTCACTGCCGTTTGTTCCTTTCGAAGCGGCTCTGCTGGCGGCCTCGATGGTCTGAGTCCACAGCACCTGAAGGACCTACTCTGCTCAGGCGCTGGGGAGGCTGGTGAGTTGCTTTTGAAGGAGCTAACGGCTCTGATTAACCTTATGCTCTCGGGCCAGGTGAACGAAGCCGTCACAGATATTTTGTACGGGGCTAATCTATGTGCCCTACGCAAAAGGGATGGCGGCATTCGCCCCATTGCCGTGGGAACTACCTACCGTCGTATGGCAGCCAAGATTTGCTCTAAATTTTTTGGTGAGGATATTTCGACCAAATTTCAGCCCCTACAGCTGGGTTACGGCTCCAAAGGGGGTTGTGAGGCTGCCGTACACGCCTTGTCGACCTATTTAAATTCTGGTAAAGGAGAGGTCATCTTGAAGGTTGACATCAAAAATGCTTTTAATTCAGTCAATAGGGACACTTTGTTAGCAGAAACTAAAAAAGAAGTACCACAAATTTTTAGTTTTCTTTGGCAATGTTACAGACATCCGACTAAATTACTTTAAAAGGAAAACCTTTTGGAATCAGCTGTTGGCTGTCAACAAGGTGATCCCCTCGGGCCAGCGATCTTTAGTTTAGCTATTCACCCAATTATTCGACAACTAAATTCAAAATTCAATGTTTGGTATCTCGATGATGGAACCCTGGGAGGCGATGTAGACACAGTTTTAGATGATCTACAGTTTTTAAGAAATCAACTCCATACCATAGGATTGGATCTCAACCTTTCGAAGTGTGAATTATTCATTTCCGACAGTACTGACAGACAACTGACACTTTCCAAATTCCACGCATTAGCCCCAGAAATCCAAACTGTGGATAAAAGTTCTCTTCGTCTTCTTGGGTCTCCAATTTTTGAGAATTCC
Source organism: Tholera decimalis (assembly GCA_943138885.2). Classification (NCBI taxonomy): domain Eukaryota; kingdom Metazoa; phylum Arthropoda; class Insecta; order Lepidoptera; family Noctuidae; genus Tholera; species Tholera decimalis. The sequence continues at coordinate 13,738,220 of OW964569.2, forward strand.
TTTCCCGATTTTGTCGAGAAAAAAATACAAAATTTTAACGACATTTCGGACAGATTACACCAAATTAACATGCATTCGGCTATCACATTAATTCGTTACTGTTGCTTTGGACCTAAATTAACGTACTTTCTTCGTGCTTCGCATCTTTGGCATCATCCTCACCTTTTGGAAAAAATGGACCAAATTATCCGGCATACTCTGACAGCAATTTTAAATGTGGCTATGGACGACCGAACTTGGGCACAAGCTACTCTTCCCATTCGTGTGGGAGGTCTCGGCGTCCGCAAAATTTCTAGCATTAGTCTCCCGGCTTTTATATCTTCGGTCCACGGTACTGAGAAATTAATCAGGAATATTCTAGCTCCGTCACTGGTTGATTTCAATGTGCCGTGCTTCACCGAGGCTATGGACACCTGGAGAATCGCTTGCCCGAATCTAAATCCACCCGACAACCCATCATCTCAGAGGCGGTGGGATGAGCCGCTCTGTAAAGCAGTTCAGAGTGACCTTATTGCCACATCTGCTTCGGCTGCAGAGCGTGCGCGCTTGCTGGCTGTGAGTGAATGGGAGTCGGGTCTCTGGCTTCATGCACTACCGTCGTCGAACATAGGCACCTTGTTCGATGATACTACTTTCCGCCTCGCTGCTTCCCTTCGATTAGGTGCTCCTTGTTGTTCTGCTCATCGCTGCCACTGCGGCGAAGTTGTCAACAGCCTCGGTCACCACGGCCTTTCATGCGGCCGCAGTGCGGGTCGCATAGCACGGCACGCGAATATTAACGACATCATCCGACGAGCTCTTGTCACCGTCGGCGTTCCAGCTGTATTAAAACCCAATGGCCTGGCACGCGACGATGGCAAAAGACCGGACGGCATGTCTTTATTTCCTTGGAAGATGGGTAGGCCTTTAGTGTGGGACGCAACTTGTGTCGATACTCTTGCGCCATCCCATCTTCCTAGCTCGTCTTGCTGTGCTGGCGCTGCCGCTGCGGCTGCTGAAAACCTCAAGCGGCGGAAATATAATAACCTTGTTGGTAGTTATATTTTCGAGCCGTTTGGGGTTGAAACCTTGGGGTCGTGGGGTCCGAGTGCTCACAGATTATTTAAAGATCTATCCAAACGCCTAGTTGACACTTCGCGTGACCCAAAGGCTGGCTTTTACCTTGGACAGCGGTTAAGCATTGCCATACAGCGTGGCAATGCCGCCAGTCTTTTGGGCACATTACCAGTGGACAGCGATGCGTACGAATTTCTGGACGCCATATTTTAGTTTATTTTTAGATGTATATAATTATGTAGTTTAGGGATTTTATTTAAATGTATATTCCATTATTGTTTAAAATAAAATTAATTTAAACATTGAAAAAAAAAAATGTTCATGTAATCAAACTAAATCGTATTATGGCTAAACTAATGCTTCAGGTAAATATCTCATGACAATGCTCCGTGGAGAGGTGATACACTAGGATACTGTATATATTAGGATAATCCTTATGAAGAATTATAAGGATTATCCTAATATATACTAGATATACTAGAGGATTAATAATTTATCAGATCTAGTATCTACCACTCCATCTTCTTTAGGCAACAAGTACATGGAAGCTACCCACTGAACTTCAGTAGTTCGTGACATTAGCTGTATAAGTACCTACGCGATAATAACCTCATCTAATTACAAAAACACCGCAGGTCACGAAGGTACCTACAAATTAAATGAATAAAAATGTGAAATGAAAAGAAACATTCATCAAAATCTTTTCACACAATTGTGACATTTGCCTCCACAAAGTTACTTTGATCACTCGATTTCAGAATACGTATAAAGCTTGATAAGTAAAATTGACTAGGCGAGGGAGCGATGCCCTCTGGGCAGGCTGTAACGAATGAAATGAACTGGCATTTAGAACTTTATTTAGAAATTTACTTGTAAATTTCATTTAGTGACAATGTCATCCTCTACGGTGAAGTGTAGTAATTGTAATGTTGTAATTAACGAGTTGCTCGCTTTTATCCAAAATAAAGCAGCAATCATGGATGAAGACAGCATGGTGCGATTGTGTGCAACTGCTTTTAAGGAAGAAGAAATAACGGAGGCTAAAAAGTTGTTGTTCGAGTCCGTTGATAAGTCACACCGAAAAATTAACAGACGGAAGGAGGGTAAAAGTCGAAGAGATATCGAGGATATTATTGTGTTGATAAAAGAATTAGATCCAGAATTACTGCCGGTTTTTGTAGCTAGACACCTTCATAAACTCCCGCCAGTAACGTTCGACCATCTGGACGCTACAAGGCTTTTGAGGGATTTGATTAGGCTACAGGACGATGTTACCGTAATTAAGGAAAAGTACGTAACGAGAGAGGATTTGGCTGATATTAGAATATCGAGCAAGTGTGATTATAGAAGCATCAATGTGAATCATAGAAGAGGAGCGTGTTTATTGGACAACAATTTCAAGTATGAAAGTGGTCCAGTGGGCCTGCTAACATATATTAACCAAGAAAGGTCAACGTCCGCAGCGTTCAACAGGTGTCAAGAAGGTGTGAGCGAGCGGCATAACGACACGGTCATAAATAATAGTGTCATTTCGCCGTCTGCGCACACGCAGCCACAGAAGGAAAAATCAGTTTGCGATAAAAAGGCTAGTGACAAATGCGTGGAAGCCCGTACCGCGGTTTCGGCAAACATCGCGTCAGAAACAGACACAAACAGCGCGACAGGAACGATAACACCAAGAGAGGTGGAAGCTGGTGGGGGCAGTCCATTGAGGCCCACCGGAGTTTCGAAAAATACCTTGTCGGCGCGTTTAACTACTCCAAGGTCGTCGACACCGGATCGTTGCAAGTGTAAACAGTTATCAGATATTGTGCGTGAGGGTAGTTGGAAAAATTAATCACCTAGTGAGGGATGGGTTAAAGTGCAACGAAAAAGGTTAAGAAATCGTTTTGTAGAGTTGAAAGATACAGCGAATACATTGCCTCATTGTTCTTTTAAGGCAGCTGATGTTTATGTGCCTTTTTATATCTATAATGTTAACACGGAAACGAAGATGGAGGATACAGTTACCTACATTAAAAACAAAACAAATGTAGACGTGCAATTACATAAAATAGATATGAAAAGGACCAAGGGATGCGCAGCTTATAAGTTTTCAATACCTAAGAGGGAGTTAAGTATTTTTATGAATGAAAATCTGTGGCCTTCTGGAATATCATTCCGTAGGTTTGTTTATTATAATAGCGGCGATAATGATCGGCGACAGGGTGACCTGCAGCGTAGTGAATTTGCGTGTGTAAATAAAACTAAGTAATGAATACACATAACAAAGATCATAATGTACTTACGAAGTTTGTGAGTTATAACTGTAGGTCATTAAAGAGATCAGCAGTGTGCATAAAGGATCTATGTAAAACCATGGATGTTATTGCATTGCAGGAAACCTGGTTGTTGCCACATGAGGTTTCCATCCTTGATAGTTTGGATAAAAATTTTGGATGTTTTGGAAAATCCGCGGTAGATACGTCAGCGGGGGTAGTGAGGGGGAGGCCATACGGTGGTGTGGCGCTTTTGTGGAGGAAATCTGTGTTTACATCAGTGTCTGTTATTCCCTGTAGAAGTGATCGTATTGCCGCTATCAAGGCGACATGCGCCGATTGTAATTTGTTATTGTTTAGTGTGTACATGCCAACTAATGCACCCGATAACTTGAATGAATTTTGTGAGTGTTTAAGTGAGTTAGTGGCTATTATTGAGAGCACGAATGTGGAGTATGTATATATGCTGGGTGATTTTAATGCGCATCCTGGGGAACTATTTAGTCCCCAGGATGCGCATTAAAACGCAGAGTTGGCACTGTGCAGACTTTGTCAAGTTAGGCATAGACTCCGACACGTATACATATGTCAGTGATGTTTGTGGAAGTAGACGGTGGCTTGACCATTGCCTGGTGTCAGAAGTAGCGTGGAAAACGATAGAGGGAGTGGAAGTTTGTCAAGATATTTATTGGTCTGACCACTTTCCTTTTGCCATTCAAGTTAACCTAGGATTGGTCAGGTCAACTGATGCTTCGGTACAACAAGGGAATAAGATTATCGATAGGGTTATAAGGGGAGAGAGAAATGCAGCACAAATATTTTGTTATTACGAGTTATGTATGGAAAAGCTTAAAAATATAGACTTTCGTTTAGAGTTAAGTGAGTGTTGTGATAGCAAGGATAATACATGTCAAAAAAAAAATCATAGAATTATAATTGATACTATGTACAATAACTTGGTGTGTTCGCTTAGGGAGGCGGCGGCGGACAGTTCTGGCTCGGTGAGGGGTGGAAGGGGTCGGCGCATTGTGATCGGGTGGCACAAGCACGTCAGTGACGCTCACAGGAACGCGAGGAGGGCCTTTCTGAATTGGGTGTGGCATGGTAAACCTCAATCTGGGCAGCTGTTTGTAGATATGAGAGAGTCGCGTAAATGTTTTAAGAAAAAGTTGAAATTCTGTCAAGACAACGAGGATCAAATTAAGACGGACATTTTGGCGACAGAACATAGAAACAAGCATTTTCAGAAATTTTGGAAATCCACCCAGCGTTTGAGCCCGAAACCTGCAGTTCCGGTGAGTGTTAATGGCGTGACAGAACCGAAGGAGATCGCGGATATGTTAATGAGGAATTTTAAAGTGACCTCACGGCTTCAATCAGATGGAGGTGCGCGTGACGAGGAGTCTAGAAAAACTAGCGGGCAAGTTAGTATTTCGTCTAAAGAGGTACGGAACATTATAAAATGTATGACGAGGGGCAAATCTCCGGGTCATGACGGCCTTAGTATAGAGCATTACCAATATGTGGGTCCGCATCTCCCAAGGATCTTGTCTATGCTGTATAATTTTTGTTCGAAGCATTCTTGTTTACCGACTGAACTGATGAGGACGATAGTTGTACCCATAGTCAAGAGTAAGACGGGGGATGTCTCGGACAAGGATAATTATAGGTCCATCTCATTGGCCACTATAGCTGCAAAGGTTTTTGACAGTGTGCTTGAGCGGAGAGTAGCTGGGCAGCTCAATTTACATGATGCTCAGTTCGGTTTTAGAGCTGGGCTGTCTACGGAAGCTGCTATTTTGGCGCTCAAGCACACGGTCAGGTACTATACGGACAGAAACACACCTGTGTACGCTGCCTTCTTGGACCTCTCCAAGGCTTTTGACCTAGTTGATTATAACATATTATGGTCAAAATTGCGCAAGCAGGGTCTACCCAACGAATTGGTTAACCTTCTGCAGTACTGGTATAACCATCAAATCAACCAGGTCAGATGGTCGGGTGCTTTATCTGAACTAATGGATGATGGATCTCCTTCGCAGTGAAATGGTTCTAGTATCGGTATCAGAGATTGAGACAGAGACATATTTGGGACGATCTGTAGCAAAAAGAAATAGGACTCGAATACTATGGAGTGTTGTATGAAAATACATAAAAGGTAAGTAGTTCTACATACGTTAAATAAAGTTATTTTTTTTGTAAAATATATGAATTTTATTCTATTTTTATAACCTATTGAAACAATTTTGTTACTGTAATTAACTTATCTATTGTTTTAACAATTTATTTTAATAACATAACTATTATTTAACTAATCATTTTATATTTGTAGGGACTAAAAGGTAAATAATTTTTATTTGTCTGTATTGTTTGTGATTCTTAATGGGTTTAGGTAATAAGGCAATGTCACGGTAATGTTAGTCTCAATAGGCAGTGTAGTCTTACTTTAGTAATGACTAGGGAACTTTTTATTTTATTGGCATGGAGGGTACTTGGTATGAGTTTTCATAACAGATAACATAACGAAAGAGCATAACATTCGTTATCCATTCGCCATACAAGGAGAATAAACCATCTCCCATTGTTATTATGTTCACAAAACAGGAACAGATCGAGCACAAAAGTACGATTGGATATATTTACTATGCAGTAGTACTGTTTTCATGATCGGGTAATTATCTAATTAAATTTGTGTACGTATTTTCGATAGGCACTTTGTAACAGATCCAGTCAACAATAGGCATTCAGGTAAGTAATTAAATGAAAATACTTACATTAATTAATTAATCTACTATTAAAACGTACATTTCCTGTGTCTAATTATGATATTTATTAAAACCGATAAACAAGGTGACTCATTCGTCAAAATAAGAGAACGCGCGAGTTAAGGAACCCCAATCCACAAGTATTAGCTTTGTCAGCTAATAAGTGTATTACATGCATTTATTTCCAAAAGGTTCCATTGCTTGATCAGCATCCTTAATTATCTAGGACGTGCGTCATACCTGATCACGCTATGTATGTACTACGCTAGCAATTAAGTTAGTATATAAGATTAAGATTTGTTTAGATTAAATTAATTACTGTTTAGCTGTAACTCTGTCCAAATAAAGTTATTTTTATAAATACTTCCGTTGTCGCTCACTTAATTGGCGCAGCCGGTAGGATGTAAATGGAAGAGCTGAGAGGAAGGTGAAAAAGATCTACTCACAATTCCGCAGCTAGCTTCATGCTCCCTGAATTACTGCTGTGGCTGGTCCTCCTCCGTAACTCGAAGTGGCTTCTTAATGAATTTATTTGTTCGGTGATCTCTGCTAAACCGTAGACACGGACGTCGGCTGCTTCTCGTAGAATTGTATACACGGCAGACTGACTACAGAGATCCTACCGGCTGCGCCAATTAAGTAAGCGACAACGGAAGTATTTATAAAAATAACTTTATTTGGACAGAGTTACAGCTAAACAGTAATTAACTTAATCTAAACAAATCTTAATCTTATATACTAACTTAATTGCTAGCGTAGTACATACATAGCGTGATCAGGTATGACGCACGTCCTAGATAATTAAGGATGCTGATCAAGCAATGGAACCTTTTGGAAATAAATGCATGTAATACACTTATTAGCTGACAAAGCTAATACTTGTGGATTGGGGTTCCTTAACTCGCGCGACTCGCCGTTTTGTTGTTTATCTCTTTCTACTATGCTTAAATCATTTTTAACTTTAATTTGAACCCCAATTTAACCTGGTTAACATATCTGGCAGGCTAACATACAATACTGATTCATACTAGTACTAGAAAAGTTATTTAGTGTTATTTCTGACGAAAAGGTGGGTAATAATTACTGTAAGGAAATATTAACCTATATCATTTCGTAAAACACAGCACTTACTTATTTTGAGTGCATGTAAATACAAATTTATATTTACGGTACTAGTACCTATTTATTTCTTTCCCTTTTGAGAAAAAAGAATATAATGTTGACCAAAATCCGTAAAAGGTAAAATAAACAGATTAGCTGGGTTGTAGATTTACTGACTGCGCTTTGACTCATCGCCAATGTTGTATCCGTATAGTTTTGTATGTAATAAAACTCAAGTATCAGTAAGTAGGCGCACAACCCAGAGGCACGTCTGCACCGAACGAGCGATAGAAACAGAGTGAGACGGAGGCGCCGTCTCGAGTCATACGCCACATTTAATATATAATTATGTATATGCAACAGTATTTTTCCGCAAGTGAACAGCTTTTTCTACATTTCTCGAGATTTATTATTTCATAAGTCCTTTGCTCGAATACTGGAATCCTAAATTGATTGCCTTCTGGCTGGGTAAAACGACATCATGAGCCTGTGCATTAATCGCAGAATAGCAACAAACCGCTGCTACAATACAATAGGAAGACGAAGATTGGAAGATGAAATGATTCTTTCAATTGTACAGATATGGGTCGCGTCTAAAACGGCTAGTATTCCTTATTTCTATATAACGTAAAGTTTTTGCCATATGTAATTATTTCATGTAATCAAACTAAATCGTATTATGGCTAAACTAATGCTTCAGGTAAATATCTCATGACAATGCTCCGTGGAGGGGTGATACACTAGTAATACTAGTATACTGTATATATTAGGATAATCCTTATGAAGAATTATAAGGATTATCCTAAAGGATAAATACTAGTGGATTAATAACACTAGTTTACAAATTAAAATAAATTTCATGTCCTTCCAGTGAATTTCACATCGATTTATTTAGTGACAGAAACTAAATGCAAACATATATTCGTTTTATTTTTATTACGTCAAAGAATGAAGTTATCAACACATTTTATTTTAAGACTACCCACAAGTTGTTTCTGAAATCATTCTAAAGTTTTGCTGCATTGTAGTGTTCAGTTAAATAAATATTTGTATTTAAAATATCAAAAAGGTCGTGTAAAGCACATCCTGACCGTTTTTGTTACGTTTGTGGTGAACTTATTATATCTAACAAAGGATATCCTATAACGGAATCTCTTAAAGAAGCATATTTTTGTTATTTCAAAATTTCGGTCTCGCACCAGGACAAAAAATGGGTTCCTCACGTTTTTTGTGAAAGATGTAGGAAAACACTAAGCTCCTGGGCTGCAGGTGCAAAAAGATTTTTGAATTTTAATATGCCAATGATATGGAGGGAACCATCCAACCACGAAAATGACTGTTACTTCTGTCTCACTAAGACATTTGGTTTTAATCGGAAGAACAAAGATAAAATTATATATGCAGATGTTCCTTCGGTTACTAATGGGTGTCAGCATGTCTCTGAAAATTCATTTCCTTCATTCGCACCTCGATTTTTTCCCTGAAAATCTCGGAGAAGTCAGCGACGAACACGGAGAGCGTTTTCATCAGGATTTGAAATTTTTCGAACAATATTATCAAGGATACTGGGACCAAGCCATGTTAGGTGATTATTGCTGGTCTGTTATAAGAGAAACACACACAAATAAATACAAGAGAAAAGCTAAGGCAATTCATTTTTAATTTTTTTTTATATTTTTGTAGGCCTTTTTTTGTAAGTCAAAAATAATAAATATTTAGGAAATGTGACGTGTTGGATTTTTTTCATATTTTTTTTAAAACTCAGTATATCTCAAGTGATAAAAAAAACACTTTTAATTTCAAGGACAAAAACCGTGTAAACTAGTGTAATTTATCAGATCTAGTATCTACCACTCCATCTTCTTTAGTTAATCAGGTATCCGAAGTGCTGTAACTGCCGATATCCCAGGCTCTCCATCAAGCTGAAGAACGTGATGTATGGAACAGGCATTCCCATCGTAGCCACGATCTTCAGCATTGAGGGACCGACATGCGGAGTTACAAATTAGATAATTCTTAATTTTGGAATAATTTATGAATAGGTACCTATACAATGCAAAGACAATATTACCTTGAAAACATTGTAGGACCTACTGAAGGTCCTACAATGTTTTCATCGCCAGCTTTACATGCTTTTAAAAGCACGAAGGACTTATTGTATCAACTACCTATTCCAGGGACAAAGTTTGATAGTATACATATGATTACGAATCAAAAAAAGATTGTTATTTTAAACTGAAACCAGATAATATTTTAACATGATCAACAACCCCACCAACTGTGTCCCCACGTTGTCGTCGTGGTGGGGCTTGCGTGTTTCGATGATCTCTGGGGCCATGCCGGTAGAGGCACTCATGCCGGACGGGCCCAGAGGGAGAAACCAGACCAAGAGGGACACACCGGGGGAAAGGCGCGCCGCCTGGAGGATCGAGCAGCTAGCTCGAGCTTCTAGACGGCGCGGGGCTCGGTCTCAGAGATCGGGTCAAGGGGGAGGAAATGTTCACTTCCAGTATGCGTCTAATCTTTAGACGTAACTGTGAAGTGAACAAGGGGAGGGGAAATGGGAGATAGGGACAGAGGAACCCACCTCTCTAAAAAAGTTAAAAAACCATGGAAAATAAAGTCGTTGAAAAAGCTACCCAGGCGGGTCCCAGCTGCTCTTCAGCTGGGGAGTCCCGCACCGGACACGTCCGGTCAGTCCCGTCGTACTCTGGGGGGGACACCAAAGGCTTTTACCCCATCTTTGCCCCGGCAGTCGCCGCATTGAGCCAGGGAGGCTCACGTGCCCGTGAGGTGGAGTCGCTGGACTTGTCCAGCACGTCCACCTCACCGGCACCGAACATTGAGCGAGCGCAGAGCGCCGCTCCGCGGAGGAAGGGGGCGCTGGTGCTCGGGTCGGAGACCGACTCGGCATCGGACGCCGAGAGCTTCCAGAGCTTAGTCTCTGGGAGCGCAGTGAGGAGCGACGAGGGGGGCGCCGACAGGAGGAAGGAGTTCCTCAAGCGCCCCCGCGAGGACAAGTCGTCGTCGGAGGAGGGGCTTGTCTCGGCCCGCAAGATCCCCACTAGCGTGCGGGGTAAAGGTCGAGGCAAGACCTCGGGGAGGGGGCCTCCCTCTGGAGAGCCCAACACTGTTCTGGCCTCGGGCGAGGCCAAACTAGAAGAGGCCGTGGCAGCTGCCATCCGCACCATCTCGCGGAAGCGGAACCGGCGAAGCAAGGAGGATGCGATGAGCGAAGCCATGGCCTCCATCATGGCGGCCGCGCGGACTTACAGCGGGGCCCCGGCTGCAAGGGACGATATGTCCGATCTGCGGCCGGAGGTCACCCGCCTGACTGCCGCCATGGAGGCTCTCCAGAGGGAGAACGCCGCCCTTAAGGCGGACCTGGCCGCAATCCGGGGAGACGGCCAGCGGAATGCGCCGCCGCGGGGCCAAAAGGAGAAAGGCCAGCCCACACCAGCGGAGAACTCGGTTCTCGACCTGGTGCGACAGGAGCTGGCCGCCTTCCAGCAGCGGTTCTCCGTATTCGAGAGCCGCGTGCTGCGACCCCCGCTGGCGGCGCCTTCGTACGCGGCTGCGACCGCGTCCAAGCCTCCCCGGACGGTGACGAGGCCGCCTCAGGCAAAGACGGCCACTGGGCAGACGGCCCCAGCGGCGGCGGCTCCTGCGAGGGCGAAGACGGCCCCGGCCAAGCCCAAACTGGGCCCACCAAAGCCGCCTCCGACCCCGACACCTGCGGGGCCGAAACAGGCGGCCAAAGGGAAGAAGGCCCAGGCCGGGAACCAGCCGTCCCAGCAGCCTCCTCCAAAGACTCCTCCGGCCGGCGCCGACTGGCAAGTGGCCGGGGAGAAGAGGAAGGCTGCTGGCGCAGCCAGGTCCTCGCGGAGAAGGGAGCGACGGCGGCGGCGAGACGCCGCGGCGCGATTGCGCGCCCCCAAGACCGCGGCTGTAGTGATCACACTGCAGCCCGACGCGGTGAAGAGGGGCGTGTCGTACCGTGACGTGCTGGCGAAGGCGCGGATGGCGATTGACATCACGGAGCTCGGCATCGTCGGCGGCCTCCGTCACCGGGTCACTGCGACGGGGGCTCGGATGCTGGAGATCCCCGGCGCGGCCAGTGGCCCTGCCGCTGACGCTCTGGCCGAACGGCTCAGAGCGTTCTTAAATGCGGAGGAGGCCCGAGTCTCCAGACCCACCAAGCGCGCAGACATGCGCGTATTGGGTCTGGATGACTCCGTGACGGCCGAGGAAGTGGTGGCCGCCGTAGCCAGGACTGGGGGGTGCCCTCCCGATCAGGTGAGGGCGGGCGCCCTGCGTCCTGGCTTCACGGGGACGCAAACCATTACGGTTAGCTGCCCCGTCCCGGCGGCCAAAAAGATCCAGGAGGGCCGAAGGCTCCTGGTTGGTTGGGTGTCTGCGCAGGTGAAAGTCCTGGACCCCAGACCCCTGAGGTGCTTCCGCTGCCAAGTGGGCAACCATGCGGCATGCGTGTGCACCTCGGAGGTAGACCGCAGCGATAGGTGCTTCCGCTGCGGTCAGCCCGGTCACAAGGCCGGCTCGTGCTCCGCCCCGCCTCACTGCTTCGGATGTGAGGCGGTTGGCAAGCCAGCCGATCACCGGGCTGGGGGCAAGTCCGTCGCCCCACCCACCAAAGCCAGGCGCAGAGGTAGGCCCTCTGCCGCCGTCGTCACCGCCACCGCCGCCGCCGCCGCCGCCGTCGCTACTGCCGCCGCCGTCGCCGTCGTGGCTGAACCCCCGCGAGGGGCCCTGGAGGAGGCTGCAATGGATCCCGATTAATGGCCCCATTGCGCTTCCTCCAGGCGAACATCAACCACTGCGCCGCTGCTCAGGAACTTTTGCTCCAGAGCATGGCGCAGTGGTTGATCAACGTCGCCGTGGTCGCCGAGCCGTATTTTGTCCTGCCCAGGAGCGACTGGGTGGCGGACTTGGACGGCTCGGTGACCCTCGTTTCGTCGGCCGCCGCCGGTACCCCGCCCCTCGATCGCGTCAAGAGAGGGCGTGGGATCGTCGCAGCACGGTTCGGAGAGATCGCTGTGGTAGGCGTTTATTTCTCCCCGAACCGAACTCTCGCCGAGTTCCAGAACTCCCTAACGGAGCTGGGAGACGTCGTCGTCGCCCTCGGTTCCCTCCCCGCCCTCGTCCTCGGGGACTTCAACGCCAAGAGTCCGGCTTGGGGTTCCCGGTCCACGGACTATAGGCGGGGCAGGATGCTCGAGCACTGGGCCCGTGCGCAGGGCCTGGTGATCGAGAACTGGGGTTCTGTCCCCACGTGCGTGCGGTTTACGGGCGAGTCGGTGGTGGACGTTACGTTCGCCACCCCCAGCCTGTCACCGCGCGTCACCGACTGGCGCGTTGTGGAGGAGGTGGAGACCTATTCCGACCACCGGTATATCCGGTTCGACGTCTCCGCCCAGACCCCAGACGCGCCGGTCCGACGGGACCTGAGTGGTCCGCGATGGGCGCTGAAGCAGATGGACCGGGAGCTATTCCTGGAAGCCTCGATCGTGCAGGCCTGGGGGTCACCCCCGGACAGGCCTGCCGACATAAACGACGAGGCGGAGTGGTTCCGGGAGGCCATGTCGGAGATCTGCGACGTGGCCATGCCCCGGGTCCGGCAAGGACGCGCCCGGCGTCAGCTGTACTGGTGGTCGAGCGAGCTAGCAGCGCTGCGCGAAGCGTGCGTTGCGGCGCGACGCCGGTACACCAGGTTCCGCAGGCGCCGCACCCGACCTCCGGATGCGGCGACTGTAGAGGCGGAGCTGTACGAGGGCTACAGGGCAGCGAAGGCCGTCCTCCGAGACGAGATCTGGCGGGCCAAGGAACTGGCCCGGGAGGAGATGCTGGCGACTCTGGACGGGGACCCATGGGGCCGCCCCTACAAGTGGGTGCGAGAAAAGCTCCGCCCCTGGGCTCCCCCGTTGACGCAGAGTCTCCAGCCTCAGTTCTTGGAGGACGTGGTGAGCGCCCTGTTCCCATCGCGAGGGGAGCACGCTCCCCCGCCCATGGCTCCGCCTCCGACGGAACCTGAAGCTGGCGCAAACGCGGACCACAGCGACGACGACGTCTACGACGCTCCAGAGGTGACCGAGGTAGACTTGAGAGTGGCGGTACAACGGCTCAAGGCCAAAAATACCGCCCCAGGACCCGACGGCTTGCCAGGGAAAGCGTGGGTCCTGGCCTCGGAGACTCTCGGGCCTCGACTAGGGGGGCTCTTTAGCGCATGCCTGGAGAGGGGCCAGTTTCCGCTTCGCTGGAAGACGGGAAAGCTGGTCCTGATCCAGAAAGCCGGGCGCCCTGCGGACTCTCCGTCCGCATTCCGGCCCATCGTGCTGCTCGACGAGGCGGGCAAGCTCTTGGAAAGAGTAATTGCAGACCGCCTCTTCGGGCACCTGAATCGGGTGGGCCCGGATCTTGCGGAGTGCCAGTTTGGCTTCCGCAGGGGGCGCTCGACGGTGGATGCCATCATGCGCGTGAGAGCCCTCACGACGGGGGACGCGGTATCCCGGGGCAGAGTCGTCTTGGCGGTGTCTTTGGACATCACCAACGCCTTTAACACCCTGCCCTGGAGTTGCATCAGGGAGGCACTCCGGTATCACCGGGTGCCGACCTACCTCCGTCGCATAGTCGAGGACTACCTGACGGACAGAGCCGTCATCTACCCCGGTCACCGGGGAGAGTGGAACCGGCGAGAGATGTCGTGCGGTGTCCCACAGGGATCGGTCTTGGGGCCGCCCCTGTGGAACATCGGATACGACTGGGTGCTGCGCGGCGACCTCCCTGACGGCGTCAGCGTAGTATGTTACGCTGACGACACGCTCGTCCTGGCGCAGGGAGAGTCGCACCAGGCGGCGGCCGACCTGGCGACGCAAGCGGTTGCGACAGTCGTTCATAGGATCCGGCAGTTGGGACTCGACGTGGCGCTGCACAAGACCGAGGCCATGTGCTTTCATGGCGGTCGGAACGCGCCACGGTCCGAGTCCCACATAACGGTGGAGGGGGTTCGCATCGGCGTCGGGAGGACGATGAAGTACCTGGGACTCGTCCTCGACAGCCGGTGGAACTTCAGGGAGCACTTTCTGAGTTTGGCCCCAAAGCTGAACCGGGCAGCAGCCGCCTTCAGGCGACTCCTGCCTAATCTCAGCGGGCCAAACGCCTCCTGCCGAAGGCTGTACGCCGGCGTCGTGCGGTCCATGGCCCTCTGCGGGTCCCCAGTGTGGGCCCTGTGCATCCGGACGCGACCACTAAAGTTGGTCGCATGCCAGAGGGTCATGGCTATCCGAATGATCCGGGGATACCGCACGATCGCCGGCGAATCGGCCAACCTCCTTGCCGGATTGCTGCCCTGGGATCTGGAGGCGACTGCCCTCCAGCGCGTCTATGAATGGCGCGTGGAGGCGCAGCGCCGGGGCGTATCCCCGCTGCCTCGAGAAGTCGAGGCACGGCGGGAAGAGCTCCGGCGCGATCTCAGGGCAGTATGGAGGGAACGACTGTCGCAACCGACGGCCGGGCACGCCGCAATTGCGGCGGTAAGACCCCTCTTTGAGGAGTGGCTAGATCGGCGTCACGGCGTCCTGACCTACCGCATGACGCAGGTCCTCACCGGACACGGAAGTTTCGGGAGGTACCTGTGTCTGATGGGAAAGGAGGAAACGCCTGGGTGTCACCACTGCGAGGGTCGCCCTGAGGACACAGTCGAGCACACGGTGCAGGACTGCCCAGCTTGGGCAGAGCACCGACGTGTCCTCACGGCGACAATAGGCGGAGACCTCTCGCGCCCGGCCTTGGTCGAGGCCATGCTGCGGGGCGAGAGGGAGTGGGAAGCGGTCGCCTCCTTCTGCGAAGCAGTCATGCTTCCGAAGGAGGAGGCGGGCCGCGCGAGGGAGAGGATGGCGTCCTCCCTCCAGCCCAGCCGCAGTGGTAGACGCCCACGGCGTCGGACGTCGGCCGACGATCTCCGGCCACCGTAGGCGCGGGCATGCGGACAGCGAGTAAAGGGCAACTCGCTGTCCGACCATGGACCATGCCCGGGTCGACGGCGCGTCGTGTTCCACGCGCGCCTCAAAGAGCGTCAGCAACATGACGAGGCCCCCTCTGCAGAGGGCCGAAGCCTGCCGGGGTCGTGGGACTCATCCCGTTACCGTGGCCCCGGTACGTAAAGGGCTATTGAAGGAACACCGTGGATTTTAGTCAGTAAAAGTCTGACAGTCCCTCCCACCCTGCCCGGAGTGGGAGGACTTATTTGATAATTTTACCACGTTAAAAAAAAAAAAAAAAAAAACATGATCAACAAGTTGCAAAGCTTCACAATAACTCTACAAAATGAAATACCAAAGCGCCTTATTTTGTTATCCCTTCTAATTCGCATTTAGGTAAACTATTCACAATCTGCTTAGTGTTTTAATACATGAATCGGTATGGCTTGAAATTATCAGGCTTATTGAAATTTAAATGAATTAAAAATAAGAAAAAAATATTGATTTTTTTATAAAATAAAAGTTATTATAACTTACAGTGAAAACTTCATATCCACAAAACTACATGTGATAAGTTGAATTATTATTATTTTTCACCATCAGCAAGGTTAAGTGAATAGGCTATTCTTCGCAAAAAGAAATAATATTATTTAAAGTAAGAAAACCAGGCTGCAGTGAATGTGAGAATGTTCTAATGAGATGTCGGATCGCAAGTGGCAACTGAAGAAACGCGTGGATTTTTACTTCGACACTTCCTTTTGCGGGGCCCCAGAGCGGGAGAATACATTTGATGATTTTCCCCCGGTAAAAAAAAGAAAGGAGAGGTTTCTTGTGAATGCGTATTCTCAAGACGAGTTTATTCCAAGAAGGATAGTTAGCGCAATTCTCAGTAACTTGGAGCGCCAGTAACGTGTATATGAAATTTGCAGGTATATGAATAGGCTGCTTATCTCAAATAAAAAAGTTTATTGTTATTAATTAGTGTTATGTTACAAATTAGTATTTGAAAAGTCTGAAATGATGACTGGCCGCTAAGCATTGTGTGGTTTCCCATTGTAGCTTTTCAAATGAAAGCTGAGATTAATAACTGTCAGCTGGATAAACAGTAATAGTTGTTTTTCATCTGTAGGAGATTGTGTTTGATGGGTACTGATTTTTATTAGTGCAAAGTTACAAATTACCTTGGAAACCCTGATAGTAACCGGCAATGTGGATGGACTGGCAAATGAACAAGAGTCCAGTCTGAATGGTCTAATCAGGTATCCGAAGTGCTGTAACTGCCGATATCCCAGGCTCTCCATCAAGCTGAAGAACGTGATGTATGGAACAGACATTTCCATCGTAGCCACGATCTTCAGCATTGAGGGACCGACATGTGGAGTTACAAATTAGTTTAATTCTTAATTTTGGAATAATTTATGAATAGGTACCTATACAATGCAAAGACCTTGCTTCAGTAGGTCCTACAATGTTTTCATCGCCGGCTTTACATGCTTTTAAAAGCACGAAGGACTTATTGTATCAACTACCTATTCCAGGGACAAAGTTTGATAGTATGCATATGATTACGAATAAAAAAAAGATTGCTATTTTAAATCGAAACCAGATAATATTTTAACATGATCAACAAGTTGCAAAGCTTCACAATAACTCTACAAAAAAAATACCAAAGCGCCTTATTTTGTTATCCCTTCTAATTCCTATTTAAGTAAACTATTCACAATCTGCTTAGTGTTTTAATGCAAGAATCGGTATGGCTTGAAAATATCAGGCTTATTGAAATTTAATTGAATTAAAAATGAGAAAAAAAAATTGATTATTTTTATAAAATAAAAGTTATTATAACTTACAGTGAAAACTTCATATACACAAAACTACATGTGATAAGTTGAATAATTATTATTTTTCACCATCAGCAAGGTTAAGTGAATAGGCTATTCTTCGCAAAAAGAAATAATATTATTTAAAGTAAGAAAACCAGGCTGCAGTGAATGTGAGAATGTTCTAACGAGATGTCGGATCGCAAGTGGCAACTGAAGAAACGCGTGGATTTTTACTTCGACACTTTCTTTTGCGGGGCCCCAGAGCGGGAGAATACATTTGATGATTTTCCCCCGGTAAAAAAAAAAAGAAAGGAGAGGTTTCTTGTGAATGCGTATTCTCAAGACGAGTTTATTCCAAGAAGGATAGTTAGCGCAATTCTCAGTAACCTGGAGCGCCAGTAACGTGTATATGAAATTTGCAGGTATATGAATAGGCTGCTTATCTCAAATAAAAAAGTTTATTGTTATTAATTAGTTTTATGTTACAAATTAGTATTTGAAAAGTCATTTAAGGCAAATAATCCCACCCATACGCACTTAACGTTTTGTGAATTTGCTACTCTCTTCTATAATAATAACGTTATAACGTTTATATTATCTGTCCGGTATTGTGGTTAGCTACGTTGAAGAGTAATTAAGTGCTCCCGCAGCTCCTGACGAGGTTAGAGCCCCCCCCCCCCTCCCCCTCCTTAGAGGTTAAAACCCTTGGGAAACCTTACACATACATATACCTAATGGACATAATTATACTCAATAGTGCTGTCTCTCGTTGGGTCAGATCTTGACGCCACAAAGAGGCGTCATTCTCGTCCGATAGCATAATGTTCTCTTCAATCTTGAATTAGTCGCACAACACCGGAATAAGTCGAAGAATTATGTGCGTGTGGTGTGACGGCCACTTTGTTAAAACTCTTTGAAAATATGCTTAGGATTTAGTGAGCATTCCCAAAGAAATGTGAAAGTTGGAATCAGATTTTTCGAAAGTCAAATAACCGAGTTTTGGACTGTAAAGATGGGCCCTCAGTTCTCACATAGAGGATTGAGAGCCCACCTGTACCTGACAAACCATGGACCCTACAGAAAAAGTCTTTATGCCAAAATCTAGAAGCTAATGCCAAACAAAATTAGTGAAAACAAGATCTTATCGCAAAACCCTGTCCTACTTTGTATATCTATACTAATATTATAAAGCTGAAGAGTTTGTTTGTTTGTTTGTTTGTTTGTTTGCTTGAACGCGCTAATCTCAGGAACTACCGTTCTGATTTGAAAAATTCTTTCAGTGTTAGATAGCCCATTTATCGAGGAAGGCTATAGGCTATATATCATCACGCTAACACCAATAGGAGCGGAGCAGTAATGAAGAATGTTTCAAAATCGGGGGATTTTTTTTTCCACGGGGACGAAGTCGCGGGCGGAAGCTAGTTTTCGTATAAAATGGGCCCTCAATTCTCATACACGTAAAAGTTTATTACTCAAATTAAATTAAATCCTTAACTTACAGCTACTGTTTGAAATCCTATATGCTACTACGTGTATTGTGAAAAATTGTGAAAGCAAGAACAGATCACCACTTTTTGTTGTTTGAAAGTCATGACCTTGATAAAATTCGGGCCCTTAGTCCTCCATTTCTTTTACTTTCACTTTGCTTACTGTATGAAAGATAAGACAAATACAAATCTATCTCTTTATGTGAAAAAAAAAATGTGCAACAAATTGGTGTCATTTGTTACAAATCAGAGTTATGATAAAACTACAAATATTAATAGATACCGAAATCAACTATGTTTCAATTTTGTATGTGAGTAGGGTGACAATAATTTCTTTTTACCCTCATTTTATATACTTTCTTAGTAGTGATGTTATAGTTCCTTCTGCTGTTGCAATGTAATAATACCTCAGAAACTATTTGATTAACCCTTGTCAGAAACAGAGTGTTATTAGTTTAACGGGTGTACCCATATGTGTATCTGTCTATGGTAGGTACCGTAGCTTCTAAGCAGCTGAATCGATTTTGATGCGGTTTTGTTTTTGTTAGAAATCAGGTTTTCTGGCTGTGGTTCTTAGACATGTTTTGTCAAAATCGGTTCAGTTATTTACTAGATATGGTCGGTGAAAGTGGGGATGATTCATCGAATGTTGTCAAATATACCCAAGTGGGGTATCAATTGAAACGGAACGACGCGTACTATACGACAAAGACTGTCCATTCCATGAAATAGGTCAAATTGACAAAAGCTATGGTAGGTATGGTAGGTATGTATGGTAAATTAAATTTAAAATTTGAAAAACCTCCCACGCAAAAAATACTTATAAGTATAAGAAAATCCCTTAAAAATAAAAAATAAATATCAGTCGCGGCGGGGTATCACCAATTCAGAATCGACGTTTTAAGTTTGTTATGTGATACCTAAGTAAGTATTTTTGCGTAGAAGGTTTTTTAAATTTTTGTTTACATATGAACAATAGTTGTTATATTTAGTGAAGTTACTAAACAATAGTCTATGATAGTGTAGCGGAGGTTGTAGGTGATAAAGCATTAAGGAGTTTTATGGAACAGGTATATTGAATAATAAAAATAATAATATTTTTTTAATATGCAAACACATCTTCCGTCAGGACACTCGCTCGTCTTCGGTCAAGATAAAGATATTAAACATTTAAGGTAAGTTTGTTTTGATACATAGGTGCGACATACGTCAGGTTGTTTACATAGCAGAATTTAGTTTGTTGGAATAAACCAGTCTGCTGTTGACCCGCGCCTTTCATTGAGCCTACATTGGCAACGAGGATGGAATGATTGCTCGCGATTATACGGCAAGAAGGGACAAGTGGAAAGACGCCACAATAACAAAAAAAGTTGGACCAGTTTCGTACAAAGTGGGCACTGGTAACATTGAGGTAATAATTATGTTCTACGAACTAGAGGAGCTATCCTAAGCAAAGGATATGTTCCATTTTGGCAAGAGTTTAAACTTAAGTTCGCTAAAGCGCTGAAACAGAAGATTTTAAAGTAAAATACCTACCTAGGAATAAAAAATCCATCCAAGAACGAAAATTTCGGCAAATGAACAAATTGTAATTAAAGGTCAATGTTCCCAGTGCAAGGCACAGATTTATATTAGTATTTTTAAATGCATTTTTAAATGCATTCCTGCATTTTATTGAACTTTTATCCGGTATACAAACACAGTGTCAAAAAAAAGTCCAAGCTGAACCCTTATAAGTGGCAAAATTTAGCGAAGATATTAAAATAGACCGGCTATCGCAGTGCACAGAGATTTAGCTTCCAAGTTGATATCCAACGCACCTGATAATTTGACAATTTCATCATCGCCCCCGGTTTTACCCACCATTAGTGCCCTATGGAAAATTAATTCAGATAAAAGGATTGGCAAGCAATTTCACAGTGATGTATTTTTATCATTGTTTACTATGTCTCAAGATGCCAAATTTAACCTTCAAGTGGGCGCGCGGTCAATCGTAACCGAAAAGACCTATGGGATGAATCAGAGAAATAAAGCAATAATTATACAATAATTATTTATTTTCTCAAAAAGTCAATTCAAGTTCAAGTCAAGTCTAATTTGTCAAAAATAGTAATTAAAATTATGAAAAATAAACAATTATGAAATCAACTAACGTAACTGAAATATTCTTTAGATCAATGCTGAGGACGTGAAATGTAGAAGCGTTAACTAGTGGATAAAGTTTTATACCGTATTTGTCAGGCTTTGATTTTATGTACTGTCGAAAAGGACATTTTCCTTGAAAACCTGCCATCATCTCATCAATCACAACATTCTCTCCCACTGAATATGATAAAAGACAGTTTTGTGTAAACATAATAATCTAAAAGATATCACTCTGTTATTGTTAGATATTTGCCACTTCGTTACTTTATTGCACCCTGTTAAACAGCTATATATTTTTGAAAGAGGCAAATTACTCTCATATCCTCCTCTGACACGATGTGGTTGGAAGTTTCAGAGCCTTACAGCTCTGATTCAATGAGTTCGTCTTCGTCTTCTCTTAGTAATTCTTCGAGTATTGCACTCTGCGGTAACGGTCTATGACTCATTTTATAAAATAAAACAATATTCCAACTACTAAACATATAAATATTATATATATAAACAAAGATTGCTCAATAATATTAAGTGATAACCGAAATGATATTATATCGCGTTGAACGTCGCGCGTAACCTTTTCGACGACAGACGCGTGTAGTCCTTTCGACTTATGCCCCGCGACTTAAACAATCACGATTTGTGGGGTCGGGGGTATAGATGCTGGCGGGAAACATTCCGAATCATTCCCGTCGAATACTTCGGAAGTATTCTGAAATATTCTGAAACTTTGGGAATATTTCAACTGTCAAAAAAAAACAGGAAAATCGACCTTTGAAGTCTGTTAATATACCAAAACCTGCTCCTAAGTAGGTAAGAACAAATACTTTTCTGAAAACCGCATCAAAACGTGTTTGCTTGCAAGGTTTGCCTTTATTTGCTTTTATTGACTGGGCTAATGGCTGGGCTGGGCTGGGATACGCGTTAAGTAGGTAGGTAATGATTAATACCTACCTATGCGACTCGCGAATACTCGCGATGCGTACAGAGCTACATACAAACTAACCAAAAACATAGGTACTTAACCCTTTTTCAAATAGCAAATCAAATATGCTTGGCCTGGTTTTTTTATTTCACAACTGACATTTAAGGCTATAATCGCATAGCACGACTTACAACTCGATCGCCTAATGCATGTATTTTGACCAATAGGATGCACGAAGCGTATTTTAGTAGTGTTCGAAATAGTAAGTATTAATATAATGTTACACGCCCTGTACTCACAAAATGCATATTATTTCTAATTGGGCGAAAACAGGAAGGGATGTGGTTTGTCACTAGCTGCGCTTCCGCAGAAATATTTTCTTAAGTGAGTATGCGTATCTTTGGCCGATAGTACCTACCTAAAAACAAAAGAATAAAAATCCTGTTAATCGCAGGCTAATAAATCTACCTATAAAAATATCAACATATACTTAATCAATCCCATTTATAATAAAATAAACATTTATATTTTACTCTCGTAGCGTACATACGTACTCTCGCAGTGAACAATAATTAACTCACCCACCACACAACAAGCAAACACATTTATTCCCATTGAATTATTCGGGCGAAATATTCGGAAACATTCGATTGCGGGGTACGAATCTTTCTCGCGCGGGTGAAAACTTCTCCGGGGGCAGCATCCCCTCCCTCTTACCGCACCCCGCACCGCCATCGCCTGCACGCACGACTCGTGGCCGGTGGCAGTCGGGTGCGCGCGTCGCGGTGCCAGCGCGGCGGCAGCGGCCGGCGCACAGAGATCGACGATCGATGCAAAATACGATTTTTCAGCAAAAAAAGTTGAAATCTTAATAAATAATTAAAAGTTTCTTTAAATCAGAATGATTCAAAATGAATTTATCATTTTGAATAATTCCCATTTAAAGAAACTTTCCCCGAAGTATTCCGGAATTATTCGGAATTATTCAGAAGTTTTGCAACTATAGTCGGGGGAATGACTGCCACCCTGCGGTAACTGTTGATGTTATAGACTCAATTTTTAAAGCAGTCTCACTTTCAAATGGTACAACAATTACAAAAAGACTATTTTTGTACCAAGGATTAATCACGTCTCGCTTTTCTCATAGTCATGTATCTCTTTCTAATTGGTTAAAGGTTTGGAATTTGAGTTTTTTGATGGAATAAAGCCTCAAGAAATCATAACTGATGATTGTGCAGAATTAATATCAGCAGTAATCACAACGTTTACTGAATTTAATACTACTAATGTCTACATTGAACATTTATTTTATATTTTGAGTGGAATTAAACAAGAAATAGCACCTGATTTTTAACCGACTTCCAAAAAAGGAGGAGGTTTTCAATTCGGATGTTTGTATTTTTTTTTATGATAGTCCGCGCATAACTCCGTCGCTTGCTAACCGATTTGAAAAATTATTATCTTGTTAGAAAGGGTATACTTTCTAAATAGTCCCATGAAAATTTTATCGAAATCGGACGAGGCGTTTCTGAAAAAACAACAAAAGTAAAAAAAAATATTTACGTTGATGATCTTTTCGTTTACTCTGCATTGCGTTTTTTGTTCGCGCATAACTCCGTCATTTACGAACCGATTTGGAAAATTCACTGACCCACTAAAAAGCACACAAATAAAAACTTTTTTGCAAAAAATAAAACCGACTTCCATATCAAAACACTACAAAGCCAAAATAAATTTTAATTTCGGAAGGCGCGAGGCGGTGTGAAAAAAAAACCAATAACACCGACTACCGCAATTAAAATTATTTTTGGCTTTGTCGGTTTTATTTTATGCAAAAAAGTTTTTTGTAAGATTTGATACGAGCCACTTCATAAAAACTTCACACAATTTACCATGTCTACGAGTAATTGACATCGAAATTAAATTATTTTACTTTCGGCTTATACTATACTTAAAGACATGTGTAGATTTTAATAATTTGAAATGTACTATTAGTGATATATTGGACATATACAACGGTAAAAAGATATCATCAACAAGAAAAAAACTGGACAGCATTTTGAATAATGAAGATGTTCATTCTCCACCAGATGATAATGAACACACTTATAGATCTTTTTTTTTTACTACTGATGGGCCCACTCTTGACCTCGATATCGCCTGATGGTAAGCGATAGATGAGGTCTAAGTTGAGACAAGCGAGCCCAGAAGATGCCTATTTACTCGCGCTTTAAAGGCTGAAAGGTTATAAGTGGCAGGGAACACAGAAGCCGGCAGAGAATTCCACAGCTTGGCTGTGCGCACAATAAATGTGGAGGAGAAGCGCTTGGTACTACAAGATGGTATATCAACCAAGTGTGGGTGGTACCCAGCCGTGCGTCTGGTAGACCCGTAGTGAAAGGGAGATGGAGGAATCAGGTCATGGAGCTCCTGCGCACACTCCCCGAAGTACAATCTGTAGAAAACCGACAGGCAAGCAACGGTTCGTGGAATTGATGAGCATGAACTTAATAACAATTTATTTTGTTGATTTGACAAACAAGTACTTTAAAAAAAAATTGTTACGAAACTCATAATGGAGAAGATAATCCATTCTGTTTGCCGACAATTGTGGCAACACTGCGTAGGATATTATTTAAACTTCCACTATGGTCAAATATATTAGTCTCACATTTCAAATCCGACAACATGACTCCATCGTCTGCGGGTGTGAAAAGCTTTTTCAAAACAGTTAAGCATTTGATCTTCAAAACAAAAACACAGAATTGATGAATTCATTCAGATTTTCACACAATATATAGAAGGTGACCTAAAGTCGTTAAAATTGACTTTGCGTATGAAGTTACCAATAAGATTATGAAGAAAACAAGTTTCAATAGAAGAAAAAGGAAACATACTCAGAAAAAACAAATCACAAAAAAGGCCAAGTATAAAGTTAAAGTACTTACTTAGGACGCCGTATTTTCAGACAAACCTTCTCTAGTTTAGAATTGGAAAGGAGAAGGTAAAGAAGACGAAACGGTAACTTGTGTTCTACTGTTGAAACTGAGAACGGACAACTAAAACTTAAAAATACCTGTGCACTGGATTCTGTATTTTTTCTGTTTTGTTATGGATATATTCAAAATCAATATATGAAAGATCTGATTAACTTTTTCAACTCTGGATTAATCCCAGGGTACCTTAAATGTTTGGCAGGTGAAGTAAGAAGTTACGATCCGTACAAAATCCAAGCAGATATAGTCGTTAAGCATTTCATAAAAAAATAGAACTAGAATCAAATAATGACGTCATTATTGTTGTGCGCGACGCACCTTTTTTATAGTTTTATACTTTTTGATGTACTTTTTACAGTGTTTTCATATTTCGAATGTTAATTATTTTTGATATTTTTTGCTTTTCTTTTATTAAAAAGTGAGTCTACCACCAACGATCACGGCGTTTACTTCACATAGAACAGTCCCCTAGAAGATAGGAAAAGTCTAGTAAAACCAGCAGTGGTATTCAGGTTCAGTCCGCTTTATCGTGGTCCTTCTACAGCCAGTCTAGTAGATAGTGGTGATGGTGCGTACTCGTGCGGGTGCCAAGATGGGAAATGGGAACGCTGTGGAGAGGGAGCTGGAGCAACCAGGGCCCAGCCACTCACACGCCGACACGGCGGCCGCAGTCCAGACCCCTTCAAGGCCCGTCTCCGGCAATCAGACCCCGCCAAGGCCCGTCACTACCATCCAGACTCCGTCGAGACCAAGATTCAGACCGCCTTGTGAAGTCGTTAGGCATTCTCATAGACAATGTAAATAAAGGCGCTTGCCACCGTAGGGGTGATAGGGATTTTCCATTGCCGTTTTTCGACGGTAAATCGCATCTAGAATGGCTTTCTTTTAAAAGAGCCTTTCTAGGCACGATGGACTCTCATTCTGCAGTGGAAAATCTAGCAAGGTTGAACAAAGCATTGAAGGGATACGCGCGTGAAGCAGTCATGATGCTGTTGGCAACGGCGCGCGAGCCTGGTGTCGTGCTACGCGCGCTCGATACGCGCTTCGGCCGCCCCGAGCTTATAGTGACTCAGGAGGCAGCTGCAATGCGCGCTTTGCCGCGCGTCTCCGGTGAAGGTAAAGACCTTGCTATTTTTGCTAGTCGTGTTCGTAATTGCGTGCAAGCGATTCGGTTACTCGACCAGCCTCACTACCTAACATCGCCAGAGCTGATTCAATCAGTTATCTCTAAAGTCCCCCCACTGCTACGAGCACAATGGGTGGACTACGCCAGCAGTCATGCTGCCAGTGGTCTACCCATGCTGGACATGTTCGCAGACTTCCTGGCCAACATAGTCGAGCTGCAGTCTAGATTCGGTCTCCTCCCTGAGTCGACTGGCGCGCAGGGTTCAACACCCGCGGCTAATAGCCGAGTCAGGGATAAGGTGCACGCAGTCGTTGATGGAGAGAAATCTCGGTCAAAACCTAAAAATAGTTCATCCACGGCTGCTGCAGGAAAAATTCCCTGTGTTTTATGTCAACAACAGCATTCATTGACGCAATCTGACAAATTTATTTCCTTGTCAGTAGATGACAAGTGGCAATTCATAAAAAAGAAAAGAATTTGTCACATGTGCCTCAAAGGAGGTTGGCATAGGCTAAGTTTGTGTTCAGTAAAAAGTTTATGCGACATTGGCGATTGTAAATTCCGCCATCATAGGTTGTTGCACAGTGATAGTGAGCGCGCAGCCGCGGCTAACATAGGTGTAGAAGAGGAAGACGACCCTGTGCCATCCACGTCGAGCTCTGCACCTGAAGTTTCTCTTGCTGAAAGGGAGAAAGAGATCCTATCCCATGCGTCAACTTCTTTTTCAGCTGAAAGTCCGGCGCGATCGGTGAGTCTTCGCCCGTTGCTGAAAGTTGTCGCTGTGACTGTGTCTGGTCCGTCTGGTAGTGTCGATACTTACGCCTTGTTGGACGACGGGTCGACCGCTACTTTCATTGATGCGGAGGCCGCAACTAAGATAGGTGTTAAGGGGCCAGAAGGGCATGTTCACGTAGATTGCATAGGGAGCCTTAACAAGAACGCAATGATGCGTTACGTCGACTTCTACATCAAAGGTCGTCACGCGAAAGATAGTCACCTTATTCGTAGGGCTAGATCAATTGGCGGTTTAGGGGTGTCGTCTCAGTTTGTCAACAGGGACGCCGTCACGAAATACCCATACCTTGTGGATCTTGCAGATGAGTTGTGTTACGGTAACATTCAGCCGATGATCATCATTGGCATTGACAACTGGCATCTCACCGTATCTAGGGCCACACGTAACGGGTCTAAGTCACAACCTGTCGCGATCCGTACTGTGCTTGGTTGGGTATTGTTCGGTTTCGGTTGTAGTTCAACTACTCAGGTTGATGTTGTTAGCCACGCCACACTGCTCGAGTCCGCGACTGTAGGCCAGAGCGACCGTTCCGAATTAGAACAGCTTATTAAGGAGCAGTACAAACTCGAGTCTATAAGTATTTTGAATCGAGAGGCGCGCAATGCTGATGACAAACGTGCTGGTCAGATTGTTGAGCGCACAGCGCGCCGTCTGCCGAGTGGTCGTTTTGAAGTAGGTCTGATTTGGAAGTCTGACGATTTTTCGGTACTTGATAGTTACAACCTCGCTTTATCTAGGTTTTTAGGCTTAGAAAAGAAGTTGTGTAAGGATGCTAGCTACGCGGAGCGGTATCATGCCAACGTTCACGATATGGTTGGGAAGGGCTACGCCGAGCTGTGTCCAGAGGCGCCCACAGGGCCATGTATTTGGTACCTGCCTCACTTCGGCGTAGTCAACCCAAACAAACCTAATAAGCTGCGGGTTGTGCACGATGCCGCTGCCAAATACAAGGGCGTTTCACTAAACTCGTTGTTATTACCCGGTCCTGACCTGCTTCAACCACTACTAGGCATTCTTTTTCGGTTCAGAGAGGGCAAAATTGGGTTGACCGCGGACATTCGGGAAATGTTTCCGCAAATTAAAATTCGCGCTGAAGACCGCGACGCGCAGAGGTTTTTGTGGCGCGATAGTCCGCGTGAACCACTGCGCGTTTACCGGATGTCGTCGATGATGTTCGGTGCCGCTTCTAGTCCCTTTACGGCAGTTTTCATTAAAAATAAAAATGCTGCCGAGCATCAGACACGATACCCGGACGCAGCGCGTGTAATCATTTGCGATCATTATATGGACGATTGCATCAGCAGCCTTGACAGCGTGGATGAGGCAGCAAAACTGGCCGCTGATATTCACGTTGTCCACAAAAACGGGGGTTTTGAAATGCGTGGCTGGGCCTCCAATAGCGCGTCGGCCCTGAAGTTGTTGCCGATGGAGACATTGCTGGAGGCGCCGGTAACGTCACCCGTAGTCTTGGGCCATCTGGCCACTCCTGTGAGGACGCTTGGCCTTATTTGGCAGCCCGCTACAGACTGTATCGGTTTCAATATTGGATTAAAAAAGGGTGGGCTACCAAAAAAGCTCACTAATCGGGTGGTTTTTGCCCACGTGATGCGGGTTTTTGATCCTCTCGGGATTCTTGCGCCTCTAGTAGTGACCGGTCGCATCATGTTTCAAAATGCGTGGCGCAAGGGTCTCGAGTGGGATGAACAACTTTCACAGCGGGACAGTATAGCGTGGAGGCTATGGTTTCAGGATTTGTTTGGGGTTGCGGAATTGCAGGTCCCACGCTGCTACAGTCCAGCCGGCTGTGAAGTAAGTCACTGCGAGCTGCATGTTTTTTCCGACGCCAGTGAGTCTGCCTTTACTGCAGTTGCTTACTGGCGGTTCGTGCTTAAAGATGGAGAAATCAAGCTCGCACTGATTTGCAGCAAGGTCCGTGTAGCTCCCCTAAAGCCGGTGTCGATTCCGCGGTTGGAGCTGCAAGGAGCGTTGATCGCCGCGCGTCTCGCTTCATCAATTTGCGACTCTCATCGTTTCAGGCCCGTCAGGCAAGTTTTTTGGTGCGATTCAATGACGGTGTTGAGATGGTTACGAAGCGAGGCCCGCTCATTCAAGCCTTTTGTTTTGCACAGGGTCGGCGAGATCCTGGAGTTAACGAGTGCCAGTGATTGGCGGTGGGTGCCTAGCGAGTTGAATGTCGCTGACGATGCAACCCGGTTAAAACGCATTACGTTGTCCCTAGAGTCTCGCTGGATCACTGGTCCGGAATTCTTGCTTTCTTCTGACTGGCCTAGTGAGCCTTGTAATTCCTCAGAGTACCCAAATGTAAATGAAGAGAGCAGGAATCCGGTACATACCATTGCAGCAGTTCACCTTATCGGTAACGTTGAGAGGCCTTTGCCTGTCTCAGCTGATCCCAAGCGGTTTAGCTCTTGGCTGAGATTGGTACGAGCAACATGTAGAGCTCATAAATATTTAACTAAAATCAGAATCCACTCCTTATCACGTAGGGGGTTTCATGTAGAACATTTAGTACGTGAGACGATGATGTACGTGTCCGGGGGATAGTAACGTTTTCTTTTCAGCCGTCAAGCTCTTTTGGCTCTCAACACTCAACGCATGAGACAGCTGCCGATATGCGCTTGGCCGAGATGCACATTTTGCGCCAGGCACAGCTGGACTCATTTCCCGATGAGTTACTGTGTCTGAGCAGACTACCACCCCTGTCCATACCTCGCACTAGTCGGCTGTTCCGACTGTCACTGACTGTGGATGAAGACGGCCTCCTACGCCTATCCAGCCGTATTGCCGCGGCCTCGGGAGTGCCTGAAGTCACAAAGAACCCCATCGTCCTCGACGGGAAGCACCCTGCCCTGCAGCTACTGGTGAACCACCACCACCGCCGAGCCGCCCATGCCAACACGGAGACCGTGGTCAACGAGCTTCGCCAGAGCTTCTACTTGCTCGGTTTAAGAAATGTCGCCCGCTCCGTTGCCTTCCGTTGCCAGCTATGCCGCATTCGCCGCGCTTTAAAATTCCAGCCACCTACTGGGGATCTACCGAAGGCACGTTTAGCTCACCACAAACGCCCCTTCACTTTCACTGGGCTAGACTACTTCGGGCCAGTTCAGGTGACTGTTGGCCGAAGACGGGAGAAGAGATGGGTCGCTTTGTACACGTGCCTAGTCGTCCGCGCCATGCACTTGGATGTCGTTGGAAGCTTGTCAACGGATTCTGCTATAATGAGTCTCCGGCGCTTCGTGGCTCGCAGAGGAACGCCTTCTGAGATCTGGTCTGACAATAGCACCGCTTTCGTCGGGGCAAGAAGAGAACTCCGTGCAGAGTGCACGGGAACGCAGCTATGGAATATGCTGCGAGGGAGAAAATGAGTTAGCGCTTCATTCCTTCGTCGGCCTTGTTTATGGGTGGAGTATGGGAGCGACTGGTCAGAAGTGTGAAGACAGCACTCCGAACGACCCTCACCGAACGTGCTCCGACAGAAGAAGTTCTGCAAACCGTGCTGGCAGAAGCAGAAGGGCTCATCAACTCCCGCCCCCTGACGCACGTCTCGGTAGAGCCCGGCAGCGTAGAGGCGCTTACTCCGAATCATTTTCTCCTCGCAGCTTCATCGGGGCGCCCTGTTCCAGCAGCCTTGATGGATCGAGATCTGGTATCAAGAAGCGTCTGGCGGAAAGCGGTCAGACTGGGGGACCACTTCTGGCAGCGCTGGGTTAAAGAGTACCTGCCGAATCTTATTCCCAGACCCGGGCAAGGTGATATTCCAGAGTTGGCTGTGGGCGATCTGGTTCTGATAGTTGACGGCAACCTGCCAAGAGGCTCCTGGCCGAGAGGACGCATCTCAGCGACTTGCCCGGGCCACGATGGGGTGATCCGAGTGGCAGACGTCAGAACTGCAGCGGGCATACTGAGGAGGCCCTTGAAGAAGCTGCTCAAGCTGTGGGCTTAACTTGGGGGGGAGGAATGTGCGCGACGCAGTTTTATACTTTTTGATGTACTTTTTACAGTGTTTTCATATTTCGAATGTTAATTACTTTTAATATTTTTTGCTTTTCTTTTATTAAAAAGTGAGTCTACCACCAACGATCACGGCGTTTACTTCACCTAGAACAGTCCCCTAGAAGATAGGAAAAGTCTAGTAAAACCAGCAGTGGTATTCAGGTTCAGTCCGCTTTAATTGTTGATTGCCAAAGCAATGTAGCTAATTATCTTGAAACAGTTCTATTGAACCATTTTTCAGCGCCTTATTTACAAAACGATGCGTTAACAGTTTCTGCACATCTATTCCAATAGAAAGACAATTTGCTTTCTTACCACTCAATTGAGATATGTTATCCGTTTTTGGAATCGAGTATTTGGAAGACACAATTTGTTTTGACGAATTATTTAAGTCTTGTCTTACTTGTGATTCTAACGTTGCAGTCAAATATTGTAACATTTATAAAATTAGATTACAGAAAAACAATACTCTGTACCAGTGCCATCTATTAGATGCGATGATAAACTATTGTCTCGTCTGCGATAAGTAGTTAGGTCATTGGTCTCAATGATAGACTATCGCTGGATACGAGATAGTAACTCTTAGAAGATCTCATAGATGGCGTGGTATATATATCTAGTGTTAGAATTTATTTTCAAATCTAGGTAAATAATAATGATTAAATATAATAATAAAGGAAAGTTAAAATAAGATATTCTCCTTATGCATAGAATATGTGCAAACAATTTAATAAATTTTATGCTGAGGGAATCCAATTAGTAATTGTCTTTTGCCATGGACAATTATAGATAGTTAGCTGTCAAATGGCGTCGGACTTTCTTTTTGGTCTAAGAGAACGAAGAGATCGGAAGCGTTAAAGACTAAGATTGATTATTTTGGCGTAATAGCCAACTGATGACGAAAGAAAGGCAGGGTACAAGGGTGAAATATAAAACCCATGTGAGGCGACCGGAGATGATACCGTGAGTAAAAAAAGTTTCTCGCTATGGAAATTAGGCCAACTGCTAGATTTTACCGGCGTTCATTTTGTGCGAACGCAACAATTCTTTGTCTTGTTTTAGGGTCGCATATTAGACTTAAAATATTAATTAATATAAATTAAAGAAGAAATGGTCATATCGAGCCTGATAAGGAAGAACATCGTAAGCGACAAAAAGTAAAATTTACAGGAGACGTATTTTATTGATTATTTTTTATAGTTTACTTATAGAACTCCAATTTTTGTATATATTGCAAAACATGTTAGCCTTTAATTATAATCAATTAAATAATAGCAAAAAGTGTTGAATAATTAGTACTATTGTCGCTTACGATAAAAGAGAAGTTCATGAATTCATATTGTTTTTCAAAAATCGTCACTTACGCTCTTGTTTTTCTGTATAAATTGGTCAATTTATTTGTGTTTTACTTTATTATATTCTTTATCAGGTATCAAAATCACCTCTTCAAAATAAAACGCCAACACGTCATGCATAATCAATTTTCATTTATATTTAAACAATTTAAATTATATCACTCTTCATCACTTTCTTCCGGTAGTAAGTCTGCTGTATTGCCATCATAAGGTAAGGTGAGATATTCCTGTGCATATTGTGCTGGAATTATACCCTTGTCACACATTCTTTTCAGGTCCATATACTTGGGTTTGGCAATAGGTACTTTTGCCGTATAAGCTGCCGTGGGTGTCTGGAGACGCTGTCGACTTTGTCGAGATCTTATTAAAAAGCCCAGGTCCACACATTGAATTTCTGAATCCGTACAAAAACCGTAATTAAGTTGAATTTTTTTTTTTGATAATTTTTTTTAAAGTAGGCTGATCTTAATTTAGTAATAGGGATCTTAATAGATTTTGGTAAATAGTTATCTGCAAAACTTTTCCAGTCTAAGATGTCGGCATTTTCTAGCATTATAGTTTCATAACTCTTCGGATTGATCCTGGCATTTGAAATTAACGTGGGCCACTGGGGTGGAGCCCAAACTGTTCTTCCTTTTATAAAAGATTCTATTGTGGCATGTGCGGAATCGACCGGCATCATTGTATGCCCCGGAACCAAAAACTTTATAGTTATATCCTCAATGAACATTGCAACATTACTTATGAAATACGACAACATCGAAAGCATCGCCTTATTTTTATTTTGCCCGCAACAACTATCAAAATACAAAGCTATAGATGAATGTTCGCCCTTCTCATCAATCATTTTTAAATACTTAAACACAACCGTACAAACTTCATTACAGCCCCTTTTGGCTTCAGACTCATGCCATAAGTAACAGTATCCATTCCTGCTTCCACTTTCGTAGATAGTTTCATTATAATAGGCCAGTTTTCTTGAATAATATAAATTTATACTTTCTCCGTGCGGAGTAGTTAAAATCTTTTCAAGATCAAAACTGGCACACAAAAATCATTGGAGCTTTTGCTACGAGCTTGGTCATTTAAAAATTTATGTTTTGCTGTATTTTTTTCCTGTATGTGATTTTTATATTCAACTGTTTTCATAGCTTCATTCTGTTTTTCAGTATCTAAATTTTTTATACGCTCACACATTTCACATTTGTCCTTTTTCGGTAAATAAAACCCTAAATTGAATTCCTTTTTAAAAATGTTCTTAAAAGTTTGTTTTTGCACTGAACCTATTTCTTTGATAATCTCATCTTGAAGATAAACCTTATTATAGAGGAACGAAAGATTACTAAACTCAGATGGCAAATACAACTTATTTCCTTTATTACGACAATAGTGAGGCTTGACAGCTGGGAGTTTTTGAATAAATTGCTTAACTCCTTGAATGACTAACTAGCTATATTTGTTAGAAGGTGTTGATTTTCCTCTTTCATTTGACCTAGAGACATTCAAAGCAGTTATATTCTTTATGGTATATCTTAACATCATCTGTGATATACCTAGCGTTTTTAATAGAAACTGCTGACACACTTTCTTTCTGCTACCATCTCCCCAAGGAAAATAATAACGATATGAGACTGATCGCCTACTACCACTTTCTGCTCTTCGTCGACGAACGTTTGTTTCCTCGACTAATGCCAGTTTACAAATTTATCTTCGTTATTCATGGCGATAATCGTAACGCTGAAAAGAAAATTATTATATCATGCTAATGCGCAAAAGCAAAGATGGGTGAGTAATAACCAAATGAAAGTCTTTGCAAGCTGCAAAAACCATGTTAGATAAGGATTCAAATAGAGCCGTTGAATAATAAGGATTGCAGAATGCACCTAACAGATTATTTTTTATCCCATTTTGAAGCAATAAGTAGGTACATAATTCGGTTAATGAAACATAAACCCCTTAAAATAGAACACTCTTGCACACACCAAATTAATATCATAATGTAACCTTTACCATCTCTTTAATACAACACAATATATTTATCGTAATAATATTGATTGTACTTACATGTACGTAATGCACTAAATATTAATGTTATAACACTGAAATGATTACTGTTTAATTATTAAACTAAAGAAAAGTTCGCATCAAGGCACTGTGAATCGTAATTTCAAATAAGTTTAAACTTGCACCGATCAACGAGTTTGTATTTAGTTGTTAAACAAATTGCAAATGTGAAATTAATGTTTAAATATAAATATGGTATAAAAAAATATACAAATACGTAGTTAAATATTACTTTATTCAAACATATATGCCAACAAACTAAAAAAATTAAGTATTTTCCACAAATTGATAATTAACAATAAGTGTAACTGCGATTATAATTAAACGCATCACAGGTTTTGAACAGATCTTAAAACTATGTTTTATCGTAAGTGACAAACGTTACTTACGATAAGTCGGATACGATAATTCTGATTGTTCGTTTATATAAAAGTTTTACTTTTGTCGTTTGCGATAAAATTAATTTTTAGTTATTATTTTGAAGTTTATGCAATTAGGAATATAAGGATTTTTTTATTAGAACCTAAATTACTTTAGCTGTACATTACAATGAAAAAGTGAAATACCTACATTTTGTCGCTTACGATGTTCTTCCATATCAGGGTCGATATTATGAAGATGTACTAGAGGAGTCCTTCACTAAGTACGTCGATGAAGGAATAATGCGCTAGCAATTCGATACCGGGAAGGGAAGCGCCACACGGATTTGATTATGTACACCACTTGGATGCGATACTGCTGGCGGAACCGGTACCATGGTTCAATGAACTGAAACTAATATTCGGGGTAATTAATAAACCCGGTAATGTACGTATATTCGATTATTAGTTTAAAAAGTGTAAAAGACGGAAATGATGAAGTAACCGAAACGTGTTAAAAATAAAACATATGTTATCAAGTGAAATGATAACATAAAAACCGGTCAAGTGCATGTCAGTCCACGCGCAGTGTAGGGTTCCGTAGTTTCTATAACAGCCAAGTGCCGTAAACTTGGAAAGCCCACTTATGTGTGATAGTTTTCCTTTCAACTTCGTTATATATAGGTACTATTGCCGTGACATTTGAATTTCTAACTACAACCGTTTAGTTGGTAGAGGGGATGGGACACTTGACTCTAACGAAAATTGGTACTTTAAAGCTTGATAAGTCACGAACGGTTTAGTTAATCAAAAAACAGTCTTTCCACACCCGTAATATTTTTGAAAGACCTATCCAATGATATCCCACACTATGAGAAGGACGAAAAAAAAATTATCATCCCACTTTACATGTAGGGGAGGTACCCTAAATATTTGTTTTTGTCAACATTTTATTTTACCACTTTTTTGGCGTCATTAACGTGTACACTCATGCCAAATTTTAACTTTCTAGTTCCAATAGTTTTTGAGCTAAACCGCGGACAGACAGACAGATAGACAGACAAACGGACATGGCGAAACTATAAGGGTTCCTTGTAGACTACGGAACACTAAAAAAGAAGACACAGAATGCAATCGAACAAGGTAAAAATTAAATTTACGTTTACTTCGTTAGAATACAACTCGAAAACCGATATAATATAGTTATATAAACATTTAAGTTAATTATCTTGTTTCTACTTTTAAATATTTTCTAAAAGTATATAACAAATAAGAATATCTTAAATATGAACATAATAAAAACAGTACACGTTATATTTTCTGTCTCTTGCACGATACACGGAAAAACGCTTTTCTGTAGTAGGAAAAGTTAATGTGAGTCCAAACGATCACCGATTAAAACGACCTGGGTAATAAATTGAGACAAATATGTACATCAAAACGTTCGGCCATTCGAGGTAGGGAGCTGGCTGCTACTCCAGTTTTTACTGCCGATTCCGAATATGTGACAGAACAGTTCGAAAGTTAGAAGCATTTATTTATGGCCGAACGACCTGATATCAGAACGTTCGGCCAACATGAATCTCCATAACTGAGGACCTCAGAGAAACTGTTACAGAATAAGGATTTAGCGACGATTTGCTGACAAACAACCACTGCTTTACTTTTACTCGTAATGTCACCGGTTAAAAGAAAAATGAATTTTAGTTCATCAGGCACATTTAGCACATCAGGACATTTGGCCAATGTGATATCCATAACTGAGGGCCTGAGAGAAACCGTTAATGAATAAAGATGAAGTGATGAGACTGAAACGAATTTTTATTGATTTTTTTTTTGTGACGGCCACTTTAAGAAGTAAAATGAAAATTTAACATATAACCTCAAAACATTGGGGTTATCGATTCCTCCACAAGAAAGAAGCCCAGAGAAACCATTAATTAATAA
The DNA here is from genome assembly GCA_943138885.2 of Tholera decimalis. NCBI lineage: Eukaryota > Metazoa > Arthropoda > Insecta > Lepidoptera > Noctuidae > Tholera > Tholera decimalis. The sequence continues at coordinate 13,774,425 of OW964569.2, forward strand.
AGATTAAGTGACGACACTGAAACGAACTTTTATTGCTTTATTTTTTTTTTGTAACGGCCCTTTTAAATAGTAAATTGAAAATTTAACATATAACCTCAAAACATTGTGAAAGGAAACTACAGTATAACCATTGTAAAATAGTATATTTTAGCTTCAGTTAGACTCATGTGTACAGATTTATTTAGCTTAATACTACTCAACAGCCAGAAGAGATAGATTGACTATCCTAACCTCAGTTTTTCTTATTTTTCACCTCCGTCCCGCGTTACCCAAAAAGTAGTGGTGAGCGCACGAATTTTAATTCTATAGATGGACGTTCACAGATTATAAAAATGTGACCACAAATATGTATCCATTTTGTTAACATTTTAAATAAATGTTAGAGTATTATTTTAAAATCATATTTTAACCAATTATCAAGATTTAATAGTACCAAATTTCGGATAATAAGAGTCAAGTTGCGAACTTTAAATTCATGTTTTTACCTTCATTCACGTTTAAAAATATTGAATTTATTTGATAATCGCTTACAATTGGGACTAGAATACTCGGAAAACCCCTAATGTGTTTTCAGTTTTCAGTCCAACGGTGTCAGTATTTTTATTGTTTTAAGATTAATCTACAAAATGCACTATGGCGGATGGTGACTGAAATAGGGTGACTATGTATTCCAACGAAACAAATATTTATCGAGTGGGTACCTATTTATCTACTGAATGAAGCAAAACACGTCGAAATAGTTGAAATAAGGTGACGATGTAGGTATTGCAACGAAATAAATAGATACGCGACGGAGGAGTGTGAAATTTGGCACAGTTAAGTTTATATAGAGAAGGAGGGCAGATAACTAATATTTATATAATATGCATTAGAATTAAATTGTTATAAAACCATTACATACGCACATGTGTTATGATGAAAAAGTCGAAGCAGAGGCCACCCTCTTTGCTTCGACTTTTTATTGTTTTTCTGTGTTTGTCATTGTCACATAAATAAAAATAATTGAAACTAACTATCGAATTTCGACCAAAAGGCGACCAATAGTTTTACTTCATTCCGTTACGGCCGCTTTCTATAATATATCTCAATCCCAATTAACCTCTCTCGTTTACAAGGAGATGTGATAGTGATAAAGATTATGCCATGCTTCTGCTATAACGAGAGATGATGGAGGTAAATGAACTTGCACCAACCTAAATCGTACCTGAAATAAAATACCTACTTGCAGGTAACGATTATTTATCTGACCATCCCTTGAGCCCACCGCGAGCGTGCTATAAACTGACTCACACACGCACATTTATGCCGCACTACGTCATCACCGAGCGGATCGAGTACGATCTTGCGCTTGAATGAAATAGTGAAAGCGCTACTAAAAAACTAAAAATGACAGAAAAAAGTGCAAAATTTCTAACTTCTTTATTAGATGTCTTAAAAAAAACTTATAACAATGCCAATAGTAACTATTACTCGTCTAGAGTTACAGTGTTTCGGCTCCAAAATGATGTAAAGTTAACCGTGTATAATCAAAGAAAAATGATGCACAAAATGGTCAGTGTCATTATGATTAAAGTTGCCTTTAATCATAATGACATGAATTCAGCTAGTCATTTGACTTTACACTTTCAGACTCCGATCCACCTCTGCTGAAAGGTGCTAGGTGTAATGATTACGAGGACCTAGTCGAATAGAAGAAGAGACACGCTTTTTCACGTTTTTTTGCCGTAAGTGTACTTAATTGAAGTTTTAAGAAATGACTAATAAACATTAAGTATGAAAAAAACCAGCCAAGTGCGAGTAGGACTCGTGCCCTGAGGGTTCTGTATCAAGATTATTATTATGTCGTTTATTAACTTTCTTTCTTATCTAGGTTACATTTTTAAATATTTATTTAAGAAAAAGACATTAAAAACATTACAAAGTTAAAAAAATAGAGGCCCGCGTATCGGGAGCAGAGTCCAAGCTACCTGTGGTTAGAACTCCAGAGACAGGTACCTCCTCACAAAGGAGGAGGCCATATCGAGGAGTATATTTACTGCCTTCTGAATCAGGCCCTTGATCCAACCGTCTAACGAAAGCCTCGAGAGATGTTGGTCGAGGCTTTTGGACATCAGGCCATAGGCCATTATGACAAGCGGCACAATGACAGCCGAGCACACATTCCACATGTCAATTGATTAGTATTTTATTAACTGTCACCATTTCATGAAATGGCCGGGCGCTTCGTATCTATTCTCAATACAGTTAATCTAATAACGAAGTTTGATCTTGCTGTCGTATGCTATGGAAATATTGAAGTTTAACTGTATTATTTCAGGATTGTGGATTGCATAAAATCTTTTAAGGCAGATTTCAAAAGCAAAAAAGCGAAAACTAAATGGAAAATAATGAACCACCAGCAATGTAAAATATGCTTTATGATTAAAGTACCTATTTTAAAATTAAAAACAGTAGGTACCTCAGTAGGTACTTAGGTATATTCTATAAATGGATTTGTAAGTACAAGGTGTCATCGAAGTCAACATTAAACTATGGCATGAGGTCGAAAAGCTAAAGTTGATCTGCGTATACAGAAAAAAATATTTACTAAGTTTAAACGAAAAATTCAAAGTTAAAATTTGACAAAAATCTATACCAAAACATTTCCCAAGAATTTGTGTATGCTATATCGCCGCGCGCGGCTCATTTGTGTGTGAAACGAAATTATAAGTTATTTTTTTGGTAGTGAACCCGAAAGTGACACTAATTCCTCGTCCGAAAATGTACAACTAAAGTCGACGTCAGACAATTTTATAACGAAATCTCCACCAACAGAAAGAGAATCTGGTATTGAAGCTTCAGAAAGTGTTAAAAAGGAAATAGATTTTACATTTGATATAGATCTTTATGACAAAAATAAAATAGAACCAGTGTACACGACATGTAGAGATTCATTTAAAAGAATTCATTTAGAAGAAGATTACTCTTGCCAAAATATAAGTGGTCCGATCTCTTGCGAAAAAAGTTTTGGCTATGTACAAAAATTTTATGTACTCTCATAATTACCTACAGATATCGAAGATCAGAAAATAATGTTATTTTCAATGGTAAATGTAATCAATGCAATGCAGAAGTGACCATGACAAGTTCTGATCTCTCAAACAAAATTTTATCTTTTAAATGTAAAATTATAAATTTTGACACAGATTTTAATCACAATCCAAATAAAAAAGCAAGTATGACCCCATAAACTAGAAGGAGAATTGCAAAATCTTTAAAGAACGCATCTGTAGCAAAAACGCGAAATAAAATTGCAGTAACACTATTTAAAGATGAAGATGATTGATATCCACCTATTTTGCCAACATCTGCAGCCTTAACTCAAATTAAATATGAATATCAGATGTCCACATATTTCGATAAAGACCCATTAACTTTACTTTTAAAAATGTGCAAGTCATTTGAATACCAAAATTTTATAAGATATTTACTACTACATCCCTAGTTTTGTTTGCATTATTGGACCCAACAGCAAATTGAGTACTATAGACTATTCTATAGTACTCAATTTGCTGTTAGAGAACTCAGAAAATTTTGAAAACATTAAAATTACTATAGATGCAACAGGTTCAATTTTTATTAAACTGACAGTTCGTAAGCCCTACCAAATGAAGTAGTTATTTTTATATGTATGCTTAATTACTGATACAATACTCCATTCCAAACTTTTGTAAAAGATTGTTTATATAATTTTTCTGATGAAATCTTATTTCATAATTTTCTCTGGTGATATTTAAGCCAAGATAACAGCTTAAATAGCCCAAATCTTTTAACGAAAAATATTTTTGCAAATCATTTTTGACCATGTCAAACATCTTGTCATTACCGTAAAAAAACAATTATGTCATCGACGAAGACTGCAACGATAACCACCTCTTTTCCAAAAAGTTTGGTATATACGCATGGTTCAGATGGAGTTTTCACAAAACCAAGAGATGAGAAAGTTTCATCTAACTTTATATTCCAGGCACGTCGAGCTTGTTCAAGTCCATACAAGAATTTTTGCAGGAGACATACTTTGTTCTCCGTACCTTTTACTTTAAAACCTTGAGGTTGCTCCATGTAGACCTCTTGCAGATCTCCATTTAAAAATGCAGTGTCTACGTCCATGTGACCCATCTTCAAACCCAATTCTGCCACGAGAGCTAGTAGAGTAGTACCGCATGACAGGAGAAAATATCTCAAAATATCCTACATCTGGCGTCCGGGAAAATCCTTTGGCAACTAATCTTGCTTTGTACTTCAGAACATTTCCTGCTAGATCTGTCTTCAATTTATAAACCCATTTACATGGTATAACTTTCCTGTTTTCTCTGTCAACCAGTTTCCATGTCTTCAACTTCATTAATGAATTATATTCATCTATCATTGCCATCTGCATCAAGATCATTAGAAAATGTAGCCCTAGTAAGTCCTAGGCTCACCTGACGCATTACTAGAAACTTGATATGAGAAGTAATTAGGAGGGTTCCGGTCTCTTGAAAGATATCTACGTTGTCCATCAGTTTGACTAGTAGAAACTACTACTTCCTCAATTGCTTCAAAAAATTGGTCCGTTTCAGCAGTCTGATTTTCAGTGACAATAGTATGGCCTGGAGCTGGTTCATCAGTGACTACTGGAGCATTTTCAAAAGACTCTTGAACTGTACTGGTTTCTGCCTATATAGGCAGACTATTAGAAAGTACTAAAGGTTCAGTAGCAGTCTTATTAATGTTGACATTTCTATTATTTAAACTAGAAAAACAATTTTCAAAAAAAGTAACTTCCCTCGACTTTTGTAAAGTTCTAGGGCAAGATGAATTTCTAAAAAGATAACTATTAGTATCTTCTGTATAGCCTACAAACATAGCTTCTACAGCTATAACCTCTAGAGCCCCAGCGGCACAAAAACGTGCCAGTAAACCAGTATTAGTTGATTCCCACTGGCAACAAATTTGTGTGCCAGCGGGGCTCAAATAATAGTTCACGTAAATAATAGCGTTCCTTGAAAGGTTAAGATCCAATTTCTTACGGTGACAAAAAAGTATATGTCTCTACACCCAAACGCTCTGAGATTACTAAGGTCTGGTTTGCAACCATTCCACAACTCGTAGGGAGTTTTATTATTTAAGGCACGGTGTGAACATCTATTTTTCAGGTACACAGCCGTTCGAGTAGCATCTTCCCAAAAAGCTTTAGATGGATCGCTTTCAGCCATAAGAGAGCGTGCCTTTTTTATAATAGAGCGATTAGTGCGCTCGGCTACACCATTCTGCTGAGGCCGGTTATATGGTACTGTAGTTTGATGTTGAATACCACAAGATCTAAGGTAACTTGAAAATTCATTATTTACGAATTACTTCCCATTATCCGTCCTTATTGTTTTAATTTGAGCCCCAGTTTGTCTTTCTTTTTAGACTGGAAGTGACAAAATTTAGCCTTCACCTGTGTCTTCGAAGAAATAAAATATAAAAAAATAGTTATCTAAAAATCATCTATTAAAAGTAATACGTATTTATTACCCTGAAAAGACAACTGACATTGGTCCACATAAGTCAGAGTGGATCAATTCTAATATTGAAGTTGCTCTTTTATAAGAGATCGTCTTAAACGGTTTTCGAGCTTGTTTCGCTTGAACACATGGATTTTTACCCACATCCTTATAATCAATAACCTTCATATCTTTTTAACAGATTCATGCCGATGCGACATAAATGACCTAAACGCTTATGCCATACCTGATACCTTAAGATAGAATCAGAGTGCACATCATAGGCTCTAACCACCACACCACACCACCGGCACCACAGGGCGACCCATGTAGAACCGCATCACCTGTAAAAGAGGTTTTTGAATTAAATAAATTACAACCAGACTTATCAAACATTACAGTAAACCCTTTTTCTACTGCTGTCTTCACAGATAGAAGATTTGTTTGTAGGTAAGGTACATAAATCACATCACTGATTGTATCGACGGCGGTTTCGGTATTTACAGACATTTTACCGACGCCTTTAGCGTCAATCTTTGTCCCATTTGCAATTGTTATCTTAATACCCATAGGCTTTAAGTCTACAAACCAATCTCGTCTTGAAGTCATATGTTTGATAGCGCCTGAATCAATATACCATTTTTGTCCATATTGTAATCATTTGTTGCTTCTAAAGCAGATGAAGAGGTCGAGTCCTTATTAGTGGGATTATTCCTTTTCATGATCTTCTTTTTCTTTAAAGGACAGTTTGTCTTATGACCAGGTTCTCCACAATCATAACACACAATTTTCATTGACTTTGACTCAACAGAGGAGGCATCAACCTTTGACTTCACAGCTGTCTCCAGTATTATCGAGCTTTCCTTGGACATTTCGTTGAGTAATTTTGACTTTACCAGTTCGGTGGTAATGTTCACCTTACTATTTTCAAGAGCCATAATCAATCATCTCTATTGTGTAGGGTGAACGTTGGAATAGAGGAACTACGCATACCTCGTTCATTTGTGTCTCCATTTGGGTTCGCCATCTCAGAAGAGTACACGGAAAAATCTATTTGGTTTTGCACCCAAAAAATCACACAAATATCACTTCGTAATTATTACGAAACAAACATACACGCACTACTTTTCTTGAATAAGCAAATAGGTACTCAAGGTATTCTTCGTGCTGATAATGTTTTGTTGTAATTTTGTATTAGTAAAAAAGAAAAGACGTGTACATTTTAGTTTGTTTATATTTGAAGTAACAGGGAACCTGGTTACATAGAATGATTTAAAAGAATTTTGAATACTTAAGGACAAAGACCAGTATTATTATTAAAAAAAATCACGAACGTAACAGTGGTGACCAACTGTGTACACGTTTGAGAACCTTATAAAGAGTACCAATGGACGACTATTTGAAAGTTGTTGTTGGTTGCTTGTTGTTGCGGAAATAAAACTCTATAAATAGAGAAATAAGGTAGCAGGAGTTGATAAAATACAATGCAACAAAATAGAAGAGGTGCAAACTCCTGGATATGAAGATTTCTTAATGGCAGATTATTACTACGATAATAAATGAATCATTATCTTTTGTTCACAAAGAGCAAGAGAGTTATTACTTACAGTTGAGGATTATTAAAGCGATGGAACCTTTAAAATTTGTCCAATACCGTTTGATCAACTATACACCATACATGGTGATATTGGAAGTACTGTGAACAATACAAACATCGTGCCACTTGTGTACGCTCTAATGAGTGATAGACAACAATCGTCCTACGTGGCTTTATTTTCTTTAATTAAATCCCAAGTACCTGGGTGGAATCCCACAAAATACAAAACTGATTATGAAAAACCAGCTATGAGCGCCATCGCTAAAGTTTTCCATCTGTAATAGTGAGCGGATGTTACTATCATTTTAACAAGGCTATTTGGCGTAAAGGGCACGAGCTCGAAATCACGAAATCGAGCAATCCAGCAAAAATCCGGGAAGTGGCATTGAGCCCTGTACTCCCTTTACTACCACCATCCGAAGTTATGAACGGTTGGTCATATATCACACGGAAACAAACAGAAGACGAGAACATGATAAAGTTTCGAACCTTTATGACAAAGCAATGGTTAAAAGAAGATTTTATACAAACTTGGAATGTGTATTCGGAAGTCAGCATGGCACCACTAACTGTTTGGAGGGCTGGCACAACAAATTGAATCGGGAAGTAGGGAAAAAGAAGCCCAATATTGTACATTTTCTTAATATTATACAAAAGGATGCATCATTGGTCATAGTCCGACACACGATGATAAAAAACAATTTAATTTATTTAATCAGAAGAAATATGTACTCAAGGACGAATTCATCCAAGAAATGCAGATGGAATTTCTGCATGGGAATATGTCTGTTGGACATTTATTGAAAACATTTAGACATTAATTTTATGTCTATAGTATAGTACATAATTAGTAGGTATATAATTCTTAGTGTTTCAAAATACATCATTGTAATTATTAGGGTAAAGTTACACAAGCTAATTTAGTAGCATGCTTGTTTGTATACTTGCTCATTGATTTTGTGCCTTGCGTCGCAGGTAGCATGATACAAAATCGAACGACTAGAATCGATCTCATTCCTTTATCTCTCTCTAAGCACTCTTGAAATAAGTAAGTACAAATGAGATCGACGGATGTTCTATTTTGTGTCATGACATATGCGGCGCTAGGCACAAAATCAATGAGCAAGATTTCAAATAAGCATGCGACTAATAAGCACGTGTAACTTTACCCTTAGTGTTTATCTGTGGTTATACGATTAGTATTAATTAATGTTATTAATCTGTGATTGTACCTATTAAAGGAAACGTAATGTTGATTTTATTTTATTTGGTTCTATATAACTGTTTTGACATTTTTATTTACTTAATAGTTAATATTTTCTAATGTTGCAAGCGTGTTGACATTGTGTTAATTTTTTATTTGTTTCTATGTAGCATAAGAAATAAAAAAGCTGAAATCTATGGTAATTATTTTTTTTTCTGGGAAGGTTTCGTAGCAAATGTCACCCCCCCCCCCCATGACAACTGAGTAACAGACTTCCCATTTGTCCCCTCTAGTCAGTTTTCAAAGGGAACAGTTGCCACCAATTGTCAACCCGGAGGACAGGGCTACAGGGGACTATTGGGAATAATCCTTAATGGCGGGCGTGTAGGCTGCATTGATGGAAAACGTTTTCAGATGGTATTTTTTTATATAGGAGGCAAATAACCGTCACATTCCATTTAGGGAAGACGGTTAGCCGATTCTCATTAGTTTGTTTTGTAGCAGTTAGTTTAATTTCTTTTAGTGTATTGTTTGTGTACCAGCTCGGCGTTATTCTCGGCGGTCATCACTTTTGGTTAGAGGATGTTTGGGGTGGTGTTGGTATGTGATTGCGTGGGGTGGTCTCTCCTATATAATTATAGTAGGCAGACTAGGATATTAGTACTTCAGCAGATGCTTACACATTTCTGCTCTTTTTGGAGCTTGTCTTTTACATGTTTTTTTTTTTAAAGGATTAGACTCGCTCCAGAAGTAACACTATTTAAATTCCGTATGGTTGTTTTATATACCTTAACTACCTAATCGTGCACCGGTTTCTACGTTTTTTTTTTTTTCATTTCTTTCTCAGTTCCTGTTATTAGGGAGGAGCATTGAAGAGCGTTGAAAGCATGCTTGGCTCTTTTCTGGCTGCTTTAACGCTGGAGGGCCAGCGTCGACATTTGCCCTATCGGGTCAAATCTCTGGTTGTTGGGGAGGTAATGTTACGTTGTTTTTTTGGTCCTGACTTACCTGTGGACATGCGTTGTGAATTGTGAGGTTTCCAATATTGATCTCGTTGGATTCCAAGTGAAATATTCAATGTAGTTTGTACAAAGGACTTTGGCTTGCGATTTATAGAAAAGGAACATCCCTTCAACTGTACTTCGTCAATGGACTCTTTGGTAACACTTTCTGACGTTGAATCACTTTTCAAAACCCTATTAAACCGGCTTTCACAATAAATTAAAGCCATTATATCTAGACACGCGGGAGCGTGTCAAGCTAAGCACTGGCGCGCAGCTCACCGTGTGTAATATTACACGAACCATTTGGAGCCACTTTTGAGCCCCTCATAACTCAATAACTATTTCACCTAAACTTGTCAAATTTGGCTCATGTATTGAGACTGGCAAGATACATATGTGTTCCAAATTTTATAAACATATCTCAAACGGTTATTTAGATATTAACGTCCAAAAATCGTCATTTTTATGACTGACCTATAGATCAAAACTATAACCCAGTTCCAGATGACCTAGAAAGTTCAAATTTAGCATGCCGATAGGTAATTAGGTGAATACAAAGGAAAAAATTAGAAACTGGTAATTTTTTATCATTTTATTATAATTTTCACTTAACTTATAATTAGTCCCTGTAAATCTCTATATGTGGATTTTAAGATTATTGCGTGAATATATAAGGAGTTGAATACCACCCTTAACTTTTTTTAATCCAAATGTATCTATTTTTGTACTTATAAATAAGAATATAGTAAATTTTCGTATTAATTACGCGTAACTAACGGTATTCTACAACCACTAGCGCCACCTATTGTATATCTATATTGTATGTCTTAGATATATAGTATGTCTTAGAGGGTCACTACACCATGGAGCCAAAACGCGTAAAAAGAATTCCGGATACTGAACGGGCAATTCACTCGAATAATTCAAAGGTACAAGAAAATATAGAAAATAACATAAAAAGGACAGTTATACCCCGTAAACGTAGGAAAATACAGTAGTTTAACAAAAAACCATTTAGTATTAATTTTGTTATGAATAAGTAGTAGTAGTATAGTAACTTATGTACAAAAAGTAATGATATGCCATCAAAAACATAAATGTAAAATGAGAGCCAAGTTCAATAGTATTATATATGCCTTGGTTGTTGACTTCAACGACAAAAGAAGTGAAATCTAAATGGGTGCCAAGTTCAATGGTCAGTCCTGAAATTTATTTATCTATACTAATATTATAAAGCTGAAGAGTTTGTTTGTTTGTTTGTTTGTTTGCTTGAACGCGCTAATCTCTGGAACTACGGTTCTGATTTGAAAAATTCTTTCAGTGTTAGATAGCCCATTTATCGAGGAAGGTTATAGGCTATATATCATCACGCTAACGCCAATAGGAGCGGAGCACTAATGAAGAATGTTTCAAAATCGGGGGAATTTATTTCCACGCGTACGAAGTCGCGGGCGGAAGCTAGTAACAATATAAAATATCATTTATTTTTATAACTTAGGAGAATATATTGTAGCCTAAGGTCTGACTTTAGTTTTCATATACGAATTATATTATAGCCTTCGCAAGTTCTAAACCTGTTACTTGTCCGTTCTTATTTTATTATTCCGAAAATTTCCCATTTTAAGGTCCCATTGTCGTCACGTTTGGATCTGATGATGGGATCATGGAGAAATCGAGGGAACTCTTCAAATATTATAGGCACACCTATAGCGTTTTGGGTATTTCTTATAGTACCTTGTGTTAGTTGCTCTCGAAAAGCACCATTTGAGGAAATGGAACTGATGATGAAGACCCCAGATGGCCACCAAAACTACTCAATAATAAGTATTTCGTTGATTGCGATTAGATTACTTGAATATGGATGTTAAACACTTTATGCTCGTCTCACTCACAATACATATGGTGAAGTAGAGCTGATGGTGATGTACCAGGAGAACTCCTCAAAAATTAACGGCTCTGCACCGGGAAAAGCAATATTTTGTAAAAGGTGATAAGTAGTTGACATTTTGGCTTTTGTAACTAGATAAATTACAAACCCACCCACTTAAAAGCGTGAAAAAAACTTTTTAGCAAAAAATAGAACCGACTTCCATATAAAAACACTACAAAGGCAAAAATAACTTTAATTTCGGAAGGCGGTGTCTTTAGTTTTGTATACATTTTTGTTTTTGACTTGTCTATTTGTTCATGAAGGAACCGGTTTATCACCTGTCTGGTTTTCAAATTTAGAAGCCGGTCATCAATAAATCTAATTAAAGGCCCGGGGTCGACACCTACGCTTAACTGGAAGAATATTGAACATCTTCGTCAGCTCAGGGATCCGGTACTAGTAGAGTCCTTGGCACCCATTTAGTAATAATCCTCTTTCACAAAACTGGAAGGTTGTACCGTGATATTTAATTCAATTAAGTACTTACATAGTAATTTAAGACAAAATTTAATTTAAACTTTATTATCTCCAACCCCCCACAATCTGTAGTTCCACCGACTGAATTTTAAGCTGGCTGTCAATAACCTGTTTCTTATATATTTTCCTTTATCTTATTTGAATAAACTTTTGTTGTTTGAAACAGTTTGTTGTCTCAATACCAACTCACCTTGCATCTGGGCTTTTGTTCTATTACCCCTAGAGGGACAAAATCACGAATGCAACAGTATTAATTACTGAATATTTGATAAAAGAGCAACTGATTATTTCATCATGATGTTCAGATAAAAGGTTATTAACAGTCTGCATAAAATCTTTCAAAGAGCTTCTGATAAACTTGAATGTATTTTAATAGAGACTTAACCCATAACTGAATATTAGTGCTGCCACCTGGTGATTAGGTTTTGATTAAACATATATTAAAAAAAAAGAAACATGTTGCATAATCTCCAAGCAAACGCATACTAACAACCCAAACTAAGCTTTTAAAAAAGTAATTTACTCTTTGTTCTTTTATTTTCACTGTAGCAAACATAGTTAGCTGCTTGTGAGGGAAGAATGCGCTAGCCCTCGCACTTATGTAACTTACTGGGGCTGCCTATTTAATTTAAGCTCACAATGTTTCGATTGAAATAATTATTGTTGTGTCATAATTTTTGTTTGCCAAAGCAATGTTTTTGTTATGTGAATTCATCTTCATAGCAACTTCTCCTATGCACTGCAAATTGAAGGTCCCATAGAGGTCTATCAGTGCCTTCGTATCCGGAGACACGTGGATCTTGAGAGCTTGCGCCATTGGACTCCAAAGACGATGCCGTGTTGACTGTGTCACCGAAGAGGCAGCAGCGAGGTATCTTGAGGCCCACCACGCCAGCCACACACGGACCTATTGGAAACCAAAAATGGTTAATTCATTGCTTTATCAGGTGCCAAATATCTCACTCAACTCCTCGACAGATTTACCTATTACAAACTAGTAGTTCTATTACATAAAATAAAAAGCCTGTAACTGCTAGGACACAGGCCTCCTGTTTTTAAGAGGGAATGAGCTGTAATCCATTACGCGGGCGCAGTGCGGGTTTATGAGTTTGTCGCATGTCTTCTGTGTTTTGGCTCTAGGGCATAGCGCATGGTGGTTTCCTCACCATGTTTTCCTTCAGGCGTTTTGAGAGCAGTGGTAGTGATGATGAAAAGTACACAAAGTCGTGCTTGTAACAAATGAGCTACCACTACTTCTAGAATATTTTTTTTTGCGTACCTATTTATGTATGAGAGTAAGACACATAGAAGCGATGTACCGTTTAATTAGAAACAAAGGCTAAGAACAAAAAGCATCCTTCATTTTAATATCTAAATTAGAATTCAAATTATTTATAAAACTCAGGGGGCGTCGATCATTTTGATCAGATAAAAAGCACGTATTCAGCTCGGGGCACCTGAGTTGTCCTAATGCGATGGTATACGTACCCTTGTATTGGGACAGCACGGACTGCCGGGCAGTTCTTCTCATGCAACCGAGCGGGTGGGCGGGTTGCGGATAGCCCAGCTTCGGCTGGGGGACCGCCACCTAGCAACCTGGGGGGCGACTCCCCTGCCGGAGTGTCTCAGCAGACGAGACTCCGGACAAGAGAAGTTTCCCTTACGCCAGATCCCAGGCCTAGGGATAACCTAATACCCTGTTCCTATGTTCCCTGTTCCTCGGCTGCGCGGGTCTGCATGGTTCTGCTACTGTCTCTCGCTGGTGCGAGCGGGCTGCATATATTGGCTGGTTCAAGTGGACTAGCCAGTGATGCGGTGAGCTCGCGCCTGCGGGACGGTGGCGGATGCGTGTGGCCCTGTGCAGTCGAAAACATCCCCTTCACACCTTTCCTTCCCTCTCCCATCCCTTTCCTTTATATTCCCTTCTTTTCTCCAACCATCCAGAGGAGGGGCAACCTCTTTTCCCAAAAGCCCAACCAAATAAAAAATGACCTAATGAAGCAGAGAACAAAGACTATCCAGGTGGGTCCCGGCCAAGCCGGGGAGTCCCACACCGACAAGTCGGTCAGCCCCCATCGTATTCTGGGAGTGGGCAATTCACTGCCTATAGGTGCTGCTCCTGCAGCAATTACAAAAAATTCTTCGGCTGCTACCACAGCGCCACAAAACCCTGCTGCTATTACAGTGCAACCCACAACCACGGCTGCTACCACAGCGCCAAAAATTACCACACTGGCTACGACCCACGCGCCTTTATACCACACCCCGGCTGCTGTTCAAGCGCCAAAACGAATAACACAGACTGTGCTGACCACGAGTGCCTGGCAACAGAGCCTCGTTAGGAACAGCTTTAAGAATAACCCAGACGACGACACAAGCAAAGGTAAGGCGGCCAACTCCGGTGGACCCAGTGACCGGAGGCGCTCAGTCTGCAAAGGCACTAGCCAGCGCATTGCGCCGACGGCCGCTGAAGAGCAAGTACGCGATCAGCCGCGAATCCACGAAGGGACCTCCCAGCGCGTAAAGCGGCCGGACGCGGAAACACGCGACCGAAACCGAATCCGCGAAGGGGAAACCCAGCGCGTAAGGTCTTCGGAAGCGACGGAGTCTGCCGGGACTGAAAGCCGAACCCAAGACATTGACACTGACACTGACAATGACATGCCCCGAAGGAGGAAGGTGAAAGGCAGGGGGAAACGGGCTGGAGCCCTCACAAACGTGAGGCCGACCGTCCGGGCCGCTGAACCACGACCCGGGCCAAGCGGCTCGGAGGCGGCAAAGCGAGATCGCCCGGACGACACGGCTTCGCCGAGCGCGCTTCAGGGAAACCCGAAGCGTGTGAGAGTCCAGCCTGCTCGAGGGGAGCAGAGGACCTATGCGCGGGCCACGAAGGATATACCTGCGCAACTCACCGTAGCAATCTGCTTAAGTCCAGGGACCTGACTCCGGAGGAAGCAAACAACATTAAGAACAGACTTGAGGAGCTCGTCATGGACAGCGACCCGTCCCAACCACTCTCGGCCTTCCGCGGATACCCTCGGGTAGCGGACGGTACTGTGCAGATGTGGTGTGAAGACGACCACTCCTTGACCTGGTTGACACAGAATGTGACACAGATAAGACTCCCGAACACCGACCAGACACTGACAGTCATGCGACAGACTGATATCCCTACCCGTGTCCGAGCCGCGCTATTTGTACCCCGGTATAATGGGGACATAGCGCGGCTCCAGAGCGTTCTGATTCGTCAGAACACTTGGTACGACATTGGTCACTGTACAGGGCGACTTCTGTCGGTGGGGATAACCATGGGACGTATCTGACCCTGGGGATACCGACCGATGAAGCCGAAAAGATCTTGGGGCGGGAGCGGCGCGTATCGTACTTGCTTGGGTCCAAATACGTCCGCTTCTACCCCAAGAAGCTACCCTCAGACAAGACTGAGACCACTGAACAGACACAGACAGACACTGATGTGACTATACTGGAGGAGGAAATGGCGAAGGCTGCAATGGCCGACGCTGAGTCAGACTCAGCGCCACCCCCGTCACCGGGATGGACAATGCAGCTGCTCGCATCCTCACCCAGCGACACCTGGCGAGGAACAGGGGAGGGAGATGAAGTATCCAATGGCGGATCCACTCCTCCTAACTCCGCTCCAACGTCAGCACCACCCACAGCAAACACCCAGATCATCCAGGCCAATCTCCAGCATAGCCAGACCGCCACGGCTAGCCTTCGCAGAGCCCTGGAGATGAATCCACGGACAATTGCACTTATACAAGAGCCGTGGATTAGAAACAACAAAGTATGTGGCCTTGGAAACACCGGAGGTAATATCACTCTAAACACACTTAATGCAGAGAAACCACGTACCTGTATATACACACCCAAAGACATACCTATTACCCCACTAACTCAATTCTGTTCCAGAGACCTGACTACGATCAGGCTCCGGATTGACAGCAATGCTCCAGATTTAGTACTAGCCTCGGTGTACATTCCAGGCGACAACGAGAACTGCCCACCGATAGAGATGATTGATCTTGTACGTCACTGCGAGGACGCGGACCTGGACCTGATCTTCTGCACCGACTCAAATGCTCATCACCCGCTTTGGGGAAGTGAAGTATCCAACGCCAGAGGTGAGACGCTATCCACATACCTATTCCCCACTAACCTTAACATTGTGAACCGAGGCTCAGAGCCCACTTGGGTTACAGCCAGAGGTCAAACAATCATAGACCTAACTCTAGCTACCGAAAACGCGACCAAACTTATCTCTAATTGGCGCGTATGTGATGAACCCTCCTGTTCCGATCATAGGAGAATCCGCTTTACCTTAGCAACCATGATAAAAAAACCCACACCGAGGCGCAATCCGCGCCGCACAAACCTCACAGAATACAAACACCACCTAGCCTCTTTGTTGGCTAGACGACAGTTACACTCGACACCCTTGACTGATCCCACACAGCTTGAAGAAATCGTGACAAAATTAACAAACGACATAACGGAGGCTTACCACGTGAGCTGTAAACCAAGAACACCTAACACCAGGAGTAAGGGAAACCCATGGTGGAATGCTGAACTTGGTAGGCTCAGAAACACGCTACGAAAACAATTCAACAGAGCAAAGAACACTAGACTCCCGGAAGACTGGGAGCTATACAAAGAAACCCAATACAAGTTCAAGAAACAAATCAGAATGGCCAAGAATACCGCTTGGCAGAACTTCTGTGAATCCATAGAATCTAACAGCGAAGTCACACGAGTAAAGAAAATCCTATTAACTGATCAGGACCGTACTCTCGGCGCCCTTAAAAACCTGACAACTCCTACACACAAACAGACCAAGAAACCAGTAAGGTCCTTCTAGAGACGCACTTCCCGGACTGCCACCTTTCCGAGGACAGCACGTAGGAAAACGAATCTAGACAGACACCAAGTACTACAGACTGGTCTAGAGTCCGCGACATAATCACTGAGGACCGCATAACATGGGCCATTAAAACATTCCAGCCATACAAATCTGCAGGACTAGATGGAATTTTCCCGGCCCTTTTGCAATGGGGTGAACACATCCTGACACCCTGGCTGCTGGAAATCTACCAAGCCTGCATAGCACTCAGATACGTCCCACTAATGTGGTGGGAGGTGAAGGTCATCTTCATACCCAAACCAGGCAAAACTGACTATACACAACCCAAAGCGTACGGAGCGATAAGTCTCACATCCTTCCTACTAAAAACCCTAGAGAGACTCTGCGATTGACACATCCGAGATGGACCTCTCCATAAGAATCCGCTTCATGGACAACAGCACGCCTACTCAACGGGGAAATCAACAGAATCTACCCTATACAGCGTAATATCTAAAATTGAATGCGCAATACACCACAAATGCTCCTCGATGGCTGTTTTCATAGATATCGAAGGTGCTTTTGACAAGACCACGTTCCAGAGTATGAGTACAGCACTCAGCAGGCACGGTGTAGACCAAACCCTGAGTGACTGGATCACCAACATGCTCAAGCAGAGAGCAGTAAGAGTCACAATAAACAGCACAACGAGGGCCATCTTGGCGAAAGGCTGTCCCCAAGGGGGCGTCCTCTCACCACTGCTATGGAACCTGGTCACAGGCAACCTCATAAGGAGACTCAACGATAAAGGATACTTTACCGTTAGCTACGCCGATGATATAACCATAATAATAAATGGAAGCCATGAGAATACCATATGCAACCTCATGCGCCAAGCCCTAAAAATAGTAGAGGACTGGTGCCGAGAGTATCAACTCTCAGTGAATCCTACAAAAACTGAGCTCATACTTTTCACCAAAAAGAGGAAGCTGGCGGAGCTGACACTGCCAAAATTATTTGGCACCACTCTAAGCCTTTCGGCTGAAACTAAATACTTGGGCATCTTCCTGGACAAATAACTGAATTGGGCAAAACACACTGAGCACATTACCAAAAAAGCCAGTATCTGCATGTGGCAGTGCAAACGCATGCTGGGCAGAAACTGGGGTATCAGCCCCAAATCAACCCACTGGCTATACACGACTGTTATAAGACCAATTATCACGTACGGCTCCCTAGTCTGGTGGCCCAGAACAGACTTAAGCACGGCACAAAAGGATCTTGAGAAGCTGCAACGACTTGCATGTGTGGCGATCACTAGCAGCATGAGAACTGCACCCACTGCCGCTCTACAGGCCATGCTGGGCCTACCAACCAACCCTAGCAACCTTCAGACTTGCTATATCCGGGGCACTCTTGCGAGACTCCAGGATCAACCACACATGCATCATGGAGGACTCAGTCAAACGACAACCCCCGATGACTGCACCATATGATAAGACTGCAAAGACGCACCACTTCCAAAAAAACTACCAAATACACCTCATGCCGGAGCCCGAGGACTACTCAGGGCCTAAGGAGCTTAGGATTTACACTGCCGCCAAAAGGCTTTTTTGCACGTTGTCGCTCAGGAGCTCCGTTATAGTAATGTTGGAATCCACATGCCCGCAGAATCGCCCACGTATAAACGCTGCAGGATGTGTAGCACCAAGCAAAAAGACAAAAGGACTAAAATCATTTGTGACAAATGTGGAGTTGCCCTGTGTATAACACCATGCTTCGCTTCATTTCACAGGGAATAAAAATATGTACCAGAGCCAGACAGGTAGAAGGAATATTCTTCCCACCGTATTTTTTTTTTGAGTTTTTTTTTTGTTTTTAATTTTCTGAAAAAAGATAAAAAACGAATCTAGAAATATAAAAAGTTTAATTGTTTCACCTCTAGATGCTTATGCCTTATAAAGGGTTAAACTTTGATTGATGGTATATTTTTTATTTATTAAAATATTTGCTTTCTTGAGTATTGTATATACCTATTTATTTTGTTTTTTTTTTTTATATATAATTATTTCAATATTGTAAATATGAGGAATATGTAGGTTATTCTTTCTTCGTTGTTTTTACTTTCACTATAATTTATTTAATGAGGTCCAGCAGTTTGAGCACTTGTGTGGCCTACACAAATGTCCTTACTTTGGTATTGTTCGTCAAATTGTTAAGCTCCTTAAGTTTTAAGTTGAGTTACACGATAACTGACAAATGCTTGTACTGTCTGGATAGGTCCGCTCAAATTTGCATGGTTATTTCCTCAAAAGAACACCACAGACCATGAACCTACATGCTTTTTATATACAAATACAAATTGCATGGACTTTAAAATAGTTTGTTTCGGTGTTTCTTCACAGAATAGTCAGTTAGCAAATACCGGCCTTATCTGACAAAATTAAACTTAACACGCAAAAAATATGACGTGTAAAAGTGTTATTTTATAACCAATTTACGAATAAATATTTCATTTCATTTCATTACAAGCTCCTTTCTCATTTGCATGATAGCAAAGTAAATATAAAAAATTATATTTTCCGTACCCACAAAAGAGATAGATCATATTTATTTACATTTGGAGTTCCCACGTTCGCCACAGCTCATTACTTTGAAAAGGAATGAACGTGGCACTGTATTTTCATTCCAATTTTCGGGAACTCATGGTCCGTATTTATTTAACCTTTTGATTTTCAACGCGAATGATTGTTTGCCTTATGTTTGAGTGATTTTGGGTCGGTAGAAAATTTTGGGATCATAATTTTTGTCATGTTTGACGAAATTTATTTTGGGAAAACGATTTTCTTTAGTTGAGATGGTATTTTTGTTATTGAACGATAAATGTGATGAACGAATGAGAAATAAGTCAAAGACTTGAGATTTATTGAGAAAAAGCACAAAATAATAGCAATTAATCATAAATATTACACGACCTCATCAAAAATTCAGGCGGAATATTTGAATACTGAATAATATTTGAGAAGACTTGGCTATAGTTCCAATGGTTTTTGGTCAAATCTGAGTTTTGACAAGTTTTACTTTTTTACTTCTTAACTCTCGACCTCATGAAAATATTTGAATGTTTGTTCAGAATCCAGTACCCAATATAATTGTTTTGGGAGGTACCTGTTTCGGATACAGCGGAAGGACATGCACGGGTGTAAACAATATAAATTAATGTATTGCACTCTGATGAGGTTCTATTGAAATAGCTGACGGTTTCAAGATAACGCTGTACAATAAGTTCGATACCGATTTACTACGCTGTCATCTATGCGTGTCGCGGCTTACTGAACGTCACAATGCCGACCGCACCGCTTTGTCGTCAGATGTCCTCCGCGCTGGGGCGGGTGACGTGTAATGTTAGAACATAAATGATGAAATGAATGAAACGCTGTGTTCTCACGCACACTAGCGCCGGTTTTTTTGTGTGTGGCATCTGCCAGGTCAACTTCTAAGGTTGTCGGCTGTTTAACCGGACTTGCCTGTGGTTGCTTTAATTAATTAAAATTAATTTCACCAGCCAGGATTTAAGGAAAAACTTACAAATTAGTTTATTAAAAAACTAACACTCCTCTCAGCTTCCTTTTTTACTGTTTACCTACATTACAATTTTTGTACTACAAAACTTTAAAGAAAATAATAAATGAAAGAAAGTGCTAGTAATGTAGGTAAATTGATAAGTTTACCTACATTACTAGCGCTTATTAGTGTTAGCGAGGTTATTAGTGTTTTACCGGTAATCTTGTTGTTCTGACTATACACGTCTGAGGCAACCTAGGTATCATAAAAATACATTAATTTTTTAAATATTTTTGTTGTCTTGATATTCAAAACAAATATTATTTTGAAACTAGCCAAGACTTTAACGAATATACAGAAATAAAGACAAAATTTGTTTCTTGAATAATTATTTCAGTTAAGAGTTGCGTTTGAAACTAAAACTTCCATCATAGAATGAACTGTCTTTCTGTATACAAACTGCAACAGGATGAAAAAAACCAATTGATTTTTGATGAGGCACTGTTTGTCAAATAATTAATATACTGACTTACTACTACTACAAAAGCTGATACTATAATTTCTCACATTTCTTCTTTTCTTCTAATTAATCTTGGGTTCTCTCATTAACTAATGATTCCAAATTATTCGCATACTGCTCCATACGAGAAAGAAAATTGTATAATATATTGCTACTTTCGTGAGTTCTGTTGAAAAAATAGAAAATCAAAACATTATAAATCAGTTTTTCAGTATATGTATTATTAAACATAAAACGCGAAACTCATATTAGAAAAAAAACGCAACAATGAAATAAAATTTAAATTCTGAAGAATGTCTATATAACTACATTTACAGTATACTTAATTACATTTACAGTTTAAAACGCCATGTTTTCTGAATATTTGTTTTTTTTTTTTTTAATGAATGAGCCCGCTCTTGACCTAGATCACGCCTGATGGTAAGTGTAAGATGAGGTCTACGATCGAACGAGCGAGCCCAGAAAATGCCTATTCACTCTTGCGTTATAGCTTTTTTTTTATAACATTAACAGTTATAATTATGTATATGTAGGTATAGCACAACCCCGGAACACAAGAGTGACTGAACTGACTGGCGAAGGTGTATCATGTAGTCAGCTGGTAGGTTTTGGAGCTAAGATTGGCAGTTGCTTCATTTAAAACGCTAGTACTCAGCTGTATCTAGTTACGCTAGTCGTCAACCAAACAAACAACTACATTACGAGTTACGACCAATGAATAAGCGCAATGATTATATAATATTCCACAATATTCAACAACTTTCACACAGCGCCATCTTGTCCCAAACTTAGCATAGCTTGTGATAAGAGTACTAGACACTGATAAACATACATATGTATTTCTAAATACATACATATTATAGATAAATTACACCCAGACAAAAAACAAATGATCGTGCTCATCACACGAACATTTGTCCTGGGTGGGAATCGAACCCATGACCTTGCGCATAGCAGTCAGGGCCACTGACCACTAGATCAACAGGCCTGTCAAATTTACAATACGATTACGATAGTGTTGCTCTGTCAAGTGATATAAATAATACTATAATAATATTTTATATGATATTTCGTCATGTCTGTAAAAACCACATTATTATCTAGACTGGAAGCCGACTTGGAAAAAGGCTAAACAGATGATAAAATATATGTATTATGGCAAATTAAATATAATAAATGTTCAGTACCAAGCCAGCCAACGGTAACTGGTATGCTGAACTGTTCACGGTTCGTGGAGCCCTAAACGTTGCTTACAAACTCAATATGGGCTCTTGGGCCCTACCAATACATAATACTAATAAATATGTACACTTATAGCCTAGACTTACCTGAGCTGTAGACGCCAAGCGAGGATCTGCTTTGATCACGTCCGTGCGGTATGTGTGTAAGTGTGTATGATTGTGTAATGATGTGAAAGTGGTGTCACGGCGGTCACAAAGGGCGCAAGCTTCACTGTGGTCCGGGCCGGGATGCAGTACAAACTTCGCACCAGATTGGAGCAGCTATTTATCACCAATTCACTATCACTTCCAACAATTCGCGTGCCGTTCGGTCTAGGCGTCAATACGGCGATATTGTTCCAAAATATCCCAGGTTTTTCGTCAATTCGGGATTACAATTTCAACTTATCGTTAATCGCGACCAAATTATCTTTTAACCGCGTAGATTCCACAGGATTTTTAATTTCAATCAATGAATCGATCTCAACAAACAAGGCGGTTGCTTTTTACCAAGAACGGATAATTATATGTCAAGTCAAAATCAAAGACAATAGAATATAATGTTGCCAACCAAAAAGGTGCGTTCTGTTTCACGTTGGACGAAACAATAAATATAAGTATTTTTATCGAGCTCATGTCGCGTGAAATACTCTTTAGTTAATTTTGTTTAATTAAGTCACTATGTGCAATCTCATACCAGGTATAAACCATACTATTATAAAATTAACACGCAAAAAAATAAAGTATAGCAAAAGAAAATGTAACACTACATGTACACCAGAAGATGAAGACATACATATGTACATAATATATTACTTGTTGAGGCGCCGGATTGGTCCCTTCAAATGACCAAAGACAGGTCTTTCCAGAAAATGTTCAGGCCAGCAACTCCGCTTTAGTTCGGTGGCATCGTCAACCTCGCACGAATAGTGGTGACAAGTGTTCGGACGAAGTCCACTTGGTACCACCGTCTCGATTTTATGTCTAGGGAGAGAATAGATCGTCATTTTCATTAATATGAAAGTATGAAAATGGCCTCTCCACTAGGACGTCATTGATTATTTCCTACCCGAAAAGAACCTAATTACCGCTTTTCAGAAGCCAACTGCCAAATATAAAAATAAATTATTATCTCATGTTTATCTTTTGGAGCCATTTCAATACCAGAGCCGAGCCAAAATGCTCCCTGTCTATTATATATATATTGACAATCTCGTGCATGACGAAGCCATACAAGTCAGGCGTCGGCTTTCTGCGTCCCTTCGGATGGAGGTTCTGCGGTTCGAAGCAGCTCGGGTGCCATAAAAACAAGTCCTAAGACAAAGCATAGCGTTAACTCATATCGTGGTAGTGTCAGATTTTTGTTCTGGCTTCTGATTACCCGTGGTGACTGTCAGAGATGTTCAAATGATAGCCGGAACCAAAGAGTTTGAAAAGAGTAACTGTGGAGTTTTTACCGATTCTTCTCCATAGAAAACTACCCGTGTCCATGTAGGCTATGTGAAACAAAATATTTTGAGTTCGAGTTTTTCGAAAACAGGCTTCTCGTACTTTCCGAAGCACGGGGTATCACACCGACAATTTTCAAACTCCGGGCTACTACTGACAACAATATTCACTAGCAGATGACAAACATTGATGTTTAAAACGAGGTAGCATAAAATAAAAAACAAAAAAAGAAGATTAATTCATCAACTTATCCTACATGTCCACACCCCAACGACTTGAAGAATATCAAAATAAATCTTGTCATTGTGAAAATGAGAAAAGGAAGAATCATCAGTGACAAAAATGTTAGTGTGGAAATAAAAAAAGGCTTGAGTTTAAACACGTATCAGATATGCACCTATTCTACTACTACCAGTAAATTAGGCCAACCTATATTCCTACGGCTCGAGTGTATGAATTATTAACCAAGGAATAAGTTGAATAATTTTATATTATCAAGTTTGCAAAGGTATTTTTTGATACAAAAAATAACGAAAAAGTGGATCTTTTGGCGAACGAGGCAGTGTCAGACAGAATTTGTCTAAATATTCTTCCTCTATTTACAGATTCCATTAGAATAGCAAAGCAATATTGCTTAGATGTATTGAATGAATGCTTCAACCAGAGGTCAACAGAAAAGGGTATTTGGTACAAGATCATCCAACCACAACTCCCAATGTATAATTGGATTGACCAAAACAGGCTTAGTAAATGTGAATTAGTTATGGCACTTAGACTCCGTCCCGGACACATTCCATCAAAGAAGAGGTTTTTTGATGAAAAAGGTTACTTCACCCAACTGTTTCAACATGTTTTGATGGAGTGTATCCGACATGAGACTGCGATTGCATTTACTTAGTTTTAATAAATACAATGTTGGAGAGTGTGATGCCAGTCTAGCCTATCCTTTAAGAATACTGTACAAACTGGCATTATTCGCTCTAAGTTCATGTCAGTTTTAAGTTAAACCTAAGATTCTGGTGATATTACAGGGCGACGTTATCGCTTAGCGATAAAGCCCTTAAAATAAGAAAAAAAAAACAAAAAAACACCGAAATTATTTTAATTTTTGATCCTGGATGATCATTCGGTATCCTTTTTGTTTTTTTTTTCCTTATTTTCCAGCTTGATAGACTCGTTCTCCAAGATATCTTGCAAGGATCCTTAAGGGCAGTACTCCATCAGGAGACAGCAATGTGGAGGATCCACACAGGCTCCATAGAATCTTGCTACATGATCGTGCTCTAGATCTTTCATCTTCTTCAGTTCGAGAAGGAGAGGTCTAGTCAGGTCTATGCGCTGTTAGTCTACTTTCTTAATGGCAACTGGACAGCCTTTGTGGAACCCACATGGTGCGTATACTTGTCGGACTCCCCGCCAAACATGTTGCTTCGTCTGAAATTGTTGTCTGAAACAACAACAAAAAATAACTATTGTGAATAACTTTTTATTTTATTTCAATAAAACAGTTTAATATTTAATTCATAATTAAGACCCAGTTCGTCTAGATGAAGAGTTAAATCGTTTAAAAGTTGCATTTTTAGTTGAAAATTGTATCATATTTTTAGCTTTATTCTAATACTTATAAATCATTTTTCTTTCTTGTATATTTGTATGCCAAGAAGGCCAAACATGACGGATTTTATTTTCTTATTGTGAATAACCTGCTTGCTTTGTGTATACTCGTGTTTCGACATAAATGGCTTGAATCTTGAACAAAAAAAAAAAGAACCTCTCAAACTAGTATCTCCTCAAGCTATCCCGCTCATAAGATCTTTTAGCGTTCACTAAGAGTTCATCGAATATTAACGTTCCTCAATAAGGGTGAAGTTCGAACAAATCACTAAACACTTGACATTTATAACTTTAGCAACTTTGCTCGCCGCAAACTGAAAGGTCAATCAAGAATCAATTTGAGTCTATCCTCTACTATTCAGAAGTGTAATAAGTTTTAAAGAAAGATAGTGGTTTTGAAGTGGTCAATCAATATGAGAGTGGGTTTATTTCGGTTACATTCTATATGTAGGTATTCTATGTCTTTAGTATACGGCTTTAAAAGCTTTTTTTTCCGAGTGGGGTAATCATCGAATGACTTCCGCTCTGGGTGGAACGGAAGAAAGTGTCGGACTTCTAGTGACTAAAAACCCACCCTGTTCCTTCAGTTGCCCTTAAGTTCCGGGGCCATGGTATCTCTACTAATTCTTTTGTCATCAAAGTCAACAACCAACGCATTAATTAATGTGACTATGCGTAAGCGGAGTGCATCCCTAGTGCGCCGAGTGTGGACTAGCTCCAACACTATTTTGAAAATGATAGCAGGTAGGCTAAACTGGCCCTATATACGACATTGTTGTGGGAGACATTTCGCGTGTGGGGTGGAATAGCTTATCTGTTTTTCTTTGATTACATTGTAGTTTTTATTTATTTATTATTTTGTGTGGATGTTTAAGGTAATTTATAATGTAATGTAAATGTCTTTAATGTATTTAGTCTATATGGGACTTTTGAATCCTGAATTAAACGTATTTTATTTTATCATCATATTGAACTTGGCTCCCATTTCACATTTATGTTTTTGATAGGATTTGTTTGTCAACACCCGGTCATAAATATTGCAGTATAGTTGGCCGCCAGAGTTATAGCTGTAGCAATAGGAAAGCTTAGGTCTGCCTTTACATGCTTACATTATTCAACCAATGTATCGAAACGCTTTGTCATGTTTCAATACTTTTACTAATTTAAAGACAGGCAATAACAATAAGATGTAGACCACACTTACCACAGCACTGGGATATACAACGTGTAATTTAAAGAGTATATATACACCGTTAAATTTTGATCGTTTGAATCCTTTGCACCTGTGGTTTTACTTACAAAATACTATTTATTAAAAGCTTATACAGCAATGCAACTCTTAAGAGCCCTCTCTTGGATTTGAGCGTTTTACTGGACTTTTGATGTGTGATTACGGTTTAGATATAGCCACAAATAAAATAAAAAATATGTCCAAGCAAGTTTGATTCTTTTTCTTGGGAGTGCTTTAAATACATTTTTCAATTTGTTTACATAAATCAGTAAAAACCTTGTCTCTGCAAAGGATGTTTCATAAAATTTTACTTTAGAGCTTCATTTGATGCTATGTTACATCGAAGATATAATATAATTTAATCATTTATAAAAACGTTTAAAGTACAAGTATATCCTCTACTTTGGAGTGCTTTAATTAACTTTTTATGTTTCATACAGTAATACACCAAAAATAATTCCAAAAAACAGAGAGTTACTGATAATTTTTCGTCCGAAATTATATTTTTTATCTATGAATATATAATCCAAATTCAATCAAAAAGTAACTATTAACTAAGTTCACATTGTTACCTTGCTTGAAAAAAAAAATAGTGTATTTAAATGTAAAATAATATTTTTAAACAATTTTTGTATGCAGTGATAAAATCAATATAAATCTCGGAACATACGGTCTGTAGCTTTAGTACAGCCAAATATTCAGCACACACAGTGATGTGGTGCTAGGTCTCGACCAGATGGATGCGATGGACTGATCCAATGGATTCCCAACGCACAAACCACACTAGGCCTCGATCCCTCAAATTAGGTTTTTTCAACGCCAATGGCATTTTCAACCAACGCGCCGAAATAACTAAATTCCTCCGCGACCACCAATTAGACGTCCTCCTTATACAGGAGACCCTTTTGAAACCCCACCGCGCTGATCCCAAAATTGCGAATTACCGTCTAGTTCGCAATGACAGAACACGTTGCCACGGCGGCGGTACCCTTATTTATTATAGAAAGGAGTTATACTGCATCCCTCTGACCCCACCCGCGCCTCTCTCTCACCTAGAGTACTCTGCCTGTCGACTAGGCATGACTGGTCATCCTCCGATAACCATCATCTCTGCCTATCATCCCCCACCATCGGTCGCGTCTCTTGCTTCAGACGATCCTATCGCGCTCACCAGCGATCTCACGACTCTCTTCGGCCTGAGTGACTCCGTCTTACTAGCGGGCGATCTCAACGCCAAACACCCCGCTTGGAACAGCAACACGACAAATGCCAGAGGCAGAATCGTGTATAACCTAGGCGCGACCCTAAACTACGACGTCATCGCTCCGATGACTCCCACCCACTACCCACACGACCCCAACCATAACCCCGATGTCCTCGATGTGGCGCTCCTAAAGAATGTAAACCTCCGTTTACACTCCATAGAAGCGCTTCACGAGCTCAACTCGGATCACCGTCCTGTTATCCTACACCTAGGTTCCCGCTCGGGTAACCATGATCCTACCCAACCTCCCACGACCCAATTGATCACCGACTGGAGGAAAGTAAGTGAAAAACTGAAATCCACCACGTCGCCTCAATTGGACACCATTCCTGACCACATAGTCTCAGTCGCTGACACGACGGCGGCGATCGACTCGCTTACAAATCACGTACAATCCGTCCTGAACGATTGTTCAAGGGAAGTTCCTGTAGTGGAAGACCACCGCTGGAAACTCCCGGACGATGTACGGAATCTGATAACCGAGAAGAACGCAGCCATCCGTGCGTACAGCGCTTTTCCCTGCGCCGCAAACAAAGCTCACATGCGCAACTTACAGCGTGCTGTAAGGAAACGCATTACCGAGCAGCGTAATGCGAGCTGGGACAAGATGCTGAGCGAACTTGAGCCCACCCATCTTGCCTTCTGGCAGCTTCAGAGGAAGTTACGATCCACTGAAGAGGCCACAATGCCTCCTCTCATTCGTCCCGATAAGAGTGTCGCCTTCGATAACTCTGAAAAAGCAGAATGCCTAGCCGACAGCCTAGAGTCCCAGTGTTCTCCCAGCTCTCAACCAGTAGACCAAGCCCACCTCGATATGGTGAACGCCGAAGTCGAACGTAGAACTTCCCTTCCGCCCGTCGAAGATCCCAATAATCCACTGGCCCCCATCACTCCTGATGAGGTCCAGGATATCATTAAAAGTCTCCAACCGCGAAAAGCCCCTGGCTCCGACGGCATCACCAATAGGGTTTTCAAACTTTTCCCCGCCCAGCTTATAGTGCTAATGACTGCCATCTTCAATGGTGCATTGAGCAATAATATGTTCCCCGCAACCTGGAAACAGGCCACCGTCATAGGTATTCCCAAACCAGGCAAGCCCAAGTCTGACCCGTCTAGCTACCGTCCCATTAGCTTACTCAAAGTCCTTGGTAAAATCTATGAAAGGCTTATATATAAGCGGCTCAAAGATTTTGCCGAAGCAAAGAGTCTTATACCCAATGAGCAGTTTGGATTTAGAACCGAACACTCATGTATCCAACAAGTCCACCGCATCATAGAACACGTCAGCGCCGGCTTCCAACGGGGCGCAATAACGGGAGCCTTATTCTTCGACATAGCGAAAGCGTTCGACAAAGTCTGGCACAATGGCTTAATCTATAAGCTATACCAACTCGGCGTGCCTGACCGTCTCGTGCTCATCCTACGGGACTTTTTATCGAATCGCACCTTTCGTTACCGAATTGAGGGGGAGCTTTCCTCCCCCCATCCCATTCGCGCAGGAGTTCCTCAAGGCTCCGTACTATCCCCCCTCGTTTTCACGCTATTCACTAGCGATATCCCCAAGCATAAAAATACTCAGCTAGCCCTATTTGCCGACGATACGGCTATCTATTATACCGGTCTTAAACCCGATGCCATCGCTCGCACACTCCAAACTTCCGCAAACACTCTGGCCAAGTGGTTCCGGAAATGGAGAATCGAAGTCAATCCAGACAAAAGACAGGCAGTCCTCTTTTCTAAGCCGCGGATAAACCCACCCTCCCCCCGTCCGATTACCATGTACGGCAAGCCGATCCCCTGGGAAAAGCAAGCCAAATACTTAGGCGTGGTCCTCGATAAACACCTTTCCTTCGCTGAGCACATAAAGCAGGCACGTTCGCGCGCCGCTTTCGCTCTAGGTAGGCTCCACTTCATTCTTAGCTCCCGCAGCAAGTTATCACTCAGGTGCAAGCTGCGTATTTTCACCGCGGTCATCCGTCCCATCATGACCTACGCCTGCGTTGTTTTCGCACACGCAAAGCCCTACCTCCTCCACAAGATGCAGACCCTTCAAAACCGATTCCTCCGTAGAGTCACGGGAGCCCCCTTTTATGTTAGAAATGAGCTTCTTCACGTAGACCTCAAGATGCCCACCATCCAGCAGTTCATGAAACGTGTCTCCAAGCGTTTCTTTGATACTGCAATCCAACATAGGAATCCCCTTATCGTATCGGCCGCCCAATACGAACCCTCGCGTATCTCTAAGATTCGCCGACCAAGGCATACCCTTGTCACTCCCGATGACGCAATCACCCTGCTCCAAGAGAGCCGTAGGGAAACAAGTACAGTGGCACACAAAAACAAAAACCGACCGTCCTTCCGTCCTCCCCGCCGAGGCCCGCCGCGACGTCCCCGTAATAGTCCGCCCCGACCCTTGCCAGAGCCAGCCCGCGACGCTGAGCCAGTAGCTTTAAATTCCCTTATTAATAATAAAAATGATATGATCCAGCCTGTCCCTAGCTGCCCTCCCACTGCGACGCCCTAAGCCGAGGTCCGTACCCCACAGGGGGTGCCCTTAGCGTGTAGTCGCCTAGTTTGTAAGTTTTCTAATAAGCCCTGGCTGGAGGCTTTAATTAATTTATTAATTAAGGCAACCACAGGCAAGCCCGGTTAAGCAGCCGACAACCTCAGAGGTTGACCTGCGAGATGCCACACAAAAAAAAAAAATATCTGTAGCTTTAGTCCGCGCCAAGCGCTCACAGAGGGACATATCGCTCGCTGTTGCAACTTTGTGTGCTACGCGATCTCGTCAATCCGCCAAGAATATAGTGCAACCAACACTTTTTGATACAAGTGAGTTTTTTATTAGAAAATAGCAAGTGATAAGGTAAAACTCGCAAAATGCATGAAATGAGTAGTAGCGCCACGAGCACGACCGACCGCGACGTACCTACAGTGTGCGATCAAGTTAAAAGTTATTGACTCGCTCAGCTGATGTTCACGTAAACGATTAAATTATTACAAATTTACCTACATATTTTTACGGACCGACATAACTGCTTTGTGCCTAGGACATACCTAATAAAATAATTATGCTAAAATCGGTAGGTACCTACATTTAAAAAATAAATAGTTCTAATTAGGTACATGATTTAAAAAAGTTCTGTTACATACCTAAATCATCTTTGTATTTTTATTCATTTAACACTTAGCGACAGGTAAAAAGTGTTCATAAAAATTCGTAGGTAAGTACCTAATCAAAATTATTTACAATCATTTAAAAAGAGTTCTGTTATAAACCTAATAATTAATCACCTCTGAATCATCATTAGTTAGACTTCACGATATCGTAATAATTGTTCAAACTGCATACCATTCCTTTGGATACCTAATCTTGCACGTTTAATTAAATTGTCTTTGTCACTTTTTAAACATCGAATGCGTCCTGTATTGCACTTTTCATTTGTTCACGAGTTTGATGCTCGTTTCTGTACACTAATCGCTTCACTTAATTCCAGAAATAAAAACCCAGATGTAAAATTGCACCATGGCAACGAACTCCAGGCTGGAGTACGCGTAATTCCGAGACGCCATTATTTTCGCGCGACAACACACCGATGGCGTCTTAGAGAAACTGATTTTTTATGTTATGACGTGTCACTCCTGCGCTGCCCTTAGCGCGCGGGGTGCGTGGGGCGGCGGGGTGCGCGGGGCGCGCGCCTTTCGTATTGCCAATCAAATGGGGTTTGGGGGCGGGGTTTGGTCTAGGATTGGATATTTTTTGTGAGTCCACGTGGACTAGGCGAACGCATAATTGTTGTTATAATCGAATGATGTCTACTAATGATTCGCATTATTTATTCACTCAGGCGTAAATTAATTCGAGTTATTGAAAAAAAAAGTTTTTATTTTTTATTTTATCTTTACAGATCGATAGTGTTTCATGGACCCGTTCGACCCTCCACGGATTTAAAACGGTCAACATTTAACCGTGTATACCAAGCGCACGGCTTCTTTGGATGATAACAAACGATATGGCGAGGGTTTTGTAATCCTATGTCTACATGTGTGGAGCTTATTAGAAATTTCAATAGGTACATTGATACCAGAGACCGAATTTTTCAAATTAAGAAGAACGAAGAGAATTATCAGTTTATTGGCAAGTGACGCGGAAAGTGATGACCCTCATAGTGCTGTGACACGTTTGTTATTACTGGTATTCAAGAAACATATGAAACCAATAATTTGGGGTCAATTCTGTGAGTCACTTATTTTGAGCTGAAACTTTGCATAGAGACTCCATACCAGATCTTGTCTTCAGTCCTTTTGGAAAGATATGGGGTTTCCGTTACACGTTGTATATCTTCGCGCCAAAGAGAGCAAACTCCCGCGTAATCGACCACCCGGCTGCAGCACATCACTCCAACTGACTCGCCAAGTCATCATAGCAATCTCTACTTCCAGCTTGTAGTGCCTGGTCAAACACTGATAATATAATATGAATAAAGGTTTGCAAGAAATCATGATACCTCCATGCCTCGGAACGCACGTTCAGCCGTTGGTCCCAGCTTTTAGTAGTTGTACATCTTTGTCAGTCTTTACGGGTATTCTGAAGCCAGAAAATCTGACACTAGACTTGCCATGGGGTATCGTGTTACTCAGCTACTGGGTTGTTGAGATCAGATAGGTAGTCCCTCCATATAGGTAAAAGGTAAACGAATTTTGACCACTGGCTCCTTTAGTTGAGGTATTCCTCGAAGCGCTACCATTTTGAAGCGCACTTAATGAAGCACTCCTTTTTTATTCCTCGGAGCGCTCATTTTAGTAGCGCTCCCGATATCATGTTATCGGAAAAGGAGCGCTCCGAGGAATAAAAAAGGAGCGCTTCATAAGGTGCGCTTCAAAATGGTAGCGCTTCGAGGAATACCTCCCTTAGTTAATTTATGGATGGTAGTAGTCTTCAGTTCGCTTTGCATTGGTACGCAAGAATCTTACTGTCGTTTTTTAGAAGTTTCAAAATGAACTTAAAACTTAATTATAATTAACTTTGAAAATTAAAAGTAATTTTACGTTAAATATGTGAATATCAAAACAATAATTATATCCTATATTTCAGGCATGAACTAACCGCTGCGCGAAGTAAAGAGAACATTTTCACAATCTCTATTTTACAGTAGTATAGAAACGCGGAAAAGCCGTTGTTAAATACCTGTATATGAACACGGAGAGAATTGCCAACACGACGACTACTGAGCTGAGGATTATTCTCAGAATCGCATACACAGGTAACGCTGAAACAAACATATTTAATTAGTATTCTAGCCATTGTTGTCGTGCATGTTTAATATAGTCACAATGTATGTAAAGGTGATTTAAAGTCGATGGACATTAACAGCATTATCAATTTATTCGAACATCATTAGGATTATCCAGCGCGGTGCCCGTATCAAGTCCCGAAAAGGGTCCGTAGCAAGCTCTAAATATTTAGGATATAAGTTCGTAGAATCGTACACTGCTCTGTAAAAAAATAACTTAACTTATTGCGCTTTATGTGTTTCTATTATCACATATTGCATTGCCTGTTGGGGCGGAATTTCTAAAACCACCCTGAGACCTTTGGAAGTAGCTTATAGAGCAATTCTAAACATATTTAGTCTATATCGAGATTGTAACGAACTAAATGTAAGACAACTATTTATAATGAAAACTTTAGTCAAACAGCACCAAAAACCCCTTTTATTCCCATAACTAAGCGACCTTAGGACTTCATTTGCACTGATCCTCCGATAACCTTCATCTTTACAAAAAAAATAATTTATTACCTTGGTCCTACCCTCTACAACAAAATCAACTCTTCTTTACCGGTATATGAACTGCCTTTACCTCAATTTAAAACAATTATTCGTTCATTTCTCCTAGGCAAATCATATGACGAGACAGAAGAATTTATGTCAAGTTCATACCTACATAAAATAAAAATTTAAGCATTGTCTAAAATCTAAATTGTTAGTATTGTTGCTGTATTTTTTATACACTCCTACCGCACAACTTTACACAATACATGCATTACATACCACACACATAAACATGCAGTACACACATAAAAACACGCACGAATACACAATACACACATATATTTAAGACACTTGTACAAATTAAGATTAAGATTTTATTTTATTAATTGTAAAAGATATTAAAAGATAGATAGATATTATTCCTTAATTGATTTGTTAGAAAATCAATTATATTCAATAATGGGGCGGGCACTGCTTCTCCTAAACACAGGCTGTATCGCAGCTTACCTAGGAAAGCAGAACCACACCCCCAGATTTGTAAAATATTATAAGTACTACTAGTTCACGTTTTAGATCTAGTACCCATTAGTGTATTACAAATATCTTTTTTGAAATAAATTATTATTTATTATAATATATTACCTAAAACCGCTGTAAAAACAAATTTATGTTATAAATTAAAAGTCCTTATTTTTTTTCTTTCACCTCTGCTTTTGACTACTACATTTGTTCGGTCCGACGTGAAACAGAACGCACCCTTTTGACATAAAGAATTTGACACTTGACATTATTTGACTTGACAGAGAGACTTTGGTTCCGTTGTTGGAAAAAATGCCGGTCATCGGGCCCTCTTGAGCTAAATATAATTGGTAAAATATGGTTGGATTCGCCTGTTGAGACCGATAATTGGGTCGCGAATTATCAAATTGTTGAAGTGTATTCCCCATTTGCCGAAAACCCCGGGATATTGTTGAATCATACGCCGCCTTGTCGTCGGTCGGGCTGGCACGCGGAATCGGATTGGATCTCACGAGATATGAACAGATTAATTGTGAACAGTGTTTGGTTGAACTTTGTAATTCCAAATTGATTAGAATACAGTGATATTTCTTGGAACACATCGCCTTATTGCCTACCACGCGTAGCGCGCGCTTGCTGGAAACGAGTTAGGTGTGATGCTGGTCAGGACCGCGCCATCTGGAGATCGACGCCTTGTGACCGTCCTAGAACCCGTAACTTACATCACACGTTACAATTACTCACCTCATATCACATACATACACACTTTGGACGTGATCAAACAGATCCGGGTTGCCGTCTACAGCTCAGGTGAGTGTTATTTGTAATTTTTGGATCAAATGGTTGTAGGCCGAAGCCTAGTAGAGGTAGGCCATTGTGTAACCTTGTTTATTGAAAGCAACGGGTAGTCTCCACGTATCGTGGAAAAGTTCCGGACACGTCCAGTTACCGTTGGCTGGCCTATTGCAGTCCTGAACAACATTATAAGTAAATTTAAAACGAGCCTGGTTAGATGCCATAATATGGTATAGATATTAACATTAATGTATATATATAGTATATATGTAATCCGTCATTGTATACAATTCCTAGTAAATGTACATAATTCCTAAAATCGTACGGAAATGTGTGAAATAAATTATATTAGACATATTTCCTAGGAAATCTATACATCTCTTAAATAGCAATCGGACATGTAATACATTGACAATGGGTACGCGGGGATAACGCAAGATTAATTACTAGTAAACCCTAAAATATTTTATATTAACGATGACTGTTACCTGGACGGCCTTCTTTACATATAGTTTAATAAAAAATATAGAAAGACTTTTATATTATCGCAGTAGTAAGTCCCCTCTTTGAGGATTGGCTATAGAGACGACTAGCGTCTTCACCTTCCCCCTGACGCAGATGATTACCAGACATGGCTGTTTCGGGAGGTACCTGTCTCAGATTCAACGGACGCCCGGGTGTCGTCATTATGGGTACCATCCGGAGGACACAGTGGAGCATACAGTAGAGGTGTGCCCCGTTTGGGCAGAACTCCACCGTGTCCTCGTAGGGGCGATAGGCGGCGACCTCTCGCTCCCGGCCCTGGTTCAATCCATGGTACAGAGCGAGGAGGCATGGGAAGCAGTCACCTCGTTCTGTGAAGCAGTTATGCAAGCAAATAAGGTGACGGGACGCGCGAGGGAGAGGCAGGTCTCAGGGCCTTCACAGCCCTTGCGCCCCAGCCACCGCGGGAGACGCCCCGGGTGTCGGGGATCACGAGCTGATCTCCAGCCACCGTAGATGCGGGCCTGCAGACGGCGAGCAGGGGTAGCTCACCGTGCGGCAAGGACCAAGCAGCATTGACGGGGCCCGAAAGAGCCATTGCCTCACGAGGTTGTTAAGATATTCTAACGAGATACCGCGGCCCAGCCGGAATGCAAGGGGAACAGAAGGAGCAGGGTTTGTAGTCAGTAGAAGTCTGACACTCCTTTCGCGACATTTTTTCCCACCCAGAAAAAAAGGTACCTAGTTTTTGTGCTAGATGGGCTTTAAAAATTAATAATTGGTTAATTTTTAAAGCTCAATTAGTAAAAAGCCATACGAATATATTATATATAGGTATTACCTAAGCAAAGTGTTTCATTTATTTTGTTCACAGAAAGCATTAATTTATACATTTCCTAATACGATATCGGCTGTTATACAAATCCTAGGAAATACATACCTTTCCCAGGATATGTGTGAATTAAATAATCCTTGAAACAATATTTTATACTTTTCCTAAATAGCTTCAGAATTGTATACATTTGCTATGAATTGTATATAATTCCTAGGTTTTATACATTTCCGGTAACATAGATACTATATAAGAGTTTGTATGTAGGTACGTATATACATAATATATACTCTTTTGCTAATTTAAAAATTAAAATCTACAATTTAAAGAATAAGTATTTTAAGTACCTGGTTCACTATACCTACCAACTTTATAACAATACATCTATTAGTATCATAAAACACCTTAGACTATCACTAAAGAAATTCGTTCAAGAATTTATTATGTCATTTCTCCCTAAAGTAGTAATAAGAAGAGACGTAATAAATCTGATAAAAGTTAATTTCACGCCAAAATAAACACGACTGTGCTAGATCCGATAATTTAATGTGCCTGTTAAATGTACTTGCTTTCTTTTATAGTACACTAGCGGGTTCTTGACTGTGACATTTTAGAACAAGGACAATTATTGGTCATTTTGCAATTTCTTCATCCACACGACTCAGTCAGTACAATGAAAGTGTTGATGTCATTAAATAATCCCCACTAGTTTATTATTATTTTAAATGCAATAGTAGGTCTGTCTGTAACACTTTCACGTTTAAAACACTTAACCGACGTTGATGAAACTTGGTACAGAGATAGATTCTCCAAAGAAGTACATAAGCAACTTGTTATTTCCCAGTCCTTTCTATGAGTAATACAAACAATGCCCTCTACGATATACATAGATATGTATGGCCCGTTCTACCTACTTATTATTTATTAATTAGAGAAATAAAATTCTTTTTTTTTATGTTGTATGTTAAACCTATAAACGTTGTTCATATTTCGATAGACTGATTGACCACTTAGTGATTCAAAAATATTTTATTTCACATAGGCACGTTATATTACAGACAGACAGGCCCGTTGGTATAGTGGTCAGTGGCCCTGGCTGCTATGCGCAAGGTCGTGGGTTCGATTCCCACCTAGGACAAATGTTTGTGTGATGAGCACGGTCATTTGTTCTTTGTCTGGGTGTAATTTATCTATAATATGTATGTATTTAGAAATATATATGTATGTTTATCAGTTGTCTAGTACCCATACCACAAGCTCTGCTTAGTCTGGGACTAGATGGCGTTGTGTGAAAAAAGTTGTGGAATATTATATTATTATATTATTAGTGTTCATGTAACACTAATATAACATCAGAAGCTGGTCGAGAAGAACTGGATAGAAACTTCTCCGTTACTCTTTTGAAAACATAATTGATTATTACAATCTTAATAATTACAGTTTTCAGAAAGAATGACTCGACAGAATCTACAGTTGTCTCATATTTGCACAATAAGGTAGTTTCCTAAAATATTTTATTTAGTCCGTCACGTAGTTTAACAAAAAGCATTGCACATTTTTTTTTCACATAATTGAAAAATTAAGACGATACAATGAGTTGAAATTTCGCGTGATGTCATACTCCGGTATAATTCTTAGCACTGTGTGACGTAAGCAGCTTTGTGAATTTTTCCAGTCCGGGCCAGTGGTCCAACTTGTTCGAACATGGGTCTTTACTAGGGGCAGTTGTCCAACTTTTAAAATAGTTGGACCACAGCACCTTTTAAGAGTTCCGTGGTCCAATTCATGTTAAAAATACTTGCCAACTCTAAAAACCTCAACTGCACATAAAGATATGTGTGTATGGTACCTACTGGTTTACGGTTATATTGAACCTCTTTGCAGTAAATAGGTAGGTACTGACTGGTTGTTATCAATTATAATTTGTCATTTTGCATTTGTCATAATTGTGTCAATTTGTGTCAGTTAAGTTTTTATACTTTGACAAAGTCAGTAAAGTTTGTCAAAGTGTAACAAATACTTTGACACAGACTGATTGAAATATAATCGTACAGAAAATTATCTAATAATTATAAATATTTATTTATATTTTACATTTCAGAAAGCTCTTATGCAAAACTAAGTCGTTAATGTCGTAATTAATGCAAAAAATGTTACAATTTTACGTCTATTAAATGTTTTAGAAAATGTTACAACTTTATCAAGCGAAATCGCACACAAACGACGTATGGTTCAAATTGAGAATGATGATTATATACGAGAAATTCAGCTACAACTGATTTCAGGTGATATAACTGTAGGTCATGCTTTAGATTTTTGTTGAATGTTGTAAACATTGTAAAAAAAATTAAGTTTAAAAATTAGTCACCCGACATTATTTTGATATTTTACTGCAGAGTTCAATATAACTGTAAACCAGTATGTATTATACACACATAAAGATGCAGTTGAGGGTTTTATAGTTGGCAAGTTGTTTTATTAAATTAATTAGACCACGGAACTCTCAAAAGGTGCTGTGGTCCAACTATTTTTAAAGTTTATTTAAAGTGGTCCAACTAGTTGACAGAGCAGTTGGATCACTGCCCCGAAATGAATTTTTCTTGACTTTATAAGGCAAAAAATACGTGACCAATATTTTTTGAAAATCTACCTAATGGACCAAATAAAATAATTATTTTGTAACACAGGAATCTACCGTATTATCATTTACTTAGCCCTTTTCCCAATTAAGTTGGGATCGGCTTCTAGTCTAACAGGATCCAACTATAATGATAAAATAGAAGCCATATTGAAGATAAAAATGAATAGTTTCTTTTTTAATAAATACTACCAGAAATTTGGGTCGAATTCACATTACTAGCAATCTCGTTAACCCCCCCATCTAAGCTAAATATGTTTGTATCTGGAGTGGGTTCACGGCAATAGTATAATGGGTGGGATTCGAACCCGTGACTTTTCGTTCACAAGTCCAACACCTTAGCCATTAGGCTATTGATACTTCTAAAAACTAAAAACACGTTTTTATATATTGCACTAAAAATCCAAAAAATTAGTCCAAACTCGATATGTTTACTAGTAGGCAGTCCAAGATTCCATCAGCCACCTCCTAATTCCAACATCAGACAAGCTTGACGGTATCATAATATTGTATTGTGATCTAATCTACATAATATAATTGCCAAGTTTCATAATGATACAACAATTAGAAGTGCGTATCATTCAGATTCTTAGATATTATTACATAGTAGTTTGTTACAGCCTAACTTATAAAAGCGTGTTAAAAAGAGAACTAACTTACTCATGACTACCTGCCTCGTACTATCTGCAACGTGTAATTTAAAGAGTATATCGTCCCCGTAGAGCGAAAAGTCATCAAGTCGAAAAATCATGTTTTGAGATAATGAATTTTAAAGTTTTTAAAAATAAGATTCCTAATAACTTTGGCTAGCCATTACATATCTTTATGTTTTTAGTTGTTATTTGAAGGAAAAAAAAACAAAGTTTATATAATAAGCGCTATAATGCATAAAAATCTTTGTATAATTAAGCAAAAACTAAAAACATCAAACTAGTTAATTATTCTTTAGACAATCTGTGACTTAGTTTTGACTTAGTTAATTGTCGACCGCAGTTAGTGATTTTTCACTTAGTTTCAAATTATTATGAAGAAAAATAACCCGAGTTAAGTAAAATGGAACTAACTGTTACACATACCAAATGTGTTTTTTAAATATTACCCATCTAAAGTTTGGAAGCTTGTATGGTAAGTTTTGTTTTAAATATGACATGAATAATGTA
The DNA here is from genome assembly GCA_943138885.2 of Tholera decimalis. Lineage (NCBI taxonomy): Eukaryota > Metazoa > Arthropoda > Insecta > Lepidoptera > Noctuidae > Tholera > Tholera decimalis. Next base: position 13,814,071 of record OW964569.2, read on the forward strand.
ATCAAACTATTGTAATAAATTTACTTAGTGTTTATTAAAAGAAATAATGCAAAAAAATCAACAGAACACTATCAGTTTTTAACAAAAACAAAAAAGTGCAACAACCTGATGCGCACAAACAGAAAAAATATAAAAAATGTATTAAAAGAAGGAAATTAGAATTTAGTCCACTATTTCTTCTTCTCCCGCCTCTAGCTGGCTACGTCTGGCTCCAATATTCGATCAATTACATCTTTGTTTATTGGTAAAGATTGATACCACAAGTGGATCTCTTTTTTTTCTTTTTTTTATCACGGATGAGCCCGCTCTTAACCTCGATCTCGCCTGATGGTAAGCGATAGATGAGGTCTACGATGTGACTAACGAGCCCAGAAGATGCCTATTTACTATTGCTTTAAAGGCTGAAAGGTCATAAGTGGCAGGGAACACAGAAGCCGGCAGAGAATTCCACAACATGGCTGTCCATACAATAAATGTGGAGGAGAAGCGCTTGGTTCGACAAGACGGTATATCAACCAAGTGTGGATGGTACCCAGCCGTGCGTCTGGTAGACCGGTAGTGAAATGGAGATGGAAGAATCAGGTTATGGAGCTCCTGCGCACACTCCCCGGAGTACAATCTATAGAAAACCGACAGGCAAGCAACGGTTCGCCGATGAGCCAGACTATGAAGCTTGCTCGATAGCACCTCGTCGCCTATAAGCCTTTTAGCCCTGCGCTCGATCGAGTCCAGTGCAGCAAGTTGGTATTTTGCAGAGCCAACCCACAAGGGGCTGCAATACTCCACGGAGGAACGGACCAGTGCTTTATATAGATTCAGAAGCTGACCAGGCGTGAAGTACTGCCTCACCTTGTGTAGGATTCCCAGCTTTTTGCTGCAGCTCTTGTGGGATTATCCCTTTTGCACATAAACTCATAAGATCCTTCTTTTTTTCCTCTGAAATGGGCAGAGGTGAGGGATAACGTAGTGGAATTTTATAATTTTTCAACTCTTGGATATGTTCTTCTATACCTCTTCCATTTGCATCATGCTTTTTCCTCTTTCTAGTAGTAAATGAAGTTTTAGTTGGGCATTCTAATATGTTGAATTCTAGATATTAGCACGATGGTTCCTCAATGTGCTGATATTAAAACTTACCAGGGTATTTTCTCTCAAAACCTAGGCACTTAATTTTCAACCATTTAATTGTATTGCGTTCTGTACCCCACGATCCCAAGGTCTCCACCCCAAACGGCTCGAAAATATAACCTCCAACAAAGTTATTATATTTCCGCCACTTGAGGTTCTCAGCGGCTGCAGCAGCTGGGATGTTTTTTTTTCCACTTGCTAGGATCGCTTTTTTTCCTACGCGTAGGTTTTGGTTTGATTGGTTGAAGTGACAGCGTTTGGAAATGTCTGTTCAGTAGAATCTTGACTGTCTACAGTGACATTACCAGTTGAATTTGAGTTAAAAGATGGAGAAGTTGTTTTTTGAGGTATTGAATGTTGTTAATTCCTTGATTGAATATTTCCATTGTTGATGTGAATATTTTGAGAACATTTCCTTAAATAGCCCCTTACTATATGATGTACTTGCTTCACTATTGCTGTCACTAGAAGATTTTGCAACATACACTCGTCTTTTATTTTAGCGACGTCTATCCTCTTCACTGTCTGGGAACAGTGGGAACCATAAAATACTTGAATCTGAGAATACTTGACGAGAAGAAAAACTTAACTCTTCAATATCGCTTATCTCCGAGTGTGGACTTTCACGAGACTTTTGGGCTGCAATGCTGTTTTGATGTATTTCACATGAAATATTTTCTTCGTTGTAGCAAATTCTCAAAGGAAATAACATCATTAGTGGTGTCATCTAACATTGAAGCATCAACATAACATCAATTTAATTGGCGACATGCACGCCTGTGCGCACATGCCTACCAGCCCAGTGCCTGACAAATGGCCCATCTATTTTGTCCGCCAGTGTAACTAGAATGTTGTTGGGGCTACCCCTGAATCGCTGCAGCGCAGATGCACATCGCTTGCGCATAACAGCATAAAAGTCATCTACTCTCGCTTCAGCAAACATGCCCGACGCGCTGCAAAACCGAGGTAGCCCCAACAAAACCCTCAGCGTATTATTATATTGAACGCGCAGAGCGCTGTAGGCCTTTTGCGTATACCTGATTCACAGGCTGCACGAGTAAAACGATTGACAATAGGCTCGGAATAGAGTCAGTTTTACCTCTTTAGTACACCGTGCAAACCTGCGCGCAAGCATATTGCACATCTAGCCGCCAACGCTCTGCGCTCCCTATCTATGTCTTGGTCGTCTACGAGGCAATCCGTGACCACATGACCGAGGTATTTTATGTGAGTGACGAGCTCCAACGGAGTTCCTCGTAACCTTACGGGTGGAATACTTGATGGAGTATTATTGCGCACTTTAAAAACGATTACTTTGCTTTTAGTTTCATTATACCTCAAGCCATGAGCCTCCGCATAACTCTCACAGACGGCCAATAATTTCCTTAAGCCACAGATTGATGGACTGAGCAACACCATGTCATCAGCATAACTTATGTTGTTGATCATTCTTCCATCAATAGAGCATCCGACCATGGTGCCGCTCAACTCACCAACCAGCCGATCCATATATAGGTTAAAAAGACTGGGTGAAGTTAACCCTCCTTGCCTTACGCCACAATCTAGCCTGTAAAACTCAGAATGAGCATCAGCCCACCTGACATAATTCTTTTGATTCTTATACCAATATTGAAATATGTTAATGAACTCTGCAGGTAGCTCGGTATCATCCGATAATTTCTGCCACAAAATGTCATAGTTTACCAGGTCAAAAGCTTTTGACAGGTCCAGAAAGCAGCCATACACTGGTGTCTTCCGGTCAGTGTAGTACTGCACAGTCTGCTTGAGAGTGCAATCCTGTGCGGATTGCACTTTCAGTAGACAAACCGGCTCTAAATCCAAACTGCGCGTCATGTAATTGAACGTGTTTTTTCAACTGTTTCTCAAGCAGACTGTCCAGCACTTTGCCAATGACTGTTCCTAGTGAGATAGGTCTATAATTATTTTTTTCTGATGGATCACCTGTCTTGTTTTTAATTATGGGAACTACTACAGTTTTCAAAAGATTCTCAGGCAGGTAAGAGTGATTAATACAGAAATTGAATAACATAGTGAGCAGTCTGGTCAAATGTACACCGGCGAATTTTAAATGCTCAACACTCAGACCATCATGCCCCGGTGACTTACCTCGCTTCATACATTTTAATGCAACTTTTATTTCCTTAGCCACGAAACGTGCATGTAAATCACCTTCACACAGGGTCCTAGTGCCTCGCACAGATGTATCTGACCCAAGCGGAGCCACCTTAAAATGATTCATAAACATGGTCGCTATGTCACTGCTCTGAGATAGACCATCAACGTTTGTGGGAAGGCTCGGCTGGGGATTCAAAGAGTTAGTTTGCTTCCAAAAAGAACTAAATTTTTTTTCATTATGTAGAGTTGCAATCTTATCCATTTTAATCTGCGTTTTATTGTTTTGACACCACTTCAATTTACTTTTAAATCTTCGTTTCAATAACTTCATGTCATTATAAACCTCCCCAAATATAGGTTTTCCATGCAAAATCCACTTTTGATACCCAAGTCGAGCCTTTGTATGGGCCTCTTTAACATGTCTGTTCCACCCCGTTTGATACCTATGTTTTATTTTTACAAATGATTTATGACTTGAAATAGCAGCCGTTTGTAAAACAGACACAATCTGTTCATACATATAATTAATAAAATGTCTATGATGAGCATTTTTACATATCCTATCACTACATTTAATAAACTGGCTAGGAAAATCAATCTCACGTAATGCTTTTTGACATAAGCCAGAGTAATGTTGTACTTGCTCGGGACTTCTAATTCCCCAAATTACTTTATTTTGCACTACTCTTTTATTGATATGTTTTGGCACTAAAAACTTAAAATTACAAATAATTTGTAAGGGAAAATGGTCAGACCACGAAACATTATTAAGTACATTCACCCTTACAATAGTATTTCTAGTAACGCTTGTTACCAAACAGTGGTCTAACCATCTAACGCACCCGTGCGAGTCACTCAAGTACGTATAAGTGCTAGAGTTTATACCAAGTATGTCTATATCAGCACAAATAAAATTAAAATCTAAACAAAACTGTAATAATTCGTTACAGAATAACTCACTAGGGTGCGCGTTGAAATCTCCCATCACAAACACATTTGCCAAACTGTTACATTCCACAATTGCATTAATTTCAGCCAAACATTCTATATATTCACTTAAGTTATTAGTGTTACACACTGGCATATACACCGAAAAAATAAGAATATCTCGGCTATCAACAACAACCTTAATTGCCGTCAATCTCACATTATTGCACTTTATCACGGATACACTGTCAAACGCACTAGATCTCCACAGCAGAGCAACGCCCCCATACGGTCGGCCACGACATAACTCTGTTGACTCCGTAGCCGAAACACCCGTAGAACCAAAACCGGGACAAATATTACTTAGATACGTCAAGTCATGCGAGAGTAGCCATGTCTCCTGCAGCGCTATGACATCTGATGACTCACATAATTCCCTCACATAGTCAATCGACCGTTTTATTGATCTGCAATTGAAGCTTACAAACTTACATTCTTGTTTTATATTTTTCGCTTGAGAATGAACCATTTGTATGCGTTATTATTCACAGTGCCTCGCGTACTTTTTGTTCTAAACACAAAGTACTGCCTGAAAAATACGCCCTCCGGCCACATGTTATCGTTATTGAATAAATCAATTTTATGTTTTGGAATCAATAACTTATAAGAATCATAGTCCTTAGAGCGTTTCATTTCTATCTTCTCTGGAGCAACGACAACCTGTGTTTTTTCCTTCACGTAACTTGCAATATCTTCCGTGCTTACATCTTTTGATACATTGTATATAAAAAATGGGATCTTCACATCCGCGGCCTTAAATTTCGAAGTAATATCAACGTTAGCAGTTCCTTTTCTTCCGACAAAGTGAGACTGTTTCTTACGTGATTGGACCAGCGTCCATTCCCCTTCATTATTGGGCATATGTTTCTGTGGCGGCTCTTCACTAATCGTGCGTCTAGTTACCGGCGTAATTATAGCATTATGTGTTGTACTTGTTTGTTTGGAAGACAAGGTCGGCTCGCGCCTCTCGCTGTGTATTGCACTAAGTTGTTCGGTGAGCGGGATGGTACCATTATAATTCCCCGTGAGCGTAACCGGTCGCGAACTATGTTCATTTGATAACAAAGTACAGCTGTTAAAGTACAGATATCACACACGCATAGGTTTCATGAAAAAATATATTTTCAGTTTTTTGTTCCATGTATGGGGAGCCCCCCTTTATTTTAATTATGTTTTATTGTTTTTTCATAAAATCGGAAAGCGGTTTACAGAATACATCTACCTACCAAGTTTCACATCTACAGTTCTAACAGTTTCGGAATAAAATGGCTGTGACATACGGACGGACGGACAGACAGACAGACGGACAGACATGTCGAAACTATAAGGGTTCCGTTTTTGCCATTTGGCTACGGAACCCTAAAAACCGACATTACAAGAATAAAACATTTTATTAGTTAAAATTTATAGTGAAATGAGAACAATTTTCAAATTTTAGGGGCAGGTGTTTTTTGGGTATGTTAATAGTTTGAGATTGTGATATTTGTTGGTCATGGATAAAATTTGACGGGATGAAGCTTTCTTCTGCAGAAAGTGATGGTTGCGGATCATCTCTTGAGAAAGATGTTTCATTTTTTGAAAGCTAAATAGTTTTCGTTATTTGGTTGGTAATTTTACTTTTATTTTGTATGGAATCTTCAATGTAACCTTCAGCCACCTTGCTGGATTTCCACCCACCGTGCCTTTTTATAGTGGTTCAGTTAGCCCCAGCATCGGCTAAAAGTGTAGCAGATGTTCTGCGGAAGCAATGACCTGTGTACAATTCCGGGTTTGCTAACTTTAAATAACTTGCGATTTGCTTTATTTTATTTTATTTATTTTATTTTATTATGTTTGGAAAACTTACAGCTAGACAGAGAAAATAACAAGGATTATAAATACAATATGGCCAATTACAAGTTTTCACTAATAACTAGATATACAATATAATAATACAGACAGGTTAGCTGAGATACAGAGAGGAAAAAAAAATATATAAATAAGTACAAATTGTTAAAAAAAAAAAAAAAACTTAAATATTTTCAAAGAAATGCCTACATAGAGTCTTCTTCAACTTAGACACGCTAGTATTAAAGATGTCGATATCAACCTCCTGGCAAGTCGCATTGTACACACGGCTTGACCTAACCATGTACGAGTTTTGCCTATAGTTAGTTCTTGTCGTTGGTGTGTGCAATAAACGGGATGTACGTAAGAACGAACCAGGTACACGCAGCCCAATTTTGCTCAACAACTCAGGGACATCACTGGATCCGTTCGCAATATTAGTTAGTAAGACCAAGTCGGATATTTTTCTACGTTCGTATAACGGGAGAATATGAAATCTTTTGCATCGTTTAAGATAGTTTGGTAGATATGTTCTGGAACGAAATTGAATGTACCTTAAAAACCTCTTTTATATGCCCTCTAATCGACTGATATACAAATTATACTTAGGGTTCCAGATTTGAGAGGCATTGCTTTGGCATACTTCTGATGGTATTTTTTCCAATAACTTGTTTGTAGTATATACGTTGGTGGTACTTCAAAAAAAATCGGTTGGTATTTACATTTTAGGACGAAGATTTCTGTATTTTTGTACGAATTCAGAGAATTCTTGAGGAACTACAAAATATTCGGTCAATTTTAGTTTTTGTGTTCGGTAGTTTAATTACTAACAACTGACCCTGTTGTTCTATGTTCTCTATTGTTATATTTGTCAATTCAATACTTCGGCATGCACCAGTTATACCGAAGATAAGAACCACCTAAAACAAGCGAAATATAAAAATAAGAAGGTATGATTTTTAGGATTGTAAGAATTTAAAAGATAAATGATGAAGTATTACCATTATGTGATTTGTTATTTTAGGTACCTGAACAGCTAAATGTATGTCATCAAGGGCTTCATTTATGAATGTTTTCACGTCTTGCGCTGTAAAAACCTTTGACTTTTTGCTTTTGTGCTCAGCTGATTGTCTTTTTAGAAAAGATGATAATTTTGAAATGTTCTTGATATTGATGTCGTGTTTAGTACTACAGTTGCTTTTAACATTGAATAAATGCACCACTAACTAGATGGCTGCAGCTTTTTTGATAGCTCACTAAAGTATGTTAAGAATACAGTCTCAGATAAAGACTTTACTCGTTTTTCTTTTCGCCACTTCATGAACTCGTAAGTTTTCGAATATCTCTCTTTAGAACTTTCAGGCAAAATATTGTTAATTGCTGCTTCAGCTTCCATTTTCATTGAATCGGGAGTGCAGCTTATATCTTCATCACTTGCAGAACTCAACTTTTACAAATGTTTTACAAATGTTTTTTTTCCTAATTAGCACGTAATTATAAAAAAAAATCCCAAAAACAAACAATATTTAAAGTAAAAGTTTTCTATTCCCACCTTTTTTCATCTTTGTTTTTTAATTTTTTTTTTCAAGAACGAAATTGAGCTTCGCCGTTCGATATTTAAAATTGATGACTACTCATACGAAGACAAGGCTGAATAGCGAAGCGACCTCTTTTGTCATTGGGCTGAATGCATGTCTATTGCCAGTATGATAGTTAGATGTACGCGAACTTTTTGAAAGAGTGAAGAGATTTTTTTAAATTACTTACCGCCCTAGGGCTTTTCTAGCTACATTATTATCCTAGAGCGCTAATTGGTTACCTACAAGCCCCATTTGGGGGTAATAAGGACCTACTTACCGAATATGAGAGTTGTAAAGGTTATTTATTGACCTTACAAAGTCGTAAAAGTACTAAGATTCTAAACTGATATCAGCGTTACCAAGGGGTACTGTGTCCCATATTGATGGACCTCAAAAAGCAGTCAGCACAATTGATGGAGCCCGATCAGGCCAATGCCTACCTACCCAGGGAACGGGAAATTTCGAACGAGAATATGAGAGAATATTATAATAGTGTTATTTTATAAGTCTATTTAAGCTTTCATACAGATACAGAGCATTCATACTTGTCACATTATTCTTATAGACGTATATACAAAAACGTAATATAATATTAATAAGAGCAGCGTCTTTTACAAGTCTAATTGCCTTTGATTCTTAATTTAAACTTATAAATACATTTTATAAGTACATTCAATCTTAGAAGTGACTATACTAAGTCTTTTATTAGACTTCTGTAAAACTAGTGTTTTAAAAGTGTGACTATCTCACCTAAGACTTATTAAAGAGTAGTAGTATTTTAAAAGTCTTACAATTGTCTTAAACAATTCTCTATTAAGGGTTATTTATTTTCCTTGTAGTGTCTGACACGAGAAATTATTATAAAATCAGGTACATTGAATTAACGTTGTAGATTAATTATTTATTTGTACGCAGTCACTTGTGGGATGGCTCAGCCAAATACCAGCTAGCTGCACTTGACTCGATCGAACGCAGAGCTAAAAGGCTCATAGGTGACGAGGTTCTGGCAGGCAAGATTCACAGCCTGGCTCACCGGCGAAACGTTGCTTGCCTGTCTATCTTCTACAGATTGTACTTCGGAGAGTGTGCGCAGGAGCTCCCCGACCTAATCCCTTCATCCCCCTTTTACTATCGGTCTACCAGACGTACCGCAGGATACCATTCACACTTGGTCGATATACCGTCTTGTCGTACTAAGCGCTTTTCTTCAACATTCATTGTGCGCACAGCCAAGGTGTGAAACTCTCTGCCGGCTTCTGTGTTCCCTGCCACATATGATCCGTCAGCCTTTAAAGCAAGAGTGTATAGGTATTTTCTGGGCTCGCTCGTTCGATCGTAGACCTCATCTTACACTTACCATCAGGTGTGATCGAGGTCAAGAGCGGGCTCATTCGGAAAAAAAAAATTACAAAACATTTTTCAGGTGTCATATTCAATTTAGAGGTAAACATATAACCCATATAATAACGGTTTAAACAGTAGCAAAGCAAATATAACTCGTCCGTCGCCCACAACTCGTCAACAAGACCGACTCTCCCCTGGGCCTTTTATTTCTCAAGTCTCGAAATGGTCTTAAATATACGAAGCCTCTATGTAGCCAAATACACTAACATTCATGAACCGTTAACACAACAGATCTGCAATAAAGTATTGCAAAAGCAGTTCTTAATTTAATATAATTTTAAATTGTTACTCGATTAAATCTTATTACGCAAAAGATGCGAAGAGACATTAAACATTTTCTCCACACAAAAATCCTGAAAAAATCGCAAAGCCTTAAAAATTCTTCGTCATTTGCATGTTTAAACAAAGCAATTTAGGTATATGGAAAATAACTTTTAACCCGAAAAAATTAAACACCAGTGACCGGGATAAACTAAATGTCATCAAATATCCACGCGTCCATTTCAACCGATAGCCTCCACAAATGTTGGCAGCCCGCCAAGAACATCAAGGAGGGATCGTTTACACACAACTCATGCATCAGATCATAATCTGATGTAATGGACATGACTAAATCCATAATAACGATGTGTTTAGATATTTACTGATGTTTTGCGAATCAATGTAATCCTGTAACTACTAATTATTATTTTGCCAACTGTGCTTGTGAAAACTGATATCAGTCATGTTATGTAATTTTCAGCTTTAACCGGGCACTTATCTATACTAATATTATAAAGCGGAAAAGTTTGTTTGTTTGTTTGCTTGAACGCGCTAATCTTCGAAAGCGCTGGGTGTATTTGGATGCAATTTGGTATGGAAGTAGCTTGAAACTTGAGGAAGGTTATAGGCTACTTTTTACGCAACTGCTAAAAAGGAGAGTTATGTTTTTACCATGATAAAATTCACGGGAGCGATGCCCCGCATAGTACTAGTCTTAGATAAAAATATTAAATTATTATTATATGTTTTTACCAATCGACATTTTTATACCTACCATTAAAGTATAACTTGATACAAGTAAGCCAACAGTACAATGCACAGCATTGCCGTTATATCTTTTTATTAATCATCAATGTTTGAAAGTCCTTCCAAAGGTTGTCTGGAACATATCGCTTTTAACGATAAGACCGCCATTGTAACCATGGAATTAAAAAATAATGTTAAATAGATGTGTTTAAATTTTGGTGTAAAATAAAGTATATTCTATCTATCTATCTACATCATTGATATAGTTTTTAGGGTTCAGTACCTCCAAACGAAAAAAATACGTTATAGAATAAAACTTATAAAAATTATATCTATGACTGTTTATTTCGCATTTTGCGATTTCACAAGGGAATAAAAACCTGCAGTATACTTCCCGTTGACCTATATACCTAGACTAATGAAATTAGGTACGAATCAATGTCTTGCGGCATATAATATAATATATATATATTAAAATATAATAATATAATAAAAAATATTTGGAATACATTAATGGGTACTTAATCTAAAATGTGGACTAGTGGTATATTATTTTATTTATCTGTAGGTGTGGTTCTTCTCTCCTATGTAGCTATAAGCTGCGATTCAAACTTAATTATATTAAAAGATGGGGCATTATTGAATATAATTGAGTTTCTAGCAATAGTATTTAGTTTTTGTTTTATATTTTTACAATTAATAAAATAAAATCTTAATCTTAATTTGTATATGTGTTTTAAATGTAGGTGTGTGTTGTATATGCGTGCGTGTTGTTTATGTGTGTAGTGCATATTTATGTATTAGAACACTGTACGGAAGAAGAACTATTTAGTTTGAGGGAGCGCAGCTTTATAATAAGTTACCAAAAGAAAGAGACTCCACATCTATAAATATGATTAAAAATAGATAAAAGTTTAATATAGTGTACTCGGTAGATCGATCGACAATGTTTATATTTATGATAATTTTATGTTAAGTTTCTAATGTTCTTTTTGAGAAATATGTTCAAACCGTAAAAGCAGTAATCCTACTCCAAGGTCTAATCTATCTGGGATCAAATATGCCTCAACATGATTAAGCTGTTTAAATGTTAAAATATAACAGACACACAGTCACTTCCGCATTTATAATATTAGTATGGAAAGACAAGGAAGAGATGCAAGATTTCGTACAAAATTATTGAGTGTTGAAAACACAAGTTTAGCGAGTTTTGAAGGTAAACAAAAGTCCAGCGATAGTGAAAACCAAAAAATCCAAAACATATGCGTTTCTTTAAAATTGCTCAAGTTAATTTTATGATAGATTTTTAAACTTAGTTAGAACTTTACAATATTTCTCGTCGGGCAGCGAGCTACCTATTCCTCGCAGCCCGCAGTCCGCGCTTACGGTGGCCATGAGTCGCCCTGCGACTCCCGACGCCCTTGTGCTACAGCTAAGGAATGGAATTCTCTTCTGGAGTCTGTATTTCCAGATAGCTATAATCTGGGCGTCTTATAGCCAAAACTACACATATATTATATGCATTATCGCAAACGGGACACTATTATCAATAAAAAATAATAGTTTACTGCATCATTTTACTTGGGGGAACTCCCCCCGAGTTCAATACAGCGCCTTAAAAACCTAACGTGATAAAAATTGCAGACACTTTAATCAAATACACGATAATATTATTACGAAAAGAAATCGGCTGCCAATGCGGCCTCAGATAGAGCAGAAATGGTTAAGATAAAAACCATTACCAGTGGTTATGGGTCCGAAACTATCTTGTATGAAGAACGACGAATGACGACCCTTATATGAAGGTTTGAAAACGCTGACATAAGAAAAAGATTTTAGCTGGAATGAGTTTCATATTTTGAGCAATCGTTAGTCTTTCAATTTGTAAGATCTAAGTACAAATTAACTAACGTAATTATATGTCTGTAATGTATCTCTTATCTACATATATAATTTGTATATTAATACGAAATGCAAAACTTTTAAGAAAATCACAAGGAAGTACCAATGAGATTTGGCTCAGTAGCTAGAGTTCATATATGAAGAAAGATTTTTGAAATATAATTCAAACCATTGAATGAACACTGTTATATTGTAATTTAAAATGGTTGGCATTTTCATACCAATGAAAACCGGACGGTAATAAGCCTCGTTTTATGTTCAGGCAGAACATAAAAACATAAATTTCAAGAAAATTTTATTTTTTGTAAGAAAATATGTTCCAAAACAAAATACTTATTACAGAAAAGCTATTTCACGAGAAGCTATTTCACATTTTCAAGAGAAGAGCAACAGCAAGCGAGTCATTTACAAACTAGTTAATGAGACCGCGACGCGCGACGCAGCGGACTCATTTCACACCATTTTATTCGTTTGGATCGCTCTGCTCAACACTTTCTCGTTGGACACAAAACTATGTAATGTTCAATTACGAGGTAAAAGGAGTAAGTAACAACTTTTTTCTCATTTTTCCCGCCGAGTCATTTCCACTCGACTCTTTGTTATTGGAAACTGGAAACACATGTAAGCAGAAAGAATCTTATGTAATTAATATTAGGTAATTTACAAGTAGCGAGATAGTACTTTGAAGTGTTCGATAATAATTTTAATGGCTTTAGTCGGAGGTTAAGCAACAGTTTTGTAATTAAGGGAGAAAAGAAATAAGTTATATAAAAAAAGTTTGTATTTAACGCTCCAGCTAGATTTTCACTTCTTCTCAGAATAGAATTTAGATTAGTGGGTGCAAGGTTGATACAAATAAATCTAAATAATTATCGATTATATGGATATTGTGTACCTATACGATAGATGTGCTCGTGGCTGAAACAACATGCAGCAACAAGTTATAACTTTAGGGTTAAGCAACGCTTGCTAAGGTCAGTTCGTGGACGGGTGACCGTCCTAACAAATCGTTCTGGAAATAATTATGGTTTCGGCTGTCATTTGTACTACTTTGACTATCGTTAAAGGAAGGCAATAGCTAAAAAATCTAACATCACGTGGTTGGTGTGAATACAGAATCGAAATTGATCGAAGAACAAATGCGATCTAATCTTCAACTTAAAAAGCATGAAACTTTAAAGTTGAAGATTAGATCACATCGCAACTTCGTCTCAGATGAAGATTGTTTGGAAACATTACTGTTAGAGCTTTACCTACCGTATGCCATGTAGCCATTGAAATTAAAACAAAATATTCACAATCCTGAATCCATATAACCGGAGTATCCACGAGCCCTGTCTTACAGGTTAACAATATGTCATGTATTTCTTGGAATTCATATTCTTAAGAGTTACTTTTTTTTGTAAATACTCACAATTGTCCGGGTTTTTTTTCTCACTCACAATTGTGCTGGCTGGTGACAGGACAGCAACAGTAGATAGGCCGATCTTCGATGAACTGGAGAGACGAATTTGCCGATAGGTATACATAGGTTGCCACCACCTGAAAAAATATATTTCGATTATACGGACAATTTTGAGGAACTGAAACTGGCTGGCGAATACGGCCAACATCTGTCGATAGTAATATTAATAATTTATTTGCATAGTACGGTAAAAACATATATATACATTGAAATAGCTTAGAGTTACATTGTTTTGTTATACACAGTAAGTGGATACCGTAAGTTTTATATATTGTTTTAAAAGCTGGTATCTCAAAGAGGGCTCATAAGCAGATTAACACAACGTTACATTCTGTCAGGTAAAGTTAAATAAATTGCTTTAGACCAATTGAAAAATTTTAAGAGATAGAGATATTGTTATGAGTAATTATATTTTTTACTATTTCAAAATGAAGTACTCCTAAGTTATTTCATGCAAACTTCACCAACTACAAAATTAACTATAGCTGTGGTGAAGAGTATTACGATTGAATTAAAATAATTACTTAAATAAAAACTTGTGGATATAGGACATAAAGAAAAACTATCTGTGGCCAAATGGAGCCTTTTTTGATATTGTTTATGTGTTTTTATATTTTACTTTTATATTTTTGTCTATTTTTGATACGTGTTTATTATTATTTTATTTGTGACAACATAAATAAAAAATATGACTACGGAGAAGTTGATTTTTCATTAAAATAGTAGAAAAATCTATATTATAATCCATTGAGTAATAAAGTGGTCCTTGGACGAGTTTAACTAGTGTATTGTGAAAACTAGTCCACAGCAGCTTTTTTTCAGCACTTTTTTCTCAGAGGGCAAAATTGTTGTGACGAGATCACAGATGAAACTGCCGTAAGATGAGCCTTATGTACCCTCCCAGTCGAGTAGTGAGGCCGTTTCAGTACCTACTTTTACACAGACAACCAGTGGGGAAACTCAAGTACATTCATCTCAGTTAAAGCCTACCTCGAGCGCACATTCTGTCGCCAATCGCACTAGCCGCACTCGTCGCTCTTCCGTGTTGGTCGCGGTGAGAAAATCCGCAGCGGAAGCGCAACATATTCGTCGCGTAGCTCAATTAAAAATTGCCCAAATGGAAGCAGAGATGCGTGCACAAATAGAGGAGTCTAAGCAGGCGAAATTACGATCACAAGTAGAGGCTAGGCAGGTTGAATTAGAGCGCAAAGCTGCTGTAGCTGAATATCAGGCTGAGCTCGCAGCAATTGAGGCAGAGGGTGGTAACCACGGTTCTCACCGTGGATGGAGCCGTGCCAGCGTCGAACATTGGGTGGATACTACTGCCCTCCCTACCAGATTACCTACACATCAGGATAGGGAGCCATCCGTAAAAGGGTAACAATAGATGTGAGGTAGGGGCTAATAATTCTAACGTTATCTTGTGTTCTCAGCTTCCACTACGTGACGTCCGTAACGTCGTTTCTCATGATAACGCAGCACAGAGTCTTGGACATTTTCGTCAGCATCCTTTCCACGGGGGGGACAGGACCGCTGCCACTGATATTCACGGAGACGGCGGCGACTCAATTGGCGTTATTTAGCTAGTGGGGGCACTTGCGAAGAGTAACGTCCCCAATACCAATAAATTTTTTATAAAACTTCCGTGTTTGATGGAAGCTCTCCCTTTGACTGGTTTATGTTCAAGCGGGCTTTTCAGGATACGGTAGGTGGATTTACAGACGCAGATAACCTTGCGCGCCTGAACCAAGCCCTAAAAGGTACGGCACGGGAGGCCGTGAGCATGGTGTTGGCACCTCACGCCAATGACGTCATCGATGCCCTGGATCGTCGCTTTGGTAGACCTGAGCAAATTGTGCTACAGGAGCTGAGCGCAATCAAGGCTCTGCCCAAGCTTGGGTTGGAGGTAAGAGACCTACATGTTTTCACCCCTCGCGTGCGCAATTGTGTCGAGGTTGCTAAGTTGCTGCAGCATAGTGACTATTTACGTTCTCCTGAACTGTTTGGTGTGCTGCTTAGCAAATTTTCTCTACTATTGCGCGCACGGTGGTTAGACTTTGCAACGAATCATGAGGACCTAGGCCAGGCTAGGGTGGAGTTATTGACGCGTTTCCTAAATCGTGAGTTTGATTTGGTGATGAAGTTTGGCGCTGTGTTTGAGGCGACACCATCTTCATCAACGAACCTTTCAGAGTCCATACAAAAAAAATGACAAATCTCTATGGCCGTCCACTGTCTCTTGAAATACAGGTATACCCTAGTTTAAGAGGCAGCGTACGTATATTGTTAGCAGATGTACATCACCTTTTACCATAATTATAGTCAATAAGATTGTATATTTCATCATAGTTCCTAGTTTAAGATTTCTACTTCATCTGTACTTACTTGGATTCAATAAATATATTATTATTATTTTCACAGAGACAGCGAGCGCATGCCGTATTAGAGTCAGTAGCGCGGGCTTCAACAACACCTAATTCCAAAACGAAACCTGCGGAAACATCCGGTCAGGAAAATGTTTGTTTATTTTGCAAAGGGGGACATCAGTGGTCAAATTGTCCGACATTCACGTTGTGCGCGACGCATCTTTTTTATAGTTTTATACTTTTTGATGTACTTTTTACAGTGTTTTCATATTTAGAATGTTAATTATTTTTGATATTTTTTCTCTTCTTTTATTAAAAAGTGAGTCTACCACCAACGTTCACGGCGTTTACTTCACCTAGAACAGTCCCCTAGAAGATAGGAAAAGTCTAGTAAAACCAGCAGTGGTACTCAGGTTCAGTTCGCTTTATCATGGTCCTTCGAGCCATGCGATGGACTCTCATTCTGCAGTGGAAAATCTAGCAAGGTTGAACAAAGCATTGAAGGGATACGCGCGTGAAGCAGTCATGATGCTGTTGGCAACGGCGCGCGAGCCTGGTGTCGTGCTACGGGCGCTCGATACGCGTTTCGGCCGCCCCGAGCTTATAGTGGCTCAGGAGGCAGCTGCAACGCGCGCTTTGCCGCGCGTCTCCGGTGAAGGTAAAGACCTTGCTATTTTTGCTAGTCGTGTTCGTAATTGCGTGAAAGCGATTCGGTTACTCGACCAGCCTCACTACCTAACATCGCCAGAGCTGATTCAATCAGTTATCTCTAAAGTCCCCCCACTGTTACGAGCACAATGGGTGGACTACGCCAGCAGTCACGCTGCCAGTGGTCTACCCATGCTGGACATGTTCGCCGACTTCCTGGCCAACATAGTCGAGCTGCAGTCTAGATTCGGTCTCCTCCCTGAGTCGACTGGCGCGCAGGGTTCAACACCCGCGGCTAATAGCCGAGTCAGGGATAAGGTGCACGCAGTCGTTGATGGAGAGAAATCTCGGTCAAAACCTAAAAATAGTTCATCCACGGCTGCTGCAGGAAAATTTTAACTTTTAATTACCTGTGCTTTATGTCAACAACAGCATTCATTGACGCAATGTGACAAATTTATTTCCTTGTCAGTAGATGACAAGTGGCAATTCATAAAAAAGAAAAGAATTTGTCACAGGTGCCTCAAAGGAGGTTGGCATAGGCTAAGTTTGTGTTCAGAAAAAAGTTTATGTGACATTGGCGATTGTAAATTCCGCCATCATAGGTTGTTGCACAGTGATAGTGAGCGCGCACCCGCGGCTCACATAGGTGTAGAAGAGGAAGACGACCCTGTGCCATCCACATCGAGCTCCGCCCCGTGCACGTCGAGCTCCGCACCTGAAGTTTCTCTTGCTGAAAGGGAGAAAGAGATCCTATCCCATGCGTCAACTTCTTTTTCAGCTGAAAGTCCGGCGCGATCGGTGAGTCTTCGCCCGTTGCTGAAAGTTGTCGCTGTGACTGTGTCTGGTCCGTCTGGTAGTGTCGATACTTACGCCTTGTTGGACGACGGGTCGACCGCTACTTTCATTGATGCGGAGGTCGCAACTAAGATAGGTGTTAAGGGGCCAGAAGGGCATGTTCACGTAGATTGCATAGGGGGCCTTAACAAGAACGCAATGGTGCGTTACGTCGACTTCTACACCAAAGGTCGTCACGCGAAAGATAGTCACCTTATTCGTAGGGCTAGATCAATTGGCGGTTTAGGGGTGTCGTCTCAGTTTGTCAACAGGGACGCCGTCACGAAATACCCATACCTTATGGATCTTGCAGTAGAGTTGTGTTACGGTACCATTCAGCCGATGATCATCATTGGCATTGACAACTGGCATCTCACCGTATCTAGGGCCACACTTAAGGGGTCTAAGTCACAACTTGTCGCGATCCGTACTGTGCTTGGTTGGGTATTGTTCGGTTTCGGTTGTAGTTCAACTACTCAGGTTAATGTTGTTAGCCACGCCACACTGCTCGAGTCCGCGACTGTAGGCCAGAGCGACCGTTCCGAATTAGAGCAGCTTATTAAGGAGCAGTACAAACTCGAATCTATAGGTATTTTGAAACGAGAGGCGCGCAATGCTGATGACAAACGTGCTGGTTAGATTGTTGAGCGCACAGCGCGCCGTCTGCCGAGTGGTCGTTTTGAAGTAGGTCTGATTTGGAAGTCTGACGATTTTTCGGTACCTGATAGTTACAACCTCGCTTTATCTAGGTTTTTAGGCTTGGAAAAGAAGTTGTGTAAGGATGCTAGCTACGCGGAGCGGTATCATGCCAACGTTCACGATATGGTTGGGAAGGGCTACGCCGAGCTGTGTCCAGAGGCGCCCACAGGGCCATGTATTTGGTACCTGCCTCACTTCGGCGTAGTCAACCCAAACAAACCTAATAAGCTGCGGGTTGTGCACGATGCCGCTGCCAAATCAGAGGGCGTTTCACTAAACTCGTTGTTATTACCTGTAGTATAATAATGACGGTGTGTTAACATCATAATTTATATGTGAGGGTGTCTGAAAATAAATCAGTGTTTAACCAACTTGCGTGCGTTTCATTACATGGTGACAGCGGTGTGCCTTTTTAACACAAATAACGGGTTAAAAAGAATTGTAGTAGCTATAAACTGTTGTAACTAAGTGTGTTTAAAGACGGGAAAATAAAAATGGAGCACGCACGTCCTCCAGCGGAGTTATCGCTCGACGGCGGCCCGGCCGTACGGTCCGACGCGTGGCTAAAATGGCGGAAACAGTTTGAGGTGTTTCTTAAAGCATCTGGAGTGAGCAAAGAGCCGAAGGAAGTTCAGGCTAGTTTGTTGGTTAACCTCATTGGATCAGCTGGTTATGAGGTTTTTACAACTTTTACGTTCGAAGAAGGTGAAAGTGAAGATGATATATATTGTGTGTTGAAAAACTTTGATAAATATTTCGGCACAAAACCAAATATCACAGTGAGACGGTTTAAATTCTTTTCACGCAATCAAGAAGAGGGCGAGAACATCGACCAATATGTTACCGCATTGAGACTATTGAGTCAGCAGTGCGAGTTCGGTGAATTGCACGAGAGCATGTTGCGAGATAAGATCGTATGTGGTATTGTAAACAATACGGTGAGAGATCGACTTCTTCGCACAGATGAGTTAACGTTATCAAAGGCGATACAAATCTGTCAGGCGGCAGAGATGTCCAAAGAGGAAAGCAAGTGCATCGACGGCGTATCAGAGGGTGTGCAAGTGAATGCAGTCCAAGGCAATAGCAGCGCACGAGGCGGGCGCGCTAGAGGCTGGCGCGGAGCCCGAGCGCGCGGCGACGGAGCACCCGGCTCGCGGCCGGCGCGCACGCAGCGGAGCGCCTGCGAGCGGTGCGGCGGCGGACGGTGCCTCGGCGGGGACCGGTGTCCAGCGCGTAGTGCACAGTGTTATGTTTGTGAAAAGAAAGGTCACTTCTCGCGTGTGTGTGAGCATAAGAAAGCAATTAGCAAAGTGTTAAATCTGAGTATAGAAACCGTAAATAGTGACAGTGATGATAGCGATAACCAAATGTTTTATGTCAACACACTAGAAGATAAGAAAAAGCAATGTAAGCCCCCCATGGAATGGACAGAAGTTGTAAAATGCCAAGGTAAAAACTTAATGTTAAAAATAGATACTGGATCAATGATTAATGTTCTTTCTAAAGTGAGTTATTTAATCTTAGGCTTATCAATTAAGGACCTTAAACCTTTCACAAAACGTGTACATTCGTTTACAGGGAATCGGTTACCAATTATCGGCATTGGTAGTGTGTCATTTATGTTTAAAAACACTAATTACATATTAGCATTTGTTGTAGCTGATTTAGTCTGTCAGAATGTACTCGGCTTGGAGGGATGCATTGTATTAGGTTTAATAAGTCAATTAAATACAATAAATATTGATCACTACTATGAATTGTTTCAAGGACTGGGAAAATTACCTGGGGAATACAGTATCGTCGTAGATAAAAATGTGCAACCAGTTATATGCCCAACTAGGAAAATTCCATTGGGACTTAAGGATAAATTAAGGCAGGAGTTATGTAGAATGGAAGAATTGGGTGTAGTTAGGAAGGTGACACGTCCCACCTCATGGGTAAATGCAATTGTGTTAGTCCCGAAAAAAGACGGCAGCATTCGTGTGTGTTTAGATCCGCGACCGCTAAACCGTGCGGTGCGACGTGCGCAGTACTCGCTGCCGACGGTGACCGAGCTGGCCGTGCGCCTGCGCGGGGCTACTGTGTTCAGCGTGCTGGACGCACGCTGTGGCTTCTGGATGGTTCAGATAGACGACGCGAGCGCCGATCTTTG
The DNA here is from genome assembly GCA_943138885.2 of Tholera decimalis. Classification (NCBI taxonomy): domain Eukaryota; kingdom Metazoa; phylum Arthropoda; class Insecta; order Lepidoptera; family Noctuidae; genus Tholera; species Tholera decimalis. The sequence continues at coordinate 13,834,210 of OW964569.2, forward strand.
TACATTTGGCACACCATTCGGTCGGTACCAATTTCTACGCTTGCCATACGGTATAAACTGTGCGCCAGAGGTATTTCATGCGAAGCTGAGGCAATATTTAGAAGATTTAGAAGGAGTCGAATCTTTTATTGATGACGTAATTGTTTGGGGACGCACTATAGATGAGCACGATCGCAGATTAGAGTGTCTTTTGCGACGTGCTAAAGACATTGGTATAAAATTTAATCGCGAAAAATGTAAGTTTGGTGTATCAGAAATTACTTACTTAGGTCATAAGTTTGACGCGAACGGTATGCGGGCAGATGACTCAAAAGTCAAGGCTATAATGGAGATGCCTTATCCGACTGATAGGAAGGCTCTGGAGAGATTTTTAGGCATGGTCAATTATTTGGCCAAATTTATACATAATTATTCAGAGAGTGTAAATGTGCTAAGGTTGTTGCTAAAGAAAGAATCTGAGTGGTTATGGGAATCCCAACATTCAGAGGCAGTGGACAGGCTTAAGGCAAAGCTTAGTAGTGCGCCGGTACTGGCGCTGTACAGCGACAGTGCGCCGGTCGTGCTGTCGGTGGACGCGTCCGGCGTCGCGCTGGGCGCCGTGCTGCTGCAACATGGCCGGCCGGTGGAGTTTGCCTCGCTCACGCTCACCGACACTCAGACAAGATACGCACATATAGAAAAAGAAATGCTGGCTATTGTGTTTGGCGTCGAACGGTTCAGGCAGTATATTTATGGAAGAGCTGATGTCACCGTGCACACCGATCACAAGCCACTAGAAGCCTTATTTAATAAACCTTTAGTTTCGGTACCAGCGAGGTTACAAAGAATGATGATGAGAGTGCAAGGATACGACTTTAAAGTCGTATATACGCCGGGCAAGTACATGTACATAGCGGATACGTTGTCGCGGGCACCTCTCAAGGATAAAATGCATGACCGAGTGTCTGCAGAAGTTGAGATACAAACGTGTTTCATGTTAGAAAATATACCTTTTAGCCAACCAAGAATGGTAAGCATTCAAAAAGAAACGGAGTTAGATAGTGACTGCAAATGGTTAATTAGGTATATAACGGAAGGCTGGCCTAAAAATAGGCGCGATGTGAACCAGAGAGTAAACGTGTTCTGGCCATATCATGAACAACTACATTACGTAAACGGAATACTTTTTAAGGGTGAGTGTATTTTTATTCCTCGTGCATTACGAGAAGACATGTTGTCACGAGTCCACGAGGGACATTTAGGTATAGAAAGGTGCAAGCGGCGCGCGCGCGAGGTAATGTTTTGGCCGGGGATGTGCGAGGATGTGGAGCGAGTCGTGCGCACGTGCGCGGCGTGCGCGCTGCACGCGCCGCGCCCGCGCCGCCAGCCGCTGCTACAGCATAGCGTGCCGGCGCTGCCCTGGCACAAACTGGCATCGGACACGTTCCAATATAAAAAAAAGAACTACATTGTTTTAGTTGATTACTTATCAAACTATGTTGAGGTCGGGCAGTTATCGAGCATAAACTCGAAACAAGTCATTGCCTTCATGAAAGAGCAGTTTGCGCGACATGGTATACCTGCCGAATTAGTCAGTGATAATGGACCGGCGTATAGCTCATATGATTTTAAAAAGTTTATGCGCGAATGGGAAATACGACACGAGACGTCATCGCCGTATTACCCTCAGTCAAACGGAAAAAGCGAACGAACAGTACAAACTATAAAAAATATGTTAAAAAAGTGTGTAGATTCGGGACAAGATTTCAACATTGCATTATTAAATTTTAGAGCAACACCGCGGCATGATTTAGACTCGCCCGCACAAATTTTAATGGGGAGACGATTAAAAACCAAATTACCGGTCAGTGCTAAGTTACTAATGGAGAAGGTAGATAACGAAAAAAATTATAAAACCATGATGTCTAACAGAGAGCAAATTAAAATAAATTACGACAAAACGGCAAACACCCTTAAGCGTTTATCACTAGGTGATAAGGCAACGTTAGTGTGTAATGGCGAGAGAAAACCGGTCACTGTAGTAGCACAAGCATCTCAACCACGCTCGTACATTGTAGAAGACGAACGTGGTGGACGGTATCGGCGAACGCGAAATCAATTGATAATGCGTACGGCAGGGTCTATAGAAAGAGTAAAACAAATTGCGAGACAACCACCTGCCGGTGAATTTAGTAGCAAAACATCAAGTGTGGGGACCCTGACAGGGGTGCGTAGGCGCAGGCAAAAGATAAAAACAATTGGGCAGTATGAAAGTGAGCTTAGTGATTTAAAGTTACCAGAAAGTCCGCTGGAACAAGCCACAGTCACTACTCGGGCGCAGGCAAGTGCAGCGAGTAACAATCAGTCGGCACCACTCGATATTAGCGGGAGTTATGAAAGTCACGATACTTCTAGTACACCGTCGCCTCCCGAGGTACCTATTGAAAGGTCTAAAGAAAGAACTGCACGAATGCTGACGAATTTGTTTTGGTCGTGAATAGAGATGTAGGTATATAGGTAAAATAATAGTAAATAAGTACATACATAGATTTAAATACTATAGCTATAAGTATAGTAAGTAAATATTACATATATTGTTAAATACATAAATTGTTACGTAAACTAGATTGGAAATAAACACAGATAAACAATTTGTTAAGTACGTTATTGTTATGTAATTGTTAGTATTATATATATTTGTACAATGTTTCTGGAAGGGAAGAGATGTAGTATAATAATGACGTTGTGTTAACATCATAATTTATATGTGAGGGTGTCTGAAAATAAATCAGTGTTTAACCAACTTGCGTGCGTTTCATTACATTACTGTGTCCTGACCTGCTTCAACCACTACTAGGCATTCTTTTTCGGTTCAGAAAGGGCAAAATTGGGTTGACCGTAGACATTCGGGAAATGTATCCGCAAACTAAAATTCGCGCTGAAGACCGCGACGCGCAGAGGTTTTTGTGGCGCGATAGTCCGCGTGAACCACTGCGCGTTTACCGGATGTCGTCGATGATGTGAGGCACAGCTGGACTCATTTCCCGATGAGTTACTGTGTCTGAGCAGACTACCATCCCTGTCCATACCTCGCACGAGTCGGCTGTTCCGACTGTCGCTGACTGTGGATGAAGACGGCCTCCTACGCCTATCCAGCCGTATTGCCGCGGCCTCGGGAGTGCCTGAAGCCGCAAAGAACCCCTTCGTCCTCGACGGGAAGCACCCTGCCGTGCAACTACTGGTGAACCACCACCACCGCCGAGCCACCCATGCCTACACGGAGACCGTGGTCAACGAGCTTCGCCAGAGCTTCTACTTGCTCGGTTTAAGTAATGTCGTCCGCTCCGTTTATTTATTTATTTATTTATTTACACTTTATGCACATAGGTACAAAGGCGGACTTAATGCCGTAGGCATTCTCTACCAGTCAACCATGAGTGGTGAAGAGATAGTGTGGGAGGTGCAATATGAACGTGTGATGTAAAATTAGAAAAAAAAAAATATATATATATATATATATAATAAAAGTAATAACACAAAAACCCTAGTATCATTTAAAAATAGAAATCTACATAAATAATATATATAAATAAATACTTATATATATATATATACATATACAAATATATATATATATATATATATATATATAATGAAGAAGCAAATGAAAACCGAATGTGGAAATTCTGCTTATTGGTGTAGAAAATAGATCCGCAATTTCTTTTTAAATGCATAGCGACTGTCAGCCGTTCTGATCTCGAGAGGAAGTGCATTCCAGAGGAGAATCGACTGGATATGAAAAGAAGAATGAACAAAGTCAGATGTATGAGAAGGGCAGAGTAAGAGAAGATTATTGGATGAACGTAGATTCTTATTGTGTGAAGAACATAGAAATTGAAAGTGAGTCATTAGATAAGAAGGAGGGCTGGGAGAGTTGAGTAAAGAGAAAAGAGTTGTCAAAGCGCGCAAACTTCTCCTCTGGCGAATGGTCATCCATTTAAGCTCAGACCTGAAACTTGAGACATGGTCATATTTCCTTAAATTAAATATGAATCGAATGCAGTTATTGAGGAGACGATCAAGCTTATCGAGCAAGACCGCATTCAGGTCAAAGTAGCACACGTCACCATAGTCGATTAAAGGGAAAATTAAAGTCTGCACAAGCATAGTCTTCGTCTTAACAGGCAAAAAGTTTCTCAGACGATACAAGGAACGCAAAGTGCCATTGGCCCTTTGGCTGACACTAGAAACTTGTTTTTGCCAACCAAGTGTCGCGTCAAGATGCAAACCGAGATCTTTTACGCTAGGGCTGATGGGAATGACGGCACCATTAAAAATAATAGGTGGAAGAGAGTTAGCCACCACTCTACCCATCATGCGTGAGCTACCAATAATGATAGCCTGACATTTTGAGGGGTTTACTGACACCCCAAATTTGTCAGACCAGCTATTCATAGCATCCAAATCTCGGTTTACATCCCTTATAGCATCCGACAAACCTTCAACCCGCACAGCAGTATATAATTGTAGATCATCGGCGTAAAGATGATACGAACACCGAAGACAGTGAGTTATAAAGTTAATGAAGACAGAGAATAATAATGGAGAAAGAATGCCGCCTTGTGGAACACCAGCATCCAGACCACGCCAATTTGAAGATCTCTCATCAACGCGGACCGACTGCTGACGCCCCCGAAGATAAGAAGTGAACCATTCCAGCGCCTCGGGAGAAACCATAAGATGGGAGAGGATAGCTAGGAGTATATCGTGACTGACGGCGTTAAAGGCATTGGAGAAATCAATTAATACTAATACAGTAACTTTAGTATCCTCCATAGCTTCTCTAATGTCGCCAGTCACTTTAAGAAGAGCAGAGGATGTACTGTGCCCGGGTCTGAATCCAGACTGGAATGAGCTTACAAGATTATTCCGGTAAACAAATCCAGAAAACTGTTTGTGAACACAGGCTTCGAGCACTTTTGACAGGAAAGGGAGAATGGATATAGGTCTAAAATGGTTAGGTAGTGAAGGATTTGATATTTTAGGAAGTGGACGGACATAGGCCATACGCCACAAGGATGGGAATTGTCCGGAATCCAGGGAATAATTGATGATGTGGGAAATTGGTGGGAGAAGACAGTCTAGGATCAAGGTAATCATACCCCGATTGATTTCATCGTGACCCACAGCCTTGGATTTGATGGATAGTATAATCTTTCTAATTTCATCGAAGGTCGCTGGTGAAAACTGAAATGGTTCAATGATTGGACCTGGTAAACAAGTGATGAAATCAACCGTCTGAGACAAAATAAGGGGGTCCAAATGACAAGTTGTAGTAAAATGACGGTTGATATCATCCAAAACGATCGCTTTAGGAAAATCTACATGACTTGACCTACCAATACCGAGAGTTCCAAGGAATTTCCAGATATCGGCAGGTGAGGAAGTTGAAATGTTTTCAAGAATATGGCGGCGTTTAGCGTTGCGTATCACCTGATTACACCGATTCCTTGCAGCTTTGTAGGTATTCTTTTTATCTTCACTGCGATCCTTTTTATACTTCCGAAAGGCTCGATCCCTGCACCTCATCGCTAAACGAACCCCTGGTGACATCCAAGGAGCTGGTAGTCGCCTTAGCTTAACCTTCCTAACAGGAGCATGTTCATCGTAGAGGGCAAGGACAACCTGATTGAAGATACCAAGTTTGTCATCAATGGTCTTTGCCGCTGCAAGGTGGCCCCAATCAATTTCTGACGCATCTTTACGCAGCTTCTCAACATCCATGCGCGCATAACAACGCATGTGCAGAACTTGCCTGCCTTCCGTTGCCAGCTATGCCGCATTCGCCGAGCTAAGAAATTCCAGCCACCTACTGGGGATCTACCACAGGCACGTTTAGCTCACCACAAACGCCCCTTCACTTTCACTGGGCTAGACTACTTCGGGCCAGTTCAGGTAACTGTTGCCCGAAGACGGGAGAAGAGATGGGTCGCTTTGTACACGTGCCTAGTCGTCCGTGCCATCCACTTGGACGTCGTTGGAAGCTTGTCAACGGATTCTGCTATAATGAGTCTCCGGCGCTTCGTGGCTCGCAGAGGAACGCCTTCTGAGATCTGGTCTGACAATGGCACCGCTTTCGTTGGGGCAAGAAGAGAACTCCGTGCACTCTACGGGAACGCAGCTATGGAATATGCTGCGAGGGAGAAAATCAGTTGGCGCTTCATTCCTCCGTCGGCCCCGTTTATGGGTGGAGTATGGGAGCGACTGGTCAGAAGTGTGAAGACAGCACTCCGAACGACCCTCACCGAACGTGCTCTGACAGAAGAATTTCTGCAAACCGTGCTGGCAGAAGCAGAAGGGCTCAACTCCCGCCCCCTGACGCACGTCTCGGTAGAGCCCGGCAGCGTAGAGGCGCTTACTCCGAATCATTTTCTCCTCGCAGCTTCGTCGGGGCGCCATGTTCCAGCAGCCTTGACGGACCGAGATCTGGTATCAAAAAGCGGCTGGCAAAAAGCGGTCAGACTGGCGGACCACTTCTGGCAGCGCTGGGTTAAAGAGTACCTGCCGAATCTTATTCCCAGACCCGGGCAAGGTGATATTCCAGAGTTGGCTGTGGGCGATATGGTTCTGATAGTTGACGGCAACCTGCCAAGAGGCTCCTGGCCGAGAGGACGCATCTCAGCGACTTACCCGGGCCGCGATGGGGTGATCCGAGTGGCAGACGTCAGAACTGCAGCGGGCATACTGAGGAGGCCCTTGAAGAAGCTGCTCAAGCTGTGGGCTTAACTTGGGGGGAGGAATGTGCGCGACGCACCTTTTTTATAGTTTTATACTTTTTGATGTACTTTTTACAGTGTTTTCATATTTAGAATGTTAATTATTTTTGATATTTTTTCTCTTCTTTTATTAAAAAGTGAGTCTACCACCAACGTTCACCGCGTTTACTTCACCTAGAACAGTCCCCTAGAAGATAGGAAAAGTCTAGTAAAACCAGCAGTGGTACTCAGGTTTAGTTCGCTTTACACGTCTTTGACAGTCGATGACAGATGGCTTTTTGTCAAATACAACAAAGTTCGTTATCGTTGCCTTTAAAAAGTTCCGCACAATTTTAAGTATTGTAACAAAAAATAAGGTTGGGGACCCAGTTCTCATCGATGACGGGGACTTGACGAGGGGAACCTGACCACGCGGCGTGATCGCGGCTCTGCACCCGGGCCGTGATGGGATAGTACGGATGGTGGATATTTGGACACAAGCAGGCATTTTGAGGCGGCCACTAAAGAAATTTGTGCTTCTCTAAAAAAGGTGAGCATATGACCAAATGGAGCCTTTTTTGATATTTTTTGTGTTTCTATATCTTACTTTTATTTTTTTGTCTATTTTTGATACGGTTTTGTTATTATTTTCCTTGAGTCAACAGAAATAAAAAATATTACTACGGATAAGTTGATTTTTCATTAAGATCGTAGAAAAATCTATCTATATGATAATCCATTGAGTATTAAATACTATCGGTACTCAAATATTGACAAGAAACAAAAATATGTTGACTAGAAACGCACTGTATTCATTTACATTTCCAACCTCAAACATTTTGGACTTCTATAAATCGATAATTTGTATTGAATGACACTTCCTAGACCCCGGTCAATTGCTTACAACAGGCCTCAGTAGACAGATTAATTAAAGATGTCGATTTAAAATCCAGCATCCTTGTCTGATTGTGCACAACATTAGAATATTACATTTGTACAGTTTGGGACGAGGTCGATTGTATAGAAACTAATTTCCATACAATCGACCTCGTCCCAGACTTTGCAAATCAGCTACCCAACGCCAGCTTTTTGCCAAGTAATTCAAAAGTTGACATTACAGAATATAATTCAGGAGAAAGAAATAAGGTTCCGTAACAAAAACAACGCCTGAACCTTGAAATTTTCCCATAAAAGAAAATTTAATTTTATGTACGAATCCAATATCCTTATTTGTACGCATTAAATTACTTTGGATGATCCGAAAAACAATACGGAAAAGATTTTGGAACCTGATTTTGAAGTTGTTGAGTTATATGATTATTTTGGATACACAATATCCAAAATAATCATAAAACTCAATGTCAGCGCAACGTCCAAGAAAAAATGAAAAAAATAGAGTTATGGTGCTGTCGTTTTTTTAAAGTTCAATATAATTTTTGGCATAATATTTTTTAAATATGTTTTCATATAAATGTTGAATCATTAGTCATAAAAATGTAAACTAAAATTATGTATATGAACAGGGTATTTATTTCTTTAAAAAATTAGAGACTTTTATAACGCACAGCGTATGGCAGTCCCATCGTATCCTAAGACAATTATTACCTAACAAACAAGATCAATGGATCAGGGCCATAAAGCCGAACAACTTTCTCGCATCATCGGAAGTCTTGTTCACAAAAAAATCATTGCCTCTGGCTTCAACAAGACTATTCCGGCACCTACTCTACCACATTTTGTTTAATTACGAATGAACAAATGTAAAAAATACTTCTGGTCTAGGAGAAAGGTTATGCTTTCTATTTTGAGAAGGCTTGTGTCGAATGACTAGCTGAAAATGAATACAATATATGTATTAAATTAAACTGGATAAGATAGTAAAGGATATTACCATGTTAAAACTAAGTTCAATAATACAGGCTTATTTTATTTATTCATTATAAAATACTTTTCCAGGAACATCCACCATTGCTTTGCCAGCCAGTTATGGCCATGACAGCAGTTTTTGATGTCGTAATCATACGTTTGGTTTTGACGTTTTATATCCTTGTTTATGGCAGTTATCAACACATTCTTAATTGGCTTTGGTACGTTTATTTTGTTTGTTGATTGGTTAGAAATTGCTGTCACACATGTATAAATAAATTATTAGTTTGAAACCCTTTGTCCGTTTTTAATGGTCTAATAAGGAAAACAACAATATCCAATTTACTTTGCGGTACCTACACTACATAATTGTACACGTTTTGCTATCTAATTATTTTACTACAATTCGTATAAGCTGTATCTTGTATATTTGTATAGAAGATACGGCTAGCTTGTAATATCAGTTGCATCTTACACACATGTACATAAACAAAATTTAAGTGGCTGACTGTGATTTCAAAATAACTGTATTTTATCAAGTGTTTCTAGTTACATAAATGCTATAAACTATTTTATGACTGTATATCTGTTCGTCCGAGCCTAATCTCTAAAAAGGCTGGACCGATTTTGATAGGACTTTCACCGAAAGATACCTTTACCGAACATAGCAGCTATATATAGATTTATGTCCCAGAATACCCATGGGATTGGAATTTTCACGGGAAAATACCTCCCACGCGAGCAAATTCGCGGGCATAGTTAGTACGAAATATCCGTCAGTGGTGCTCACAACATTGTTATTCAAAAGGAAGAGCTCTTTGCATTTGTTAAAAATTCAGAGACAACTTCCAAAGCCTTTTCATTAAACGTTAATTCTGCGCGGGAAAATTTCTAGACCGTTAAATTAGTAGCGCTTTTTAGTTAAATTCTACATCGTGCGAGATGAAATACCTTTTGGACGATGAGACTTTACACCTTATTATAATGTGATAACAATGTTTACTGTTGGCACACGCATGTTGATATCGTACAGCACAGGATGGAAAACTTTTATTGTATAACTAGCCAATGAAATATTTAAAAAAAAACTAGCTTCTAGCCGCTGCATCACTCGCGGGAAAAGTGCGTTCTTTTTTCAGCGGAAAAATTAGTCTATATCAGTCTATCTCTTTATGAACTTATATTTATAATAGTTTAGTTGGGAAAAGGTTGGAAAAGAGTAGAAAAGTAGAAATAAAAACGTAGCCATGGTAATTTGCAAGTGAATAGATGTTATCAACTCGTAATTTGCAATCCGCAATTCAAATATACAATCAATGTAATGTTTTTTTTTTTTATTCCGGATGAGCCCGCTATTGAGCTCGATCACTTGCACTCGTTCGTTAATTTAATTAATTATAATTAGTTTGATGTTTGAACAGTTACAAACTACCCAAGTGCCATCCCTATAGTATCTATTTGTATTAATTGGAGTAGAACTCCAAACATTTTATTGACAATCTCGTCAAAACAGGCCAAACAAATGCACAATAAATAAACGTTGTAGAAAATAAGGATATTAAACCAATATATTATGTCACAATTTTATTTTGTATCGTATTTACGATATCATTGTGTTTTACTATACGTAAAATAGGGAAGTTTCCTGTGTTACAAAATAATTATTTTATTTGGTCCATTAGGTAGATTTTCAAAAAATATTGGTCACGTATTTTTTGCTTTTTCAAGTCAAGAAAAATTCACAAAGATGGAAAGCTTCAAAGTACAGGAGTGGGGGCCGCTGACGTCACACATTGCCAAGAATTATACCGAGGTGTGACATCACGCGAAACTTCAACTCACTGTATCGTATTAATTTTTCGATTACGAGAAAAAATAAAAAATATGTGTCCTATGTTTTTTTTGTTAAAATACGTCACGGACTAAATCAAATATTTTAGGAAACTACCCTATTAATTCAAGAAAAACATTCTCACGTCTAGTACGAACTGCTGTGGTTGCGATGAACCTAGCCCCAATGGTTCACAAAAACTATTAATTTGACAAATGTGTTTATTTATGTATGTTTTGGAAAAAATATTGTAAACAAACCTAACTTAAATGAATAACAGCATACATTTATGTCCTTCAAGTAAACAATAACAATTTCAGTGACGGGAATTAAGATACGTTTTCATGACTATTATCTATAAAATGTAAAAATAATTGATACGGGCCAAGTCAACTGGTAATTTTTAAACCAGCATTTCTATTCTACGTGGCAATGCTACGAACCTTTTGTGATTTTTTTCCCATTGAACTTTGTAATTACACTTGCTTCAAAATGTACTCAAATTCCGCAATGACAAAGTTTGTCACTTTTAGATTGCAGTCGAATCGGAATGGACGCCCGACCCGAAGCGGATTTCGAGATAAAATACTGCAAAGGCGAACTACGTTTTATAATAAACTATCTTTAGCGCTATATGCTTTGTTACCTTATTAAAAATTTCTTGATAATCTGATCGATTGTTTAACAGATATTTATTTATTTATTTATTTATTTAAGGACAACCAACAAAGCATACACCAATAAACATATTAAAAATTAAAATAAAATATTGTTACAAACAATAGTGTAGCCTTAATTAAAGGCTGCCACGGCATGCATTAAACAATAAGCGTGAAAGTAGATATTAAACAAAACAAAAAAAAAACTTACTAACATTGCAATGGCTAGCTAGGTATTACTAATTGCTAAAGCTATTGCTTTAGTACCAGCATAGCATTTCACATATTATAACATTAATGAACAGTTAAATTATAATTAAAAATATAACTTGATATAAGTGGCAAGCTAGAAGCAAAATAAAATTATTTGTCATTTTTGTATAATTTTTGTTTACTTAAATACATTTATTATTTATTTTCGCCCAGGATGAGGTGGCGAGACGACCTGGACGTGTAACAAGAGGCCTGGTCTGAAGCAAGCGGCGCGTAAAGAGTTCATGGAAGGAATTGGGGAGGCGTTTGCCCAACAGTGGGACAGTATAGGCTTTTTTTTATCGTGGTAAAATTATCAAATAAGTCCTCCCACCCCGGGCAGGGCGGGAGGGACTGTCAGACTTTTACTGACTAAAATCCACGGTGTTCCTTCAATAACCCTTTACGTTCCGGGGTCACGGTAATGGGATAAGTCCCACGACCCCGGCAGGCTTCGGCCCTCTACAGGGGGGGCCTCGTCATGTTGCTGACGCTCTTTGAGGCGCGCGTGGAACACAACGCGCCGTCGACCCGGGCATGGTCCATGGTCGGACAGCGAGTTGCCCTTTACTCGCTGTCCGCATGCCCGCGCCTACGGTGGCCGGAGATCGTCGGCCGACGTCCGACGCCGTGGTCGTCTACCACTGTAGCTGGGCTGGAGGGAGGACGCCATCCTCTCCCTCACACGGCCCGCCTCCTCCTTCGGCAGCATGACTGCTTCGCAGAAGGAGGCGACCGCTTCCCACTCCCTCTCGCCCCGCAGCATGGCCTCGACCAATGCCGGGCGCGAGAGGTCTCCACCTATCGCCACCGTGAGGACACGTCGGTGCTCTGCCCAGGACAGTATAGGCTAGAGAAAAACTTATAAACAATATTTTCATTCAAACTGTTTGTGTGGCGTAGTGGTTTAGGTGGTAGAGGAATAAAAGACTTAGACCACAGATTACAGCATTTATTTTGAAGGGGGGTGGGTTCGGTTCACACTGGGTTCCCTCACTGGTCGAAGGTATAGAATGGTACTGCCCTGGGCTCAGGCCGCGACGCACGCAGACCGGCGGGCAGATCCCGTAGCAGGCAGCTCGCGCGCAGACGGGCGCAGAGGTTATGCGGGCAGGCCACACAATAGCGCGCAGACGGGCGCAGAGGTTATTCGGGCAGGCCACGCAATAGCACGCAGACAGTCACAGAGGCAGCGTGACACCCGTCGAGCGGCGGACGTAGAGGTGGTTGATAGTAGAAATCCAAGGCAGTAGAAACGAAGGAGAAGGAAAAAAAACCCTGGAATCCAAAAAGGGTGCTTCCGTAAGCGTGGTGCAGGAATCGTGAGCGCCAGCGATGCGTGCGTCTCCCAGCCGTGAACCCAACGAACAGTACCCGGGAAACGGATGGAAAACTCACCATCGCGGCGGTTCACAAAGGTTAAATAGAGATAAGCGTGCGCATACCGCGTGCAACGATATAAAACGTAACCGCGTGCAAGGCGTTTAAGCTCGTAGCTGCTATGGCACAGCAGGAAAACAATGCTGAGGCTTGCGTACGCTTCACAAATTTAGAAACACTAGTGGAAAGCAGATGACAATGAAATATCACAGTTATGTTCCAGCAGGAAGCCATCTTGACAACCGGGCAATTATATAAACTTACAAACGCTGCAGATTATGGCGAAATAAAAGGATTACGATTTGGCAAGATGGAGAGAAAATGGCAGATACAATGAGCACTTACCCTTGGCACAGAGGGGTTTCTATATAAGTTACTTGCAACAGTAGGCGGCGAGAAAAGAACTAAGCCAACCGGAGGTTAGAATTTATAGCCAGACGGTCACTGCATAAGTGTTGTCACTCCGTGAAACCATAGACATTAGAGATTAGTGTGGTAGTCGACTTCTAGTTTAATCGACTACAACGCTACAGTACCCCGCCTGTTAGCGAAGGATTTTCCCTAGGATAAATCCGCTAGAAGGCCTAAACCACTATTACTGACTACCTATACGTTCATACATCCCATTCATGTGCTTCCATACTATTAATCATTCATCCATCCATTCTAAGTCCATCCCTGACTTGGAAGTAGTCCTAAGTCAGTGACGTACAATCACATACGAGAGGTAAGCTAATTATAGAGTAGTTTAACTCGAGACAGTCAGTAGGAAAAACAGCAAGATAAAGCAAGTGTATCTCCATAGGGTTAGGTAACCTTGGTGGACTGTTGCAGGCTATAGATAATGTTAGGTTTCAAAGCAAGAAGTAAGTTCATCGTTGAATATTAAATCATCAAAGTTCTAACAACAATTTAATAATAAGTTAAGGTTCTATTTTATGTTTAGGTTTAAAAAAAATTTTTGTTAAAGTTAAAAGCTAAGAGTATTTAAAAAGAAAATTTAAAAAAATATTTTTTGAAAAGGTAAAAAAAATTTGTTAAAGTTAAAAAAAAATTTTTTTTTTTTGGTGATGGTCCATGTATATGTTCAAATTGGTTTAAGTTTCATTACTGGAATACGCATCATATGTAGAAGTCCATTCGAGTGAGTTTCCGAACGTGAGTGTAATTTATAAAAAATAAATCAAGTCCATATTCATACTGTTGCGAGAATATCCGCACGTTATAGACGAAGTTCTAAAAGACAAGTATCCAAGGTTGGCAACTACGTCGAGATGTCAAAGTCAGTACGTAAACGTCAAAAATATAATATGTCAATGATCTTAAATTAAATAGGTTATGTTATGAATCACGCGGAAATATTTTTTAAGAGAATTAATTAATTTAATTAGGGCAGGTTGAATCTAAGTAATATTCAGGATAGGTTTGTTCAATACTAAAAGGTGTTATGAAGTTAAAGTTAGGTTTCTAGTTTAGTGTTTAGGTAAAAGAAATTAGATAAGTTTGTTGTCAGAATATTTCATGTAGATGCTATTATTAAACGATTGATGAAATGCGAGTTAGGTTCGGGTTTAGTGCTTAGATTAAGGTTAGATTTGTTACCAGGGTAAGCTGGAATATAGTTTAACTGTGGGGCAGATCACCAACAGTTTACTTGAATCAGAAAAACAATACAATGGACTATGCTATATATTGTTTTATGAATAGTTTTAAGGTTAGTAGTGAGAAAGTTTTACAGTTATAATTAAACTATAAAGTTATAGACTACTATGCAAGTAGTTAATGGGTAGGTACGGTATTTGTATAGAAATTTACCGGCTTGAAGCTGTTTTCAGAATAGTAGGTTATAATTACAAATAAGAAGTGGTAGATAGATTAATTAGTGTGCGGACACCCATGTTTCAGGGGGCCGTCTTTAAGACATCCATGAGGACATAATAACATAAATAAAAGTTAAAGGTAGTGTACTATGGAGACTACTCTGCCATGATACTAAAGAATCGCCCTGAAGGCCCACTATGTAGTTCCTCATAGTCACGCCGTAAAGTGAAATAATAAAAGAAATTAGGTGTGTAGTGTACATATGTGTGTGTGTGTGTGTGTGTTCAGCAGAAAGGTGGTAATGGAACTGAAGTTATGTTGGCTTATTGCCATGCAGTCAAGGTATTTAGTTCTATTACAAGACAAATAAATATAGTTAATTTTAGAATAATAGTTTAGAAACTTTAGTCAGTAGGTTTTAATTAGGATTACCACACTGCAGGTGGGTGTGAAATATGACACTAGGATAGCTATAACCAGAGTTATAGTTAACTTAGGTACTAGTCGACCCTCCACGACCAGTATGTTAGGCGGTCGTGGGTGTGTGTTCCCTTGGCATCGTGTGACCCTGTATGGGGTCAAACACTAGTAGTTAGCTAGGCCTACGGGATGCTCTTTCAGAAACTTTTATAAAGATCTTGACTTGTTAGGTATTTAGCATCCTTTAGGTTATCTAGAATTTCAGAGGTATAAGGTAAATTATAAGCATCCTTCATAGTTACTGAATTAAGCTTGCGACTGTCTAAGCAGAACCACAATTTGCCATCCCATTTAGGTGTGAGAAGTACAGGTGAAGACCAAGGACTTTCACTTGAAAGTTGAGCGAAGGAATGTTGGTGTGAAACCAGTAACTTCACTAGTTGAGTTATTTAGTGCAAATTGAACAGCTGGAATATGTAGATCCCAAGAGCGTTGGTCATTATTATTGTAGGTTGAAACGGCTGTTATGATTGTCTTATTTAGAAGACAATACTTAGAGAAACAGCATGTCAGTACAAAAAGATATGCGTTTTGGCGTCTAGAGACAGGCAGAGGGCCAACAATGTCAATACTGAGCATCTGGAATGGCCGAGAGCATTCTTTAGGTTTCCCCATGACCTCCAGTGGGGCATGGTTTACTTGTTTATGAGCTAGACAGATTTTACATGAAGTTACAGCTTTCACTACGTCACTGTGCATTCCTGGCCAGTAGTAACGAAGAGTTAGTCTTTTATAAGTTTAAAAAAAAAATGCCTAGATTCATTATAATTAGATTATATTATATTTAGAATTGGGGTTCTTGTGGCACTTGCTTCAGCCTGCTGACCACTGGCAGAAAGATGTGATGTACTAGGGGTGAGTTTACTCAGGAGAGCATTGTTAATTTGTTTTCTAAAGTCAGTGAATGTGCCCTTTTCACCGCCTCTAATAATGTCCTCATATTCTAATTCGGCCTTAGGTGGATAAATTTGATTGGGTTAGCGCTCATTGTGATCTTTACAATTTACAACAAAACCCTAGTAGCTGACTAAGAAATTATATAAAAGTAACAAATTAAAAAAATACAGTAGAAAAATATAGTAATTACCCACTACTTACCGCCACGATGTGTGAGTCAGGTAAATAGCGACCAGTGAAGAAAACCTTGTGAACCTTACCCGTTGGGCGCCACTGTGGCGTAGTGGTTTAGGTGGTAGAGGAATAAAAGACTTAGACCACAGATTACAGCATTTATTTTGAAGGGGGGTGGGTTCGGTTCACACTGGGTTCCCTCACTGGTCGAAGGTATAGAATGGTACTGCCCTGGGCTCAGGCCGCGACGCACGCAGACCGGCGGGCAGATCCCGTAGCAGGCAGCTCGCGCGCAGACGGGCGCAGAGGTTATGCGGGCAGGCCACACAATAGCGCGCAGACGGGCGCAGAGGTTATTCGGGCAGGCCACGCAATAGCACGCAGACAGTCACAGAGGCAGCGTGACACCCGTCGAGCGGCGGACGTAGAGGTGGTTGATAGTAGAAATCCAAGGCAGTAGAAACGAAGGAGAAGGAAAAAAAACCCTGGAATCCAAAAAGGGTGCTTCCGTAAGCGTGGTGCAGGAATCGTGAGCGCCAGCGATGCGTGCGTCTCCCAGCCGTGAACCCAACGAACAGTACCCGGGAAACGGATGGAAAACTCACCATCGCGGCGGTTCACAAAGGTTAAATAGAGATAAGCGTGCGCATACCGCGTGCAACGATATAAAACGTAACCGCGTGCAAGGCGTTTAAGCTCGTAGCTGCTATGGCACAGCAGGAAAGCAATGCTGAGGCTTGCATACGCTTCACAAATTTAGAAACACTAGTGGAAAGCAGATGACAATGAAATATCACAGTTATGTTCCAGCAGGAAGCCATCTTGACAACCGGGCAATTATATAAACTTACAAACGCTGCAGATTATGGCGAAATAAAAGGATTACGATTTGGCAAGATGGAGAGAAAATGGCAGATACAATGAGCACTTACCCTTGGCACAGAGGGGTTTCTATATAAGTTACTTGCAACAGTAGGCGGCGAGAAAAGAACTAAGCCAACCGGAGGTTAGAATTTATAGCCAGACGGTCACTGCATAAGTGTTGTCACTCCGTGAAACCATAGACATTAGAGATTAGTGTGGTAGTCGACTTCTAGTTTAATCGACTACAACGCTACATTTGTTACTCTTTATTTCCTTCGGGAGGATAATCATTAAATATCTGCTTTCGTCCCACTTTGAGTGGAAAGGAGTGTCAGGCTTCCTGACTCAAAACTAGGGCTTCCAATCCCGCAGCCTGAATTCAATCTTGGTATTTGCTGGACTACGAATTTTAAATCCCGCGTGATCTCGGTATTTGTGGGATCCCGCATATTGAAAATATTCACATTCATATAAGGCAAATAAAACAATGAATGATCAACTAAAATATAAGCGTCAATAGCCTAATGTATAAGGTATCGGACTTGTGATCAAAAGGTCGCAAGTTCGAATCTCACCCATTACACTATTGCCGTGAACCAACTCCAGACACAAGCAAATTTAGCTTAGTTGGAGGGGTTAACAAGATTGCTAGTAATGTGAATTCTACCCACATTGCTAGTAAGTTATCTTTAAAAAAAAACTAACTATCTCCACATTTATTTACGTATTACTACTAGTATGAGATCAGTCAAATTACACTGTTTTTTCTTCACAAAAAAAAACAGTAACAAAAACTGAATAAAAAACTTTACTTACTGATATTTTAGGCTACATACTTAGGCTACCACTGACTGAAATTAGGCTACTTCAGCTGTGAAATACGGGCGACAGCGGCCTCGGCGTTGTTTGCAACACTGCGGGCCGCCAGTCACCGAGCGATAGCGCTCGCGAGAGTTTGCATGCATGCTCTTTTCAGTCCCAGAAATCCCGGGGATCCCGCAATACCGAGATCTCGGTATTCCGAGATTGGAAGCCCTACTTAAAACCATGGTCCTGGTTCAGTGCCCTTGCGTTCCGGGGCCGCAGTATCTAGAACATTCCCGCAACCCCAGCAGGAAATGGTCCTTTCAAGCCTTTGTGTGTAGCCCTTTTAAGGGCGAGATTATCTGCCAAACAGCCTAATATTGTTTATTCATTTATTTCATTTAGGTTCGCCAATAGCTGTTACAGAAAATAAAGTTTTCTTTTAGGTATTTGTGTCTTAAATCTAACTGCACAACCAAGTGTAGGCAAAAAAGTTAAGTTTTCTGCGTCAATATAGTGTATTGTTTTAATGCGTCATTAGACTAATGACCAAGTTGTTGGATTTGTAATCGAGAGGTTAGAGCCTCACCCATTAATTACACTATTGCCGTGAAGTGAACCCACTCCAGAGACATGCATATTTAGCTTAGATGGAGGGCTTAACGAGATTACTAGTAATGTGAATTCTACCCACAATTGATGGTTCTTTTTTTAACCCTTAAGTACCTGCCCGCGGTCACCGTGACCCCGGCAAGTTTTTTAATTTGATTTTATCCGTTAACCAGCATCGAGAATTGACGTGCATCTATGTACCTTTTCTATGCTTTGGTTAGTATGGCGCAAGTGCTCGGTGAGGCTCTACTTGCACGCGTTCAGCTAAGATGAGTAAAAAAACGTCTTTAGCGGTCATGGTGACCGCACAAACTTCGAGTCTGATCACTTTATGGCTTAAGAAAAAGCTTTTCACATAAGCTTTATGTGCAAAAAATGCATTTGCTTGGAGTGTACCAAAAAAAATTTGTCAAGATTACCATGAAAAGTTGTAAATTTTACCACTTGCAATTTTTTTAAAGAAACCATATTTATTCTCTTTACATAAATTTATTTTGTTGAAACATAGTTAGATTTTGAGAAGAAAGTGCAAAATGCCGTAATTTTTTATTCCTGTTTAAATTGAGGTCATTATAAAAAAATGATTGTTAAAATTAAGCAAAATATGTATGTCTGCATTTAAGTTGTTGTAATTTAAACAAAGAAATTATAGTGTTTTAATTTATTTTTTACTAGCTTTTGCCCGCGGCTTCGCCCGCGTTAATTTACACTTTGTCAATAATGCTTGTTGCCAAAAAGGTGTACCGTATCTTTTTGGGTGGTTAAAAAACGCATATAATATTTAAAAAACCATCACCAGGGTCCATCCATCCCCAAAAAGAGATAGACAGTTAGTATTTAAAATTTATCTTTATAAAACCAAAAACGTAGTTTACAATACATTTTTGTAAACTACGTTTCTGGTTTTCCCGTCCTTGGCGTGTTGATTTTGTGCGCTTGATACTCGTGAGCACGCCACATACAGTTGCCCATGGAAAAAGCAGTCTTTTTTCTAATTGTACACCTGCGACTTTCATTGTCTGTCCTTGAGCTTTGTTTATGGTCATTGCGAATGCCGCTTTTAGGGGAAATTTGAGTTTTTCGAACTGAATGTGAGGAATAAACCGTTTCGTAATCGCCCTGATTACGAATCAACAGGACTGGGACACCAAGTTTAAGCCTCAAATAATGTGATGGGGTACCCTGGCAATAGGGTAGTTTCCTAAAATATATTATTTAGTCCGTCACGTAGTTTAACAAAAACATTACACGTATTTTTTTATTTTTTCACGTAACTGAAAAATTAAGACGATACAATGTGTTGAAATTTCGCATGACGTCACTCCTCGGTATAATTCTTAGCATAACACCACGCCCCCACTCCTGTACTTTGAAGCTTTCCATCTTTGTGAATTTTTCTTGACTTGAAAAAGCAAAAAATACGTGACCAATATTTTTCGAAAATCTACCTAATGGACCAAATAAAATAATTATTGTGTGACACAGGAAACTACCCTATTCCAGAGAGTTCGGGCACGCCACAATTGCGGCGGTAAGACCCCTCTTTGAGGAGTGGCTAGATCGGTGTCACGGCGTCCTGACCTACCGCATGACGCAGGTCCTCACCGGACACGGAAGTTTCGGGAGGTACCTGTGTCTGATGGGAAAGGAGGAAACGCCTGGGTGTCACCACTGCGAGGGTCGCCCTGAAGACACAGTTGAGCACACGGTGCAGAACTGCCCCGCTTGGGCAGAGCACCGACGTGTCCTCACGGCGGTAATAGGCGGAGACCTCTCGCGCCCGGCATTGGTCGAGGCCATGCTGCGGGGCGAGAGGGAGTGGGAAGCGGTCGCCTCCTTCTGCGAAGTAGTCATGCTTCCGAAGGAGGAGGCGGGCCGCGTGAGGGAGAGGATGGCGTCCTCCCTCCAGCCCAACCGCAGTGGTAGACGCCCACGGCGTCGGAGGTCGGCCGACGATCTCCGGCCACCGTAGGCGCGGGCATGCGGACAGCGAGTAAAGGGCAGCTCGCTGTCCGACCATGGACCATGCCCGGGTCGACGGCGCGTTGTGTTCCACGCGTGCCTCAAGGAGCGTCAGCAATATGACGAGGCCCCCCCGTAGAGGGCCGAAGCCTGCCGGGGTCGTGGGACTCATCCCATTACTCGACAACATCACAATCCACATGAGACATAATCTTTTCGTTGATCTGCCCTACAATTTCGTTAGTCGGTGCCAAAATTACTCTATCACGTAGCCATTTTTTATCCCTCATATTTGTTTTCAAATCAGAATAAACGTGGTTTATTATTATTTTTATTTTTTTTTTACGAATGTGCCCGCTCTTGACCTCGATCACACCTGAAATTATATGTATCTTGGACTATGTTACAGAATTCAGAGCTCAAATAAATCATCTCGTTGATATCTGTTGCGACACGATCTTCTCCTATTTTCAAAAGGGAAAACGCATATTGCCCCGATTTTGAAATAGAAATTATTCGTATATTAACTTGATTGGTTAAAATTTAAGCGACATGGTTGGCGTAACTGCTGACTGGTGCATGACGTTGGTTCGACCCCAGCCCTAAACAAAGATTTGTAAAGCCTACATGCAGTTGTGTAGTTTAAAAAAAATGTTATGAGTGGTTCTTGAATACGTGATTTGACGGAATTGGGAGGGGGGAATACAAAGTTCCAACCCCCCTTTACATCCTTAAGGGATCATTTCAAGAATAAAAACTATGTCGTTTCCAGGATCTAAAACTATTTCCATACCATATTTCATCCAATTCAATTTAGCGGTCAAGTGTTTTATGTGGGTGGGGAGGGCGGGGACATTATTGATTCCCTAAACGAAATTCCAACACCATTTTTACGTCCTTTAGGAATGATTTCCAGGAATAAAACTATGCTATGTCTTTCCCAGGGTCCTAAACTATTCCCATGCCAAAATTCATCAGTCATCAGATAGTTTTAGACCCTGGAAAAGACATACTTTTCCAGGGTCTAAAACTATCTCCATACCGAATTTCATCTAAATCGGTTTAGCGGTCTAAGTGTATTATGTGTGTGGGTAGGGCGGGGACATTATTGATTCCCTATACGAAATTCCAACACCCCTTTTACATCCTTTAAGAATGATTTCCGGGACGAAACCTATGCTATGTCTTTCCCAGGGTCCTAAACTATTCCCATGCCAAAATTCATCTAAATCGGTTCAGCGGTTTAGGCGTGAAAAGGTAACAGACAGACAGAGTTACTTTCGCATTATTATAATACTAGCTTTTGCCCGCGGCTTCGCCCGCGTTAATTTACACTTTGTCAATAATTCTTGTTGCCATAAAGGTGTACAGTATCTTTTTGGGTGGTTAAAAAACGCGTATAATATTTAAAAAACCATTTCAGGGTCCATCCATCCCCAAAAACAGACAGACAGTTAGTATTTAAAATTTATCTTTTTAAAACCAAAAACGTAGTTTACAACACATTTTTGTAAACTACGTTTCTGGTTTTCCCGTCCTTGGGGTGTTGATTTTGTAAGCTTGATACTCGTGAGCACGCCACATACAATTGCCCATGGGAAAAGCAGTCCTTTTCTAAATGTATACCTGCGACTTTCAGTGTCTGTCCTTGAACTTTGTTTATGGTCATTGCGAATGCCGCTTTTAGGGGAAATTTGAGTTTTTCGAACTGAATGTGAGGAATAAATACGTTTTCACCGCTTGCTGTTCCTCTCATAATTATTGTTTGAAAACATTGCATCCAAGGTATGTAATTTGTAGTCGCATGGCATTACAGAGCCTTGGTGCGCCCTGATTACGCATCAACAGGACTGGGACACCAAGTTAAAGCCTCAAATAATGTGATGCGGTACCCTGACAATTCCAGAGAGTTGATAAACTCTACAGAGTACGACGTCACTTGCTTTGTATCCATGACAATGTCGACGGACAGATACTCAACAACATCACAATCCACATGAGACATAATCTTTTCGTTGATCTGCCATACAATTTCGTTAGTTGGTGCCAAAATTACTCTTTCACGCAGCCATTCTGTATCCCTCATATTTGTTTTCAAATCAGAATAAACGTGGTTTATTAAATTATCTGTATCTTGGACTACGTTCACTATGTATGTTACTACAGTTTCAGCTTCAGTTTCAGTTTCAGCTTCAGCTTCAGTTTTGGTTTCAGCATCAGTTTCAGTTTCAGTTTGGTTTCAGCGTCAGTTTCAGCTACAGTTCCCGTTTCAGCTTCAGTTTTAGTTTCAGCTTCAGCTTCAGTTTTAGTATCAGCATCAGTTTCAGTTTCAGATTCAGTTTGGTTTCAGTTTCAGATTCAGTTTCAGTTTCAGTTTGGTTTCAGCGTCAGTTTCAGCTATAGTTCCAGTTTTAGCTTCAGCTTCAGTTTTGGTTTCAGTTTCAGTTTCAGATTCAGTTTCAGTTTCAGGTTTGGTTTCAGTTTCAGATTCAGCTACAGTTTCAGCTTAATTGGAGCTTCAGTTTCAGTTTCAGCTTCAGCTACAGTTTTGGTATCAGCATCAGTTTCAGCTTCAGCTTTAGTTTCAGTTTCAGCTTCAGTTTCAGTTTCAGTTTGGTTTCAGCGTCAGTTTCAGCTACAGTTCCAGTTTCAGCTTCAGCTTTGGTTTCAGCATCAGTTTTAGCTTCAGTTTGGTTTCAGCGTCAGTTTCAGCTACAGTTCCAGTTTCAGCATCAGTTTCAGCTTCAGCTTTAGTTTCAGTTTCAGCTTCAGTTTGGTTTCAGCGTCAGTTTCAACGACAAATCCAGTTTCAGCTTCAGCTTTGGTTTCAGCATCAGTTTCAGTTTCAGCTTCAGTTTGGTATCAGCGTCAGTTTCAGCTACAGTTCCAGTTTCAGCTTCAGTTTCAGTTTGGTTTCAGCGTCAGTTTCAGCTACAGTTACAGTTTCAGCTTCAGCTTTGGTTTCAGCATCAGTTTCAGTTTCAGCTTCAGTTTGGTTTCAGCGTCAGTTTCAGCTACAGTTCCAGATTCAGCTTCAGTTTCAGATTCAGTTTGGTTTCAGCGTCAGTTTCAGCTTCAGCTTCAGTTTGATTTCAGCGTCAATTTCAGCTACAGTTCCAGTTTCAGCTTCAGCTTTGGTTTCAGCATCAGTTTCAGTTTCAGCTTCAGTTTGGTTTCAGCGTCAGTTTCAGCTACAGTTCCAGTTTCAGCTTCAGTTTCAGATTCAGTTTGGTTTCAGCGTCAGTTTCAGCTTCAGCTTCAGTTTTGGTTTCAGTTTCAGATTCAGTTTCAGATTCTGTTTCAGATTCTGTTTCAGATTCAGTTTCAGCTTCAGCTTCAGTTTTGGTTTCAGTTTCAGATTCAGCTACAGTTTCAGCCTAATTTTCAGCTTCAGTTTCAGTTTTAGCTTCAGCTTCAGTTTTGGTTTCAGCATCAGTTTTAGCTTCAGCTTTAGTTTCAATTTCAGCTTCAGTTTGGTTGCAGCGTCAGAATCAGCTACAGTTCCAGTTTCAGCTTCAGTTTTGGTTTCAGTTTCAGTTTCTGCTTCAGCTTCAGTTTTGGTTTCAGTTTCAGATTCAGCTATAGTTTCAGCTTCAGTTTCAGCTTCAGTTTCAGATTCAGTTTCAGCTTCAGTTTCAGATTCAGTTCAGCTCAAATAAATCATCCCGTTTATATCTGTTGCCACACGATCTTCTCCTATTTTCAAAAGGGCAAACGCATATTGCCCCGATTTTGAAATAGAAATGATTCGTATATTAACTTGATTGGTTAAAATTTAAGCGACACGGTTGGCGTAACTGTTAGCTGGCGCATGACGTGGGTTCGACCCCAGCTCTAAACAAAGATTTGTATAGCCTACATGCAGTTGTGTAGTTTAAAAAAAATGTTATGAGTGGTTCTTGAATACGCGATTTGAATTAATTGAGAGGGGGAATACAAAGTCCCAACACCCCTTTACATCCTTAAGGGATGATTTCCAGGATAAAAACTATCCTATGTCTTTTCCAGGGTCTAAAACTATCTCCATAGCAAATTTCATCCAAATCGGTTTAGCGGTCATGTGTATTATGTAGGTGGGGAGGGCGGTGACATCATTGATTCCCTATCCAAAATTCCAACACCAGTTTTACATCTTTTTGGAATGATTTTCGGGAATAAAACTATACTTTGTCTTTTCCAGGGTCTAAAACTATCTCCATATCAAATTTCATCCAAATCGGTTTAGCGGTCTAAGTGTATTATGTGTGTGGGTAGGGCGGGGAGATTATTGATTCCTTATACGAAATTCTAACACCCCTTTTACATCCTTTAGGAATGATTTCCGGGACGAAACCTATGCTATGTCTTTCCCAGGGTCCTACAAAGATACAATTCAAAAACTATCCTGCGGGAACCTTTCATCGGGATAAAAACTATCCTATGTCCTTCCCAGGGTCCTCAACTATTCCCATGCCAAATTTCATCTAAATCGGTTCAGCGGTTTAGGGGTGAAAAGGTAACAGACAGACAGACAGATAGTTACTTTCGTATTATTATAATACTAGCTTTTGCCCGCGGCTTCGCCCGCGTTAATTTACACTTTGTCAATAATTCTTGTTGCCAAAAAGGTGTACAGTATCTTTTTGGGTGGTTAAAAAACGCGTATAATATTTAAAAAACCATCACCAGGGTCCATCCATCCCCAAAAACAGACAGAGAGTTAGTATTTAAAATTTATCTTTTTAAAACCAAAAATGTAGTTTACAACACATTTTTGTAATCTACGTTTCTGGTTTTCCCCTCCTTGGGGTGTTGATTTTGTAAGCTTGATACTCGTGAGCACGCCACACACAATTGCCCATGGGAAAAGCAGTCTTTTTCTAAATGTATACCTGCGACTTTCAGTGTCTGTCCTTGAACTTTGTTTATGGTCATTGCGAATGCCGCTTTTAGGGGAAATTTGAGTTTTTCGAACTGAATGTGAGGAATAAATACGTTTTCACCGCTTGCTGTTCCTGTCATAATTATTGTTTGAAAACATTGCATCCAAGGTATGTAATTTGTAGTCGCATGGCATTACAGAGCCTTGGTGCGCCCTGATTACGCATCAACAGGACTGGGACACCAAGTTAAAGCCTCAAATAATGTGATGCGGTACCCTGACAATTCCAGAGAGTTGATAAACTCTACAGAGTACGACGTCACTTGCTTTGTATCCATGACAATGTCGACGGACAGATATTCAACAACATCACAATCCACATGAGACATAATCTTTTCGTTGATCTGCCATACAATTTCGTTAGTTGGTGCCAAAATTACTCTTTCACGCAGCCATTCTGTATCCCTCATATTTGTTTTCAAATCAGAATAAACGTGGTTTATTAAATTATCTGTATCTTGGACTACGTTCACTATATATGTTACTACAGTTTCAGCTTCAGTTTCAGTTTCAGCTTCAGCTTCAGTTTTGGTTTCAGCATCAGTTTCAGTTTCAGCTTCAGCTTCAGTTTTGGTTTCAGCATCAGTTTCAGTTTCAGTTTGGTTTCAGCGTCAGTTTCAGCTACAGTTCCCGTTTCAGCTTCAGTTTTAGTTTCAGCTTCAGCTTCAGTTTTAGTATCAGCATCAGTTTCAGTTTTAGATTCAGTTTGGTTTCAGTTTCAGCTTCAGTTTCAGTTTCAGTTTGGTTTCAGCGTCAGTTTCAGCTATAGTTCCAGTTTCAGCTTCAGCTTCAGTTTTGGTTTCAGTTTCAGTTTCAGATTCAGTTTCAGTTTCAGGTTTGGTTTCAGTTTCAGATTCAGCTACAGTTTCAGCTTAATTGGAGCTTCAGTTTCAGTTTCAGCTTCAGCTACAGTTTTGGTATCAGCATCAGTTTCAGCTTCAGCTTTAGATTCAGTTTCAGCTTCAGTTTCAGTTTCAGTTTCAGTTTGGTTTCAGCGTCAGTTTCAGCTACAGTTCCAGTTTCAGCTTCAGCTTTGGTTTCAGCATCAGTTTTAGCTTCAGTTTGGTTTCAGCTTCAGTTTCAGCTACAGTTCCAGTTTCAGCATCAGTTTCAGCTTCAGCGTTAGTTTCAGTTTCAGCTTCAGTTTGGTTTCAGCGTCAGTTTCACCTACAAATCCAGTTTCAGCTACAGTTTGGTTTCAGCGTCAGTTTCAACTACAAATCCAGTTTCAGCTTCAGCTTTGGTTTCAGCATCAGTTTCAGTTTCAGCTTCAGTTTGGTATCAGCGTCAGTTTCAGCTACAGTTCCAGTTTCAGCTTCAGTTTCAGTTTGATTTCAGCGTCAGTTTCAGCTACAGTAAAAATTTTAGCTTCAGCTTTGGTTTCAGCATCAGTTTCAGTTTCAGCTTCAGTTTGGTTTCAGCGTCAGTTTCAGCTACAGTTCCAGATTCAGCATCAGTTTCAGATTCAGTTTGGTTTCAGCGTCAGTTTCAGCTTCAGCTTCAGTTTGGTTTCAGCGTCAGTTTCAGCTACAGTTCCAGTTTTAGCTTCAGCTTTGGTTTCAGCATCAGTTTCAGTTTCAGCTTCAGTTTGGTTTCAGCGTCATTTTCAGCTACAGTTCCAGTTTCAGCTTCAGTTTCAGATTCAGTTTGGTTTCAGCGTCAGTTTCAGCTTCAGCTTCAGTTTTGGTTTCAGTTTCAGATTCAGTTTCAGATTCTGTTTCAGATTCAGTTTCAGCTTCAGCTTCAGTTTTGGTTTCAGTTTCAGATTCAGCTACAGTTTCAGCTTAATTTTCAGCTTCAGTTTCAGTTTTAGCTTCAGCTTCAGTTTTGGTTTCAGCATCAGTTTTAGCTTCAGCTTTAGTTTCAATTCCAGCTTCAGTTTGGTTTCAGCGTCAGAATCAGCTACAGTTCCAGTTTCAGCTTCAGTTTTGGTTTCAGTTTCAGTTTCTGCTTCAGCTTCAGTTTTGGTTTCAGTTTCAGATTCAGCTATAGTTTCAGCTTCAGTTTCAGCTTCAGTTTCAGATTCAGTTTCAGATTCAGTTCAGCTCAAATAAATCATCCCGTTGATATCTGTTGCCACACGATCTTCTCCTATTTTCAAAAGGGCAAACGCATATTGCCCCGATTTTGAAATAGAAATGATTCGTATATTAACTTGATTGGTTAAAATTTAAGCGACACGGTTGGCGTAACTGTTAGCTGGCGCATGACGTGGGTTCGACCCCAGCTCTAAACAAAGATTTGTATAGCCTACATGCAGTTGTGTAGTTTAAAAAAAATGTTATGAGTGGTTCTTGAATACGCGATTTGAATTAATTGAGAGGGGGAATACAAAGTCCCAACACCCCTTTACATCCTTAAGGGATGATTTCCAGGATAAAAACTATCCTATGTCTTTTCCAGGGTCTAAAACTATCTCCATAGCAAATTTCATCCAAATCGGTTTAGCGGTCATGTGTATTATGTAGGTGGGGAGGGCGGTGACATCATTGATCCCTATCCAAAATTCCAACACCAGTTTTACATCTTTTTGGAATGATTTCCGGGAATAAAACTATACTTTGTCTTTTCCAGGGTCTAAAACTATCTCCATATCAAATTTCATCCAAATCGGTTTAGCGGTCTAAGTGTATTATGTGTGTGGGTAGGGCGGGGAGATTATTGATTCCTTATACGAAATTCTAACACCCCTTTTACATCCTTTAGGAATGATTTCCGGGACGAAACCTATGCTATGTCTTTCCCAGGGTCCTACAAAGATACAATTCAAAAACTATCCTGCGGGAACCAATCATCGGGATAAAAACTATTCTATGTCCTTCCTAGGGTCCTCAACTATTCCCATGCCAAATTTCATCTAAATCGGTTCAGCGGTTTAGGGGTGAAAAGGTAACAGACAGACAGACAGATAGTTACTTTCGTATTATTATAATATAGCTTTTGCCCGCGGCTTCGCCCGCGTTAATTTACACTTTGTCAATAATTCTTGTTGCCAAAAAGGTGTACCGTATCTTTTTGGGTGGTTAAAAAACGCGTATAATATTTAAAAAACCATCACCAGGTTCCATCCATCCCCAAAAACAGACAGACAGTTAGTATTTAAAATTTATCTTTTTAAAACCAAAAATGTAGTTTACAACACATTTTTGTAATCTACGTTTCTGGTTTTCCCCTCCTTGGGGTGTTGATTTTGTAAGCTTGATACTCGTGAGCACGCCACACACAATTGCCCATGGGAAAAGCAGTCTTTTTCTAAATGTATACCTGCGACTTTCAGTGTCTGTCCTTGAACTTTGTTTATGGTCATTGCGAATGCCGCTTTTAGGGGAAATTTGAGTTTTTCGAACTGAATGTGAGGAATAAATACGTTTTCACCGCTTGCTGTTCCTGTCATAATTATTGTTTGAAAACATTGCATCCAAGGTATGTAATTTGTAGTCGCATGGCATTACAGAGCCTTGGTGCGCCCTGATTACGCATCAACAGGACTGGGACACCAAGTTAAAGCCTCAAATAATGTGATGCGGTACCCTGACAATTCCAGAGAGTTGATAAACTCTACAGAGTACGACGTCACTTGCTTTGTATCCATGACAATGTCGACGGACAGATACTCAACAACATCACAATCCACATGAGACATAATCTTTTCGTTGATCTGCCATACAATGTCGTAAGTTGGTGCCAAAATTACTCTTTCACGCAGCCATTCTGTATCGCTCATATTTGTTTTCAAATCAGAATAAACGTGGTTTATTAAATTATCTGTATCTTGGACTACGTTCACTATGAATGTTACTACAGTTTCAGCTTCAGTTTCAGTTTCAGCTTCAGCTTCAGTTTTGGTTTCAGCATCAGTTTCAGTTTCGTTTTGGTTTCAGCGTCAGTTTCAGCTACAGTTCCCGTTTCAGCTTCAGTTTTAGTTTCAGCTTCAGCTTCAGTTTTAGTATCAGCATCAGTTTCAGTTTAAGATTCAGTTTGGTTTCAGTTTCAGCTTCAGTTTCAGTTTCAGTTTGGTTTCAGCGTCAGTTTCAGCTATAGTTCCAGTTTCAGCTTCAGCTTCAGTTTTGGTTTCAGTTTCAGTTTCAGATTCAGTTTCAGTTTCAGGTTTGGTTTCAGTTTCAGATTCAGCTACAGTTTCAGCTTAATTGGAGCTTCAGTTTCAGTTTCAGCTTCAGCTACAGTTTTGGTATCAGCATCAGTTTCAGCTTCAGCTTTAGTTTCAGTTTCAGCTTCAGTTTCAGTTTCAGTTTGGTTTCAGCGTCAGTTTCAGCTACAGTTCCAGTTTCAGCTTCAGCTTTGGTTTCAGCATCAATTTTAGCTTCAGTTTGGTTTCAGCGTCAGTTTCAGCTACAGTTCCAGTTTCAGCATCAGTTTCAGCTTCAGCTTTAGTTTCAGATTCAGCTTCAGTTTGGTTTCAGCGTCAGTTTCAACTACAAATCCAGTTTCAGCTTCAGCTTTGGTTTCAGCATCAGTTTCAGTTTCAGCTTCAGTTTGGTTTCAGCGTCAGTTTCAGCTACAGTTCCAGTTTCAGCTTCAGTTTCAGATTCAGTTTGGTTTCAGCTTCAGCTTCAGTTTTGGTTTCAGTTTCAGATTCATTTTCAGATTCTGTTTCAGATTCTGTTTCAGATTCAGTTTCAGCTTCAGCTTCAGTTTTGGTTTCAGTTTCAGATTCAGCTACAGTTTCAGCTTAATTTTCAGCTTCAGTTTCAGTTTTAGCTTCAGCTTCAGTTTTGGTTTCAGCATCAGTTTTAGCTTCAGCTTTAGTTTCAATTTCAGCTTCAGTTTGGTTTCAGCGTCAGAATCAGCTACAGTTCCAGTTTCAGCTTCAGTTTTGGTTTCAGTTTCAGTTTCTGCTTCAGCTTCAGTTTTGGTTTCAGTTTCAGATTCAGCTATAGTTTCAGCTTCAGTTTCAGCTTCAGTTTCAGATTCAGTTTCAGCTTCAGTTTCAGATTCAGTTCAGCTCAAATAAATCATCCCGTTTATATCTGTTGCCACACGATCTTCTCCTATTTTCAAAAGGGCAAACGCATATTGCCCCGATTTTGAAATAGAAATGATTCGTATATTAACTTGATTGGTTAAAATTTAAGCGACACGGTTGGCGTAACTGTTAGCTGGCGCATGACGTGGGTTCGACCCCAGCTCTAAACAAAGATTTGTATAGCCTACATGCAGTTGTGTAGTTTAAAAAAAATGTTATGAGTGGTTCTTGAATACGCGATTTGAATTAATTGAGAGGGGGAATACAAAGTCCCAACACCCCTTTACATCCTAAAGGGATGATTTCCAGGATAAAAACTATCCTATGTCTTTTCCAGGGTCTAAAACTATCTCCATAGCAAATTTCATCCAAATCGGTTTAGCGGTCATGTGTATTATGTAGGTGGGGAGGGCGGTGACATCATTGATTCCCTATCCAAAATTCCAACACCAGTTTTACATCTTTTAGGAATGATTTCCGGGAATAAAACTATACTTTGTCTTTTCCAGGGTCTAAAACTATCTCCATATCAAATTTCATCCAAATCGGTTTAGCGGTCTAAGTGTATTATGTGTGTGGGTAGGGCGGGGAGATTATTGATTCCTTATACGAAATTCTAACACCCCTTTTACATCCTTTAGGAATGATTTCCGGGACGAAACCTATGCTATGTCTTTCCCAGGGTCCTACAAAGATACAATTCAAAAATTATCCTGCGGGAACCTTTCATCGGGATAAAAACTATCCTATGTCCTTCCCAGGGTCCTCAACTATTCCCATGCCAAATTTCATGTAAATCGGTTCAGCGGTTTAGGGGTGAAAAGGTAACAGACAGACAGACAGATAGTTACTTTCGTATTATTATAATATTAGCTTGGAAGTATTGATGGATATGGAAGTATGGATAGTATGGATATGGATATGGAAGTATGGAGTTATATTATTAGTACTAAAGTATGGATAGCTTTTGTCCGCGACTTCGTTCGAGTGGGAGGTTTTCCCCGCGTAAATCCAAATTTCCTGGGAATTCCGGGATAAAAAGTGGTTTATGTGTTTTTACAGGATGTCAACTGTCTCCTTACCAAATTTCATTGAGATCCGTTCAGTTGTTTTTGCGTGGAAGAGCAACAAAGATACAATTCAAAAACTATCCTGCGGGAACCTTTCATCGGGATAAAAACTATCCTATGTCCTTCCCAGGGTCCTCAACTATTCCCATGCCAAATTTCATGTAAATCGGTTCAGCGGTTAAGGCGTGAAAAGGTAACAGACAGACAGACAGACAGACAGACAGACAGACAGACAGACAGACAGACAGAGTTACTTTCGCATTTATAATATTAGTATGGAAGTATGGATTAGTATGGAAGTATGCATGGATATGGAAGTATGGAAAGTATGGATATGGATGGATATGGATATGGAAGTATGGATTTATAACATTAGTATTAAAGTATAGATAGCTTTTGCCCGCGACTTCGTTCGCGTGGGAGGTTTTCCCCGCGTAAATACCGAACCCGTGGGAATTCCGGGATAAAAAGTAGCTTATGTGTTTTTACAGGATGTCAACTGTCTCCTTACCAAATATCATTGAGATCCGTTCAGTAGTTTTTGCGTGAAAGAGCAACAAAGATACAATTCCACAACTATCCTACGGGAAACGTACATCGGGACAAAAACTATCCTATGTCCTTCGCAGGGTCCTCAACTATTCCCATGCCAAATTTCATGTAAATCGGTTCAGCGGTTAAGGCGTGAAAAGGTAACAGACAGACAGACAGAGTTACTTTCGCATTTATAATATTAAGTATGGATTTTAATAATATAATTTGAATTCTAGACATGCTTTTCATCTATTTATTTTTTACTATTTCAACGCATATTATATAAAAAACATTGGTTTCATGTAGGAGTCATCATGACCGCGGGCAGGTAGTTACGTTATCAATATAGGGGTCAGGAACTTAAGGGTTAAATAAAATATATATTAAGTAAGTAACCATCTGTACTAATATTTTTAAGAGGAAAGATTTGTGTGTTAGTAATGGATGAACTGAAAAACTACTGGAGTTTAAACAATTCTTTCACAATTATAAAGCAACGAGTAACATAAGCTACTTTTTCTCTGAAAAACCTTTTAATGCGAGCGAAGCCGCGGGCAGAAGCTAGAACAATATCTCGTCTTTATAATTCCCAATTCATTAGCCCAGTTAGGCGGTCTCAGACAAAGCCAAACTGACACAAGGGGTCACGACCCTCATCAATGAGGAACACGATACGAGGAGGTGGAGCCGAGTTAGATATTGCACCTCTGTACCGAGATTAAAAAGGTTTTCTTTATGAATGTAGATTTTAGTGATAATATTTACGTATGCATTTTAATGAGACGATGTAATACTACTGAATAAGAATATATGTATAGCAATAAAAGCCAGATATAAAGTTTGTTGAAAGATGATTTTCTGATACTCTATAAGAAAAAAAAAAATTGGCCAAGGGCGAGTCAGACTCGACAGAAGTATTCCGTAGTAACTACGCCAAATAAATTTGTTTTTCACAGTATTTGAATGAATTACAGAGTTATATTTGCGGTTTCAGGGAAATATATATCGGCGCAAATACAATAATTTGTCTATTAAAATAATTGAAATGATTAAAGTTTAATAATTTGATTGTTTTACAAACTATTAATTGATTTTTAAGATGTAAAATTAACGTTTAACATGTTTCAATTTAAAGCATTGTAATTTAAGTAGTTTAATATTTAACTAGAAAATGTGGGTACATGTGTGACAATCCCTCTATATAAGGCCGCACTGTGAGCGCTAAATTCAGATTAATTCAGATTCATTCTTGTTCGAGCCGCTGGACAGTGCGGACCTCTCTGTAAAGTCGTTACGCTGTCAGTTGAATAAACGAGTCTCCGGTAATACTAACAAGTGCTTTTATTTGAAAATCAAACACGAGTGATCATCAAGACAACATTCGTGACGTCGGCTGAGCTGACGTCACACTTTTTAAAAACACATACGACGCTGTCTCTCCGTTATCAGAAGTGGGATTCACTCACTCGAGTTGAAATAAAACAGAACGTGACGTCCTGGATAGAAGCCGTACAGAACAAGTGGCCGTCGACGCTGAAATATTGAGCTGATGAACTCTGTTGAGTCGTATTCATTTTGTTTTGATTCAGGGGTTGAATACTCCCTGAAATATTATTTTGCGTCAAAAATTACGCGCAAGCCTGTACATAAAATTGTAATTTTCTGGTTACTTTAAATTGATTTGAAGTGTGTAAACCAAAGTTACCTGCAAATTTTATTTGAGGTTATAATTAATAATCTGCAATCATAAATCTTGTCTAATTCCCGTAAAATTTTCGAATATCGCAAAATATTCTGTTTCTTGAAATTCAATGCCAACAGTAGTAGTGCAAGTATTAGTTTTGTATTGCCTTGTTTAGTGCGCTGAAACACATAAGTGTATCGTGCGCCGAAATACATAAAGTAGCCCACTCAATTTAATTGTTTCGCGAGCTAAGGTTTTCTCGTTTTCCACCTAAACAACTAGAGACCGGATAACCGTATCGGCGGTGTGATCTATTCCACGAGCCAGTATTGCCGAACAACAAAGTTAGGTCGCGGGTTCGAACCCCACCCATTATACTTGCCGTGAACCCACTTTAAGTTAACGGGAAAGCTAGTAGTGTGGATTCTATTTACATTGCACAAAAAAAACCGGTCAAGTGCGTGTCGGGCCACGCGCAGTGTAGGGTTCCGTAGTTTTTATAACAGCCAATTGCGTGTCGTATTCGCTGACTGATTGTTTCGTACCATGCTCTAACTAAAAGCCAAACATGACTACCTAACTAATTTGACTTCCTATACAAATCCTCACCTGGTCCGACAATTTTGCACGGAAAGTTTCAATTTTTTTTAGAGATTTGTATAAAACTTGTCATAGCCGGTGTTTTGAATTTAAATACGGACACAGAGCTACACTACTCAATCGTCACAAGAAGCTAGCACGATACAACTGGCGCTTAGCGCCATCTATCGACATTTCTATAGAGTTGTTTGAAATTTTCGAGTCAAATACAATTGGTCGACTATTACTCGTAAACTTGTAAAGCCCACTTATGTGTGATAGTTTTCCTTTAAATTTCGTTATATATAGGTACTACTGCCGTGACATTTGAATTTCTAACTATAACCGTTTAGTTGATAGAGGGGGTGGGACACTTGACTCTAACGAAAATTGGTACTTTAAAGCTTGATAAGTCACGAACGGTTTAGTTAATCAAAAAACGGTTTTACCAAACCCGTAATATTTTTGAAAGACCCATCCAACGATATCCCACACTATGGGAAGAACGAAAAAAAAAATTATCATCCCACTTTACATGTATGGGAGGTACCCTAAATAATTATTTTTTTTCAAAATTTTATTTTACCACTTTTTCGGCGTCATTAACGTGTATACTCATGCCAAAGTACAACTTTCTAGTACCAATAGTTTTTGAGCTAAACCGCGGACAGACGGACAGACAGACGGACATGGCGAAACTATAAGGGTTCCTTGTTGACTACGGAACCCTAAAAAGACAGAGAAAAAGAAAAAGAAACCAAAAAAAAAAAACTTCTAAAATCTCCGACTAAAACTAGAAATCTACGAGAACCTCCGAGAAATCTACGAGAACCCCCGAGAAATCTACGAGAACCCCCGAGATATCTACGAGAACCTTTTTCTTTCTTGTTTCTTATTTTTTCTAAAAAAAAAAAAAACAAAATACTGGCAATGTGGGTGGAATTCGCATTGCTGGCAATCCTGTTTACCCCTCTAACTAAGCTAAATATGCTCGTGTCTGAGAATATCATAAAAGGATGACATACTCAAAATTTAATAACAAAGATATTTGAGAGTTTGTGTAACAGTTAACATAAACCAACACAAGTACCTTACAAATATTTAATAATAATAACAAAAAAAATCTTTTGCTTCATGTAAAACCTCCGTACATTAGGAGAACCTCCAGAATGAGAATATTATAAAGGAATGATATTCTCAAATTTTTATAAACTGAGTCTGTGTAACTACATAAAACATCACAAGTTCCTTACAGATATTCTACTCAAAAGAAGTCTGATCTTTTGTTACAGGTAAAACCTCCAAAAACTCTACGAGAAATTCCGAGAACTCTACGAGAACCCCCGAGAAATCTACGAGAACCTCCGAGAAATCTACGAGAACCTCCGAGAAATCTACGAGAACCTGCGAAAAATCTACGAGAACCTCCGAGAAATCTACGAGAACCTCCGAGAAATCTACGAGAACCTCCGAGCACTCGTTATGATATTCCTAAAACATTATTTCACAACATAGAAAGACATTTGTTTGTATAACAGCTGATGATAACAGATTATCTGTTTTGTTTAAATTTTGTATCACTATTCTTTAGTTTGTATCCTTCATTAGTGAAATCTAATGTTGTCGTTTGTCAAGTCAATTTCAATATTTTGTAAAGCTTCTCTTACATTGTGTAAATGAATGATGTTTTGAAAAGATTAACTGTGGAGTTTCTTGCCGGTTCTTCTCCACAGAAAACAACCACTTGTGAACCGTGCGTAGCTTCACAATTTTTATTGTTATCTGAGACTCTTTAGTTAGTCAACGAATTGCTTTACATAATATTAACTTTTAATAAGTGCCTTTGTCAAATAGAATATTTTGAGGCTGGTGCAGAGCGCGCACCGCCTGTCAGTATGGCCGTATCGGCGCAAATACAATAATTTGTCTATTAAAATAATTGAAATGATTAAAGTTTAATCATTTGATTGTTTTACAAACTATTAATTGATTTTTAAGATGTAAAATTAACGTTTAACATGTTTCAACTTAAAGCATTGTAATTTAAGTAGTTTAATATTTAACTAGAAAATGTGGGTACATGTGTGACAATCCCTCTATATAAGGCCGCACTGTGAGCGCTAAATTCAGATTAATTCAGATTCATTCCTGTTCGAGCCGCTGGACAGTGCGGACCTCTCTGTAAAGTCGTTACGCTATCAGTTGAATAAACGAGTCTCCGGTAATACTAACAAGTGCTTTTATTTGAAAATCAAACATGAGTGATCATCAAGACAACATTCGTGACGTCGGCTGAGCTGACGTCACACTTTTTAAAAACACATACGACGCTGTATCTCCGTCATATACTATTTCTCAAAAACCGCTGACCCGATCTCATTCAATCTAATTTTTCTTGAAAGCTTACATTGCACATTTTTTTTTTAATTTTTCCCTCAATTGTTATAGAAGTTAGAGAGGGGGGCACACATTTTACCACTTTGGAAGCGTATATCTTTTAAACGATTGACTTATGAAAAAGTGGTTCTAAAAACCTCAATGTCATTTTTAAAGACCTTTCTATAAATACTACACACGCATAGGTTTCATGAAAAAAAAGTATTTTCAGTTTCCGTTCCATGTATTAAAATCGGAAAGCGGTTCACAGAATACATCTACCTACCAAGTTTCACATGTATAGTCCTAATAGTTTCGGAATAAAATGGCTGTGACATACGGAAGGACGGACAGACAGTCAGACAGACAGACGTGACGAAACTATAAGGGTTCCGTTTTTTGCCATTCGGCCACGGAACCCTAAAAAGCAAACAAAGACGTTAACAGTTTTCAGGCCTTTTCGTAGGCTACTGAACGGCTGAAAAAATTGCAAACGTATGTTGCTACTGTAAAGATGAATTTATTTGCGACTAAAATAGCAATAATCCACTATCTCTTATATACGAAAAGACTAGTAAACGACATTCAGACCTTTGAGAAGGTCGTTGAAAATAAATTGCCTCTTGACAAAGACAGACTGGTAAAAAACACAGAGCACA
This sequence comes from Tholera decimalis, assembly GCA_943138885.2. Lineage (NCBI taxonomy): Eukaryota > Metazoa > Arthropoda > Insecta > Lepidoptera > Noctuidae > Tholera > Tholera decimalis. The sequence continues at coordinate 13,871,353 of OW964569.2, forward strand.
GAATTATTGTATGGACGACCTTAATAAAATATTCGTATCCTCGTCATAATATTTTATATAAAACCAGGGCCCTATTTAATAAAGCTGAAAATTTTACATATATGTCAAGAAGTGACAAGACGATTGTCAGCAACAATTGGTGATGACGATTGTCGGATTGTTGTGACAATTCCACAAATTCCACAACTTTTTTTTTTTTCACACAACGCCATCTAGTCCCAAACTAAGCAGAGCTTGTGATATGGATACTAGACAACTGATAAACATACATATATATTTCTAAATACATACATATTATTGATAAATTACACCCAGACAAAGAACAAATGACCGTGCTCATCACACAAACATTTGTCCTAGGTGGGAATCGAACCCACGACCTTGCGCATAGCAGTCAGGACCACTGACCACTATACCAACGGGCCTGTCAAAAATTATATCGACTTTTGAAATATATGTAAATAATTTTGTTTTATCAAGATAAATGAGGATAAAATAGAAAAGGAACCAAATGGTTTTGTTGCGTGACGATGGCAAATGACCGGACAACATGGCATTGTTTCCTTAGGAGATGGTCAGGCCTTTAGTGTGGGATGCAACTTGTGTCAATACTCTCACGCCATTCCATCTTCCCAGTTCATCATGTTGTGTTGGCGCTCCTGCTGCGGCTGCGGAATACCTCAAGCGACGTACATACAGCAATCTCGGTGATAACTATATTTTCGAGCTGTTTGGAACTCTTGGACCGTAGGGCCCGTGTGTTCACAGTCTTTTTATAGAAATATTGTAAAGGCTCGTTGACACTTCCTTTGACCTAAGGGCTGGCTATTTCTTTGGCCAAAAGCTAAGCATTGCTGACAACAAGGCAATGCCGCCAGTCTCTACTTATCAGCCGACAGCGTTTAAGATGATTTTTATTCTAGTTTGTTTCTATTTAAGTTTTGCATAATGTTTATAAATAAATTACTTTCTTGTAACTTCAAAATTCGAAATATGTTTTTGCTACATAGCATGTGTTGGAATTGGCTGACAATTCTACAAATATGTCAATATTAGGGTGGCCCTCATTTTTCGTCTTTTGAATTATGCTCGGGGCAATTTCTCATTTGATTATGTACCTCTAAATATGAGATATGTCTTTTTTGTTTTTGTTAAGATTTAGAGGCCACCAGCTGTCAAATTTTTTACAAAAAGCGTTGTAGCACAGCTTAAATGACGGTTTCATTAATTTTTAACTTAGGTGTCTATATTACATTTTACGTGCAAGTGAGACTCGCATAGACAATAGCTTCTTATTTATCATAAAGAATAATGTGTCTGTATTATAATCTACAGTCTTTCAGACTTGTGAAGTTGTGATTAAAAGCTTTCTTTTTTGAGCAGGTATTCAACTGTTTATCTGATTTTTAAGACAATGAAGTATATTATTACTTTTTGAACGATGGGTAGTCGCTGTGGCTGGAAAAGATAATTTTCTTCTATACTTTAAATATTTTAGCCTGAAAACCTGAATTACAATTTAGATATTTATTTATATACATATTTTACACTAGCTGTGCCCGCGACTTTGTTTGCGTGGAAGATTTTCCCCGCGTAAATTGCGATTTCGCGGGAATTCTGGGATAAAAAGCCTAGTTACCTATTTGTTGTCCTATAACTTCTTTGAAAGTCTTGTTAAAATTTGTTCAGACGTTAACGAAAGTTTTCTTTTGTTTTATTATAGTTAACCTAAATAAAATCTATAAGTACTTGAAAAAACACAGATATTTTTAAATCAAAAATAGACTCTTCAAAATGTATTTATGTAGATATATTGATTCTGAATTCATGTAGGCTATAAGCCAATCCTGTGTTAATTATTTACGAAGCTCATTATAAATGTTTTCTATTTAATGATCAATAAATATTCTGAAGGCATTTTGATCTTAAATCTTTGTTTTCAGCTCTCCCAAAGTTATTTATCTCTGAAACTTTTGTTTCTAATAGCTGCTACTTAAAACTTTTTGTTCGAAACTGTTTACAATACCAACTCTATTTTGTTAATTTATTTCTGTTTATGAGTTATGGCAGGTAATCTCAACTCAAAAGTAACTTCGGTTTTAAATATTGTTTAGTAATTTTTGCCAGACAGGCACATTACTTTGTGTAATTTATATAATCATCATCACTGTTTTCAAATCGGTGAAGAAAAACATCGCAAAGAAAATAAAAATAATTGGCCAAGTGCGAGTCAGACTCGCCCATGAAGGGTTCCGTAATAACTACGCAAAATAACTGTTTTTCATGTGTTTGGATGAAATAGAAAGTTATAGGTTTTAGAAAAAGTGCTATATCTCAACTGCTGACTATCTCGTCCAAACCAATTTTAGTTGAAAGTTTTTGGTTAAAGTCTACAGCATATATGTTTTTTAAAATGTTTCACTTTTATTATTATAAAATCTAGCAGGGGAGACACATTTTAACACCTTGGAAGTGTATATATATCAAAATGGTTTTAAAAACCTCAATGTCATTGATGTTTTTTAAAAATATATTTTTAGTTTCAGTTCCATATATGGGTAGCCGCCTTAATTTTATATATATTTTTTTTATTTTAATTAAATATCGGAAAGCGTTAAACAGAATACATCTACCTACAAAGTTTCACAAGTGTAGTCTTTATAGTTTCGAAATATAATGGCTGTGGCATACGGACGGATGAACAGAAAGACATGACGAATCTATAAGGATTCTATACGAATTCAATACTGCCCAAGAAGCTAGATCCCCTTAATTCAGATCTGTCTGCCCTTCGGTCATAGAAGAAAAACGAATCTGTAACTTTATTTTTTAGTACTACCAACTACAAATTCTACAGGAAGGTCTAGATTTGTAGACTTATTATTTTTTTAAACTAGTGAAGGTAACCTAGTTAATCTGACCAATTCCACTCCGCGCTAAACACCAAGCAGCACTATGATAACCACAACACCAAGGATAGATACCGGTAGATTATATTCGTTAAATAATATTTGTTTCCCATAGAGGGAAACACGTACACAAAACATCAACCAACAAACACTCTCAGTAGGATAGGAGAAGGATTTCGAACAGGTATCAACGGAACTCTTAAAATACCACTCGTGTGTTTGTCCGTCTGTCTGTCACAGTATAGTAGCTCCGAAACGACTATACCGATTCCGTGACACAAACATGTAACGTACTAAAATATGGGGTCAAAGGGTAAAAAAAATCCTTCAGAATGGCTTTTACTTAAAGAACCGTGCCCCGATTTGGGCTATATGGCGTGCTGCGATTATTCATATAAGAGTGTTTTATTTTAGAGGAGTGTATTAGCAGAAAAATATTTTTAGAGCTGCCCAACTAGCACAAATGGGCTGTATTAGGGCTTTGGAGCGTATCCGATTATTACTTATGGTAATAGACGTAAGCGCTAGAGCGTCTACTACAGACTTAAAGCAGCCGCTTTAGCGCTATTTGGGCGCCATTTTATGCAGCCTAAAGTTCCATTTAACCTGCACAACAGTTGCATAAAGGTTCCTTAATAGCTATAACGATTTATTAACGCTATACTAAAGCTCTCGTAGCGCTACTCTTGAATGATTTTGAACTACTTTGAACGAATGAATTGATTATAGTTCTTTATTGTATATCTTCAGTTGACATTATTTGTAATATTTTGGTAAAGTGTTATCGTCGCCATCATGAAAATAAAACAAAAAGAAGTAAAAGTTTGTATTCTGTATTAGCAAGATATATAAAGATACTTAAAACGCTGTCCAGTTTACTGTAGATATATAAGATAATTTTCGAGAAATTTTAACGCGCTTTTATGATATTTAAAAAAATAACAAAAGATATGTGATATTTTTTATTTATTATACAGAATAAATTTTATTTCCGTATTTTTACGTGTCGAATAACTTACTATTCGCAAGTGGCCGATTGTTTACCGATACATTTAATGCACATTTAAATGAAAAACCAATGTATATCAACTCAATTTTGCAAGTGAATTATAAGTTTTCTTAAAAAATCATGGCGTCATTGTAATGTAGTCATAACCTGCAGTTTTAGCTCTAATAACTCCCTTTTGAGAATCATAGCGCTAATTTTCACCCTTCTAACGCTTCAAGTGTTTTTTGTTCCCCTAGTGCAACTCACAGCCACAAAAAGCTCCTATTTTCCTGTTTTTGAGGTTATAAGATCTAGTTACGTACTTATTCGAATGGTTTCCATTTTGGAGATCCGTGGTCTACCCTTAAAAACGTTCACTTAACATTGTACGCTTCTCAACTTTAAAAACAAATCCAAGATATGGTGTTTTAATTACGATACTTGACTTTACACCCGATATTTCTACATAAACATGTTACAGGTTATTTTTCAAATAGATAATCATCAAACGTCTCAATAATAGTTTACATTATTTTTTGTCGATAGAAATAAGATCCGGTTACTTTATGGTTTAGTTATAACTACTTATACTATAATATGAAGTTTAAACATTTCAATTACCTACCTATTATTGTTTTATTACAGAATGCCTTTTAAAATAGTTAAAACTATAAATGCAGACAAGGAAGAGCTGTCAATCTGCCCTTCAGGATGGGAAATATCGCTAGATCAGAATAAAGAAAATTTGTCAAACGAAGACAATATTCCGATTGAAAAGATATTGCCTAATGATGATGAGAACGTTGCACAAAAAAAAACCGTAATTTGGCTAAAGAGGTTAATGGATCCTATGATGGTACTGCGCCAAATCCAAATGTTGAGACTGATATCTTTATACAATAAGAATCCAAGAATAGGCTTTTTTTATTAAGTTTGTGAAATGTTGAGATTAATATTCTTTAAAATTAAAAGCTTAAAAATTTTAATACTTTAGTATTAGATGATTAGCGGATTCACTGGAATGTTCAGCAATGTTTGACGATTTTAGCAGGTTTTCATAAACCTTGCGTACTTTCCTGCGATAACCTCCACTTTTCTTTATTAATTTCCATCGTTTAGCATCCATTTTTATTAAATGTTTTATAATAGTTACAAAAGCGGCTGTAAAATGGCGAATGGATTGAGCCTGCAAGGAATGACTATTGCTACTAAAGGCCTTAGTTACACTGATGATTTTTTTGTAACTATAGTATGCATAAGAGTTTCTATTATTTCTATAATGAAATTTATAGTAGTATAATAGTGGTTACTATAACTATAAACTATAAAAGTTACAATGGAAACCACTGTACAGCTGTGAGTGGCAGAATGACCTTCGTAACTCTCATATAAAGATGTAAGTGGTAAATGAGTTCTACCGTGAACTACTGTGAAGGCTAGGGTAGTATTTGATTCAGCTTATAGCACTTTAAGTAACTTTTATAGCTATAGACGTTTACGGATGCAGATATGCAACTTTGAACTGCTTTTTAACCCTTAAACCGCTATTTTACAGCCAGAAGTAACAAAATAGGCTGCTATTTCCACTAATGTGCTCATTGGGTGGTTATCGAATGCGTCTTAATATAAGGGGGTGTTTAAAAATTATTTTTCAGTATCCTCTTCATCTGAACTATCAAATCGTATGAATATGTCCTCTAGGTCTTTCGATGGTGGATTTATTTGCACACTGTGATGTTTAACATAGCCTAAAAACCAGATTATAGTTATCACATGAACACAGCTACCGATGGTTCGTGCACCATTTTTACAACTACAGTAGTAACCTTTTATTGGATCTTTACCCACTGAGTTTTTTTCTGCTAACACATCGTTACCACCGTCACCACGGGGAGGTGCCCTAGACGCAAGAAGACTGAAGTTGCCTTAGTGATGGGTATTACGAACAAAATACTGTTGATGGAGCAGAATTTTCGGTGTCTTAGAATGATACAAATTGACCCCCCTCGAGGGCTTCACCCATTTAACGCAAGGATGTAAAAACACCAGATTGGTACTGTACTTCAGTAACATATAATTTGACTTTGCACGCCCATGGCCCAAAACCACTTAGAAGCGGGGCACGGTTCTTTATACTTTGGTATTAAGACATCCTTTACTCATGATTTTGCTGAAGAAATCGTCAATAATACCACAATTATACATTCGTTAGTTCTTAAAATACTTGTTCTTGATTTATACCGATTGTAATTGATTAAAATTATAGAAACAAAATAAAATCAATAAATTAAAAAAATTAAAAATCCAGTAGAAATATCTATTATAGCTTGATTATAGCTATATGTACGTACATACTCGTATATAGACAAACTTGGCCAAATATAGATACTCGTATATATAGATACTTATATTTCGCTAAATATGTATCGCGCCGCAATCCGGTAATAACACAAGAGAATATCACCCTCCTTTCTATGATCTGAGCTTAGTTTCATGTTTGCTGCCGTCAGACAAAGACCTCGTTATGTTTCGATAAAGGTTCTTTATATTTTGGTCTTTGCTTACATAGATACGAGATTGCCCCAGGCGACTTGTTCAAGATTTTTACGGATTGATTAATATGATGTTTTTTAGATTGTTGGTGGAAACAATGTGCTCTTGTAATCTAATTAGGGGAACTGCTTTGTAATGAAAATGTCTCGAGTACGATGAACGATTACGTACAAGAGAAACTGATTAGGTCGCGTCTCCGTATTATATTTAAATGCAAAGTATAAAGGACTTTATTGAGATAGTTTTACGTGACATTTGGTTTGGAGGACCAGATGAAAACAGACATATTTGTCCTCGTTTAATGTGTATGGTTGTGCTATTAACGTTATTTTGATTTTATATAATTAATAATTATTACTTACAAAGAATACACCTTACAAGACTCCACTTACTCACACTTCACCTTACTCACATTAAATAGGCACGTAATTTGGCATCGTACTTCTTCAGCTATAGATTTCTTGAGATGTATTTAACCATTCGATTTTAATAATCACATTATTATTTAAGTAACAAATAAATAAATAAAAAACGTTTATTAGACACTAAAGCAAGGATACAAGTTTAGTAAATAAAACAACAAATTTTAGATAGTTGTTATAAATGTATTGCCACAAAAACTGGTGCTAATTTTCTCTTTAACTACACGTCGGCGTAAGCCAGCAATGTTTAGTTTTTTATATACGCTGTTGTAGAGCTTACTGCTTAAGCTGTTGGACTAACGTCTGGCAAAAGTAGTCCTGCAGGAAATAGAAGAGCAAATGGACGTAGGTAAGTGCGGATGTAATTTTTGAATGGACCTGATTACATGGAGTTGACGTACTGTAAGGAATTAAAGTTACGCAAACAACTGAACAGTTGAAAATCTTAAAGGTTTCTTGGTCATGACCTTTAGTACTGTTCTCTTTACTCTTTACGATCCAAGAAGATAGGTTTTGGCGGCACCTCCCCTTACTGTAATGCAGTATTGTATAATGGACTGACATAGGGCCAAATAGACCATCCTCCGTTTTTCCAGTGGTGCTGAGTCCCCAAGGGTTTTGAAGTCATAAATCAGTCGCCTGATTCTAGAAATAACTGTGGTAATCTGCCTATCCTACCTCAGTACGTCATCCATCTGCATGCCTAGATACTTGACACAATCTATCCGAGTGATTACTGTGCAAGTGCACTCATGCTGGTCCTCGCAGACATGTGCCTTAATTAAGTAATCAAGTGGCAGCTTGGTGTTAGATCTTAGAGAGAAGGGAAGAAAATTGGTCTTTATAAGCTTAAGTGTGAGCAGATTTTATTTATTTATTTGTAGGTACATAATATAGTATCTTAATAAAGGAGTGCTTTAGCATTCGTACTAGGATTACCCTGTATCACGAATGCCGTCACCTTCCTCCGGACCAAATAATATCACTCTATAAAAGTTATATAAAAAAAAGACATTAACATAATTTACCAATAACTTAAAATAACAAAAATATTAAAATAACATTGAACTTATACAAGACAAAACAGGTGTGAATAGTGTGCGACTGTATGTGTAGTGTGCGACTGTGTGTAGTGTGCGACTGTGTGTAGTGCGCGACTGTATGTAGAGTGTGTGGTAATGTGTATAGACTGCAACTGTGTGTATAGTGTGCGATTGTGTATGTGTAACATTTGATGATTCTAAGAGTCACCCCAATTTGATAAGTCTCTCAGATTCCTTATAATTGAGACTCTTAAGCCAGTCACTAACAGCGATTTTGCATTGATGTCGGGTAAGTAGGCAGATATCCAAGACCGCATTTATTTTATTATAAACATGTGAACCCAAAATCCAGTAATGCCTTTGAGCTAGAGTAGATTTGTGCCTCTCTGTGTTGCACAACCTCGTTCTTTTGCGCTTTCCTTCTCGTAATTTTAAGGCCTGTGATATGGTGGTGTGTTTGCGTAATATTATTTGGAGCACAAATAGTTGTCTAGTCGTTAAGACCTCATACTCTTTGAAAAGAAGTGTGGTAGGATACCTGAAGGGTTTTCTGCACATGACTTATAGGACTGCTCTTTGTGCCCGCTCTAAACGTAACATACTGACTGCAAAGGTGCCACCCCAGGCAGAAATACAGTAGCCCAGCAAAGATTGGGCAAGCGCAAAGTAAACTGTTTTCAATGTTTTGGTATCCGCTACAGATCTGAGACTCTTGAACACATAAATGAGTTTACGGATACGAGGAACTAGTGCATCAATATGGTTTTTCCAGCTTAGCAAACAATCCACCTGAACCCCAAGGTACTTTACACTTAAGCTGTTCCCAATGGACAAACAATCGCAATAGGGGTTTGCAGAATCGCAGCCATGTGCCCGTACGGAGAATGTCTCTGGTTGGGATTTTTTCGATAAAGAAAAACATACAATTGATGTTTTATCAAGGTTAAATGTTAAAAGGTTATAACTAGTCTAAGATTGTCCTCAGCGCATATTTTGACCTGCTCCTAGTCCGAACCATCAACTAGCAGTGCTGTGTCATCAGCATATGACAGAATTTTAGTATGGGGCAGAGCTAGCATGCATAGATTTTTAATGTAAATTAAAAACAAGGTGGGACCCAGCACACTGCCCTGGGGCACACCGTAGGTGATCCGCTGCTCATTGCTAATAAGAGAACCGATCTTAACGGTCTGACTGCGTTCAGCAAGATAATTACGGAAGATATCAAGAACAACCCCTCTAATTCCTATGAATTCTAGTCTATCGAGAAGGATGGGCACGGAGACAGTGTCAAAAGCCTTGGACAGATCCAGAAAAATACCGATGCATTTGTTGCCAGAATCAAGTTTCCTACTGATATGTTCTGTCAAATCAATAATAGCATCTTCAGTAGACCTACCACGTCTAAATCCAAACTGATTTTGTGAAAGAATATTGTTTGTATTTAAGAAGCTAATTAAACGTGTATTGAGTGCTTTCTCTATAACTTTAGAGATTGTGGTCAATACTGAGATTGGTCTGTAGTTCGTGACACTGCCTCTATCCCCACTCTTAAAGATAGGATGCACAAGAGCTCTCTTGAATACCCTAGGAAATGCACCGTTCGAGAAACACAATTTTATAACATGTGTAAGGGAAGGCAAAATAAATGTTCGTATTTCTTTCAGAAAATTGGCTGAGATTCCGTCCCATCCTACTGCACAATTGTTGCGAAGACCCATTATAATTATCTCAACCTCTCTCTCATCAACATCCATCAAAGCCATCGAGTTACCTGTCACGTTAAGAACCTGTTTATTCCTTGCAGGTGAAAAGGGAGTCGGGGTAGTATTCGAATTACTCTGTTTTTGCTTAGAAATTATAGAGAGAGCTAAATTTTTCCCTATGCTAACGAAAAAGTCATTAACAACATTTATGGAAGAAATTGGATCATTTGAAATATTCAGCAATTCATCAGGTGCGGGTTTTTGCCGATTAAGCTGAGCAATATTCTTAATAACATTCCACGTAGCTTTAGGATCACCCTTTGCCTTTTCAAACTCATCCTGCTCGTGGACTTTCTTTAGTTTTTTAAAAGTAAATTGCAATAGTTACGTGCCTACGATACGATACCTAGTGTACGTGACACGCTTCACCATATTCTCAATGTCTTTTTTTGATTCCATATGCAATTTATCGCGATTTTTAATGCATCTTAAAAGGCCAGGCGTTATTCATGGCTTAATAATTATTTACTTATGCGGAATCATAACATTTTTAGTGTTAGTCATAACTATATTAGATAACATGGAAACAAGGTTTTCGGCTGCAAAGTTAGCATCATTTGATGAAATAATTGAGGTGAAATCTGTATTTTTAACATCAGTTTTTGCGGATTTTATGTCCAATCTACTCACGGTTTTCATAGTTTTATTACGGTTCAGTTTTAGATCAACACAGAGCAAAGTTGGAAAATGATCACTAATACATGTATTTAACACGAAAACCTTTGAGATATGATTAGTTTTAAGCATTACATGATCGAGACAGCTCTCGCCCCGGGTAGGTATCTCATGTGCTGGTAGGAGGCCATGGAAGGCTGTCAGACTAAGGTACTCGTCTGCATGGAGATCACATCTATTCGGGCTGATGTTGATATTGATATCCCCCATTATAACAATAGTTTTGAATGAGCTTAAAGAAGATAGGACATCATTTAGGCTATTCAAAAAACTGTCAATTTGTTTGTATGAAGGGGAACGATACATAGCAATAATAGCTGTACTCTGTTGTTTAATTACAAGACAGTTTCCATCAACAAAAGAAGGTTCAGTACATGTATAAGAATCAAGCTGCGCGGATACGTAAACAACCACTCCGTCGTTCTGATTGTAAAATTTGGATTTATATATTCATATTCATATTCAGATATGTATTTGCATACCATAATGTTATTTTGGATGTTACAGTTATTGCTTAAAGCTAAGATACAATTATGGACCCTGTAGGGCACAGCAAAAATTAAATTAATTCCATTTACAATAACAAAATTTAAAATGTCAATAAATTAAAAAAAAAACAAAGTCTAAAGATTAAAAAAAAAGTCAATAATTTATTAAAAAAGTCAATAAATTAATAAAAATAAATCAATAGCTTAACAAAAAAAAAATAATAACAATGTCATAGAATAATTTCAAAATAAAAAACTAGTGGAGATATTAATTATTAACATGTCCAAGTAAATAAATCATATAGGTATATTGAGATAAATGTCCATACTAATTAATTTAATTATTCTATGTCAATTCATACATATTATTGTCATTCAAATAATCATTCACTAAATAATATGCTTTCTTAAATAATATCTGCTTGAGTTGATTAATAAATGATATTTCACTAGTTACATTTTTTATGATATCCGGAAGTTTATTATATATTTTTATCGACATAACATAAGGACTATTTGAATGCAATTTCATGTGCGAAAGAGAGGGCAACATTAACATATTCTTATATCTAACAGATCGGTCAGGATGTTTATCACCACGGGTTTTAAAGAAAGACATGTATTTCCTAACGAATTTACATATTTCTAAAATATAAATAGATGGTAAGGTAAGTATACTATGTTTTATGAAAAAAGGTTTACAAGTTTCGGTTTGATCTATATTCACAATGATCCTAATTAATTTCTTTTGGAGTATGAAAAGTGTATGAACGTCAGTGCTATTTCCCCATATAATTACGCCATAGCTAAGCCATGAATGAGCGTAGGCATAGTAGGTCGTGAGTGCAGTTTCGAGGTCGGTAGTTTTTTTTACTTCTCGAAGTGCATATGTGAATTTTGATAATTTAGATTTAACTTTTACTATATGCTGTTTCCAGGAAATGTGTGTGTCTATGGTGAGTCCTAATAGTGTAAAGTCATTTACTTGTTCTATTTCCGTGCCGTTTATGATGAGATTGACTGGTAGTGGGGTTTTTTGCCGGGGATGGAAAGTTATAAGCTTGGTTTTTCTATAATTAATTTCCAGATTATGTTCTTTCATCCAGTTTGTTATTTTATTTAAAATTAATTTCAGTTTTTCTGTAATATTAACACTACCTTGGGGAATTGATGAGTTAATAATAATTTTGTCGGATCTAACTTGAATTATGCGTTTTTGGTCTTTATTAAAGTGCTCTATTTCCACGTATTTTTCTCTATCTTTTAGATATGATGCAAACCATTTATGAGCAGTTCCTCGAATTCCTATTCCGTACAATTTTTCCAGTAGGATGTCAAACTGGATTTTGTCGTATGCCTTAGTCATATCTAAAAGTATTCCCACTGCATATTGCTTATCATTTATAATATTAATGACTTCTTGCATGTATTTATAGACAGTTAGAGTTGTCGAACGGTTTTTTCGGAATCCGTTTTGGCTTTCGTCAAAGATTTTATATCGTTCGCAAAAACTATATACCCGGTCACACATAGCCCTTTCAAAAATTTTAGAAGCCGTTGGTAGAAGGGCTATGGGCCGATAATTATTGGGATCACTTCTAGAGTTACTCTTGTGCAAAGGTTTTACAATAGCCTTTTTAAGTAAATCAGGAAAAATACCTTCATAAAAGGATTGATTTATAAGGACACAAAAAGGTATAGCCAGCTCTTCTGCACATTGTCTAATCAAGGTGGGCGGTAATTCATCTATTCCATTTATGCGAAACGAAGCCAGGAAGCTCGGGTATGTTCGTAACTTTACTCAGCCAGCACTCTGATAGCACAATTACATCGCAGCTTAAGTCCATGCTCATTAATAAAACATTTAGTTCATCGAAGTTACAATTTAGACTGCGTATGTTCATGTGTAAGATGTTCATAGTTTTTGCAACTCCTAAATACTTAGAACACTGACCCGGTTCGGTAACAAACGATGTGGCAATATCAATGTTATCAATGCTATTGTATTCAAATCGAAGTTTAGGGTGGCCATTGGTAACAAGATGGCAGTACTGTAGTAATCTTTGAATTTGAACAAACTATGCAAATATTATTAAGCATAATAACATGGTGCATTTTTTGGCCATTTTGCAGCTCTAAAATGAGCAAGTGAGCATGTGCGAAGGTTAGTTTATGTATATTGTTTATGATGTGGGTAGGAGGAAAAAAAACCCTTCCATTTAACCCGAGGTACTTATGAACATTCAGTTGATAAGTTGATATTGGCTCAATCGTACATAAATCGCTGTTTGTAGTTTGTGTTTATATATTGAAATGTTTTTTTTTGTGTCGGAGTTTAAGTTGTATGTCTTTGTGTGTGTGATTATTCTACTGTAATATAAAATTTGTGTCACTTTTTGTTTAATTCAATATGCTTTTAAATGATAAGACAATTTTAAAACTTATGAATTGATGTTTCATGCAACTTATTTGATTAATGTGATGCATAATTTTTAGACTAATAATTAATTGGATTTTATAAACATTGGTATAATAAACATATCTCATGCAGCTTATAGTAACATACAATACAAATAAAAATGACGTTTTATATTTAACTAGTCATTGCTTTGATCTAAGCTTCAATAAATCATCTTCCGCGTCAATACGGGAATAAGGCTCACCTTGCCTCTTCCGCAGGTATATTCGACTTCGTGATGTCCAACAGAAGTTGTAATTGTACTCTGTAGCAAAGTCTCGTGCCACAAAAAATAGTTTCCTAGCCTTGAATGTGAGATTCTCCGATATATATACAGGATTTGGTGGCCCATCCAATTGTAGGTGCTGAGTATTAAGTTTGTTGCTTCGGTGTTGGTTATTGAATTTTTTCTGGGACTGGAGAAAGCTTTCTTTTGTTAGGGCGGAGGTAAAATCAACAATTATCGATTTGTTTGAAGTTTTTGTTTGGACTCTATAGATTTCACGTATATCTGATAATTGAATGACGATATTCAGAATCTTACCAAGTCTGCTGATTGTATTCGCAAGGTCGGTTTTGGTTTCTGAGCTTTTACTGGGAATGTTTCTAATCTCAACACTAGATGCCCTTTGATTCCTGTCCATTGTTTCTACTCTGTCCTAGAGGTTTTGGATATAGGCGAGGTTATTCTTCCTTTCGCTTTCTAAATGTTCTATCTGTAATCTCATCTCTTCATACTGATTTGACATGAAAACAACACGTTTTTGTGTATGTCGTTTGTGTTTTCTTTAATTTCATTGATTACGCTTTGAAGTGCTTCGAATTTCCTATCTTGTTCCACCTTGAAGTCCGATAACATTTGTCGCATTTCCCTCACAAAATCTGACTCTGACTGTGACCGGGATTCATCTTCCATAGAGCCCACTCGCATACGTTTGTTTATCCGGGATGTGACATGATCATCATGTACATTAAGCTCCATTTCACCACATAGATTCGGAGCGGATTCCACTCGAGCAAAGATCTCAGCAGCTGGCAGCGGTGGTGGAGTGCGCTTCAACGGCATTTTACCCAAAATAAGTAAAAGGAAAGCAGTAGAATGACGAAGTCACCAGTAATCAATGTTGTTGTGAGTACGTAAGTTATTGACGGGTCAAGATTGGCTCACAGGTCGTCGTTAATTAATTGCTAATAAGCCAATTATATATGTATTATATATTAGCAGAACAAGCAGGTAATGTGGTCGTTTAGCAGATATGTTCGCAAATCTTTACGCAAACTGAGTGAAAAAAGTAAACCACTTCCAAAAAGCGAATTAATTTCGCAGGACTCGAACTGGCGCCACTCGGACTATCGTGTGTGACCGAGCTGCTTTCACTTCACGACCACCGTGACTGCGATGGTTTGTGCGAAATAAATGAACTCTTTAAACTATTTCTAGGGACTTAGACGCGTGTCATTGACCCCATACAAAGGTGAAACACTTCGAGAAAAAGACGAGGTTTTTAACGATCACTTTTATAACTTTAGAAATGTTTTCGTTTATATCTCCGATAATAGTTAATGCACAGATTTGGTTTTTACACTGTTTGTTATGTGTGTTATTGAGCACGTATTAGTGTAACTTTAGAACAGATTACGGCACTTTAAACTATTTTAGCAAAATAATATGTTCGCGAGTAAAGATAATACGTCCGCTCGATACTGTGTCCGGGAGGAGGAGCGTTTTTGTCTTAGCCAAGCCATTATTTTAGACATCTTGGTCTAAAAAATAATGGCTTGTATTCGGCTCTCTCCTTAATTGACTGCCAGTTTGGTCCCCATATAAAGACTGCAGTGTCATCTGCGTAAGTGAAAATCTTAGTGTTTGGAAAGAACAATGTAACAGAGGTCATTAATAAAAACCTGGAATAAAGGAGAACCTAAGATGCTTCCCTGTGGGACACCGTAAGAGAGTACTAATTCAACATTCAAGCAGTCCCCTATTTTGACACGTTGTTTTCGCTGAGAGAGATGAAGAAGATGTTATGGGCAAAACTTCGTACTCTAACTCTTTCCAATTTAGACTAAAGGATGGGAACAGAAACTGCGTCAAAGGCTTTAGAAAGTTCTAGAAATATGCTATCACTGCATCTTCTGTTGAAACAGCAGGCCTGAAACCATACTGATTTTGAGCAATGATATTATGATGATTTAGGAATGATTTTAGTGATTTGTAAATATATGTTTTAAGAATTTTGGACATCACAGACAGTACCGATATAGGCCTTTAATTGATGACTCAGTCTCTGTCTCCACCCTTGTGAGTAGGGTCTACTATAGCTTTTTTAAAGGCATCGGGAAACACACCAATACCAATGGCTCGATTGCATATATGAGTTATATGGGAGATCAGGACATGTCGACACTCTCAGATTAGAAGACGGTATAGTAAATAAGTGGATCTTCAAGTACAAACTCGATACAGATGGTAACAAGACCTATAAAGCTCGACTTGTTGCGAAGGGATTTACTCAGTCCTACGGGGTCAACTACTTCGAAAATTATTCACCGGTCGTGAGAAGATCGACAGTTAGACTGCTGCTATCGTTGGCTGTTGAAAAGGATTTATTCATCAGTCACTTCGATGTGAACACCGCCTTTCAAAACGGTGATTTACATGAAACAGTTTATATAAACATAAACTCTGCATACTGCAAATACTGCAAACTGTTGCATAGATAAAAACTCGAAGGGAAAAGTTTGATTACTAGAAAAAGCGATATACCGCCTCAAACAAGCTTCTCGGTCATGGAATGAAAAAGTAAATGAAGTGTTATTGTCTTTGAACTTCAAATGCTGTGACTTTGACAGCTTGTACCTTTACCAAAATGTTTTTTGTATTGCTTTATACGTCGACGATTTTTTATTATTTTACAAAGACAGACGGCAGAAGGAAGTTTTATTAGACAATCTTCGGAAACATTTCAGCATAAAAGATTTAGGGGAAGCACGGCAAGTTTTAGGAATGCTTTTTTCTACAACGGCTACCGGAATATATTTAAATCAAGAGAGGTTAATTTCGAAGATCTTAGACGAATACGGTATGGCCGACTGCAAATCTGTGAAAACTCCGATGAAAATGGATTTCCATAAAGTCTTGGCGGAAGGAGAAGGAGATAAGCTCTTGTCCTGCCAAGACTCTCGTCGGTTTCAGGCGCTCATAGGGTCGCTGAACTATTTGGCTTACACACGCCCGGATATTGCAGCTGCGGTAAACTTTTTGGCGTAGTATAATACATGTAGTAAGGAACGCCATTGGACAGCAGCCAAACATATTTGAGGTACCTTAAGGGTACAAAGGGTCTTTCATTAATATATCACAAGTCGCCAGTGCGGGATATCACGAGATTCGTAGATGCTGACTGGGGAGGGAACGTCAAACACAGAAAATCATTTTCTGGGTTTATTTTTAGGTACGGTAGCTGGTTGTATTCCCGTTGTCCCCGTAGGCCATGTCCCCGTTAAAGGGGACAAAGGGAATTTAATAAAATAATTTGATATACTTCCCGTTGTCCCCGTAGGCCATTAAATAACAAATAAAAATTTAATAAAATAATTAAAATTAGTTCCCGTTGTCCCCGTACGCTGTCCCCGTTAATTTCCTGTAATATATGCTTTTCAAATTATGCCCGTTGAGGTAAAATTAGAAGTGAGAGTGCCTTAATAGAGAGAATATAGTACCTATACAAATGAAATGGAACTAATGACTACATACAAAATTAAAAAACACAATATCTAAATAATAGCTACACATGTAATTGCGACACAAGTATTTCTAATTTACGAATGTATTTGTTTAAAAATATATAGTCTTATATGTATGAATATATAATAGTAATGAAATATGTGCGTTTATTTCCTAATTGAGTATTTAGGACACTTATAAAATGTGACTATGAAAAGGATGCGCCGCCCGTTTTTTGTAAAGCTCTGATTGGCTCATTCTAAATCTCAGTTTAAAATTCCTCCCTTTATGACAATAGGAGCTAGGAATTTAAGTATGATGTGAACTTTACAGTGGTAAATCGTGACGTGATGTCGGTAAAAGTGTAAAAGAAGAACTCATGTAAGTACATTTTAATATCTATTTAAACCATTAATATTTTTAAGTGGTGGTAGTAAAAGAAGAAAGAGGAGTGTAGGATGCAAAAGTTATAATACCTATTGCTGCGTTACCTCTGCTGTTTTAAAACCTCACCTCTTAGGTTAAAATCATTTTTCCAAATAATGACTTTATTATGTTTTTTTTTTTCAAAACTGAGTTCTAATTTTTTACATGATAATAAGTCATATTTGATTAGGAAAATTTTCTTTTATTTAGTTGCTTGAACTTAATGACCGACGACCTTCGTTCTGTTGTTTTCAGCAGTTATTATCATGTCACAAGAGTCTCAGCCTGGCCCATCCGGAGGAAGAAGTGAATTGAAATCTATACTAATATCTATACTAATATTATAAAGCGGAAAAGTTTGTTTGTTTGTTTGTTTGCTTGAACGCGCTAATCTTCGAAAGTACTGGGTGGATTTGGTTGCAATTTGGTATGGAAGTAGCTTGAAGCTTGAGGAAGGTTATAGGCTACTTTTTATGCGACTGCAAAAAAGGAGAGTTATGTTTTTACCGTGATAGAATCCACGGGAGCGAAGCCCCGCGTGAGTACTGGTATAAAAATAGAAAGGGCGGCACAGTATTATTATATGCAGGATACCAACTTATTAATAAATCTACTAATAAAAGTGGAGCTGAAGTATGGGAATGTTACCTAAGAAAGAAAACTAAATGTAGGTACTGGTATAATGAAAATAAGTATTTTAAGAATTAACTTTTCAAATCAATTTACATACAAGATACATGTACTTATATCATTGTAACATGAATGTTTGATACTGAATTTAAATATTTTTAATATGGACGACTCAGATGGCGCGACGGAAAAAAATCAAACAAGAGTCGGGTTTTATTCCCTTATCATGTACCATTAGTACGTTGATTTTTTTCATAATATGTTGATTTTTTTTTATTTATTTATTTATTTAAGGCACTCCAACGACTTATTCACTAATACATTTTATGAGGTACTGTAACAATCAATCTTAAGGTCTAGAGTGAATTTGTCACCTATAGGGGTGCACATCACTTATATATTAATTAAAATTTTATAACATTAGACAGAAAAGTACATAATTATAGACTATAAAATAGAACTGAATATGGAACAAAAAAGAATATTAAATTTAAAATAAAGAAATAATTACATTAAGTTGTTTTATTGGTCAAAAGACGGTTACCACTGTGGGACAGTACCAGTAGTTTGCGAAATAGCGATAGCTTATTAGCAAAGATGTCAATGCTATTGGAACGTGTATGAAGCTCATTGTACGTCCTCATCAACCTGTTCATTGGTGCCGAATGACCGAGGTTAGTTTTATATAGTTAGTTTTTATAGTCAATAGGCTCGCGTTTGACCACCATCTCACCTGATGTTAAGCGATGATGTGGTCGAAGATGTAGACCACTTGCCTAGAAGTAACCTATTCACTCTTGACTTAAAGACTCCCAGGTTATACCTATCTGGAAATACAGACTCCAGCAGGGAATTCTACTCCTTAGCCGTACGCACAATGAAAGTATTCCCAAAACGTTTCGTGCGTATAGGTGGGATCTCCACCATGTAATGATGGCGCTTCGCCGTTTGTCTTGTAGTCCGATGATGAAATAGTATTAGTTTCGGGTCTGGATATTTGTGATACCTTCTTTGTTACTGTTTGACTCTTTATAAACTGTATTCCCGCTATCCCTGACAAGAACCTTCCTCGGACTTCAAGGAATAAGTAATAGAAACAAAAAGCTGAATTGGTCTACCCGCTCTCGAGTTTGGCGCTTAGCTACTCTAAATATTCATTTTAATTTAATATAGATTTTATTTATTTATAGGAAAGTCAGATTTTAAAGGAGACTTCCCATACATATACACCTTTACCATTTTTAATAAAAACCTGCTCGATTGTTACAAGAAAGATTGTAAGAAAAAAATAGTCACATCGGATGTACCTGCCATACCAACAGTTTTTAACGCTACAATATCAGATATAAAAGACTCGGGACTCGACAAGGTAATTACAATCCCTAAATTTAAAAGCAAGAAAAATCTCTCTACCGCTACAGAAATAAAGCTTTTAGTATTGATAAGACTATTTTTTGACGTGAAACATATTAAAGTTCCTGCAAAATTTGAAAAACTTTTGCTAGATTACTACTGTGAGGATAAATACACGAATCAGAGTGTTTTGTTCGGATGAGGCAAGAAAGAAAATGGGCGTTCTTAAGGAGATTTTTGGTGACGGAACTTTCAAAAGTTGTCCAATGCTATTCTATCAAATTTTTACTATAAATGCTGATTTTGGAAGCCACAATGAAAGTACTGCAATGACTCCAGTAGTATATGCTTTGATGACAGACAAGAAAAACAAGAGCTACAAAATTCTTTTCTCACTTACAAGGTCACAAATTCCTAATTGGAATCCATCATCTTTTACTTGTGATTTCGAGGAAGCAACTATGTCTGCTATAATGGATTTTTTTCCAGAGGTAGATCTCCATGGTTGTTATTATCATTGCAATAAATCTGTATCGAGAAAAGGTCGTGAATTAGGCCTTACCAAAACGAAAATCTTACGTCGTACAGTTGTACTTAGTCCAGTGCTTCCATTATTGCCTGAGAACCTCATAATAGAAGGGTTTTATATTGCTGATGAAAACCCCGATGACAGCCAAAACACTAAATTTAGAAAGTACATGTTGTCACAATGGATTCGCCCGGACTTTTTAAAAGTATGGTGCAGTTTTGGTAAACGGCACCGTACAAACAACTTTACAGAAGGTTGGCACTGTAAATTAAATAACGCAGTTGGCAAAAACACCCACCATATTAAAACTGCTTACGGTTTTAAACCAAGATGTCAATTTATTCAGCGTTAAAACCAAGCAACCCAACGAGCACATTAGTGGAAATTGCAGCCTATTTTGTTACTTTCGGCTGTAAAATAGCGCTTTAAGGGTTCAAAAAGCAGTTCAAAGTTGCATATCTGCATCCGTAAACGTCTATAGTTATAAAAGTAACTTAAGGTGCTATAAGCTGAATCAAATACTACCCTAGCCTTCACAGTAGTTCACGGTAGAACTCATTTACCACTGACACCTTTAAATGAGAGTTACGAAGGTCATTCTGCCACTCACAGCTGTACAGTGGTTTCCATTGTAACTTAGGTTAGGTTATAGTTATAGTAACCACTATTATACTACTACAAGTTTCATTATAGAAATAATAGAAACTCTTATGCATACTATAGTTACAAAAAAATCATCAGTGTAACTAAGGCCTTTAGTAGCAATAGTCATTCCTTGCAGGCTCAATCCATTCGCCATTTTACAGCAGCTTTTATAACTATCATAAAACATTTAAAAACACTAAACACTAAACAATAAAAATGGATACTAAACGAATAAGTACGTAACTACATCTTATAACCTCAAAAACAAGAAAATAGGAGGTTTTTGTGGCTGTGAGTTGCATTAGGGGAACAAAAATCACTGGAAGCGTTAGAAGGGTGAAAATTAGCGCTATGATTCTCTACAGGGAGTTATTAGAGCTAAAACTGCAGGTTATGACTACATTACAATGCCGCCATGATTTTTTAAGAAAACTTATAATTCACTTGCAAAACTGAGTTGATATACATTGGTTTTTCAGTTAAATGTGCATTAAATGTACCGGTAAACAATCGGCCACTTGCAAATAGGAAGTTATCGACACGTAAAAATACGGAAATAAAATTTATTCTGTATAACAAATAAAAAATATCACATATCTTTTGTTAATTTTTGAAATATCATAAAAGCGCGTTAAAATTACTCGAAAATTATCTTATATATCTACAGTAAACTGGACAGCGTTTTAAGTATCTTTATATATCTTGCTAATACAGAATATAAACTTTCACTTCTTTTTGTTATATTTTCATGATGGCGACGAAAACACTTTACCAAAATATTACAAGTAATGTCAACTGAAGACATACAATAAAGAACTATAATCAATTCATTCGTTCAAAGTAGTTCAAAATCATTCAAAAGTAGCGCTATGAGAGCTTTAGTATAGCGTTAATAAATCGTTATAGCTATTAAGGAACCTTTATGCAACCGTTGTGCAGGTTAAATGGAACTTTAAGTTGCATAAAATGGCGCCCAAATAGCGCTAAAGCGGCTGCTTTAAGTCTGTAGTAGACGCTCTAGCGCTTACGTCTATTACCATAGTAATAATCGGATACGCTCCAAAGCCCTTATGCAGCCCATTTGTGCTAGTTGGGAATCACCAAAACGCCGCACTGTGGAAAATCGTAGAACAACTGCTGATTAAAAATGTTTTTTGTCAATGTCGCTATTCCCATGCTTTTTTATTTTAATCAATAGTTTAAGGACCAAACTAGACTATAATATCAAAAAATTATACATATTATATGAAATGATTTTTTTACAACACCACAAACACAAACTTTATAGTTTTGACGGACGTCCATGTTAAGCTCGTTCACTTCATCACTTTCAAATTGATTTTATTGTTATACGTTACGAGGAAAAGGTATAATGTATTATATATTTCTGGAAACCTCGTCTTTTGAAGAATATGAAACAACTAATATGTATTTAATATTATGTTAATATTTACCTTAAAATAACTGCAAATTAATATATGGTGAAAAAAAAGTTTTTTTAAAGTTCATCGAGACTTTTGACAGTTGCCTAAGTTTACCCCTGCTTTACATTTAATGTTGATTTGTAGCCTAGCTATCCATAAACATAACAAAATAAAAAAAAGCTGCGGAAATTTGCGGTTTTCGGAGTAATTAGTAAAAATGTGATAAAAGTTAGAAAACGGAAAACCGCTCGCTATCTATTGCGGTTTGAAATGTTGATGTTTACATCAATAATTTGCGATACGTTTTGTACTTTATCATTGATATTAGGGCGTTTATCTTTTTTTGCACTCATTTTGCGTGTGAAAATATTAATCAACAAGATGCACACTACCCTCATATTTCATATATTATATAAACTGTTGTTTCATTTCATTGTAAATAACAGAATAGTGGTGAATTAACAGAAGTGTAATTGTTACGAATACAATATAACTAACTACGTGTTTTGTTGACTCTTCAAAATGTCTACTTTCAAGTGTTCTAAACGTGAAATAATACTTTCGTATATCGAAGGAGGAAAATCATTAGAGGCATTATCAACAGTTTTAAAAGAAAATTATCATGTATCTGAAGACAACTTATGTTTCATCCTCAATGATTTTCAAAGACATATTATTCCTGCTTTTAATAAACAATGGACAGAAGCTTCACGGAAAAAGGATAGTTTTTTAATGAAAAACAGTAATTGGTTAGAATCAGAATATTCAGTAACTTTACCGAACACTGAAGACTTACAACCATCTCCACACCATCTACTTCTTCTGGAAAACGTGGGAGACCGTGCGTATCTTATCCAGACTTGTCAGAATCCAGTAAAAGAAGAAAAAATACAATGTTACTTAATGAATATGGATTTGAACACGTCTATAATGCATATCTTCAAGGGTTACGTTCGATAGGAGAAGGAACAGAAGCTAAACTTGTGGAAACATTAAGGTTTGCTGAAACTGAAAATAAGACCTTATTCTCGATTCTCGTAAAAGAAGCAAGGCAGACAAAAATGTTAACGGATGAAGAGGCATTGAGCGTATTTATTGACTTGGATTTAACGAAAGCACAGTATTTGTACTTGAGAAATTTAACGAACGAACGAAAATGTTTTGTGTTTCCACCATATTACAAAGTGCAAGAAGTTAAAACTACTTGCTATCCACCATCTTCAGCTATAGAAATTACAGACACAAGTGCATAAATATTAAGACTTCAAGATTTATTAGATCACACTGCAGCTAGAATATTGAAAATAGATTCAGTGTATAGGAATGGATTGAATAACTTACTTCTATACAGTAAATGGGGCTGTGATGGCTCATCCGGTCAAAGCCAGTACAAACAGAAACTGCCTGAAGAGTCTGAACTAATTTCTGATGCAAATTTATTTATCACTTCTTTGGTGCCTATTAAGTTAATTAACGAGCAAACAGGTGATGTTGTCTGGCAAAATTCGGTACCGTCATACATTCGTTTTTGCCGGCCTATATTAATAGAATTTTGCAAAGAAACTCCCGAGAAAACTAAAGCTGTTGTGGATGAAATAAAAGGTCAAATAAATTCTTTGGGTCCATCATTAATTAACAAAGAAGGTGAAGGAGTGCATGTGAAGCATGATCTCTTTCTTACAATGATAGATGGCAAAGTAGCTCAGGTATTAACAGATACGCCTTCGGGTTCCACATGTACAATATGTGGAGCTACTCCACGCTAAATGAACGATTTGACTAAAGTGACTGCTAGGCCTGAAAATGAAGATTCTTATCAACACGGACTGTCTACTTTGCACGCCTGGATTCGTTGTATGGAAATGATTTTACATATTTCCTATAATCTGTCTTTCCAAACATGGTCAGCCACAAGCGAAGAATAGAAACGACTAAAGCAAGAGAAGAAAACCCTGGTACAAAGGCGTTTCCGTGAAGAGCTAGGATTAATCGTCGACAAACCAAGACAAGTATGTGATAATTCTAATGACGGTAATACTGCCAGAAGATTTTTTCACAATGCAAGCTGCTCTGCTGAAATTACAGGAGTGAATATAAATTTGATTAAACGACTTCACATAATTCTGCAAGCTCTTTCATCGGGTGTAATGATAAATGCTGAAAAATTTGGCAGTTATGCTCTGAAGACTGCCAGGATCTATGTGAGCAATTATGACTGGTACTACACATGCCATCTTCAGTTCACAAAATTTTGATTCATGGAGAAAGTGTCATAAAGCATTTTGTAATACTTCCTATTGGTCAACTTTCGGAAGATGCACAAGAATCTCGTAATAAGGATTATAAAAAATTTCGTCTACATCATGCTAGAAAATGCTCAAGATCCGCTACAAACGAGGATGTATTTCTTACTCTTCTTTATACTTCAGATCCTTACATAACCAGCATTAGAAAACCATATACTAAAAACGTGAAGGAACTTGATGAAGACACCTTAGATCTTTTGAAAGTGAACGAATTAATTTTAGATCCCGAAGTTCATCAAGTATAAATAACATAAAATTTAGTAAACATTACAATTAATTAATAATTAATCTGTGTTCGATTTTAACCATAACATTTTTTTTTAATGTTTTTATTATTTAAATTGATTTGTATTTTGATGTACTATATGATATTTGGTTTTTGTAAACATTAAAATAATAGTATTCATTGTTAAAAAATAAATATTGGACATTTTTGATAATTTTGAATTTGTTTTATTTTTTAATGTATGGTTTCAAATCCAGTCATAAAAAATTACATTCCATTTGAAGCCATATACACTATTCTATATTTGTGCAAAATTTTAGAATATAATATTCAGAAATAAAAAAGTTATTGATTTTTAATCAGAAACAGACCTTTATTTTCCATAGTGCGCCGCACGCATAATTCGATTGAGATCGACAAATTTATAACAGAGGTACAAATGCAACATATTAACTCGGAGATAACTATAGGACATTTTCTTGAAAAACTCCGCTAGTATTTCGTAGATTTATATTTACTTTACATATTATAATATAATATAAATTTTGATTATTACCAATTCTGTAATCTAAATAAATCATTGTGATATTATTAATAAGTACCTATAACATTTAAGTGTCTGTTTGTAGTCAATTTTATTTGCTTTTTTTTTTCATTATGTTTAAACATTAAGTTCAATCCTATTTTAGTTTTTATTATCTAAATTGTTTTATACTATGTTAATTCTGTGACGTTATAGTTAAATAGGTATATTAATGTGGTATTTTTTTGTAAGTATAACATTTAAATAATTTGTGTTTCATTCCACCCTTTCATTTAAAACTAAATAAAAATAAATAAGGTATTTAGTTATTCTCATTTGTTGTTACATTGTGTGCTATAAATAATTTGAATAATTTCAACATACCAACCACAAACAATTTTTTAATTACTTCATGGGAAGCTGCTATGTTGATTGTGTGAACTAAATAAAAATAATACTTAACTTTTGTTGATTTCGTTTTAAAAATCCAGTTGCGTTTTGTGTGTCTTTACATCTCTTATTTGTTCCTATATTTTGAATTAAAATCTATTGTGTATGTACAGAATATCTTTTATTTTAGTTTTAGGCTTGCTGCGCTAAAAATAACCCACGTTTAAAAAATAAATAAAAATTTAAAGTGGACAACGATACGTTAAATCTTAACTGTCCGTTGTCCCCGTTGTCCATATGTACATGACGGGGACAACGGTAAGGAATCATATGACATTCTGATGTCCCCGTAACGGGGACACAGATTACGGGGACAACGGTAAGGAATTATATGACGTTCTGTTGTCCCGTGACGGGGACACAGATTACGTGGACCACGGGAATATAGGGGTAGCTGTATGATCAACTGGGAATGCCGTAAGCAAGCTTGTTGTGTAGCACTGTCGTCAACGGAAGCAAAGTATATTGCTCTTTTGGAAGCAACTCAGGAGGCGGTACACTTGTGGCATCTATTTATGCTTTTATAAGAGGTGAATCTTTAGTGACCATTTGCATTTTTGCTGACAATCAGAGTGCCATTAAACTTGCGTACAATCCTGTAGCGCACAGGAGGACGAAGCACATTGACATAAGGGCGCACTATGTCAGAAATTGCATTTTAACGAATGTTGTGTGTCTGGATTACGTGTGTTCGAAAGAAAACCCAGCAGAGGGGCTGACGAAAGACAAAAGGTCGTGTAGCGTTTGCTAAATGTGTGCGCGATCAGAGTTTGGGTGTGTGTCGTGTGGTGTCATGATGTGAGGATATCTGATGATGGATAGACGTTGTTTGAGGGGAATTGTTGAAACTTTTTTAGATCACAACGAAATTCATTTTGATATTCGAGCATTGTACTTTTTTTGATACATGACTTCTGTCATGTATTATCTAATAAAGATTGTTCTGATAAGATAAGTAGTTGTTCATATTTCTATATATATTTCATATTTCTGCGCAAACAATAATGTTTGCGCAGAAATATGTTACCATAAGATGACCAGCAGAACTTAAAACCGTGTTGTTTTGTAAATTATTTTTATTGATGGAAAAGCTTCCTCAAACTCGCAGGCAGGTGATTGCTGACATAAACAGCTTGCCGTTTACCAGGAAAGCCAATAATTTCGTTGTTAAGTCTGTATTTTGTTATTGTTGAATGCCTGAACGGTGGCTAACGTTTTTTGTTTCAATTGGACTCAATGAAACTCAGCAATAATCGGGCGAGTTGAGTCAGGCTTAGCAGGTATTAGGTTTATATCACGAAGGTCTGAGGGGGACGTCGTTAAGCCAATAGCCTGGGCAATTTCGCAGATCACTTTTGTGAGGCCCGCACTTGTCTCAATTTGTATCTTTAGGATGTACCTCATTTTTAAACTAGAAGAGCTAGATTCAAAGTTGAGGACCTGTATTTTTTTTTCTAAGCTTTCTAAATACATAACCAATTAATAATTCAACTATCAGAATATTTTACCACAATTTAAGTAACTAAACCGGATGGAGAGTTGAAAAAAATTGTTTATAAAAATAAACATTCTGATCTTCACATACCGACTGTTTAAATATGTTCAGATGAGTGACCTTAGTTTATCTGGATTATTACATAAGATGTATATTGTCTACTAGCTGATGCCTGTGACTTCGTACGCGCGGAAAAATAGTCAATTAAGAGGAAAGCCGATTTTTATGAAGTATCTACTTATTATACTTATGTATATTTCTTGTATTCATAGAAGCTACTGTTAAGCTTCTTTATAAACGATTTTGGGCGTATGATTACCATCTGGTAGAATAATGAGATTCGAGGCATCACTTCCCGTGAGCATGCTACGTCCGTGGAAAAGCAGCTCTTACTTACTATACCAGATGTTTTTAATGTCTGGCTTTGGGATTTATTATTCGTCATTGAGAAACTAAGAGTTATGGGTCCTTTAGGTTGGAACCCCACTTATAAAAAAATTATTATAAATAAACTTATTCTAAAGAAAAACTAACCTATATCTAAGTCTATTCAATAACACTAACACAACGAGTCGAGCGAGTCGGACTCGCCCATTAAGGTTTTTTTTTCTGATAGATTCACTCTTGACCTCGATCTCGCCTGATGGTAAGCGATAGATGATGTCTAAAATGGGACGAGCGAGTCCAGAAGATGCCTATTTACTCGTGCTTTATAGGCTGAAAGGTCATAAGTGGCAGGGAACACAGAAGCCGGCAGAGAATTCCACAGCTTGGCTGTGCGCGCAATAAATGTGGAGGAGAAGCACTTGGTACGACAAGACGGTATATCAACTAAGTGTGGGTGGTACCCAGCCGTGCGTCTGGTAGACCGGTAGTGAAAGGGAGATGGAGGAATCAGGTCATGGAGCTCCTGCGCACACTCCCCGAAGTACAATCTGTAGAAAACCGACAGGCAAGCAACGGTTCGCCGATGAGCCAGGCTATGAAGCTTGTCCACCAGCACCTCGTCGCCAGAAGCCTTTTATCCATAGTAGCAAGCATAGATTAGCGAAACATGACTATGTTTTACATTGTGTTTGTATGTATAACAAAGTTAAATATAACTTAATAAAGCATATTTTCAAAGAATGCTGTTCTTTGAAAATATGCTTTATCTCAAAAAACTGCTGACTGTATCTCTTTCAAACCAATTCTTGTTGAACGTTTTGATTAATATATTCAAAATATATATTTTTTTTAGATTTTACACTCTATTATTTTAAAAGTTAGAGTGGAGGGACACACACATTGCACCACTTTGGAAGTCTCAAACGTTTTAGAAAAAAATGGTTTTAAAAAACCTCAATTTCGTTTTTAAAGACTTAGCCATTGGCACCCTACGCATGTAGGTTAGATGAAAATAAATACTTCTTTTTTCAGTTCCATGCGTGGAGAGGCTTACTTTTTAGTTTTGTATTGTAAAGCGGTAAGTTTCATGTCTGTAGTCTTAATAATTTCGGAATAAAGTAACTGTGACATACGGATGGACAAACACACAACCAAACATGACGAATTTAGAACGTTTCCTTTTTAGGGTTCTTTATACAATTTTATTTTGTCGAAACATAATCAGTTCGATTTTGAGAAGAAAGTGCAAGAACTATCTAAATTGACTCATTATCAAAAGATGATTGTTAAAAGAAAACATACGGATGGACAAACACACAACCAACAAGACGAATCTAGAACGTTTCCTTTTTAGGGTTCCGTAGCCGAATGGCAAAAACGGAATCCTTATAGTTTCGTCATGTCTGTCTGTCCTTCCGTCCGTATGTCACATCCATTTTATTCCGAAACTATTAGGTCTATACTTGTTAAACTTGGTAGGTAGTTGTATTCTGTGAACTGCTTTCCGATTTTAATAAAAAAAAAAACATAAATATTTAAAATAAAGGGGCATACATGGAACTAAAACTAATAATATTTTTTTTTTCATTAAATCTGTGCGTGTGTGTTATGTATAGACAGGCCTTTAAAAATGACATTGAGGTTTCTAAAACCACATTTTCATAAAGGTAATCGTTTAAAAGATATACGCTTCCAAAGTGGTAAAATGTGTGTCCCCCTCTAACTTATATAATAATGGAGTGAAAAATATAAAAAAATATATGCTGTAGATCTTAATGTAGACTTTCTAACAAAATTGGTTTGAACGAGATCGGGTCAGCAGTTTTTTGAGATACAGCATATTTTATAAAACCGCAAATATAACTTTGTAATTCATACAAACATTATGAAGAACAAAGTTATTGGGCGTTGTTACTACGGAACCCTTCCATGGGCGAGTTTGACTCGCACTTGGCCAATTTTTTGCCTTTCGGTCAATTTATACCAGATGCACATTTGACTCCTCTTAATTGTTATATAACTCCAGTACAACCAAATTGCAATTCTTTATTTTGTAATGTCTACTCAATCCATTCAATTTGGTTAATAGTAATAGTGCACCTCCTATTACCTATTAATCGAATGTATGGACGAAGATAGCATAAATGGCTGGATGTATTAACCTCTGTCTAAGCTTTAGAACAATATAGGTTGTTGTTATGTATTCATAGATTACTTTGACAAATTGAGAACCTTCTCCTTTTACTGTTCTTTATTGAGTCGGATAAAGCTTCTTTAATGCAGCGCCATAATAACAAACACATGCTATTTTCTAAAAATTTTAAATTTTTATGCGGAATCCTAAATGTTACTGAAACCAAAAGTAGCCTAAAATATGGTCTGATACGTTCTGAATTTGCCAAGGAATGGAAGCTATTTATCTGTCGAATAACGCGCAAATTTTGGCTTAATTCTATGGTTCTTTTTTATCAATTTTTACGCGGAACCATAAACGTTACCGAAACTAAAAGAAGGAAGCCTAAAATATGGTCTCTAAAGTCCTGAATCTGGTAAACAATCGAAGCTGTACCATACATATTATATCTATCGAATAATATATGGTGTTTCATTTTTTACGCCGGAACCCTAAATATTTCCAAAATCAAAAGTAGCCTATTTGAAGCCCCCCAAAAATCCTGAATCTTCCAATGAAACTCCCATCAAAATCGGTTCAGCCGTTTCGGAGATTGGCCCGGACCAACAGACAGACAGACAAAATTTTTAAACATGCGTGTTTTGGTTTTAGTAAAGTATAAATAACTATAAAAGCTTATGGAAAAGCCTTTATTTTGAAATCAAAGACAGACACTCCAATTTTATTATTATATATAGAAGATGTCACCTGATGAACCCGATACATTGTTATAATGAAGCGTCATCCTTGCAATAGGTGCATGTTTAGCAAAATTTGTTCGTTGTTGTGAACGCTTTGAGTAGTGTCCGAAGACAACGTGGGATTCTAGAAGGCACATCCAGGTTTACTTTGCTTAGAAAAATTAAGCAACAAATAAATAAATATTAGATCAGATTTTTTTTTTTTTTGTGTGTCATCTCGCAGGTCAACCTCTGAGGTTGTCGGCTGCTTAACCGGGCTTGCCTGTGGTTGCCTTAATTAATTAATTAATTAAAGCCTCCAGCCAGGGCTTATTAGAAAACTTACAAACTAGGCGACTACACGCTAAGGGCACCCCCTGTGGGGTACGGACCTCGGCTTAGGGCGTCGCAGTGGGAGGGCAGCTAGGGACAGGCTGGATCATATCATTTTTATTATTAATAAGGGAATTTAAAGCTACTGACTCAGCGTCGCGGGCTGGCTCTGGCAAGGGTCGGGGCGGACTATTACGGGGACGTCGCGGCGGGCCTCGACGGGCCGCGACTGTGAGTGACTGTGTCTAGAACTTTTTTTTTTTGTTAGTGGCATCTCGCAGGTCTACCTCTGAGGTTGTCGGCTGCTGAACCGGGCTTGCCTGTGGTTGCCTTAATTAATGAATAAATTAAAGCCTCCAGCCAGGGCTTACTAAAAAAAACTTACAAGCTAGGCGACTACACGCTAAGGGCACCCCCTGTGGGGTACGGACCTCGGCTTAGGGCGTCGCAGGGGGAGGGCAGCTAGGGACAGGCTGGATCATATCATTATTATTATTATTAATAAGAGAATTTAAAGCTACTGGCTCAGCGTCGCGGGCTGGCTCTAGCAAGGGTCGGGGCGGACTATTACGGGGACGTCGCGGCGGGCCTCGGCGGCGAGGACGGAAGGACGGTCGGTTTTTGTTTTTGTGTGCCACTGTACTTGTTTCCCTACGGCTCTCTTGGAGCAGGGTGATTGCGTCATCGGGAGTGACAAGGGTGTGCCTTGGTCGGCGAATCTTAGAGATACGCGAGGGTTCGTATTGGGCGGCCGATACGATAAGGGGATTCCTATGTTGGATTGCAGTATCAAAGAAACGCTTGGAGACACGTTTCATGAACTGCTGGATGGTGGGCATCTTGAGGTCTACGTGAAGAAGCTCATTTCGAACATAAAAGGGGGCTCCCGTGACTCTACGGAGGAATCGGTTTTGAAGGGTCTGCATCTTGTGGAGGAGGTAGGGCTTTGCGTGTGCGAAAACAACGCAGGCGTAGGTCATGATGGGACGGATGACCGCGGTGAAAATACGCAGCTAGCACCTGAGTGATAACTTGCTGCGGGAGCTAAGAATGAAGTGGAGCCTACCTAGAGAAAAAACGGCGCGCGAACGTGCCTGCTTTATGTGCTCAGCGAAGGAAAGGTGTTTATCGAGGACCACGCCTAAGTATTTGGCTTGCTTTTCCCAGGGGATCGGCTTGCCGTACATGGTAATCGGACGGGGGGAGGGTGGGTTTATCCGCGGCTTAGAAAAGAGGACTGCCTGGCTTTTGTCTGGATTGACTTCGATTCTCCATTTCCGGAACCACTTGGCCAGAGTGTTTGCGGAAGTTTGGAGAGTGCGAGCGATGGCATCGGGTTTAAGACCGGTATAATAGATAGCCGTATCGTCGGCAAATAGGGCTAGCTGAGTATTTTTGTGCTTGGGGATATCGCTAGTGAATAGCGTGAAAACGAGGGGGGATAGTACGGAGCCTTGAGGAACTCCTGCGCGAATGGGATGGGGGGAGGAAAGCTCCCCCTCAATTCGGTAACGAAAAGTGCGATTCGATAAAAAGTCCCGTAGGATGAGCACGAGACGGTCAGGCACGCCGAGTTGGTATAGCTTATAGATTAAGCCATTGTGCCAGACTTTGTCGAACGCTTTCGCTATGTCGAAGAATAAGGCTCCCGTTATTGCGCCCCGTTGGAAGCCGGCGCTGACGTGTTCTATGATGCGGTGGACTTGTTGGATACATGAGTGTTCGGTTCTAAATCCAAACTGCTCATTGGGTATAAGACTCTTTGCTTCGGCAAAATCTTTGAGCCGCTTATATATAAGCCTTTCATAGATTTTACCAAGGACGTTGAGTAAGCTAATGGGACGGTAGCTAGACGGGTCAGACTTGGGCTTGCCTGGTTTGGGAATACCTATGACGGTGGCCTGTTTCCAGGTTGCGGGGAACATATTATTGCTCAATGCACCATTGAAGATGGCAGTCATTAGCACTATAAGCTGGGCGGGGAAAAGTTTGAAAACCCTATTGGTGATGCCGTCGGAGCCAGGGGCTTTTCGCGGTTGGAGACTTTTAATGATATCCTGGACCTCATCAGGAGTGATGGGGGCCAGTGGATTATCGGGATCTTCGACGGGCGGAAGGGAAGTTCTACGTTCGACTTCGGCGTTCACCATATCGAGGTGGGCTTGGTCTACTGGTTGAGAGCTGGGAGAACACTGGGACTCTAGGCTGTCGGCTAGGCATTCTGCTTTTTCAGAGTTATCGAAGGCGACACTCTTATCGGGACGAATGAGAGGAGGCATTGTGGCCTCTTCAGTGGATCGTAACTTCCTCTGAAGCTGCGAGAAGGCAAGATGGGTGGGCTCAAGTTCGCTCAGCATCTTGTCCCAGCTCGCATTACGCTGCTCGGTAATGCGTTTCCTTACAGCACGCTGTAAGTTGCGCATGTGAGCTTTGTTTGCGGCGCAGGGAAAAGCGCTGTACGCACGGATGGCTGCGTTCTTCTCGGTTATCAGATTCCGTACATCGTCCGGGAGTTTCCAGCGGTGGTCTTCCACTACAGGAACTTCCCTTGAACAATCGTTCAGGACGGATTGTACGTGATTTGTAAGCGAGTCGATCGCCGCCGTCGTGTCAGCGACTGAGACTATGTGGTCAGGAATGGTGTCCAATTGAGGCGACGTGGTGAATTTCAGTTTTTCACTTACTTTCCTCCAGTCGGTGATCAATTGGGTCGGAGGAGGTTGGGTAGGATCATGGTTACCCGAGCGGGAACCTAGGTGTAGGATAACGGGACGGTGATCCGAGTTGAGCTCGTGAAGCGCTTCTATGGAGTGTAAACGGAGGTTTACATTCTTTAGGAGCGCCACATCGAGGACATCGGGGTTATGGTTGGGGTCGTGTGGGTAGTGGGTGGGAGTCATCGGAGCGATGACGTCGTAGTTTAGGGTCGCGCCTAGGTTATACACGATTCTGCCTCTGGCATTTGTCGTGTTGCTGTTCCAAGCGGGGTGTTTGGCGTTGAGATCGCCCGCTAGTAAGACGGAGTCACTCAGGCCGAAGAGAGTCGTGAGATCGCTGGTGAGCGCGATAGGATCGTCTGAAGCAAGAGACACGACCGATGGTGGGGGATGGTAGGCAGAGATGATGGTTATCGGAGGATGACCAGTCATGCCTAGTCGACAGGCAGAGTACTCTAGGTGAGAGAGAGGCGCGGGTGGGGTCAGAGGGATGCAGTATAACTCCTTTCTATAATAAATAAGGGTACCGCCGCCGTGGCAACGTGTTCTGTCATTGCGAACTAGACGGTAATTCGCAATTTTGGGATCAGCGCGGTGGGGTTTCAAAAGGGTCTCCTGTATAAGGAGGACGTCTAATTGGTGGTCGCGGAGGAATTTAGTTATTTCGGCGCGTTGGTTGAAAATTCCATTGGCGTTGAAAAAACCTAATTTGAGGGATCGAGGCCTAGTGTGGTTTGTGCGTTGGGAATCCATTGGATCAGTCCATCGCATCCATCTGGTCGAGACCTAGCACCACATCACTGTGTGTGCTGAATATTTGGCTGTACATTGCCGTCGTAATTTTGCCGTTATTCTGCTGTTCGGCAGCCAGAAGGGCATCGCGGAGAGATCTGGCTTGGCGGGTCATAAATAACCTATAATGGCGCAGTATAGTCTGGGCGCAAGCCTCGCCATGCGCGACGGGTGAGGGATTGGGCGGTTGTTTGACTGCAGGAGCAGCAGTGGTTTGAGGCGCGGGTTTGTGACTGGCTGTGGGCTCTGTAGCCACGGCTATAGGCAGGATCTGCGCTGCGATGGGTATATCCATCAGTGCCTGCAAAGGTTTGGCAGGGGCCAAGGAGGGAAAGGCTTTTTCGTGGTTTAGCCTGTTCCACGGGGACGGTCTCTGAGGAGCGAGACGTTGGGGAATTTGAGAAGAAGGTGCCTCTCTCTGTTGGCGGGCGTTGGCGCGCTTCGCTAATTTAGGAGCGAGTTTGGGGGCTTTGGGACAGCCGCGGTAGTTTGCCGGGTGACCGGTCTGGCCGCAGAGAACGCAGCTGGGTGGTTCCGAACAGAGGGTTCGGTCTTTAGGCCGTGGGCAGTCCGCAGTGCTATGCTCGCCCAGACACTTGACGCATCTGGGAGTCGCATAGCAGTTGCTCTGCGCATGGCCATACAGTTGGCAACGGTGGCATTGTCCCACTGTTGCGGTTTTGTAGGGCTTTTCTATTGAGATACCGGATAGGGAGCAAATAGACTTAATCTTAAATATTGGGTGATGACCTTCGGTTGGTTCACAAATGACAAGAACCATGTCGTACAATTCACCGCCTCTCGCTTTATGTAAGCGATGGACGGCGATCACTGGTATACCTTGATCGGCAAGGTCGTCTTTAATATCCTGTACTAGGATTTCTTTAGGGACACGTTTAATAATAACACGAGTGGGCGTGTCCTCGGGGAAGGAGAAAGTGTGAAAGGAAATATTCCTTTCACGGAGGGCGCGATATAGTTCCCTATAGTCGTTCGACGTAGGGACGGTGACTTTAATGCCATTTTGGCAGGCACGGGCGTTTGTGTAGTTGATCTTTCGATCAACACACATCTTGGACACATCAGTCCATTTACCCTTGTCCTGGATGTAAAAGGGGGGCGGAGGGCGTTGCTTCCTTTGGGCTGAGGAAGTTTGGGCTATTGGGCTGGCGGGACGACTATTCTGTGCTCGAGCAGAGGTAGTTGGGGCGGGGCTAGCGGGTCGAACGGGCGTTTGAGTTGGGGACGGGGGCGACGCGGTGGTCTTTTTGGCCTTGCTGGCCTGGGAGGTTTTCCCTTTCTTCCTCTTGCCACCGGTGACGACTTGAAAGTCGTCTTCCGAGGACGAGGGGCATGATGACAAATCATTGTCAGAGTTGTTATTGGACACAGGTTCAGTGGTGTCCATTTCACGGAATTCAGGTGCAGCGCACACCTGCGCGGCGTCCATTGTTTTAGGAACAATGGGATTAGCAGGTGGGCCGGAAACAATGGGTGATTTCGGGAATCGGGCGATCGGCACGACTTTGTCGGCGGGCGGGGGCAATAAAGGGCTATCTACCTGGAAGTCGTTCGTTGTTTGACGAACAATGGGATCGGAGTTAATAAATACTTCCGTGAACTGACCTACCGGGATGCCTTGATCGGCAAGCGGGGGAGATAATGGGCTGTCAAGCGCGTCACTAAAATCAGCGACGTTGGCTTCGGTAGCCGGGGGACAATTAGCGATTTCACGCTGGATTTTTCCGCCATATTTGGCGGAAATAGTAGGGTTTTCCCTAAGGATTTCTAACAGAATCTCCAAAATATTGGAGTTCGCCATGATTGGCAATTGGATCAAAATTGAATGGGGAAATTTTGGAGATTTCTCTCCCGCGGGGGGCCTATTTAAAGCCTAACTGGCCTAACTCCCCGGATGGATGGGTCCGGGGATGTGTAACCCTCCCAGTCGGGTAGAGACTGGGAGGTGAGTACCTAATGGTGAGCCCTAAGCTTGTAACCGGTCGCCAGTCTTATTGTGCGAACCGGGCCCTATTGGGTCTAGTGCGAAGGGGTAGATACACCCAACCGACACTAGGTGTGTAGCTGAAAAGGAAACTCAGTAACTAGGTTTGACTAGGAGATCCCCCAAGGCCAAAACCTAGCACTTGATGGATTATTCAAATAATTTCATTTGGTTTATTACATTAACTCAAGTTTATTTCTTTAATTGAACACAAATTAAAATATCACTATAATAATTATAACCTTTTTAACATGTGATACACAAAATTTAACTATTTATTATCAAAACATTGTAAACACTATTACGAAACCTATTTATAAGATAAGAGTTTAAACTGTTCTTTCATTGTTGTCTTGTATAACAGAATATTTAAACGTTATTTAAAAAATAACGTTGCTTGTTTACTAATTCTGTCATCGTAAGACTAATATGTAATTGAACTAATTAATTTCAACATATTTACTGTATTTTTATATCATTTAATCATAGTTTAATGTTAAAATACAAAGGTTAACAAATCTGTTTTAAAATCGTACGATATGACGTCACTTGTTTACCACTGTGTATAAAAGCCGCCGCTCAGTCGTTCTAGACACAGTCAGTCACTCAGTCGCTCTGGAGCAGTCACACCGAACGGACCTAAGTTAAGTGAACTTGTGTTGTTTCTAACTTTTATTAATATTTTTATGTGTAGAATTGGTATAAAAATCCTATCGTATTGCTATTGTATTTGAATATAAATTAATTATTTTGTATTTGTTACTTTAATGTGACAGTGTTATTAATTGATAATTGTGTGATAATTTAATGAACATTTTGTATTAATTCTATAAATAACTTGACTTATATAATATGTAATGGAGTAATGAAATAGTAGATACACAAGTAAATAAAGCTAAAGTTATAACGATAGTAATCACATTGTGGTAATATTGTAAAGTACATATAGTGAATTGATGTTTATGTGAAAATGAATTATGTTTTGAAAAGAGTAACTGTGGAGTTTCTTGCCGGCTCTTCTCCATAGATAACTACCTTCCGAACCGGTGGTAAATTAATAAACTGATATTGCTATACAGACTACTAATTATTTCTATAAAACACCTAGTAATCATGGTAATACCGATTAATAGGTAATTAATCGGTAAATACGTAATAAATAGATATTGATAATTAATTAATTCTAGAAATAACAACATTCTCTACATATCTTTATATCTATATATCTTCCATTTCTGACATCAGAAGTGGGATTGTTCACAGCCCACTTATTTTGTTTCGGTTTATTGAGTCTTGGTTCATAGTCCATGTGATTTTATTTTAAGAATAAAATATTCAAGTACCCTCGTACTTGAATATAGGTCACGATTGTCCGATTGTTTAACTGTACATTTGTTTTAGGCCTTGATGTTATTTCAAGTAGAGGGTACATGTATGTCACTATTGCCCTAATTCTAATGCATTGTGTGAAAAGTTTCAGAATGGATCCCGCAATATTGGAAGGCCTCTTCATCCGTGATGCTGTCTCGGGCTATTGCCGCCGTTCAGATGATGATTTGGTGCTTCCGGACCTTGATCCAGTAGCCAGTGACAGCAATTCAGCCTGATGGTGCCATAACATCAAGGAACCTTGTAAATAACCTTGATGGACCAGCATGAAAACAGTTACAAAAGCCGATGATAACGGGAGTCAAGTAAGAAAAAAAAAAAAAACAATTAAATAAGTTTGAACCAATTTTAGCAGTTAGAACGATATGTATTCACTGTAACTAAATGCCTTAGTATGTTTTGTAGTATGTTTGCTGAATAGTCAGATTGGCCGAACGGTCTATGTATAATTCAAGGATTGGTTATCACAATGATACAAACATTTACCGTTTTCTCTCCTTTGCGTATACCAAATCATGTTAAATAATATGTAACCTTTATTTTGCTACTACCAAGTTTCTGTTCTAAAACATGTTAAAAAAAAATAACTTAATAACGTCACTTTTTTTTTTCTCTCGATAATTTGATTTGGATGAGGCAGTTGTGTATTAAAGCAGATACCTGCTGTCCAGATCCGTTAATAAAAATGAAATTCATTTCATTATGACAAACTGAATTTGAAATTGAACTGAATTTGAAATTGAACTGAATTTGAAATTGAACTGAATTTGAAATTGAACTGAATTTGAAATTGAACTGAATTTGAAGTTGAACTGAATTTGGAATTGAACTGAATTAACATGAATTAAATTAAATCTAAATAAATTAAATTAACATGAATTAAATTAAATCTAAATAAATTAAATGAACATGAATTAAATTAAAACTAAATAAATTAAATGAACATGAATTAAATTAAATCTAAATAAATTAAATTAAAATAAATTAAGTTAAATCTAAATTAATTAAATCTAAATAAATTAGATTAAAATAAATACAATAAATTAAATTAAAATATATTTAAAAAATTAAATTAAAAAAATTAAAATAAATACGAAAAAAATAAATTAAAAGAATTAAAATAAATACAAAAAATTAAATTAAAAAAAATTTAAATAAATACAAAAAATAAATTAAAAACATTAAAAAAAATACAATAAATTAAATTACAAAAAAATACAATAAATTAAAAAAAAATACTGTAAATAAATTAAACTAAATACAATAAATGAATTCAATAAAATAATTAATATAATAAAATAAATAAATACTGTCGGTCATAAAATTCATTAATACTTATGTCTTTTCAACTAGAAATAAAAGTGAATTTACGCTTAAAATGGCTGACGTTTCCCTCATTCTTCTTCTTCTTCACCCTTTGGCAATGTAATATATAGTTTTGGAGCCATTAAACTATTTGTAACTGGTCACAACGACGTTTTCTATTTACTCTAGAAAATTTATGTAAATTATTTTTGACGAACATGTATATTTCGTATATATATAATGAGGGAACTGTTAATATTTTAGTATCTTTAAAGAGTATTTTGCAACTGTCTGTACTCAAAAGAACTTAAATACCGTATCTTTATCTGTTGCATTACCCCAAAATATAATTCCGTATCTCAATGTTGAGGTAACCAGGCCGTGATATGCTGTTAAGACTATTGTTTGATTTGTTATTTTACTTAACATATGCAAGGCATATTAATTTTTCTTTAATTTAGTACACACATTGTAAATATGTTTATGCCATTTTAATGTGCTTTCTATATTTAATCCGAGAAATTTTGTCACTTTGGTCTCATTAATAGTTTTGTCATCGTAACTAATTGAAGTTCAGATTCCGGAAAAGCCTCTGTTGGAAATTCATTATAACTGTCTTGTCTAGATTTATTACCAAAATTATTATTCTGTAGCCAATTTACATCCGATTTTATGCTAGAATCAATATCCGTCTCTAGTGCACTTAATTCATCACTATTAAAAAGTAAAGTACTATCATCTCCAAACTAGTCATTGGATAAATGGAAGCTGTTGAAAAGTCATTAGTGTAACCAAACGTTACAGTTCTCTGGTCAGATTTGAAAAATATATCTGTTTTTTTTTTTTTCACTACTCCTGACTACTACAGTTATTTGCTGCCTATTACTAAAATAAGATTCGATTAAATTTAATACGTTTCCTTTTGTTCCATATTCGTTAAGTTTATTTACTAGTATTTTATGATCTACGCGATCAAAAGCTTTTGACATATCCATGTAAAGCGCTAGAGTTGGTAGTTATTTTGTCGACTCTGCTGCTGTTTGCAAGAAATCGTATATGGCTACATCAATAGATTTTTTTTCTAAAGCCTTTCTGGATTATCAACTAGTAAATATATTCCTCAAAGTATGGAGTAAGTTGATTAGATATTGCTGAATTTGAATGAATTTAAATAAATTTAATTTAATTTATTTATTAGGGAATAGCAAACAGTAACACATTTTTATAAAATCATAACAAATAAATGTAAGTTAATGTGCTCCCACACCGTTATCCACAAATTATATATTAGGGACGTGGCATAAATTTTAAAATGTTTCTTTTTTTTCTAACTAAAGTGTGCTATATTATACAAAACAATATTACTTACTTAATAATGCATATTATTTTGTTATCATTATTATTTGTTTGTCACTTATTACCGGAGAAACGATAAGCTTTACGAATGAGTAAAGTTAGCAAAAGTAAATAAATTCAATAATAACAATAAAATCAATAAAATTAGTGTTAATATTAATTAAATTATTTCTTATAATTCTATCATAATATTAAAAAATAAAAATATAATAATATAAAATATAATAACATAAAATTGGATTGTAGTTAAATAATTAAATATAAATGGTTACTATGGTTTCCTGGGAAATAAAAATATCTATATAAACAAAAAGAGAAGTCCTTACTGACTGACTCATCAACGCCTAGCCCAAACCCTTGGACCTAACAGCTGAGATTTTGCTCAGAGGTTCCCTTTTTATTGTAAACAAGGAATAGGGAAGGATTTTTTTTTTTAAATTCATAATTTC
This sequence comes from Tholera decimalis, assembly GCA_943138885.2. NCBI lineage: Eukaryota > Metazoa > Arthropoda > Insecta > Lepidoptera > Noctuidae > Tholera > Tholera decimalis. The sequence continues at coordinate 13,911,975 of OW964569.2, forward strand.
CCCAGAGGTTACGTGAAAATTAATTTAAATAGAGGATCAAAGTTTGTATTGTTGAGGTAACCATGATTTTTGTTTTTAAATCTTTATTATAATCATAAGTCATTATAGTTTGTTTGTAATGTTGAATGTGATTAATAATATATTTCTAATGACCATAATTGGAACACAATGAGTTAAATGATAGTTAGATATGTTTCCGCTGGTCGCTCTTTTGTTCGGTGCTTGCCTATCCCACTAGCAGCGGGTGGAGGGGGCATGACACATCTATGCAATTGGCAAAACATAAACAAACTCATAATTAAAACATAGAAAATAAGAATGAAATGAAAAGACGTTGAGGTAAGAAAATATTATTAATCACACTTGACAATTCTTTGTACTTCAAGACCAAAATCGTTAATGACGTATAATGAAATAAGTGTTGAAACTATATACATCGTTTCTAATTTGTGTTCAATTAACGATGTTTGTTTGAAATTATTGAATATAATCTTATAAAAAATATAGAGGTTATTATAGACTGCTTAGGCCCTGCTCTGATACCTTTCTGAAATTCATGCACAGCAGGTGATAGGACTGGTATCTCAAGGACAGAGGCTGTTGTAGACTGCTGAGGCCCTGCCCTGATACCTTTCTGAAATCCATGCGCAGCAGGTGGTAGGACTGGTATGTCAAGGCCGGCGGCCATATGTAGACTGCTGAGGCCCTGCCCTGATGCCTTTCTGAAATCCATGCGCAGCAGGTGGTAGGACTGGTATGTCAAGGCCAGCGGCCATATGTAGACTGCTTGGCAGCCCTGCCCTGATACCTTTCTGAAACTCATGCGCCGCAGGTGATAGGACTGGTATGCCAAGGCCAGAGGCTATTGTATTGATTATAATTAGTTGGTACTTCGAGAGCGAAGTACAGGTCAGTTTGGCCGTGATGGATTATTCAAATAATTTCATTTGGTTTATTACATTAACTCAAGTTTATTTCTTTAATTGAACACAAATTAAAATATCACTATAATAATTATAACCTTTTTAACATGTGATACACAAAATTTAACTATTTATTATCAAAACATTGTAAACACTATTACGAAACCTATTTATAAGATAAGAGTTTAAACTGTTCTTTCATTGTTGTCTTGTATAACAGAATATTTAAACGTTATTTAAAAAATAACGTTGCTTGTTTACTAATTCTGTCATCGTAAGACTAATATGTAATTGAACTAATTAATTTCAACATATTTACTGTATTTTTATATCATTTAATCATAGTTTAATGTTAAAATACAAAGGTTAACAAATCTGTTTTAAAATCGTACGATATGACGTCACTTGTTTACCACTGTGTATAAAAGCCGCCGCTCAGTCGTTCTAGACACAGTCAGTCACTCAGTCGCTCTGGAGCAGTCACACCGAACGGACCTAAGTTAAGTGAACTTGTGTTGTTTCTAACTTTTATTAATATTTTTATGTGTAGAATTGGTATAAAAATCCTATCGTATTGCTATTGTATTTGAATATAAATTAATTATTTTGTATTTGTTACTTTAATGTGACAGTGTTATTAATTGATAATTGTGTGATAATTTAATGAACATTTTGTATTAATTCTATAAATAACTTGACTTATATAATATGTAATGGAGTAATGAAATAGTAGATACACAAGTAAATAAAGCTAAAGTTATAACGATAGTAATCACATTGTGGTAATATTGTAAAGTACATATAGTGAATTGATGTTTATGTGAAAATGAATTATGTTTTGAAAAGAGTAACTGTGGAGTTTCTTGCCGGCTCTTCTCCATAGATAACTACCTTCCGAACCGGTGGTAAATTAATAAACTGATATTGCTATACAGACTACTAATTATTTCTATAAAACACCTAGTAATCATGGTAATACCGATTAATAGGTAATTAATCGGTAAATACGTAATAAATAGATATTGATAATTAATTAATTCTAGAAATAACAACATTCTCTACATATCTTTATATCTATATATCTTCCATTTCTGACACACTCGACTCCAATTTACTGCTTCACCCTGAAGGGGATCAGCGGGTGCGTCGGGTCAGCACCCCCTTGGTATTGTTGACACCGTGAGGTTTCCAACCAAGGACCACGAAACTGTGGTTTTACCCTGAAGGGGCCAAACCAAATTGTTTTTGACGATACTCTGTTATAGAAACAGGATATCCTTCACCGCCTCGAAAAAGGCGGATCCGGACCAGGCGTCGTAGTCGGCGACTACGAGTGACGTCACGGCGAGCGTGACGAAGCGTAGCGATGACTCAGGCACGGAACGATCGAGAGCGCGGAGCGGTACGACCGTCGCGGGCGAGCGTCGGAAGCGGAATGATTAGATCAGACCCTACGACGAGATTTAAGAGGTTTTCGTTTGTTTTACACGTCAATTATTGGTATTTATTTAGTAGAGATAGAACAGAATTATCTACTTTCCTTAGCATGAACGCATATGTCGCGAAACATTCCTTTTAAACTCTTTATTTACTCTAACTCGAACACTTGTCAAAAGCAGAATTTCAGCTCAGACATGTCTTCGTGTTGAAATGAATTTTGTTCGAGGTTTTCGATTTTCCTCTACTTCAGGGACGAGTCTTTCAAAAACACAAATATAAGTGTGGAAATGGAATTCAACTTTTTTGGGAAGACCCACAGTGCTAACATAACTATTAATATAACAATGTAAGGAGTTTAGGTATGTAGTATATGTATGAACTAACTAACTAGTGATTTTCCGCAAATATGTACGTGTGGACATTTCGCACACTATCCCTGGATAAAAAAAGTCTGTCTTATACTAGGTTGTAAACTATAAGTGCGAGATGTTTCGTACAAATCTTTTAAACCATTTTCGCGTTATTGAAACACAAACTTTGACATAATTTATATTATTACTACATTATTTTATTTATACTTCCTTTTTTGTTTTCTGAATGCTACAACTTTTTTTCCAGGCTGGGAGAGTCATCAAATGACGTCACCTGCTATGGGTGGAGCGAAAGGGAGTGTCAGACTTCTACTGACTAAAAACCCACCATGCTTCTTCAATTGCCCTTGCGTTTCAGGGCCACGGTGTATCCCGTTAGAATATTCCCGCGACCCTGACAGGTAATAGCTATAACTTGGAGTCTTTAATTCGAGAGTAATTACTTACCATTAGGGGTAGGAGCTATTCGTTATGTACAGACGCCAGCACATCAAGCTAAAACAATCTGTCAAATTTATTTAATAGATTTTCAACTTTATTGTTAAAGAAATTAGGTTCCAGATTGATTGGGATAATTTGACAGTTTCGGGTAGCTCCATGTGCTGGCGTCTGTACCTAAATCATCATATGCTTAGTCTTTTTTCCAACTATGTCGGAGTGGGCTTCCAGCCTAACCAGATGCACATGAGTACTAGTGTTTTACATGGAGGGACTGCTAATCTGACCGCGACAACCCTGTACCCGGGTAACACGATACCGCTGGCAAGACCAGTGTAAGGCCGCGCTCAGTTTGGACACGAATTTGTATCGTACGTAAACGTACGATCGTGGTCGTACGAATTGAGTGCGTACACTGAATACGTTTTACTCCGTCAAAAAGGTAGTGATATCGCATTCGTAAAGTCATCTTTGGTTGGAGCGCAATGAATAATCTGTATCTTCTAGATAATTCTCTTATAACTCGAAGACTGCGGCGGCGTCTTCGCTGTCGCAGAACCGAATGGGTGCGTGAAATTTATTTTAAAAGAAAAGAATTTGGAGAATTTCATCATATTATTGAAGACTTAAATAATGAACCCATACTGTTTCGTGGTTATGTACGTATGAAAATAGAAACTTAAAATAAATTTTTCTACATCCATTTTTGCGCACGAACGTGTTTAAAAATCCCAACGAGGTCGGATTGTTTTCGGACGTCGGAACTACACGCACGTATACGTACGACTAACTCGCATCCAGTATGTGCGCTCCCATAGTACTTGGAAGGTTAGGATCGTTGGTGTGTGTGTTGTGTGTTGATGTGTTAAGATGGTCACCCATCCACATACATACCGACTTTGGCAAGCGTTGCTTAACCTTGAAGATCGATCCGTGCGGCTGTTTTTATTTAGCTACGAGCTCTTCGTTTCTAAACATGCATCTTTAGTTAAATTCTATAAAGGAAATCAACCAAAATGGGCCGTAACCGAAAACAACCGTATTGGGAAAAAAGGAATTCATAAATAATTTAGTAATAATATTTAGTGAACATTGGTCTCTACGGGAGTGTCAAAATAAATGATATTAAAAACGAATAAAAAAGATTTTTAATTGATTATATTGTTTATGTATGGTGACAGTTGCGGTGCAGCGTGCGGGTTGCGTTGAGATAGGGTTGCCAAAATAAAAACCCAAAAAAATAATATTGATATTTGATATTTCGATTCTAGAGCTTCAAAACCTTATGATGTTTTGCTGGAAGACCGAGCGTTACTCTGGCCGTTGGGGTATTTAAAGTGATAAATCATCCATTTACTTCTCTCGCTCTAGGGTGAAGGACTGTGAAGGAGGTGTCAGACTTTTATTGACTATATATACATTCTTTTCAGAAATTCCCCGCGGCCCTAGCGAGCATCGGTCCTTCCGGTAATCAATTAGATACAAAACTTCTTATCTATATCTTTTCTTTGTACTGCTTAGAGTACACAAGTGGCTTACTACTCAATAAAATCAAAAATAGTGCAATATTTTTATGTTCATGTTCAAGCCCAAACGCCATACAAAGTGGTTGATGTCCTTTCACCTTGTTGTTTATTACTTTCTATAAACCTGTTACTTATTAACTCATATTCTTTCAAAATTTGTCAAAATCACAATATTTAGCGGTATATAAGCCATACACGCTACGGTCTACCGGAGAGGTTATCTGTGCAGGTGTGCCTGGGTAGGTCAACCGAACATTGGTAGCGTGTATGGGGAGTTGGGGACGTTCCGGTTTACAGGAGTGGTTCAGTTCTTTTTGCGATGGCATCGAATGAGGACGATGAAAACAATGAAAAGGAAGCGAAAAAAGTGGTGTAAGTATTGGTTATTGAAAAGGAATACATGTCATGTTAATTTATTGAATTAATTAAAATTTGAATCAGATGATTTTAAAAACTATCTCCGAATGTACGAGAAAACATACCTTGAATTACTTGAAATGGTTACTCCTATGATAAAAGAGAAGACACAGTTATGAGAAATAGTATTTCTGCGCAAGAAAGATTATCAATTACATTGAGATTTCTCGCAACTGGCAGAAGTTATGAGGACCTAAAGTTTTCAGCAATTACTTCACATCAGGCGCTTGGAAAAATTATTCCTGAAACATGTGAGGCCTTGTATAAAGTTCCAATACCAGTTGGCACTAAATACCCGCTCAATAAGGCTCAGCTGGGAATAAGGCCCAGTATTCAAAAATAACAGTTTGGATAACCAAAAAAGTTCAACAATTCACGCACACATAGAAGTTGCAGACATAGCGAGCTGGCAATGGCGTTTGCATTCGTGCGCCATCTTGTCAGTAGCGTCAAAGTTGTCTGAGTGAACGGTTGCGGCTGCGCCTCCTAATGTTTTTCCGTACAAATTAATCACAGTTTTCAGTAAGTTTATCTATTCAAACAGTTTTTTCTCTAATTTGGCGAGACTAGGATATATCCAGCTATAAGAGAAACCGTAAGAACAGAGCGGTGCCTGGTAACAAGGCCCGGGCCTTATATGACGTATGAGGTCAAACCGTTACGTTATGATAAAATTATGATTTGTCATATTATTTTTATTTTTTTTCTATTACAGCTTCATCATAAAGCAAATTACGTACCTGCAATCAAAGTTCATCCAAACCTAAAATATCTAGAAAAATATTAATTATGCTATTTGATATCTTCAATATAATTTATTTCTCACTCTTTTATTTTAGAATCAGTATAGTTTTATGTTACTTGAGTTCAGTGAAGAACCTAAATTAAATTATCTTCTTTTTTTAGATTAAAATGTCATCTTCTCCGCCAGCTAAAAAAAGACGGGGTCTTTGGACAGAGGATAGTTTATGTTCAGCTATGGCTGCTGTCATTAATAGGGAACTTACTCAACGCCAAGCAGCTCCCCGGTACAAAATACCTCGTAGGACTCTTCGAAACGATTTGAAATCTGGAAAAACTACAAAAAAGTTGGGAAGAGACCCAATATTGTCAAAATCCCAAGAAAAAGATTTAGTTGACCGAATCCTTAAGTTTTCCAAAATTGATATACCACTAACTCCTCAAGTGATTCGAACACAGGCTTTCAAATTCTGTGAAAAAGAGGGAATAGAAAACAATTTCAATAAAAAAACTGGCAGGGCTGGTAGGGACTGGTTACAATTGTTTCTTAAACGTAACCCAAATATATCGAAGCGCAAAGCTCAATTCATGAATCCAGCAAGAGCACAAAAACTGAATAAGCCCATAGTGCAACAACATTTTCAAGAGGTGAAAAAGTTATATGACGAGCTTGACATTCCAAACCATCCAGAGAGATTGTACAATATAGACGAAAAGGAATGCAGACTGACTATTCATCACCAGCAAAATGTTTTGGCAGAAAAAGGTAATCGCAGAGTACACATGATAGCACAAGAAGACGCAGAAAACGTGACAATTGCTGCTTGCGTTAGCGCCTCAGGAAACGTCATCCCTCCAATGATACTATTCAAAGGTAAACGACTAAAGGAAGAATTAAAAGACAATCTACCACCTGGAACACTAGTCAAAATGGCACCCAAGGGTAGCATGACTACCCCACTATTCATTGATTTTATTGCACATTTAGGAAAATTTAAATCACCGGGTACATGTTTATTAATTTTCGATGGAGCTTCCTGTCATCTTGATTACGACATTGTAGATGCAGCGGAAAAAAACGATATAATTCTTTACTGCCTACCATCAAATACGACCCACGAACTACAACCGTTGGATAAATCGGTAAATAAATCCTTTGAAAATTACTGGGGTAATGAAATTTATGTACCACAATCCTACCAAACAACTAAACAAAGCTCGCTTTAATGCAATTTTTACTAAAGTCTGGGCAAAGAATCTGACACCTGAATATACAATGAATGGTTTTAAGGCAACAGGACTATATCCCTTCGACCCGAACGCCATATCCGAGGACGCCTATGCACCCTCCTTATTACCAAAAACAGTAGCTCACACATCAACAGGCAACGTGGATTCTGGCATGAACTTGCAACGTCTAAACAATTCAGATACAGATGTAACTGACGCTGAAGACTCAACAGACCACATAACTATGCCCAACCCTGATTTCAACACGAATTTGAATTCTCAAAGTGATTCAGATATAGATGCTATTAATGCTGAAGATGCAAGAGCTAATATCGACTCAAGCAATGCCGTGGTCTCACCATCTTTATTGATTAGCCTAGAACCAGTTGCACTTTCGCCACAATCCCGCTCCACCAAACCACGAGTTGAAGATGAACTTCCATTTCTTGGACGGTTAGTTGATTATAGTTCTTCACTGGATTCTGATGCAGAAAATGAAGAAAATATTGAAAAGTCTGTTGTAGGCTTAGAACAATCACCTGTTCCAGGACCTTCTGGAGCCTGTATGCCTACAACATTTTCAGATTCAGATTCTGTATCATCAAGATCACTGCCTATTGAAGATTCACTTCAGCATCTCCGAGGTGTCAATGCTTTTGATCCGTATAGTGATTCAAATACTGAAAACAATGGTTTTAAACAAAAATCAGAAAAAACTCCAGTGAAAAACAGGATCAGAAATCCTGATTATTCAGATGACGATGATTTACCATTGGCTGACATACAAAGTAAAAAATCTTCCACAATGACTTTCAAGCAACTGATTCCCACACCTAACTTTGCTGTTATTAAAACACATCCACGGCGCAAACTACAAAGCTCTTAACTACAAAGGACAGAGAATAGTTAAAGATTTATTTGAGAAAAAGAACGATTCGATTAATAAAGATGATGAAGAGCTAAAGAAAGGAAAATGTCTCGCAACAAAAGGAAAAGGTGCAAAGAATGTGTCTGTTAAAAAGAGTAAGAAAGAAGCAACGAAAGTTGATAAAAAAAACTAAGAAAAATAAAGTAAAGAAGACAAATCGAAGTGAAAACTGGTTTTGTCATGCGTGCAAGTTAGATAGAAAAGAAGATATGAGAATTTGCTTAAAATGTCATAAATGGTACCACGAAGAATGTGTTGGTTTGACTAAAGAAGATTATGAAGATTTTATTTGTCCTAATTGCATCGTTTCGTTTAGATTTTTAAAATGATTCTTTAAGTAATCTGTATGGATCTCAGTTCTTTATTATTAATAAGGCTGATTTAAACCAAGTTCCTAGTATAATAATAAGTTAAAAAGTGAGGAATGCTAAGTCAATCACATATTTTTCTGTATTCATCATAATTTTGTAGCAATAGTTGTTATTTTTATAGAAGCTTTTAGTTTAACCAATAAGGAACAAAGAATTTAAGGTAAATATTAATAATAAGGTTGATTTGAAACAAGTTCCTAGTACGATAATAAGTTAGAAAGTGAGAAATTCTAAGTCAATCACTTATTTTTCAGTACTGATTAGAATTAAGTAAATGTTTTGATTTATGTAAAAGCCCTTAGTCTAATAAGGCCCAAAGAAATATAGATAGCATGAGAAATTTGATTTATTTTTTAATAAAAAGTTTATGTTGATCGAGCTCTGTCTAAATATTTTTTATTATGTTTTTGCTTTGTATTTAAGAGTAAATGTTACGTTTTTTAAGTTCGTTTAGTTTAATAAAGCCCATGACCATATTTTTCTAAAATTTAAGTTAATATTCCTTATGCTAAGTTTCCAAAGGTCAAATTATGATTATGCCTAGTGTTAAAAATATTTAAAAGGTCTTATTTCTCTCAAAATATACAATTCCTTAGTGGGCCTTTATATCCTTATAGCGTTTAATAAGGCCCAAAGCGGATGTTTTTAAAATAGTTGAAAAGTACTTATTTTCGTTATCCTTTACTATATTTGTATGAGTTTCAATAAAAAATAAAAATAAAAATGTAACATGCATTTTTCTTATTAGCTCAACTGTTCTTAAAGATATTTTAATATAAATAAAAGTGGGCCTTATATACCCGATGTACCTTATTTAATTTACTCATTGAGTCTTCCCCTACGAAATCGTAAACATGAAATTGACGTCAATTTGATGGATGTCAAAAAACCATTTGACAGGTGCCCGGACCTGACGCCTCAGTGCTGCCACCAGGTGATTGGATTTTGATTAAACATATATTGAAAAAAAAAAACGATTAAGAAATAGTTCGCTGCTTTTGAGGGAAGAACGCGGTAGCCCTACTGGGACGGCTTACTTCATGTAAGCTCACAATATTTTCAACCTTGAGGCCCACCACACCAGCCACACACGGACCTGTTGGAAACCAAAAAGGTTTAATCCATTGCTTTATCACGTGCCAATTTTATCCGTTAACCGGCATCGAGCATTGACATGTATCTATGTACCTTTTCTAAGCTTTGGTTAGTATGATGCTTAAGTGCTCGGTGAGGCTCTATGTGCGCGCGTTCAGCTAGGGTGAATAAAAAAAAGTCTTTAGTGGTCATGGTGACCGCGCGTAGGTATTTACGTCCAGATATTTCGAGTCTGATGACTGCATGAATGACACATTTTCAGAGGAATCAATCGATTAAAATCAGTCTGCGGGTGAAAATCGATTTCTTTATTCGTGAGAGTTCGTTTTTAATCGTTGTAAACTTTACCATTTCCATTTTTTTTTAAAGAAACCAATTTTTTTTCTCTTTATTTATTTTATTTTGTTGAAACATTTAGTTAGTTTTTGAGAAGAGAGTGCAATTCACTCTTTTAGTTAGTCGATTTTTAATTTACCTAGTTACAAAAGCCTAAATGTCAACTACTTATAATCTTTTACAAAATATTGCTTTTCCCAATGCTGGGCCGTTAATTGTTGAGGAATTCTCCTGGTACTTCACCATCAGCTTTACTTCACCATATGCATTGTGCGAGCATATTGTGCTTAATAACCATATTCAAGTAATCAAAGCGGAACCCATGAAATACTTATTATTCCTACCTACTTATATATTGAGTAGTTAGTTCCAGTGGCCATCTGTGGTCTTCATCATCAGGTCCACTTCACAAATGGTGCTTTTAGAATGCAACTACACAAGTTACTATAAAAATACTCAAACCACTATAGGTGTGCCTATAATATTTGAAGAGTTCCCTCGATTTATCCAGGATCCCATGATCAGACCCTGACTTGGTGACAATGGGACCAATTTCAAAGTATAATCGGTTCAGCCGTCTTCGAGTAATCAGTGATCATACATAAAAAGAAAACAATATACGCGTCGACTGGATAACCACCTCCGTTTTTTTTTCATCGGTTAAAAAGAAAAGCAAAACTATGTGCAAACATAATTCGAAACGTTCTAGCTAGACACACGTCGAACGTCGACGAGAGGCAGCAGCGTAAGGTTTAAATGTTCTGATATTATTGTTTATTATCAAGTTAAACTAACTACTTAGGTCAAAGTTTCTGCTAAGAGACGTAACGAGTGTGTGATTCTGATTAGGTACCTATCGAAAACATGTGACCAGTTTGCTTGTGGAAAGAAAGGATTTCTTTGTCTTTCAAAGTTAAATTTAAATAAATATATTTGGCCTCATATAGCTGAAATTACAAAAAAAAAGGTGACGTAAAAGTATTATTGAATAACCATATTAAAGGAAAACGTGTCGGGTACGGTAGAGAAAGCGATAATATAAATGGTTTTCTTTTACTTCGCATAGACTTCGTAACATTTAGGGCGTTCAATTTAAATATTTTTATTTTTGTATGATAATTTGGTGAACTAAAATATGACGAATTTTTAAATGTCATAGAAGAAAAGTTGTTGATTAGGATGTTAGAAACATAGTCCTGAGAGGTTTTCGGTGTTTTACAATTAACCCCGTATATATAAAAGCGAAATATCACTCACTGATAAATCACGATATCTCAGAAACTACAAGTAGTAGGGTTCTTAAATTTTGCCTTTTAGTACGTCGATGGTCGCTACGATGGGATTTTGTAAAATTCCCATGGGATCGGGATTTACACGGGAAAAACTTCCCACGTGAAAGAAGTCGCGAGCAACTGCTAGTTTATTATACAATTTATCGTTAGCGTCAGAATGGCTGGTTGCCTATGGCAAGCGGCTCTGAAAGTATATTCAAGAATTGCTACCCAATTGCTTATATTTGTTACATTTATTCAATAATTGCTACATATGATACATTCAGAGAAATATGAGTCTTTTTTTGACCAGCCAGTCTGACGTCAGGATGGATGGTCACCTCCGTGTTCAGCATGAAAGACGCAGAATTTCTAAAAGTTTGTTGTGTCAATAATTGCTGACTAATTGCTATTTTCACGAATTTAAGTTTGAGCTTCGTACTTATACTAAGTAAAAAAATATAGCTTTTATTAAAATTTGCATGTACAAGTGCCTAATAATTTGGAAAGGCAATAGATTGTTTCACAACAGCATCTTGCTTGTTAAATCTAGCAGGCGTTTACTTCAACTTAATTAATACAGTCTGATTTTTAATTCAACGGATTTTTTTGACATTTCAGATATGCTAAAACTGTCCTTTACATGAGTTATATAAATGACTAGCATTTTTTGGATATAAAACAACAAAAAATATGAAAGAAATTGAGACTAAGTTCTAACATAATGAAAAAAATGTATAATTCCAGTATCACCACACTTTCTTCCTCAAATGTAGAGGCATATTTCAAAATCATTAAAAGGCTTTTATTACAAATAACCACAAAATCTCATAGACTGCGGACAGGCGAATTCATATCCAAACATTTAGAATTTCTTAGAGGTGTAAAAGTCGGGCACGCCGCAATTGCGGCAGTAAGACCCCTCTTTGAGGAGTGGCTAGATCGGATCCTGACCTACCGCATGACACAGGTCCTCACCGGACACGGAAGTTGCGGGAGGTACCTGTGTCTGATGGGGAAGGAAGAAACGCCTGGGTGTCACCACTGCGAGGATCACCCTGAGGACACAGTAGAGCATACGGTGCAAGACTGCCCCGCCTGGGCAGAGCACCGACGTGTCCTCACGGCGGCGATAGGCGGAGACCTCTCGCGCCCGGCATTGGTCGAGGCCATGCTGCGGGGCGAGAGGGAGTGGGAAGCGGTCGCCTCCTTCTGCGAAGCAGTCATGCTGCCGAAGGAGGAGGCGGGCCGTGTGAGGAAGAGGATGGCATCCTCCCTCCAGCCCAGCCGCAGTGGTAGACGCCCACGGCGTCGGACGTCGGCCGACGATCTCCGGCCACCGTAAGCGCGGGCATGCGGACAGCGAGTAAAGGGCAACTCGCTGTCCGACCATGGACCATGCCCGGGTCGACGGCGCGTTGTGTTCCACGCGCGCCTCAAAGAGCGTCAGCAATATGACGAGGCCCCCCCTGTAGAGGGCCGAAGCCTGCCGGGGTCGTGGGACTTATCCCATTACCGTGACCCCGGAACGTAAAGGGTTATTGAAGGAACACCGTGGATTTTAGTCAGTAAAAGTCTGACAGTCCCTCCCGCCCTGCCCGGGGTGGGAGGACTTATTTGATAATTTTACTACGATACAAAAAAGAGGTGTAAAAGTAACGAAATAAAGCGTACCCGTATGTATTCGTTACTATATCCAGTAGTACTCGTTACTATCGTATTGTTACGTTACTCGTTACTTTTGATACGTCATAATATAGCACCAACGCATCGAGTCGTATTGCGTATTCGTATGGTATGACGTCGCGGTGTTACATAATTCGTATTTTGTAACATGAGTACATAAGATGCATTTAATAAATATAAATTTAGTTTGATTTAATATGTAAAATTTGGAACTACAAATAAACTGAGACGAAATCAACTGAATTTATAATGGATATAATATTTGAGAATGTAATGTTTATTTGGGAGATTTCTTAATATTATTTGAGAATGAAATGAAGTCACACTAACATATCGTAAACAATGCAGTAAAAACACAGTGAAAAACTTGGATGAAGAATTTCCAAATATCTGCTTTTAGTAAATAAACTTCGTTCTTTGTAACGTATGTTTTTAAATACAAAGCGCACGCATACGTAAAACACACGAACAGGACAGCGCATTCAACATTCGTATCAACGGTATAATGTGCGATTTGAAACAGTTGTAACGAAAAATGCGAGTAACGAAATCCTTTCGTGAGTAACGTTTCGTTACTCGGTACTTGATGGCGCACCTGTTACTCAGTACCGAATACATACGGTTTGCTACAGCTTTAGATATCCTAAAAGGAGAAATAAAAGTTGCCTCTAATAAATTGGCTCACCAAGGAAAGGTCGAGGTTAATATTTCTAAAGACACACTGAAAAGTTAATACACAATATTCTGAGAAACACATGTGCTATTGATTCTTTATGTCAAGCTTTAACTGTAACATACGTCGACGGTTATCGTATACGTAGAACAATTCAGGACATCAAACATTGTTTTTGTAAAGTTGTAAGATTAATTCCTACACACCAGCTAACTAAAAAACAAGACAGCGTGGTGTTAGCTTTAAAATCAGACGCTTGTCCTAATTACAGAAATATGCAAAGGGTTTCTACTCACGGACATATTCCGGTTAACCCATACTCGGATTTTATATTTCACGTTGGTGCCTTGCCTTTCCTTCGTCATTATTACTGGGCTTTTACGCCTAAGAAAATCTCAATATCTCTTAAAAGCTTGTGACCTTGCTTCGTCCGCAGACCCAGAAGAAAAAGGAAGGCCCCTTGACAGCGACTAATAGTCTATGATCTATGATAATAGACAATAACTAATTGGGTCACCTCAGCATAGAATCTTACTAAATTATTTTCACACATTTTATGCATAAGGAGAACAACATTAATTTAATTTTTATTTATTATTAAGTTTAAATATATTCTTTAACTCAAAATTCTAATACTGGATACACATACGCCACGGTAGATGGTGCCAGCATATTGCATTTACATAATTATAACTTTTTTAAACGTTACAAACTTGTTAGGTTTACAACTGAGAAAGATACAGAAGAAGTGTACAAAGTTAGATCCGAAATGGCTGAAGTCTATTTTAACAAAGTTGAACATGCTAATACTGTGGTAATTAGTTGCGAATGTAATGTCAATAATGTGTTTGAACACATATTAATTGATTGCATTATATAGTGCGGACGAAAGAGAACATTGCACAGAATTAAAATGCCCGATCAATAATGTTCAGTGGAAAATACCTATTCTACATACATATATACGTTAATAAAACTGTTAACGAGTTACAAGAAGCCGCAAATACACTTATTAATGGTGAAGAAATTATACAATACCGTCGGCATAACTGTCATGGCATTAAATAATTTACTTTAGCATTGCGAGACCTTATTGCATTTGAATTTAGTTCAAATGAATTGATTTCAGTAGATAGAGTCCTTCATGCTGACCACGGAGGTGACCATCCCATCCCGACGTCAGAATGGCTGGTCAAAAAAAGATTCATATTTCTCGGAATGTATCATATGTAGCAATTATTGAAGAAATGTAGCAAATATAAGCAATTGGGTAGCATTTCTTGAATAGACTTTCAGAGCCGCTTGCCATAGGCAACCAGCCATTCTGACGCTAACAATTTATCTGTCGAGGCCAGTTTTTAAAACATTTGAGTTTTTGGTGGGTTTTTTGTATAGTTATGTCTATAAACCTAGGCATGTAACCAATCATATTAGATCGAGTATTTGCGAATTAAATACTAAAGGGACCAAATAATTGTAATAATGCGTTAGTTCGTTAAAGAATAGAAAGGAACTATTGCAGTGATAGTGATAATCTTGCGCAAGAATCCGGAGGCCTCTTGTTACAATAAAAAGACCGAAGCAGTAGAAGGTAGAACAATCTGATACCGTCCTAATTACTTGCTTTTGTAGAAATAGGTACCTAGTGGTTGGATATCATATTTTGTTATGGAACTCAATTTTGAGATAGCTGAACTACCTGCTATTATAAATGATATTTAGAGAATTTTCAAAGAATAGTGTTAAGACGGTAGTTTAATAAAAATAGATTCGGCTTACGTTAATGATATCGAAATTTATGTTCTTGATTCTTTATCTGACTGTGAGGTGTTCATTGGTCGTAACGTAACGCGATAGACTGACATTTCAGTTGCATTGAAAACATTCCTAATATGGTATACGTATCACGTTCGTATAGTGTGAATAATTATATTGGTTTACATAGTAAGGAACTGACGTTACTATTGAATAAATAGGTCATGAGATGGTTATTAATGTGAAAGATTTAATAACACATCACTCGTTAACCATGCTTAAAATCTATAATAATCGGTGTTTTGAGTAAAACACGTGTTGGCAAAGTGAATAGATTAATTATACAGGAATTATTTACAGCTAGTCCGTATTATGCTTATTCAATTTATGCGTGTTATGGTTTGACATAAAGGAATAAGTATATGTATGTACTGGTCTGCCAGAACTTTGAAGTATTAACGATCCAGGGTAGGAGTAGTGTGCTGAAGTAGTTACTGCCTAAGAATAAAGGAGTAAACTGGAGCAGGCACTATATTGGACTAAAGGATTGAATTAGGTTTCAGATTACAAAATTCTGTGAGGTGGGCAGATCAGTTCATAAAAATCGTTGGATCTCGCAAGGATTCCTAGGCCTAAGGGAGACTAGAATAAATGTATCTAATGTAGATTAGTAGAGAAGAAGTAAAAGAGAGATAAATGTCCTGATGAATGTGTTCTAATACTTGTTTTATTATCAGATGCATAGATTTGGCTTGTGTGACGGTGTGCACAGGTGTTGTCGGTGTTGGTTGGAGCGTGCTTGAGGTCATGCATGATGCAGGAGGGCCATGTTGGCAACACCGAGTAAGGCTATCGCGAGTGTTGTGGCGGGAAACGAAGAAGTTACGCCGGTCGACATGGCTTGATCACCGTCTCTTTTTGGGTTGCGCTCTCGACGTGTACGGTTGTTTTGTGCTTACTTTTGCATGATTAAAACCTGTATTATCTACATTTGTGATAATACAAGTTAAACCTCAATTTTGTCTTATTTATACTGTTTTTAAAGAAGCCGTGTTGATGTTCCGTAATAGAGCATTTGATGTGCCAGTTTATGATGGGACACAAAAGAGATTCAAATACCTTTGCGAAAGTAGACAGTATACTAATAGGCCTGTAATTGCTTACATCAGTCTTATCCCCCGCTTTTGGAATTGGAATTACTATAGCCTCCTTCCAGATCTCCGGGAAAATCCCTTCAGATAACGAACGGTTGTAAATTACACTCAATGGCTTAGATAACACATCAGCACACTCCCTAATAAACAGCGGGGGTATTCCGTCAGAGCCCGGGCCTTTAGCAACATCTAAGTTCTTAAGTGTTCTCTGTACGCTAGGTTCAGGTAGTATTACTTGATGCAGGGTATTACTATTGCAGGATTTATAAATATGCGTAGGATCTGGATCACTGCCAGAAATAGGGCTATATACCGATGCAAAATTTTTTGCAAATAAGTTTGCTATGCTCACGCCGTCGGTTGCAGTATTGTCATTGAGCCTCATGTTTCTCGGTATAACGCTTTTGTTATCGCGTTTATTTTTAATGTATGACCAGAAATATTTTGGATTCTTAACCACATTACTTTGTACATTTTGTAAATATTTCTGATACAACTCTTTTATTTTACGATTAGACCGGTCCTTAAGTAATATATATTCGTATTCATCTCGATTATTTTTATATTTTTTCATCCTCTGCCGACATTTTTCTTTTTCTTTTAACATTTTTATTAAACTGTTATTGTACCACCACACGGGATATGACTTTTTACCAGCTTTTTGCTGTGGGACCAATTCAGAAATAATCTCCCGTAATACGGAATAAAAAGCAGCTACTGACATATCAACGGTATCCAGTTTTAAAAGAATGTCCCAGTCTATTTTCTCTAGACGATTTCTAATTTCACGATAGTCCGCTTTATGAAATTTATACACCTTAGTTTTTTTATTTGTAAGTGACTTAGGAAGGTTGAGATGAATGGTGATCTGTAAAGGCGGGTGAAAATCATCAACTTTTGATATAACATCACAACATATGGTCTCAAAAGTCCTGAATCTGGTAAACAATCGAAGATGTACCATACATATTATATCTATCGAATAATATCTATGGTGTTTCATTTTTTACGCCGGAACCCTAAATATTTCCAAAATCAAAAGTAGCCTATTTGAAGCCCCCCAAAAATCCTGAATCTTCCAATGAAACTCCCGTCAAAATCGGTTCAGCCGTTTCGGAGATTGGCCCGGACCAACAGACAGACAGACAAAATTTTTAAACATGCGTGTTTTGGTTTTAGTTAAGTATAAATAACTATAAAAGCTTATGGAAAAGCCTTTATTTTGAAATCAAAGACAGACACTCCAATTTTATTATTATATATAGAAGATGTCACCTGATGAACCCGATACATTGTTATAATGAAGCGTCATCCTTGCAATAGGTGCATGTTTAGCAAAATTTGTTCGTTGTTGTGAACGCTTTGAGTGGTGTCCGAAGACAACGTGGGATACTAGAAGGCACATCCAGGTTTACTTTGCTTAGAAAAATTAAGCAACAAATAAATAAATATTAGATCAGAACCTACGACGAGATTTAAGAGGTTTTCGTTTGTTTTACACGTCAATTATTGGTATTTATTTAGTAGAGATAGAACAGAATTATCTACTTTCCTTAGCATGAACGCATATGTCGCGAAACATTCCTTTTAAACTCTTTATTTACTCCAACTCGAACACTTGTCAAAAGCAGAATTTCAGCTCAAATGAATTTTGTTCGAGGTTTTCGATTTTCCTCTACTTCAGGGACGAGTCTTTCAAAAACACAAATATAAGTGTGGAAATGGAATTCAACTTTTTTGAGAAGACCCACAGTGCTAACATAACTATTAATATAACAATGTAAGGAGTTTAGGTATGTAGTATATGTATGAACTACCTAACTAGTGATTTTCCGCAAATATGTACGTGTGGACATTTCGCACACTATCCCTGGATAAAAAAAAGTCTGTCTTATACTAGGTTGTAAACTGTAAGTGCGAGATGTTTCGTACAAATCTTTTAAACCATTTTCGTGTTATTGAAACACAAACTTTGACATAATTTATATTATTACTACATTATTTTATTTATACTTCCTTTTTTGTTTTCTGAACGCTACAACTTTTTTTCCAGGCTGGGAGAGTCATCAAATGACGTCACTCGCTATGGGTGGAGCGAAAGGGAGTGTCAGACTTCTACTTACTAAAAACCAAACCCTGCTTCTTCAATTGCCCTTGCGTTTCAGGGCCACGGTGTATCCCGTTAGAATATTCCCGCGACCCTGACAGGTAATAGCTATAACTTGGAGTCTTTAATTCGAGAGTAATTACTTACCATTAGGGGTAGGAGCTATTCGTTATGTACAGACGCCAGCACATCAAGCTACAACAATCTGTCAAATTTATTTAATAGATTTTCAACTTTATTGTTAAAGAAATTAGGTTCCAGATTGATTGGGAAAATTTGACAGTTTCGGGTAGCTCCATGTGCTGGCGTCTGTACCTAAATCATCATATGCTTAGTCTTTTTTCCAACTATGTCGGAGTGGGCTTCCAGCCTAACCAGATGCACCTGAGTACTAGTGTTTTACATGGAGGGACTACTAATCTGACCGCGACAACCCCGTACCCGGGTAACACGATACCGCTGGCAAGACCAGTGTAAGGCCGCGCTCAGTTTGGACACGAATTTGTATCGTACGTAAACGTACGATCGTGGTCGTACGAATTGAGTGCGTACACTGAATACGTTTTACTCCGTCAAAAAGGTAGTGATATCGCATTCGTAAAGTCATCTTTGGTTGGAGCGCAATGAATAATCTGTTCTAGATAATTCTCTTATAACTCGAAGACTGCGGCGGCGTCTTCGCTGTCGCAGAACCGAATGGGTGCGTGAAATTTATTTTAAAAGAAAAGAATTTGGAGAATTTCATCATATTATTGAAGACTTAAATAATGAACCCATACTGTTTCGTGGTTATGTACGTATGAAAATAGAAACTTAAAATAAATTATTATTATTTGATGATTATGATATATTATGATATATTATGATATCTTATGATGTTTTTCTGGAAGACCGAGCGTTACTCTGGCCGTTGGGGTATTTAAAGTGATAAATCATCCATTTACTTCTCTCGCTCTAGGGTGAAGGACTGTGAAGGAGGTGTCAGACTTTTATTGACTATATATACATTCTTTTCAGAAATTCCCCGCGGCCCTAGCGAGCATCGGTCCTTCCGGTAATCAATTAGATACAAAACTTCTTATCTATATCTTTTCTTTGTACTGCTTAGAGTACACAAGTGGCTTACTACTCAATAAAATCAAAAATAGTGCAATATTTTTATGTTCATGTTCAAGCCCAAACGCCATACAAAGTGGTTGATGTCCTTTCACCTTGTTGTTTATTACTTTCTATAAACCTGTTACTTATTAACTCATATTCTTTCAAAATTTGTCAAAACGACAATATTTAGCGATATATAAGCCATACACGCTACGGTCTACCGGAGAGGTTATCTGTGCAGGTGTGCCTGGGTAGGTCAACCGAACATTGGTAGCGTGTATGGGGAGTTGGGGACGTTCCGGTTTACAGGAGTGGTTCAGTTCTTTTTGCGATGGCATCGAATGAGGACGATGAAAACAATGAAAAGGAAGCGAAAAAAGTGGTGTAAGTATTGGTTATTGAAAAGGAATACATGTCATGTTAATTTATTGAATTAATTAAAATTTGAATCAGATGATTTTAAAAACTATCTCCGAATGTACGAGAAAACATACCTTGAATTACTTGAAATGGTTACTCCTATGATAAAAGAGAAGACACAGTTATGAGAAATAGTATTTCTGCGCAAGAAAGATTATCAATTACATTGAGATTTCTCGCAACTGGCAGAAGTTATGAGGACCTAAAGTTTTCAGCAATTACTTCACATCAGGCGCTTGGAAAAATTATTCCTGAAACATGTGAGGCCTTGTATAAAGTTCCAATACCAGTTGGCACTAAATACCCGCTCAATAAGGCTCAGCTGGGAATAAGGCCCAGTATTCAAAAATAACAGTTTGGATAACCAAAAAAGTTCAACAATTCACGCACACATAGAAGTTGCAGACATAGCGAGCTGGCAATGGCGTTTGCATTCGTGCGCCATCTTGTCAGTAGCGTCAAAGTTGTCTGAGTGAACGGTTGCGGCTGCGCCTCCTAATGTTTTTCCGTACAAATTAATCACAGTTTTCAGTAAGTTTATCTATTCAAACAGTTTTTTCTCTAATTTGGCGAGACTAGGATATATCCAGCTATAAGAGAAACCGTAAGAACAGAGCGGTGCCTGGTAACAAGGCCCGGGCCTTATATGACGTATGAGGTCAAACCGTTACGTTATGATAAAATTATGATTTGTCATATTATTTTTATTTTTTTTCTATTACAGCTTCATCATAAAGCAAATTACGTACCTGCAATCAAAGTTCATCCAAACCTAAAATATCTAGAAAAATATTAATTATGCTATTTGATATCTTCAATATAATTTATTTCTCACTCTTTTATTTTAGAATCAGTATAGTTTTATGTTACCTGAGTTCAGTGAAGAACCTAAATTAAATTATCTTCTTTTTTAGATTAAAATGTCATCTTCTCCGCCAGCTAAAAAAAGACGGGGACTTTGGACAGAGGATAGTTTATGTTCAGCTATGGCTGCTGTCATTAATAGGGAACTTACTCAACGCCAAGCAGCTACCCGGTACAAAATACCTCGCAGGACTCTTCGAAACGATTTGAAATCTGGAAAAACTACAAAAAAGTTGGGAAGAGACCCAATATTGTCAAAATCCCAAGAAAAAGATTTAGTTGACCGAATCATTAAGTTTTCCAAAATTGGTATGCCACTAACTCCTCAAGTGATTCGAACACAGGCTTTCAAATTCTGTGAAAAAGAGGGAATAGAAAACAATTTCAATAAAAAAAACTGGCAGGGCTGGTAGGGACTGGTTACAATTGTTTCTTAAACGTAACCCAAATATATCGAAGCGCAAAGCTCAATTCATAAATCCAGCAAGAGCACAAAAACTGAATAAGCCCATAGTGCAACAACATTTTCAAGAGGTGAAAAAGTTATATGACGAGCTTGACATTCCAAACCATCCAGAGAGATTGTACAATATAGACGAAAAGGAATGCAGACTGACTATTCATCACCAGCAAAATGTTTTGGCAGAAAAAGGTAATCGCAGAGTACACATGATAGCACAAGAACACGCAGAAAACGTGACAATTGCTGCTTGCGTTAGCGCCTCAGGAAACGTCATCCCTCCGATGATACTATTCAAAGGTAAATGACTAAAGGAAGAATTAAAAGACAATCTACCACCTGGAACACACTATCAAAATGGCACCAAAGGGTAGCATGACTACCCCACTATTAATTGATTTTATTGCACATTCAGGAAAATTTAAATCACCGGGCACATGTTTATTAATTTTCGATGGAGCTTCCTGTCATCTTGATTACGACATTGTAGATGCAGCGGAAAAAAACGATATAATTCTTTACTGCCTACCATCAAATACGACCCACGAACTACAACCGTTGGATAAATCGGTAAATAAATCCTTTGAAAATTACTGGGACCAAGAGGTAATGAAATTTATGTACCACAATCCTACAATCAAACAACTAAACAAAGCTCGCTTTAATGCAATTTTTACTAAAGTCTGGGCAAAGAGTCTGACACCTGAATATATAATGAATGGTTTTAAGGCAACAGGACTATATCCCTTCGACCCGAACGCCATATCCGAGGACGCCTATGCACCCTCCTTATTAACAAAAACAGTAGCTCACACATCAACAGGCAACGTGGATTCTGGCATGAACTTGCAACGTCTAAACAATTCAGATATAGATGTAACTGACGCTGAAGACTCAACAGACCACATAACTATGCCCAACCCTGATTTCAACACGAATTTGAATTCTCAAAGTGATTCAGATATAGATGCTATTAATGCTGAAGATGCAAGAGCTAATATCGACTCAAGCAATGCCGTGGTCTCACCATCTTTATTGATTAGCCTAGAACCAGTTGCACTTTCGCCACAATCCCGCTGCACCAAACCACGAGTTGAAGATGAACTTCCATTTCTTGGACGGTTAGTTGATTATAGTTCTGCACTGGATTCTGATGCAGAAAATGAAGAAAACATTGAAAAGTCTGTTGTAGGCTTAGAACAATCACCTGTTCCAGGACCTTCTGGAGCCTGTATGCCTACAACATTTTCAGATTCAGATTCTGTATCATCAAGATCACTGCCTATTGAAGATTTACTTCAGCATCTCCGAGGTGTCAATGCTTTTGATCCGTATAGTGATTCAAATACTGAAAACAATGGTTTTAAACAAAAATCAGAAAAAACTACAGTGAAAAACAGGATCAGAAGTCCTGATTATTCAGATGACGATGATTTACCATTGGCTGACATACAAAGTAAAAAATCTTCCACAACGACTTTCAAGCAACTGATTCCCACACCTAACTTTGCTGTTATTAAAACACATCCACGGCGCAAACTACAAAGCTCTTAACTACAAAGGACAGAGAATAGTTAAAGATTTATTTAAGAAAAAGAACGATTCGATTAATAAAGATGATAAGCTAAAGAAAGGAAAATGTATCGCAACAAAATGAAAAGGTGCAAAGAATGTGTCTGTTAAAAAGAGTAAGAAAGAAGCAACGAAAGTTGATAAAAAAACTAAGAAAAATAAAGGAAAGAAGACAAATCGAAGTGAAAACTGGTTTTGTCATGCGTGCAAGTTAGATAGAAAAGAAGATATGAGAATTTGCTTAAAATGTCATAAATGGTACCACGAAGAATGTGTTGGTTTGACTAAAGAAGATTATGAAGATTTTATTTGTCCTAATTGCATCGTTTCGTTTAGATTTTTAAAACGATTCTTTAAGTAATCTGTATGGATCTCAGTTCTTTATTATTAATAAGGCTGATTTGAACCAAGTTCCTAGTATAATAATAAGTTAAAAAGTGAGGAATGCTAAGTCAATCACATATTTTTCTGTATTCATCATAATTTTGTAGCAATAGTTGTTATTTTTATAGAAGCTTTTAGTTTAACCAATAAGGAACAAAGAATTTAAGGTAAATATTAATAATAAGGTTGATTTGAAACAAGTTCCTAGTATGATAATAAGTTAGAAAGTGAGAAATTCTAAGTCAATCACTTATTTTTCAGTACTGATTAGAATTAAGTAAATGTTTTGATTTATGTAAAAGCCCTTAGTCTAATAAGGCCCAAAGAAATATAGACAGCATAAGAAATTTGATTTATTTTTTGATAAAAAGTTTATGTTGATCGAGCTCTATCTATTTATTATGTTTTTGCTTTGTATTTAAGAGTAAATGTTACGTTTTTTTAAGTTCGTTTAGTTTAATAAAGCCCATGGCCATATTTTTCTAAAATTTAAGTTAATATTCCTTATGCTAAGTTTCCAAAGGTCAAATTATGATTATGCCTAGTGTTAAGAATATTTAAAAGGTCTTATTTCTCTCAAAATATACAATTCCTTAGTGGGCCTTTATATCCTTATATCGTTTAATAAGGCCCAAAGTGGATGTTTTTAAAATAGTTGAAAAGTACTTATTTTCGTTATCCTTTACTATATTTGTATGAGTTTCAATAAAAAATAAAAATAAAAATGTAACATGCATTTTTCTTATTAGCTCAACTGTTCTTAAAGATATTTTAATATAAATAAAAGTGGGCCTTATATACCCGATGTACCTTATTTAATTTACTCATTGAGTCTTCCCCTACGAAATCGTAAACATGAAATTGACGTCAATTTGATGGATGTCAAAAAACCATTTGACAGGTGCCTGGACCTGACGCCTCAGTGCTGCCACCAGGTGTTTGGATTTTGATTAAACATATATTGAAAAAAAAAACGATTAAGAAATAGTTCCCTGCTTTTGAGGGAAGAACGCGGTAGCCCTACTGGGACGGCTTACTTCATGTAAGCTCACAATATTTTCAACCTTGAGGCCCACCACACCAGCCACACACGGACCTGTTGGAAACCAAAAAGGTTTAATCCATTGCTTTATCACGTGCCAATTTTATCCGTTAACCGGCATCGAGCATTGACATGTATCTATGTACCTTTTCTAAGCTTTGGTTAGTATGATGCAAGTGCTCGGTGAGGCTCTATGTGCGCGCGTTCAGCTAGGGTGAATAAAAAAAGTCTTTAGTGGTCATGGTGACCGCGCGTAGGTATTTACGTCCAGATACTTCGAGTCTGATGACTGCATGAATGACACAATTTCAGAGGAATCAATCGATTAAAATCAGTCTGCGGGTGAAAATCGATTTCCTTTATTCGTGAGAGTTCGTTTTTAATCGTTGTAAACTTTACAATTTCCATTTTTTTTAAAGAAACCAATTTTTTTTCTCTTTATTTATTTATTTTGTTGAAACATACTTAGTTAGTTTTTGAGAAGAAAGTGCAATAACTATTCAAATTGTGCTCATTATCAAAAGATGATTGTTATAAAAATTTTTACCAAAAAATTAAGCCGACTTCCAAAAAACACTGCAAAGTGAAAAATAAATTTAATTTCGGTAGTCGGTGTCTTTAGTTTTGTATGTTCGTTTTTGGCAGCGACTTCCGAAGTTAAAGTTATTTTTCACTTTGCAGTGTTTTTTGGAAGTCGGTTTCATTTTTTGGTAAAAAGTTTTTATTTCACTCTTTTAGTTAGTCGATTTTTAATTTACCTAGTTACAAAAGCCTAAATGTCAACTCCTTATAATCTTTTACAAAATATTGCTTTTCCCAATGCTGGGCCGTTAATTGTTGAGGAATTCTCCTGGTACTTCACCATCAGCTTTACTTCACCATATGCATTGTGCGAGCATATTGTGCTTAATAACCATATTCAAGTAATCAAAGCGGAACCCACGAAATACTTATTATTCCTACCTACTTATACATGAGTCTGGTCATAAGTTTTGTCACATATGGAAAGTTAAATAAATGACACAATGAGTTACGCATTACAACTATTTATATATCAAATGAAAGGGTATAGAATACAGATTTAAACCACATTAAAATTATTCGAAATGTCCTCCTTTTGCTTCGATACAAGCCTTCAATCTGCAAGGCCAGTCATCAATCCAAGCACGCACGACGTTCATGTCAATATCGGCGACTGCTTTAATCAGGGATGCTTTAAGTGACTCCAAGTTGCGATGAGGTTTAGCGCAGACCTTCTCCTCTAAGTGCTGCCATATTTTGTAATCCAAGGGATTCAAGTCTGGACTGGATGAGGGCCAATCCTCGTGCCTGATAAAGTCGATTCAACGGGTCTTGAGCCAGTTTTGGGTACTTTTCACCTTATGAGCCGGCGCAGAATCCTGCTGGAATACCCAGTACCTGTTTTCGAACATTGTTTGTGAAAGAGGTTCCACAATGTTTGTTAGGACTGTGTTTTGATATACGAGGACACTGGTTTTCACTCCTTTTTCACAAAAAAATACCTCCGTTGGACCCAAATAGGACACCCCAAGCCAAACCATGAATGCCAAAGGATGATGACAACGCTGAACACGTGGCACACGTCTGCTCGCTTCTTCACTAGAGTGTGCATACACTTTATCATTTTGTTTGTTGAAAGTCTCCTCAACATGAAAAATTTTTTCGTCCGAAAAAAGTATATCGCGGTATTTTTTTCCCACGTACCGCCTTAACAAAACCCGGCTTCTTTCGAGTTTGATTTTCTTCAGCCGTGCGTTAAGAAGATGTGCTGTTTTTTTTCTATAAGCACGCAGTCCTAGGTCTTCATTTAACACCCTTTTAATAGTAGTTCTGCTTAGTCCCATCTGCAGAGCCAACATTTTTTGCTTGCGGACAGGATTTTGTTGGATTCGCGCCTTTACTGCTTTGATGACCGCTGGAGTCCGAACAGTACGAGGTCGACCGCTCCTTTGTTTATCTTCTAATCTTGAATTTTCCCTGAATCGTTTGATAGTACGTTAAATAAATCTCGGTGGAATTTTCAAATTTTTCAGCAGTTTAAAAATCTCAGTTGGCGCGTGACCGCAACGATGCAATGCAATTACTGCGACTCTGTCTTCTTTGCGCGTCCACTCCATTTTAGAAAATTAACAAAATTCGAGAAACTCTTTGCTTTTATTTTCTTTAAATATTCAAATTTCGAATGCCCATAATATTTTCCTTGGCTTGCATTCTAAATTCGAAATTTTACCTATGTGACAGAACTTATGGCCCGACGAGTATATTGAGTAGTTAGTTCCAGTGGCCATCTGTGTCATCATCAGGTCCACTTCACAAATGGTGCTTTTAGAATGCAACTACACAAGTTACTATAAAAATACTCAAACCACTATAGGTGTGCCTATAATATTTGAAGAGTTCCCTCGATTTATCCAGGATCCCATGATCAGACCCTGACTTGGTGACAATGGGACCAATTTCAAAGTATAATCGGTTCAGCCGTCTTCGAGTAATCAGTAATCATACATAAAAAGAAAACAATATACGCGTCGACTGGATAACCACCTCCGTTTTTTTTTCATCGGTTAAAAAGAAAAGCATAACTATGTGCAAACATAATTCGAAACGTTCTAGCTAGACACACGTCGAACGTCGACGAGAGGCAGCAGCGTAAGGTTTAAATGTTCTGATATTACTGTTTATTATCAAGTTAAACTAACTAGTTAGGTCAAAGTTTCTGCTAAGAGACGTAACGAGTGTGTGATTCTGATTAGGTACCTATCGAAAACATATGACCAGTTTGCTTGTGGAAAGAAAGGATTTCTTTGTCTTTCAAAGTTAAATTTAAATAAATATATTTGGCCTCATATAGCTGAAATTACAAAAAAAAGGTGACGTAAAATTATTATTGAATAACCATATTAAAGGAAAACGTGTCGGGTACGGTAGAGAAAGCGATAATATAAATGGTTTTCTTTTACTTCGCATAGACTTCGTAACATTTAGGGCGTTCAATTTAAATATTTTTATTTTTGTATGAAAATTTGGTGAACAAAAAATATGACGAATTTTTAAAAGTCATAGAAGAAAAGTTGTTGATTAGGATGTTAGAAACATAGTCCTGAGAAGTTTTCGGTGTTTTACAATTAACCCCGTATATCTAAAAGCGAAATATCACTCACTGATAAATCACGATATCTCAGAAACTACAAGTAGTAGGGTTCTTAAATTTTGCATGGGGGTTCCTTTTAGTACGTCGATGGTCGCTACGATGGGATTTTGTAAAATTCCCATGGGATCGGGATTTTCACGGGAAAAACTTCCCACGTGAAAGAAGTCGCGAGCAACTGCTAGTTTATTATACAATTTACCGTTAGCGTCAGAATGGCTGGTTGCCTATGGCAAGCGGCTCTGAAAGTATATTCATGAATTGCTACCCAATTGCTTATATTTGTAACATTTATTCAATAATTGCTACATATGATACATTCAGAGAAATATGAGTCTTTTTTTGACCAGCCAGTCTGACGTCAGGATGGATGGTCACCTCCGTGTTCAGCATGAAAGACGCAGAATTTCTAAAAGTTTGTTGTGTCAATAATTGCTGACTAATTGCTATTTTCACGAATTTAAGTTTGAGCTTCGTACTTATACTAAGTAAAAAAATATAGCTTTTATTAAAATTTGCATGTACAAGTGCCTAATAATTTGGAAAGGCAATAGATTGTTTCACAACAGCATCTTGCTTATTAAATCTAGCAGGCGTTTACTTCAACTTAATTAATACAGTCTGATTTTTAATTCAACGGATTTTTTTGACATTTCAGATATGCTAAAACTGTCCTTTATATGAGTTATATAAATGACTAGCATTTTTTGGATATAAAACAACAAAAAATATGAAAGAAATTGAGATTACGGTCTAACATAATGAAAAAAATGTATAATTCCAGTATCACCACACCTTCTTCCTCAAATGTAGAGGCATATTTCAAAATCATTAAAAGGCTTTTATTACAAATAACCAGAAAATCTCATAGACTGCGGACAGACGAATTCATATCTAAACATTTAGAATTTCTTAGAGGTGTAAAAGTCGGGCACGCCGCAATTGCGGCGGTAAGACCCCTCTTTGAGGAGTGGCTAGATCGGCATCACGGCGTCCTGACCTACCACATGACACAGGTCCTCACCGGACACGGAAGTTTCGGGAGGTACCTGTGTCTGATGGGGAAGGAAGAAACGCCTGGGTGTCACCACTGCGAGGATCGCCCTGAGGACACAGTAGAGCATACGGTGCAAGACTGCCCCGCCTGGGCAGAGCACCGACGTGTCCTCACGGCGGCGATAGGCGGAGACCTCTCACGCCTGGCATTGGTCGAGGCCATGCTGCGGTGCGAGAGGGAGTGGGAAGCGGTCGCCTCCTTCTGCGAAGCAGTCATGCTGCCGAAGGAGGAGGCGGGCCGTGTGAGGGAGAGGATGGCGTCCTCCCTCCAGCCCAGCCGCAGTGGTAGACGCCCACGGCGTCGGACATCGGCCGACGATCTCCGGCCACCGTAAGCGCGGGCATGCGGACAGCGAGTAAAGGGCAACTCGCTGTCCGACCATGGACCATGCCCGGGTCGACGGCGCGTTGTGTTCCACGCGCGCCTCAAAGAGCGTCAGCAATATGACGAGGCCCCCCCTGTAGAGGGCCGAAGCCTGCCGGGGTCGTGGGACTTATCCCGTTACCGTGACCCCGGAACGTAAAGGGTTATTGAAGGAACACCGTGGATTTTAGTCAGTAAAAGTCTGACAGTCCCTCCCGCCCTGCCCGGGGTGGGAGGACTTATTTGATAATTTTACCACGATAAAAAAAGAGGTGTAAAAGTAACGAAATAAAGCGTACCCGTATGTATTCGTTACTATATCCATTAGTACTCGTTACTATCGTATTGTTACGTTACTCGTTACTTTGATACGTCATAATATAGCACCAACGCATCGAGTCGTATTGCGTATTCGTATGGTATGACGTCGCGGTGTTACATAATTCGTATTTTGTAACATGAGTACATAAGATGCATTTAATAAATATAAATTTAGTTTGATTTAATATGTAAAATTTGGAACAACAAATAAACTGAGACGAAATCAACTGAATTTATAATGGATATAATATTTGAGAATGTAATGTTTATTTGGGAGATTTCTTAATATTATTTGAGAATGAAATGAAGTCACTAACATATCGTAAACAATGCAGTAAAAACACAGTGAAAAACTTGGATGAAGAATTTCCAAATATCTGCTTTTAGTAAATAAACTTCGTTCTTTGTAACGTATGTTTTTAAATACAAAGCGCACGCATACGTAAAACACACGAACAGGACAGCGCATTCAACATTCGTATCAACGGTATAATGTGCGATTTGAAACAGTTGTAACGAAAAATGCGAGTAACGAAATCCTTTCGTGAGTAACGTTTCGTTACTCGGTACTTGATGGCGCACCTGTTACTCAGTACCAAATACATACGGTTTGCTACAGCTTTAGATATCCTAAAAGGAGAAATAAAAGTTGCCTCTAATAAATTGGCTCACCAAGGAAAGGTCGAGGTTAATATTTCTAAAGACACACTGATAAAGTTAATACACAATATTCTGAGAAACACATGTGCTATTGATTCTTTATGTCAAGCTTTAACTGTAACATACGTCGACGGTTATCGTATACGTAGAACAATTCAGGACATCAAACATTGTTTTTGTAAAGTTGTAAGATTAATTCCTACACACCAGCTAACTAAGGGTAGATTTCTGTAGATGAGACTTATGGGCTTCTTGCGCATGATGGATTACATTAGAAATAAAACACTAGACAAGTTTGGTTGGTCATATCATTAAAGATAATTACTCGTTCTTCAGACACGCGTTGGTTTTCATTGCTTCTAAATTTCACAGTTTAAGTTAAGTAATTAAATACACTTACAGTCTGAGGTTTCTTAATTACCCTTGAACAATATATTTCAGTTGATTAAATCGTGGTACGGGTTCTGGCAGCAGTATTGCATCCATGTGGTGTGTTTAATCCAATCGTAGCATTGACTTGCTCGGAAACGAACCGCATATTATGTTCTACGACGTATTTGGCGAAGAACTCCCTTTATATATCCTCACAACATGACCATTTCTTTTTAATTAAGTTAAATCCTATTAATTAACTATACTATGCGACCCTAGAACAAAGAACAAGACAGCGTGGTGTTAGCTTTAAAATCAGACGCTTGTCCTAATTACAGAAATATGCAAAGGGTTTCTACTCACGGACATATTCCGGTTAACCCATACTCGGATTTTATATTTCACGTTGGTGCCTTGCCTTTCCTTCGTCATTATTACTGGGCTTTTACGCCTAAGAAAATCTCTATATCTCTTAAAAGCTTGTGACCTTGCTTCGTCCGCAGACCCAGAAGAAAAAGGAAGGCCCCTTGACAGCGACTAATAGTCTATGATCTATGATAATAGACCATTACTAATTGGGTCACCTCAGCATAGAATCTTACTAAATTATTTTCACACATTTTATGCATAAGGAGAACAACAGTAATTTAATTTTTATTTATTATTAAGTTTAAATATATTCTTTAACTCAAAATTCTAATACTGGATACACATACGCCACGGTAGATGGTGCCAGCATATTGCTTTTACATAATTATAACTTTTTTAAACGTTACAAACTTGTTAGGTTTACAACTGAGAAAGATACAGAAGAAGTGTACAAAGTTAGATCCGAAATGGCTGAAGTCTATTTTAACAAAGTTGAACATGCTAATACTGTGGAAATTAGTTGCGAATGTAATGTCAATAATGTGTTTGAACACATATTAATTGATTGCATTATATAGTGCGGACGAAAGAGAACATTGCACAGAATTAAAATGCCCAATCAATAATGTTCAGTGGAAAACACCTATTCTACATATATACGTTAATAAAACTGTTAACGAGTTACAAGAAGCCGCAAATACACTTATTAATGGTGAAGAAATTATACAATACCGTCGGCATAACTGTCATGGCATTAAATAATTTACTTTAGCATTGCGAGACCTTATTGCATTTGAATTTAGTTCAAATGAATTGATTTCAGTAGATAGAGTCCTTCATGCTGACCACGGAGGTGACCATCCATCCCGACGTCAGAATGGCTGGTCAAAAAAAGATTCATATTTCTCGGAATGTATCATATGTAGCAATTATTGAAGAAATGTAGCAAATATAAGCAATTGGGTAGCATTTCTTGAATATACTTTCAGAGCCGCTTGCCATAGGCAACCAGCCATTCTGACGCTAACAATTTATCTGTCGAGGCCAGTTTTTAAAACATTTGAGTTTTGGGCGGGTTTTTTGTATAGTTATGTCTATAAACCTAGGCATGTAACCAATCATATTAGATCGAGTATTTGCGAATTAAATACTAAAGGGACCAAATAATTGTAATAATGCGTTAGTTCGTTAAAGAATAGAAAGGAACTATTGCAGTGATAGTGATAATCTTGCGCAAGAATCCGGAGGCCTCTTGTTACAATAAAAAGACCGAAGCAGTAGAAGGTAGAACAATCTGATACCGTCCTAATTACTTGCTTTTGTAGAAATAGGTACCTAGTGGTTGGATATCATATTTAGTTATGGAACTCAATTTTGAGATAGCTGAACTACCTGCTATTATAAATGATATTTAGAGAATTTTCAAAGAATAGTGTTAAGACGGTAGTTTAATAAAAATAGATTCGGCTTACGTTAATGATATCGAAATTTATGTTCTTGATTCTTTATCTGACTGTGAGGTGTTCATTGGTCGTAACGTAACGCGATAGACTGACATTTCAGTTGCATTGAAAACATTCCTAATATGGTATACGTATCACGTTCGTATAGTGTGAATAATTATATTGGTTTACATAGTAAGGAACTGACGTTACTATTGAATAAATAGGTCATGAGATGGTTATTAATGTGAAAGATTTAATAACACATCACTCGTTAACCATGCTTAAAATCTATAATAATCGGTGTTTTGAGTAAAACACGTGTTGGCAAGGTGAATAGATTAATTATACAGGAATTATTTACAGCTAGTCCGTATTATGCTTATTCAATTTATGCGTGTTATGGTTTGACATAAAGGAATAAGTATATGTATGTACTGGTCTGCCAGAACTTTGAAGTATTAACGATCCAGGGTAGGAGTAGTGTGCTGAAGTAGTTACTGCCTAAGAATAAAGGAGTAAACTGGAGCAGGCACTATATTGGACTAAAGGATTGAATTAGGTTTCAGATTACAAAATTCTGTGAGGTGGGCAGATCAGTTCATAAAAATCGTTGGATCTCGCAAGGATTCCTAGGCCTAAGGGAGACTAGAATAAATGTATCTAATGTAGATTAGTAGAGAAGAAGTAAAAGAGAGATAAATGTCCTGATGAATGTGTTCTAATACTTGTTTTATTATCAGATGCATAGATTTGGCTTGTGTGACGGTGTGCACAGGTGTTGTCGGTGTTGGTTGGAGCGTGCTTGAGGTCATGCATGATGCAGGATGGCCATGTTGGCAACACCGAGTAAGGCTATCGCGAGTGTTGTGGCGGGAAACGAAGAAGTTACGCCGGTCGACATGGCTTGATCACCGTCTCTTTTTGGGTTGCGCTCTCGACGTGTACGGTTGTTTTGTGCTTACTTTTGCATGATTAAAACCTGTATTATCTACATTTGTGATAATACAAGTTAAACCTCAACTTTGTCTTATTTATAAATCCCTAATCAGCCGTACCAGCAAAAATAGTTAACATAAGACTATTTCAATAGTATTCAACGTCTCTAACAAATCATATTGGAAAGTACGGGCACAAAATATGACGGAAATTAAAAAGCAAATAAAACTTCAAGTTTTAATATCATAGTTATGGTCTTTTATTAAAGCAAAAACAACAAAACTCGCACTGTTCTCAACAATAATACTTTGAAAATACTACTATTTATAACTATAAAATGTTCGTTCTAGTGATAAACAACTGATAAAAGTGTGTACTTCGGCAGGTTCATTAATAATATTAAATAGTTTAATACTGGTTACTGGTTCTCTGTAAAGAATCTAGTATCTTCTAATCCACATGCGTTTACATACATTTAAGTGTCAATAGCTTTAAAAAAAGTCATAAGCCATAATAAATAAATAGGCTAAATTGTCATCCTTGTGATCGAGAGGATTAACACTATTGCCGTGAACCCACTCCAGACACAAGTATATTAAGCTTAGTTAGATTAGAGGGGTCACAAGATTGCTAGTAATAAGAATTCTACCCAAATCGTTCTTTTAACTTTTAAAATATTTTTTACATAAGACTGATGGCATCACAATTTATGTTTTTTTTTTAAACAATGTCAGCATCACTTGCCAAACTAACACATATTTAAATGAAAACACCTACATG
The DNA here is from genome assembly GCA_943138885.2 of Tholera decimalis. NCBI lineage: Eukaryota > Metazoa > Arthropoda > Insecta > Lepidoptera > Noctuidae > Tholera > Tholera decimalis. Next base: position 13,945,752 of record OW964569.2, read on the forward strand.
AAAATTACTATTATTACTCCTTACATAATTATAATGATTACAAAACAAAAACTCCCGCTGCGCCTGTTTTTTCGTGATGCCGATGGTTGGAATTATTTATGAAGAAGGTTGAGTGTATAGTTTATTAACGTGTTGTGTGAATTAGAAGAACCAGCCCGTATGATGCCGGGCCGCGTAGCTAGTTTAAGTATATATTCCGAACAAACGAACTTCTAACTGGTTCCAAATCGTAAAAACTAACTAGCTTGCAATTCTTAAATTGAAACTTAATCTTCTTTCTTGGCCAAAAGCGTGTAGTAACTGTAGGATCCTTTCAGTATCTGAAAATAACAATCATCATTATTGTTAGTACGTCTTGACTTTGTACGACGTAGAACATCTTGCGCATTGCAATGTTCAACAATAGAATACCATGCAAATCGATGTTCGACTTTCTACACCCACATGATAATCGAGAAACGAGTTGTACTCTTTCAATAAATCTTCAAGATACGTAATTTAAAAATTGCGTTGCAGCTGCTTTTCTATTCAGGTTTGTGAATAAAGGTGTTCATTCTTCTTGCAAAGAATGGAAGTACCTCTTAGAATCTTTTGTACTTTTTAATACTAGTTTATCTTTAAACGGTATCAAAAGAAATTCTACAAAAGGGACAAAATTTAATATTGCTCTGAAACCTGTTTAGAAATGCATGTAGAGTAATATTGATTGCTTATCAGGAAGAATATTGGCACATGAGCCTGAATCACGATCATTAACAAATATTAAATGTTGAATTGATTCAGATGTTTTAAAGCTAATCGGCGATATTTTATCAAAAACAAGCCTTCAACCTCGACTACATCTGCGTAGTTTTTAAAATAATTAAATACCTTATAGCTCTCATAAATAATGCACCTTACTAGCCATGACTAAAAAAAATTCGCTTGTGTTTAAACGCCTACCAGAAAAGTATCTATTTTACTACCACAAAATTCGAAATGCTTACCAGAATGGCTAAATTCTCACCAAATAACCTAACCTAACTGAAGGCTTAGTGAGCGAGTTAGCACAATTGGAGAGCGTTTCTCGATTTTGGTAAGCATTTAAATTTAAGCCAAAAAAATTTAATTGGATCATTAGTAACGGAGTTATCTCATTTATACATACAAACAAATAAATACCTTTTTACAATAATAGTATAGAAAAACCATTACTTACAGCGACAAAAGTAGCCATATCCAGCATAGTGAATGGCCCGGCAGTAAACTTAATGGGCCTGCGCAGTTGTCCTCCCAGCAGGAGCAGACTCCTGCGCATGCGCACGTTCTGAGACCACCACGCGCTCATATACACTCCGTCATCAACTTGGTTGCTCTGCAATAATTTCCAAATTTGCCAAAGATGACAAAACGAATGACGTATTGTCGGAAACCAGCTTTTCGGTAGATAATCTGCTATGGTTTTCCAATGAGACGCAACACACACAAGGCCTCTCCGCATGTCAAATAAAAGTTTAAAAGATTGTGACAGGGCATTACGATGATTGCTTGATTGCTCTTCACGACATTTTCCTTTGCGATTTTTGCTCCAGTTAGTGAAACTTGAGAATTATAAAAAATGAACTTTTATTTGTTTAGTTGACATCATACATTTAATATACATGCCACAGGTTTACACAGAGGGTCCCAAGCTAGGCATTCATTAAATCTTAATCATTTTTTTTTCTGGGTGAGAAAATCATCAAATGACTCCTCCCGCTGTGTGTGGAGTGGAAGGGAGTGTCAGACTTCTACTGACTAAGAACCCACCCTGCTCCTTCATTTGCCCTTGCATTCCGGGACCGCGGTACCTCGTTAGAACATTCCCACAACCCCGTAAGGCAATGGCCCTATCGGACCCCGTCAATGTCTTAACACTATTCTGCTAGCGCAATATATCACAAAGTAACATAAACACAGAAATCTACTTTATATACAGAAAAAGACTTAGATTACAAAGTTATGAGAAAACTATCCTAGAATTACGAATATGACATGAACATTAATTTAAATTCAGCATTATTTATCTGTACTTGAATACAGGCTGTTGGTAAAACATTAATAAGCTCTCCGGAATATCTTAGTTATATCATAAACAACAATTTTTTTAATGACTTTTAATCGTTCTATTTTAGTTCTACAGAATTTCATACAAAATTAAAATGTTTCAATTGTACGCTCTAAATGTTACGCAGTCTGTGAAGCAAAAGAAGGCGCTAGTAATGAAGGTAAACTGATAGTACAAAAGGCAGCGGAGGGGATCTTGAAGATGTGGTTTTGGTAAATGTGTTTTCTAAAAAGTCATAGAACAAAAGTTGTTGTTTAAAATGTTAGTAATACAGTCCTGCCCTTAGAAAGAAGAAGAAAGAAAGAAAATTGCGTTTATTGGCACATAGAAAACACATTATAGAGAACATTAAAAATAAAAAAACATCGTTGTGCCAAAAGGGCCTCAGCTCAGCATAATGTCAGGTGACAATGCTAAATATTACCACCTAACGCTTATTTTCAGCCGCAGCCCACGGATGCCACACGCTCGAACGTGCAATACACACGCGTAAACATTTCATTTAACACCGCTTGAACGACGAAAAATTTAATTACGCGTAAATAATATGCATATATATTAATATCAATATAATCAATAAATTAAAATTAAATTAAATCGGAATATAAATCATTAAAATTGTAGAAATTAATAAAATTGAATAATTAAATAATGACCAGCATGTTCCAAAACACGGAGACGGCAGTCGGTAAGTACTCAAATCGCAGATGAATTTATTTGAATATTCTCATATTGTTCTTGATGTTCGAGTAAATACTGTTTTAGTTTTAACTTAAATGTTGGCTTACTTCCACAGTATTTTATAGGTGGGGGAATATTATTCCAACATTTACTCGCCGCATACCGAAAACTACCTCTGAACGCTGCCGACTTGTGATGTGGTGTCAAAAGGCTCTGAGAACATAGTCTTCCCTGCCGGTTTCTATGACCTCTTGTCCACTCAAGCTTGTCGTACAAATACAACGGTTTTTTAGTTTTGATTAAACCAAACAGAAGATTTGCCAAATGTAATTTACGCCGAGCATTCATTTTTAAAATTTTATGCTTACTTAGATAAGGTGTAACATGACCTCTAAATGGTATATTAAAACAAAAACGTGCGCACGCGTTCTGAAGCCTCTGAATCATTCTGTTGGTTCTGGACAGAAGACGCTCACCGTAAATGACATCCGCGTAATTCAGTTTAGATAGCACCAAAGAATCCACCAGCATAATTCGCAGTTCCTCACTGAGATATGGACGAGCTTTGTAAAGAACCTTAAGTTTGTAGAAACAATTCCGAATTGACTCAGCCACATGTTTCTCATCCTTGTGGTCCGTGGCCACGGTATTTCGTTAGAACATTCCATCAACCCCAGATAAATAAGATACCTAGGACTCAATAGTAAGTTACGAGCTTCTTTGAAAAAGATTTCAGACAGTAACATACTGTTACGCCAGTCGCTTAGTGAAGTACGTTGAGAAACTTCGACATAAATCTAGAATGTTCGAGACACAAACGCCATCTAGCGGCGAATAGCGGTACTGTGTATATCTAGTCGAGACACTAGCGCCATCTAGCGGCGAATAGAGGTACTGTGTATCTCGAGTAGCTTCCTGGAATATTCTGGCCAGTATATACAGTGAGTCGATTTTATAAGAATTTTCTAGAATTCATAGACCGGGGTATAAATAGATCGCAAAGGTCTTATTAAGAGGCGAATACGCGATATAATTGAAGCTCTACTAGTGAATTTCAGTGCGATTTAAGTGTTAAGTGACAAGTGTTGTGGTGCGAATAATTGTGTTTAATTTTTATTTTGTGTTTAATTAATTAATGTATTAATTTTAGTTTAATTGGCGTTAATTATTTATATCCCGAACCCCAGCTCGTAACAATACACAAATTTAAGTTTTCTAAAATCACTATCCAGGCCAATAATATCACGATAACCAGGGGTAATTCACCGTTCGGTAAGGACCAGGCCTGGGTCGACGGCGCCTCAAAGTGCAGTTTATAGTTTAGTAGAAGTCTGATGCTCCCATCCGCTCCATCAAGAACAGGAGGAGTCATTTCATAATTTTATCCCCGAGAAAGATCATAACATCACATACAAAATAATAAATTGATCACGAACCATGTACAATACGTCGTTGCTATGCCAGCAATACATGAATAGTTGCGCTATAAGTGCCATGAGATATTCAGCTATCCAAATCCGTTGCATATTACCCGTGCCTTCCTGAAAACAAAAATGGAGTAGCTTTGTATGTACATACCTACATTAAATAATTCACATGATTATTAAAACAAATTATCGTATACAGGGTGGTTTAATTAACGGCTCTTCGTACTACAGATGATTCGTTCTAAGGTGAACACGAATATAAACTTTTTTAATAATTGCTAACGATATTTATTTTACAAATGGGTAATTAAACACTTTTATACGTAGTTTTTTTTTAGGATGAAAATGGTGAACACGAATGAGAATTATGCATGTAGATATATTTAAGAGTGTAAAAACACATTATTAGAAAAAGAAATTAAAATATCGATCAACGCCCGACGCCTCAGCATATTATGTCATTGCGATAGATGATAAAACTGCTTTAAACCTGTCGGTCACAGTTCTTACCGTAGTTAGCTGTACGGCACTGGCACAAATCATAAGAGAACAGATGATGACGTACAAAAACATGACAGGAGACAGTAAGGAATTCAGCTCTGATGAAAATCTGAAAAAAGAAAATATCTATGTGTAAACTGGTATTTTTTAATTTACGATGACAACAATTTATTTTACAATGTATACCTATTTTACATCAAATAAAAATCTCCGAGAGGGTTTGTTTTTGTTTATCGTAAAAATGCGAAGACGAAAACCTTTTATATAATAATTTCTTTGACCATCGTAAATGTGAGAATTTTATTTTAATAGAACTTGCTGCCACTTTGGGGGTCTGCCCTAGACCTTCCTTGGGAGGGCCTCCCCTTGATTGTGGAGAATATTAACATGTCCTCGAATCCTCCCTAGTAAGAAGTGACGAAGACAAACGCCTTGTGGAATTAGTTAGTAGCAGACTGATAGACCTCTCCATTTTTTACATTGATAAGGGAGCAATGATACGCTTAGGATAAGTTTGTAAGCACGCAACCCTGAAGAGAGAAGCATGAACTAAAACTTACTTCAACATCTGCAGATGATGTAAATGACACTCTTTAATCCTCTTCGCAGCTTCGTCATACCTAATTAGCTCAATACCATCGCCAAATAGATTTCCACAATTTACAGATAGTACTTTTAGCTGTCCCGTGAAAAAAGTCATTATAACTACAGCAGTAGAGTCGAAATTCGCCACAACTGTGCCTCCGTAGAAAGATGCAAATATCTGGTTCGAAGTAGCTAGCCAGAAACCAAAGCCTCTTGTCCTGTCGAAAGGAATCCAAGAGCTCATTATCTCTGGATATGGTTCGGTTCCGTTTCTCACACTCTCTCGGAAGGTAGGGGAGGACCAATAAATGAAGACAGGTGCTAGGATGACGGTAAAAACAGTCGCCGTTACTAAACACCAGTACAGGTAAGTGATTCTTCTAGCATATTTTACGTAACCAAATATGATTTTGTTGATTGTCTCGTCATTTCTGGACAGTTGTGACCTTTCCGTGTCGGATACATAATCAATGATTTCCTTCCAAGATTCTTGCCAGAACACAAAATTGCAAGCTTTGAAGACACAAACGGTGCTCAGCATGGTTAAAGACAAATTTCTCATGGCCGATTCTAAGTCTGACCTGATAAGCCATAGTTCTACGTATTGAGATAACACGAAAACAAATGCAGCGAAATGTACCGAATTATAAAAGATACTTTTGACGCGATCTTTTTGCCACAAGCCTCCATATCGAAGAGCTAAAACAGTTGGCCCTAATAATGGATTATGAGGATCTTCCAAACGATTTAAAAATTCAAATACCATTTTAGTATCCTCACAAACGATGGTTTGAAAGTATGACAGAAAGAAAATGTGAGATTTTTCGAGGTACTAGCCCCTTGTTGCGGCCGAATTCATTATTTATTTATGTTAGTTTTGCTAAGTTAATCCTCTGGCATGACTTGTTTACAATTAATTTCGGTCAACATTGTTTAGTAGTTATTTAGTGGCAGTGAAAAGGGGCAACTTAACTAAAGTGGAAGGGCTGACGTTTAAATTAAATTGAGAGTAATGTTGAAATTGTGTAACAAACTAAAATTGTGAGAATAAAACATGAATTCTATTCAATACAAACGTGGTATTATAGTTCTTTTTTTTCTGCATGGGAAAATCATCGAATGACTCCTCCCGCTGCGGAGCGGAAGGAAGTGTCAGACTTCTACTGACTAAAAACCCACCCTAGTCCTTCAGTTGCCCTTGCGTTCCGGGGCCGCGGTATCTCGTTAGAACATTCCCGCAACCCCGTAAGGCAGGATATTATAGTTCTGGAGATGACTTGTGCCTTAAGATATGCTATCATTTTTGACAACGACATAGTTATGTTCTTGACAAAACTCTTGAATAAAATTAAATAAATTTAATTAGTACGGACAACGAGAAGCGATACCAAATATAAATAAACTTTTAGGTGTTCAAAACATTTTTATTTGAAGAAATTACTTGAGTACCAGATAAACAACTCTCTTCTTTTCTTCTGCGCCTGTTCTAATGCTATTTGGAGTCGGCTCTTTATAATCGATCTTGTGTAGTTACGTTTGGTACTTAGGTTTTCATTTTTAGAAGCCGGTCGAGCGGTCATAAGGCACTTACTCTTATTCTTTCCGAGATGTTTAAGGCCTTTTTACCACGTAGTCATCGGATCTCTTAATATTTTAGCCATACCACCAAAAACGGTTTTGAGAAAGCTTTTCTGGTATGGAAGAAAAATATAACCACGAACTTCTTTAACGCAATTCCAAACCCGAACACAAGTTTTGATAATATTCTTATCATGTGATACATGTTATTTTGCGATAAAATACACAATTAAAAAAAAACTTACAGACATACTTATCAAAGGATACATATGAGTGAGATGGGCGTACAGTAAGTTGTCAAACGTAATGGTGCTCTGCATACAAAACAATGAACACTGTATATTATGACCAATTTGGTAAGTGTGACAGGTGAGTATTTTGCTGCCTTTACTAAATTGCACTGTTTTCGCGGATGTGGCAGGCAAATTGTTGGTTTGGAACGTCAAATATTTGAAAGAAAAGCTGTCAGAAAAATATTGCTTCATATTTTTATTACGTCGAACTTTTTGCATACACTATCGTTAGTAATATTCAAATCAGTGGTTCAATGTTAGTGTTTTAATACCATGTTCTTATTAAGCAAATTAATTAATTTACCTAAACTGTTATTGCCATGGACCTATAAATAGTGTGGTAGTGTTATTACTGATGCTTCATCCTCCCATACTCTTAAACATAATATAAGAAATAGATATTGTGAAACTTTAAGTTACTTGAAAAGATCAGACCAAAAGAACTGTATTTACGAATTGACGTTAATGCTACTTTGTTATTTTGGATATCCAAAAAAAATTAGACATTGACACCATTAACACTTAAAACGATATCGTTTTAACTGTCAATGGTGACATTCAAAAGTGATTATTAATAGTTTTAACGTCAGTAGCCTAAGGGCGCCTTCAAATTAGCCGCGCGCCAGCAGCGCGGCTGCAGCACTGCCGCCGCGCTGCTTTGAAAATCCATATAAATATAAACGCGCAGCGGCAGTGCTGCTGTTGTCGTGCTGCGACCGCGCGTCATTTATTTACATTTATTAGTATGGATTAACAAAGCAGCGCGGTGGCAGCGCTGCAGCCGCGCAGCAGCAGCGCGGCTAAGTTGAATTTGAAGGCGCCCTAATGGCCTCAGACAAGTGACGATCGAGAGGTCGCGGGTTTGAACCCCACACATTACGCTATTACCGTGAACCCACTAAAGATACAAGCATATTTAGCTTAGTTAAAGGAGTTAACAAGGTTTTTTTTCTTATTACGAATGAGCCCGCTCTTGACCCCGATCACACCGCGCTGCTTTGTTAATCCATACAAATAAATGACGCGCGGCCGTAGCGCGACAGCAGCGCTGCCGCTGCGTGTTTATGTTTATATGGATTTTCGAAGCAGCGTGACGGCAGCGCTGCAGCCGCGCAACAATTATACATAATCTGTATGTGTTATAATTTAATTATGGAATCAATGCTTTGCATGTTGAATACAATTAAAATTAATTAAAGTTAACTTTGATATAACGGCCTACATACATAAATTTTGCAATCACAAACACGTGATTTTTTACTTTAGGCTCCATTTTCCGATTATCAAATCAGAACATAATAAATACTGTAGTTAATTACACCGGAAGCATCGTTGCTCCCCGTAGGTACTTGCAAACAGGTGTGAACAGAAATCAAATCAAAAAGAGCAATCCATATAAAATAAAAATGAATCGCCGAAATGTTTGTACGCGTATAACTTCCGACGAGTGCACAAAATTGAATTATTTTTTTTTTTTTTTTGTTGTCTACGTTATTGCCAGGACAAGGTTTGTATTCATGAAAATGTTATAAAACTAATCTAAGTGCAAACACAGACGAAGTAGTGGGCAGAAGCCAAGTGATAAATAATAATATTGCCAAATCTCATTTATTAATCTTCATGCATTTGAGATCGTGTAAATACTGTAGGATCCTTTCATGATCTGAAATAAACAGAATATCTGAGTCGTTTATCACTAAGTATTTTTAAATCTTCTAAAACACTATGGTTTAAACTTATTTCTTCCAAGATGAAAAACGGTTTTGCGTCACAATGTCTTGATTCATAAAGTATCAAGCGAAAGTTGAGACTAAATAAGTTTAAATATTTCTTACTTTATAATATTTTGAGTGGAACGTCAACAAATTTATAATAAGGATCTAAATTATGATTCGAAACCATGGAATAAATTTTAAATTTAAAAATTATATCGAGGTTTACTTTTACTCAAATAAATAACAATTAACACACTTCACTGATAACTTTACTGGGACAAAGGCTTTCTGTCTATAAGAGGGAATAGGCCGTACCTAATCCAAAATCCGACCCCATTTGGTAGATGTCGTATGTCTTTGGGATTTGTTGTCCTAGAAAATGACAATTCCCTCACGATATTTTGCTCTTTTGAGAGCAGTAGCAATGATGAAAATTATGCAATATAATGTGCCTGTTTGTGCTCAATCCCATGAGATATATTTCGTAAGTTTTGCCTGTAACTTTTATGGACTGAATGCTCACCGATTACTTAGCAATTATTTTATTTTCTATCAACTATCTTAAAATTAAGGTATCATTGCCACTGACTGAGCTTTCCAGCCAGTAGGAGTTGTTTGCGCACACGCACATTACTCTGCCGCCAATCACTACAGTTAATTCCTCTATCTAATTATTGACTCTATAATAGTAAATAAGTAACATAAATCAATAATATTGATTTTAAAAGATTTTAAATGTTCATGTTTGCATATAGGTATTATATATTTAGTTTATTCACAGACAGAGAATAGACTAAATAAGCAGTTCTGGGAATAATTATAAGTATCGTACCATGTAATTTGGTAAAATAACATGGTGATACCTGAGAGTAACAGTAATATCCGACTTCCATGATATTATGGCCATCCCAACTGCCCACTTCCCACTTTCACGCGCAAGCCATTGTGTACTAAAAGACGGACATCCCTGCAATACTGATAAGAGCCCCAAGGACAATATCTTTCAAACTGGCGTGTCGTACTATTATTGGCCATTATTATCGAGGAAAAAACTTTTTACCAAAAAATTAAACCGACTCCCAAAAACACTGCAAACGGAAAAATTCCTTTAATTTCGGTAGTCGGTGTCTTTAGTTTTGTATTTTCGTTTTTGGCACCGACTTCCGAAATTAAAGTTATTTTTCACTTTGCAGTGTTTTTGGGAGTCGGTTTAATTTTTTGGTAAAAAGTTTTTATTTCACTCTTTTTAGTTGGTCTATTTCTAATTTACCTAGTTATAAGAGCCTAAATGTCAACTACTTATAAAATTTTACAAAATATTGCTTTTCCCAATGCTGGGCCGTTAATTGTTGAGGAGTTCTCCTGGTACTTCGCCATCAGCTCTACATCACCATATACATTGTGACGAGCATAAAGTGCTTAACATACATATTCAAGTAATCGAATCGCAATCCACTCAATACTTATTATTAATAATAATAATAATAATAATAATAATAATAAGTCAACCCGCCTGTCAAAAATTTTCTTCAGTTTTATTTTTGAATAAAAATTTGATAATTAAATAGCATAAATGCAACATGTTTAATAAAACGAAAACAGTGAAAAAAAAGCAAACTACTAATTTACATTAAACAAAAAAGCCACTACAGAAATGCCGAATATACCTTCTGGTAATAAAATCTCGACAAGAAACTTTTAAAATGTTGACAAGATACCGGGCCCGGTTACAGCAAATCACACGCCCAAGACCAGCGGAATCGTCGCTCAGCTCCGCCTCGCAGCCACCGGGACCTTCTCCAGCCGTGAGTCAAGAGATTCCGGCCGCTGCAGTTGCGTCGAGCTCGAGCGATGAGTACTTCTCGCCGCCGACGACACCACCACCTGCGCGTCGGCGAGGAAGAGGCCGCCCTCCGGCCAGCATGGGACTTCGAGGCCCGCCGGCCTCTGATGTTCCCCGCTACCGGTGGAAGTGTGCAGCGCATGCGATGGACTCAATCCATCAATGAGAACGTCATCCGCTCATACCCTGACTGCGTACCGTGGTCGGATGCTCTCTCTGTTTCAGGTACTTGAACCGGCTGTCAACGTTTCGGCCCAACGACTGTCGGATCAGGTGCGGGTCATCCAGCGTAACCGTATGTTGGATGACGCCGTACTTGATAGACTACGCCTCGAATCACGGTGCAGCCGTGTCTCATCTGCTTCGCCACTGGCCGCGGTGCAACTACGATCCAGTATCTCACCGCGACCCGACCACGTCGGTGAAGATGATGATGACGAGGCTATAACCGTGAGTACCCAGTGCAGTGAACGATTGAGGAGTGCTTTGAAGTGTGCATTACGGGAGTTTCACTCCACACCTCCTGAGCTTAGACCTCGTCTGCCTCGTTTACCCATGCATAAGAAAAATAGGGCGCTAGAGTGTGCTCTAGATTCACTGCTGTCAAATTATTTTGACAATAGTGAAGACCTCACCGATACTCATTCGATCCTATACTGTGCAGCTGTAGCGGCTTGTTGGGTAGCTCATGTCAAGTTTCCAAAGACTGACAGAGTTATTCGGCCAGCTGTACCAGCTTGGCAGGGCAGGATCGAAAGTCGTATTGCTGAGGCTAGAGCACTCATTGGTAAACTTATCTGCTTCAGGCAGGGCAACACTCGTCCTAGAGTGATGCGCTTTGTGAGGCGGGCGTTTGCGGGGACTGATATCAGTCCTCGGGATTATCTCAGCCACGTCACAGAGCGTATCGACTTCCTGAAGCAGAAAGTCTATGCATGGGCAAATCGAATTCATCGATATAAGCGGAGGGTGGAGCGATACACTCAGAATCGCACATTCCAAAGCAATGAACGGTGGGTTTATAGGGCTTGGGAGCGACCGGACCAAGGTGTGATTGACACTCGCCTACCGGATGATGACGCCAAAAAATTCAATCATGTCTGCTTCTCAGAATGGATGTGGGAACGGGTCCCGCGGTACTAAGGAGCTTCTCCTCATTGATATTGCCATTAACCAACAGGTTCGTCGTTCCCGAAAGAATCTGTCGACATGTTGGATAGATTATAAGAAGGCCTATGACTCGGTTCCACATACATGGCTCATGAAGGTGTTGGAGTTGTACAAAATAAATCCAATACTCCGCACTTTCCTTGAGTCATGTATGGGGCAATGGAAGACGGTCCTCTGCTGCACAGGATGTCGACAGATCCAGGAAAACAGCGAACCGATTAGGATTGAGCGTGGCATATTTCAAGGTGACAGTCTGAGCCCACTGTGGTTTTGTCTGGCTTTCAACCCTCTCAGTACACTGCTGGAGAGTTCGGGGCAAGGCTACCAGTTGAGAAGAGGTGGTCAGGTCATATCACACCTGCTTTACATGGATGATTTGAAACTTTTTGCCCCCAGCAACTTGCAACTCATGGAGCTACTGAAGGTAACGGAAACCTTCAGTAGCGCCATCAGGATGGAATTTGGGGTGGACAAATGTGCGGTCATGCATGTAAAGCGAGGGGAGATTATGGAATCCGTGGGAACTCAACTCTCGGATTCCGTACACCTAAGATCCCTCGGCTCAACTGAAACCTACAAGTATTTGGGTATGTCAGAGGCACTAGGCATCAATGTTGCTTATGTTAAACAGTCATTGAAGAAACGCTTGTTTGGCCACCTGAATAAAGTACTGAATAGTCTTCTATCAGGCGGAAACAAGGTGCGTGCCTTCAATGGTTGGGTCATGGCAGTATTGATGTACTCTTTTGGCATACTCAAATGGACTCAGACTGAACTTGATGCCTTGGACAGGTTGGTCCGCACAACGCTGACTGCAAATCGAATGCATCACCCACGTTCCTCGGTGATGAGGCTGTATATCCCGCGGAAGTGCGGGGGTCGTGGCTTTTTAAATGCAAAGACCCTGCACAACCGCGAGGTATGCAGCCTTAGGGAATATTTCCTACAAGCCGACGTGGGTATGCATCGAGATGTGGTAGCGGTGGACAAAGGCCTCACTCCGCTCTCCTTAGGTACCGAGAATTGGCGCAAACCTGTAGTATTAGATACTAATGACCGCAGAGAAGTATGGCAGAGCAAGGAGCTTCACGGACGCTATTACCGGGCCCTTCATGGGTTTGATGTAGATACATTAGCGTCCGTAGCCTGGCTACGTTTTGGTGACCTCTTCGGGGAAACCGAAGATTTTATCTGTGCAATTACGGATGAAGTTATGATGACGAATAACTATCGGAATACATTGTGAAGGATGGTACGGTAGACATATGTCGGGCATGTCACAAACCGGGAGAATCCATTCGTCACATTATCTCCGGTTGTTCTCGTCTGGCTAACGGAGACTATTTGCCTGACACAACCTTGTAGCTAGGATTGTTCACCAGCAACTTGCTCTTAAATACAATCTCGTGGAATCAGAAGATAGATAGATAGATAGATAGATAGATATACTCTTTATTGTACACCATAACAGAATTAAATAAGGACTTATAAACTACAAAGGGTGTTACAATGGGCGGTCTTATCGCTAAAAGCGATCTTTTACAGACAACCTTTAGATGGATTTGACACAGCAGGAGAAAATAAATTCGCGGGTAGTCCATGGTGTACTATTTACTTATATACAATAAATAAGTAATAACCTACATACTCAATACACATATACATATACATACATAAAATAACAAAGCTGAGATATATAAAAAATAGTAACATATTAAAGAGAGAGATAGAGATCTTTTACCATGTTTTTGAAAGAAGGAAGGGTTTGTGCTTGTCTTACTGACACGGGAAGAGTATTCCACAGTCGTACTGCTTGAGCTGCGAACGACTTACCAAAGAAATTGGTGGAGTGACTCGGTACCTCTAGCCTCAAGTTTTCCGATGACCTCAGAAATTTGGCATGTGTGTCATGGAGGAACTTAAAACGTTCTTTAAGATAAAAGGGGGTCTTAGGATTGAACAGAATACTGTAAAGCAGAGACAATATGTGTAAGTTCCGGCGAAGACGTATAGGAAGCCACTTGAGTTTCATACGAAATTCAGATACATGATCATATTTGCGCAAACCAAATATAAATCTTATGCAAAAATTTTGAAGTCGCTCAAGTTTATCAAGTTGTGCCTCTGTGAGATCAAGATAACTGACATCAGCGTAGTCTAGGATGGGATGTAAAAGAGACTGTGCTAGCGCAATTTTAGTGGCAGTTGGCAGAAAGTTACGCAACCGCCTTAGGGAACTGGCAGAAGCAAATAATTTGCGACTCACCTCTTGTAATTGGGGACCCCACGAAAGATATTTGTCCAACCAGACCCCAAGGTTCTTAACTTTCTCGCTTAGTGGAATAGCTGTGCCATTGAAAATAATCCGAGGAAGCTGAGACCAGTTTACCTTAGATGCTAACCTAGAGCTGCCGACTACAATGACCTGGGTCTTTAACGGGTTAACCTGCAAACCATGTGCCTCACTCCATTCGCAAACTGAAGCCAAGTCCTGGTTTATCATATTTATTGTAGCATCTAAATCAGTATAAGGCGCTTGTCTGTAAATTTGCAAGTCATCAGCATAAAGGTGGTAGGAGGATTGAAGTTTTTTGGAAATAGAATTTATGAAAATTGCGAAAAGTAAAGGAGATAACACGCCACCCTGAGGAACACCGGCTACAGTACTACACCAAGAAGAGCAGGACTCATCTATGCAAATACGTTGCCGGCGGCCATACAGGTAACTACAAAACCAGTCAATCGCTGTTGGAGATATGTTAATAGAGTGAAGTATGCTGAGCAGAATATCGAAATCGACGGTATTAAAAGCGTTACTAAAATCAAGCAAGCAGAGAACCGTCATATTTCCTTTATCCATGCCCATCCGTATGTCGTCAGTTACATTAACTAACGCGGTAGTAGTACTGTGTCCAGGACGAAATCCGGATTGGAAAGGATTCAGCAGACTATTCTTGCAAAGAAAAGCACTTAGCTGATTGTGGACAAGGCGTTCAAGGACTTTAGAGAGAAAAGGTAGGATGGAAATAGGTCGATATTCTGAAAAAGAGGTAGGATTTGATTTTTTGGGTAAAGGAGTAATTTTGGCCTCTTTCCATACAGATGGAAAGACACCATTGGAAATAGAATAGTTAAGGATATAGGTCAGGATAGGAAGGATTTCATTGAGGACAGGAAGTATCATCTTCCGACTGACACAGTCGCTGCCAACCGCGTTAGATGTAATTGAAAGTATGCTCTTCTTAACATCACAATCAGAAAATTGACTAAAATTAAATGCAGAGTGATCCGGAGTTGGAAGGTTAGTAAGATAATTTATAGTAGCTGCCTTCAATGTCCCATTGCAGTAGGACGAGGATGAAAAGTGTTGATTCAATAGATCAATGTCTAGGTCTTTAGGAATCGATTCTTGGCGTGATTTTCCAACTCCCATTGATTTAAGAAATTTCCAGACTTTAGCTGGATCACCGTTTTCAACAGAATCATGAATATGTCGGCGCATTGCATCCCTACACACCCTATTGCTGCGATTGCGTGCATTCACAAACATCTCTCGGTTTAATGTTGAGGGTCGGCTTCTGAATTTTGACTTACATACTACTTTCTTGTGCATGACGGCCCTCACTTCATCTGTCAACCATGGTGCTGGAAGATGCTTTAATTTGACTGCACGAATAGGAGCATGAGTGTCGTAAAGTTTTACAAGATTATCCGTAAGCAGGTTAATTTTGTCATCGACCGATTCAACAGCGACAAGAGAGGTCCAATCAATGTTGTTTGCATCCGCCTGGAGATTATCAACATTCATACCACTAAAACTGCGTAACAGAAGAGTTTTAGGCTTGGCCTTGGGAGGGCGAATCTTGTAGGAAAGGTATATTAAATCATGATAGGAAAACATGTCAGCCGTGCATTGGCCATGCATACTGACATGATGTGTAGAGGAGACAATTACAAGATCCAAAAGAGAGGGATTACAGTTTGGGAAGTGGTGTGTGGCACTTGAAGGAAGGACAGCCATGTTTGACGACTGAAGTATTGACTGAAATGATAAAGAACGAGAATCGTTTTTCAATAAGCAAGTATTGAAATCCCCCATAATTATTGTATGACTGTAAGAAGGAGTTAAATCTTCGAGGATCTTTTCAAAGGAGGAAAAGAAATTTACACGTGAAGAAGGACTGTAATAAACACCAAGAAGAATTTTCACATGATTTAGGTTAATTTCTAAAAAGAGATGCTCACCCGCATTCTGTGGCGGAGGTTGTGTTGAAATATCGACAATTGAAAAAGGAATCTGCGGACGAAGATATATGGCAACACCACCTCCTCCACCACGCGCGCGATCATTTCTAATTAACTGGAAACCTGGTAAGGAATAGGATGTTGAAGGGAGACAAGGTTTGAGCCAAGACTCTGAAACAAGGATTGCATGGATGTTCTTACAGTCAAGGTTAGCTAACATGTCAGAGTAATGGGCCGGGATACTTTGAGCATTTATATGGACTACATTAAAATTTTTAGGTACATCAGAAAACTGAGATTCAAGCGTGTCGGCAAGGGATGGGAAACTAACAAAGCTGTCATTACTGAGAGCTGACAAAAAACTATCAGAATCGCTGTCATCAAGTGATGACATTGACAAAATATATATGAATATGTATATAACTAATTACTAATTTAAATGTGTTTACTATAAAATATATAAAAATAGCTATTATTCAAATCCACCCGCCAGTTGAGTGTTACAATGCATAACGGGCTTTAAACAACTAAAACAAAATGTTTATTCACTGTCCGAGCAAAACGAAAAAGTTACCTATATCAAAATAAATAATTAAAAAGTAAACTGCAAACTAAATCCGAAAACAAAAGAAAATAACAAAAAACATCAAGGTGCTGGAACGCTGTTCACTAGTTTCTGAACGAGTACATAAATGACAATACATGTCAATGTGACATTATTGACAGAAGTGATTGTAAAAAAATAAATAATACCGACGTACTTAGCAATAGTGAATAGAATGAAGGTTATAGAAGTCAAAAGATACAATATAGAGATGAGAGGGTAATGCTAGCTACACATTAAAATAATTAAGGTACTGCCCGGACAGTGGTACTACTTCAAAAATGAACGCAATCACCTCCTCTTTGCAGCAACACGACGGGCCTTCTTCTTCGTTTCTTGCGATGGGGATGATGACGATAATGGTACTAATGCAGAGGGTGACATAACCTTTTCACCAACCCGCTCAATGTTTTTGAGGTCATCAAGCGAACCAATTCGATGCCGGGAACCGTCGGAGCCAAGAACATAAACAAGGCCTTGTTTTGTCCAACAATTGTTTATGCCGAACTTCTCACGTCCAGACATGAATAACTGATGCCGGGATCTTGTCAGAAATTCAGATACCGTAATGCCAGAGCCCTTCAACTTCGTCTTAGCGAACCAGACACTATCCCTAACATTGATGTCCCGGAGCTTGCAGAGGATGGGCCTCGGCTTGCTGTCACTGGCTTGTCTCCCCATGCGATGGCATCGATTTATATCGGCAACAGTGAATTCATCGAACTTTAGTTGACCCCGCACAACTTCAGCAACCACTTGAGCTGTATCTTCTTTGGCCTGCTCGGAGATGCCATGAAACAATAACATTTTCCGCCGTCCACGCATCTCCAGATTGTCGAGTCCTTTTGCCAGCATATCCACCTGCTGCTGGAGGCAGCCAAGTGCTTCCAATATAAATTTTTAAAAGTACTGAAGTCCGCTGACAAACTGTCAGTGCTGCTTGAGGTGCCTGAAGGATTTTTGTGAAGTTCTGCCTCAAAGTTTGACATCCTATTTTCAAATAAGGTCATCATTTCAGTGAGCGATACCTTCAGTGCATCCATGTTGTAGTTTTGTGCTGTTGTTTTAGTTTTTGAGTAAGGTTTTTGGAGATAACACTTTACTGGTGGGTACACTAAATTACCATGTATATGTACACATTAAATATTCAATATAATACAATTTCAATTTTTAAATGAGTTTTAAATCAGAGCAAAAATTTTTGACACCTTTCGTTATTCCTACCCACATACTATACCGTAAGTACCGTACTATAGGTATGTGCCCGACCCAGTTCTCGAAAATGGCAATATTACACTGTACTGGGATCGGTCTATCATCACTGACAGGACTATTGTTGCCAATAAGCCTGATATATTGGTAATAGACCGATTGGAGCGTCGCACAGTGATTATTGATATAGCGGTCCCTCATGACGAGAACCTCGTGAAAGCCGAGAAAGATAAGCAAATTAAGTATCTTGACTTGGCTCACGAGGTTGTTGACATGTGGGATGTGGATACAGCAATCATTGTGCCGATAGTCGTCTCAGCCAATGGCATAATAGCCAAGAGCCTCGACAAACATCTTAGGAGGCTCTCGTTGTGCAGCTGGATTAAGAGCTTGATCCAGAAAGCAGTACTTCTGGACACGGCGCGAATTGTTAGGAAGTTCCTCTCTCAGGAGCCCTGACCACCGGTGGCTTGGACCCTGTTCCCGATACCGGTGGGCTACTGTTTTTTATATTTTTAAATGTATTTTGTTTTTATAGGAATATTTAAAAATGTAAATAATATGTATATAAAATGTAATAAAGGAAATAATAATAATAATATTCCACAACTTTTCACACAACGCCATCTAGTCCCAAACTAAGCAGAGCTTGTGGTATGGATACTAGACAACTGATAAACATACATATATATTTCTAAATACATACATATTATAGATAAATTACACCCAGACAAAGAACAAATGATCGTGCTCATCATACAAACATTTGTCCTAGGTGGGAATCGAACCCACGACCTTGCGCATAGCAGTCAGGGCCACTGACCACTATACCAACGGGCCGGTAGTAAGAAGTTTCGACGGGCATCTGTGGTCTTCATCATCAGTTCCACTTCCTCAAATGGTACTTTTTGAGAGCAACTGCACAAGTTACTATAATAAATACCCAAAACGTCATAGGTGTGCTTATAATATTTAAAGATTTTCCTCGATTTCTCCAGGATCCCATCATCAGATCCTGACGTTTATGAAATTGGGACCAATTTCAAAGTATACCCTTTCAATCAAAAAAAGAATTTTCAAAATCGGTTCAGCCGTCTTCGAGTAATCGATGATCATACATAAAAAAAAAAGTATATACGCGTCGAATTGATAACTCCTCTTTTTGTCATCGGTTGAAAATAAAAATTATTTAGAAACTCGTATGATCAATTTATAGAATAGATAGAGAAACGGTTTTATGCTAATCAATTTGAGAGGTATTGAAATGATTAACGGCGTATTGGAAAAAAAAATTAAACATTACCCGAAGTGCAATTTCGTTGCTATGCCAACAGTACAAGAAGAGTTGTAAAACTAATCCGGAGGTATATTGATCGACCCACAGTTTTTGTGAGCCAGTGGCTCGTTTCTGAAAAGGAAAGTATGATCATTATTATTTTACCTCGGCCCATCTGCGTAATATTAGCTAAGAAAATGAGCCTTAAATAAGACTTTCACGTTCAAAATATAAGCATTTTATTTACTTTTAAAGGGGCTCTTGTCTACCAGCTGACTGTTTTATGTACACTTATCTACAAAATAAAAATCAGTTACTTTTTAAGGTAGCCTTCGGAGAACAAACCAATGTAGTGTGGGTCTAGACGGTGAAAGCGTTTTTGTCATTACGTAGCAGAACTTGAAGGACTTCCTTTTCAGATAAATTATCAAATGACTCCTTCCGCTGAATTAGAAAGGATAGTCACTTCTCCAAAACTTTTAATTGCGTTGACCACAAAACACTGATCTGTAAATTATACAGACAACAAAAAGTTATTGTTAATGGAGCGAAATCTTCAGAATCCCTGGTCAAGATGGGCATTCTGCAAGGGTTAATTATTAGCCTTTTCCTACCGAAAATCAATGACCACATGTTGACCAACTTATCGGATATAATTATATTCGCTGATGACACTTGCTGTCATTTTTAAAATAGAAAAGATGCGGATGTCTTATATGTAAACGGGAGTCTGGCACTTCTTGCGAAATGGTTCGCTGCGAATAATCTCGCACTTAATGCGAACAAAACTGTTAGCTCTTTTGCTCGGAAGTGTGAAGACGTGTTGCCAGTCGTGCTGTGTTTTGTGTGAAGTGATTGACTATCAGTGTTGTGATTGGCTTATGTCCATATTTTCGATTCCTTGTTACTCTTGCGGTGACTTTGCCTAAGGTCTATGCCCAGTGGGTGGAGTCTGAGAGGGATAGACGATTTTTGTGAGTCCGTACCTCGAATTACATTCGAAAACTTTTTTAAAAAACTTTAATTTTTTATTTAAAAACATAATATTTCTCACAGAATACCTCTAAGCCCTCATTCAATATAACAATAATTGAATTGTCATACAACTCTCCTAATGTAAGTGTGCCTACCTAATACTTGATATTTTATACTGTGCCATGAAGATTTCGCACCCTTTGGAAAAGTCGAATAGCGCGCGGCGTGTAATTTTGAATCATACCCGTATTCATGATCTGCGTGTCAGTCAGATTTTTTATTCACCTTGTCCCCAAAAATAAATAAATATACTTATTTTTAATTATTACTAATTAGGTTCAAGTTTATACAATATGTACCTATTCTATCTATAAACTTGAAAATACTTACTATTAAAACAAAACAAAATAAACATAAACTAATCAATTCAAGTTGATCTACTGCATTGCTCTATTCTGTGACGCATCTTCGTACCTACTTTAGTTCGTGAACTCGTGAGCGGTGCGCTTGGCGCGCGCGTCTCCCGCGCGTCGTAATTTGTTACGTTTTGCTATTCGTTGCGGGGGCTGGGGTAAGCGTCGAATACCTACGGTGCTCTGGATAACCCGGCCTTAAGGCGTTACGCGTTATGATGCCTATGATACTCTTTGAAGGATCAAAGAGTGTCATAAACTCAACAAGATGAAAACTGTTTACCAAAAAATTAAACCGACTCCCAAAAAACACTGCAAAGTGAAAAATAACTTTAATTTCGGTAGTCGGTGTCTTTAGTTCTTTATTTTCGTTTTTGGCACCGACTTCCGAAATTAAAGTTATTTTTCACTTTGCAGTGTTTTTTGGGAGTCGGTTTAATTTTTTGGTAAAAGTTTTTATTTCATTCTTTTTAGTTGGTCTTTTTTTAATTTACCTAGTTACAAGAGCCTAAATGTCAACTACTTATAACCTTTTACAAAATATTGCTTTTCCCAATGCTGGGCCGTTAATTGTTGAGGAGTTCTCCTGGTACTTCACCATCAGCTCTACATCACCATATGCATTGTGACGAGCATAAAGTGCTTAACATCCTTATTCAAGTAATCGAATCGCAATCCACTCAATACTTATTATTTAGTAGTTTCGGTGGCCATCTGTGGTCTTCATCATCAGTTCCACTTCCTCAAATGGTACTTTTTGAGAGCAACTGCACAAGTAACTATAATAAATACCCAAAACGTCATATGTGTGCCTATAATATTTGAAGAGTTCTCTCGATTTCTCCAGGATCCCATCATCAGATCCTGACGTTTATGAAAATGAGACCAATTTCGAAGCATACCCTTTCAATCAAAAAAAGAATTTTCTAAATCGGTTCAGCCGTCTTCGAGTAATCGATGACCATACATAATATATATATATATATATATATACGCGTCGAATTGATAACCTCCTCTTTTTGTCGTCGGTTGAAAATAAACAAGTTTTAGATAGGAATCTAATACGGTGCAGGCTACTCGTCTGTGGAATGCATAGCCGTTGTCAGTTAGACAAGCACACTTCACTTGCTGCTTTTAAAAGCTCTGTTGTCAATCATTTTCAACCGACGACCAAAAGAGGAGGTTATCTATTTGACGCGTATATTTTTTGATTTTGTATTTTTTTTTTTTTAGAAATACAAGGTAAAATCATAGGAGTGTATAAAAAAACTTTTTACCAAAAAATTAAATCGACTACCAAAAACACTGCAAAGTGTAAAATAACTTTAATTTCGGAAGTCGGTGCCAAAAGTGAAGACACCGACTACCGAACTGTTGAATAGTCAAGAACTTTGTTAATATCATGTCTGACATAATAAAGGTCAGCGAATTGGCTTGTAACAAAAAGTAATCTAAAGAAATGTAGCAGATTGTAAGTAGTGGTTCTCAACTGGCTTCCAGTTTGCCTTATGCCAAATAAATACAATCCTTTTAAAGTTGGGCCCAATAAAGGATTTTCTGGATCTTCAAGCTGTTTGGTGAATGTGCTTTTGCTATGTTGATATCTAAAAGGTTAGAACGCAACTGCTCTTTGGTTCAAGGGGTTAATTGCTCTATTGGAATTGATCAATTATTGAGTTCATTTTTATTTTCTTTGTAAGTGGCACTGGTTAAATTGCCCTTTATTCTGGGTTCCGCAATATCGTAGATTAAACGTCAGCACTGACCTTATTTTGTATAGAAAAAATGTTATCAATATTCTCTTCGTTCGTGGATGGGTGAACATTTTAGCAAATTGAAATATTTCCTGATCTCAGAAAGAACTTTGAACCGTCTCGCATAAAAAGGTCATAAATTTATGAATTCAGGTATGTACATGTGTATGGACTTATATGGTATACTTTATCCTCCTTAATAGTGTTACCAAAAATTATGTACCGGTCCGCGGCATCACTCGCGTTAATAGTAATGAATCACAAAACGTAGCCTATAATCGTCAGCAGAGTTTCAACTTTAAACGTCCTTAAATTCATCGAAATCTGATAAGCGATTTTTTTTTTTGAGAATATACTCGCGTTTGACCACCGCCTCGCCTGATGGTACGCGTGTAGGGGCAGTAAATTATGAAAAAGTTCACATTCGAATTTATTTTACCTAGTAAATAAGGTATTATTATTTTGATGTATTTCAATAATCAAATCCTTTTATTACCTGAAACGTCTAAGTAATGACCATCTAGTGTCTCCTTTTTTAATAATTTTAATATTATTACATATGGATAAAGTAGTGGTCTGCTATAAATAATAGGTAATGTAAATAAATACTACTTATAATTATATTTTTAAATGTGTGCAGATTATACGAGTATTGTAACTGTTTATTATCATCCGTTTGATCTCGTCAACCCAGAAGCTGGGTAATACAGTAATATGCTTTGACAATGCAGGTGTCAGATTTTCTGAATTCTGACTGCCCCTAACGACTCAAAGATGTACAAATGAGAGTTGGGGCCAACGGCACATGTTTTCGAGGCACGGAGGAATGAGCATGGTCCCCCATGCACCGAACAACCTCGGGAAGCCACGAGCTCCTCCGGGTTATTGACCACGTGACGCTACAAAATGAAGAATTATTAACGACGCAGAAATAATTTCCAGACAATGAAATAAAATTTGCGTCTTCGGAACCACTTAACATTCATATTCGATTCCACAGAAGTACCGTTTAACTAGCAAATTTTCACATAAATAGTTCATTTAAAATGTATGAAACATGGTTTCCATGTTTATTGATAAAATGGCGGAATTTATGAAAACGATTTTCCTGCTTCGCCGTTAATATTACAAGGTTAGCAAAAATATCTATTGATCTGAAATTCTTAGAGGTCTTACAGGGGTTGAAATCTTACCAAAGTTTAAATAATTTCAAAGGCATTATTATATAAAGTTACCAGTAGTCGCATGGGGCTTCGCTCCCGTAGACTTATCACGATAACGTCGTCTTGTCGAAACCTAAAACACACTTCATAGATATCGATATTTTCTTTCATTGTAATAAAAAAATAAAGTACTTGCAATCAGTGTATTAGTATCTAAATTTTAATAAATTGTATAATGCTTACAGTTAAAAGTTATAAATCCGTTTCCGTTTTCCACTCAAATAATATGATTTGGTCGATGATGAAACCGTGGACAATAGTGTGGGTTATATGCTTACTTATACATCTTGAGAATATTAAAGAAAATTAAGTCCGTAGCCATAACATTTGGGCCCGCCGCAATCACAGCTGCAGCGATAAGTCCCCACTTTGGGGAGTCGCTTTTTTTTAGTGAAAATAGGTTCGCGTTTGACCACCATCTCACCTGATGGTAAGTGATGATGTGGTCGAAGATGGAACACGTTTACCTAAAAGTAACCTATTCACTCTTGACTTAAAGACTCCTAGGTTACAGCTATCGGGAAACACAGACTCCGGCAAGCAATTCCACTCCTTAGCCGTACGCAAAATGAAGGTATTCCCAAAACGTTTTGTGCGTATGGGTGGGATGTCCACCATGTAAAGATGGCGCTTCGCCGTTTGTCTCGTTGTCTGATGATGGAACGGGCTTCGCGGAATTTGATTGTTTAATTCCATCGCACACTCCCCGAAATGTAACCAATAGAAAACCGATAGACTTGCAACTGGTCGTCGATGTTTAAGGCTCTGGAGCTTTGACTCGACCAGTGCATCGTTGCCAATGAGTCTCTTGGCCCGCTTCTCGATAGACTCAAGCGGGTCCAGTTGGTATTTTGCAAATTCATCCCAAAGATGAGAGCAGTATTCCATACACGACCGAACCTGGGCTTGATGCGGCTGTTCCGGTGTGAAGTACCGTCTCACATTGGCTAGGATTCCCAACTTTTTTTATGATAACTGAGCCTTAGCCTCGATAAACGGGCTAAAATTAAGTGTGGAATTAAAGCCACCCCAAGAAGCTCAATATGATCGGTTATTGGCACGGTTACACCAAAGAAAGTAGGAGCCGGTTCGAATTGGGTCCTTTTGTGGAAGAGGGCTACGCCTGGGTCTTAGCTGTATTAAACCTGACCCAGTTAGCATCGCCCTAATCGTAGACAGCCTTCAATGACAAGTTCAAGCGCCTAACCATATCCTCACGGAAAGACTGGATCTGTGACCCACCAGCTCGCGTGCTGGACACATCTCTCAGAAACTGTGCTGCCGTCTGCATACTCAAAGGTACCGGGCATTAGCAGATCGTTAATGTGCAGCAAGAATAAAATTGCTGAGAGAACAGACCCATGAGCGATCCCGGCATTAATTGCCAATTGGCCAGACGAGCAGCCATCAATGACCACTCGAATGGACCGATCTCTCAGGCAGTCTTCAATCCAAACGCAAAGTTGAGCGGGTAAACCGAAAGAAGGAAGCTTAGCAATAAGGCTATCGTGCCAGACCCTGTCAAAATCCTTGGAGATGTCAAGGAAAACAGCAAGTGCTTCTCAATGGCCTCACTTCAGATATGAATGACATACACTAGAAGATCCACGTTGACGAGTTTTTGCGAAAGCCGTATTGTCGGTCACTGAGGATGTCGTTGGCTTCTAGGTATGCCAGGAGCTTACTATTCAGTACACGCTAACTACTATTCAGTATACGGACGTGACTGAAATAGGCCTGTAGTTAGCCGGGTCAGCACGTCTGTCCTTTTGGGGTACAGGCTGTATGTTAGCCAGTTTCCATGCTTTCGGCTCCTTTCCAGTCTCTAGCGAAAGGCGAAACAGGCGTGTCAAGATTGGAGACAGTTCAGGTGCACAAGTTCTAAGAGCAATTGCTGGTATCCCGTCGGGGTCACTTAGTTTTTTTTATTCTATAATAAAAATCAAAGTTTTTACTTAACCCACAAACCCTTTACTTATCAAGTTCTTAAGTAAACCATACTAATTCGGGTAAACAAACTTTCAGATAATTTATATTAGAAACAAAATTAATGAAACATATCAGTAATTAATAAATAATATTATTATAGAATTTTACATAACATGTACTAGCTTCTGCCCGCGGCTTCGCTCGCGTGTAAAGCCACTGTTACTAAACCGTTTCTTGCTCCGTCTTGAGTTGAAAAAAGTGAGCAAGTGCGAGTCAGACTCGCCCATGACCGATTCCGTAGTAGACAATTTAGGCATAGATTAGCAAAAAATAAGTTGATTTTACATTGTGTTTGCATAAATGACAAAGCAAAATTTGCTTCTTTTAAAAATGTGGTTTCAAATACTGCCGACTGTATCTTGTTCGAACCAATTTTCGTTGAAGATTCTCATTAAGATATACAGCATATATTTTTTAGATTGTTATTTCTCTTAATTTAAAAGTTAGGGGGGGGGGGGGGGGAGGGGGAAGTTATTTTACCACTTAGAAATGAATAATTATTAATGGCATTTCTAAAGACTTATGTATCTATAGACACCTCACACGTAAAGGTTTGATGTTTTTTTTAGTTTCAGTTAATTATTACTTTTTTCTGTAAAAATCGTAAAGCGTTTGATGCAATACATGTAGGTGGGTACCTACTTAGTTTAAACTGTAGTCCTAATAGTTTCGGAATAAAGTGGCTGTGACATACGGACACACAGACAGATAGACATGCCGAATACCTATATAAATATTTTAATAAAATCTTATACTGAATAGGTAGGTTAGTATAAATAACATAATCTTTATTCGTGGAATCGGAGTCGTTTACTGAGCGTGCCTTCACACTTTTGAGACGATACCCGTGTTTTATCTGGGGGCATGGCAGTTCCCCCGCCAAGTCGAGCAAAAAAGCGGCACGGCCGTACCATACTTTTCTCGAAGCAATTCAGGCCATTTTCGACCCCCTATAACTTCGTTGTGGATAAAACTATAAGCCTGAATTTCAGTAACTGAGCAGGTATTGTATAAACACGGTATATTTCAAATTTCATTCAATTTGAACCAGTAATTTAAGAGTTATAACGAGTCAATGTTTGTTAATTTTGTCACTCACTGACTGACCGATCATCAAAAGTCTAAGGCACTTCTAGCAGACGTAGAAGCTTCAAATTTAGAATTCAATTAGTGTTTATTGTATGAATCAAGGAAAAACTAAAATATTTATCAATTTCGTTTTTTTTAATGATTTTGTTTTTTGACCACCATCTCACCTGATGGTGAGTGATGATGTGGTCGAAAATGGAGCACGCTTGCCTTGAAGTAACCTATCTGGAGGCTTCCCTCTTGACTTAAATACCCCAGGTTATACGATGAACTTATAATTAACATGCGACAGCTCAATGATTCTGACTTTGTTGAAATGATAAATAGAATAAGATTAGATGTGACTACACAAAAAGATTGTGACTTACTCTCGACTAGATTAATGACTCACAAATCGTACTCAAATGGCGCAAAAAAAAAATTAAAACAGATTAGCTGAAACAATTGAACACCTCTCAAAACTTCCTAATGATACCGTTTGCTTATTACCTACAAAAAACATGTGTCAACAACTAAATACTGCAATGCTTAGATCTCTCCAACATCCCGAAATAAAACTTACAGCTGTAGATAGCATAGATTGCCCCAGATACCTAACAAAAAGAGTTCATTAATGCATAAAAAAACATGAAGATGATGTTTCTACCTGCGGGCCTGGAAGAGAATGTAATTATAGAAATAGGAGCAAAAGTCATGCTAAGGCGAAATATTAACGTGAATCTTGGTTTAGTTAATGGTTCTATCGGTAGAGTGCAAAGAGTAAAGGTTGATCCGGAAAATACAAAAGCCATTAGGAAATATACGTTACGTATAGTAAAGAACATGTTTACGAGCTTGGTCCGGTCAAAACTAGATTTGAAATTATTAATAGAGCTTATTTTCATCGTGAACAGTTTCCCATATGTATAGCCTATGCTATAACTATAGACAAAAGTCAGGGCCTAAGTCTAAATAATGCGCTGATGGATATCGGTTTTGCAGTATTCACATCCGGTCAAGCTTACGTGGCACTTTCGAGAGTTACAAGTTTGGGCGGTTTACATCTAAGTAATGTCAACTTTGGAAGTATTTAAAGCGCAGGAATCCTTAATTTGTGAATACAATAGACTAATTTACCGTCCAGATTTGTCAAAAGTTTTAACATCAAAGCCTCCGAGAAAAATCCATAGAGACAGGGCTCAAGAAGTAGTACCGGAAAAGAAAAAAGGAAGGCTACCTACAAAAATAAGAAAAGCTCATAAGACATAGAGAGGGCTTTAAGAAAATTCGTTGTTGGTATACAAGAAGTAGAAGGCACCGGAAAGGAAAAAAGTAGGACTATCTACAAAAAGAAATGAGATCCCATAAAAACAATACTTGTCAAAAAACCAAGTCTCGCAACTCAATTCCTCTACCGTAAAAAGTTGTGAGATCCATGTAATAACCAAGTCGGTTATTATTTTTTCAGTCCTAACTTAAGGGACCCTCTGTCTTAAGTTTTTACGTACTAGTACTAATATAAAATTCGAACCAATATGAAAAATACGCCGAATAACGTAAACAAAGTTGCTTAAATTACAGTGTTAATCTAAAATGAACTTATTATGACATAAAGACTAAAATAGTTTACGTTTCTAGAATGTCAAATTTTACTAAAAAAAAGAAAGCGATATAAAATTGTCAGTGTGTATGAATGAGACGGACGACGCTTGCATTGATGCGGTGTGAGTCGAAATGATGAGCCGGAACTGTGGAACGAAAATATCGCACAGTAGTGTACGAGTTCAATTCGTTCACTGAGTGTGAGCAGTTCATCGGAACGAATCACTCCGGAGTTACTCAACTCAACTCTAGTGAGGCGGGTGAAAAGTGAAAATGAAAACTTTGTTTCCGTTTGATTCGAACTGGGTTATAAGTGATAAATTTTCTAATTGGTTTACGAAAATAATATCAAGTACAGCTTTCACTTAATCGTTGTGTAAGATTTCATCAGATTTGTACAAAGATACTTTTGGAGACAACTGAAGGTTTGCGCCAACTTTTACCTGAATGGAATGCTCACGGGGTGAGTTTTAAAGCTTTTGAAAACATCATTTATCTATTCTCCTGTTCTAAATATTTTATGTTCTTAATTAATATAATTCACCGGCTATTTTTATAAAGTTGAATTAACTGGGTTGTATTTTAGGTTACCGTTTTAATTTCTAAATATTCCTGATAAAGAGTTCATATTAACACCACAGTTATTCGGAGAGCATAAAGAACAATTTTATTTGACACTAGCCTCCGCCCGCGACTTCGTCCGCGTGGAAAAAAAATCCCCCGATTTTGAAACATTCTTCATTAGTGCTCCGCCCCTATTGGTCTTAGCGTGATGATATAGCCATCGAGGCTCTCCAGGGGGAGAACGCCGCCCTTAGGGCGGACCTGGCCGCAATCCGGGGAGACGGCCAGCGGAATGCGCCGCCGCGGGGCCAAAAGGAGAAAGGCCAGCCCACACCAGCGGAGGACTCGGTTCTCGATCTGGTGCGACAGGAGCTGGCCGCCTTCCAGCAGCGGTTCTCCCTATTGGAGAGCCGCGTGCTGCGACCCCCACTGGCGGCGCCTTCGTACGCGGCTGCGGCCGCGTCCAAGCCCCCCCGGACGGCGACGAGGCCGCCTCAGGCGAAGACGGCCACTGGGCAGACGGCCCCAGCGACGGCAGGAGCTGCGAGGGCGAAGACGGCCCCGGCCAAGCCAAAACAGGGCCCACCAAAGCCGCCTCCGACCCCGACACCTGCGAGGCCGAAACAGGTGGCCAAAGGGAAGAAGGCCCAGGCCGGGAACCAGTCGTCCCAGCAGCCTCCTCCAAAGACTCCTCCAGCCGGCGCCGACTGGCAAGTGGCCGGGGAGAAGAGGAAGGCTGCTGGCGCAGCCAGGTCCTCGCGGAGAAGAGAGCGACGGCGGCGGCGAGACGCCGCGGCGCGATTGCGCGCCCCCAAGACCGCGGCTGTAGTGATCACACTGCAGCCGGACGCGGTGAAGAGGGGCGTGTCGTACCGCGACGTGCTGGCGAAGGCGCGGGAGGCGATCGACATCACAGAGCTCGGCATCGTCGGCGGTCTCCGTCACCGGGTCACTGCGACGGGGGCTCGGATGCTGGAGATCCCCGGCGCGGCCAGTGGCCCTACCGCTGACGCTCTGGCCGAACGGCTCAGAGCGTCCTTAAACGCGGAGGAGGCCCGAGTCTCCAGACCCACCAAGCGCGCAGACGTGCGCATATTGGGTCTGGATGACTCTGTGACGGCCGAGGAAGTGGTGGCCGCCGTTGCCAGGACTGGGGAGTGCCCTCCCGATCAGGTGAGGGCGGGCGCCCTGCGTCCTGGCTTCACGGGGGGGCAAACCATTACGGTTAGCTGCCCCGTCCCGGCGGCGAAAAAGTTGCAGGAGGGCCGAAGGCTCCTGGTTGGCTGGGTGTCTGCGCAGGTGAAAGTCCTGGATCCCAGACCCCTGAGGTGCTTCCGCTGCCAAGTGGGCAACCATGCGGCATGCGTGTGCACCTCGGAGGTAGACCGCAGCGATAGGTGCTTCCGCTGCGGTCAGCCCGGTCACAAGGCCGGCTCGTGCTCCGCCCCGCCTCACTGCTTCGCATGTGAGGCGGTTGGCAAGCCGGCCGATCACCGGGCTGGGGGCAAGTCCTGCGCCCCACCCACCAAAGCCAGGCGCAGAGGTAGGCCCTCTGCCGCCGCCGTCACCGCCACTGCCGCCGTCGCTACTGCCACCGCCGTCGCCGAAGTCATGGCTGAACCCCCGCGAGGGGCCCTGGAGGAGGCTGCAATGGATCCCGATTAATGGCCCCATTGCGCTTCCTCCAGGTGAACATCAACCACTGCGCCGCTGCTCAGGAACTTTTGCTCCAGAGCATGGCGCAGTGGTTGATCAACGTCGCCGTGGTCGCCGAGCCGTATTTTGTCCTGCCCAGGAATGACTGGGTGGCGGACTTGGACGGCTCGGTGACCCTCGTTTCGTCGGCCGCCGCCGGTACCCCGCCCCTCGATCACGTCAAGAGAAGGCGTGGGATCGTCGCAGCACGGTTCGGGGAGATCGCTGTGGTAGGCGTTTATTTCTCCCCGAACCGAACTCTCGCCGAGTTCCAGAACTCCCTAACGGAGCTGGGAGACGTCGTCGTCGCCCTCGGTTCCCTCCCCACCCTCGTCCTCGGGGACTTCAACGCCAAAAGTCCGGCTTGGGGTTCCCGGTCCATGGACCATGGGCGGGGCAGGATGCTCGAGCACTGGGCCCGTGCGCAGGGCCTGGTGATCGAGAACCGGGGTTCTGTCCCCACGTGCGTGCGGTTTACGGGCGAGTCGGTGGTGGACGTTACGTTCGCCACCCCCAGCCTGTCACCGCGCGTCACCGACTGGCGCGTTGTGGAGGAGGTGGAGACCTATTCCGACCACCGGTATATCCGGTTCGACGTCTCCGCCCAGACCCCAGACGCGCCGGTCCGACGGGACCTGAGTGGTCCGCGATGGGCGCTGAAGCAGATGGACCGGGAGCTATTCCTGGAAGCCTCGATCGTGCAGGCCTGGGGGTCACCCCCGGACAGGCCTGCCGACATAAACGACGAGGCAGAGTGGTTCCGGGAGGCCATGTCGGAGATCTGCGACGTGGCCATGCCCCGGGTCCGGCAAGGACGCGCCCGGCGTCTGCTGTACTGGTGGTCGATTGAGCTAGCAGCGCTGCGCGAAGCGTGCGTTGCGGCGCGACGCCGGTACACCAGGTTCCGCAGGCGCCGCACCCGACCTTCGGATGCGGCGACTGTAGAGGCGGAGCTGTACGAGGGCTACAGGGCAGCGAAGGCCGTCCTCCGAGACGAGATCTGGCGGGCCAAGGAACTGGCCCGGGAGGAGATGCTGGCGACTCTGGACGGGGACCCATGGGGCCGCCCCTACAAGTGGGTGCGAGAGAAGCTCCGCCCCTGGGCTCCCCCGTTGACGCAGAGTCTCCAGCCTCAGTTCTTGGAGGACGTGGTGAGCGCCCTGTTCCCATCGCGAGGGGAGCACGCTCCCCCGCCCATGGCTCCGTCTCCGACGGAACCTGAAGCTGGCGCAAACGCGGACCACAGCGACGACGACGTCTACGACGCTCCAGAGGTGACCGAGGTAGACTTGAGAGTGGCGGTACAAGGGCTCAAGGCCAAAAATACCGCCCCAGGACCCGACGGCTTGCCAGGGAAAGCCTGGGTCCTGGCCTCGGAGACTCTCGGGCCTCGACTGGGGGGGCTCTTTAGCGCATGCCTGGAGAGGGGCCAGTTTCCGCTTCGCTGGAAGACGGGAAAGCTGGTCCTGATCCAGAAAGCCGGGCGCCCTGCGGACTCTCCGTCCGCATTCCGGCCCATCGTGCTGCTCGACGAGGCGGGCAAGCTCTTGGAAAGAGTAATTGCAGACCGCCTCTTCGGGCACCTGAATCGGGTGGGCCCGGATCTTGCGGAGTGCCAGTTTGGCTTCCGCAGGGGGCGCTCGACGGTGGATGCCATCATGCGCGTGAGAGCCCTCACGACGGGGGACGCGGTATCCCGAGGCAGGGTCGTCTTGCCGGTGTCTTTGGACATCACCAACGCCTTTAACACCCTGCCCTGGAGTTGCATCAGGGAGGCACTCCGGTATCACCGGGTGCCGACCTACCTCCGTCGCATAGTCGAGGACTACCTGACGGACAGAGCCGTCATCTACCCCGGTCACCGGGGAGAGTGGAACCGGCGAGAGATGTCGTGCGGTGTCCCACAGGGATCGGTCTTGGGGCCGCCCCTGTGGAACATCGGATACGACTGGGTGCTGCGCGGCGACCTCCCTGACGGCGTCAGCGTACTATGTTACGCTGACGACACGCTCGTCCTGGCGCAGGGAGAGGCGCACCAGGCGGCGGCCGACCTGGCGACGCAAGCGGTCGCGACAGTCGTTCATAGGATCCGGCAGTTGGGACTCGACGTGGCGCTGCACAAGACCGAGGCCATGTGCTTCCATGGCGGTCGGAACGCGCCACGGTCCGAGTCCCACATAACGGTGGAGGGGGTTCGCATCGGCGTCGGGAGGACGATGAAGTACCTGGGACTCGTCCTCGACAGCCGGTGGAACTTCAGGGAGCACTTCCTGAGTTTGGCCCCAAAGCTGAACCGGGCAGCAGCCGCCTTCAGGCGACTCCTGCCTAATCTCAGCGGGCCAAACGCCTCCTGCCGAAGGCTGTACGCCGGCGTCGTGCGGTCCATGGCCCTCTACGGGTCCCCAGTGTGGGCCCTGTGCATCCGGACGCGACCACTAAAGTTGGTCGCATGCCAGAGGGTCATGGCTATCCGAATGATCCGGGGATACCGCACGATCGCCGGCGAATCGGCCAACCTCCTTGCCGGATTGCTGCCCTGGGATCTGGAGGCGACTGCCCTCCAGCGCGTCTATGAATGGCGCATGGAGGCGCAGCGCCGGGGCGTATCCCCGCTGCCTCGAGAAGTCGAGGCGCGGCGGGAAGAGCTCCGGCGCGATCTCAGGGCAGTATGGAGGGAACGACTGTCGCAACCAACGGCCGGGCACGCCGCAATTGCGGCGGTAAGACCCCTCTTTGAGGAGAGGCTAGATCGGCGTCACGGCGTCCTGACCTACCGCATGACGCAGGTCCTCACCGGACACGGAAGTTTCGGGAGGTACCTGTGTCTGATGGGAAAGGAGGAAACGCCTGGGTGTCACCACTGCGAGGGTCGCCCTGAGGACACCGTAGAGCACACGGTGCAAGACTGCCCCGCCTGGGCAGAGCACCGACGTGTCCTCACGGCGGCGATAGGCGGAGACCTCTCGCGCCCGGCCTTGGTCAAGGCCATGCTGCGGGGCGAGAGGGAGTGGGAAGCGGTCGCCTCCTTCTGCGAAGCAGTCATGCTTTCGAAGGAGGAGGCGGGCCGCGTGAGGGAGAGGATGGCGTCCTCCCTCCAGCCCAGCCGCAGTGGTAGACGCCCACGGCGTCGGACGTCGGCCGACGATCTCCGGCCACCGTAGGCGCGGGCATGCGGACAGCGAGTAAAGGGCAACTCGCTGTCCGACCATGGACCATGCCCGGGTCGACGGCGCGTCGTGTTCCACGCGCGCCTCAAAGAGCGTCAGCAACATGACGAGGCCCCCTCTGCAGAGGGCCGAAGCCCGCCGGGGTCGTGGGACTCATCCCGTTACCGTGGCCCCGGTATGTAAAGGGTTATTGAAGGAACACCGTGGATTTTAGTCAGTAAAAGTCTGACAGTCCCTCCCACCCTGCCCGGAGTGGGAGGACTTATTTGATAATTTTACCACGTTAAAAAAAAAAAAAAAAAAAGCGTGATGATATAGCCTTATAGCCTTCCTCGATAAATGGGCTATCTAACTGAAAGAATTTTTCAAATCAGAACCGTAGTTCCTGAGATTAGCGCGTTCAAGCAAACAAACAAACTCTTCAGCTTTATAATATTAGTATAGATACTTTGTTATATTACTGTACAGGTACTTACATATAAAAAAATCCTCTTTAAATCTCTGCAACATTAGGTATCATAATAAATCTAATACCTAGCCAGTTTTTGCGTGTTACTAACTTCTTAATAATAGTTATTTTCGTTTGAAGATGACAAATCACAATAAGTGTGATAAATCTATGAAAACATGTTTCAAGTTGCTGGGACTGACATCTAAATGGTATTAAGTGTGATCATATTAATTCAGTGTTATTGTAAATGTTTACATTAAACATGTGTTTGTCAGAGGCATTTACTGCTTCAATCATAAATCTGTCACTGATAGTAAAGTTCTCCTGGGCAGGCACCTAGGAGAACTTTAAAAATGTTATTTTTCATCCTGCAAAAGGGTGAAGCCATGCTAATTTCTATAATATCTAAACCTACATGGTAATCATGAAAAGTTATTGCCACTGGTACCTATGGCAGACATTCCATCCACATATTTAAAACGTATTTGGAATATTTTCGTTGTGTGTGCAGTAATGTAGTGGAATTCCTTACCGGAGTCTGTGTTTCATGATGAATTAATAATAATACCTTCTAATGATAAATCATATTTATTTTGCAAATTACTTATATATTATTTATTTATTTATTTTATCCAATACACATTACACAATAAATTTAAAAAATGTTTTGCCATACACGAAAGCCTCTTAGATAGATAGATAGAATATACTTTATTGTATACCAAAATTTAAACACACCTATTGCTTATTCTATGATAACAATGGCGGTCTTATCGCTGAAAGCAATATCTTCCAGACAACCTTTGGAAGGACTTTAAGAACTTTAATTAAAGTGGGGAGGGCTAAATTAGTGTAATTACTACATTACATAAAAACAGAGAAACAAGAATTATTTAAATATTAAAATAAATAAATATATATGCATATATATATATGTATATATAAATACAATATACAATACTCTAATATATCTATACTAATATTATAAAGCGGAAAAGTTTGTTTGTTTGTTTGTTTGCTTGAACGCGATAATCTTCGAAAGTACTGGGTAGATTTCAAAAATTCTGTCTGATTATGATAGGCAGTTTCATGAAGAAGGCTATAGGCTATGTAGCATTACGCTACTTCTCTCGGTTTTCCTACAATAAAGGTATTGGTGAAGTAAGTCGGAAGAAAATATGCCGCTAAATTATTATAATCGCGTGAGCTGGCGAAATGCTGAGTTATACGTAAAGATCATGTACTACAAAAATGTAGGGTTTATGTAGATCTAAAAAAAAGTCCGCGGTACTGCATATCTAACTTTTATAAATAATCCACAATAAGTCAAATTATGTTAAGAAAATATTAAAAAATAAGGAATGTGTTTGTAGTATTATTATTATGCGGCCATATTAATATTTGCGTTTGAAAGTAATTTCATCATCAAGACAATTTTATGAAGATTATCTTTGCCTTTTACAGTATATAATTTGGACTTATAGTTTAGGAGAAAATGTAAAATTAAAATTATTCAACAACGCTATTCACCGAAACGGCCGCGGCGGCCCGGGGATACACGACTCGACGCGTTGAGCATGACTCGCGTACTCTACCACTCCGCGATAGGTAACGCACTGATAGTGATCCTTATCTTGGTTTCATTTCGACTTCTTGGCTAAGAGACTTCCTATGTAAAATTGTTTCAGCTTCTTTTACGTCAGATGTGTATTTTTGTATCTATACATTTGAATATTTATATTTGACTTTTTCTTTAGTTGAATAAGTAATTTTGATACGGTGTTGTTTTGTTCATCCCATTTTTTATGTCATCGTTCAGTTTAAAGGTATGTTGTAATGAGATACCGCGGCCCCGGAAGGCAAGGGCAGCTGAAGTAACTGGGTGGGCTTATAGTCAGTAGAAGTCTGACACTCCTTCTCGCTCCACTAAGAGCGAGAGAAGTCATTCAATGATTTTCCCACCCGAAAAAACGGGTCAGACATTCAACGTTGGCATAGTTTAAAAGCGATGTTCTTAGGATTCCTTAGCCGAATAGCAAAAAAACGGAACCCTTATACTATTCGTCATGTCTATCTGGCCGTCTTTCCGTATGTCACAGTCATTTTATTCCGAAACTATTAAGACTACAGAGTTCAAACTTGATATATAGATGTATTCTGCAAACCGCTTTCCGATTTTTATGCGAAAATAATTTAAAACAAAAACATTAAGGGGAGGCTCCCCATATATGGAACTAAAACTAAAAAAAAATTCACATCAAGTCTGTACGCATAGGCGTACTAATAATATACTAATAATAACCTATTATAATATAATATATAATAATAGGGAATGCGGGTGTCGGCGTCTATAAATAGACCTCTAAAAATAATACTGAGGTTCATGTAATCATTTTTGTCAAAGTCAATCGTTTGAAAGATATATTTGGGGACACATTTTACTACTTTGGAAGTGCCAAAGTAGTAAAATGTGTCTCTAACTTTTAAAATAATAAAGTGTAAAATATAAAAAAATATGCTGAAGATTCTAATGGAGTCAAAAACCAAAACAAAATATATGCTGCAGATCTTAATAAAAATTTCAATTAAAATTGGTTTGAACGAGATCGGGTCAGCAGTTTAAAAATACTCTAAATGTATTCTTGACAATATTATTAAATTAAACTATATTTACTTCGCGATTCTCTATCCATTGCGAATTCGATTGACGCATAAAATTACACATTAATAATAGTAGTAGGATTATACGCGGGTGAAACCGCGGGGCACAGCTTAATAATAGTGTTGCCCAAACGAGCGGCCTGCAAGAGTCTTGCAATTAGCGATTATCCTATTGCTATTTATTAAACGGTAGTTGAGATCTCAGAACAATGTAACAGAGTCTGTTACATTACAATAGGATAATCGCTAATTGCAAGACTTGCGAGACTCTCGTTTGGGCAACACTACTTAATAATAATAAATATAATGTTCTTTAACATCATGTGGAGAGAAAACAAAAGAATAATCATAAATTGGAAAGAAAATAATTAGCAACCGAGCTTTTAAAAGTAGCCAGTGACTGAACTTGTCTTACTGACACCGGCAATGCATTCCACAAACGCTAGCTTGCACCTTAAACGATGAGCCATAGAATTTAGTGAAATGTGCAGGCATTGAAAGTCTCAAATTCTATATATTTTTCGAGTTTAGTTTGTGTCTGGTATTTCCTAGCTCACTACCCAGAGATGAAATAAACTCTAAGGTCAGTCTATTGGGCTATATAAATCCAGAATTAGTTGACCACATCACTGCTTTGCATCAGGTGAGATAGTAGTGAAGTGCAAGCCTGTTAATCATTAAGACCGTGGTCCATAAACTGACATTTTGTTTGTTATTTGGAAAATGATTTTTCTCTTCAAAGGAAAGTTCTTATGTTCTCGTCCTACCCTACAGCTACATCCATATAGCACTTGTAAGTTCTAGAAAAAGTTAAGAGAACCACCACCTCAGGCTATTTTTTTATTTACCTATAAATCTATGTCCTTTTGATGTATGTTACATTTTACAAGTATTTTGACTTTTATCCACACACACAATTATTAAGTTAAAACTAAATCAGTTAAATAGAAGTTAAAATATTATTATGTCATATTGTAGGCATTGTAAAAAATAATGGATTTAGTCCAAGGTATGACACCCGGTTGTACCTTGTAGTGCTGACATGAGTTTTGTACTATGGATCTGTTTTTATATTTTTATAAAAAAGCATAGTTTATTTTGCTATTTTATAAATCATTTAAAATAACTTTTACAAAAACCCTATTGTTCTTTGTACCAACATGAGTGGTACTTAAGAACTGTTGTAACATTTAAAAAAATCGTGTTATTTTATATAATAGTAAGTAATATATTTTTAAACTGTAATACGGTAATAAGCCATTTTTTATAGGGCCACTCTTAGTTTAGCACACTCAGGTTGGTTACTACTTAACCGGATGTTCATCTGGTGACCTCAATATTAAGGCCCCCAGCCAGGGATTACAAACAAATATTTACATTTAAATGACTGCACGCTAAGGGCACCTCGTTTGGGGTACGGGCCTCGGCATAGGGGGGGGGGGGGCAGTGTCATTGAGGACGGGGACAGGCTGGGTCGTATTATTATAAATACCCATAATTTATTGCTAGAGTACTGGTTTCCCTACTACTCTCTTGATGGATTGTGGTGGGGTCATCGGGTTCCTCTAGAACGTAACGCGGTCGACAAACCCGGGAAATCTTGAAAACTGAGTATCAGGCGGCTGATACAATCAGCGGGATTGTGTGTTTTTTAGCAGAGGCGAAGTAACGCACTGAATGGCGTTTCATCACTTGCTTTAGGGTTGGGATTTTGAAGTCTACGTGGAGATCCTCGGTCCTCAAGTACCACCCGTGACCTTACGGAGAAATCGATTTTGCCGACTTGCATCCTATGGATCTGAGCTAGACTACCTTGAGCAAACACCGGACAGTATGTCAGAATCGGGCGTAAGTCAACCAACAATTTTTTTAAATTCTTAATTGGCGCAACTGCCTGGTTTATTTTATGTCAGTTTGGTAGTGGTTTTTAGATGCGTTTTTGAATACCCAAGTCCTTACCGGATGGTGAGCTACCCCTGCTAGCTGTCCGCAAGTCCGTCCGGATGTGGACCGAGAACGGCTCGCGGACGCCCGGGTGTCGCGGTAGCAGGGCGTGAGTAAGAGAGTTGTCCCTGCCTCACACGTTCCCATTGACTGCTTCCCATTCACCCTCGTCCTCAATACTTTGATCTGGCCGCCTGTAGTTTTCTTCATCTCTCTATTATTATTCATCAATATACTTAGGTTTAAAAGAGCATGTTTGCAAAAACAAAAGTGACAAAATAGCTTTAAAAAATTCCTGTATAATTGCAACAAATAAATAACACGAAAAGCCAAGGCGGAATTACCGAAACAACTCCCGAATTTAATCCGCGTCCAATTCCACATTAATTCAAAAGGGCAGTAAAAGGAGACAGAGGTGTTTAATTTCGAAAGGTACGAGACTTGAGTGCGATGTCTAACAATAAAGTGGCCTAACGCGAGTCTGACTCGCCCATGAAAGATTCCGTAGCATAGATATAAAAAAGTGAATTGAAT
This sequence comes from Tholera decimalis, assembly GCA_943138885.2. Lineage (NCBI taxonomy): Eukaryota > Metazoa > Arthropoda > Insecta > Lepidoptera > Noctuidae > Tholera > Tholera decimalis. The sequence goes on from OW964569.2 coordinate 13,985,008, forward strand.
ATAGGTGTATATTGAATATAGCAGAGATGGCAGTGGTTACGGGCCCGACTTGTGAATTACAGGTCGAAGTTTCGAGCCCCGTCAGGCACATTACTTTGAGTAATTTATTTCATCACCACAGCTCTCATATCGGTGAAGTAAAACATCGTGAGGTATGTCCTAGAAACAAAGACATGCAGCAGTCGAAGACATGCGACATTCGAAGACATGCGACATTCACCAACACGCACTGTGCCCGCGTGGTGGGTTATGGTACATTCCTTCTCACAGATAGGAGGCCTGTGTCCCCGCCAGTGTTGCCAACCTAACCCAAGCATAAAGGAGTAGATCAGACTTATAAAAACAGCAAAAAACAGTAAAATGGTAACTTTAAAACATAAGTCTACTACTTTATTAGAATTGAAATTTAAATCGTTAATGAAATTGAAAACACAAGTACATAATCATTATTATTTATTTATTATGTTAAAAATATGAATAATTAACATTTTTTTAAATATTCTTACAAATAATTATTAATCATTTTAAATTTCTCTGTCTTCGATATTTTCTGCCTCTTTTTTACTATAATTATACATATTTTTATTGAATTTATTCACATGTTTTTTTTAGTTGCATTAAATGTATAGCATTCCTGTATCTGTCAATCGCAAGTCAATCTATTTATTTAAAACGTTAAAAAAATTTAATATTGATATGGTCACTATAAGATGTTGTTAGGTTAGATAATTACGTAACAACTTAAGACAGAAGGTCCCTTAAGTAAGGACTGAAAAAATAATAACCGACTTGGTTATTACATGGATCTCACAACTTTTTACGGTAGAAGAATTGAGTTGCGAGACTTGGTTTTTTGACAAGTATTGTTTTTATGGGATCTCATTTCTTTTTGTAGATAGTCCTACTTTTTTCCTTTCCGGTGTCTTCTACTTCTTGTATACCAACAACGAATTTTCTTAAAGCCCTCTCTCTGTCTTATGAGCTTTTCTTATTTTTGTAGGTAGCCTTCCTTTTCTTCTTTTCCGGTACTACTTCTTGAGCTTCAGTTACAGTTTTTTTCAAAGCCCACTCCCTGTCTCTATGGATTTTTCTCGGAGGCTTTGATGTTAAAACTTTTGACAAATCTGGACGGTAAATTAGTCTATTGTATTCACAAATTGAGGATTCCTGCGCTTTAAATACTTCCAAAGTTGACATTACTTAGATGTAAACCGCCCAAACTTGTAACTCTCGAAAGTGCCACGTAAGCTTGACCGGATGTGAATACTGCAAAACCGATATCCATCAGCGCATTATTTAGACTTAGGCCCTTACTTTTGTCTATAGTTATAGCATAGGCTATACATATGGGAAACTGTTCGCGATGAACATAAGCTCTATTAATAATTTCAAATTTAGTTTTGACTGGACCAAGCTCGTAAACATGTTCTTTACTATATGTAATGTATATTTCCTAATGGCTTTTATATTTTCCGGATCAACTTTTACTCTTTGCACTCTACCGATAGAACCATTAACTTTAACCAAGACTCACGTTAATATTTCGCCTTAGCATGACTTTTGCTCCTATTTCTATAAATATATTCTCTTCCAGGCCCGCAGTCATAGACACATAATCTTCATGTTTTTTATGCATTAATCATTGATTTAAATAATAAAGATACGGTCGTGAGAACATTTGACGGACGCGGTCGCCTTACAAACCACACTAGCGCCATCTACTATAACTAAGATGTCAATCGGCGTGGTCTGCTCCTAGACAAAAGCGGGGTGTGGTATTTTTCGAGGTACAAAGAAATACAAAAATCCTTTTAGTTTCTGAATTTTATATTTGTTGTAGAGTCACGGACTATAATTGATAAGCCACTTTCAAGATTTCCAATTTTGCAGTTTTATACATTCATGAGATTACACGATTAAACACGAACTCAAACCGAATGCTCGGAAACAAAATGACAAATTACTAATAATCGGAAATAGTCTTATCCATAGAGGTTGAAAAATGACTTTATAAGTTGTCAATGATAAATCCATACAACGGTGCTTACGTGTATCCCATCTATTTGATACTGACCTCCTTTGAAATAGTCCTCATTAAATACTCTTTTTTCTGAAATCCTATCCGAAGACAGAGTGACAGTTGAAATGTCAATGTCAGAAAAGATTTGGAGACGAAAATTTCGAATTTTGGTGAATCGTAGCCGTAGTTATTAACGCGAAAATACCAGCTGCAATTTCTGAAATAATTCGCTATAGAATCATAATAATGCATCAGCAGGGTCTGAGCATTCGTGCAATTTCGAGAGATCTGCACTTGACGGTGAGCTTATTCACTCAATCTCTATGTTTTTGAATTTTTTAAAAAGGTAATTATCTAAGTCCATTAACTTGAAAGTTGTTATTTTTTTAGCGAAACACCGTTTCTTTGTGGGTAAGACGATACGCCGAAGAAGGACATATAAATGATCGTCGCCGAAACAACCATCGCCCTTCTGCATTAAGCGAAGCTCAGAGAACTGAAATGCTCCGCGAATATGTAGTTGATGGATTTATACCAACGCAGCGTTACGCGGAACGTTTTGATGTGAATCCCAGAACCATCAAAAATCAAATCAAAATCAAAATTGTTTTTATTTTATATAGGCCTAAATTGGGCACTCATAAAACGTCAGAAGTTAGTGCACGATTCGAAATTGGTCGTTTCCTATGGAGAAGAACCGGCAAGAAACTCCACGGTCACTCTTTTAAAAAAATTCTTGATTTTCACAATCTTTGCATAACAGATACAATTTTTATTTATTTTTTTGGTATGAGAGGACAGTATAGACTAATTGACATAATAAAATGTAATATAACTAAACAGAAATGAATCTCAGAGTCTATAGTGTTCACACATTTACATTAAAAATTAACTTTACAAAACTGCAAATAAACTAAAGCAAATGACATAAAAATAAAAATTATATACAAGTAAAATAAAATAAAAATAACAACAAAAAAAAAACAAAGAAAATAATAATAATAACAACAACAAAAAAAAAGTGGGGTTGTTAATAGACCTTTATACAATAACGCAGTCACAATACGCCAGGGAAGCCACATGTGCAGAAGGAATCATTGCCAAGCAGTCTTATCTTCAACGTAGTCCTTAATCTTATAATATGCTTTTTTCAAAAGGACACGTTTAATATGGGTTTTAAATTTTCCGTCGCTAAGATCTGTCACATACTTTGGCAACTTGTTATAAAAGCGTATGCTGTTTATAAGGAATGACTTGTTTGTCTTGGCTAATCTCCATTTGGGTATAACAATTTCATGTTTATTGCGCGTGTTTATTGTATGGAAATCGCTTCTAATCTTAAAAAGTCCTATATTTTTGCGTACATACAATATGCTTTCTAATATATAAAGAGAAGGCAGAGTCAGTATATTTACTTCTTTAAATACATTTCTAAGGGATTCGCGGGAACCCATTTTATAAATTGCCCGGATTGCCCTCTTTTGTAATATGAAGATTGAATCTACGTCATCTGCGGATCCCCACAGTAGTATACAATAAGACATAATACTGTGGAAATAAGCGAAAAAAACTAACCGAGCTGTCGCTATATCAGTCAAGTGCCTAATTTTTCTTACTGCATATGCAGCTGAGCTTAATTTACCTAAAAGAGTCCTAATGTGAGGGCCCATTGCAACTTTGAGTCAACAGTTACACCCAAAAATACAGTTTCAGTAATAAGATCAATTTGTTTGCCGTCAAGTATCAAACTGAGTCCAGCTTGTGGTACATTAGGTAGTGAAAACTTGAGACATTTTGTCTTATTCGCATTAAGCGCGAGATTATTAGCTGAGAACCATTTCGAGAGAACAGCCAGACTTTCATTGATTTGTAAAACATCTGTATCTCTTCTAGCTATTTTAAAAATGAGTGAAGTATCATCGGCGAAAAGAATTATATTACATAAGTTGGACATCATGAGAGGTAGGTCATTAATGTATACAAGGAAAAGGAAAGGACCTAGAATTGAACCTTGTGGCACGCCCATCTTCACTAAAGATCCTGAAGATATCGCTCCGTTTACATTAACTTTTTGTTGTCTGTCTGACAAATAGGAAAAAACCAGATCAGCAGCTAGTCCACGAATTCCGTAATGTTGTAATTTACATATTAGTGTTTCGTGGTCAACGCAGTCAAAAGCTTTGGAGAGGTCATAGAATATGCCAATTGCATCATGGGATTTCTCCCAAGATTCCAAAATGTGACGGATGAGTGCTACTCCTGCTTCAGTTGTTGACCTACCTTTCGTGAAACCAAACTGCTGACTATGTAGAATTCCATTTGAATTAAAATGTGACAGCATCTGATCCAGCATGATTTTTTCGTCGATCCGAAGGCATCTTCACTCAATGAATTTGCATCATAGGATTCCTGCCTACAAAGTCGATATGACAGACGCTCATAAAACCGCACGTGTAAATTTCGCACACCGATTTTTAAATTTCGATTGGTCATCAACTATTTTTTGTGATGAGAAGTCATTCCAATCAAGCGATCATGGCCGCTTACACCTATGGCGATATAACAGTTCACGGTATGATGCAGATAACGTCATACCAAATAGAGAATCAGGAAGGATAACTGTTAATATGAGGGGTTGGATGAGCTCCGAAGGTGTAGGCGAGCTTGTTCAACTACCACCTCGTGCAAATGCCGTGAACTATATAAGGATTTTGGAAGATTTTATGCTTCCGTCTGTAAGGATTGTGTATCCACAGCACGAAATGGAAAATATTAATTTTGTTCACGATAATTCTGCCATACATCGAGCAAGGACTGTCAGGACCTGGTTTGAAGCACGTCCAGACATAACGGTGATTCCATGGCCAGCTAAATCCCCGGACCTGAATCCCATAGAAAATCTGTGGGGTTTAATGGTGCAGCGATGGGATCACCGTAATGAACGAAGAAAGGAAGATCTGGCTCAACATTGTCAAGAAGTATGGGAGAACATGCGAGGGACTGATATTTGCACTCGTCTGGTTAGCTCCATGCAATCACGACTGCAAGCTGTAATAGACAGCCAGGGAGTATTTACAAGATATTAAGACAGTCCAACAGTTTTGATTCTTATTATACAAAATAAAATAATTATTCAAATAATATAGTGTTTTTTTTGCTTAGCACATTTTATGACATTTATAATAGCTAAAACGTAAACTCTTTAGCAGAAATAGCAAATAAAACTTCTTGCAAGATGGCGGCAGTTAGGTGTTATCTATGTTTAATACATAATCATAATTATCGTGAACGTCATCTTGGACGCTACGCGTTCGGATAAAATCGTGGTTTCGAGTTTTTCCGATGTCTAAATTATACCAACTATAATTTCTCCGTACACCAACGTTACTATGGCTACGCTAAAACAATTGTCGCTAGGTTACGGTTTCTACACCTGCAATTCGTCGACTTTAGGTAGTCACTCTGTTCTGTGTACGAATATAACTGATTAAACCCGTTTTGCATTACACGGCTAAAATACGAATGGTGGCAAGTGGCTCATCATTTATAGTCCGTGACTGTACATAAAAATACATTTTAATTTGCCTTTAATACAGAATAAAAATTAATTTTGTACATAATTTAATCTTAAAGTGATATTATTAAATCTTTTTATTTCATCGGCTGCAACGCGCGCCGCTGCAAAGTTATGTCGCACTTTTACGTGGCTTCGCGTTGTCTATGCTAAAGGTTGAGACAAACAAGAAAGAAATATGTTTTAAATAATGTTAGAAGTTGATTTAATGACATATTTTTAACTTATCAGTGATATGAAATGTTATATTTTGTTTTATTGTGCTTTATGTCGTAGTTCACGCAACCCTTCACGACACAGTTTGGTATTTTTCTTGTAAAACTGACGACTCCTCCCGAAGATAGCCGATCGCGTTCTAGTTCACTTTGATAAAGGTAAGACCACTTTGAGACCAAGTTCGAGGCGTCATTATAACATGCGGTCCGCCCAGTCCTTATCTATACTAATATTATAAAGCGGAAAAGTTTGTTTGTTTGTTTGTTTGTTTGTTTGCTTGAACGCGCTAATCTTCGAAAGTACTGGGTGGATTTGGATGAAATTTGGTATGGAAGTAGCTTGAAGGTTGAGGAAGGTTATAGGCTACTTTTTACCCGACTGCAAAAAAGGAGAGTTATGTTTTTACCGTGATAGAATCCACGGGAGCGAAGCCCCGCGTGAGTACTAGTAATATATATGTCAATGGCATTAATGAACTCTTTTTGTTAGGTATCTGGGGCAATCTATGCTATCTACAGCTGTAAGTTTTATTTCGGGATGTTGGAGAGATCTAATCATTGCAGTATTTAGTTGTTGACACATGTTTTTTGTAGGTAATAAGCAAACGGTATCATTAGGAAGTTTTGAGAGGTGTTCAATTGTTTCAACTAATCTGTTTTAATTTTTTTTTTGGGCCATTTGAATACGATTTGTGAGTTATTAATCTAGTCGAGAGTAAGTCACGATCTTTTTGTGTAGTCACATCTAATCTTATTCTATTTATCATTTCAACAAAGTCAGAATCATTGCGCTGTCGCATGTTAATTATAAGTTCATCGTATAACCTGGGGTATTTAAGTCAAGAGGGAAGCCTCCAGATAGGTTACTTCAAGGCAAGCGTGCTCCTTTTTCGACCACATCATCACTCACCATCAGGTGAGATGGTGGTCAAAAAACAAAATCATTAAAAAAAAAAACGAAATTGATAAATATTTTAGTTTTTCCTTAATTCATACAATAAACACTAATTGAATTCTAAATTTGAAGCTTCTACGTCTGCTAGAAGTGCCTAAGATTTTTGATTGATCAGTCAGTGAGTGACAAAATTAACAAACATTGACTCGTTATAACGCACTCTTAGAATGAAAGTGACCTAACTCTAAATTTGGGTAATTTCAGATTTTGATGTAAACTGGCCTGAAACATTACTCTGAATTGCCGTGGAAACAGGAATCTGAATTACGAGTTATAAAGAGACAGCTTATACATTTGCCACTTGAGATATATGAATATAATTTATTCAATGCTGCTTTATTCTGCTCAAATCCAAAAAATACTCGTTTTTGAGTTAAGTCCCTTTCATTCTGAGAGTGCGATAACTCTTAAACTACTGGTTCAAATTGAATGAAATTTGAAATATACCGTGTTTATACAATACCTGCTCAGTTACTGAAAATTCAGGCTTATAGTTTTATCCACAACGAAGTTATAGGGGGTCGAAAATGGCCTGAATTGCTTCGAGAAAAGTATGGTACGGCCGTGCCGCTTTTTTGCTCGACTTGGCGGGGGCACTGCCGTGCCCCCAGATAATAAAAACAGTAGAAAGAAAACAGGGATGTCATGGTAAAAACAGTAAACCTACTGTTAAAACAGTAGGGTTGGCAACGCTGGTCCCCGCAGTTGGAACAAAATAGGCTGAATTATTATTATTATAGGTTACTATAATTTTCCGCCACTAAAATATAACTTTGTTTTGCGTAGTGTTTGTAAAAATAACTGACAAAGTTATTTTTGCGGTTTTTGTATCTCAAAACCACTGACTATATCTCGTGCAAACCAATTCCTGTTGAAATTGTTCATTGAGGTCTACAGCATAGATATGTATATTTTTTGTTAGATTTTTCGCTCTGTTCTGGTGGACACACAGAAAATAATTTTTTTTTTTACTTTCAGTTCCATGTATGGGGGTTTTTTATTTTTGTAGAATAATCTGTCTCTTTGCCAACCAAGTTTGAACAACTGTGTAGTACTGTTTCGGAATAAAGTAGCTGTGACATACGGACAGACCGACATCCAGACAGACTCTTGTTAATCCTAGGGAGCCGAGTCTATCTGTCTGTTCGCAATAAACTCAAGGAGTACTGAACAGATTTTCATGCGGTTTTCACCATTGGATGGAGTATGTCACGCGGAAGGTGTGTAATTGATTAGTTCTGTAGTTTTGTCTGAATTAGCAGAATAAGACCGTGTGTATTGATTAGTTATATATATAGTTTTGTCTGAATTAACAAAATAAGACCGTGTGTAGCCGCGCCGGGTTCTTAGTGTTTTATACTTTGAATGAAGCAGCCATATTGGGGCTACCTACTGTGTCAAAGTCTGTGCAAGCCTGCACTAGGTTTTAATATCTAACACAAACAGTGTGTTCCGTCCGAAGAGAATATCTGCCCACATATTTTTGGTATGGCAATATTCTATTGTCTATGACTTTTTTTCACTTTGACGTTTCCGTTCCTTGTAAAACTAACTGCCTGCTGGTTGTTGAGATTGATTTATTGGTTCTTGTTAAATATCGTGTTGAATCGCCTGTTGTAACCGATAATTGGGTCGCAATTAACGATTAATTGAAATTGTAATCCCGAATTGACGAAAACCCTGGGATATTTTGGAGCATAACGCCGTATTGAAGTCACACTGACTGGCCCGCGCGTTTGCTGAAAATAATTGTTCATAGTGATAAATAGCTACTTCAATCTGGTGCGAAGTTTGTGCTGTGATGCTATCTGGACCACGCCATCTGAAGACAGGCGCCTTGTGAACGTCCAGAACACTTGACCATCATTACACTTTTCACTTACTCATTTCATGCTTATACACACACTTTGGACGTGGCCTCAGGAAGGTCGAAGCTTGGCGTCTACAGCTCAGGTAAGTGGTTAGTGTTAAATAATAATATATATAGTAAATAAATAGTTAATAATAGTTTATAAAATAAATGGTTTCATAATGTTATTTAGTAACTAAATATACATACATAATATATATTTAAACACAATGACGTATTAGCAACATACCTTAATAATTACTAAAATGAATAATTAAATAATTTAAAAAAGTATCACATTCAACACGCAGTGTTCTTCCTCCTCTCTCCTACATTGGTTTATGCTGTGCCCGACAGGGTCCATAATTGTGACTTATATAACTATGCATAACAACTATGTAACATTATGGTACGCAATAAAGAATTGAGAATTGAGAATTGAGAATTAAATTGTGTAATATTATATTGACTGGCCTAAGGCCATTGGTTAAGCAACGTCTAGAGCTCCACGTACCGTGGACCGTTCGGACACACCAGTATCGTTGCGCTGGCTTCTTGTAGTCTGAACACAGTGTTATTTTGTTATTCTCTCAGCTTTTTCTTCTAAAGAAAATGTGATGTGAAAACGTAATGGGTAGAAGAAGCCATAAAATCTTACACTGGCCTTGCCAGGGGTATCGTGTTACCTAGGTACTGGACTTTCCAGGTCAGATTAGCAGTCGCTCCATGCACAACACTAGTACTCAGGCAGGCGTCCGTCACTCGCTCAAGGCCACGCGTTAAATGCCTACCGCTTCGCGCATCGCCGTCGGTACATCCGACAGTGGGCTGCCGCACGCCTGCCTGAGCCTTTTTAAATAATTTTGACAACGTCATAATGGATATACCTAAAAACAATTGATTTTCCTTCGCTTTGCTCCTGTTTCCCTTTTGATTATTTATTTGCGCGGAATTTTATTAAAATTATTTACGTGGTTTCAGATATTTTCGACACAAAAATTTAATCATCGGAAATCCAGGGCAGGAAAAAATGCATCTATCATTTTATTAAACTGAAACATATTTGATCAACAAATAAAAAATAATTGTTTTTCTATATTCGTTTTATTACCAATATCATCATATACAACCCTAGGACATTCGCTAGATGACGTGGGTCGCGTGGCGGGCAAAACAATCTCAACTCTCTGTTTGCGTAGTTATGGTACATTTCTTCTCGCTGCAAACAGCTGGTATTATTATTAAGATTTTGTAGGCTATTATAGCGTAGGTATTTTCGCTTTTGTATGAGAGTGATGTATCTGTTACGAAGTAACTATTTAGTAATCTGTGACTCAGGTGCGTCCTGCTAGACTGGAAGCCCAGTCCGACATAGAAAAATACTAAGCAAATGATGATGTATAACAACGAATAGCTTCTGTAAGGTTTAAGCGAACCTAATGGTAAGTAATTACTCTGGAATTAAAGACCCCAAGTTACAGCCATCACCTACCAGGGTCGCGGGAATATTCTAACGAGATACCGAGGCCCTAGAACGCGAAGGCAACTGAAGAAGCAGGGTGGGTTTTTAGTCAGTTTAGGTTAGTAGCGAGTGACGTCATTTGATGATTTTCCCAGCCAGGGAAAAAGTTGTAGCTATCAGAAAACAAAAAAGGAAGCATAAATAAAATAATGTAGTAATAATGTAAATTATGTCAAAGTTTGTGTTTCAATACCGTGAAAATGGGTGTCTTCAATGTAAAGACCGCATTTTTTTTTTAATCCCGATTTTGAAAGACCGGTCTCTGAAGTAGAGGAAAATCGAAAACCTCAAACTAAATTCATTTGAACGCGAGACATGTTTGAGCTGAAATTCTGCTTTTGATAAGTGTTCAAGTTGGAGTAAATAACGAGTTTAAAAGGAATGTTTCGCGACATATGCGTCTATGCTTAGGATTTTTTGTAGATACATATTTGGGTTCTATCTCTAAAAAATAAATGCCAATTATTGACGTTTTTGCACGTCAATTATTGACGAATGGAAATCTCTTAAATCTCGTCCTACGGTCTCTGATCTAATGTTTATATACAGTATGTTAACTAACAGAGGGCATTCCCGTTAACCCGTATTAGTATAAGCAATCAATTAGATCACAGCATACGCGGCCAGTTATTCATAAATAAAACGCGACGTTGCCCTCCTTCAAGTACGCGTGTACGGTGTTTCTTTTACGTATCAATTTAACATTTTAGTGACAATTTTAATATTAAAAAAATATAAATATTTTTTTAGCATGTATGGATGCTATACTATTGCGGGTTAACAGGAACGCCCTCTGTTAGTTAACATACTGTATATGTTGCTCAACAATGGTATTGACTATCCAGATCTTCCGAGCAAAATAAACCTCAATGCCCCTTCTAGAATCCCACGTTACCCGGCCATTACTCAAAGCGCCACAAAACCGAACAAATTTGGATAAAAATGCAACCATTGCGAGGAGGTCTCATCATTATAACGATGTAATGGGTTCATCGGGTGACATAGACATCTTCTGTAGTACTCTAGGTAAACTTAGGTTACTAATATCACATTTAAACAATATGTGAAGATGTATCCTATTGCTTGCCTGTCGGTCTTCTACAAATTGTACTTTGGAGAGTGTGTCCTTTTCACTACCCATCTACCAGACGTACTGCATGGTACCATGCCCACTTGGTCCATATACCGTCGTGTCGTACTAAGCGATTCAGCGGCCAAGGTTTGGAACTCTCTGCCGGCTTCTGCGTTTCTTTCCACATATGACACGTCTACTTTCAATGCAAGAGTGAACAGGCACCTAGGCTAACTTATCTATCGCTTACCATCAGGCGTGATCGAGGTCAAGAGTGGGCTCATTTATATATATAAAAATGAATCGCTAAATGTGTTGCTAAGCGCAAAACTCAAGAACGGCTGAACCGGTTTGGCTGAATTTTTGTCGTGTTTGATGAAGTCTGAGGAAGGTTTTTATGGAGAAAAAAAAGTAAAAAAACGAGAATAATAGTAAAAACACCAATTTTCTGTTCTCATATAAGCCACTCGGTCCCCGGCTGTCAAACGTTTGACGTCAATCAAAGCAAAACAAAGGCGTAATAGAACTATGCCTTCAAGTTGATTAGAGGTTGCATGTCATCAATGAAAATAATATAACAAGATCCCTCAAATTTGTTTTATAGTAATTTTTATTGTGTAAAAATTCAAATCAGTAATCGTGAAGGAAAATAGGTGATAAGAACATAAGCGTTGGTGCAGTGTTTTGGATGGAAAGAGGCTGCATGGACTTAAATTATCACCACATTATATATTACTAAAGTCTTACAATGTTATTTTATTTCTATTAGACTGCGACAGGCCAATCACTTTTGACAGAACGAAATCTTTCGTGGCAGCTATTAACATAAAAAAAAAAACAATATTACTTTGTTTTAGAGAAATAAGGCAGAACAAGGTCTGCCGGGACAGCTAGTCAGTAATAAAAATAATCCTGTAAAGTAATACAATGCCAAAATACGTGCCTATTATCTATGTTTGTAAGCTGTATTCTTTGTTGGAGATACAAATTAAATAAAATCCAAATAACGTGGATAGCACACAACCATATGTACATAAAACAGGACACATATTTTTATGTCTTTTCCCATTTGGTCCTCTACAAACCAAATCTCGCGTAGAGCAATCCCGATTAGATCCTATATACTTTGTACTTACATAGGTACATGTATGAACCGAAGACGCGACTTAATCACTATGTCTTGCACGGCATCGTACTCGCGACTCTTTCGTTACTAAGCGGTTCCCCTAATTAGATAACAAGAGGACATTGTTTCCACCAAAAATCTAAGAACATCATATCAATCCGCAAAAATCAACCTTGAACAAGTCGCCTGGTGCAATCTCGAATTGTAAGCAAAGACCAAAATATAAAGAGCCTTTACCGAAACACAACGAGATCTCTGTTTAACGGCAGCAAATATGAAACCGAATCCAGATCAATGAAAGAAGGGTAATATTCTATTTACTGTGTGCAAAGTCGGTAGGGTGCCTACTAAAACGATTGCAGCGTGATACGTACTTGTCGAAATATGGATGTAGTATTATGTACAAACATATAACTATAGATGTAAAACTTAATACTCAGTTGCATCCGGTTAGTGGATGCCGACCCCAACATAGTCGCGCCGCTGTCGGTAAATTGCCGCACATCAAAGGGTTTTGTCGCGACAAGTTCGTGCGGTTGGCTATACTTCGCGCGCTTTAGTTGACTGGGACGTTCTAGATTATCGTGACGTGAAGTTTTTTTATATGTGGCCAAGCACTTCGTCATGGATCGAACACGAACTTTTATCGTGATAACGCGAACACGAATCTTCGCCTTCAAGTCTGGCCGTAGCATAAGTGATGATGTGGTTGACTAAATAACTCGACAAAATTTAAGAAACCGGCTCCTGTTCCTCCTCGCGACCTGGTGCTTAATACTGAGGGTCGTAATTCCCCCTATGGAAAATATATTATATTTTATTTAACGATGACTTTTTACCGGTGCCTATCCTGTGTCATGGTTTTCATCGTGCTGCTAGTGTTTAGCGCTGAGAGGATTTGGTCAGACCTTAGGTTTTCTTCGCTAGTTTTTTTTTATGAAAAGGGAACAGCATGTAAAAATGTACACACGCCCTTTTTAGAAGGTAGTATAAAAAAATAAAGTTACACATCCCTTTTTCCTCTATGGTCGAAGGACAAACAGATCGGATTATGAGGATCTAAATTCTTAGGCAGTAAGATTCTTTGAATCTTTGTCATTTTGTAAGTTTGTTGAATGCTTAGTGTTAGTTGTCCTCACAAACCTTGATTTCGTCAACTTCAGTTTATTTTTATATTAGACAGAATTATTATACTTGAGGTTATGATTCGCACTATAATAACTATTTAAAAGACTATTTCTTTTGTTGGAGATACCTATAAACAAAAATGATTTTCAAATGAAGTTTGTTTTAATATATATATGTAGGTAAGTATGTACCTATATAAATGTATGTCCCTACCTTGTTTATGAACACATCCGCGATAGATTCGTGTTGTTTCTAATCTTACCTTGGCAGAATTTAACAGACCCAAAGTCGATTAACCACACAACAAATAGGCGCCAACCTAAGCCGTAGATAACGTTAATGAGGAATAGATGAAACTTGACGCCATTTCTCGGAAGCTTAGCGATATTTTATGTTCGTGGGTACATTTTCTGATGATATCCTACAGATTCCAGAATCCTAATTCTGGAGTCTGAGGCAGATTGGAAGTCATAAGTTTAGTCATTTTTTAACGCTAAGGTTTTTATCTTATTTGTTAACTAGCGTCTGCGCGCGGCTTTAATCGTGTGAAATGTTTTTTTTTTGCGAATAATTTAGCCTATGTAATTTGGGAATAAATACTTTCAATTTCTCACCGAGACAGAGGCCCGAGTCCCAGACTTTGGAACGTGATAGGCTAAGAACATTATGTTACTTATTCATTTATGATGTTTTTTTTATGTATTCATATATTGATAATTAGGATTTTAACGGGGATTCGCTCACATGCATTTTCTGGGATACCGTACTTTGTACCATTGTTTTATTTCCAGTGGTTTGACATATTGCTGCTAAATGTAATAAAAATATTTTGCTATTTTCATAAAATATGACATTATTATCAAATGTATGTAAGTATTTTACCCAACGGTTTTACCAAAAATAATAACTCTCCGTGACTTATTATTTTATTTTCACGCAGTTTTAGGCAATTAGTAAGGTAATATTAGTTAGTAATGTTCTGAGCTATGTTAACATGACAAAATCCTTTACTTTCATGTTCTAAACACCGATGAATGATAAAGTTCAAACGAGTTTTTCTCAAATACCAGCTGTGTGGGTTGACAAATTTGACATGTTATTGTTTGCTTCCATCTACAAACATACGATTCCTAAAACAATACATTATGGACTAAATTATTCTGTCAAATATTTTAGAACTGCCAGCAAGACAGAAGAAAAAAGTTGCGTGTTAGCACTAAAACTCCAAAAACTAACTCTAAAACTTCTTTAATTTATAGCTCTGTTGTCAACATGTAGTTCTAGGTACGTCAGCATTTTCGTTGGAACAAAAGAATGTTCTGTTCTTAAGCGTCGTGTAGAGGTTTTTGTGGGTTGTTAAAATATGGAAAATCATTTATTGTGTTCTTTAAAGAAAATATTTTTAGGTAATCATTAGTGGTCAGATATTGTCTTTCGAATATTCATTTTGATTCTGTTTATCTCTACTTTAATATCAGGATTTATACCATCGATAACTTACCAAATCGTCCCATATGCAGAAATAAAAAATAAGTATAAAATTTTATATTGAGAAAAGAAAGAAATAAAAATTGTTTATTTATCATGTAGCGAGTAGGCAAGTTACTCGCTCACGGCTGAACGCAGCACGAGATCGTATGATCACCCGCGTCACATGAGGTGATTGGGCGGAAACAGCTAATTAGACCACGCCTCCATGACATCACCCTTAGTCTGAGTGGCGCGCGCGCAAGATGGCCGCGAGAATCTATTGTCTTATGTCGACGCCCCCTCATTAGCCCTCATAAGGAAAGAGTCAAGTCCGAACTGTTTTTGTAAAGTGGCGTGATGTTAATTATTATTAAATATTTTCCGGTATATAAACCGTGCAAATTAAAGTTTAAAGACATTCGTCTGCCTACCTCAGCTCGAGTTTTATTCAACAAAACCTTTACGCATACTACCACTTCATTGGTGACCCCATTTCCGTTGTCAAGAGGAGAAGATGGAGCCTAGTAAAGAGAAGTTGGAAACAAGCAAAGAAAGGGAAATATTCCAGGAAGCATGTCGAGTTGGAGTAAGGACGCCGGCGTTCAACCCAGGTGACCCGGTACTGTGGTTCGCCCAATTGGAAGGACAGTTTGCGTTATCAAACATGACAACGGATACAACCAAGTTCTACTTCGTACTGTCACAACTGGAACCACAATACGCTGCAGAGGTTAGAGACCTGGTCGTTACTCCACCAGCAACGGGAAAATACGAGAAACTAAAGGCAGAATTAATCAAGAGGCTATCTGCGTCACAGGAACGCAAAATTAAGCAGTTAATAATGCACGAAGAACTCGGCAACAGGAAACCATCGCAATTCCTGCGCCATTTGCAACACTTGGCCGGACCTACAGTCCCAGAAGAATTCATCAGGACAATCTGGTCAAGTCGGCTTCCCACCAACCTGCAAACCATTGTCTCGTCGCAGTCAACCATGCCCCTGGAAGATGTGGCCGAAATAGCAGATCGCATAAACGATATCGTTCCAGTGACTGGGCAAGTAGCAAGTACCAGTACTCGCCCGCCAGTAACAACCGATCCGCAAAATACTGCTATAGACACGCTGACTAAAACCGTAGCAGAGTTAAGCTGAAGGTTAGAGACCATGAGCATGGAGCTGCGCAGTCGTCGTCGCTCGCATTCACGAAGATCAAACCATGGTTCACAGCACCGTTCCCGCTCTCGTTCCAATTCCAGACCCATTGATCGCCCGTTGTGTTGGTACCATTGCCGGTTTGGTAACAACGCGCGAAAATGTACGCAGCCATGCAACTACAGCAAGCAGCCGGAAAACTCCCAAGGCAGCCATTAGTGGCGGTACAAGACTGCCTAGCCGTAACAAGCCGCCTGTTCATCACGGATCGCAAGACGAAGATACAATATCTCGTAGATACGGGTTCAGACCTGTGTGTATTCCCGCGATCCGCTGTTCGGGAGCCACGCTGCAGGACCAAATACGAGTTATTCGCAGCAAACGGAACAATTATAGCCACATACGGTTACCTGCCACTCACTCTGGATCTGGGTCTTCGTCGAGCTTTCACATGGCAGTTCATAGTAGCGGACGTTTCAAGGCCCATAATCGGCATCGACTTCCTAGGTTATTACAACTTACTTGTTGACTGCCGCAATCAACGGTTAATCGACGACATCACTGCACTAACAGTCGCTGCGACACATCAAAAAGAAACCGAGGCCATATCGTCAGTTCGGACAACCATGGAAGGTACAGATTACCAACAGCTGTTGAGAGAATATCCAGATCTCACACGCCCGGCTGGTAGACCTAGAATCATAAAGCACAGCACAGTGCACCACTTACGCACTACACCAGGCCCACCCGTATACAGTCGCCCTCGCCGCCTTGACCCAGAGCGATTAAAAATAGCCAAACAAGAGTTTGAGGAAATGCTACAGCAAGGAACAGCGCGCAGATCTGACAGCGCTTGGTCGTCGCCACTGCATCTAGCACGCAAAAAGAACGACGGCTGGAGACCGTGCGGAGACTACAGATCTTTGAAAGCACGCGCGATTCCAGACCGATATCCGGTTCGGCATGTGCAGGACTTTGTGCACCAGCTGGTAGGGACCACAATCTACTCCACTGTCGATTTGGTCAAAGCTTACAACCAAACACCAGTCACAAAAGAAGACATTCAAAAGACCGCTATAACGACACCCTTTGGTTTATTTGAGTTCCCGTTCATGACGTTCGGACTTCGCAACGCTGCACAAACATTTCAGCGGTTTAAGGACGAGGTGCTCCACGGCCTAGATTTCTGTTATACCTTCCTGGATGACATCTTAATCTTCAGTGACAGCGTCATCCAGCATCAGCAGCACCTCAAACAACTCTTCGGGAGATTGTCAGAGTATGGAATACTGATAAACACAAGCAAATGTACATTCGGACAAGCGAAAGTGAATTTCCTAGGCCACGAGGTTTCAGCAGCTGGAATCAAGCCTCTAAATAAAAAGGTCCAGGCCATCCAGGACTTCCCGGTGCCCAAGAACATCAAAGACCTCCGAAGATTTCTAGGAATGATAAACTTTTATCGGAAATTCCTACCGGCAGCTGCTTCCACGCAGGCACCTTTAAACAAAGTACTAACAGGCCACAAGATTAAGGGATCACAGTCAATAGAAATGACACCGGAGCATCTGGAGGCTTTCAACAGATGTAAGCAAAGTCTATCAGAAGCCACACTGCTAGTTCATCCGGACTCAACAGCAGAACTCGCAGTACAGACAGACGCCACAAATACGGCAATCGGTGCTGTATTACAGCAAAAGCAGGGTCAAGAATGGCAACCGTTGGCATTTTTCTCCAAGAAGCTGAGCCCTGCCCAGATAAAGTACAGCCCATATGACCGTGAACTTCTAGCTATATACGAGGCCACATGGCATTTCAAATTCATGGTTGAAGCAAGAACGTTCACAGTTTTGACCGATCACAAACCACTGACATTTGCATTCAGCAAACCTCCACGTCAGTTCAGATATTTAGATTTTGTAAGCCAGTACACGACAGATATAAAGTTCGTGGCTGGCAAAGACAACGTGGTAGCGGATACCTTATCACGTATTGACGAAATCAAATCGCTCATAGATTACCAGTCCTTGGCCAAAGAACAGGAAACCGATACGGAACTCCTAGGTCCTCATACATAATGGCTACAGTCTAAAACTAAAGAAAATCAGACTGCCAGAAGCAGCAGTTGAGGTGTACTGTGACATCACATCGGGGACACGCCCATTCCTCACCAAACGGTTTCGCAGACAGGCATTCAATACCCTTCACGGCCTGAGTCACCCTGGGGGTAAAGCAACAGTCCGCTTGGTAACCGAAAGATATGTATGGCCCGGCATAAGAAGAGACTGTCGACAATGGGCCAAGGAATGTGAAGCATGCCAGCGAAGCAAAGTATCCAGACACACGTCAGCACCTTTGACAACTTTCCAGACGCCTTCAGCACGGTTCCGCCACATTCACATAGACATAGTTGGTCCTTTACCATTATGTTCTGGTTACAGGTACTGCCTCACCATAGTCGACCGTGTAACTCGTTGGCCGGAGGCATACCCTCTGCAGGACATCACGGCGGAGACCTGCGCAGCTGCCTTAACGTCAGGGTGGATCGCGCGGTTTGGCAGCCCCGAGCACATCACCACCGATCGGGGCAGGCAATTCGAGTCCCGCACCTTCAAGGAACTCGCTGCTTTGATCGGGGCATCGCATCACCTAACCACGGCTTATCATCCTGCAGCTAACGACCTGGTGGAAAGGCTACACCGCCAGCTGAAAGCCGCCATCACCTGTCACGCCAATTCGAACTGGACCGAGGTGTTGCCGTGGGTTCTACTGGGCATACGCAGCACTTACAAAGAGGACCTTCAAGCAACCGCGGCAGAACTGGTGTATGGTGAGCCACTCCGTCTGCCAGGACAGTTCTTTGCCTCTACTCCTGAGGAGACAGTCGACATGACCAGCCTGATCAGCAGACTCCGCCTACATATAAGTAAGCTAACACCACAACCTACTTCCTGGCACACTAGTCCCAATAGATCGTTCTATGTGCCCAAGGACCTGAACACAGCTACTCATGTTTTCCTGAGGCAAGGCCCCGCACGAAGGTCGCTAGAAGCACCATATCTAGGACCATAC
Source organism: Tholera decimalis (assembly GCA_943138885.2). Classification (NCBI taxonomy): domain Eukaryota; kingdom Metazoa; phylum Arthropoda; class Insecta; order Lepidoptera; family Noctuidae; genus Tholera; species Tholera decimalis. Next base: position 14,004,164 of record OW964569.2, read on the forward strand.
AAGGTCTTGCATCGAGAGCAGAAGACTTTCGACCTCGATGTGAAGGGGAAGAAGCAAAAGGTCACACTTGACCGTCTAAAGCCTGCGTATGTAACCAATGAGCAACCTGTCATGACGTCTCATCAGCAACTTCCAGAAGACCAGGTCCCTGTCAAGAAGACGCGAAGCGGGCGCACGGTCAGATTCCCGGACTACTATCACCCGTAGCTTCGGGCTCGCCAGGGGAGTGGTGTAGCGAGTAGGCAAGTTACTCGCTCACGGCTGAACGCAGCACGAGATCGTATGATCGCCCGCGTCACATGAGGTGATTGGGCGGAGACAGCTAATTAGACCACGCCTCCATGACATCACCCTAAGTCTGAGTGGCGCGCGCGCAAGATGGCCGCGAGAATCTATTGTCTTATGTCGACGCCCCCTCATTAGCCCTCATTAGGAAAGAGTCAAGTCCGAACTGTTTTTGTAAAGTGGCGTGATGTTAATTATTATTAAATATTTTCCGGTATATAAACCGTGCAAATTAAAGTTTAAAGACATTCGTCTGCCTACCTCAGCTCGAGTTTTATTCAACAAAACCTTTACGCATACTACCACTTCAATCACATGCCACTAATAATACAACGGAACGAAAACTAAAACGAACTTGTAACCACAAAAATACATATTTACGCTTGTCTCGCAGCTGCGCCAAAAAAGTCCGGTTCAGCAAAATGCCATACAACTAGTGCCAAACTCCTGCAAATCGTCACATGGGTCAAGAGTTTATGAATTACTCCTAAGCACCGAAAACATTTGTATTAGTTAAGATAATCTATACATATAATAAAACAGTAATAAAAGTTTGTCTGTACATACAAAAATAATAATTGAGGTGGGTTAAGAAACGGTACCACGGCAAAAAATGTCTGTCTGTCTGTTTGTCTGTTTCTATACGCTATAATTTTTATCCCGGAATTCCCATGGGATTGGGATTTACGTGGGAAATCCTCCCACGCGAACGAAGTTGCGGGCAGCAGCTAGTCTGCAATAATATGGCCAGCCTTTTCCTGACTTTGATGGGACCGGCTGCCAATTATTAGGGGACTGAATACTGCTGAGTATCTTTATTTTACTCTGCCTATCTGACCTCCACATCCAAGGAGCTGGGTAGTACGATAACTGTGTGTTTACTAGTAACAGATTTTTTTATTCAATATTCTGCATGAGGTATTTCTCATTTGTTTATAATTATTTTTTACCGCCAAACTTTGCAGTTTGTTGGCTAGAATCGCTCGTTATCCTTACTAATATTATAAATGCGAAAGTAACTCTGTCTGTCTGTGTGTTACGCAATCACGCCTAAACTATTGAACCGATTTTAATGAAATTTGGTACGGACATAGTCTAGAGCCTAAGAAAGGACATAGGTTGCTTTTTAATGCGAAAAAAGGGCTGTGAGGGGTTGAAATAGGGAATGAAAGTTTGTATGGAAATTACGTCATTTTTGAAGCTAGAAGCTTAAAACTTATTTTTTAGACTTTTGATTGCCTACGAAATTCAAATTATGTATGAGTTTTATTTTCAAAATAATTAGCCTAAAAAATTAAAAATGCTGCCGAAAGTCACTATTCCGCGCGGACGTAGTCGCGGGCATAGCTTGTAAATTATATATGAACTTACTAACTAGTTACTTAGTTACTATTCTTATACAAGTTTTCTTAACATATGCATTCCACATAATCATATGTACCTATTTTATTACACCTGAGATATCTAAGCTAAGCAAACTATCGACAACAACAGACCGGCACCAAATATGCAATAGACAACTCCCGGTTCAATTCCCGCTCCTGAACAAATGTTTGTGTTAACGCTTGTGTGTTTCTTTGGTGTAGATGGATAGGTTGATTGAAATTAAGAAAGACTCGTTACTACTTTGTAACTGTACAATAACTTTGGTTCGAAATAGAAATACCTCTTCTCCTCTCATGCGAGTGCATAAAATGCATTTTCTAAATATTTTCCGAGCTAAAGCTCTTCCTTTTATTGGCCAGTACTTTTCTCGAATTAGGGAGAGAAGAAGTTGTGGCCCTGCATGCATATGTAGGATATGATAGTAGTTAAATAATAGAATAGCTAAGTGATGATTAGAGTCAATTAGGGCGTCCAATCCCGGAATACCGAGATCTCGGTATTGCGGGATCCCGCGTCATTTTCCAATCCCGCATGATGCGGGATTATGGGCGCGGGACCCGCGGGATTTGCGGGACTGAATAAAAGCATGTATACGACCTCTCGCGAGCGTGATCGCTCGTGACTTGGGGCCGGCAGTGTTGCAAACAACGCGGGGGCCGATGTCACACGTTTACACAGCTTATGTAGCCTAATACAGCCGAATTTCAGTCAGTGGTAGCCTAAGTATGTAACCTAAAATATCAGTAAAGTTTTTTATTCAGTATTTGTTACTGTTTTTTGTGAAGAAAAATCGGTGTAATTTGATTGATCTCATATTAATAGTAATACGTAAATAAATGTGGAGTTAGTTGATTAATTCATTGTTTTTTTGTGATAAATAAACCGTGTAATTTGATTGATCTCATAGTAGTAGTAATACTGGAATAAATGTGAAGTTAGTAGGTTAATTCATTGTTTTTTGTGATAAATAAACGGTGTAATTTGATTGATCTCATACTAATAGTAATACGTAAATAAACGTGGAGTTAGTTGATTAATTCATTGTTTTATTTGCCTTATATAAATGTGAATATTTTCAATATGCGGGATCCCGCAAATACCGAGATCCTGCGGGATTGAAAATTCGTAGTCTCGCAAATACCGAGATTGAATTTAGGCTGCGGGATTGGACGCCCTAGAGTCAATGATAGCTGGGTGCTTTTTGTAGAAGTCAAACTGAGAATTTTCGAGTCTGTCTTATGGCATCAATGTATAATACATATTAATTTTGACAGCTTGGCATCACTTAAGAAGGTAGCTAATGACACTGACTATCAGGTTACTACTCAGAAGAAAGTTTGTGATGTGTGTCTTAAGGGTAAGCAATCCCGCGCTCCCTTTGTGACCAATCATAACAAAAAGGTAGCCAAGGCACGGCTGGCGCTCATTCACAGTGATGTCCTGGGGCCGATGCCGACTACTTCTCTCGGAGGCAAGCGCTACGTCCTCACGTTTCTAGACGACTACTCCAAGAAGGTGTTCGTCTATCCCATTGCAAAGAAGAGTGAAGTGTGTAAGTACACTAAAGATTTTATTAGACTGGTAAATCAGTGTAGTGCTAAAGTCAAGGTAATGAGAACAGATAATGGCTCTGAGTACGTTAATGCTAAGTTGACGGATTTTCTTAAAAAGAAAGGCATTGTACATCAGCTGACGGTACCCTATTCTAGTCAGCAGAATGGATCCGCGGAGCGCCTGAATCGCTCTCTACTTGACAAGGTCAGATGTCTACTGTATAACGCAAATCTTGATGACAAGATGTGGGCAGAGGCTGTAAACACTGCGGCGTTTCTGATCAACAGATCACCAAGCTCGAGACTTTCTGGTAGATTACCAGAGGAAGTGTGGAGTGGTAAGAAAGTGAGTCTTAAAAATCTGCGTGTTTTTGGTTGCGAAGCATTTGCTCATGTAGATGACTGTAAACGTAAAAAGTTAGACCCCAAAAGTAGAAGGCTAATCTTTTTAGGTTACTGTGACAACGTCAAAGGATATCGTTTGTTCAACCCTGATGACAATAAGATCGTTGTATCACGTGATGTGGTGTTCAACGAATCTGTGTTTCCAGGGAGAAATTCTAAAATAAGGCCAAAACATGTGTTTGAACCTATTTATCTTACAGGAGGTTATGATGAGAGGGAGATGCTGGAGACTACGTCGGTTGAGGCGGAGCCAGAGTATCTGTTGCCTGAGTCGTCAGATCATCCTCTTGAGACGGAACCAGATACAGTTCCTACAGAATCACCAAATCATCCTGTTGAGTTGGAGTGTGAACGCGAGGCTAGTAAAGATTCGGTAACGTCGCCTGAATTGGCACCAGACTCTACTAGTACACGATATAACCTACGTCCACGTATACCTAAGACAACCTGTAACATAACTAACGTGTGTAATGTGACAGAGCCCATAGAGCCACGTACTGTCAAAGAAGCTTTGAATTGTGAAGATAAAGAGTTATGGCAGAAGGTCATGAAAGAGGAAATCGATTCTTTTGTCTTACACGGAGCTTGGGAGCTTACTGATAAACCGGTTGACAAGAACATCGTTAAAAATAAGTGGATTTTTACCCTTAAACGAGACTCGGATTGGAACATTACACGTTATAAGGCAAGGTTGGTAGCTAAAGGCTATACTCAAAGATGTGGTGAAGATTTCCAAGCAACTTTATCACCGGTCGTTCGTCATTGTTCTATACGATTGTTGCTATCTCTGGCAGTAGAAATGAACCTTAAGATTGATCATTTAGACGTGCAGACAGCATTCCTGAATGGAGATTTGCAGGAGGAGATCTTTATGCAACAACCGGAAGGTTTCATATGCCCTGGGAGTAAGAACAAAGTCTATAGATTACGAAAGGCTGTTTATGGGTTGAAGCAAGCATCGCGATCCTGGTACCAAAAGGTAAAAGATATCTTATTTTCTTTGGGATACAGACAGTGTAAACAAGAGGACTGCATCTTCACTAAGAGATCAGGTGAGTCGATTGTTTTTATCGCTCTGTATGTTGACGATTTTTTCGTGTTCTATAATGACAAACGTCTGGCTGAGACGTTAAAAAGTTCTTTGTTAAATGTTTTTAAACTCAAAGACTTAGGCCAGGTACGAAACATGTTAGGTATAAAGGTAGACCGTGATGCAACTTCCATCAAACTTAGTTATGAAAAGCGGATTGACAATATGTTAGAACGTTTTGGCATGACAGACTGTAAACCTGTAAAGTCTTCCATGATAACTAATGTTAGTTCGGTAATTGAGAGTTCTAACAATGCTGTAAATAACGTTGTAATGAAGTTTCCGTATCAAGAGTTGATTGGTAGTCTTATGTATTTATGTGTAACTACGCGACCTGACATTTCGTTTGCCGTGTCATATTTAAGTAAATTTAACAGTTGTTATACGGAATTCCATTGGAATCAAGCTAAGCGTGTACTGCGATATCTTAAAGGTACTAAGCAAAAGGCTTTGGTATTTAGGAAGTCGAATATAAATCCCGTTCTTGAGGGTTATTCTGACGCAGATTGGGCGGCAGATCCTGACCGTAAGTCGTACACGGGGTATGTGTGTTTAAATACGGCGGTAATTCGGCATCTTGGGGTAGCTACAAACAGTCCTGCATATCGCTTTCGTCCACCGAGGCGGAGTATTGCAGCTTGAGCGAAGCGAGTAGAGAAGCGGTGTTCCTACAAGCTTTAATTAAGGAATTGCTAATGACGACTAGTTGTAAAATAGTAATGTATTGTGACAATCAATCTGCTATACAGCTTGCTATCAATCACACTCATCACAGACGGAGCAAGCATATAGAAATAAAATTTCATTATGTTAGAGATATCAGAGATAGGTTTAACATAGAAATTGTATACATCCCTACGGATGAAATGTTAGCAGATGTGTTCACTAAGCCCCTGGGCTGTGTCAAGCACGAGGTGTTCCCTCGTCAGCTTGGTGTGGCATGAAGCCATCATGATGCCCACGTTAAGGGGGGGTGTTGGAAGTGTAACGCTGGCCATCTAGAGAATGTACTTTAGATTCGAATGTAGAAGCGAGTGTTCCTTCTGTCAATGACTCGGCAACTATTTTTTCATTGTAAAACATGTCATGTATTTTTATAATAATATATATTAAATATTTCACTTCTTTCCAACTGTGTTTATCACTCTACTCCGCTTAAAAATAACACCCCCAACTCGTCATTATTCCATCATCATCGACAAATGGATTTACACTTACAAGTGGAACTACTTTCCATTTTTGGTTAAAATCTAGAAAACTTTCTTGCTGAGAAAGATAAATCAACTTTTTATCTGCATATGCCAATTCTTCTACTGTTAAACTCTGCTTATTTTGAGTCTTAGTTTTATTAATATTATTATAAAAACGAAATATAATGTACGCAACAATGCGTCTTAACTTAGTGAAACTAGAATATTTCTTAATATCTATCGCAAAATTACAAGCTTGTGTCGCGTTGACACATGTAGCGTTGACCTTTATTTCAGGTAATGTTGCAAATGTTACATTTGTGCTTTGACTTGGCCAATGTTCTTCCCCATTGTGTATGAATGTAGGTCCCTGCCACCATAGTGACAATGATTTTACCTCATTTGGGAAAATACCACGAGAAGCTATGTCTGCTGGGTTCTGTGACGTAGGGACATACAACCACTCACTGTTATTAGTTAGTTCATTAACAGATACTACGCGGTTTGCAACAAAGGTTTGCAATTTATGTGGAGTCATACACAACCAACCCAATACTATTTTAGAATCAGACCAATATGTTTTCTTTGAAATATCACAACGTAGTGATTTAACTATCTCATTACATAGACGGGCAACAAGAAGGGCCCCACACAGTTCCAGCCTTGGAATGGTTGTAGTCTTTAATGGCGCCACATTAGCTCTAGCGGACAAAAGACGTACTGTGCAATTGCCTAGAGCATCAGTTGACCTGGCATACACACATCCAGAATAAGCCTTCATCCTGGCATCCGAAAATGAATGTAACTCAATGGTTACAGGATTAGCACAACAAACATGTCTAGGTATATCTATAGTTTGCAAATGATGCATGTTATCAATAAATTTTCGCCACAATTTAGAGATATCAGTAGGTATCTCATCATCCCAGGATAATTTCTGAGACCATAGCCGTTGTAGAATAATTTTGCATACAATAGTACAACAACTTAGCAAACCCAATGGGTCAAATAGGCTAGAAGTAAGAGATAGAATGGACGGTTTAGTAAATGGAGTATCCTTGTTGTAGTCATATAGTTTTGAAGATACCATTAGAATTTTATCAGTGTTAGGATTCCATTCTATTCCAAGTGCATGGCTCGGTGATGATATAATCTTAAAGTTTTCTTGCTCAGAATTACTTGTACTTGAAATTGAGTTTAGAAATTGACTTGAATTACTTTTAATTTTTCTTAGGTTAAAACAAGCTGATTCCAGTTTTGTAGTGATCTGTTGATATATTTCTGCAAGTGTGGACTCATCATTACATCCCAAAATCAGATCATCGACGTAGAAATCATGTAACATTATTTCTCTGATCAACAGGTCATCACATTCCTTTTTTTTTTTTTGACGGGGGAAATCCTCATGGACTACCTCCGCCTGGGGTATGGCGGAGGGGTGTGCCGGATTCTTACCGGCTAAAACCACCCCGGTGTCTCCTCACACGTGCGTGGGGGGCCGCGGGAAACCTAATTCTTCCGCAGCTCCGCACTAGTGCTGGTCGGGTCTGTCCCAGCCTCGCCTCCTGCACGGGGTAGTGAGGTGTTGAACTACCCCGTGCATCGCCTCAGAGGCGCGCGCCGACACCCGCGCGCGCCTGCGACTCGGGTCCATCAAATAGGGGGCGGGGGACTTCCCCAAGTCCCTCGCCCCTGGACCCATTCATGGGGGCTGGAAAAGGGCGTTGTCCGCCCTTCCCCTGCGCCCGGTGCGCCTTCTGCGGCCAGGGAAGGGAGTGGAGATCTCCCTCTCCCTTTCCGCAGTTTCCTTCTGCGACATCACGTCCTCGCAGAAGGACACCACCGCGTCCCACGACTCTGCGCTGCCGACCATACTCTGCACTACGGCCGGCAGCGACAGATCGCCACCTACTTCATTTGTGAGGACACGGCGCTGCTCCTCCCAAGCTACACACTCGGCGAGCGTGTGTTGCACCGTGTCCTCCCCGCAATGGACGCAGTGGTGGCACCGAGCGTCCGGCTCTCTGTCTATGCGGCACAGGTACTTGCCGAAGCAGCCGTGCCCCGACAGCACCTGTGTCACTCTAAAAGACAGGGAGCCGTACCTTCTCCCGAGCTAGTCATCGAGTACTGGCCGGATCGCCTCGACGGTAGCGAGGCCGGCGGTAGGGCGCGGAAGCCTCTGCCGCCATTCCGCCACCAAGACCTGACGGAGCTCCTCTCGGCGCAGCGCGATCTGCCGCTGCACCAGCCTCGAGCCCCGTGCCCGCTCTTCCTCGCGCCATCGATACAACGACGCGAGTACTTTCGCCTCTAGGTCCCAGGGCGGGGATCCGGCCAGGACGCAAGCCGCCTCGTAGGAAATCGTGCGGTACCCGCGGACGACTCTGACGGCCATCACCCTCTGCGGTTTGCGCAGAATGGCGAGAGTGCCGGCCGTCATGTCCAGCGCCCACACAGGGGCCGCATACAGGGCCATGGACCGCACGATTCCCACGTACAACCGCCTACAGCACATCTATCACATTCCTGACCTAACTGTACTAAGCATCGTGTACTGAGGTAGGTGGCCGACGATGTACCATAAGTTACAGTGTTAAGCTGTAAATACTTCATCGGTTCCTCCTCATTCTCACGCCACAAGATTACTTGCAAATACCTTTCAGGTTCTTCAACTAGGATCTGACGGTACATTTTCTCAATATCGCCAATCACCACGTACGTGTGTTGCCGAAATCTGATCAAGATTGAGAAAATGCTGTCCTACCATAAGCAAGTCATTTAAAGAGAGACCTGACTCGGTTTTACAGGAAGCATTAAATACTACGCGACATTTAGTCGTCTCACTTTGTTCTCTGAGAACAGGATGATGTGGCAACAGATTCACCATGTCAGGTGGCTCTATTACAGACAAATGACCCAGACTAGCATATTCATTAATAAAACTAACATACTGTTCCTTTATGTCAGGTTGCCTTTTAAACCTTTTTTCTAGTGACTGAAAACAATGCTTAGCTCTAGCATGAGAATTTCCTAATAGTTCTGGTTTGTCTCGCAAAGGCAACGTGACACAAAATCTATCTCCTAGACGCTTTGTGTGCTGCAAGAAGTGCTCCTCGCAGGCTTGTTCCTCCACTGTTAGCTTCGGTGTCTCTGGCAGCTCCTCCAGCTCCTAGAACTGCTTTAGTTGTTGTTGTATGGCTTTACTGAAATTACATTGAATTTCCTTACTTGATACATAGCTAGGACACATGACGGGCCCTACTACTAACCAACCAAACTGCGAGTTTTGTAGTACAGGTTTATTAGTGTCTCCCAATTTGATTTGATTAGTAGGACAAATTACATCCCAAAATATATCAGCTCCTAACAACAGATCTATTTGTGACGGTTCATAGAAAGTAGGATCTGCGAGTGTGACATTTTTAGGTATGTTTAAGGTTGATACATCAACTTTAGAATTAGGTAAACTACTCGTGATCCGTGGAATAACAAATGCTTTGATTTCCTTACAATATGAATTAGCACGAGATTTAATAGATATGTTACAGCATTCTGGAGCTGCACATGTCATGTTATTGATGCCAGTTATGGATACAGTGTTAATAGATTGGCCATCAATACATAGCTTAGATTTTAGAGATTCGGTTATAAATGATGACTGGCTACCGCAGTCTAATAGACATTTGATTACAGATTGGATTGGATTACAGACGCTTGTGGGAATATTAGTATTCTCTTTACTCTCTACATGATTAGAAGTAGACAAGTTATTCTTGTGTAACAATGAATTATGCTTTCGTTTGCAAAATCTACATGGAGTGGAACTGCATTGGTGAGCAAAATGCCCACTACGCAGGCAGTTAGTACAGGCAGGTAGTATAAAAGTGATCTAGAGTGGGCTTTTCTGGTATACTGTTCCTAAATTCCTCCCATTTGGTGGAAGTCACAACATCTAATTTCTGGCTAAATAGGAAAATAATTAAAGTATCCCAATATTCAGTTTTTTCATTTAAATTAGATAAGGCTCGCATGTGTTTTGATATGTGATCAACTAGCGCCCTTAGTGACAGTTCATATTTTTGATATTGGGTACATTAACAAGTGAGAGCAAATGATTATGTACTAACTGTCTCGAGTTGTTGTAACGATCACACATCAATTTCCATGCTATTGTATAGTTACTTGAGGAGATTTCTAAAGATTCTATCACGGATGCTGCTTGACCCCTTAGAGACACTTTAAGATATTGGAATTTATTGATTTCATTTAATTCTGTATTATTGTGAATTAATGAATTAAATGTATCATGGAACTCAAGCCATTTATTGTAACTTCCATCAAAATTTGGTAGTTTTATGGTAGGTAATTTAATATTACAAAAATTTCTATCACTGCACTGTGACTTTATAGTTTCAAAAGTTTCATTCAAATTGTTGGAATTGGCTATTAACTCCTGTGCTAGACTAATTTGGGTATAAAATGTACTTTCGGTTGTATCCCTATCCGAGTCCATTTCCTCGCTGGAATCTATCATTTCTATTTTGTTTTGAATTAAGTCCTAGTCACTAAATAACGATTCAATTTTGCTAAGTCGTAGTTTTAATTCTAAAACTTGTTGTTTATTTAAAGCATCTTGGCTTTGCAATTCAGCTAGATGATTTTTGAAACTAGTTAGCCTTCCCTTGATAGATCCCCTTTGACGTCTTAAGTCCTTCAACTCCGTGTCAGACATGATGCAGATTATAGACTGGCTTATGCCCACAAACAAAAGAAATAAGATCTAAATACCTGAACTCCACGCAAAACTCACGACCATATATTTAGCAGCTGCAAATCGGCATTTGTTTGTGACGCTATGTTGCACTGGTGGGGGCGGGAAGCGCGCTCGGGATGGAAAGTTCCAGAAGTACATGCGTCGCTCGCCTCGTGTCCCCGATGTATACCGATCCTTAGGTCTTAAGTATGTATCTAGGTACTTGAGCTAGAATGTTACATACAACATGCGTTTTAGGATTGCAGAAGCTAGCACCCAAATTAGCATGTGGCTATTGTTTGGCGGGAATACAAGTGAATTTTCGTCTTAATGAGAATTGTTATTTTAGGCGGGAATAGATAAGATTGCAAAAGTGACTCGTTACAACAGACGGCTAGACACCCACAGCACCAAAATAAAAATTTAAACACGCAATAATCGCACAAACAAGAATACCGGAAATAGGGAATTTAGGTACGTAAGAAAAGGAACGGGCACACCTTGTTTGATGTCAGCTTGCTGCCAAGCCCTGGATTCCAATTCCATTAAATTTCCTATCTGCTTTATTGTTCCGTGGATATTCTTCGTTTCATGCTTCCCGCATGAAAAGTGTCCTTGTCACGGTCGCCATTTTGTTAACGCTTGTGTGTTTCTTTGGTGTAGATGGATAGGTTGATTGAAATTAAGAAAGACTCGTTACTACTTTGTAACTTTTACTCAAATTAGGTTATTACAATAACTTTGGTTCGAAATAGAAATAGAAAGAGTGCGCGATACGTGATGCGGTTTACAAATATCAAACTGGTCTTGGGCGCGGTCCGTTGCAGAGTGGAGTGGCGTCATGGGACGCACACTAGTGTTGGCGCGCTTCCGTTGGCAGCATGCATTTCGACTATTACTAGGGATGCGACTTTAGTAAGTATTTTCTTCACGGAGCAGACAGTTTGCATGGTCTGCAAATAGTTGGTGCGGGTCTGATGTTTATAAAATTGCTCTCACATTGCATGAGAAATTCAGGTTCGGCAATGGTTACACATGTGACAGTGGTAACGGTGTCGATCACAAAAAACGAACGAGACAGAGGGTAGACCGATTCGTCTGCTCATAAACGTCCACCCGCTATTACTTCAGTTCATCCGTGATCATGGCGCTTGCAACAGTGCCGAAGTATCGGAAACTTGAAACAAAAGATATACGTGGTAAATATCCCGTTTTAAGTTTTAATGGTATTAAGTAACAGTTTACAAACAAAAGTTTGGGAGGGCTGAAAAGGGAGATATAAGATCAAAATGCTTTCAGAATATTTATTCATCATTAAATAGTAAATATATTATCTCTTTCGTCATACCGAGAAAAAGAAAACAAAATAATGAAACTGTCGCAAATAAAAATGCCCTACACAAATTCACGAGGGTAAAATGACATCGTAAAAAGGATCTAAATATACAAGGCATTGGAAACGACTTGTTTATCCACGCCCTTAGAAATCTGTTGGGATGGAGTATAGATACGACTATACGGTAACCTTCGAACTAAGGGTGACATGTCTTGATACTTCTTGTCAACTCATAAATGTGTACGCGTAACTTTTGCCTTGTATAGATACGACTATACGGTAACCTTCGAACTAAGGGTGACATGTCTTGATACTTCTTGTCAACTCATAAATGTGTACGCGTAACTTTTGCCTTGTTGTTCTGTCAGAAGTTATTTTAAGGGCACAGGCGTAGGGCCTGTCCTGCTCCTGTGTTGTAGAATTTTCAAATTACTCTGATATATTTTTTAAACATTGCACTCCCTAGGAGTTTCTCCTGTAATGTGGCTGCATTTTTACAAACATTCAGATCAGCAACAACTATTTATAGGGCATACAATCTTTTTTTCCAGTGCGGCAACCGGACGCGCGACGCACAGCGCAGGAGCTAATCGCACGACCGCTGCGCCAACCGTGTCGTAGTTCTGATTTTGATATAAGAAATAAAGATGAATATCAGCTTAAGTTTTCAGAAGGGTCTATTTACTGTTTTAATTTCCTCGTTATTTTATTTGGTCCTTTATAATATTTTATTTAAATTAAACTTTCATTTGAATTTGTTTAGGAAAAATGGTAGACAGACAGCTTTTATTGTTATGGTTTCCAAAACAGTAAATTAATAGAATAGAATAATAGATTTCAGAATAAATACATCCTACATAAAATAAGAAGTTACAGAAAAAATATGTCATTCTTATTATAGAAGTATTATACAAATGACTTAAACCATATTTTACTGTAGCTGAAATATTAATTACCACATACGAAGAAGTAATATTTAATATTCCATTGTCAGAATCATGTATTCATCTCACAAAGGAGGCTTGTGCTTTTCTTATAACTGCTTAGTAGTCATCAACCCTATTTTCTGCAAACATGCCGGACGCACTACACCGCAAGGCAGCTCCAGCTTGCATCGGAATGCGTTATTATATTGAACACTCAGCGAAAAATGATTAATGTTTTGGTACTATAATTTGATATATATCGATAGACAATTATTGTTTTTGGTAAATAAGAATGAAAAATATTCAACAGTTGTGAAAACAGAATCTATTTTTCAATTTCATGTAAATGTGAATTCTGTTTCTAAAAAAAGAATTCCCATATATTTTCCCGTTAAAATATCGGTTGAACAGTCTTTATTTCAAATTGTTCGTTGTAAACTATTCTGTGTAAACCATGAAATACCGTTCCATTATTTTCTATATTTGGAAACTATATAACTGTTACAATCCTTTATTTATTAATGATTCATTTTGTGTTTGAGTAATGTTTATATAGGATTATTAAAAAAATAGTTTCTAGGAAAATATATTAAATCACTATTCTTATAATAATGGAAGCATCATACTGAAATAACCGGAATGGTTAGGGACAGCTTGTTAGTGTTGTCATCTCGTGCCCACGGCATTTTCAAAAAAAAATTGAAAAGGCTAGTTGACACTTCCTGTGACCCAACGACTGGCTATTAGTTTAGTTTAGTTTAGTTTGCCCTACTACGTGGCAGTATCGCCTTGGCAGTGATAGCGTGGAGAACAAATTTATTTATGGTTGATCTTAATTCTTGATTGTTGGTACGCTAATTTAAAAATAAAAACTGCTTTGAAAGACATTACGATTTTAATAATTATGTATCTGAGAAGTGTAACCGAAATAAACCCACTCTCACATTGAGTAACCACATAAAAACCACTATTTATTTATTATATACTTTATTGTACACCTTACAATACATTTAAAGATACAAATTATATATACATACCTACCATACATACACCACCACTACATTACATACATACATTTACCTACCACTTTAGAAGCTTATATCTTTTAGACGATTGACTTTAAGAAAAAAATGTTTTAAAAACCTTAATGTCATTTTTAAAGACCTGTCTATAGATACCACACAAGTATAGGTTTCATGAAAAAAAATATTTTCAGTTTTAGTTCAATGTATGTTTTAGTAGGTTTTAGGTTAAATTTGACTTTTACGAGTGCGATATAAACCTTACTCAAGAATACTGGACTTATATTGTTTTGATAAAGCACTTATGAATCGTGGTTGGTCGTAATGGCAACATTTTGATATTATTTCATAAATATTTAATTACCAGGACGGCCTTCTTTACATATGAAAGACTTACTTTAATGACATACTGATTACTTGCCAAATGAAAGTTTGAGCTTTATAAGAAAATATAAGTAGTATTTGTTCTAGCCATCTTCATTATCAGCTGTAAAAAATAGTAAATATTTAATTTTTGAAGCTTAATTAGTTAGAAACCACATCATCATCACTTACCATCAGGTGAGATGGTGGTCAAACGTGACCCTATTATCAAAAGAAAACAAAAACCATACAAATATATTATATGTCTTTACGAAATGGTTGTTACCTGATTGTCTCAACGAGAGACATAAACATTCTGTTTCTGAGTTTAGCAACGTGTTTCATTTATTTTGTTCACAGAAAGCATTCCTTTTATACATTTCCAAATATGATATCAATTTTTTATACAAACCTAGGAAATGTATACAATTCCTTTCCTAGGATATGTGTGTATTTAATAATCTTTGAAACAATATTTTATACTATTCCTAAATAGCTTCGGAGGTTTAATACATTTCCGGTAACATATACATATATTTTTAAGGGGCTTTTGAACACAAGTCACATCAGTCCAATCATAACCTAATCTTAAATTACTAACAAAAAGACTATATTTGAATGTATTACTTATGAACAAGTTGTAATGTAGGGTACGCACCACCTGCACGGCTCGGACATCGGTACACTAAAGTCCAGCAACTGTGTGGTGGACTCCCGGTTCGTGCTGAACATCACGGACTTTGGACTTCACGCGCTGAGGACCACGGAGAAACACTCTAAAGCACACAGTTATTGAACTCGTAAGTAATAGTTTTATTTTTTACTAGCTGTGCCCCGCGGTTTCACCCGCGTATAGTACGACTAAAAACGCGACCGAGTTATGAATGCATGTTAAAATTTAAGTACCTACTTAAGTACATCTAACTCACCCTTTTTTTAAGGATGGGAATGAATGAAAAACAACATGAAAAAACAATGACTATCTCCCGATCTGGGCGAAGCGGGAAGATGTGTCAGTCTTTTACTGACTAAAACTCATCTGTGTTCCCTCATATTCCCTAAGTGTAAAATCGTATTCGGAGGCCGCGGTAACTCTTTCGAACAATTTCGCAACCCCGGCAGGCAACGGCCCCCTAGTGGGCCCCGACAATTTTGCTGACACTCTTTGAGGCGCGCGTGGAACACAATGTACCGTCTGCTCGGGCCTGTTTTCTGTCGGGCGGCAAAATACGCATTGCTCACAGCCCGCAGGCCCGCGCCTACGGTAGCCGGAAGTCACTCTGCGACTCCCGATGCCCAGATTTCGTTTAATTTTCACATGTGTAGTCTTAATAGTTTCGGAATAAAATGGCATACGGACAGACAGACAGACATGACGAAACTATAACCACAGATAGTACCTACAGGCCTGGATAAATTGAAAACTTCTTAATCCCATAAAATAATATTATAATTCGTTAATTTTCTACAATTTAAACTCGCAATCTCATTCAGTCAACAATAGAATCGGAAGTCGGTTGAAATGTAAGCAGTTACATGATTCGTTGTATTTTTAACCGACTTCCTAAAAAGTAAATTATAACGTAAATTAGAATGTGTTTATGAATCGTTCCTCGTCCACTTAAAATTAGTTACTAGTTCCATTTCACCAAATGTTTCTTCTTACTTATCTACGGCACTGCCAGATTGTGCTGTTAGGATGTTCCCGTTCATGTATTGGAATCCATTGATGCATTGAGATCGAGCATTCATTTCTATTTTTTTCCTGTACTTGCACGTATCTGAAACAATTTGTTGTCAGTATAAACAGTAAACACGTAGGAAATATAGATTTTTATATATAACTAGCTTCTGCCCGCGACTTCATCCGCGTAGAAGTCGAAAATATTCCAAGGGATCCCGTCCCCGACTTGCTTGACAAAGATTATAATAGCTCGGCTAATATGCATGATATATATATGTTATCCCTACCCACTGAGCATTCGGATTTCAATCCCATCACAAGGCAAGTAATCTCGTCTACACTAGTCTCTTCCATCATAAACGAGTTCAGTTCTTGACACGAGTTATTATTTGACAACAAAGCTGAATCAGAGCTGTTGTAAGGTTTCCTTTTTTGGCAATCTTCAGCTAAGTTTTTACCTACATCAATAAAATAATTATTGATTTCATTTAATGATTCTTCCGGCGAGTCTTTAATGGTTAGGAGTTGATTGGAGTTACTGGGAGTTTTATTTAGATTCGAAATTTCTTTAAGTACTTTCCAGAGATTTTTTGGATAATTTTTTGCTTTTTCAACCTCATTTTCTTCATAGGCACATTTAACCTTTTTTAAAATAACACTAGAGAAATTCTTGTATAGATTATATGTTATTTTTAGAACTTCATTATCAGGTGACGATTTTAATTTTTGGTGTAGTCGGTCTCTATTTTTAATACATCTCAATAATCCATTTGTTATCCAGGGTTTAATTATTTTTTTACGCCTAGATGTAGTTATAATTTCAGTATTTTTATTGATTATACTCTGAATCGTATTTATTAGGTAATTAATAGAGTGCTCAGGATCTTTAGACTGGTATATTGGGGTTAGGTCGATATTAAGCAAATCTTGAGTAAGACCTTCCTTATTAGTTATTGTCTGAGATTCATTTTTAAATGTTCGTTGTATTTTAAGATTCATGCATGCTAGCACGGGATAATGGTCGGTTAAAGTCGTTAGAGGAATTAGAATATGAATATTGTATGAACTCTTCAGCAATATATGATCCAGACATGTACCACTCGCACTACGCGTAATTTCAGTATGTGCAGGTAGTAATCCATGAGAAGCTGTTAAAGTTAAGTATTTCTCCCCTGTTTGGTCAATTTTCGTATGATTTATCGGAATATTTATGTCACCTATCAACATCACATTATTTGTGCTCTCCACTGTAAGTAGTGTTTCGTGTAATGAGTCAAGGAAGGGTTCCGCATTTTTGTATGAAGGAGAACGGTATATACACACAATTGCCATATTATACTTACTTAGCCAAGCCACAAGGCAGTTTCCTTCCTGAAAAGACGGTTCCTCAAACATAAGTTCCAAATAATCTCTATAGTAAACAACAACGCCGTCATTTTGTATTAAATTTCTTTCAGAAGAGAACGATAGGAAGCCTGGTATACTTGGAATTACGCTAGTTTTTAATAGCCAGCACTCCGTGAGAACTATTATGTCACAATCAATTTTTAATGCTTTCAGTAGTAATTCCAGTCCCGGTAGATTACAGTTTAAGCTACGAATATTTTGCGTGATTACAGTCAAACGTTTGTAGGGCGGAAAGGAGATTAATTTATGACATTTTTCGAGATCACATACTGAGGTTTTAGAGACAGCACTATTATCTATTTCATTTGAAAGTGATATTATTTCACCAAATTTGAATATATAAGAAATCTTGGTCAAGGTCAAAATGACAGCCGTAATCTATACTAATATCATAAAGCGGAAAAGTTTGTTAGTTTGTTTGTTTGTTTGCTTGAACGCGCTAATCTTGGAAAGTACTGGGTGGATTTGGATGAAATTTGGTATGGAAGTAGCTTGAAGCTTGAGGAAGGTTATAGGCTACTTTTTACCCGACTGCAAAAAAGGAGAGTTATGTTTTTACCGTGATAGAATCCACGGGAGCAAAGCCCCGCGTGAGTACTAGTAGAAAATAAAGGTGAATTTACTGAAAATATTGTTAAGCGGGCATTTATAGTGTTTACTCTTTGATACATGAGATGTGTAATATGAATTAAAGTGAGTATAGTGTTTTGTGTTTGTGTATGTTGTAGGGGATTTACAGTTATAAAAAAATAAAATATTTAAGGCATGCAAAACGTAGAAACTAAAGTTACTTTGAAATGGTGAGCTAAATTTAGAGACTAGTCATTCAGTAGCTTTTAGTTTTTCAATATCAGATTCCGAAATTATTCTGACTAGAGGATCGTTAAACTTTTTCCGAAGATAGACTGTGCCATATGCGGTCCAGCAGAATTGATAATTGTAGCTTCGCTGAAACGATCTCGCCTGATAGTACAATTTTTGTGCCCTATGTGTGAGACACTCGGAGACATACACAGGTTTTACTGGAGTTTGCAATTTGAAATGCGAAGTGTTGAGTTTATCGGCTTTCGGTTTTGATCTATTGAAGGTTTTGACTTCCCTGATGAATTTGTCTTTTGTGAGAACTGTTGTGAAATCGACAATGATCGGGTAAGAGTTTTCTTTTGATTTTAATCGGTATGTATCTTTTATCTTGGAGCTACCGATATCCATACTTAATGTGGTCGCTAAATTGACAATCCAACTACAGAGGTCATCCTTTGTCTCGCTATCTGTCTTCGGAATATTTCGGATTTCTATACCAGTAGATCGAGACTTACGCTCTAGAAGTTCTAACTTTTCTTCGAGTTGATTAATAAATAGTTTTTTTATCATTTTTCCTTTCCGCCTCCAAACTGGCAATACGACCCAGGAACTCATCGAATTTACTCGACATCACCTCAACACTGTGCTTTAATTCCATGTTCTGTTGTATAATGCTACCTATCTTATCCATCAAGTCTCCAAAGCGACTTTCTTGCTTGTCCGAGAAGTTGTTAAAAGTGGTCAAAGTAACAGGCGAGATATTATCTTCGCCTTCGAATTTCCTCTTTTTACGCTCAGTGATGTTTGTTGCTATTTGGAAAAGATCAGGCGCCGATGCACATAATTGTGTTGGTGAATGTTGGTAAGATATCGTGGGTAGATGCGGGCGGTGTAAGGTTTATCGGCATGTTTCTTCTAAGACCACTTAGTATCAGGGAAACTAGGTGTGCAAGTTGGTTAAATAATATTTCAATAACGGTTAAAATCCAATAACGCGCAAGCAATCATAAAATCAGGCTATTCCAGTTCCGGGTAATTCGGGTTTGACGCTGACAAATAATAGTAAAGTTATATTCCACGTTAGTTGGTTCTGAGAGCGAACGTCTGAGTACCAGGAGCGCACAAGTGCAGAAGTGGTTATCCGATGACGTTTCTTGAGAGGGCGGAACAAAAGGAGGCGCGTACCTTGCTAAGAGTTCGCTTGTGGGCGGGGCAGCAGGCAGCAGGATACCAACAGGATGGTCGTGCGCAACGAGGCGGAGCTTGCTGGTCTTCTGGGAGGTACACACGCCACTGAGTTAGTGTGAATTCGCGAGCTCTTCACAATTTATGCGCTCCTATTAATATGTTCGATTTAAAATTGTTGAAAATGAATTTAAAAGTTGAAATAAAACTGTATGGCGTCCGAGAAACACGTCTGCTCGTAAACGAGATCCGAGGGGAAGGATGTCTCCTGACGGAGTACTGTCCTATAAAGGATCCTTGCAAGATATCTTAAGTTTGATGCATGATATTGTGAAGGTAAATCCGATATTCTCTCGGGGTATCGTTTTACCCTAGAGCAACATGATTGGTTGAATAACGGAAGTATGTAAAGACAGCCTTAAACTCTCCTATACCTACACCTGTAACTCTGGCGGCCAACTATACTGCAATATTTGTAAACGGGTGTTGAAAACCAAATCCTATCAAAAACATAAATGTGAAAGTTTCAATATATATGATATATGCCTTGGTTGTTGACTTCGATAACAAAAGAAGTAGAAAAGATATCATGGCACCGGAACTTAAGAGCAACTGAAGGAACAGTATGGGTTTTTAGTCAGTAGAAGTCTGACACTTCTTTCCGCTCCACCCAGAGCGGGAGAAGTCATTCGATGATTTTCCCACCCGGAAAAAAGCTTGTAAGTCCGTAAACTAAAGACATAAAATTGATGCAGAATGTAACCGAAATAAACCCGCTCTTATATTGACTAACCACTTCAAAAGCACTTTTTTTTTTATTACACTTCTGAATAGTAAAGGATATACCCAAATTGATTCTTGATCTTCGTGACTTTTGAGTTTGCGGTGAGCAAAGTTGCTAAACTTATAAATGAAGTATTTAAATATTGCTTCCAACTTCACCCTTATTGAGGAACGTCAATATTGGATGAACTCTTAGCGAACTCTAATAGTGGATTAGTAGCCAAGGGCTGTAAGGCATCAATTGCAGGCCGAGATATTTGTAGCGCAGCGAGGGCGCCTATAGTTCGAGGGTGCAATTGATGCTTACACCCGAGCTAACTACTCTGCTTTATATCTCGATTAAAACCGGCATTACAGGAATAAAACATTTTATTAGTTAAAATTTATAGTGAAATGAGAACAATTTTCAAATTTTAGGGACAGGTGTTTTTTGGGTATGTTAATAGTTTGAGATTGTGATATTTGTTGGTCATGGATAAAATTTGACGGGATGAAGCTTTCTTCAGCTGAAGTTGATGGTTGCGGATCTTCTCTTGAGAAAGATGTTTCATTTTTTGAAAGCTGAATAGTTTTCGTTATTTGGTTGGTAATTTTACTTTTATTTTGTATGGAATCTTCAATGTAACCTTCAGCCACCTTGCTGGATTTCCACCCACCGTGCCTTTTTATAGTGGTTAAGTTAGCCCCAGCATCGGCTAAAAGTGTAGCCGATGTTCTCCGGAAGCAATGACCTGTGTACAATTCCGGGTTTGCTAACTTTAAATAACTTGCGATTTGCTTCGGCATACTTCTGATGATATTTTTTCCAATAACTGACCATGTTGTTCTATGTTCTCTATTGTTATATTTGTCAATTCAATACCTCGGCATGCGCCAGTTATACCGAAGATAAGAACCACCTAAAACAAGCGAAATATAAAAATAAGAAGGTATGTTTTTTAGGATTGTAAGAATTTAAAAGATAAATGATGAAGTATTACCATTATGTGATTTGTTATTGTACGTACCTTAACAGCTAAATGTATATCATCAGGGGCTTCATTTATGAATGTTTTCACGTCTAGCGCTGTAAAAACCTTTGACTTTTTGCTTTTGTGCCCAGCTGATTATCTTTTTAGATAAGATGATAATTTTGAAAAGTTCTTGATATTGATGTCGTGTTTAGTACGCATAGTTGCTTTTAACATTGAATAAATGCACCACAAAGTAGATGGCTGCAGCTTTTTTGATAGCTCACTAAAGTATGTTAAGAATACAGTCTCAGATTAAGACTTTACTCGTTTTTCTTTTCGCCACTTCATGAACTCGTCGTAAGTTTTCAAATATCTCTCTTTAGAACTTTCAGGCAAAATATTGTTAATTGCTGCTTCAGCTTCCATTTTCATTGAATCGGGAGTGCAGCTTATATCTTCATCACTTGCAGAACTCATGTTTTTTTTCCGAATTAGCACGTAATTATAAAAAAAAATCCCAAAAACAAACAATATTTAAAGCTATTTAAAGTAAAAGTTTTCTATTCCCGTCTTTTTTTCATCTTTGTTTTTTAATAGATAGATAGATAGATAGAATATACTTTATTGTACACCAAAAATTGGAACACACTTACATAACCTTATTTCTATAACTTTGGTTACAATGGCGGTCTTATCGCTGAGAGCGATATCTTCCAGACAACCTTTGGAAGGACTTTAAAAGCTTTAATTGAAATTGGGGAGGGCTAAATTAGTGTACTACAAATACTCATAACGGAAAAAAACTAATTGAAATATATAAATATATATATATAAATACAATACATAATTATATAAAATATATAAATGTAATGTGTTCTTTATCATCGTGTGGAGAAAAACAAAGAAATAATCATAAATTTGAAAGAAAATGATTGGCAACCGAGCTTTTAAAAGCAGCGAGTGACTGTGCTTGTCTTACTGACACCGGCAATGCATTCCACAACCGAATAGCCTGCACCGTAAAAGAATGGTCGTAAAATTTAGTGGAATGTGTAGGCATCAAAAGTCTCAAATTTTCCGATGATCTCAAATCTCTACCATGTGTGTCACGAAGGAACTTAAATCGTTCTTTGAGATAAAAGGGAGTCGTTGGATTGAAAAGAATACTGTAGAGTAGTGATAAAATATGTGTATTCCGGCGAAGGCGGATAGGCAGCCACTTGAGTTTAATGCGAAACTCAGAAACATGATCATACTTGCGCAAACCAAATATGAATCTGATACAAAAATTTTGGAGTCGCTCAAGCTTATCTAACTGCACTTCAGTGAGATCTGGATAACTTGCATCAGCATAGTCGAGGATAGGGAGAAGAAGAGATTGGGCAAGCGCAGTTTTAGTGGCAGTCGGCAGGAAATTGCGCAATCTGCGTAAAGACCCCGCAGAGGCAAACAGTTTGCGGCACACTTCCTCCAAGGTCTCTTACTGAGTCACAGTAAGGTATAACAGCTCCATCAAAAACGATTTGGGGAAGGGTCGTCCAGTCAATTTTGGAACGTAGCCTAGGGCTGCCAACAATAATGACTTGAGTCTTCGCAGGATTTACCCTCAAACCATGATCCAAACTCCAGTCAGAAATACGCGCTAAGTCTTTATTCACTATCTTCACCGCCTTAGACAATTCCTCAACGGGAGCTTGTGAATAAATTTGCAGATCATCAGCATAAAGATGGTAGGATGAGAGAAGTTCATTAGAAATTGAATTTATAAATATGGCGAAAAGAAGAGGAGAGAGAACGCCCCCCTGCGGTACGCCAGCAGTAGTATTGCACTATGAAGACAATGAACTTTCAATGCAAATACGTTGTCGGCGGCCACACAGGTAACTACGAAACCAATCAATAGCTGTTGGAGATATGTTAAGAGAGCACAGTATCCCGAGCAAGACATCAAAATCAACAGTGTTAAAAGCATTACTGATATCAAGTAAGGAAAGGACTGTCAGTTTACCACAGTCCATTCCTGATCTTATATCGTCAGTAATGTTAACAAGAGCTGTGGTAGTGCTATGCCCTGGACGAAACCCGGATTGGTAAAAATTAAGGAGTCTGTTTCTACAGAGGAAAGCACTAAGCTGGCTATGGATAAGGCGTTCTAGGACTTTGGAGAGGAACGGTAAAATGGAGATAGGACGGAATTCAGAAAAAGAAACAGGATTCCTTTTTTTTGGAAGAGGGGTTATTTGAGCTTCTTTCCATAGAGATGGAAAGACACCAGAGGATAAGGAATAATTTAGGATATGACAAATGACAGGAAGGATTTCGTCAAGTATAGGGAGTATCATCTTGCGACTAACACAGTCACTACCAACAGCATTTGATGTAATTGATAAAATACTCTTCTTAACATCACAACTAGCAAATTGATTAAAAACAAAAGGAGAATAATCGGGAGTGGGAAGAGACGAAAGATTATCTAGAGTTTTAGCTTTAACAGCTCCATTGAAACTACAAGGGGTGGAAAAATGATGATTGAGTGATTCAAGATCTATATCTTTAGGGATAGACTCTTGACGTGACTTCCCAATTCCCATTGATCCGAGAAATTTCCAGACTTTAGCTGGATCACCGTTTTCAACAGACTCATGAATGTGGCGGCGTTGGGCATCCCTACAAACCAAGTTGCTGCGATTTCGGATAGCAACGTATTTCTCACGATTTAAGGAGCTAGGTCTGCACTTGTATCTAGACTTTGCTGCTGCCTTTTTTTTGCAAAATTCCTTTCACGTCATCTGATAGCCACGGAGCAGGAAGATGCTTGATCTTGACCAACCTAACAGGTGCATGGACATCATACAGCTTGATCAGATTGGAATTAAAGAGGTTAATTTTGTCATCAATCGACTCCGCATGAACAAGCTCAGACCAGTCAATATTGCTAGCATCTTCCCGAAGACCTTCCAAATTCATTCCACCAAAACTGCGCTGTAGAATACTTTTAGGTTTAGGCTTAGGTGGGCGAATTTTGTAGGAAAGGAAAATTAAGTCATGGTAGGAGAAAGCGTCGGCTGAACATTGCCCATGCTTAGCGACGTGTTGTGTGGAAGAAACAAAAATGAGGTCAAGAAGTGAAGGAGTACAGTTAGGAAAATGGTGAGTTGCGCTTAATGGAAGGAGAGACAAGTTGCAGGATTGGGAAATAGATTGGAGTGAGGAAGAGCGCGAATCATTTTTAAGAAGGCAAGTGTTAAAGTCTCCCATAATGATTGTATGCCTGTAAGAGGGCATAAGGTTGACTATAAGACTTTCAAAGGAGGAAAAGAAATCGATACGCAGAGAGGGACAATAATAGACACCCAGCAAAATCTTCAAATGTTGTAGATCCACTTCTAAAAAGAGATGCTCGCCAGCATTCGACGGTGGTGGCTGCGGTGAAATGTCAATAATAGAAAAAGGAATATTTGCACGCAGATATATAGCAACACCACCACCCCCAGCACTAGTGCGGTCATTCCTTATTAGTTTGAATCCAGGCAAGGAATAAGATGTAGAAGGAAGACAAGGTTTCAGCCAGGATTCGGAAACAAGAATTACATGGATGTCTTTACAGTCCAAACTCGCAAGCATATCATGGTAATGAGCCGGAATACTTTGAGCATTAATGTGGACTACATTCAGATTTTTGGGAACATCAGAAAATTGAGACTGAAGAGTGTCAGCAAGATTCGGGATACTACTGAAGCTATCATTGTCACTGCTAGCAGATACGAATATGTCATCATCACTGCTACAGGCAATCATTTAAAAAACACAATAAATAATATAAAAGGGTAGATAAATAAAATATAAATGTATGTATATATAAATATGAACGGTTATTTCTTATAAAACTTAAGTCCACCCGCCAGTTATGTGTTAACAGAAAACAAAAGAATAACAATTTATCAAAACCTTAATCAAAAACTTATCAAATAATAGTACACCGTTTGGGCACAAACTCACAGCTTACACTTATAGCAACCCAGAAAGAATAAATATAGAAAAAAAAAACAAGAAAATTACTAAGTTGCACATTGTTTTAAGAAATAAATATATGTTTCTACAAATAATTAATGCTCAAAATATTACAAATTACGAAAACAAAACGTGAAACAAAATGCGATATTGACATGACAGTGACACTTGACTTGACATAATGTCAAGTGTCAGAAAACTGAAGAATGCAAATAAATTGAGAAAAAATATTTGAACCAAAAACGTAAGGTAGAAGTTAAATATTATAAAAAATGAGCTGTGAGGGTAAACCAGCGTTAAATATATAGTGAAAAACTGTTACCCGAACGATGCATTGAGAGGGTTAATTCACTTCTTCACAGGCTTCCTATACCTCTTCAATGGGGGTGTTTTGGCTAGCTTCCCGGCCTGTACCCGAACATCTAGTTGGCGCTCTGGCTTATAGGAATCAGCATCAAGCTCAGGCACATTGACAGCAGCGAGCTCTCTGCAGTTCATGACCCGATGCTTACTCCCATCAGCTCCCAGTACAAAGATCAGCGAGCTCTCTGCAGTTCATGACCCGATGCTTACTCCCATCAGCTCCCAGTACAAAGATATGTCCCTGCTTGGTCCAACAATTCATGACGCCGAACTTCTCACGCGCCTTCAAGAAGATCTGATGCCGCGATCTCGTCAAGAATTCAGACAAGGTTATACCAGAACCTTTTAATGTGGTTTTGGCAAACCAAATCTCTTCACGAACTTCCACCTCCTGTAACTTGACCAGTATAGGTCTAGGCTTCCCAGCACTGTTGCGACTGCCCATTCTGTGACACCGACGAATAGCAGCAATGGAAAAGTTGTCCAACTTAAGCTTGTCATGGAACACTCTAGCAACTACCAGTGAAGTATCCTCGTCGCTCACTTCAGCAACACCATGGACAAGGAGCATTTTCCGGCGACCTCTCATCTCCAACGCATCAACATCCCTGGCAAGGGCCTCCATTTGATGCTGAAGACAGCCAAGTGACTCCAGAACAAACTTCTTGAAACCAGCATACTCCGCTGCAAGACTGTCGGAACTGCTGCTGGGTGAAGTGCTGGGTGAAGATTTGTTCAATTCAGCCTCAAATTTTGACATTCTGTCATGAAATTGTGCCATTAAGTCGGACATTGACCCTTTGAGTGACTCCATTATTTTATTTTGTGATTGTGATAATATTAGAGAGTGCAATGAAGGAAACACACAACTGGCAGGTAGTATTAATAGCAGAAAGTATTATGCATTTAAAATAGTGTAGAAAAACTACTTATTTGTATTAAATTATTTTTTTTATATCAGAGCAAATAAAATGTGTGTTACTTTATCAACTACATCCCACCAAAAAAAAAAAAAAATTTTTTTTTCAAGAACGAAATTGAGCTTCGCCGTTCGATATTTAAAATTGATGACTATTATACTCATACGAAGACAAGGCTGAATAGCGAAGCGACTTCTTTTGTCATTGGGCTGAATGCATGATGTCTATTGCCAGTATGATGGTTAGATGTACGCGAACTTTTTGAAAGAGTGAAGAGATTTTTTTTAAATTACTTACCGCACTAGGGCTTTTCTAGCGACATTATTACCCTAGAGCGCTAATTGGTTACCTACAAGCCCCATTTGGGGGTAATATGGACTTACTCACCGAATATGAGAGATGTAATAGTAGATTAGTAGCCAAGGGCTGTAAGGCATCAATTGCAGGCCGAGATATTTAGGCGCACGAGCGCAGCGAGGGCGCCTATAGTTCGAGGGTGCAATTGATGCTTACCCCCGAGCTAACTACTCTGCTTTACATCTCGATTGTGAGGTAAGTAGAAAACAACCGGCATTACAAGAATAAAACATTTTATTAGTTAAAATTTATATTGAAATGAGAACAGGTGTTTTTTGGGTATGTTAATAGTTTAAGATTGTGATATTTGTTGGTCATGGATAAAATTTGATGATTGAAGCTTTCTGCAGCAGAAGTTGATGGTTGCGGATCATCTCTTGAGAAAGATGTTTCATTTTTTGAAAGCTGAATAGTTTTCGTTATTTGGTTGGTAATTTTACTTTTATTTTGTATGGAATCTTCAATGTAACCTTCAGCCACCTTGCTGGATTTCCACCCACCGTGCCTTTTTATAGTGGTTAAGTTAGCCCCAGCATCGGCTAAAAGTGTAGCCGATGTTCTCCGGAAGCAATGACCTGTGTACAATTCCGGGTTTGCTAACTTTAAATAACTTGCGATTTGCTTCGGCATACTTCTGATGGTATTTTTTCCAATAACTGACCCTGTTGTTCTATGTTCTCTATTGTTATATTTGTCAATTCAATACCTCGGTATGCGCCAGTTTTACCGAAGATATGAACCACCTAAAACAAGCGAAATATAAAAATAAGAAGGTATGTTTTTTAGGATTGTAAGAATTTAAAAGATAAATGATGAAGTATTACCATTATCCCATCAAAAACATAAATGTGAAATGAGAGCCAAGTTCAATATTATCATAATTATATGCCTTGGTTGTTGACTTCAACGACAAAAGAAGTGAAATCTAAATGGGTGCCAAGTTCAATGGTCAGTCCTGAAATTTATTTACAACAATATAAAATATCATTTATTCTTATAACTTAGGAGAATATATTGTAGCGTAAGGTTTGACCTAGCTAGTTCTCATATACGAATTATTATGTTCGATGGTTAGTTTCTACCAGCAAGCCAAATTTTCGGAATAATAAAATAAGAACCGACAAGTAACAGGTTTAGAACTTGCGAAGGCTATAATATAATTCGTATATGAAAACTAGCCAAGTTAGACCTTAGGCTACAATATATTCTCCTAAGTTATAAGAATAAATGATATTTTATATTGTTGTAAATAAATTTCAGGACTGACCATTGAACTTGGCACCCATTTGGATTTCACTTCTTTTGTCGTTGAAGTCAACAACCAAGGCATATAATTATAATAATATTGAACTTGGCTCTCATTTCACATTTATGTTTTTGATGGGATATCATTACTTTTTGTACATAAATTAGTAGTAGGTACTTATTTATAACAAAATTAATACTCAACGGTTTTTTGTTAAACTACTGTATTTTCCTACGTTTACGGGGTATAATTGTCCTTTTTATGTTATTTTCTATGTTTTCTTGTACTTTTGAAATGTTCGAGTGAATTGCCCATTCAGTATCCGGAATTATTTTTACGCGTTTTGCCTCCATGGTGTAGTGACCCTCTAAGATAATAGGTGGCGCTAGTGGTTGTAGAATACGGTTAGTTACGCGTAATAAATACGAAAACTTACTATATTATTATTTATAAGTACAAAAACGGATAAATTTGGAAAAAAAAATTAAGGGTGGTATTCAACTCGTTATATATTCACGTAATAATCTTAAAATCCACATATAGAGATTTATAGGCACTAATTATAAGTTAAGTGAAAATTATAATAAAATGATAAAAAATTACCAGTTTCTGATTTTTTCCTTTGTTTTCACCTAATTACCTATCTGCATGCCAAATTTGAACTTTCTATGTCATCTGGAACTGGGTTATAGTTTTGATCTATAGGTCAGTCATAAAAATGACGATTTTTGGACGTTAATATCTAAATAACCGTTTGAGATATGTTTATAAAATTTAGAACACATATGTATCTTGCCAGTCTCAATATATGAGCCAAATTTGACAAGTTTAGGTGAAATAGTTTTTGAGTTATGAGGGGCTCAAAAGTGGCTCCAAATGGTTCGTGTAATATTACACACGGTGAGCTGCGCGCCAGTACTTGGATTGACACGCTCCCGCGTGTCTAGATGTGATTTGTTATTTTACGTACCTTGACAGCTAAATATATGTCATCAGGAGCTTCATTTATGAATATTTTCACGTCTTGCGCTGTAAAAACCTTTGACTTTTTGCTTTTGTGCCCAGTGTCTTTTTAGATAAAATAATAATTTTGAAAAATTCTTGATATTGATGTCGTGTTATATCATAGTTGCTTTTAACATCGAATAAATGCACCACAAAGTAGATGGCTGCAACTTTTTTGATAGCTCAGTAAAGTATGTTAAGAATACATTCTCAGATAAAGACTTTACTCGTTTTTCTTTTCGCCACTTCATGAACTCGTAAGTTTTCAAATATCTCTCTTTAGAACTTTCAGGCAAAATATTGTTAATTGCTGCTTCAGCTTCCATTTTCATTGAATCGTGAGTGCAGCTTATATCTTCATCACTTCCAGAACTCATGTTTTTTTTCCTAATTAGCACGTAATTATAAACAAATCCCAAAAACAAACAATATTTAAAGTAAAAGTTTTCTATTCCCGCCTTTTTTCATCGTTATTTTTTTTTTCAAGTACGAAATTGAGCTTCGCCGTTTGATATTTAAAATTGATGACTATTATACTCGTACGAAGACAAGGCTGAATAGCGAAGCGACCACTTTTGTCATTGGGCTGAATGCATGATGTCTATTGCCAGTATGATGGTTAGATATACGCGAACTTTTTGAAAGAGTTTAGAGATTTTTTTTAAATTACTTACCGCCCTAGGGCTTTTCTAGCGACATTATTACCTTAGAGCGCTAATTGGTTACCTACAAGCCCTATTTGGGGGTAATAACCCAACGAGCACATTAGTGGAAATAGCAGCCTATTTTGTTACTTTGGGCTGTAAAATAGCGGTTTAATGTTTCAAAAAGCAGTTCAAATTTGCATATCTGCATCCGTAAACGTCTATAGCTATAAAAGTTACTTAAGATGCTATAAGCTGAATCAAATACTACCCTAGCCTTCACAGTTGTCCACGGTAGAACTCATTTACCACTTACACCTTTATATGAGAGTTACGAAGGTAATTCTGCCACTCACAGCTGCACAGTGGTTTCCATTGTAACTTTTATAGGTTATAGTTATAGTAACCACTATTATACAACTATAAGTTTCATTATAGAAATAAAAGAAACTCTGATGGATACTATAGTTACAAAAAAATCATCAGTGTAACTAAGGCCTTTAGTAGCAATAGTCATACCTTGCAGGCTCAATCCATTCGCCATGTTACAGCCGCTTTTGTAACTATTATAAAACATTTAATAAAAATGGATGCTAAACGAATAAGTACGTAACTAGATCTTATAACCTCAAAAACAGGAAAATAGGAGCTTTTTGTGGCTGTGAGTTGCACTAGGGGAACAAAAATCACTGGAAGCATTAGAACGGTGAAAATTAGCGCTATGATTCTCAAAAGGGAGTTATTAGAGCTAAAACTGCAGGTTATGACTACATTACAATGACGCCATGATTTTTTAAGAAAACTTATAATTCACATGCAAAATTGAGTTGATATACATTGGTTTT
Source organism: Tholera decimalis (assembly GCA_943138885.2). Taxonomy (NCBI): domain Eukaryota; kingdom Metazoa; phylum Arthropoda; class Insecta; order Lepidoptera; family Noctuidae; genus Tholera; species Tholera decimalis. Next base: position 14,034,683 of record OW964569.2, read on the forward strand.
TCAGTTAAATGTGCATTAAATGTACCGGTAAACAATCGGCCACTTGCGAATAGTAAGTTATCGACACGTAAAAATACGGAAATAAAATTTATTCTGTATAACAAATAAAAAATATCACATATCTTTTGTTATCGTTTGGCTCAACTAGCATCAAAAAAGTTGGGAATCCTAGCAAAGGTGAGACGGTACTTCACACCCAAACAGTTGCTCAATCTCTATCAAGCCCAGGTTCGGTCGTGTATGGAGTACTGCTCTCATCTTTGAGATGGATCTGCTAAATACCAACTGGACGCGCTTGAGTCTATCGAGAAGCGGGCCAAGAGACTCATTGGCAACGATGCACTGGTCGAATCAAAGCTCCAGAGCGTTGAACATCGACGACGAGTTGCAAGTCTATCGGTTTTCTATCGGTTACATTTCGGGGAGTGTGCGATGGAATTACACAATCTAATTCCACCAAGCCCGTTCCATCATCGGACTACGAGACAAACGGCGAAGCGCCATCGTTACATGGTGGACATCCCACCCATACGCACCAAACGTTTCGGGAATACCTTCATTGTGCGTACGGCTAAGGAGTGGAATTCCCTGCCGGAGTCTGTGTTTCCCGATAGCTATAACCTAGGAGTCTTTAAGTCAAGAGTGAATAGGTTACTTTAATTTTAATGATTTATATTCCAATTTAATTTAATTTTAATTTATTGATTATATTGATATTAATATAATTATATGCATATTATTTACGCGTAATTCAATTTTTCGTCGTTCAAGCGGTGTTAAATGAAATGTTTACGCGTGTGTATTGCACGTTCGAGCGTGTGGCATCCGTGGGCTGCGGCTGAAAATCAGCGTTAGGTGGTAATATTTAGCATTGTCACCTGACATTATGCTGAGCTGAGGCCCTTTTGGCACAACGATGTCTTTTTTATTTTTAATGTTCTCTATAATGTGTTTTCTATGTGCCAATAAACGCAATTTTCTTTCTTTCTTTCTTTCTTTTAGGTAAGCGTGCTCCATCTTCGACCACATCATCACTTACCATCAGGTGAGATGGTGGTCAAACGCGAACCTATTCCAAATAAAAAAAAAAAAAATATCATAAAAGCGCGTTAAAATTACTCATCTACAGTAAACTGGACAGCGTTTTAAGTATCTTTATATATTTTGCTAATACAGTATAGGTACAAACTTTTAATTCTTTTTGTTTTATTTTCATGATGACGACGAAAACACTTTACCAAAATATTACAAATAATGTCAAATGAAGATATACAATAAATAACTATAATCAATTCATTCGTTCAAAGTAGTTCAAAATCATTCAAAAGTAGCGTTACGAGAGCTTTAGTATAGCGTTAATAAATCGTTATAGCTATTAAGGAACCTTTATACAACCGTTGTGTAGGTTAAATGGAACTTTAGGTTAAATAAAATTGCGCCCAAATTGCGCTAAAACGCTGCTATAAGTCTGTAGTAGACGCTCTAGCGCTTACGTCTATTACCATAAGTAATAATCGGATACGCTCCAAAGCCCTAATGCAGCCCATTTATGCTAGTTGGGAAAGACCTACTTACCGAATATGAGAGATGTAAAAGGTCTTATGAGCGGGATAGTTTGAGGAGATACTCGGTTAAGAAGTTGCCGTTAGTCATTAAATGTTTGGCCCGTAATGGATGTAAATTTGTGGCTTAAAATAAGCACATTTTAAACGATTATGTCATGGGAATTGAATAATGAATTCAGTATTAAACTGCATTATTGCTACCTGCCACAGTAGATTGGACATAAAATAAAAAAGTTGTGCACTATATTTAATTTTTTTTTTGTTTCAGACTATATTTCGGACGAAGCTACATCTTTGGCGGGAGACCGACAAGTATACGCACCATATGGGTTCTACAAAGGTTGTCGAGTTGCCATTAAGAAAGTGGACAAACAGCGCATAGACCTATACTAACTATCTACAGGCTAGTTTTGACTCACTTATCATTGTGGTATTTCAAAAGCTTTGTACTTGTAAACGGAGTTACGAGCAAAATCCGAACTCCGAAATCAAACAACATGAGTTGGGATGGCTCTCGGAAATTAAATTCAAATTCAAATCGGATGCAGAAAGCTAATGCTTAAAGCCCTTTGTTACTGTTGCAAATGTATGTTAGCCTCCCCGAACGGTGGCTCGATCGATCCGTGTTTGCCGGCCAGTTTCGCCTGCTCAGGATTGTCCGTCTTATCAAAATATATTTCTACAGGTGGTGGGAACCCATGTACCGGCAAATTCGTCTCTTAAGTTCATCGGAGATAGGCCTGTCCTCTGGGCTAGTGACCGGACCAGCCCACCACCCGAGTGTGGCTTCGATGGATCACTTTGCACCGTCAAGTGTGAGTATCTACAAAGGAAGTATCTCTCAATAAATGTATTGAATTGTTTTGGAGTCGCTATTGGATTAAAATACATTCATTGCTAACCAGTAAGACAGGGGTACGGACACGGGATTGTGAATATTTTATTTTTAATTCATCATATGCTCAGCGTTTTCTCAACGGTGTCAAGGTCGGTTTCTAGTGTAACCGGTTGCAGCTGAGTACGTTTTGCAACAATAACAACCCAGTGGCTGGGTAACTCGATACCTACTGTTACGGAAGCACCATTACTCTCGCCATAAGATAGCACCTGCCTTATGCGTAATTATTTACATTCATAATCGATAACTGTTTTCGTATAATTTGTATTAATATTGTGTTATGAATAGGCAAGTACCTAACACAGAGTCACGTGTTTGCCAGACAAGTATGACCCTTAAGGTATAGAGTAGGTTGCGATGTTCCAATCTATGACCATATTAGGTAATGAATTGTAGCAATGCGTGTTTTGATCACTTGAGCGACACAGGATTGGCCCAAAAATACGGGGATGTGTCTACCAAGTTTTAACGAGCGATTGACGTGTGCATGTGTGCACGAATATAAATATAGGTGCCTAGCTACTTGCGAGTTCAGTTCAGTTCGGATATCAGTCTCGTGGAAGTAACAAACGCTCGAATATGTCAAGAAGTCAGCAAGTTTTGTAAATAGTTTTCTCTGAGTTTATTGTGTATATATATTATTAGTGACCGTATTAGTAAGATAATAACGTTAATTAAGTACTTGTGTTTAGTGAAATAAGACTGGTAACTATTGAACATTATAACTTTTGTGTATGTGTATATATGACAATACAAGTTTGAATATGTTGTGAATGTTTTCGTTATTATAATACCCCGACCACTCACTCATACTCTCTGTAGAAAGGTATCGAAAGGTACGCCCGTCTACCCAAAACACCAATCCTCAACCCCTTGCGCCTGTCTGCTACAAATTTGGTCCTTCTAGCCGGATTTGGGTGTTTGTGGGTAAAGTATGAGTGAGCACAGTGCGGTCATTACCAGAAGCAAGACGAGAAAACTAGCGACAGACATGAGCGTCAGACAGCTGGAAACAGACTCGGGCGTGCCCAGCGAAAGGGCACCCGTGTCGCCTTCACTAGCGCCGACGACAACGTCATTTCCTGTGCCGACGCCGGCGATTCCGTTTGTGGGTGTGGGTGGTCGCGTCATAGACCACCAGAGTATTGTCACACCTGCGGGACCGCCTCGTAGAGGTAAGGCCAGGATAAGGTCTGGAGCACCCAGCCTAGCTGCCTCCTCCAAGAGTATCAGAGCCATAGCAAGTACCTGAGGAGGAGAGCAGAGTATGAAGCGGAACAAGAGTTGATGCGTCTCAAAGAAGGCCTAGTAAGGAAAAAGCTCGAGGTTGACCTAGCTGAGATAGATGCTGCAGACGAGAACTCCGGTACAGACGATGAAGGGACCACTCGAAGAGTCGAAGAGTGGATGGATACGACGCCACAGCAAAATAATCCACAAATGTCTTCAGAGTGCCGCGTTACGTTCATTCCCACTGTACCGTATACCGCGCCACAGAGCGCGCCCGCACAGACGCCCGCTACGAACAGCGGAGCGCCCCACTACTTCAGTACGCACGCGACCGCGACCGCGAACACAACTTCCCGCGCCGCGCCCGCGTCAAGTGAATATAATAATATACGACCGACGCCCGTTATAACGTATACACCCACGGGGACACGACAACCGCCCATGACGTCGGTGCAGTTTACGGACACAGTGCTGGCCACACCGGTGGCGAATGCTGGTTCACGTTTACCGACGAGGGATGGAATCGATTGGGAGCACACGTTCGGAGAAGAAACGGAACGTAAATCGCGAGACAGAAGGTTCGATCAATTGGCCGACGCTATTTCAAGCATAGCGAGGCCGCGCCCGGTTCCTAGACAGGCATACGAGTTACCCGTGTTTAATGGCAACCCGGCAGACTGGTTGGCGTACAAAAACATGTACTGGGAAACGACAGCGTTATATAACTTCAAGTCGTTCGAGAATCTAGCGCGTCTTAGAACGTCGCTGCAGGGGGACGCAAAGCTGGCCGTGGAAGACCTGCTGCGCACCTGCATCAACCCAACAGACATCATCAAGGCGCTCGACGAAGAGTTCGGGCATCCTAACCTATTGTTGGAATGCGCGCTAAGGAAAGTGCGTGCATTACCTAAAGTTACAGAAAGTGGCCGTGAGTTGCGAATGTTCTCGACTACGGTACGTAATTGTGTGTCATTACTTAAGAATATATGTGCTACCGGATACCTAAACAATCCACAGTTGGTAAGCGGACTGTTATATAAATTAACTCCTGTGCAACGGGCTCAATATGGGGATTTTGCTATGGGGGTGGCTACATCACAGGGCGTTGATGTCAGAGTGTCACCTAGCTTAGAATTATTATCAGATTTTCTAGTGCATCTAGCCAGAGCTACATCTTATTATCTACAGTTAGACTTGCCCAGCCCTGATTCAGCAGCTAACACAAAGCCTAGAAATACACAGCCTTCTAAAACAGTGCAAGTATATAGAGCTAACCCCGGCAACCATACCTACAATAATAAACAGAGAGTTCATGTACAGTCTGTGGCCTCAACTAACAAGAAAGAACAAGAGGACGAGTCAGTATGTACATTATGTAAAGAAGAACACACTTTATTAAAATGCGATAAGTTTGCAAAGCTTGAACAGGATGACAAATGGAAACATATTAAAAGTACCAAGTTATGTTTTAAATGTTTAGTTAGAAAGCACTCACGAGCCCATTGTAAAGCTAAACGTTGTGACAAATGCAACTTTGCCCATCATACACTGTTACATAGTTGTTCGGTCCGACGTGAAACAGAATGCACCCTTTTGACATAAAGAATTTGATCTTGACATTACTTGACTTTGACAGATAGACTTTGCTTGCTTGAAAAAAATGTCCGCGGCGGACCTGTTGAGTTAATTATAATTGGTAAAATATCGTTGGATTCGCCTGTTGAAACCGATAATTGGGTCGCGAATTATTTATTGTTGAACTTGTACTCCCGGATTGACGAGAATCCAGGGATATTTCTCGGAACATATCGCCTTATTGGGTCACCTCGTGGCACGCGCTTGGTGGAAACGAGTTGGGTGTGATGCTGAGTTGGAACCGCGCCATCTGGAGACGGCGCCTTGTGAACGTCCACACACTTGACTTACATCACACTTTTCAATTACTCATCTCATATTACATACCTACCACACGGACGCGATCAAAAGGATCCTTGCTTGGCGTCCCCAGCACTCAGGTTAGTGGTACCATTATTGTGTAACCTTGTTTATTGTAAGCAACGTTTATAGCTCCACGTACCGTGGACAGTTTCAGACACCAGTATCGTTGCACTGGCCTATTGCAGGTCTGAACAAAGTGGTAGCAGGCGTGGCTCTTATAAGATCCACTGATTCATTGTGGTAGCAGAGGGCGGCTCTTATAATATAAGATCCACTGGTTTAATTGGAAGTTTTGAATATTGTTGAAAACTTAAAACTTGAGTTTAATTACTTAACACAACTTATAACTTGATAAGTTTGAATATTGCTTTGTCAGCCGGGCTCAAATAGTACTTGTAGTTTGTACTGTAATTTGTAGTGCTAGCCCCTTAGAATTGAATTGACAAGTAGGATTTATTTGTGAAATTAGGAATTATTAGGTTATAATTTGGTACATAATTTGGTACATAATTTGGTATTTGTTGCAATTAATAATTGAATGTCATTGATCTGAATTTGAAAGGTTATCTAAATAATAATTACACATAGTCTAACATAATAGGACTTGAATTGTGTGTATTGGTTTTTGCATTTATAGTAATTATTGGATTGTTGTTAGAGATTGTCCGGAGCAATATTATACTTCAATTGTTGTATTTAATTGTTGGTGTGATCCTGCACAATATATACATTGAATTGTTATTTATCTTGTAACTAGCCATCCTTAGCAAGCTAGATTCATACTTGGAATAAGTACAGGGTCGGATTTGGGCTTGAAATAATTGAATTTGAATTTTTATTTTGTTGAGATTATTTGGTCGGCTAACAAGTCATTGCTGTTTGTTTAATATTTGATTGGTGGTTGTTGATTGGTGTTTTGTATTAATATTTGATTGTTGCAATGGCCTCATTAAGGGCAGTCAGGGAGGCTGCTGCGGGATTGACCTCAGTTGAGATGGTTCACATCGGCAGCTGCAACTGTTGAGCGTGTGGAATTGGAAGAGCTCACCCTTGCTCGGTATGGGCAAGTGATTGAGAGGATCAAGTCAGCTGATACTGCGCTCACGCGCTTCAACGAGTACATCATGGACGTGGATTTGGGGGTGATGGATCAGACAGCCCGCGATAAGATTTTGGGTGACTATGACCAGATTGTCCACCTGGGGGATGTCATATGTCTACGAGCGTGGGAAATTTTGAAGAGTCGGGTGCCTGATGCGGCCAAGCCGCAGACCCCCGTTGTTGTAGGCCCTGGACTATTGAGTAGGCTGCCCACCCTGGAGCTGCCACATTTTGACGGTCGCTTGGACCACTGGCTGGGCTTCCTAAATCTCTTTGAGAGTCTTGTCGATGCACGCTCGGACCTCGGACCTGCCCAGAAGCTGGCCTATTTATTGTCTGTCCTGGACGGCGAAGCCAGAGCCTTGGTGCAGCACTTGCCGGTGACGGATTCCTCCTACCCTACCGCTCTGGAGCTTCTCTCCCGACGGTATCAGAACAAGCGCTGCCTGGCTGATGTGCACATCGACCAAATTTTGGGACTACCGGCTATTGTCAGCACGTCGACGTTGCGCACTGACTTGCTGAACCCGTTGGTCTCAGCGACCAACGCCTTGAGACGCTTGGAGTTACCGGTGGAACATTGGTCCTACTTGTTGGTGCACATAGTGCTGCAGTTGCTCCCCGCGGAGTTGAGGTCACGTTTTGAGCAGAAGTATGGTGGGGATAGTGCCACCCATCTTCCCCCTTTTGACGACCTCCTCAAATTTTTGAAAGACGAGTGTCGGTTTGCGGATAACACTCGTGGCGCTACGGGGTCGCCCCCACTACCTTCTCAGCCCAGAGACCAGGGACGGACTAGGGCCCGGGGGCCTGTTGATGTTCCCCCCGCCCCCCGTTTTGCTGGCGCCCGGAGTCCTCGGGCTAGGGGGCCTGTTGATGATCGCCCCGCCCCTCGTTTTGCTGGCGCCCGGAGTCCTCGGCTAGGGGGCCTGTTGATGTTCCCCCCGCCCCCCGTTTTGCTGGTGCCCGGAGTCCTCGGGCTAGGGGGCCTGTTGATGTTCGCCCCGCCCCCCGTTTTGCTGGTGCCCGGAGTCCTCATCATTGTGACTTTTGTAAGGCAACGGGGCATGTCATGGCGCGTTGCCAGGACTTTTTGAATTTGCACGTAAGTGCCCGCCGCCGTATTGTCAACGCACGCCGTTTGTGCTTCTCGTGCTTGGGGGCCCACTTTCATCGGGACTGCCCCGACCCCCGCCCGTGTAGAATTTGTGAAGGGTCCCACCTTGAGATTTTGTGCGCCAACGCGAACCGCTCCAGCAGACCAGCTTCTGAGGGGGGTTCGCGCAGGGGGGGGGGTACCCCGGAGACGAGCACCGGGCTGAGACCCGCGATTCTGTACGCCGCACTCCACCCCCCGCGCAAGTTGAACGGGAGCCCCACGAGCGCCATTTGGTCTCCCCTCGTCAGGGAGAACGCGCATTGGCTGCTAGGCAGCAGTGGCCGGGTCGGCGCCGCTGCCTTTCCCCTCCGTTGGCGGAACGTCCCCGGCTGGAGTCGCGCCCTCCGCCATTCGGGCATCCGGTGGGATATGCCCCTCCAGTGATGGCGAGCGGCTCGGGACACCGCGCAGACGAATACTTGGATTGTTGGCCTCGTCGTGAACGAAGGCAGCCTGGAAGCGGCGATCGGTCGCCGCCCAGGCATCACTAAGACGCCTGCCCCGCTAAAGGACCCCCCCGATCAAGACGGTTTTGTTACCAACGGCCTCGGTCAAGGTCTGGGGACCCTTGGGTGACTCGATTGTGGTCTGTGCCATTTTGGATACGGGAGTCCGGGGTTGTCTTTTGTCGTCTTGGTTAGCGGGACAGGTTGGCCTGAAGGTGAATGACCTTTCAGGCAAGATTTGGGGAATTGGCGAACCGGCTGACACCACTGTTGAGGGAGGGACCTGGTTTGAAGTCACCCTTGTGAGTTGTCCGTACCCTAAAATTGGTGCTCCTGCCCTTGTTATAACTGAACTTGGTTGGGACGAGCCACTTCGGGAAACCCTGTTGGAGGACAGTTGAGGCGCTCTAGCCTTCCTTATGGGGCCCGTCACCCCCTTTTGTTGCCCAAGGAGGGCCATTTGGTTCAATTGTTGGTGACTGATCGTCACACTAAGAACTCGCATGCTGGTTGCAATGCGCTGTTGGCCATTCTGCAGCGAGAAATTTTGGATGTTATCGGCTGATCGCGTCAATGAGGCGAGGCCTTTTGCTGGCGTCGTAACGGATTTTGTTGGTCCCCCTTTGTTGAAGACGTCCACCCTTCGTAATAGCAAGATTTGTGTCTCGCCGTGGGTTACCTTCTTTGATTAGGTCTGATTGCGGTACGAATTACAAGGGTACAAGTAACTATTTGAAGGAGGTACACGCCTTCCTAATGAGAGCTAGGTTGATATTGGTAAAAGTTTGGCCCGCCGAGGGGTCACTTGGTTGTTTGACCCGCCAGCCTGCCCCCCATTGGGGGGGTATTTTTGGGGCCGCGGTGAAAGCGGCAAAGGGACGCTGGCGGAGATTGTTGGGAGACACCGTTCTCACCTTTAATGAACTAGCTACGGTATTTGGCCGCATTGAAGCTGTGTTGAATTTGCAACCTTGTCAAGACTTCCAATTGATTAGCGGACGGGTAGGCCCGTCCGGGGGGGGTAGATGTTCGGTCCGACGTGAAACAGAACGCACCCTTTTGACATAAAGAATTTGATCTTGACATTACTTGACTTTGACAGATAGACTTTGCTTGCTTGAAAAAAATGTCCGCGGCGGACCTGTTGAGTTAATTATAATTGGTAAAATATCGTTGGATTCGCCTGTTGAAACCGATAATTGGGTCGCGAATTATTTATTGTTGAACTTGTACTCCCGGATTGACGAGAATCCAGGGATATTTCTCGGAACATATCGCCTTATTGCGTCACCTCGTGGCACGCGCTTGGTGGAAACGAGTTGGGTGTGATGCTGAGTTGGAACCGCGCCATCTGGAGACGGCGCCTTGTGAACGTCCACACACTTGACTTACATCACACTTTTCAATTACTCATCTCATATTACATACCTACCACACGGACGCGATCAAAAGGATCCTTGCTTGGCGTCCCCAGCACTCAGGTTAGTGGTACCATTATTGTGTAACCTTGTTTATTGTAAGCAACGTTTATAGCTCCACGTACCGTGGACAGTTTCAGACACCAGTATCGTTGCACTGGCCTATTGCAGGTCTGAACATAGTGATAAGAAACCTGAGTCTGTGACCAACATAAGGGAATACATAGGCAAGGCTCTTTTAAAGGTGTGACAGTGACAGTTGACAATAAAGATAAACAGTGTTATGCATTATTGGCCGACGGTGCTACGGTATCATTGATCGACAGCTCGCTTGCTGGCAATGCAAAGGGTGTGCACAGGCCAATAATAATACAAAGTGCTCGGGGACTAGAGATGTCAGACCCTAGCTCAAAAGAAATAAAGCTATCAGTGCGCGGACTTAACAAACAACTTTTCAATATTATGTGTCGTACGTTAAAGGACCTGGACCTGCCGGCGCAGTCGGTGCCTGCTGGCATCATGGAGGAGCATCACCACCTCCGTGACCTGGGTTGCGAAGCGATGGAGGGTGCCAAGCCACTGCTGTTGCTGGGCTAGGATAACTGGGAGCTGCTTGCCAGTGAGGAGACACGTCGAGGGAAGTCCGGTAAGCCAGTTGCCTCTCTCACTAAGCTAGGGTGGGTAGTACATGGTCCAGTACATAGGTGCAACCTCGTCAATAATACACAACATGATAAGGTTAATTGTTTATCTATCTCGCTACCCGTGTTACATGAAATGGTTAAGCAACAATTTGACCTGGAGGCTATAGGTATTAGGGAAGCCCCACGTAAACACTGGGAGGATGAACGAGCCAATGCCATCTTGGAATCGACCAGTAAGTTGTCGGCAGATGGCAAACATTGGGTAGTAGGGTTATTGTGGAGACAAGACAACATACAACTCCCCGATAACCATAAGTATGCATTACAGAGATTAGGAGGTATAGAACGCAAGCTGCATCGCGATTATAGTTATCCGGTAGCATACTGCAAGCAAATTGATAGGCTGCTCGAGGAAGGTTATGCCACCAAGGTGGAAGGTGGTATGTCAGCCAGCCCGGTATGGTACCTGCCTCACTTCGGGGTAGTGAATCCTAACAAACCAGGGAAGCTGCGACTGGTGTACGATGCTGCTGCAGTATGTCAAGGTACGTCTCTTAATGAAAATTTGTTAACTGGTCCAGACATGTTAAACTCTTTGCTGGGAGTTTTGTTGAAGTTCAGACTGGGTCCAGTAGCCTTCAGCGGGGACATAGCTGATATGTTCATGAGGATCCACATCAGTAAGGAGGATCAAGGAGCTCAGCTGTTCCTATGGAGAAGCAGAGACAAGGGGAAGGATCCAGACACATATGTCATGAACTCTATGGTGTTTGGTGCGGTGTCATCTCCAGCCACAGCTATCTACATCCTAAACAAGAACGCAAGTCGGTTCTCAGGTGAGTACCCTCAGGCAGTGGAAGCCATACGGTCCCGTCATTACATGAATGACTACCTCGACAGCGTGTGGACCGTGGAGCAAGCCAGTCAGCTGGTCGAGCAGGTAGCCCACATACACGCCCAAGGTGGATTCATAATACGGGGGTGGATCACTAACTCACCAGAGTTAAGAGAGCGCCTGCAACTGGAGATGCCTGACCGAGTGTCGCTGGACAAAGGTGAGTCAGCAACAGAGAGAACACTTGGTTTGATATGGTCGCCTAGCAACGACTATTTAGCATTTGACCTGTCATTTAAACGTTTGCCTGGCAACATTAAATCAGGTAAGTCTGTCCCAACCAAAAGGGAATTTTTAAGATTTATAATGTCAATATTTGACCCGCTGGGTCTGTTATATCCGTGTGTCATTCAGTCGCGGGTATTAATGCAACGCATTTGGAAGACCGGTATAGACTGGGACGAGCCACTACCTGAGAGTGAGGTAGGTGCCTGGTTCGCTTGGTTAAACAGTCTTCACCACCTGGACGGCGTAAAGGTGCCGCGGTGGTACGGCCTTTGCTCGAGTAAGCTGGAATTACATGTGTTTGGTGACGCCAGCGAGCTAGCATACGCGGCTGTCGCTTACTTGGTAGGGACCACCGAAGATGGGGATAGGGAGGTAGCCATGGTACTAGGTAAGGCTATGGTGGCCCCACAAAAGGTCATATCAATACCGCGATTAGAGCTGCAGGTGGCTGTGCTTGCATGTCGACTAGCAGACACAGTCGCCAAAGAAATCAATGTACCTATTGTTCGGTCCGACGTGAAACAGAACGCACCTTTGGTTGGCAACATTAATTATCTGTGGACTTGACATAACTTTTTTACTTGACAGATAGGCTTTGCTTCTTTGTTGAAAAATGTCCGCGTTGGGACCTGTTGAGTTAATTATAATTGGTAAAATATCGTTTGGAATCGCGTGTTGAAACCGATAATTGGGTCGCGAGTTAACTATTGTTTGAAGTTGTAATCCCCATTTGACGAAAACCCCGGGATATTTTTGGATTTATCGCCGGGTTGATGCCATCGCGTGGCACGCGCATTTAATAATAATAATAATAATAAATAATAAATCTTTATTTCCAGTTTACAATTTACATGTGGTTAGTCATTACTCACTAATAACAAAACATTTCATCTCATAAATTGTAGCTTTACACTGAGTTATAGATCACTGACACCCAAGCTAAGATTAAACTTGTGTTATGGGTGTCAGGGCTCTCAAAATTGGCATTATTAACACTAATCAAATATTCGGAGTTAAGTTGTGTACACAATTTAGGCAATATAAACAGTAATAAAGATACCATACAAGCAAAAATTTAAAATAATAATGCAAATTACAGAAAATAATAATATTAATAAAACTTTCTGTGCAGTGTTATGTATGTGTGTGTTGGGATGAGTAAGTATGATCGTGTGTGAATGTGGGTGAATGTGTGTGATATGTGTGTACATGCTGGTGGGTGTTGAATTGTTTATGTAACTGATAAAGTATTGGTTGTAACTTGTACGTCCTACGGATACAGTATTTGTTCTACCTCCTCATAGTTAAGACTAATAATCCATTTACTGACCTCCCTTTTACATTTAAATTTACTAAGCTGGTAGATGTTACATTGCTTATTAACAGTGTTGTAAATACGACTGCCAAGAATCCTAAAATGTTTTGCAAGTTTTGTTTTATGTCTCTCTATAGGACATACATTTGTTGTCCTACGCTTTGTCAGAAGATTGAGGTCCAGCTTTAAAGAAGAATGTTTGCGCAACGTACAATTTAGCACAAACAGCTGTCACACGGTCATGACCTGGCATTCTTTGTACAATTTTATGGTACTGAACCGAAAATGTTTAAAGGTCATAACCTTGAGGACAGCTCTCTGTGCCCTCTCCAGTTGCATCATACTTGTCTTCACAGCACCGACCCAGACCGTGATGCCAAACGATAGCACAGACTGGCAAAGAGATAAATAAACTATACGCAAGGTTTCAACATCAGCACTATAGCGCAGATTTTTAAATACGGTTATCAACTTTCTAACCCTTGCGGTGAGTGAACTTATTTGGGCTTTCCATGACAAAAGAATATCTATTAAAATTCCAAGATATCTCACAATAGTTGTTCTTGTCAGGGTAAAGCAGGAACACGATGTTGGGCTAGCACTACAATTGTGAGCTTTGACTAAAAATGTATCGTCAGGTTGAGAAGACGATTTAAGTGAAAATGTGGTATATTTGGTTTTCTCCACATTTAGAGTCAAGCTATTCGCTGTTAACCAAGACATCACAATGCCAAGAACTGACTCTGCTCTCTCTCGGGCTTCGTCCCAATTTTGAGCTCGTACAAGTAGAGCCGTATCATCCGCATACGTATAAATGGAACAATTCGGAAGTGCTAGATCACATAAGCTGTTCACATAAACCAAGAACATTGTAGGTCCCAAAATGGAGCCTTGCGGCACCCCAGTGGTTACAACACACTCATCACTGACATATGAAGCGACTTTAACACACTGGGTTCGTTCAGATAAGTAGCTTTTGAAGATCGCAAGGGCGGGTCCCCTTACTCCAATCCTTTCTAATTTCATAAGTAGGATAGGGACAGAGACAGTGTCAAATGCCTTAGATAGGTCTAAAAATATGCCTAGGCTCTTAGATTTTTCATCAAGTGTCCTTACAACATCATCAATAAGGGCCGAAAACGCATCTTCACATGACTTTCCTCTACGAAAACCAAATTGATTTTTAGAAAAAATTTTATGCTTTTCCAAGAAAGATATAAGACGATATTCTTCAGTACCCTTTCTAGAACCTTTGATAATGCTGGCAGGACCGAGATAGGTCTATAATTATTGACACTGTCTCTGTCTCCACCCTTATGGATAGGATGAACAACTGCTTTCTTCAAAACTCTCGGAAATACTCCTTCAGAGATACACAGACCACATATCTGTGTGATGAGCGGTACAAGAGTTTGCCTACTCATTTTAATAAGCCTCGAACCAATTCCATCCCATCCCGGAGCAGAATCAGATCGAAGACTCATTACAATATTCTCAATTTCAGCACAATCGGGAGAAAGAAGGACAATTGAATTCACCTGTGCGTCATCCCTAACATATGATTCATATTTTGTACTAGTGTTTGTTAGCTTAGCTGCGAGCTCCTTGCCAACATTAGCAAAATAATTGTTTACTAAATTCAAAGAAGACTTGCAATCAGGGTTGGACATAGACAGTAACTCTATCGGGGTGGATTTATCTTTTTGTTTGTTTATTATGGTGTTTATTACGTTCCAGGTCATTTTAGGGTCGTTTTTGGCTTTTTGCAGCTCAAGCTTTTGATAATTACATTTTAACCTGTGTAGGAGTTTATTGCAAAAATTTCTATAACGTATAAAAGTAACTTAACTTTTAGTATATAATTATCTGGTGTCATTTTATGTTTTCTATGCATGTTATCCCTATTTCTTATGCATCTTAGTAACCCTGGAGTGATCCAGGGTTTGTTTATTCTTAGCTTAGATGAAATGGAATTAATTGAAGTGTACTTGTTTATAATAGATATGATAGTATTAATCAGAAATTCAGTAGCCCAGTTAGGATCCGAAGATAATAAGATGGAACTGAAATCGGTAACTGCAATTTCTGAAATTACTTTATTCAGATCCACTTTCGAGGAAAATTTTGTTGTATGCGGCTTTTTTATATTTTTTATACAAACGAGTACAGGCTTGTGGTCGGTGATATGGCTATCTAGAACAAAAGATGATACTGATTTTACTACTTTAATCATGACATGATCTAAACAATTTTTTTCTCTAGTGGGGGTAGTAAAGGCCGGCAAGAGGCCGTGTGTTGCAGTCAAATTCATGTAACCATTATAATTTGGATCATTATTAGTAGGGCTAATGTTTATGTTCATGTCTCCTACTAGGAATATATCTTTAAAGGAGGATATCGAAGCCAACACAGTATCAAGACTATTTAAAAAGTTATCTATTTGGCGAAATGAAGGAGACCTGTAGACTGCAATAATTATGATATCAGTGAGTTTGCAGATAAGGCAATTTGCATCTATAAACTCCGGCTCTGTAACAGTATGTTGCAAGTCAGAATTAACGTAAATTACTAGTCCATCGTTTTTATTGAGGCTTTTTTTTGAAAAATAGGCTGAGTAACCCTGAAGTAATGGAATATTAACATTATCGTTTAGCCAACATTCTGATTATACTATCACATCACACTTGAATTTTAAAGATGATAACAGTACTATAATGCTGTCAAAATTCTTATTTATACTACGTATATTTAGATGCAAAAAAGTTATTGTTTCAGTAGTTTTTCCTAAAATTTGAAGGCATCTATCAGGGTAACAAGCATGTGATTCGTGAGATCCATATAAATCCAAGCTATTAATAATTTCATTTATGTTATTCATTTTTATGTATTCATTTGTTGGAAACAAGTAGTGATAAATAGCTTCAATCCGGTGTGAGTTGGGTGTGATGCTGATCTGGACCGCGCCATTGGAGATTGGCGCCTTGTGAACGTTCTAGAACACGTGACTTACATCACACTTTTCACTTACTCACCTCATATTACATACAAACCACACTTGGGCGTGACCTAGGAAGGTCGAAGTTGGCGAACCCAGCACAGAAGGTTAGTGGTACCGATCAGTTATTTGTATATGGTTGAAGGCCGAAGAGCCTGTAGTTTTAGCCTTTTGTTTATTGTTGTTGAAAGCAACGGTAGGGCTCCACGAACCGTGGACAGTTTCGGACACACCAGTATCGTTGCGCTGGCCTATTGTAGTCTTGAACACCTATAATAAAGAGGTACCTATGGACTGACAGCAAAACAGTATTAAATTGGATAAACTCTGACGCAAAGGAGTTTCAGAAATTTGTTTCACATCGACTGGGGGAAATAGACACGCGGTCCGAGAGAGGGGACTGGCGCTGGGTTCCGTCGATGGATAACCCAGCTGACGTGGCGACCAGATTGTCATGGCCAAGCAACTGTGGCGCATGGCTTTCTGGCCCCTCCTTCCTTCGCTGTTCACAGGAGCGGTGGCCGGTATGCGCCGATATGAGGTCAGCTGATGCCGACACCGAGCGGGTGCAGCGTGTGCACAGCTTGGCAGCGGCAGTGGAGCCAGTGGTCGACCACACCAGAGCGTCGACCTGGACACGCACACAGCGCGTGCTGGCCAGAGTACTCGCCTTCGTGAAACGATGCCACAAGCAGCGACGGGTCTCCCTACTCACCGTTGAAGACCTGCACGACGCTGAGCTACGTCTCCTGCGCCAGATGCAGATGGACAGCTACCCAGCCGAGTTAGCGGCGCTAGCTGAAGCAAAGCAGCTGCCGCACACAAGCAAGCTAAGAGCATTAGACCCCATGATTTTTGATAACCTACTCAGGGTAAGGGGTAGGCTGGGAGCTTGTGAAGCGCTCACATTCCAGGAGCGCCATCCTATTATTTTAGACGGGTGACATTCGCTCACCCGTAAGCTTATATTAAGCTACCACGTAGCAGCACTACATGCCAATCAAGAGGCAGTGGTAAACCGCATAAGGGAGCGATTTTGGATAACAAATTTACGTTCCGCAGTAAAAGCAGTCACAGCGAGCTGCCAAGTGTGCTGACTGGTGCGAGCCAAGCCAGCGACACCGAAGATGGGAGACCTGCCGGTCGCGAGGCTGGAGGTCACGCGGCGCGCTTTCATCCACTGCGGGGTCGATTACTTCGGCCCGATGGAGGTCAGCATCGGACGATGCCGCGAGAAGAGGTGGGGCGTGTTGTTCACGTGCCTCACCACACGCGCCGTTCACCTGGAACTGGCGGCTTCCCTAAGCACCGACTCCGCCATCCTTGCCCTGCGGCGCCTGGTGGCGCGCCGCGGGCGACCAGCACATATGTACTCCGACAGAGGTACTAACTTTGTCGGGGCCAACTCCGAGCTCCGGGCAGCACTGCGCGACATGGACCATATCCAGGTCCAAGAAGAAGTCATCAGCCGGGGCATTGCCTGGCATTTTAACCCTCCCGCGGCCCCACACATGGGCGGCTGCTGGGAGCGTCTGGTGCGCTCCGTAAAGAACGCCCTTAAGGCGACGCTACGTGAGCGCGCCCCACGCGAGGAGGTCCTGTACACCCTCCTTGCCGAGGCCGAGCTGACGGTCAACAGCCGGCCGTTGAGCTACGTCGCAGACGACGCGCTCCACCCGGTCGTTTTGACCCCGAACCATCTTCTTCTTGGCACTGCCGCGGGGGATGCACCCTACGTGCGCCCTGATCCGGGCGACATCGACTCGCGACGCATGTGGCGTCGCGTCAACGCACTGGCCGACAACTTCTGGCGCCGGTGGCTGCGAGAGTTTCTGCCGGCCCTGCAGCGACGACAGAAGTGGACTAGCGACGCACCCAACATCCAGGTCGGCGACGTCGTGCTACTCACGGACGACAATAGGCCGCGAAACCAATGGGTCAAGGGGGTAGTTAAAGCCGTAAGTCCCGGGATGGACTCTGTTGTGCGCGTAGTCGACGTAGACACTAAGTCAGGGGTCTTGCGCAGACCCGCGGTCAGGGTGATTGTGCTTCCTACGGACGGTAGCGTAATCGGATGAAGCCTTTTACGGGGGGTGGAAATGTTACGGAAGCACCATTACTCTCGCCATAAGATAGCACCTGCCTTATGCGTAATTATTTACATTCATAATCGATAACTGTTTTCGTATAATTTGTATTAATATTGTGTTATGAATAGGCAAGTACCTAACACAGAGTCACGTGTTTGCCAGACAAGTATGACCCTTAAGGTATAGAGTAGGTTGCGATGTTCCAATCTATGACCATATTAGGTAATGAATTGTAGCAATGCGTGTTTTGATCACTTGAGCGACACAGGATTGGCCCAAAAATACGGGGATGTGTCTACCAAGTTTTAACGAGCGATTGACGTGTGCATGTGTGCACGAATATAAATATAGGTGCCTAGCTACTTGCGAGTTCAGTTCAGTTCGGATATCAGTCTCGTGGAAGTAACAAACGCTCGAATATGTCAAGAAGTCAGCAAGTTTTGTAAATAGTTTTCTCTGAGTTTATTGTGTATATATATTATTAGTGACCGTATCAGTAAGATAATAACGTTAATTAAGTACTTGTGTTTAGTGAAATAAGACTGGTAACTATTGAACATTATAATTTTTGTGTATGTGTATATATGACAATACAAGTTTGAATATGTTGTGAATGTTTTCGTTAATATAATACCCCGCCCCACTCACTCATACTCTCTGTAGAAAGGTATCGAAAGGTACGCCCGTCTACCTAAAACACCGGTTCTCAACCCTTGCGCCTGTCTGCTACACCTACCCCTTGGCAAGACTGATGTCAAATGTTCTAGATTCTGAGTACTATTAATGACTGTAAAAGATCTGTAAATGATAGCCGGTACAAACGGCTTAACGTGCTTTATACAACGTGTAATTTAAAGGGTATATACATACCAAGTGCATGGCTTCTTTGGATGATAATAAACGATATGGCAAGGGTTTTGTAATCCTAAATCTACGTGTGTAGAACTTATTACAAATTCCAATACACTGATACCAGATACCGAATTTTTCAAATTAAGAATAACGAAAAGAATTATCGTGTTATTGGCAAGTGACGTGGAAAGTTATTGACTCTCGTAGTGCTGTGACACGTTTGTTATGATTGGTATTCAAGAAATATATGAAACCAATTATTTGGTATCAATTCTTTGAGTCAGTTATTTTGTGCTGAAACTGTGCATAGAGACTCCATACCAGATGTTGTCTTCAGCCCTTTTGGTTAGATATGGGGTTTCCGTTACACGTTGTATACGGTGGAATCTCGATACATTAAAATAGGTGGTTGATTAATCTTGATGGTCGTTTTCCATGCGGCTGTTATTATTTAGCCATGATCATCTCATATTTTGTTTTTAATTGCAACATGAAATACTGATAAGCTCTAACAGTAATATAAAAGGTTTCCAAACTCGCATCGCATTCTTTCTTCAATTAATTTCGATTCTCTATTCACATCAAGTGTTGTCAGATTTTTTAGCGACTGTCTACCTTTACCGGTAGGCACAGAAGTACAAATGATCCATCCGGGGATTGACCTCAGCAAGCGTTGCTTAACCCTGAAGATATAACGTGTTGCTGTATGTTGTTTTAGCCACGAGCACGTCCATCGTCTATATATCTATATATACATATAATAAAACATTAAAAAAAGTGTGTCTGTACATTTAAATTTTATACATAAATAATAATTGAGGTGGGTTAAGAAACGGGAACACGGCAAAAAAATAAAAAGTCTGTCTCATTGTACACGCTAAACCTACTGGATGGATTTTAATGAAATTTGGTAAGTAGATAGTTGACATCCTGGAATAACACATATGCCTCTTTTTATGCCGGCATCGGTATTTTCACGGGAAATCTTCTCACGCGTACGAAGTTACAGGCAGCAGCTAGTCCACAATATGCGTATGATGGATTATTCAAATAATTTCAGTTGGTTTATTACATTAACTCAAGTTTGTTTCTTTAATTGAACACAAATTAAAATATCACTATAATAATTATAACCTTTTTAACATGTGATACACAAAATTTAACTATTTATTATCAAAACATTGTAAACACTATTACGAAACCTATTTATAAGATAAGAGTTTAAACTGTTCTTTCATTGTTGTCTTGTATAACAGAATATTTAAATGTTATTTAAAAAATAACGTTGCTTGTTTACTAATTCTGTCATCGTAAAACTAATAAGTAATTGAACTAATTAATTTCAACATATCTACTGTATTTTTATATCATTTAATCATAGCTTAATGTTAAAATACAAAGGTTAACAAATCTGTTTTAAAATCGTAATAACATTTACTGCTTAACTATGTTCATCTTATTTTCTCCCTTAATAAATAAAAGCGGCAGTTTTAAATGAGGTGTTGTTTACCCTCTGACTAAAGCCACTAAGATTCTTATCTAACACTTTAAAGTACAATCTCGCTACTTGGAAATTACCTAACTAATTTTAATTAAAGATCAGGAAAAGTTTGACTGTATTTCTGACTATTACGTAACATTAATTTGCAGTTTCTATTTTCAAGCTTACTAAATGTTCATATAGAATAATATTTACGTAGGTATTTTGTATATAATGATACTATAAACATAACTTTCGCACTGCTGGACAGGCCTCTCTTCTATTAGAGAATATGGGCCATAATCCACAAGCCATTGTACTAATACATAAAAAAATTCTACATAAATAACACATCTGCTGACGAGTATTGAAACGAGGCATGTGGTTAAAAAACTTCTAAAAAATAAGCTTGTGTACTATAATCATACCAGATACTTGGATGTTAGTTGATTATTCCTAAGGTACAAAATAGCTCAGTTAGGTGACCAATGTGTAGACCGAATAAAAGCCTTTACATAATAAATCATAAGCTATTTATATGTGAGCAATGTTTGAATGATTAGTTCAATTTTTTTTAATTTACGTAACAACCCTTATAAACAACCCTTAACAGTTGAAAGGTTATAGATGTAGGTATCTGGACACAAGGTAAACTAATTCCATACGATTCTTTTACACGGTCCACTTCTATGCTTCCCACTATAGGTACATTATTCGATTTTCAACTGGGCCTAACCGCTTGCAAATGTTATCGATTATTTGATTACACTTATTCTACACCAAATGCCACCACACAAGAATATTAGATACCAAAATACCTACAATGTGTGTCCTACTCGCATTCCATGATCTCTTCCAGGAATCTGGAACGGACAGTAAAGCCCGGTGTCCACTGCTAGCGGAGCAGACCCATTATTACCACTGCAGAGAAAACGACATAATTATGTTTCCACTAACAAAGAATCGAGTGGAAATGACTCAGCGAGCAAAAGGAGTAACAATGAGCTTGCTTATATCTAGAGATTGTAGCAGAGTAATTAATTACTCCTTTTACCTCGTTATTGAAAATTACATACATAGTAATCACCGAGACAAAGTTGAGCGATCTGAACGAATAAAAAGGTGTAAAATGAGTCCGCTGCGTTGCGGTCTCACTAACTAGTTTGTAAATGACTCGCTCGCTACAGCTCTTCTCTTGAGGGGAAGTGCTTTTCCGTAATAAGTATTTTGTTTTAGAATATAGCTGATATTTTTCTTCACAAAAGTCAAAATTTCTTGAAATTCTTCTCTGCTAACCCTGTAATAGTTATAACATTTTTATCGTCTAAATCGTCGAATACCTGACTTGTATGTATAACTAGCATGTATAGCTTTCGAATGTGATGGCATCTAGTTCAAAACTCCAACTGAACTCGCCCTTTATGGAAATCGAGTAACCATTTTTTATTTCTCATTTTCCTTCCAGTTTGCTATGCTTCATTTCTCTCAAGGCAATTACTCTCAAAATATTAATTTTATTCTAGCTTAAATCTTTTTGCAAAGTTAGCATTTTTGGTGCTTTCAAACCTTTATATAAGCGTCTATCCAAGTTAGCAACGGTCTTTATCTTATCCATTTCTGCTCTATCTGAGCTTCGGCAACCGATTTATTTTCATGATAATATTATCGGGTCTTTGAGTAAGTCGTCTGATATTTTATCGCTGTTAGGTTTGGAAGGAGCTCTGTCCAACTTAAACCAAGTAAAACGATCCATTAAACAATGTTTTTTTTTTGTTTATAATAGGCTCGCTTTTGACCACCATCTCACCTGATGGTAAGTGATGTGGTCAAAGATGAAGCACGCAAGACCCCCAAACTTACAGCTATTAGGAAACACAGATTCTGGCAGGGAATTTTCTTCTTAGCCATACGCACAATGAAAGTATTCCCAAAACGTTTTGTATACATGGGATGTACAGGGATGTCAAGTCTCTGAAGCTTTCTGTCCTTACTAGTATCTCGTTGTCAATAAGCCTCTTCTTAGGCTGATCATCAGACGGGTGATCAAAACTTATTATCTGAGAGAGTAAGTAAGAATGAGAATTTTATTGTGCTTCCAAATACACGTTAAGCCATTAGTCCTGACTGCACTCCACAGTCATAAGCACCCACTGATCCGCATTGGGCTTGCGTAGTCGGGTCTGCTTACCCCATTCTCGTTAGGTACGGTGTTTATCTATAGGGGAGGCATGTGCTTTAGCAGTGCAGATATTAATAGGCTGATTGTACAACATAGTACATAGATATACGAAGGTAGCAATGGCGAGAGCTTTACTGTTTTTAATTGAAGATTTCCTACACTTATCTCCGCAGATCTTCATGAGAATCTCGTGTGTTATATACTAAATCCTTCTTTGTAAAATATACTTTCAAACAACGAAAATGCGATTTAAAGCGAATCAGCATTTTTTTGAGAAAATCGCGGATATACAAACATACATACTGGTCAAATACAGAACCTCCCTTTTTGAAGTCGGTTAAAATTTTTCTTTTAATTTCAAACTATATTTTTATATAGAGCAATGTACGAACTTATATCCTAAATATTTAGAGCTCGCTTGCTTTCTGCACCAATTATGATAAAGAATCCCTGCTCACGGGTCCTTGTCGTGACTTACCTACTACGGACCCAGTGCTGGATTAATGCTAATGTCTTTCGTATAAATTGATGATGCTTTTAATGACCATCAACTACTATTTATAACCTTTAAATGTATTATGAAATATTCTATATTAAGCATTTAATACTAATTAATACTCAGCTCAGTAGTCATCGTGTTGGCAATTCTCTCCGTGTTCATATGGGTACAGGTATTTATCAAAGGCATTTATTTCCGCGTTTCTATACTACTGTAAAATGAGCACTATGAAAATGTTCTCTTTATTTCACGCAGCGGTTAGTTCGTATTTGTGCCTAATATTTAACGTAAAATTCTTATTTCAGATGATATGGCAAAAAACGACAGAAAGACTCTTGCGTACCAACGCAAAGCGAATTGAAGATGACTACTATCCAAAAATTAAGTAAACTAAAGGAGCCAGTGGTCGAAATTTGTCTACCATTTACCTAAATAAGCGTCAATAGCCTAATAGCTAAAGTATCAAAGTTGTGATGAAGAGGTCGCAGGTTTAGTATTGACGTGAACCCATACCAGACAAACATATTTAGCTTAGTTGGAGGAGTTGACAAGATTGCTAGTAATGTGAATTCTACCCACATTGCTAGTTCTTTTTCTAAATAATATAAAAAACATGAAGCGACTATATATGTAACCTTAACAACCCAGTAACTGAGTAACTCTATTATGGCAAGACTAATGTCAGATTTTCTGGCTTCTGAATACCCGTAAAGACTGACAAAGATGTACAAATAACAGCTGGGACCAACGACTTAACGTGCGTTCCGAGGCATGAAGGAATCTTGATCTCTTGCAAACCTTTATTCATATTATATTGTTATTGTTTGACCAGGAACTACAAGCTGGAAGCAAAGATTGCTATGATGACTTGGCGAGTCAGTTGGAGCGATGTGCTGTAGCCGGGTGGTCGATTACGCTTGAGTTTGCACTCTTTGGTGCGAAAATACAGCACTGGGGTAAGTGTGGTCTACATCTTATTGTTATTGACTATCTTTAAATTATTAAAATTTAATTAAATTTATAAAAATATTCAAACAAGGCAAAAAGGGCTTTACGACACATCAGTTGAATAACGTAAGCATGTAAAGACGGGCTAAACTCTCTTCTACACCTCTAACTCTGGCGGCCAACTATACTGCAATATTTGTGACCGGGTGTTGAAAACCAAATCCCATCAAAAACATAAATGTAAAATGAGAGACAAGTTCATTATTATAATATATGCCTTGGTTGTGGACTTCGATGACAAAAGTAGGAGAGATATCACGGCCCCGGAACTTAAGGACAACTGAAGGAACGGGTTGTGTTTTTAGTCGTAGAAGTCTGACACTTCCTTCCACTCCACCCAGAGCGGGAGAAGTCATTAGATGATTTTCCCACCCGGAAAAAATAGCTTGTAACACGTTCGCTGACAGTGAGCACTTACCCTGACATCACATTACGACAATAGAATTTTCCATACTAAGTGACAAATCAACGTAGTACTCGTGCACAAGCAAGCAATATGAAACTACCCACAAAATACTCGTATTACGGCAGTAAGAAATATGAAATTGCTCATAATATGACAGTTGATACTGCTCTTCATAATACTTCTACGAAAAATTATCGTGAGACGACGTACTCTTAAAAATAAGTGGCCCATCCCTCACCGTACTGTCATAACGCACTATTTTAATTTCCCACCTAACGACGTACTGTCCGAACGTGTTAAAGTCCGTATAACAAAGACATAAAATACATACAGAATGTAACCAAAATTAACCCACTCTCATATTGATTAACCACTTAAAACTATTATCTTTCTTTAAAACTTATTACACTTCTGGATAATAGAGGATAGATCCGAATTGATTCTGCGTTGACTTTTCAGTTTACGGCGAGCAAAGCTGCTTAAGTTATAAATGTCAAAGTATTTAGAGATTGGTTGAGGAAAGTTCACTAAGCGTTCACTAAGAGTTCATCGAATATTTCGATGAACTCTTAGTGAACGCTACAAGATGTTATAAGCGGGATAGTTTGAGGAGATACTAGTTTGAAAAGTTGCCGTTAATCCTAAAATGTTTGGGGCTGTAATAGACGTAACATTGTGGCTTAAAATCGGCAGCTTTTAAACGATTTTAACTCTTCATGTAGACGAATTGGATATTGAATCATGAATTAAATATTAAACTGCATTATTGCTGCCGGACACAGTCGATTGGATATAAAATAAAAGAGTTAGATATTTAATTTTATTTTTGTTTCAGACAACATTTTCGGACGAAGCAACATCTTCAACATCCGTGTGGATCCCTCACATTGCTGTCTCCAGAAGTAGTACTCTCCTAAAGGATCCTTACAAAATATCATGGATAACAAGTCTATCAAACTGATAAAAAGTTAGTTTGATGTATGATATTGTAAAGGTGTGTCTGAAATTCTCTGGGTATCTTTTCACCCAGCTAGAGCAACACGATACCCCTTAGGACAGCTGGTGTCCAATTTTCTGGCATCTGAGTACCCGTAACAACTGTCAAAGATGCACATGATAGTCGGGACCTTCCCTGTCCAGCTGTTATTGTTGAGCCACGCGCACGATTTTGTAATAAATGATGAAACAAAACTGTATGTAAATGTGTTAGTAAAATGAGCAAGTTGTAATGTAGGACATGCACTACCTGCACGGCTCGGACATCAGATCGTACGGTGCTCTAAAGTTCAGCAACTGTGTGTTTGACTCCCGGTTCGTGCTGAAAATCACGGACTTTGGACTTTACGCGCTGAGGACCTTGGAGAAAGACTCTAGAGCACACATCTTTTGGACTCGTAAGTACTAGTTTAGTTTTTGTCAATAATATTTTTCTATTAGTCCGGATAGCATCCCACAGTTTTAGGGTTGCTTTTGGCCTTTAATGAGTTAATGAAAAAATAATAACGTACCTGGAAAAAATCAAATATGGAGGAAGAAACTAATAAGAATACGTTAAAAAGATTATTATGAGCATGCAGAAAAATAATAAATTTGAGTGATGAAACCATAAACATTTTAAGAGAATGCACCATATCAAATATAAGAGCAATAGAAAGAAATTCTCGTTTAATTAAAGACCCAAATCTCCTTATGAACACGATGACCAATATTAATATGAAATTCCCTATAACTTTTAGGAGAGATGCCATTAAAATATCAGAAATTCCCGATGATTTATACTTGATGAGGACAGACTACAGACCTTACAATAGAATTCTTTGTAAAACGGAAATGGTACAATGGTATATTTATGATAAACTGGAAGAAACTAAATTGGAAGAGAATTCAGCAATCAACAATTGAATGAAATGTAACGTAAATAGAATACAAAAAGTTTTCAATTATAGACGGAGTGAGGTAAAATTGAAAATGGGATCAGTGTCTCAAGAACATTGGTACCCGTCAATCCCAATAACATATTCCTAACCAATTAGTAAAACCAGCCATATTACATGCTTTGGGTTTAAATTACTTATCGCAAATTCGAAACGTTATAGATGAGAGCAATTTAGATATAAGGAAACTTCCTAAACTGTTAAACTATATACAGTCACAGATGGATAATAGAATGAGATACTTACCAATTCTGCCTGGTTTAAATCCAGATTTTATATGCATATCTCATGCTTTGGGTACAACCACAGTACAGGGTAGTACAAGTAGGAGGATAGTTCTGCATGTAAGGGACTGAATTTATTAATAACTAATGTTTGTATAAATCTTATTGCGATATATACGAGAATTCTCTATAAATCTATTAAGATTAATGATTATCCTTTTATTAAGATTATGTCTAGTACCGATGAAAACAAATTTATACGCTTTGTCAAAGGTGTTCTTGGGTTTGAAATATTGACAAAAATTGAGCGCGTGGGAATAAAATTTTACCTCAAACCCAAAAAGGTTTATGAGTCACATCATACTACATTGCAGGGGTGGAGTTTAGAAGGTTAAACGGTGAAGAAATCGTACATTTTGAGAGCTCAATATCTGAGTAAAAATATTATCTTTCTACTATCAAATATTGCAGTTTTTCTTACATCAAGATTTGAGACTACTAAAGGCAAAACTATGAAAGTGGTTGACGGTGGTGCTAGTCAACCTTCAACATCGCTGAATACCCTGGAGAGATGCCCGCTCTGTACCCAGGCACGTTATTTCAAATGTAAGCGGGGTCTGCATGTGCATATTGGGAAAATACATAAGTCGTAAAATGCACCTTCAGACTCTGCACCCATACTTATTTCCACACCTTCCAATACTACATCCGACCCTTTTATCCGACTATTTTAAAAAAATCCGTTCCGGTTCTGGACAGAGTACCCCGCGGCCCTAAACCTCTAGTTGCTCAACACCTGGCTAGTTGCGTTCGCCGAGCTGTCCGGGAGAACTCACAAAGTGCCTGGGAACAATTGCTTACCTTCCCCTACAAAATCCTTCACTTGAAAAAGAATCCGGCCATAAAAAAAGACTTAAGTTCTCAAATTAAAGAAAATTGAAATGTTTCGGTTCCAAGTTTTGTTTTCGATTCTCCCTCTCTTAGAATTATCTCTTCACGAGGTATATCCCATTTGGTAGAAACGAAGTTAGGGGACAGTGATATTAGCGGAGCTGCCAGGATTCTCTTCAGCAGCGATGTGGTGGTACCATGTTCTTCAGAGACTCTCGAAGCTCTGAAGACCAAACACCCTGCCCCAGCTTATGATCTTGCTTTTCCCGACCCTCCTGATCCTGATATTCACTCCCTCACCATTTCAGGTCGAGAGGTAATCACAGCCGTTAACTCGTTCCGTAGCGGCTCCGCTGGCGGTCTCGACGGCCTGAGTCCGCAGCACCTGAAGGACCTCATTTGTTCATGCGCCGGGGTAGCTGGTGAGTCGCTCTTGAGGGAGCTGACGGCTCTAGTTAACCTTATGCTCTCCGGCAAGGTAAACGAATCTGTCATCGATATTCTGTATGGCGCCAATTTATGTGCGCTACGCAAGAAAGATGGCCGCATTCGCCCCATTGCCGTGGGAACCACCTATCGTCGTATGGCAGCCAAGATATGCTGTAAATTTTATGGTGAGGCTGTTTCGGAAAAATTTCAGCCCCTGCAACTTGGTTACGGTTCAAAAGGGGGCTGTGAGGCTGCCCTACATACTTTATCGGCATACCTAAATTCTGGGAAAAGTGAGGCCATTCTGAAGGTTGACATGAAGAAGAAGAAAATATTACAGACCTAAATTTCTCAACCTCTCAAAATGTGAATTATTTGTAACAGATAACACTGACAGACTACTGACTCAACAACTGACAAATTACTGAGAAAAGTTCTCTCCGCCTCTTTGGTTCTCCATTACAGATCTCAGATCAGATTATTGCAGAACAAATGAATAAATTCAATGACGTTTCGGAAATATTGCTCCAAATCAATATATTTGTGGAAGCACCATCAACTTTTAGTTCAAATGGATCAAATTATCAGACGAACTTTATCCTTAATTTTGAACGTGGCTTTGGATGACCGAACTTGGCCCCAAGCCTCTCTTCCCATCCGCATGGAAGGGCTCGGAATCCGCACAATTTCTGGTATTAGTTTACCGGCATTCTTTTCCTCGGTCCACAGCACTGATAAATTAATCAGGAATATCTTGGTTTCCACACTGATTGATTTTAATGTGCCGTGCTTCACTAAGGCTATTGATGCCTGGAATCTTGCTTGTCCGAATTCTGAGCTACCTGTTATACCATCTTTCCAGAGGCGGTGGGACGAGCCGCTCTGCAGAGTAGTTCTGAATAATTTCCTAACCACGTCTGCTACTTCTGCTGAGTGTGCACGTCTGCTGGCTGTGGGAAAGTGGGAATCAGGTCTTTGGTTACATGCTCTACCGTCCTCAAATCTAGGCATTCTGTTCGACGACACCACTTTTCGCATCGCTGCTTCACTACGCCTAGGAGCCCCTTGTTGTTCCCCTCATCGCTGTATTTGTGGGGAAGTGGTCAATAGCCTCGTACACCATGGACTCTCTTGCAACCGTAGTGCGGGTCGTTTTGCACGACATGCCAATTTAAATGACATTATCCGACGAGCCCTTGTCACCGTCGGCGTTCCAGCCGTATTGGAACCCAATGGACTGGCGCGTGACTATGGCAAGAGACCGGACGGTAACTTTGTTAACGTTATTGCGTGATACTTTTTTATGTATTGGACGGATCAGCCCTATCTTTAATAGGTTTGGATACGTACCGGTATGCAGGTATCGATTGATTAGGTGTGTAATGACTGGGACCAGATTAGCAGAGGCATACCTAATGTCCTTCACACGTATCCCGTCGCAACCTGGACTTTTTCTATCATTCACTTGTATTTCTTGCACCGTTTCTTCTCGCGCAGGTCTAATTTTTATTGATCTATCAGGAACGATCTCATACGTCAGTTTATCTGAAAGAGGTATATTGCAATCGCTATTCAGGTTCATAATATTGAAATTAAATTCTGTCATAAAAGTTAGTAAAAAAAATGTAAGTAGTAAAAAAAAGTGTATTATTAGTGTATTATTCAGTATTCAAATATTAGGCCTGAATTTTTGATGAGGTCGTGTAACATTTATGACTAGCTTTTGCCCGCAACTTCGTTCGCGTAGGAGGTTTTTCCCACGTAAATCCCGATCCCATGGGAATTCCGGGATAAAAATATCCTATGTCCGTCTCCCGGTTCAAAGCTACCTCCCTGCTTATTTTCAGCTAAATCGGTTCAGCCGTTCTTGAGTTATAAATAGTATAACTAACACGACTTTCTTTTATATATATATAACGTGTAACGGAAATCCCATATCTATCCAAAAGGACTGAAGACAACATCTGGTATGGAGTCTCTATGCAAAGTTTCAGCTCAAAATAAGTGACTCACAGAATTGACCCCAAATTATTGGTTTCATATGTTTCTTGAATACCAGTAAAAACAAACGTGTCACAGCACTATGAGGGTCATCACTTTCCACGTCATTTGCCAATAAAACAATAATTCTCTTCGTTCTTCTTAATTTGAAAAATTCGGCCTCTGGTATCAATGTATTGAAATTTCTAATATGCTCCACACATGTAGACATAGGATTAGAAAACCCTTGCCATATCGTTTGTTATCATCCAAAGAAGCCGTGCACTCGGTATGTACATATATACCCTTTAAATTACACGTTGTATAGATTTGTGTGTTTATTTTTTGTTTATGTGTAAATGTATCTCTATATGGACTTTGGTCTGAAAATAAAGTATTTTATATATGGTAATTGGACGGGGTAGCTGAAGAAGCTCGCGCTCGGAGGCCCCGCCTTTTTATACCTTCGGCCGCGAGACGCGTCGAACGCGGCGACCGATTCTCAAAAATAATCCTTATAGCATGATTCAGTATTCACGCACGATGGCTTATTATTAGCGTATTTCATGTATAACTTTGGTGTTTCTATACCGATTTATATGATTCTTTTTATGGAATAGTTAACAATGTTAACTTTTTCAATTGGGGGTGACTGAGAGTGTTATAAACGTAAGAGTAGACAAATATTATAATCAGAAAGCTTCGAACTGCTAAGCTATCGGGAGTTACACGTGTTATTGTGAGTCAACCATAAAAGATAGACATATGCTGTCGTGGGATATTTTTTATATAATTTTAAGGAGAACATTTCCGACGTCAAACGATTTCTGTGTAGCTTTAACCATTAAGGTTGCACACGCGACGGAAGCTTAAAAAAACTTTTTTGCAAAAAATAAAACCGACTTCCATATCAAAACACTACAAAGCCAAAAATAATTTTAATTTCGGTTGTCGGTGTTATTGGTTTTGTATTTTCTTTTTTTTCACACCGTCTTCCGAAATTAAAATTATTTTTGGCTTTGTAGTGTTTTGATATAGAATAGAATAGAATAGAATCATTTAATTCAGGAAAACATCCCATATAAAAATCAATACATTACATAAAAATCAATCATTATAGAATATAGTAAAATTAAAATATTATTCCATTTATTTAATATATGTACATATAAATTACCTTTTTTAATATTAATATAAAATAAAAACATTTAAAAATATAAAAAATAGTAGCCCACCGGTATCGGGAACAGGGTCCAAGCTACCGGTGGTCAGGGCTCCATAGAGAGGAACTTCCTCACAATACGCGCCGTTTCCAGGAGCACTGCTTTCTGGATCAAGCCCTTGATCCAGCTGCCCAACGAGAGCCTCCTTAGATGTTGGTCGAGGCTCTTGGCTATTATACCATTGGCTGTGACGACTATCGGCACAATGATTGCTGTCTTCACATCCCACATGTCGACAACCTCGCGTGCCAAGTCAAGATACTTATTTTTTTATCTATCTCAGCTTTCACGAGGTTCTCGTCATGGGGGACTGCTATATCAACAATCATTGTGCAACGCTCTAATCGGTCTATCACCACTATGTTAGGCTTATTGGCAACAATAGTCCTGTCAGTGATGATAGACCGATCCCAGTACAGTGTAATATTGCCATTATCGAGAACTGGGTCGGGCACATACCTATAGTATGGTACTTCTGATTCCACAAGATTGTATTTAAGAGCAAGTTGCTGGTGAATAATCCTGGCTACGAGGTTGTGTCTATGCAAATATTCTCCGTTAGCTAGACGAGAACAACCGGAGATAATGTGACGAATGGATTCTCCCGGTTTGTGACATGCCCGACATATGTCTACCGTACCATCCTTCACAATATATTTCCGATAGTTATTCGTCATCATAACTTCGTCCATAATCGCACAGACAAAACCTTCGGTTTCCCCGAAGAGGTCACCAAAACGTAGCCAAGCTACGGACGCTAATAAATCTACTTCAGACCCATGAAGGGCTCGGTAATAGCGTCCGTGAAGCTCCTTGCTCTGCCATACTTCTCTGCGGTCATTAGTATCTAATACTACAGGTTTGCGCCAATTCTCGTTACCTAAGGAGAGCGGGGTGAGGCCTTTGTCCACCGCTGCCACATCCCGATGCATACCCACGTCAGCTTTTAGGAAATATTCTCTAAGGCTGCATACCTCGCGGTTGTGCAGGGTCTTTGCATTTGAAAAGCCTCGACCCCCGCACTTCCGCGGGATATACAGCCTCATCACCGATGAACGTGGGTGATGCATCCGATTTGCAGTCAGCGTTGTGCAGACCCGCCTGTCCAAGGCGTCAAGTTCAGTCTGAGTCCATTTGAATATGCCAAAAGAATACATCAATACTGGCATAACCCAACCATTGAAGGCACGCACCTTGTTTCCGCCTGATAGAAGACTATTCAGTACTTTATTCAGGCGGCCAAAGAAGCATTCCTTCAATGACTGTTTAACATAAGCAGCATTGATGCCTAGCGCCTCTGACATACCCAAATACTTGTAGGTTTCAGTTGAGCCAAGGGATCTTAGGTGTATGGAATCCGACAGTTGAGTTCCCACGGATTCCATAATCTCCCCTCGCTTTACATGCATGACCGCACATTTGTCCACCCCAAATTCCATCCCGATGGCGCTACTGAAAGTTTCTGTTACCTTCAGTAGCTCCATCAGTTGCAATTTGCTGGGAGCAAAGATTTTCAAATCATCCATGTAAAGCAAGTGTGATATGACCTGACCACCTCTTCTCAACTGGTGGCCTAGCCCCGAACCCTCCAGCAATGTACTGAGAAGGTTGAGAGCCAGACAAAACCACAGTGGGCTCAGACTGTCGCCTTGAAATATGCCACGCTCAATCCTAATCGGTTCGCTGTTTTCTTGGATCTGTCGACATCCCGGATGGCAAAGGGCCGTCTTCCATTGCCCCATACATGACTCAAGAAAATTACGTAGTATTGGGTCTATTTTATACAACTCCAACACCTTCTTGAGCCATGTATGTGGAACAGAATCATAGGCCTTCTTATAATCTATCCAACATGTCGACAGATTCTTTCGGAAACGACGAACCTGTTGGTTAATGGCAATATCAATGAGGAGAAGCTCCTTAGTACCACGGGACCCATTCCTACATCCATTCTGAGAAGCAGACATGATTGAATTTGTATCAATATGATTGTTAATTTTGGCTCTCAAAATGGATGTAAGAACTTTATAGACCGTCGGTAAGCACGTGATTGGTCTATAATTTTTAGGTTCCGAAGTACTGCCTGATTTATGGAGCAGGTGGGTTACTCCTGTAGTTAGGAATTGAGGGAGCGATCCTGACTCTAGGGCAGACTGGAACTGAAATGCCAAGCGGGCGTGCGAGCTTTGAACCCATTTTATCCAGAAATTGTGCAGCCCGTCCGGCCCTGGAGATTTGCAGTTGGATAACGGACGGACTGCACGGGCTACATCATGGGCGCTGATCGTAATTGCCCCCATTTCTGGTATAAGATCGTACGTGCGCTTGATCTCTCTCATCCAGTCACCCTCAGTGTGACTGACAGGCACCGACCAGATGCTGCGCCAGAACGAACACATGGCGTCATCATCCGGTAGGCGAGTATCAATCACACCTTGGTCCGGTCGCTCCCAAGCCCTATAAACCCACCTTTCATTGCTTTGGAATGTGCGATTCTGAGTGTATCGCTCCACCCGCCGCTTATATCTGCGTATACGATTTGCTTATGCATAGACTTTCTGCTTCAGGAAGTCGATACGCTCTGTGACCCGGGTCAGATAATCTCGAGGACCTAACATCAGTCCCCACAAAAACCCGCCTCACAAAGCGCACTCGAGGACGAGTGTTGCCCTGCCTGAAGCAGATAAGTTTACCAATGAGTGCTCTAGCCTCAGCAATACGACGCTCAATCCTACCCTGCCAAGCTGGTACAGCTGGTCGTATAACTCTGTCAGTCTTTGGGAACTTGACATGAGCTACCCGACAAGCCGCTACAGCCGCACAGTATAGGATCGAATGAGTATCGGTGAGGTCTTCACTATTGTCAAAATAATTTGACAGCAGTGAATCTAGAGCACACACTAGCGCCCTATTTTTCTTATGCATGGGTAAACGAGGCAGACGAGGTCTAAGCTCAGGCTGTGTGGAGCGATACTCCCGTAGTGCACATTCCAAAGCACTCCTCAATCGTTCACTGCACTGGGTACTCACGGTTATAGCCTCGTCATCATCATCTTCATCGACGAGGTCGGGTCGCGGTGAGATACTGGGTTGTAGTTGCACCGCGGCCAGTGGTGAAGCAGATGAGACACGGCTGCACCGTGATTCACGGCGTAGTCTATCAAGTACGGCGTCATCCAACATACGGTTACGCTGGATTACCCGTACCTGATCCGACAGTCGTTGGGCCGAAACGTTGACAGCTGGTTCAAGTACCTGAAACAGAGAGAGCATCCGACCACGGTACGCAGTCAGGTTAGTTCCCCCCTCTGTAGCCCCAAAGTATGAGCGCATGACATTTTCATTGATGGAATGTGTCCATCGCATGCGCTGCACACTTCCACCGGCAGCGGGGACCCCATCGGAGGCCGGAGGGCCTCGAAGTCCTAAGCCGACCGGAGGGTGGCCTCTTCCTCGCCGACGCGCAGGTGGTGGTGTAGTCGGCGGCGAGAATTATTCGTCGCTCGAGCTCGACGCAGCTGCAGCGGCCGGAGTCTCTTCACTCACGGCTGGAGCAGGTCCCGGCGGCTGCGAGGCGGAGCTGAGCCTAATTCCGCAGGTGTTGGGCGTGTGGATTGTAGTAATCGAGCCCGGCGTCTAGTCAACATTTTTTCTTCTTGGTTTCGGATTCGTGTGTTCGTTTTTGGTTTTCCTTAACAAGTTATTGTGTTCTTCATTTTTGTATGCGTTTTTGGTTTTTTTTAAGGATTTATTTGGGTTGAACATGATGCATTAACGATTATTTTATTAAATATTTATTTAAAAAGAATCAAGAAGAAAATTTATGACAAGTCGGTTGACAGCCGGGCCACAGATACAAATATTATTATTATTAAAATTATTGAAATTACAATTACATAAAACAATGAGAAAAAAATAATAAATAATAACAATAATAAGATATATATATCAAAAATCGTTAATTGTTACTCATTAAAATTGTATCTGGAATATTAATTGCCATATGCGAAGAAGTAATTTACCTCGTATATGGCTCTTAATAAAGCTCGGATATGGAAGTCGGTTTTATTTTTTGCAAAAAAGGTTTTTTAAGCTTCCGTCGCGTGTGCAACCTTAATGGTTAAAGCTACAGCTACAAGCTACTATAAAATCCGTCGAGGAGTTTTTGTTTCTATAACGGTTATACAGACAGACAGACAGACAGACAGACAGACAAAAAATTTACTGATTGCATTTTTGGCATCAGTATCGATCCCTTATCACCCCCTGATAGTTATTTTGGAAATATATTTCATGTACAGAATTGAGAATTGACCTCTCTACAGATTTATTATAAGTATAGATTAATTGCTATTACTTTGAGATTTTTCTCAATAAATCTCAATAATCCTAATATGATTTAAAATTTTAAGTATTTGACTTATTTCTCATACATTCATCAACATTTATCGTTCATTCAGTAACAAAAATAGGTACCATCTCAACTAAAGAGAATCACTTTCCTTAAAAAATAAATTTCGTCAAATATTAAAAAAAAATATGATCCCAGAATTTTCTACCGACCCAAAATCACTCGAACATAAAGCAAACAATCATTCGCGTTGAAAATCAAAAGGCTAAATAAATACGGGCCACAAATTCCCGAAAAATTGGAATGAAAATACAGTGCCACGTTCATTCCTTTTCAAAGTAATGAGCTGTGGCGAACGTAGGAACTCGAAATGTAAATAAAATATGAGCTATCCCTTTTGTGGGTACGGAAAATATATTTTTTAGGCATCCTATTTACTTTGAGATCATCCAAATGAGAAACGAGCTTGTAATTTAGATATTAAAATGAAGGACGCTTTATGTACTTAGCTTCTATTTCTAATTAAACGGTACATCGCTTCTTTGTCGCTTGTTTTACTCTCATACATAAATACGCAACACATATGATATTCTAAATGTACTGGTAGCTCATTTGCTACAGGCACGACTTTGTTTAATTTTCATCATCACTACTGCCGCTCGCCGCTCTCAAAACGCCTGAAGGAAAATATCTTGAGGAAACCGCCCTAGAACCAAAACACAGAAGACATGCGACAGACCCACTAAGCCGCACTTCACCCGCGTAATGGATTACGGCTCATTCCCTCTTATAGACAGGAGGCCTGTATCCTAGCAGTTACGGGCTTTTTATTTTATGTAATAGAACTACTAATTTGTAATAGGTAAATCTGTCGAGGAGAGAGCGAGATATTTGGCACAAAATCTAACGTATGCACATTCTCACTCACACACACCTTTTTCTATTTTTTATTTTTATTTAGTTTATTGTTATTGTTGTTTTTAGGGTTCCGTAGCCGAATGGCAAAAAACGGAACCCTTATAGTTTCGACATGTCTGTCCGTCTGTCTGTCTGTCCGTCCGTCCGTATGTCACAGCCATTTTATTCCGAAACTATTATGACTATGCATGTAAAACTTGGTAGATGTATTCTGTGAAGCGCTTTCCGATTTTAAGAGAAAACTAAAAAAAAAACATTTAAAATATCCCCATACATGGAACTGAAACTGAAAATATTTTTTTTTTCATGAAACCTATACGTGTGTGGTATCTATAGACAGGTCTTTAAAAATGACATTAAGGTTCCTCAAATGACTTTTTCATAAAGTTAATCGTTTAAAAGATATACGCTTCCAAAGTGGTAAAATGTATGTCTCTAACTTCTATAATAATGAAGTGAAAAATCTAAAAAAACCATATGTTGTAGATGTTAATGTAAACTTTCAATTAAAATTAGTTTGAACGACATCGAGTCGGCAGTTTTTGAGATACAGCATATTTTCTAAAACCGCAAATATAACTTTGTAATTCATACAAATACTATGAAAAACAAAGTTATTTGGCGTAGTTGTAAAAATTGTAAATAAGCTAGTTTTAAGAAATTTTTAAGGTTTTTTTTTCAATTAAATATATTAAGTATATTATATTTATTATAGTTACCACGGAACCCTAAATGGGCGAGTCCGACTCGCACATGGCCAATTTTTTTTTTCTATAAACTATTCCATGTACAAATTGTAAATTTTAAATAACTAAGGAGGAGGCCTGGTGTCCTGAAATACAGGCCACGAGCCTAGCTTAGGCAGTCTCCCACAATATATTTATATATTTTTTATATTTTATTAATGTATAAAACCATTGTATTGTGGCGAGAAAATTAAATAAACCATTTACTTACTTACCTGAAAAATCCATGGATTAACCCTTTTTGGTTTGCAACAGGTCCGTGTGTGGCTGGCGTGGTAGTTCTCAAGATGCCTCGCTACTGCCTATTCGGAGACAGTCAACACGGCTTCGAGAACAGAGTCCAATGGAAAAGCTCTCAAGATCCACGTGTCTCCAGATACGAAGGCACTGATAGACCTCTATGGGACATTCATTTGCAGTGCAGAGGAGAAGTTGCTATGAAGGTAAACCGATTGGATGCTTTGGATTCCTTTAATGAACATAAGAGAAATTTAAGATTCTCGAAAACAACGCTTAGTAAAATAACAACACAACAATATGTATTTAAATGAAAACATTGTGAGCTTACATGAAACAAGTAGCCCGAGTAAGTTACATAAGTGCGAGGGCTTCCGCTTTCTTTCCTCATAAGTAGCGAATTATGTTTGTTACAGTTGTAAACTTTTTAGGGTTCGGTAGCCGAATGGCAAAAAACGGAACCCTTATAGTTTCGATATGTCTGTCCGTCTGTCTGTCTGTCCATCCATATGTCACAGCCATTTTATTCCAAATCTATTAGGACTATACACACGAAACTAGGTGGGTAGATGTATTCTATATAAACCGCTTTCCGATTTTAAGAAAAAATATTTATACTAGCTTCTACCCGCGACTTTGTACGAGTAGGAAAGTTTTCCGGCGCAAATTCCGATCCCGTGGGAATTTCGGGATAAAAAGTAGCCTATGTGTTATTCCAGAATGTCAACTATCTACTTTCCAAATCTCATTCAGATCCGTTCAGTAGGTATTGCGTGAAAGAGTAACAAACATCCATCCATCCTCACAAACTTTCGCATTTATAATATTAGTTATTATAGTTATTAGTTATTTAATATTAAGGGGGACTCCTTATACATGGAACTCCATGCGTGTGCGCAGGAGCTTCATAACCTGATTCCTCCATCTCCCTTTCACTAACGGTCTACTAGACGCACAGCCTGGTGGGTACCACCCATACTTGGTTGATATAACGTCTTGTCGTACCAAGCGCTTCTCCTCCACATTTATTGTGCGCACAGCCAAGCTGTGGAATTCTCTGCCGGCTTTTGTGTTTCCTGCCACTTATGACCTTTCAGCCTTTAAAGCACGAGTAAATAGGCATCTTTTGGGCTCGCTCGTCCCATCTTAGACCTCATCTATCGCTTACCATCAGGCGAGATCGAGGTCAAGGGTGGGCCCATCAGTAATAAAAAAGAAACTGAAAATATTTTTACCATAAAACCTATGCGTGTGTGGTATCTATAGACAGGTCTTTAAAAATTACATTGAGGTTTTTAAAACCACTTTTTCATAAAGTTAATCGTTTAAAAGACATACGCTTCTAAAGTGGTAAAATGTGTGTAACTTTTATAATAAACAGTGAAAAAAAAAAAAAAAATGTGCTGTAGATTTTAATGTAAACTTTCAACCGAAATTGGTTTGAACGAGATCAGCTGACCCAATCTCGTTCAAACCAATTTTGGGCTACAGCATATTTTCTAAAACCGCAAATATAACTTTGTAATTCATACAAACACTATGAAAAACAAAGCTATTTGGCGTAGTTACTACGGAACCCTTCATGGGCGAGTCTGACTTGCACCTAGCCAATTTTTTAAAAATAATTTTAAACAAAAGAACAAACTACTTTCTAAGTGTTAGTTTGAGTTATTAGTATGCGTGTGTTTGGAGATTTGAATCAAAATCTAATAACCTGGTGTCAGCACTGATGCGTCAGGACCGACCACCTGTCAAACGGTTAAGTTCCATCATCGGACTACAAGACAAACG
Organism: Tholera decimalis; assembly: GCA_943138885.2. Lineage (NCBI taxonomy): Eukaryota > Metazoa > Arthropoda > Insecta > Lepidoptera > Noctuidae > Tholera > Tholera decimalis. The sequence goes on from OW964569.2 coordinate 14,073,753, forward strand.
GCGATGCGCCATCGTTACATGGTGGACATCCCACCCATACGCACGAAACGTTTTGGGAATACTTTCATTGTGCGTACGGCTAAGGAGTGGAATTCCCTGCCGGAGTCTGTGTTTCCCGGTAGCTTTAACCTAGGAGTCTTTAAGTCAAGAGTGAATAGGTTACTAGGTTATTACTAGGTGTATGGTTACTTTTAGGTAAGCGTGCTCCACGACCACATCATCACTTACCATCAGGTGAGAAGGTGGTCAAACGCGAACCTATTATCAATAAAAAATTTAAAAAAATATCTGTCAAATTGACGTCAATGTCATGTTCACGTTTTCGAAGGAGAAAACCTATCGCCTTGTGGGGCAACTGGTGGTGTGAATTTTCCTGGACACCGTCATTGTAATAGGTTAGGTCTCTATTAAAACACATTCAAGTTTATCAGAAGGTCTTTGTAAGATTTTATGCAGACTGTTAATAACCTTTTATCTGAACATCTTACAAATAATGTTATATTTCTTTGAAATAGGTACTATCGGTTGTTGATCTTTTATCAAACATTCACTTATTCAGTAATAAACAGAGCCCGAGGGAATCTCAGTTTAGTTTACAATTCTGATACTTAATTAGAATTGAATTTTTAGTTTCTATATTACTTGTAAAATGATGACTTACTTTAAAATAGTTGCTGCGTGTGAACTAAAACAAAAAACTGTGTCATTTACAAGTGTTATAAAAAACTTAAACTTACAAACAAAAAGTATGAATCCATTTTATTAAATCATATTTATTTTGTTACAGAGCAAAGGAACTCTTGTCACATATTGGTTGTTAAATGAAATAATAGACCCTAACGCGCCTAAGAAAAATCCCTTATTAGTGAAAACCTGCAGACACTGTCCCCAGAAAGCGGTTCACTGTCGCACTTGACTCCTTTTAGACAACGATTAGACCAAAGTTCCAGATCGTCAAGTAGGAAACGATCAGGTATATAAAGACAGTAGTCTGACCCTACGGAACCAGTGAGCAAGGGCGTTACTGACAACGGAGATGAATTAGACAAACAGAGGGTTTCAAGCTCCATATCACTAAACGTCAACTCGTTAAAACACAACTCAATCCATTACAGTCAACCGAGAGTCAAGTTGAAAGATTGTTACGACTACTAACGCAATTGCCAACTACAAGATGAACAAAATAGGTAATAACTATTGGATATGCAAGTTACCCACGGCGAGCTGATTTGGTAACGGAACAAAGAAAGGCGCCAAACGATTAAAGGATTACAGTAGTGTACCATTACTTTCTAAAGCTGATACACCAAACGATTCAATTGTGTAGATGTTTTATGAACTTAGTTGTAAGGACGTAAGAAACATCTATGAACATTGTGAATCTTGCTTCCGTGTTATTTCGGTCATATAGATGTTGTATTTTGCTCTTACTTGAACAATCAAGTGTTACCGTGTATACTTAACGTTGATACATATTGTAACAACCCATTGATGAATTAGTCCCTAAGGGTTCTTATTTCCGAAGTTTTGTCTCAATTTATTACCCAGGACGTTCTAATTGGTGATCTTTTAGACTCACATTAACTTTTCCTACTACAGCAATACCTTTTTCCATCTATAGTGCAAGAAACAAAATATACAACGTGTACTGTTTTTATGTGTTCATGTTTAAGATATTCTTAAGAAAATATTTAATATAAATAATATATATATATATTTAATGCGATGAATACAAGCAAAGATATTCTATATCTTCTAATCATACTAATCAAGATTCTATATATGATATGTATGATTAGATTAGACAAAATGGCCAACGGGATAAGTTTTCCTAACTCTGTTAATAAACTGGAATGCGTAGCCTGTATTAAATGGAAACAAACCAAACAACCTTTTAAAAAGAGTGGTGCTACAAGAGCTAAGGAAGTACTTGGTTTGGTACATTCAGATGTTTGTGGTCCAATAGAAGTGGCTTCTAATAGCAAATACCGTTATTATTTAATATTTATTGACAATTTTACACGGCGAACTTTTTATTTTTTTAAATCAAAAGATGAAGTTTTTGTGTTTAGTACCGAACGTTTCCGAACGTACCCTTTTGACATAAAGAAATTTGATCTTGACATAACGTTGACTTGACAGATTACCTTGGTTCCGGTTGACGAAAACCCTGGGATATTTTGGAACATAACGCCGGTTTGTCGCCACACCGCATGGCACGCGGATTTGCTGGAAATAAGTGATAAATAGCTGCTTCAATCTGGTGCGAAGTTTGTGCTGTAATGCTATCTGGACCACGCCATCTGAAGACAGGCGCCTTGTGGACGTCCAGAACACTTGACCATCATTACACCTTTCACTTACTCACTTCATACTTACATACATACCACACTTTGGACGTGACCTTGGGAAGGTCGAAGCTTGGCGTCTACAGCTCAGGTAAGTGGTTAGTGTTAAATTGTGTAAAGTAACATATTAGGTATTGATAAAGCCTCAGAGGCTATTGTGTAACTTTGTTTGAAGAGCAACGTTAAGCTCCACGTACCGTGGACCGTTCGGACACACCAGTGTCGTTGCGCTGGCTTCTTGTAGTCTTGAACATTTTGAAAATTTTATAAAATTTATGCAGTTCGCTGAAAATCAGAGTGGTAGGAAACTTAAGATCTTGCGCACTGACAACGGTACAGAGTTCATCAATAATAGATGGATAACTACTTGAAGAAATGCGGTATTCGGCATCAATTAACAGTGAACTATACGCCGGAGCAGAATGGCGTAGCCGAACGCGCAAATAGAACCATCTGTGAGAAATCGAGAGCCATGCTTGCAGATTCGGGTTCACCGAAGCGTTATTGGGCTGAATTGGGCTTAGATCTCCGACAATTGCTGTTAAAAATATGACGCCAGAAGAATAACGGTCAGGAAAGAATTATGACCAAAGCAATTTAAACATTTTTGGATGCAAAAGTTTTATGCACATTCCCAAACAGAAAAGAAGAAAATGGGATTCAATTGTCAGGAACTGACCTACATAGGTGTTTGTGATGATGCCAAAGCCTATCGACTTGTTGATCCCGTAACTGGCAAAATATTTAAGGCTAAATATGTTGTGTTTTTTGAAAACCAGGAATATAATAAAATAGAGACAGATCAAGAGCAACGTAATACAGAAGAGATTATAAGTTTTTCAGAAGAGGAATCTGAAATTTTAGAACCAGTTGAGTTGGAAAATTTGGAAGACTGTGAGGATGTTCCAGTTATTGAAGAGTCTGATATAGCTAGTAATGCTGAAAATCCATCTGTAGACAGTAACATTGTAGAAGACAATGAAGAAGTAACAACTGTGGATGAGAATTCTGCTACGGCAGATAAACGGAGATATCCACTTCGTATCCGGGAACCAAAGCAGTTTCCAGATTTTGTTCTGTATCAAGCAGAGTCACAGCAGGATCCAACAATGGTTCAAGAGGCCCTATCACGAGCAGATAGCAATAAATGGAGAAGCGCTATTCAAGAGGAACTGGATGCATTGGAGAAAAACAAGACATGGACTTTTATGAAACCACCAGCTAATTGCAACATAATTGATTCAAAATGGATATTTTGTATCAAAGAGGAGGCGGGGAACAAGAGGAGATATAAAGCTCGTCTAGTTGCTAGGGGTTTCAGCCAGAACTACGGCATAGATTATGATGAGACTTTCTCTTAAGTTGTGCGACACAGTTCACTCCGAGTTTTGCTGGCTTTAGCGGCAAATATAAATTTAAATATTGATCATGGGGATGTAAAAACTGCATCCTTATAAATGTAGACTTGTCAGAGAAAGTTTATATGAAACAACCTGTTGGATTCGAGGTCAAATGGAAAAAGATTACGTTTGTTTTCTTAAGCGGTTGCTTTATGGATTAAAGCAAGCTCCGAGAGAGTGGAACAATAAGTTGAACAAAGAGTTGTTACAACTTAGTTTCAAACGATCAAAAAATTAACCATGTGTCTATACTGGGTCTAAGGCTGCATAGATCATAATTATAGCGGTATACGTAGATGATATGCTGTTATTTTGGAATGATCTTGAAGAGTTAAGAAAAATAAAGAAAGAACTCATGTCTAAATTTGAAATGAAGTACAGAAAGAAATGAGAAGGAGAGGAGAGAGAAGGAGAGACAGATAGAAATGGGAAGGCAGAGCTTATTTTAGGAATGCGCATTACCCAAACGGAGAGTGCAATCAAACTCGATCAGGAGAAGAGGGAACTGAGAACCATAGCTTTGTCAACAGCAGAAGCTGAGTATGTGGCAATGTCAGAAGCTGTCAGAGAGGCAACTTTTTTGAAGAGATTTATTTCTGAAGTCACGTCTGATCCTGAGATACTACTGAAGCTTTACAGTGACAGTCAATCTGCTGTGGCCATTGATCAAAAACCTGTTCACCATCAGCGTAAAAAAACATTTTGATGTGCGCCACCAATTTGTGAGAGAAGCGGTTGAGGAGAGGATATCAAACTTGAGTATATGAAGACGTCGCGTATGGTGGTACATGTGCTAACGAAGCCCCTATTGAAAGGAAAGTTCGAATGGTGTGTGAGAGGTATGGGTCTCAATGAATAAAAGTTAAGAGGGAGTGTTAGAAAACAGTTTTTTTTTTATCCATAACCACAATACAACACAATAGTTAGGATTAGAAAACTTCGAATGTCATTTTTATTCATTTTTTTATTCTGACTTATGTCTGTTACTTGTTTGCTCTTTTTTTTCTGTCTTTCCATGTTATCCAGTGTAGATCGGAAAAATATAAATTTATCGATTTATATTTTGTATTTTTAATCAAACATAAAAAACCACGCTCTGCTACTTATTCAGTGATGTTATAATCTAATATCCAGATCAGTAGTTACCACGGAACGCGTCATGGGCGAGTTTGACTCGCACTTGGCCAATTTTTTTTTCACATGGCCTATTATATGTTGCTTTATGTAGATCCGGAGTCCGGACGCTAAAACTAAAACATAATCTGCCCATTTCCTATTGTCTATGACAAATGGCGTCCATCAAATATTTCTTCAAATTAAATTTAAAAAATTGAAGAAGAGTTGAAGAATATAAATATAATAATAAGGTGGTAGCCCAGCGGTTATAGGCACGACTTATGTTTGCTAACTTATGGTTTCAAATCAAGATAAGCACATTTCACTACCACTGCCACCATTATACTTTTCATTATTATATTTTATTTAAGTTCTAATCAGAAAAAAATACACTTAAATAAAAACTCTAAACAAAGACGAAAGAACAAGCTTAGGCATCAAAGTGCAAAAGTTTGCAGTTTCTGGAGTTGCCGGCGCGGAGGTGCGCCGTATCCCGTACGCGCCTGAAAACAGTCTCCGGAATTCCGCAACCCCATATGCCTGCCAGGTTTGCGACTTTCCATCGAGATTTCGTGGCCACAAAATATTTCCAGCCAGCGCGGGCAGTCTCTGGCTCCTAGAGCGACAGTGCCACTGACATTGAAGTGTCATTTTGTTCGTGATTTTTTTTATTTTGTATTACGTTTTCTGATTATTTTAGTGAAGAAGTGTGTACAGTGTAGTATTAGTTAAAATTGTAAAGTTTTATTTTTTGCTACATGTATATTTTTAAATTTTAAGTCTTGTCAATATTGTATATTAGTGTTACGATGTGCGAGTAAACCTGCTACATCGCTGGATGTCCTAGTGCAATGCCCTCACTGTTTTTTAAGGGTAAACGCGGCTTGAAGGTACATTTTGGCAAAAAGCACAAAGCCCAAAATGTACCTTTAACATGCCCAATTCTATCCACCATACAAACAGTCGAATCTTCCCCTCAACTTCTTTGGAAAACCTTAGCAAAATTAAAAACACAACCCCGTATTGAAAAGAGTTCCGCGCGGCGCGAGACCATTTGTGGCCTCGAGTTTGGCGCGTGGTGTCCGTCTTGTCATCCGAGAGAACTCAAAAAGTGCTTGGGAACAGTTACTCATCTTCCCTTTCAGAGTTCTACATATGCAAAAAAAATGGCAAGTAAAAATTCCCTAACCTCTCAAATTAAAGATATTTGTAATATTTCGGCCCAAAGTTAAGAACCTAAATTATTATCACACCTACAGCAAAAAGGTTTATTGCACCATGTGGAATCAAAATTAGGAATTAGGACTGGAATATTGATAGACTGAAAAGAAATAAAATATCCAATGAATTTAGTAATAATAACATAATAAACCACATAAAACTGTCTACGAGAAAAACGCATGTTTGGACTTAATAGTAAGTAACATACACGACGCTAAGTCTGCAATTCACTATCTAGCGCTGTCAGACCACGAAACAGCACAATCGATAACGGTTAACTTACAAACTAATTCGCAAGTTAAAGATATGCATAGCTTTTGGTTTAAAAATGTAAGAGTGCTCAGTGACGAAAATATAATTAAATTTAATAACTGCATCTCAAGTCTCTCTTTTTCCGAAGTTTACGAAGTTCAAACAACAAATGACGCCTTCGATAGATTACACGACATATAATGACTCTCTTCTACAATTTATGTCTTCCTATAGTCAAAGTAAAAAATACTTGTAAGCAAGTGAAAAATATATGTCTAACTAAGGCTATAAAGAGATGTTGCATAAAAAAAACGAATACTATATTTAAAATACCATCTTAACAAACATAATAAAAACCAAAACAAAAAAAATACGACAAATACACTCGAATACTGAAAAAATGCATACACAAGGCTCAGCCGATTAATAGCTTACACTTTATTAGTAAGGCCAAAAATACAAGTAAAGCGGCCTGGAACTTAATTAAAACAAACACAATTAATATGACTAGTAACTCCGAAGTTGACGCTGTTAATGCTAACGGTAAAGTTTATGACAATCCAAACGAAATATGTGACTTATTTAATGACTTTTATATATCCCAAACAAACACGACTAATTCCGCTCAACACGCGGTAACATGCAAAATGACATAAAAATGACGACATCTCATAATCCTAAAAGTATTTATTTTCCTAACACCAGTTGATCAATCAGACGTTTACAAAATAATTCACAGTCTAAAAAACACAAACTCGTCTGGGTATGATGACCTGAGCACTAAAGTGTTAAAAATATGTGCAAGAAGTCTAGTGTCTCCGTTAACACACATAATCAACTTGTCATTAACAGAAGGAGTATTCCCAACACGCCTGAAAAGGTCGATTGTGAAACCTCTTTATAAGAAAGGTGTAAAAACTGACATGAGCAACTATCGCCCAATAACTTTAATCCCAATTTTATCTAAAATATTTGAAAAATTTATGTGCATCAAAATAGAGAACTTTTAACAGCATGTAATATTCTTAAAAAAGAACAATTTGGTTTTAGGCTTTCCTAAAACCAAATTGTTCTTTTTTAACTTCCTTTGAAGTTCCACTGCTTTAGCAAGTTTTACACTAGTAAAATACATAACTGAAAGTCTTAATCAAAAATCTAAGATAAGTAGCGTATTCCTAGACATGACTAAGGCCTTTGATTTTGTTTGCCATAAAACACTACTCTCAAAGCTTGAGCATTACGGAATCCGGGGTAAGGCCAACGAATGGATCAAAAGTTACCTTTCTGAAAGAGTACAATGCGTGGAAGTAACAAAAATCTGTCAAAATGAAAAAAGAACCTATAGGTCGGAATATAAACAAAATAATTATGGCACCCCACAGGGAGGTATCTTATCCCCACCACTGTTCCTAGTTTACATCAACGACTTTCTAGAGGTGATAGGCAAAGATTGCATACTATTTGCTGATGACACGACAATAATGCTTAAGAGTGACACTGACAAATTTAAAAAAAAAAAAGAAATCATTCAGGCTTTGGATAATGCAATCGACTGGCTCGAAATAAATAATTTAAAAATAAATATGACTCAAACACACATCATACAATTCCAGACGTACAATATTATTCAAATATAAATAAACTTGACATTAATTATAAAGATTCTGACTTGACAACTCTCGATAATTGTGTATTTTGGGTATAACGATCGACAAAAATTGCAACTGGAAAGCACATATAGATAAAATTCTTACAAAAATAGATCGTTTTATATATGTCTTGAAAATAATCAGAGAAGCGGTAAACTGTGATACTGCAATGCTGGCTTACCATGGTTATGTATCATCCATACTTAGGTACAGTATTATAATATGGGGTAACTTAGTAGACTTTGACAGAGTTTTTAAAGCTCAAAAAAATTTATTCGAGCCATTTGTGGAGCTCACTTTTTAGACAGCTGTAAGCCACTATTTCAAAAACTTAAAGTTCTACCTTTGCCATGCTTATATAAATTTCTGAAATATGTGTTTTTGTTAAGAAAAACTACAATTTATTCGAGACGAACACTGACAGGCCAAATAGCCGAACACGGCATAAAGACAGACTTCGACTGCTACAAATAAGGCTAAAATTATTTAAGAAAAATGTATACTGCATGTCGATTATTATTTACAATCATTTACCAAATAGTACTTACCCCTTACAAGACTTACCACTTAAAATGTTTAAAAACATACTTTTCAATCTGCTATTTATATTATTTAAAAGATATTATACCGTTAAGGACTATTTAGAAGACAAATCAATAGAATCTGTAATCGGCAAGTTATAGTAATTGACAAGACTGATTGTGAACACATTTGCACGCCATATTATGGCAGGATATGCTGAAACTAATTTACTGTAACACCTTATGTACCATATTCTAGCAAATAAATATTTTGATTTGATTTGATTTGATTTAGGCGAAGGTGATATCAGAGGTGCTGCTGGGATTATTTTTAGCAGCAATGTGGTAGCGCCATCTCCAGAGACCCTAATAGCTCTGGAGAGTAAACACCCCAAACCGCCGAATGATCTCACCTTTTCCGACTCCCCGTGTTCCTGAAACCAATTCTCTTGAAAACAGCCCAACAGTGCGGCCGTCAGCTCTTTCCGGAGTGGCTCCGCTGGCGGCTTCGATGGCCTGACACCTCAACATCTCAAGGATCTAATGTGCGAAGGTGCCTGGGAAGCTGGTGAGTCCCTTTTGAAGAAGTTGACGGCCCTCATCAACCTCATGCTCTCCGGCAATGTGAACGAAGCCGTCCCTGATATTTTTACGGGGCAAACCTATGTGCCTTGCGCAAAAAGGGTAGCGGTATTCGTCCTATTGCCGTAAGGTGTACTTACCGTTATATCGCAACCAAAATTAGCGCGATGATCTGGCTAGCAAATTCCGGCCCCTTCAACGGGGTTTCGGTTCCAAAGGGAGTTGGGTGGATTTACAATATCGTCGAAAAATCACGTTGAGGGCATAAAAAAAATTATGTTGCCAAAATATCTTTACTTTTTTATATTTACAGGCTTTATATATACTTGTTTTAGAGTGCAGAGCGCATAGCTCGGCACGCCAGCATCAATGACATTATTCTCGAGCTCTTGCCACCGCCAGTACACATGTGATGTTAGAACCAAGAGGTTTAGTACGTGACGATGGGAAGAGACCAAATGGTATGACGTTAGTGCCTTGGAAGATGGGTAGGCCTCTAGTATGGAACGCAACTAGTGTTGACACTCTTGCGCCATCTCATATTCCAAGTACGGCGAGCTGTGCTGGTGCAGCAGCCGCGACTGCAGAAGCCCTCAAGCGGCGCAAATACTAACCTTTCTAGTAATTACAGATTTGTGCCGTTACCGGGGTCGAAACGCTTGGGTCATGGGGCCCGAGCGCGCGTCTCCTTTATAAGGAATTATCTCGCCGGATGATCGATTCCTTGCATGACCAGAGGGCTGGCTCGTTCTTTGCCCAAAGAATAAGCATTGCCATACAACGTGGCAATGCTATCAGCCTTCTGGGTACATTTTCGGACGACAGCAATGTGGAGGAGTACTTTGATGCCTAAGCTTTTTTTTTGTTTTATTTTTTTATGTACATAGTTAGTGTGCGCGACGCACCTTTTTTATAGTTTTATACTTTTTGATGTACTTTTTACAGTGTTTTCATATTTGTTTTCGTATTTCGAATGTTAATTATTTTTGATATTTTTTCTTTTCTTTTATTAAAAAAGTCAGTCTACCACCAACGATCACGGCGTTTACTTCACCTAGAACAGTCCCCTAGAAGATAGGAAAAGTCTAGTAAAACCAGCAGTGGTATTCAGGTTCAGTTCGCTTTATCGTGGTCCTTCTACAGCCAGTCTAGTAGGTAGTGGTGATGGTGCGTACTCGTGCGGATGCCAAGATGGGAAATGGGAACGCTGTGGAGAGGGAGCTGGAGCAACCAGGGCCCAGCCACTCACACGCCGACATGGCGGCCGCAGTCCAGACCCCTTCGAGGCCCGTCTCCGGCAATCAGACCCCGCCGAGGCCCGTCACTACCATCCAGACTCCGTCGAGACCAGTAAGTAGAACTTCATCTCGTTCTTCTATTACAATGGTGGCTAGAAAGTTAGCCGCAGAGGCTTTACATGCTCGCCGTATGGCCGAATTAGAGCAGGAGGCTGCAGAGAGGGTGGCCGCAGAGAGGGTGGCCGCAGAGAGGGTGGCCGCAGAGAGGATGGCCGCAGAGAGAATCGCCGCAGAGAGGGTCGCCGCGCGAGCACGCGAGGTAGCGGAGTTGGAACTCCGAGCGGAATTGGCGGCTATAGATGCCGATGCCAGTCATCGTAGTTCAAGAAGCAGCCGTTCGGTCAATGACTGGCTGCAGAAATCGCATGCTACTCTGAATGCTGATCCAGTTGGCCTAGCAGACCCCGTTGAATGCTCTTCAATTTTCCCGGTCGACCCCTCTCGCCCGGCTCTAGTTACCACAGTATCGCCTAAAAAACCGGCTGACCTAGCCACCACAGCTACAAATGATAACATGCATCTTTGTTCCAGAGATTCAGACCGCCTTGTGAAGTCGTTAGGCATTCTCATAGACAATGTAAATAAAGGCGCTTGCCACCGTAGGGATGATAGGGATTTTCCATTGCCGTTTTTCGACGGTAAATCGCATCTAGAATGGCTTTCTTTTAAAAGAGCCTTTCTAGGCACGATGGACTCTCATTCTGCAGTGGAAAATCTAGCAAGGTTGAACAAAGCATTGAAGGGATACGCGCGTGAAGCAGTCATGATGCTGTTGGCAACGGCGCGCGAGCCTGGTGTCGTGCTACGCGCGCTCGATACGCGCTTCGGCCGCCCCGAGCTTATAGTGGCTCAGGAGGCAGCTGCAATGCGCGCTTTGCCGCGCGTCTCCGGTGAAGGTAAAGACCTTGCTATTTTTGCTAGTCGTGTTCGTAATTGCGTGGAAGCGATTCGGTTACTCGACCAAAGCATTGAAGGGATACGCGCGTGAAGCAGTCATGATGCTGTTGGCAACGGCGCGCGAGCCTGGTGTCGTGCTACGCGCGCTCGATACGCGCTTCGGCCGCCCCGAGCTTATAGTGGCTCAGGAGGCAGCTGCAATGCGCGCTTTGCCGCGCGTCTCCGGTGAAGGTAAAGACCTTGCTATTTTTGCTAGTCGTGTTCGTAATTGCGTGGAAGCGATTCGGTTACTCGACCAGCCTCACTACCTAACATCGCCAGAGCTGATTCAATCAGTTATCTCTAAAGTCCCCCCACTGTTACGAGCACAATGGGTGGACTACGCCAGCAGTCACGCTGCCAGTGGTCTACCCATGCTGGACATGTTCGCCGACTTCCTGGCCAACATAGTAGAGCTGCAGTCTAGATTCGGTCTCCTCCCTGAGTCGACTGGCGCGCAGGGTTCAACACCCGCGGCTAATAGCCGAGTCAGGGATAAGGTGCACACAGTCGTTGATGGAGAGAAATCTCGGTCAAAACCTAAAAATAGTTCATCCACGGCTGCTGCAGGAAAAATTCCCTGTGTTTTATGTCAACAACAGCATTCATTGACGCAATGTGACAAATTTATTTCCTTGTCAGTAGATGACAAGTGGCAATTCATAAAAAAGAAAAGAATTTGTCACAGGTGCCTCAAAGGAGGTTGGCATAGGCTAAGTTTGTGTTCAGTAAAAAGTTTATGCGACATTGGCGATTGTAAATTCCGCCATCATAGGTTGTTGCACAGTGATAGTGAGCGCGCAGCCGCGGCTAACATAGGTGTAGAAGAAGAAGACGACCCTGTGCCATCCACGTCGAGCTCCGCCCCGTGCACGTCGAGCTCCGCACATGAAGTTTCTCTTGCTGAAAGGGAGAAAGAGATCCTATCCCATGCGTCAACTTCTTTTTCAGCTGAAAGTCCGGCGCGATCGGTGAGTCTTCGCCCGTTGCTGAAAGTTGTCGCTGTGACTGTGTCTGGTCCGTCTGGTAGTGTCGACACTTACGCCTTGTTGGACGACGGGTCGACCGCTACTTTCATTGATGCGGAGGGCGCAACTAAGATAGGTGTTAAGGGGCCAGAAGGGCATGTTCACGTAGATTGCATAGGGGGCCTTAACAAGAACGCAATGATGCGTTACGTCGACTTCTACATCAAACGGCAAAAAATCAATTGGCGGTTTAGGGGTGTCGTCTCAGTTTGTCAACAGGGACGCCGTCACGAAATACCCATACCTTGTGGATCTTGCAGATGAGTTGTGTTACGGTAACATTCAGCCGATGATCATCATTGGCATTGACAACTGGCATCTCACCGTATCTAGGGCCACACGTAACGGGTCTAAGTCACAACCTGTCGCGATCCGTACTGTGCTTTGTTGGGTATTGTTCGGTTTCGGTTGTAGTTCAACTACTCAGGTTGATGTTGTTAGCCCCGCCACACTGCTCGAGTCCGCGACTGTAGGCCAGAGCGACCGTTCCGAATTAGAGCAGCTTATTAAGGAGCAGTACAAACTCGAGTCTATAGGTATTTTGAAACGAGAGGCGCGCAATGCTGATGACAAACGTGCTGTTCAGGTTGTTGAGCGCACAGCGCGCCGTCTGCCGAGTGGTCGTTTTGAAGTAGTTCTGATTTGGAAGTCTGACGATTTTTCGGTACCTGATAGTTACAACCTCGCTTTATCTAGGTTTTTAGGCTTGGAAAAGAAGTTGTGTAAGGATGCTAGCTACGCGGAGCGGTATCATGCCAACGTTCACGATATGGTTGGGAAGGGCTACGCCGAACTATGTCCAGAGGCGCCCACAGGGCCATGTATTTGGTACCTGCCTCACTTCGGCGTGGTCAACCCAAACAAACCTAATAAGCTGCGGGTTGTGCACGATGCCGCTGCCAAATCCGAGGGCGTTTCACTAAACTCGTTGTTATTACCGGGTCCTGACCTGCTTCAACCACTACTAGGCATTCTTTTTCGGTTCAGAGAGGGCAAAATTGGGTTGACCGCAGACATTCGGGAAATGTTCCCGCAAATTAAAATTCGCGCTGAAGACCGCGACGCGCAGAGGTTTTTGTGGCGCGATAGTCCACGTGAACCACTGCGCGTTTACCGGATGTCGTCGATGATGTTCGGCACCGCTTCTAGCCCCTTTACGGCAGTTTTCATTAAAAATAAAAATGCTGCCGAGCATCAGACACGATACCCGGACGCAGCGCGTGTAATTATTTGCGATCATTATATGGACGATTGCATCAGCAGCCTTGACAGCGTGGATGAGGCAGCAAAACTGGCCGCTGATATTCACGCTGTCCACAAAAACGGGGGTTTTGAAATGCGTGGCTGGGCCTCCAATAGCGCGTCGGCCCTGAATTTGTTGCCGAAGGAGACATTGCTGGAGACACCGGTGACGTCACCCGTAGTCTTGGGCCACCTGGCCACTCCTGTGAGGACGCTTGGCCTTATTTGGCAGCCCGCTACAGACTGTGTCGGTTTCAATATTGGATTAAAAAAGGGTGGGCTACCAAAAAAGCTTACCAAGCGGGTGGTTTTGGCCCACGTGATGCGGGTTTTTGATCCTCTCGGGATTCTTGCGCCTCTAGTAGTGACCGGTCGTATCATGTTCCAAAATGCGTGGCGCAAGGGTCTCGAGTGGGATGAAGAACTTTCACAGCAGGACAGTATAGCGTGGAGGCTATGGTTTCAGGATTTGTTTGGGGTTGCGGAATTGCAGGTCCCACGCTGCTACAGTCCAGCCGGCTGTGAAGTAAGTCACTGCGAGCTGCATGTTTTTTCCGACGCCAGTGAGTCTGCCTTTGCTGCGGTAGCTTACTGGCGGTTCGTGCTTAAAGATGGAGAAGTCAAGCTCGCACTGATTTGCAGCAAGGTCCGTGTAGCTAAACCCTAAAGCCGGTGTCGATTCCGCGGTTGGAGCTGCAAGGAGCGTTGATCGCCGCGCGTCTCGCTTCATCAATTTGCGACTCTCATCGTTTCAGGCCCGTCAGGCAAGTTTTTTGGTGCGATTCAATGACGGTGTTGAGTTGGTTACGAAGCGAGGCCCGCTCGTTCAAGCCTTTTGTTTCGCACAGGGTCGGCGGGATCCTGGAGTTAACGAGTGCTAGTGATTGGCGGTGGATGCCTAGCGAGTTGAACGTCGCTGACGATGCAACCCGGTTAAAACGCATTACGTTGTCCCTAGAGTCTCGCTGGATCACTGGTCCGAAATTCTTGCTTTCTTCTGACTGGCCTAGTGAGCTTTGTAGTTCCTCAGAGTACCCAAATGTAAATGAAGAGAGCAGGAATCCGGTACATACCATTGCAGCAGTTCACCTTATCGGTAGCGTTGAGAGGCCTGTGCCTGTCTCAGCTGATCCCAAGCGGTTTAGCTCTTGGCTGAGATTGGTACGAGCAACATGTAGAGCTCATAAATATTTAACTAAAATCAGAATCAACTCCTTATCACGTAGGGGGTTTCATGTAGAACATTTAGTACGTGAGCAAGGGGGGATAGTAACGTTTTCTTTTCAGCCGTCAAGCTCTTTTGGCTCTCAACACTCAACGCATGAGACAGCTGCCGATATGCGCTTGGCCGAGATGCACATTTTGCGCCAGGCACAGCTGGACTCATTTCCCGATGAGTTACTGTGTCTCAGCAGACTACCACCCCTGTCCATACTTCGCACGAGTCGGCTGTTCCGACTGTCACTGACTGTGGATGAAGACGGCCTCCTACGCCTATCCAGCCGTATTGCCGCGGCCTCGGGAGTGCCTGAAGCCACAAAGAACCCCATCGTCCTCGACGGGAAGCACCCTGCCGTGCAGCTACTGGTGAACCATCACCACCGCCGAGCCGCCCATGCCAACACGGAGACCGTGGTCAACGAGCTTCGCCAGAGCTTCTACTTGCTCGGTTTAAGAAATGTCGTCCACTCCGTTGCCTTCCGTTGCCAGCTATGCCGCATTCGCCGAGCTAAGAAATTCCAGCCACCTACTGGGGATCTACCGGAGGCACGTTTAGCTCACCACAAACGCCCCTTCACTTTCACTGGGCTAGACTACTTCGGGCCAGTTCAGGTGACTGTTGGCCGAAGACGGGAGAAGAGATGGGTCGCTCTGTACACGTGCCTAGTCGTCCGCGCCATCCACTTGGACGTCGTTGGAAGCTTGTCAACGGATTCTGCTATAATGAGTCTCCGGCGCTTCGTGGCTCGCAGAGGAACGCCTTCTGAGATCTGGTCTGACAATGGCACCACTTTCGTCGGGGCAAGAAGAGAACTCCGTGCACTCTACGGGAACGCAGCTATGGAATATGCTGCGAGGGAGAAAATCAGTTGGCGCTTCATTCCTCCGTCGGCCCCGTTTATGGGTGGAGTATGGGAGCGACTGGTCAGAAGTGTGAAGACAGCACTCCGAACGACCCTCACCGAACGTGCTCCGACAGAAGAAGTTCTGCAAACCGTGCTAGCAGAAGCAGAAGGGCTCATCAACTCCCGCCCCCTGACGCACGTCTCGGTAGAGCCCGGCAGCGTAGAGGCGCTTACTCCGAATCATTTTCTCCTCGCAGCTTCGTCGGGGCGCCCTGTTCCAGCAGCCTTGACGGACCGAGATCTGGTATCAAGAAGCGGCTGGCGGAAAGCGGTCAGACTGGCGGACCACTTCTGGCAGCGCTGGGTTAAAGAGTACCTGCCGAATCTTATTCCCAGACCCGGGCAAGGTGATATTCCAGAGTTGGCTGTAGGCGATCTGGTTCTGATAGTTGACGGCAACCTGCCAAGAGGCTCCTGGCCGAGAGGACGCATCTCAGCGACTTACCCGGGCCGCGATGGGGTGATCCGAGTGGCAGACGTCAGAACTGCAGCGGGCATACTGAGGAGGCCCTTGAAGAAGCTGCTCAAGCTGTGGGCTTAACTTGGGGGGGAGGAATGTGCGCGACGCACCTTTTTTATAGTTTTATACTTTTTGATGTACTTTTTACAGTGTTTTCATATTTGTTTTCGTATTTCGAATGTCAATTATTTTTGATATTTTTTCTTTTCTTTTATTAAAAAAGTCAGTCTACCACCAACGATCACGGCGTTTACTTCACCTAGAACAGTCCCCTAGAAGATAGGAAAAGTCTAGTAAAACCAGCAGTGGTATTCAGGTTCAGTTCGCTTTATCGTGGTCCTTCTACAGCCAGTCTAGTAGGTAGTGGTGATGGTGCGTACTCGTGCGGATGCCAAGATGGGAAATGGGAACGCTGTGGAGAGGGAGCTGGAGCAACCAGGGCCCAGCCACTCACACGCCGACATGGCGGCCGCAGTCCAGACCCCTTCGAGGCCCGTCTCCGGCAATCAGACCCCGCCGAGGCCCGTCACTACCATCCAGACTCCGTCGAGACCAGTAAGTAGAACTTCATCTCGTTCTTCTATTACAATGGTGGCTAGAAAGTTAGCCGCAGAGGCTTTACATGCTCGCCGTATGGCCGAATTAGAGCAGGAGGCTGCAGAGAGGGTGGCCGCAGAGAGGGTGGCCGCAGAGAGGGTGGCCGCAGAGAGGATGGCCGCAGAGAGAATCGCCGCAGAGAGGGTCGCCGCGCGAGCACGCGAGGCTCCTTGCTAACCGCGACCAGCCTGCGTGGCAAGTAATTCCCTTCTGTATACATGTGCATGATATTATATCACTTTTAGCATTTACATATATGGAAAAAGAGGAGCTCACGGTTAAGCAACGCTTGCTGAGGTCAGTCTGTGGATGGGTGACCATCCTAATACAAAGTGGAGCAGGACGATTGACATTCCTTTGAACCACGTAAAGAGTGGCATGCTCTTTATCCGTATACAAAAAATCAATCAAATCCAATGAATACTTTAGCCACAGGAAATTATTTTTCATTTTCCTATTTTTCAACATGATGTAGATCTGAGTCCGTAATAATAGGTAAACATTGTAAGGTCAGGAACATGTGCAAGGCACCGCCGCTGCCCGCTGCATCCCGCACCTCGCCGCGCAATAGCTCAGTGACTTTTCGTAGATAAAGCGTGTTTACTTTTTATGCAGTTGATTCTGCTATTATTGAATCTGTTATTTTGTTTGAAAATTGCAATTTTTTAATTTTACATTAACTACTAATCTTCGTGTTTTAAAATGTTTTGATGGACTAGTACTGTGCTCGTTTTAATTTAATGTCGTAATTCCAGATCCACATTGTATATCGAGATTATTCGGGATGGTCCCGGCTGTCATTTGTACTACGGGAGGTCAGAAGCCAGACAAACTAACACTAATCCTGCCAAGGGTACCACTTGTTACTCAACTATAGGCGCAACCGTATGCTACAAACTTATCTTCTCTGAAGTGTCTCCTTTTTTCATTTATTTTAAGTGTATGCTCTGAATAAATATTTTTTAAATCTTTCAAACCTAATTTTGTTTCAAAAATATTCACCGTGAACTGTCTCCCTCACTCTCGCAATTTAAGGGATTAAAAAAGCACATATATTTAAATCTTTCAAACCTAATTTTGTTTCAAAAATATTCACCGTGAACTGTCTCCCTCACTCTCGCAGTTTAAAAGATTAAAAAAGCACAGATACTTCTGAGATCTTCAGAGTCAGTACATTTTTCTTTCATTACGATAACTCAACCAGGAAAACGTGCCACGTTAAAATTTCCCTAGATGTAATCAGGTTCGTTTGGAGATGTCTATAGACATTATTTTACCTACTGACAATAGAAGGTTAATACAATTCTCTCCAAAATAAATTCAATAGGAACAAAGCAATTTCAAAAAGGCTGGTTGAAACTTCCCGTGCCCCAAGGGCTGGCTATTACTTTGGCCAAAAGCTAAGTATTGTCATATAATATAATATAGCAATATCTCTTGTCTCGTATAGTCTCTTGGGTATGTACCCAAGAGACTATAGTGCTGGTAATGTTACCGGTCGACAGCGTTGAGGATGGTTTATAATTACGCTTTATTTTAGTTTCTAGTTTAGTAATATTTTTTTTTATAAAATTAATACTATTTTGATGTTATTCCCATTGTTTTTATCTTGTTAATTAAATACCTACTATTACTCTCCAAATGTCTAAACGAATACGAAAGTTAGTTTTACCGTTCGTTTGTATGTTACATTTTACTCCAAACTCTTTTTGTTTTAGAAAAGGCCTTGGACAGTAAACTTGGACAAGATACTATTGATACGAGTAATACATTTCTGTGGAATTATTTCGGATTCTAACCGGAGCGGTACGGCAGCAGCGTAGTTAAAGGTAGAAGATAATTTACCTACTATCGGTTCTACTGAAGTATTTTAAAATATTCTCTGAAAGTACCTACGGCAGTGACTCCAAGAAAAATAAAAGACAGGCAGGCGCGGCCATACCACAATTTTCTTGAAACTCCTTGTATCTTCGTTTCCTGTGGGACCTAAAATCTAAATATTAACTTTACATACGTATTAGACAACAGTCTTGCCAACAGCAAGCCAACAGGCAGCAACACGACGAACACCCAAGCATAAAAAAGTAAATGTAAAAATTTTCCTTACAGCATAATCGCTTGATGATCAATCAATCAACCAATCACACCATCACGCATGTTGTTATGTTTTATTTGAAACAAATTAAAAGCTACCACCATTAAAATAACGATCCTGTAACGTAGATTGACGGCCAATTTCAGGAAAGATAGCCATTTCATCTGCTTATGAGATGTATTTTATGTGTATAAGCAGTTTAATGTAGGTTACTACGTCCATCAGGTTTATGGGCAATCGACATTTTATTGTACGGATCGTTTCAATTCATCATGTGCCCAAATGTCTTCAAAACATTTAGGAACCAGCTTAATTTTTAGCTTTATAGTATTTTGTTCCCGTTGTACCTTACACATCATGGACCGGCACTATTAATGGAGCAGAGGAGACCAATTATTTTCGTTTACACCATTAATAAACTAAACTATAAAAATATATACCACTACCGCCGGTACCGCCGCCGTCGGTGGCAGAGGCGGCCACGTCCACTGTACCTAGCAAGCTTCACGTCACTGCTGACGATGTGTTCAAAGGTGTTAAAGGTATGAAGCGCAGGAAGTCCCCGAGTCACGATGGGCTCAGTGTCGAACACGTGTTGTTTGCACCTCAATTGTTGTTTGAAAAAATTGCGCTTCTATTTAATGTTTGTATTGATCATTGTTACTTATCCGAAGATTTCATGAAAACCATTGTAGTGCCAATAGTAAAAAACAAAAGTTTCCAGCCTGTCTAACTACCACCCGATATCCCTTGATTTTTCTTTTTGAAAACCTGATGTTGAAACATTTTAACGAAAGTAACATTCCTCTTAACAACGCCCAATTCAGGTTTCGGAGAGGCTTATCAACTGATTTAGCCATTTTTGCTCTCAAAAACACAGTTTATCATTACATTAATAGGAAAACAACAGTATACGCATGATTTAAAACCTCAGCCGTGCTTTTGATACAATACACTGTAATGTTTCCTTTTTATACGGCTTTAGTACTTACGTTATAACATCATTATTGGTTTAGAATTTCATAATATACTGATATTAAGCTATTTTTTATACAGTACTTTGTTTGTTTACGTTTCTGTAAAGTCATTGGTAACAGGACTAGTTTTTCTTTTTAATTCATTGCTGGAGCTAGGTTAGGTCGCATATGTAACTGATATTGTACCTCGTGTTAAATTACTTTTATTTCTCTTTTCATTCTAGAACCTCATTCAAATGGGTAAAAGTCGATTTAACTAGAGAGATCACTGGGGAGAGGCAGTCTACGCCTGGAACTCAAACAGTGAAGAAGTCTAGAAGTAAAACTGATAAGTGCCATCGGAGTAAAATGGTCCTCTCTTAATACATGAGGCGTGCCCCGGACCTTATACAATCCGCGGCCCGGACCTGCTCCTCCTCCATGCTGTCATCCTCAGAGTTCTACACATCACCACCGACAGCCCCTACTACGGCCGAAGGGAAGGAAGAAGGAAACTGAGGCCATCCGACTGAAGGCAAGCCGCCCTGCAGCCACCTCTTCGTTTTGCTACTGAGGCCATCCGACTGAAGTCCAGCTGCCCTGCAGCCAACTCTTCGTTCTGCTATAATCATCCGCTCCGCTTATCATCGACTTGCAATCTCCTTCATCTCCTGTACTCTTAGGGTTCCAGCAAATTTTTATAATTTTTTTATAAATCCTGTTTCATTTTTTTTTCTTCTTTTTTTTTTGATTTCTTTTCCTGGTCATATTCCTCCTAATTAGTTATTGCAACCTTACATTTCCCTCTACCCAGGAAATCTGTAACGTTACAACATTATAATATACTCTGGAATAAATTAAAAAAAAACTCGTGTGCCATCTAGAATTATAGATCCTTTAGAATTTTGATACAACAAACAAACAAACCAAATCAAATGGAATAATACTTTATCAGAACCTATAAGCTGATCAGTGGAGTAAGACAGGGTGGCCTAACGTCACCGGTTCTGTTCAATCTGTATGTTAACGACCTGATCGACGAGCTGAGCAGCACCAGAGTCCGATGCCATATAGGTGGGGAATGCTTAAACAATCTTAGCTATGCAGATGACATGGCTTAGTCCTTCGGTCAACGGACTCAGAATGCTTATTTCTGTATGTGGGAGGTATGCAGCTCAGCATAAATGAAATTGTCAGTAATGTGGAAAATACCTTAATGTATTAAAGGTTTTGGCAGGCTCTTCTTGGGGGGTACATACTAAACATATTCGTAGAATATATTTATCAATAATAAGAAGCCGACTTGATTATGTCTGTTACTTGTATGATTCTAGTGCAAAAGCACATCCAAGCAACCTAGATAAATTACAAAACCAAGCACTCTAATAGTAGGAGGTTTCATAAGAATCTCACCTCTCCTTGTAATGGAGAGTGAACTGAACCCACCACTATTATTTTTAAGAAGAAAATATCTCGCATATAAGAAAATCTTAAATAACAATCTCTTGGATTGCATTATGCAGCTTGGCTAACTGTTTCTGGGGCAGGATCTCTTGCACGAATTCATCTCTTTAATTCATCCCATAGATGTTCAATCGGATGTCCGGCTTCTTGCTGGCCATTCCATAATGGAGATACCGACTTTGGTAACATAATCTCGTACGACGCTCGCGGTGTGAGCATTGTCGTGCATGAAATGAAACCATTGCCAATAAAATATGCATAGGGCATCACGTGAGGCTCAAGATTCTGTTTGATGTACCGATGACTTTTTAGTACAGGTAGACGTGGCTCAAACACAAAGACAAGCTTTGTCTTACCATCGGCGCTGATTCCTCCCCAAACCGTCCACGAACCGCCACCATAGCTGACCTTTTCTTCAATGCAGCATTGTGCAAAGCGTTCTCCATCTCTTCTGTAGACCTTGTTCCTTCCGTCGTTACCATACATTATAATTTTACACTCATCAGGAAAGAGGACTTTGTTGCACTGGAGGTAAGACCAATTTAGGTGCTCACGTGCAAAGTTAAAACGCGCTCTTCGATGGTCTGCAGTTAATTTCGGTAGATTTGCTAGCATCTTTGTGCGGTACCAGTCCACGTTCCTTCAACCTTCTTCTAATTGTAGTGTCACTTACAGCCCTACCTACAATATGAAGCTGCTGCTGCAGTTGAAAAGCATTAAAAGGCATCGATTTCGTAAAGAAGTTGTTACAATACATCGATCATTTCGCTCAGAAGTGACCCGATTTATTTATTTATTAAAACTTTATGCAACACAAAAATGTACAAAGGCGGACTTAATGCCATAGGCATTCTCTACCATTCAACCATGGGTGGTGAAGAGATAACATGACAGGTGCATAAAAAAACCTAAGTTCATAATATATTCAAAGTAAAAGTCTTATTACAAGTATATCTTACATAAATAACTATTATTAACTTACATACATATTCCTGATTCCTGCCAGATCCTGAACGGCGCATGAACAAACCAGTCTCCCGATAGCGTTTGTAGACTCTATGAACAGTAGACAGGCTTAGATGCAATCTTTCAGTCACAACACGCTGACTAAGTCCAGAATCCAGCAATGCCGAACGCGAACCTATTATCAATAAAAAAAAATAATGCCATCACTTGGGCGGCTTCTGCGGGCGAAGTATTCATGTGTTTTAGAAAAAAAAACTTTTTCAGACGTCCCAAGGTCACAGTAAACAAATAAAGAACAATTAGTTTTAAGATAAGCGCAAATTTTTAGTTTTCTAAGGTTAAATGTACTCCAACTCTAAACACACATTTGTCTCAAAACAGTGAATCATTTAATTTATAGGATTAATAAAATTCTAATTTTGAATCTACGCTTATCACTGTGATGGCCAAACTGCCAGCTATACAATGTTTTCATGGAATGAAAACCCTTTTGTGTTAAATTAGGACAAAAACCATAAAAACGGAAGTGTTTCGATTTTTCTGATGAGAAGTGTAGCTTCTGCCCGCGACTTAGTTCGCGTGGGAGGGTTTTCCTGCGGTAACCCCGATCCCGTTGGAATTCGGGTATAAAAAATTGCCTGAGTGTTAATCCAGGATGTTGCTATTAATTAACTGCATCTATTTCTTCTTCGAGTCGATGGTAAATCATTGGTTTAAATATGTTGGGCCCAGTAGGTAGCCTCGTTAGTCGCAACCTCAGTGATCTTCAAGTGTACATATT
The DNA here is from genome assembly GCA_943138885.2 of Tholera decimalis. NCBI lineage: Eukaryota > Metazoa > Arthropoda > Insecta > Lepidoptera > Noctuidae > Tholera > Tholera decimalis. Next base: position 14,096,791 of record OW964569.2, read on the forward strand.
TGGTTATTTTGAATCTTCATGCAATCTTTATGGTTTTTTTTTAATTAATTGCATACAAATAGGAAATGCAATGAGGAAATACCTTTTTTTTTCTTTTTCTGGGTAGGAAAATCATCGAATGACTTCTCCCGCTCTGGGTTAAGCAGAAGGGTGTGTCAGACTTCTACTGACTAAAAACCCACCCTATTCCTTCAGCTGCCCTAAAGGGCTGCGATATCTCGTTAGAACTTTTCCCTAAACCCCGGCAGGCAATGGCCCTATGAGGCCCTGTCACTGGTGTTGACAACTCTGAGGCGTGCGTGAACCACGACGCGCCGCCGACCCGGTCATGGTCCTTACCAGATGGTGAGCGACCCTTGCTCGCTGTCCTCAAGCCCACGCCTACGGTGGCTGGAGATCAGCTCGCGATCCCCGACACCCAGGGCGTCTCCCGCGGTGGCTGGGGCGCTAGGAAGAGAGTTGCCTCTCCCTCGCGCGTTCTGCCTCCTCTTTCGCTAGCATGACTGCTTCGCAGGAGGCGACTGCATCCCATTCCCTCTCGCTCTGCACCATGGTCTGAACCAGAGCAGGGTGCGAGAGGTCGCCGCCGCCGATCGCCTCTACGAGGACACGGCGGTGCTTCGCCCAAGCAGCACACCTCGTCCGTATGCTCCACCGTATCCTCCGCGTGGTCCTCACAATGACGACACCCGGGCGTGTCCTCCCGCTGAATCCGAAACAGGTACCTCCCGAAACATTAAGGAAATTCCTACAACCGTATTGATAGTTAGTATTATGTCATCTAAATGATGCAGAGAGATCATACTATGAACGCGGTTTCGTTTGAACCATTCTCAATGGTGCAGATGAGACCATACTATCAATCCAGTTTAATTTGCACCTTTATTGACACCTATTCATTTGGTTCTTGAAGAGTTCCATTAACAACCTCGGGAGCCTCTCATCAAATCCTAATAAATTAAACACTTAAACTTACCCTACACAATAAGAATTAGAAAGGTGGAAACTCGCATCTTAATCGGATGAATAAGTACTTTTTGAGATAACTCTGTGATAAAGTTTCTAACTTTCAGATATTTTTACTTCCATCATCAGCTCAGGCACAAATATATGAATTGCTTTAGATCGTCTTTCACCTATTATTAGAGGCCCTGGGTACATCAGAATATAGAGCACTATTATGTAAAAAATACATACGATTTTTTTGTATGAACAATGAAGCTAAAAGGATATCTATCTCTGCTAATTAGGCTTCACAAGGCAAGACGACCAACTTATAAAGTAATTGGATAGGTTCCTTAGTCAACATTTCGTTTAAACTACATTTGTAGCTTTGTATAAGCTATACAACGTGTAACGGAAACCCTATAACTATCCACAAGGGCTGAAGACATCATCTGGTACGGAGACTCTATGCACAGTTTCAGCTCAAAATAAGTCACTCAAAAAATTGATACCAAATTACCGGTTTCATAAGTTTCTTGAATGCCAATCATAACAGACCTGTCACAACACTACGAGGGTCAATAACTTTCCACGTCACTTGGCAATAACCATGCAATAACACGATAATTCTCTTTGTTCTTCTTAATTTGAAACATTCGGTCTCTGGTATCAATGTATTGAAATTTCTAATAAGTTCCACACATGTAGACATAGAATTACAAAACCCTTGCCATATCATTTGTTATCATCCAAAGAAGCTGTGCACTTGATATATTATACCCTTTAAGTTACACGTTGTATAAACACTCCAAGCTTATAATATTAAAATTTTGAACTACCTGCTTTTTGAAATTGAAAATTTAATTTGAAAAAAAAAAAGTAAGTCACGAACGGAAGAGATTTGGCCCATATACAGATTAAGTATATAAAGGAGTGCGGCAAGCTAATCTTTATGTTCGTCATATAATATAACGCACTAATAATAATTTATATACCCAACAGTCGAAATTTGACCACTGTGTGACTACTAGTAAACAGTAAAAATTGCATATTTTAAAGTTTACATGTCGGATATCTACGGACCCCATTCGTGTTCCATCACGGACTTGGCTGGTTTAGTTCCCAGATTGTCAATGCTCGAATGAGTTTAATTTGATAAATTCGCTCCTCGAGAAACTGACAGTCAATCCAATTAGTTACTTTGCTGAGCTCTCAGAAATAGGTCACAATTGAATCTGACATCAAGAGTGCTGATAGAGTGAATGAGATAGCTATCTACCGTAGCACTTAATGAAGAATAAATAATTTCAATGAAGGAGGGAATTGACGGTTCAGCGATTTTCTCTCTCGAAACGTTTTGATGAGTAATAACTATAAAACCTATTCAAACGAAACAGATTTTTAGGGAACCTCAAAAGGAAAAACGGAACCATTATAGGTTTACTTCATTGTCCGTCTGTCTGACTGTCCGTACGTCTGTGTGGACGGATAAAACAAAAAAAAAATCATTCAACCCATTCCTAGTATACGTGTCGTATATACCTATATATACATATAGTTAATCCGTAAAGCGTTAGGTATGAACTAGAAAAACAAATCCCAATTAGTTCTGGACGCGACACATAATGTGAACACGTGGAAAGCTGTTCCAATGCACGTTTCTGTATATGTGGCACGTGTTTTATTGGAACGAAGTTCCTTATCGCGCGTTACGAAAGGGGGCTAGACGGAAGAAATTAATACGAAAAGTTGTAACGACACTTAATAACCGACTTCAAAAAAAAAGGAGGTTCTCAATTCGTCTTGAACTTTTGAAGTGAAAACTTCTTTAGGGGAGTTGAGGTGGGAGTTGAGGTGGGAGTTGAGGGGGGAGTTGATGGGGGAGTTGATGGGGAGTTAGGAATGAGTTAGGGATGAGTTAGGGATGAGTTAGGGATGAGTTAGGGATGAGTTAGGGATGAGTTAGGGATGAATAGGGATGATTTAGGGATGAGTTAGGGATGAGTTCCGGATGAGTAAGGGATGAGTTAGGGATGAGATAGCGATGAGTTAGGGATGAGATAGGGATGAGTTAGGGAAGAGTTAGGGAAGAGTTAAGAGTTAGGGAAGAGTTAGGGATGAGTTAGGGATGAGTTGAGGGATGAGTTGAGGGATGAGTTGAGGGATGAGTTGAGAGATGAGTTGAGGAATGAGTTGAGGGATGAGTTGAGGGATGAGTTGAGGGATGAGTTGAGGGATGAGTTGAGGTACGAGTTGAGGGATGAGTAGAGGGATGAGTTAGGGAGGAGTTAGGGATGAGTTAGGGATGAGTTAGGGATGAATAGGGATGATTTAGGGATGAGTTAGGGATGAGTTCCGGATGAGTAAGGGATGAGTTAGGGATGAGATAGGGATGAGTTAGGGATGAGATAGGGATGAGTTAGAGATGAGTTGAGGGATAAGTTAAGGGATGAGTTGAGGGATGAGTTGAGGGGCGTCTCGTGGGGAGTTGAGATAAAGAGAGAGAGAGTGTTTCTTATGTCGTGGAAATTTTATATGCCCAAACGTATACCTGTTGACCCAAACCTAGTAAAGATTTTTAATCCAGGGATAAACTTCTTAGGGCTATTAGCCCCAAATTTAGGGTAAAATAATGCTAATTGGGATTTTTTTGGGCCCAAAAATATGTAGGGCTAGTTTTAGGGGCATACATACATTTACAAGCATCACATAATTGGCCGCGGGGCGCGCGGTGGTCAACGGCCTAGCACTACTACATTGAATAGCAGCAGAAACAGGGTTTTTTGAAGTGAAAACTTCTTTAACATCGTTGTGATTTGAAATTATAAAATGAAAAAGTGACAGTAAAAAGAGACGGACACATAAATTCATAAGATTTAACGTGGGAGAAAATGAGATAGGAAGCATTATACAGTGTTTCTTATGTCGTGGAAATTTTATATGGGCAAACGTATACCTTTGAAATTTCGTAAATTTTTGAAGGTTTCACTTCTACCACGTGTGAATTGCACACATGTTTTTTTTTACAATTCCTTCACTAATTAATCGAAAGGAACTTCGTTCCATCCGGGTGTCCCTTGACACCTCTCAAGTTTTATTTAAACAAATGGGTGTGTGTGTCGCGGTAGAATTGTATGGTGGATGATTGGGAATAGCGGCACATTTCACTTTATTAATCAATGCAAAGCAATCTTGATTGCTTGCAATTTTAATCATACTGCTTAATATTATAAATATAATTAGAAATGAATTAAGGGATGAGGACGAGACTTTGAACACATATAGTTTATAACCTAAATTAACACATAGGCTACATTGTATCTCGGGAAAATGTGCGATTTTTTGGCGCATTCTAGTCGTGAGCTACTGATGGTATACTATACAAAGTATATATTAATATTAACCCTTAAGTACCTGCCAGAGGTCACCGTGACCCAGGCGAATTTTTGAATTTGATTTTATCTGTTAATCAGCATCGAGCATTGATGTGCGTATTTGTACCTTTTCTATGCTTTGGTTAGTATGGTGCAAGTGCTCGGTGAGATTCTACGTGCGCGTTTAGCTAGGGTGAATAAAAGAAGTCGTTAGCGGTCATGGTGACTGCGCGTAGGTGGTTACGTACAGAATCTTTAAGTCTGACGTCTGCATGGATGACACATTTTCAGAGGAATCAATCGATGAAAATCAGTCTGCGGGTGAAAACCGATTTATTTCTTTATTCGTGCGAGTTCGTTTTTAGGGTTCCGTAGCCGAATGGCAAAAAACGGAACCCTTAGGCCGCGCTCAGTTTGGACGCGTTTTCGTACGAATTTTACTCGTGTGTATACGTACGAACACACACGAACTATCCTAACCTTCCAAGTACTATGGGAGCGCACATACTGGACGCGAGTTAGTCGTATATATTTCTATGGTCGTACGTATACGTGCGTATAGTTCCGACGTCCGAAAATAATCCAAACTCGTTGGGATTTGTAAATACGTTCGTGCGTAAAAATGGATGTAGAAAAAATTATTTTAAGTTTCTATTTTCATACGTACATAACCATGAAACAGTATGGGGTCATTATTTAACTCTTCAATAATATGATGAAATTCTCCAAATTCTTTTCTTTTTAAATAAATTTCACGCACCCATTCGGTTCTGCGACAGCGAAGGCGCCGCCGCAGTCTTCGAGTTATAAGAGAATTATCTGGAAGATACAGATTTTTCATTGCGCTCCAACCAAAGATGACTTCACGAATGCGATATCACTACCTTTTTGAAGGAATAAAGCGTATTCAGTGTATGCACTCAATTCGTACGACCACGATCGAACGTTTACGTATGATACAAATTCGTGTCCAAACTGAGCGCGGCCTTACAGTTTCGTCATGTCTGTCCGTCCGTCCGTATGTCACAGCCATTTTATTCCGAAACACTACACATGTGAAACTTGGTAACTTGTGAACTTGGTTGGTATTCTATAAACCGCTTATCGATACTCATATATAAATAAAAAAAATATATAAAATTAAGAGGGATTTCCCCATATATGGAACTGAAACTGAAAATATTTTTTTTCATCAAACGTATACGTGTTTGCTATCTATAGATAGGTCTTAAATGACATGAAGGTTTCTGTGATAATTTTTCCTAAAATCAATCGTTTAAGAGATAGACACTTCCAAAGTGGTAAAATAGTGGTAATAAATAAAATATTACATATTACACTTAATTTAAGTAGGTAACTGTAGCAACGTTACTTTCAATTTTTCTTAATTATACCTAAGTATTATTTGTTATAATTTACAGATTATTCTGTAATACTTACATTAAGTAGTAGTTGGTTGTAGTAGTTTTTGCATTTAGTCATTTTCTCGCTGAGGTGGGATGAAAAGTTACGTGTTGCACTCGATTGCAAAGATTTTTCACCTCGTGCTCTTTTGATTCCCTCGCTAACGCTCAGGATTCTAATGTTTGAATCACTCGCTGCACTCGTGATTCAATTTTAGAATCCTTCACTTGCTCGGTCATCAAAATTGAGCACGCTGTTAAAAAGCAACTTTGCAATCTTGTATAACAAATAACTATTGTTTATCCTATAAATGAAATGATTCAGTTTTGAGACAAATGTGTGTTTAGAGTTGGAGTATTAGAAACCTAAAAATTTGTGCTTATCTTAAAACTTTTTGTTCTTTATTCGTTTAGTGTGACTTTGGGACGTCTGAAAAAGTTTTTTTTCTAAAACATATGAATACTTCGCCCGCAGAAGCCGCCCAAGTGGTGGCATTGCTGGATTCTGGACTTAGTCAGCATGTTGTGGCTGAAAGATTGCATCTAAGCCTGTCGTCTGTTCATAGAGTCTACAAATGCTATCGGAAGACTGGTTTGTTCACACGCCGTTCAGGATCTGGCAGAAATCGGGTCACTTCTGAGCGAGATGATCGATTTATTGTAACAACTTCTGTACGAAATCTACGCCTTAATGCTTTTCAACTGCAGCAGCAGCTTTATGTTGTACGTAGGTTGGCTGTAAGTGACTCTACAATTAGAAGAAGTTTAAAGGAACGTGGACTGGTACCGCATAAGCCAGCAAATGGTCTGAATTTAACTGCAGACCATTGAAGAGCGCACCTTAACTTTGCACGTGAGTACCTAAATTGGTCTTACCTCCAGTGGAACAAAGTCCTCTTTTCTGATGAGTGTAAAATTATGCTGTATGGTAACGACGGAAGGAACAAGGTCTACAGAAGAGTTGGAGAACGCTTTGCATAATTCTGCATTGAAGAAAAGGTCAGCTATCTATGGTGGCGGTTCGTGGACAGTTTAGGGAGGAATCAGCGCCGATGGTAAGACAGAGCTTGTCGTTGTGCCTGGGCCACGTCTGCCTGCACTAAATAGTCATCGATACATCGAACAGTGTCTTGAGCCTCACGTGATGCCCTATGCACATTTTATTGGCAACGGTTTCATATTCATGCCCGACAATGCTAGGGCTCACACTGTGAGCGTTGTACGAGATTATGTTACCGAAGTCGGTATCTCCATTATGGAATGGCCAGCACGAAGCCCGGACATAAATGAATCCGATTGAACATCTATGGGATGAAATAAAGAGACGAATTCGTACAAGAGATCCTACCCCAGCAACACTTAGCCAGCTGCAAAATGCAATCCAAGAGGAATGGAATGCCACAAAATTTGATCGTGACTCTCAGCCGATCGATGAAGAACAATATGGAAGCAGTAATAAGAGCTCGGGGAGGGAATACAAGTTATTAATTAAACGTTTCTTAGTTTTTTTTTCACTTACGTGTTTTGTTTTATCAATTTCCTTCATACTCCATACACGGTAAAAATGACTTGTTAAACAAAATACGAAACCTATGAAATTTTTATTTTGAACTAATATCAGGATTTCAAAACCTCATATTATTCACTTTTAAACGACATTTGACATGTATTCCTAAATATACATTTTTTTTATAGTCCTTACAAAACACAAATTTGCAAGGCAATTTTATTATTAACTCTTACATATTTATAATTATAACTAGTATTTGCGTGTTGCGCGAGGTGCAAGCACCTCGCGTGCATGTGAAAAAAAAAAATAGTGTGGGGTGAAGGGGGGGGGGGGGTTGCACAATTATTTCGACTAAAGCATTGCCCCTCTAAATGAATCTGAAAAAAAAAAATTCCAAGTCTCTTAATTTCCGAGATCTGCCTAAAGGGGATGAGAAGGGGGGCAAGGGGAGCGACTTTGAAAAATGGTTTTTACTTTACCGAGCCTCTTGTATACGAATCCGTAAAAAGAAAAAAATAAGGGTCTCGTAGTTTCCGAGATACCATAGGGAGGGGGGAGAAGGGGGGTGAAAAGGGGAGCTTTGGCACTTTTCCCGTAGGTTTGAGAGTTACTTGTTTACGAATCTGTCAAAATATACCCACCTCCTCATCCACCATCTGGGAGAACAATTATGTCAATGAGTCAGTCAGTGAGTGAGTGAGTGGTAATTTAGCTTTATATAATAGAACTAGTATTTGCGTGTTGCGCGAGGTGCAAGCACCTCGCGTGCTTGTGACAAAAAAAAAAAAGAGGGAGGGGGTGATGGGGGGGTTGCACAATTATTTCGACTAAAGCATTGCCCCTCTAAATGAATCTGAAAAAAAAATGTTCCAAGTCTCTTAATTTCCGAGATCCGCCTAAAGGTGGTGAGAAGGGGGGTGGGGGGGGGCGTCTTTGAAAAATGGTTTTTGCTTTACCGAGCCTCCTCTATACGAATCCGTAAAAAAATAAAAATACGGGTCTCGTAGTTTCCGAGATACGATAGAGAGGGGGGAGAAGGGGGGTGAAAAGGGGAGGTTTGGCACTTTTCCCGTAGGTGTGAGAGTTACTTGTTTACGAATCTGTCAAAAGTATTTGCGATGAAAAAAATGGGGGGGGGGGTAATGGGGGGGGGTAATGGGGGGGGGTGATGGGGGGGGGTTGCATAATTATTTCGACTAAAGCATTGCCCTTCTAAATGAATCTGAAAAAAAAAATGTTCCAAGTCTCTTAATTTCCGAGATCCACCTAAAGGGGGTGAGAAGGGGGGCAAGGGGGGCGACTTTGAAAAATGGTTTTTACTTTACCGAGCCTCCTCTATACGAATCCGTAAAAAACGAAGAATACGGGTCTCGTAGTTTCCGAGATACGATAGGGAGGGGGGAGAAGGAGGGTGAAAAGAGGAGGTTTGGCACTTTTCCCGTAGGTTTGAGAGTTACTTGTTTAGGAATCTGTCAAAAGCATTTGCGATGAAAAAAATGGGGGGGGGGGTAAGGGGGGGGTAAAGGGGGGGGGGTGATGGGGGGGGGTTGCATAATTATTTCGACTAAAGCATTGCCCTTCTAAATGAATCTGAAAAAAAAAAATGTTCCAAGTCTCTTAATTTCCGAGATTCGCCTAAAGGGGGTGAGAAGGGGGGCAAGGGGGGCGACTTTGAAAAATGGTTTTTACTTTACCGAGCCTCCTCTATACGAATCCGTAAAAAACGAAGAATACGGGTCTTGTAGTTTCCGAGATACGATAGGGAGGGGGGAGAAGGAGGGTGAAAAGAGGAGGTTTGGCACTTTTCTCGTAGGTTTGAGAGTTACTTGTTTACGAATCTGTCAAAAGTATTTGCGTGTTGCGCGAGGTGCAAGCACCTCGAATGCTTGCTTTAAAAAAAAAGAATGGGGGGGTGATGGGGGTTGGTTGCACAATTATTTCGACTAAAGCATTACCCCTCTAAAAGAATCTGAAAAAAAAAAATGACCCAAGTCTCTTCATTTCCGAGATCCGCCTAAAGGGGGTGAGAAGGGAGGCAAGGGGGGTGACTTTGAAAAATGGTTTTTACTTTACCGAGCCTCCTCTATACGAATCCGTAAAAAGAAAAAAATACGGGTCTCGTAGTTTCCGACCTACCTACCACCAGAAAGCTATTCCCAAGATACGATGGGGGGAGAGGAGGGAGTTTTGAAAAATAATTTTGATTAACATTGGGCCCCTTAAAAAGAATCTGAAAAAAAATGATGGGGGGCGAGGGGTGAACGGGGGAGAAGGGGGAGTATTGAAAAATAATTTCTTAAGTTTGCTTGTCGTCGCCGCTGAGTTACGCTTCACCCACTCAACCTTCGTTACGCTACGGAGGTCGCCGGCTCGCTTCGCTCGCCACCTTCCCCCTTCACTCCACTCGGTCTCGCAGGTTCGCTCCACTCAGGCCCTATGTACTACCGGACAGGTTTCGACGCCTACTATAATATTTGTTCAAACACCTAATGGCTCTCTCTAACCGTTATGAAGTTACAGCATTTTCAATTTTAGGAGAGGTTGGGGAGGGGAGGGCATGGCATAAAAAATTTATGCCATGCCCCGTTTATAGTTCAAAGTAAGAATCAACTGTTTTTTCAGTAGTAAAAATCAAAATGGGGGGGGGGGTGAGATGGCGGGGGGGGTTTGCACAATTATTTCGACTACAGCGTTGCCGCTCTAAATGAATCTGAAAAAAAAATGTTCCAAGTCTCTTAATTTCCGAGATCCGCCTAAAGGGGGTGAGAAGGGGGGCAAGGGGGGCGACTTTCAAAAATGGTTTTTACTTTAGCGAGCCTCCTCTATACGAATCCGTAAAAAACGAAAAATACGGGTCTCGTAGTTTCCGAGATACGATAGGGAGGGGGGAGAAGGGGGGTGAAAAGAGGAGGTTTGGCACTTTTCCCGTAGGTTTGAGAGTTACTTGTTTACGAATCTGTCAAAAGTATTTGCGTGTTGCGCGAGGTGCAAGCACCTCGCGAGCTTGTAAAAAAAAAAAAAAGGGGGGGGGTGATGGGGGGGGGAGTTCACAATTATTTCGACTACAGCATTGCCGCTCTAAATGAATCTGAAAAAAAAATGTTCCAAGTCTCTAAATTTCCGAGATCCGCCTAAAGGGGGTGAGAAGGGGGGCAAGGGGGGCAACTTTAAGAAATGGTTTTTACTTTACCGAGCCTCCTCTATATGAATCCGTAAAAAACGAAAAATACCGGTCTCGTAGTTTCCGAGATACGATAGGGAGGGGGGAGAAGGGGGGTGAAAAGAGGAGGTTTGGCACTTTTTCCGTAGGTTTGAGAGATACTTGTTTACGAATCTGTCAAAAGATTTGCGTGTTGCGCGAGGTGCAAGCACCTCGCGTGCTTGAGAAAAGAAAAAATAAATGGGGGGGCGGTGATGGGGGGGTTTAGTATTTGCGTGTTGCGCGAGGTGCAAGCACCTCGCGTGCTTGTGAAAAAAACAAAAAAAACAAAAAGGGGAGGGGTGATGGGGGGAGATGGGGGGGGGTTGCACATGTATTTCGACTAAAGCATTGCCCCTCTAAATGAATCTGAAAAAAGAAATGTTCCAAGTCTCTTAATTTCCGAGATCCGCCTAAAGGGGGTGAAAAGGGGGGCGGGGGGGGATTTTTGAAAATGGATTTTACTTTACCGAGCCTCCTCTACACGAATCCGTAAAAAAAAAAATACGGGTCTCTTAGTTTCCGAGATACGATAGGGAGGGGGGAGAAGGGGGGGGGAAAAGGGGAGGTTTGGCACTTTTCCCGTAGGTTTGAGAGTTACTTGTTTACGAATCTGTCAAAATTTACCCACCTCCCCATCCACCATCTGGGAGAACAATTATGTCAATGAGTGAGTGAGTGGTAATCTAGCTTTATATAATATAACTAGTATTTGCGTGTTGCGCGAGGTGCAAGCACCTCGCGTGCTTGTGAAAGAAATAAGTGGGGGGGGAGATGGGGGGGTTTAGTATTTGCGTGTTGCGCGAGTTCCAAGCACCTCGCGTGCTTGTGAAAAAAAAAACAAACAAAAAAAAAAGAGGGGGGGGGTGATGGGGGGGGGGTTGCACAAGTATTTCGACTAAAGCATTGCCCCTCTAAATGAATCTGAAAAAAAAATGTTCCAAGTCTCTTAATTTCCGAGATCCGCCTAAAGGGGGTGAGAAGGGGGGCAAGAGGGCAACTTTGAAAAATGGTTTTGACTTTACCGAGCCTCCTCTAACCGAATCCGTAAAAAAAAATACGGGTCTCGTAGTTTTCGAGATACGATAGGGAGGAGGGAGAAGGGGGGTGAAAAGGGGAGGTTTGGCACTTTTCCCGTAGGTTTGAGAGTTACTTGTTTACGAATCTGTCAAAAGTATTTGCGTGTTGCGCGAGGTGCAAGCACCTCGCGTGCTTGTGAAAAAAAAAAAGGGGGGGGTAGTGGTGATGGGGGGAGGGGGGGGTTACACAATTATTTCGACTAAAGCATTGCCCCTCTAAATGAATCTGAAAAAAAAAATGTTCCAAGTCTCTTAATTTCCGAGATCCGCCTAAAGGGGGTGAGAAGGGGGGTGGGGGGGGCGACTTGAAAAATGGTTTTTACTTTACCGAGCCTCCTCTACACGAATCCGTAAAAACAAGAAAAATACGGGTCTCGTAGATTCCGAGATACGATAGGGAGGGTGGAGAAGGGGCGTGAAAAGGGGAGGTTTGGCACTTTTCCCGTAGGTTCGAGAGTTACTTGTTTACGAATCTGTCAAAATATACCCACCTCCCCATCCACCATCTGGGAGAACAATTATGTCAATGAGTCAGTGGTAATTTAGCTTTATATAATACTAGTATTTGCGTGTTGCGCGAGGTGCAAGCACCTCGCGTGCTTGTGAAAAAAAAAAAAAAAAAGGGGGGGGGTTTAGTATTTGCGTGTTGCGCGAGGTGCAAGCACCTCGCGTGCTTGAGAAAACCAAAAAAAAATGGGTGGGGTGATGGGGGGAGATGGGGGGGTTTAGTATTTGCGTGTTGCGCGAGGTGCAAGCACCTCGCGTGCTTGTGAAAAAAAAAATGGGGGGGGGGGTAAATACGAATCTGTCAAAATATACCCACCTCCCCATCCACCATCTGGGAGAACAATTATGTCAATGAGTGAGTGAGTCAGTCAGTGAGTGGTAATTTAGCTTTATATAGTATAATTATTACAAAATAATAACTCCCGCTGCAGCTTTTTCACGATGCCGATGGTTGGAATTATTTATAGAGGTTGAATGTATAATTTATTAAGCTTTTGTGTGAATTAGAAGAATGAGACCGTGTGAAGCCGAGCCGCGTAGCTAGTTGAAGTATATAAATTCCGAACAAACGAACTTCTAACTGGTTCCAAATCGTAATAACTATCTAGATTGCAATTCTTATATTGAAAACTTAATCTTCTTTCTTGGCCAAAAGGTGCATGAATGTAAACTTTTTGAGTAAGTAATTGCTAATCATTCTCAGATATGTATAATGATATAATATTTTGTAAATGGGTAATTAAATAATACTACTACACCTTTTATTTTTTCCAGACAAAAAGTTGTCCAATTATGTATGTCTATATGAGTGTAAAAATACATGAATGGAAAAAGAAATCAACGCCCGGTAGCCCCATCATATTATATCGTTGGGATAGAAGATAAAATTGCTTTAAACTTGTCGGTCACAGTTCTTACCATAGTTCGTACCGTAAGTGTACGGCACTTGCATAAATCATAAGAGAACAGATGATGACGTACAAAAACATGACAGGAGACAGTAAGGAATTCAACCCTTATGAAAACCTGAAAAAGAAATATCTGTGTATAATTTGTGTACAGTGGCATTTTTTTTATTAACAAAGATAATGATTTATGGTGTAGTACTTGAAATACAAAACTGAGAGGGTATTTTTTATTATTTACCTTTAAATGCGAAGACAAAAATGTTTTATTTTAAAATTTATTTTGCCACTGCAAAGATGAGTATTTTATTTCATAAAGTTTGCTCCCACTCTGGGGCAGAAGCCTCTCTATGATTGTGGAGAATGCTCACGTGTCCCCACACCCTAGCAAAAAATGACGAAGAGAAACACCGTGTGGAATTAGTCAGTAGGAGTGTCTAATATGTCTTATGTACAAAGGTTTACCTTATTCTTCTCTAGGTGGCGTCGGGATCAAAATAGAATTCGCTATCGTTTTGTTACCGCGCAAACCATGCGTACTTTTAGATTATGTTATGCCTTTGGAGAATAATAATAATGATATGATCCAGCCTGTCCCTAGCTGCCCTCCCCCTGCGATGCCCTAAGTCGAGGTCCGTACCCCACAGGGGGTGCCCTTAGCGTGTAGTCGCCTAGTTTGAAAGTTTTTTAATAAGCCCTGGCTGAAGGCTTTAATTAATTTATTAATTAAGGCAACCACAGGCAAGTCCAGTTAAGCAACCGACAACCTCAGAGGTTGACTTACGAGGTGCCACTCACAAAAAAAAAAATATGCCTTTGGAGTCACAGAGGAACCTTCGATCAGTGGAGTTTTTCAGGTGCTCCCATATTGAAGTTTTATACAGTGGCCGAGATAAAATTTGAAGCATCTGCACTATTAACTTCAGAAGCCGTCTTTCACGCAATGTTTGGAACATATTTAGAAGATTTAGCGATTTTACAGCAAATCACTACACACCAAAAGTGACATCAACGTAAAGATATGAATGGCGTATTTATTAAGAGTTCATAAAAACCACATAGTGCCTCCCATTTCTTTTAAATACGTGTCTAAGATGGCTCAGGCGCTCCTTAAAAGCTTGGGAAACACTGACCCAGTTTCAACTAGTCGTCCGTCTTTCTCAGGGTTCTGAAAACGCATATTTACACGAGAGTTTTTGTCATATTTAGCGACTGCTGAAAAAAGTGCCATTAATTACAGTTCTGACCCAATGCAACAGTTTGCTTTAAAAAAGATTAAAGATTCGTTAGTGGAGGAAAACGACTCAGAGAAGATACTTAATGCAAGTGAACTGGGAGCATCTTACTGTTTGTTATATAGAAACTTGGATTGAAAACTTAGAACAGCAAAGGCAATTATTTCATAAAATAACACATGTAAGAATAATCAGTGAGTTGAAAATGCTTTATTTGGTTCAAATTATCACAAGAATTATTATTAGAATTATTATATGATGAGGTCGAAGAGTTTTATTTGCAGTTTAAAAGCGAGCTGAAACAAACGTTAAACAATGTGATATTGTCTACTGAAACGTGTAGTGTTAGTCCAGGAGCTAGCTGTAGTACAGGATATAAGAACTTTAAGATACCTGAGGTTAAGATACCTGTATTCTCTGGAAATTATAGTGAGTGGCAGACGTTTAGGGATTTACTTTTAGGGTTAATACACAATAATAATACTCTAGACGATGCGCCGAAATTATATTACCTTAAAGGATACTTAACCGGAGATGCTGTGAACCTATTAATAAACATGAATGATAAATTATACGGCTACTTGGAAAAAACTAGAGGCAACGTACAACAATAAAAGATTTTTAGCTAATGGAATTATAAACCATTTTTAAATCAAAAAGTTTAACAGTAGAGTCAGCCACTGAAATAAAACGATTACTTAGCACCACATTCGATTGTTTGGGGTCAATAAAATATTTAGGGATAGATGTTACTTCTTGGGATATCTTTATAATACATATTGTCAGTGCCAAATTGAATAAGGATACCAGGAAACTGAAACTCCGCAACTGGGCTCTCCCGCTGCCCCGGCTAGTTGAGGACGTGGTAGGCACTCGAACAGAGTCCCTTCGCAAGGGAAGCATACTCCACCACCTGCGGTACCTGAGTTGGGCCACAGTGGCGACGACGATAACAATGTTCCTTTGGTAACCGAGATAGACCTGAGAGTGGCGGTACGCAGGCCAAAAATACCACCCCGGGACCCGATGGCTTACCTGGCAAAGCCTGGGTCCTGGCCTTGGAGGCACTCGGGCCTCGACTGGCAGGGCTCTTAAGTGCATGCTTGGATAGAGGCCAGTTCTCGCTTCGCTGAAAGACAGGGAAACTGGTCCTCATCAAGAAACCGGAGCGTCCTGCGGACTCTCCGTTCGCATACTGGCCCATCGTGCTGCTTGACGGGGCGGGCAAGATCTTTGAAAGAGTTATTGCAAACCACCGGGTCGACTACCCAGGGGAGATAGGCGGGCAACCAATTTGGTTTCCATAAGACGGTGGACGCCACCATGCGCGTGAGGGCTCTCTCGACAGGGGCTGCGTTGTCCCGGGGTGGGGTCGTCTTGGCGGTGTCTCTTGACATCGCCAATGCCTTCAACACCATGCCCTGGAGCTGCATCAGGGAGGCACTTCGGTATCACCGGATACTTCTACTTACGATAGTAGATACGTCGTATAGTCAAGGCCCACCTGACTATGATCTGCATAGAAAACAATAAACACTGTATATTATAATATGCTGATTTTTTTTATTAAAAATAGTTTCGCGTTTGTCCACCATCTCACCTGATGGTAAGTGATGATGTGGTCGAAGATGGAGCACGCTTACTTAAAAGTAACCTATTCACTCTTGACTTAAAGACTCCTAGGTTATAGCTATCGGGAAACACAGACTCCGGCAGGGAATTCCACTCCTTAGCCGTACGCACAATGAAGGTATTCCCAAAACGTTTTGTGCATATGGGTGGGATGTCCACCATGTAACGATGGCGCTTCGCCGTTTGTCTCGTAGTCCGATGATGGAACGGGCTTGGCAGAATTAGACTGTGTAATTCCATCGCACACTCCCCAAAATGTAACCGATAGAAAACCAATAGACTTGCAACTCGTCGTCGATGTTCAAGGCTCTGGAGCTTTGATTCCACCAGTGCATCGTTGCCAATAAGACTCTTGGTCCGCATCTCGATAGACAAGCGCGTCCAGTTGGTATTTAGCAAATCCATCCCAAAGATGAGAGATGATGAATTTAGTTAAGGCTGCAAAATACTCACCTGTCAGACTTACCAAATTTCAGGGAAATTGTTGGTTTATAACGTCAAATTTGAAAGAAAAGCTGTCAGAAAAATTAAATTAAATTATACTATTATAATATTAATTAAATTATTACGACGAACTTTTTGCCTATACTAGTAGGTAGTCACACTATTGCTACCAATGTTAGCTAGTGGTTGCAATATTAATTTGCCTAAACTGATATTGGCTTTTGTAATACTTTGTATACTTAAACACATACTTAAGGAATATTTTAATACTTTTAGGTAAGTATGTGAAAAGAGTAGTTTCTTTTCAGTTTTTCTCCAAAGAATCTATAGACGTTAATGTTACTTTGAATATCTTTTTAAGTGTCAATGATGAAGTTCAAAACTGTTTATTGAATAGTGTTATTGAAATTATTCTGTTAATTAAGGTAAAATCAAAATTTAAAAAGTTGTGTTTTGAAGCGTTGACGGGGATTTTCTGTTATTATAATATATAAGCCTCTAGTGCCCCATTGTAGGGCAAATACTTCCGTTCCTTCCTTCGACTTTTGCCTGCGGACGTCCACGTCCGGCTGACCCTTCAGATAGAAACTAAATCGTCTCGCCATCTCATCCTAGGCCTACCATGTCGCCGGTTCTTTTCATAATGCTTAAAATAACTTGCCCTTAATATTAAATAACACAAGACACAAAACAAACAAAATAATCTGTATGCCTAATAATTTAATCATAAAAAGGAAGCTTTAAAAAAAATAGAATTACATAAAAATTAATAAAAACTTACTTCTACATAAATTTCCCGATCACAAACAATTTTTTCGATCATCAAATTGAAAAATAATCTTAGTGCAAACGCAGACGAAGTAGTGGGTAGAAGCCAAGTGATAAACAATATTGTCAAATCTCAATGATTAATCCGCTCGCATTTGTGAGAATATCGTATAAAAACTGTAGGATCCTTTCATGATCTGAAATAAACAAAAATATCTGAGTCATTTACCACGATGCTTTTAAATTAAATCTTCTAAAACACTAGAATTTCAACTTATTTAGTCCAAGATCAAAAACAGTTCTACGTCTTGATTCTTATAGTATCAAGCGAAACTTGAGACAAAATAAGTTCAAATAATTCTTGCTATAGATATTTTAAGTGGATCGTCAACAAAATTTAAGGATCTAAATTATAATTCGAAAGCCCGATATCATTTTTAAATAAAAACTTTTACTCAAATTAATAAAAATTAACATAATTCGCTGATAAGTTTATTGGGACAAAGGCCTTCTGTTGAGCACGCCACAATAGCGGTGGTAAGTCCCCTCTTTGAGGAGTGGCTAATGAGGCGTTATGGCGTCCTCACCTTCCGCCTGACGCAGGTGCTCACCGGACACGGTTGTTTCGGGAGCTACTTGAGTCGGATTCGGCGGGAGCAAACGCCCACGTGTCACCACTGCGAGGATCGCTCTGAGGATACGGTGGAATACACGGTAGAGGTTTGCTTCGCTTGGGCAGAGCCAGAACCCCACCGTGACCTCGTACGGGTGGTAATAGATGGCGACCTCTCGCTCCCGGCCCTGGTTCAATCCATGATCGAGTGACGAGGCATGGGAAGCAGTCACCTCTTTCTGCGATCCAGTTATGTAAGCGAAGAAGGTCGCGGGGCGCGCGAGGGAGGTGAATCTCAAGGCCATCACAGCTCTTGCGCCCCAGCTGCCGCAGGAGACGTTGCAGGCATCAGGAGTCGCAGGGTGACTCCCAGCCACTATAGGCGTGGGTTTGGGGGCTGCGAGCAATGGGTAGCTTGCCGCCCAACTGAAATCAGGCCCGTGTAGACGGCGCGTCGTGTTTCATCGGGCGCCTCAAAGAGTGTCAGCAAAATTGTCGGGGCCCACAAAAAGGCCGTTGCCTGCCGAGGTTGCGGAATGGTTCGAAAGATTTACCGCAGCCTCGGAACACGAAGCGCAAATTATGGAACACGGATGGGTTTTAGTCGAGTAAAAGTCTGACACACCCTCCTTCGGGCTTCACCCAGATCGGGAGGTAGGCATAGGATGAATCCCCATCCTTAAAAAAAAACGGCCCCTTGTCTATAACAGGGAATGGGCCGTAATCCAAAATACGAGCTAAGTAGGTGGATGTCGTGTCTTTGGGATTTGTTTGTCCTAGTGCATACTAATTTCCTCACGTTATTTTGCTCTTTTGAGACTGCTCTCAAAAGAGCAAAATAACGTGAGGAAGTTCATTATTACTACTGCTAGTAATAATGAAAATTATACAAAAAAATGTGCCTGTCTGTGCTCGATCCCATGAGATATATCCCGTAAGTTTTATCTAATGGGCCACGACAGCTCACCAATTCTTGCAAATTATTATTTTTTCTCTCAAGTATCTTAAAATTAAGGCAACCATGTAATACATAACACAGAAAAAGCCTCTTATTAACGGATGTTGAACTGCTGAACAGTAAAAAATAAAACAAACAGGAAAAATTGTGCGCCTCGCGGCTGCACTAAATTATTTCATTGCAGGCAATACTTACTTCAATAAAAGTACGAACAGAGAGCGTAGTGTAAGGTCCAGCGTCCAAAATAAACGGTTGACTGAGCTTTCCAGCCAGTAGGAGGAGTTGTTTGCGCACACGCACATTACTCTGCCACCAATCACTACTGTAAATTCCTCTATCTAATTCCTTACTCTGTAAATGTAAATAACGTAAATCAATAATTGATTTAAGGAAATTTTAAGTTTTCTTATTTGCACATTATATATTTAGTTTATTAGAGACAGAGTAGTGACGAGGAATAATTAAAAATATCGTTCCACATAATTTAGTAAAATTACAAGGCGATACCAATAAACCGTGATTGAAAAAATACATTGGAGATAAAATACACTGGCAGCATTGCCATAATTGATACTAAAAGACAATTGATTGTGTAATATCAAACTTCCAAGATATTATGGCCGTCCCAACTAACCCACTTACCATTTTCGCTCGCAAGCCATTGTGTACACAATGTTGTTATGTAGAAATGTTTGTCATTTTAATAACAAGCATTCTTACAACACTGATAAGAGCCCAAAGGATGATATCATTATAGCCGGCGTGGCGTACCGTTCTCAACTTCTCCAGAATAGGCCATTATTATCAAGGAAAATAGGCCATTATAATCATTATAGAAAATCCGTAAAATCAAAAGAATCCCCTTAGTAGATAGAAAAATAAGTTTTATGCTGAACAACTTTAGCATTATTCAAATGATTAATTAAATTCTTTTCATCGGTGTATTGGAAAAATATGTTAAACATTACCTGAAGTGTAACTTCGTTGCTATGCCAACAATACAAGAAGAGTTGTAAAACTAATCCGGAGGTATATTGAACGACCCACAGTTTTTGTGAGCCAGTGGCTCCTTTCTGGGAAGGAAAACATCATCATTATTAGACAGTTAGTTACATTATAGTCAGTCCATCTGCGTAATATTGGCTAAAGAAACGTGCCTCAAATAGGACATATACTGAAAATAAGTTCACTCAATCAACAAATTGAGTTATTTATTTCTGTTAACTGCAATAGTGCCTTCTTATAGACCCAGCAGAAGGTATATCGCTTAAAAGATAATGGAAAATGAGTTCATTCCCCCTAAATGTTTTACTATCCATCTAAAGTAGTATAAATTTCATTCGTTCTAATTCCACATGAATAGCGTACTCTCACAATTCTTTGGTATAAAACCATTTTATACGTTAGAATAAACGCAAGACCTGAAAGTAGTTTGCTCAGAATAGGCTTCTGAATCGAGTTCCATCATTATTTATATGTGTTAATTTATTTCGGAAAAATCCTTTATTTAACCTAAATTAGGATCACTGCGTAAAACCAACGTAATAAAATATTTTGTTTAGGGAAATTTAAGCCTTATCTCAAAGCAATAAAAACCCATATGAATATGTATGACTGAATTTGTAGATCGCTCAATAGCTATCCATACACATACGTAAATAATAGCAATGCATTTTACATTTCAGTTAGTGTGCGAAAAATAAAATTTTAATTTAAGGAAGATTAATCCTTCATTCCAAGCAGTACGTCTTACTTAACTGCACAACCGAATTTGTACTTTGTAGTTCGGTCACTCATAATAATAATCATATCTATCCTTACTCACACACACACACACCCCTATTGTATGTAATTTAAGGAAATTTCAACCTTATTTCAAAGCAACAAAGCTTTTTTAAATGCATGACTGAATTTGTAATTCCGCATTTCACAATCTTTTGTTGAGAAATGACAAAATATTAGAAAATCTAAGGTATGTTTTTTGCAAACGCAAAATCAATATGAAAGAGCGAGACGCAATAATTTACCCGACTTAGCCCTTTGACGTTTGATATGCCGCCGCGCACATGCGCCCTCACCGCCCACCCGATATCAAACAAAGTCAGTCACTCAGTCACGACGGAGCTCCCGCGCATTTCACGTGGAACGTCCGACGGCATCTTGATGCGGAATATGGCCCTCGTTGGATAGGTCGTGGGGGTCCGGTACAGTGGGCTCCCAGATCCCCTGATCTAACACCGTTGGACTTTTTTTGTGTATCGAGCAAGGTGGTGGACATTTTGAAAATCTTCTAAAAAGGGGACAAAGTAGAAGTATTTAGTAATACCTCAGGTATGTACCTTCATAATACGATTTTAAGTAGGTACTGTAAATATTATGATTCAAATCTTTGGTCAGTTGGTCGTCTTAGGGCTTAGGGAGCGTAAGGCCACCGGTGGTCACATTTCTTTTTTTAAATTTTCGTTATCTGAGGGGTTAAACACGCCGACTTTGAATATTTTTTTATACGTACCTAATAAAAATGTAAACACGACTTAGTAGAGGGTGAAAAGACGCGGGCGCCTTAAGGTATTGCCGTAGGTACTGATAGATCGCAGTGGGGTGAAAAGTTGCTCAATTTAAAAATACTTCCGTATCCGTAATTAAACCAAATCATTCGAAGCTGTCAGTCCAAGCCTGTGTAATTGTGATGGAAAGATGGAATCAAACTAGTTAGGCAACTAGCAATAATAGTTATACGGTAATATCGCAAATTATTAGTATCAAACTACGTAGGTAATGTTCGGTCAATGAACGTGCAGATACATACCTAATGCGTAGCTTTCTGTTACTACCTACTACGTAGGCACGCGCACGAGTGTGCGTAGGGATAGATAACCATTTTATTAAAAAACACTGGGTGTTCTTTAAGTAAATTTAATTACAGATGTTGTTTTAGTTCTATAATTTAATATTCTAATTGGGGTGTCTGAGGTCTTGGGTTTATTCCGTTACACGTTGTATATTTTAATTTTACAAGTGATAAATTTAAAGGATGTATGGTATATTATTATTACTTGTTTAAAATCAGATATAAAATCTATATTGTGTAGTAAAAAATAACTTATACTATGTTAGTAACCACATATCAATAATAATTAATTAAATATTGTAAAATCTTATTCAAATATTTCAGTCCGTCCGCTGCACTAAACCCGCCGCTATGCATACGGGTCCAGTAAAACAGGAATGGACAGTCTGGCTTGTTCACAATCACTCTCAGAATAATATTGGTGCTGTATTTTGTGCATCAGGGATGCCACTTTCTTCCGCATAATTGCTTGAAAGCAACCAAATCTCCCTTTAGCAAACATGCCTGACGCACTACAGAAACGAGAAAGCCCCAACATAATCCTAAGAGCGTTATTATACTAGACCTGGAGAGCGCTGTAAGCCCTCTGCGTATGTCTAACCTACAGGCTGCACTTCTTTAGTACATCGTGCAAACCTACAAGCCAGCATATTACATCGAACTGACAACGCTCTCCTCTCCATCTCTATGTCCAGCTCATCATTCAAGTCCTCAGTCACTATGTGACCAAAGTACTTGAACTTTGACGCCCTTACTAGTGCCATACCATACAGGTACAGTGGCAAAATAGTTCCGACTGGCTTCCTAGCACCTAACCGAAATAACCTCAGTTTTCCTTACATTGTAGAGGAGACCATGAGATACAGCATACCTCTCACAGACCTAGAAGTAACCTCATCAGGATGTTGAATCTCATTTGTTCCCATCAACAGACAACATATACCTTGCTCAAGATGTGGCCCTCTCTCGTCATTGGGTCCATTCTCAGAGATTTCGAGCAGGCACCTGAATTCCTCTCCATAATCACTCAAGATCTACCTGTTTACCTAAAACAAACTGAATTCTTTACATCAGAGACATCCACCATCACCAGCCCCACGCACGCAATGCTCAAACTTGAAGTAGCGGGATTATGGAAAGTTATGGGACATCCCGTAGTGATTATGGACGCGAGCACAGCCACCTGGTACAGGAAGGGGACTCTCTTAAAGAGAGATTTAGAACCAGTGGCTCTAGATATAAATAACATGTTCAAGAAGGAATTCTGTCGTCAGTTCTACAAGATCCATAAAAAATGGCCAAATCTTTCTTTTTCCACAACTGTCCTAGGACACATCATTGCCTGTTATAATGCTAATGAGTGGGGTGAGACCTCCACTTACAAATGGGCCCCGAGTGACTTCGCAGACATTACTCTTTCGAAGAACTTGTGTCTCTTGACATCGCCAATGCCTTCAACACCATGCCCTGGAGCTGCATCAGGGAGGCACTTCGGTATCACCGGATACTTCTACTTACGATAGTAGATACGTCGTATAGTCAAGGCCCACCTGACTATGATCTGCATAGAAAACAATAAACACTGTATATTATAATATGCTGATTTTTTTTATTAAAAATAGTTTCGCGTTTGTCCACCATCTCACCTGATGGTAAGTGATGATGTGGTCGAAGATGGAGCACGCTTACTTAAAAGTAACCTATTCACTCTTGACTTAAAGACTCCTAGGTTATAGCTATCGGGAAACACAGACTCCGGCAGGGAATTCCACTCCTTAGCCGTACGCACAATGAAGGTATTCCCAAAACGTTTTGTGCATATGGGTGGGATGTCCACCATGTAACGATGGCGCTTCGCCGTTTGTCTCGTAGTCCGATGATGGAACGGGCTTGGCAGAATTAGACTGTGTAATTCCATCGCACACTCCCCAAAATGTAACCGATAGAAAACCAATAGACTTGCAACTCGTCGTCGATGTTCAAGGCTCTGGAGCTTTGATTCCACCAGTGCATCGTTGCCAATAAGACTCTTGGTCCGCATCTCGATAGACAAGCGCGTCCAGTTGGTATTTAGCAAATCCATCCCAAAGATGAGAGATGATGAATTTAGTTAAGGCTGCAAAATACTCACCTGTCAGACTTACCAAATTTCAGGGAAATTGTTGGTTTATAACGTCAAATTTGAAAGAAAAGCTGTCAGAAAAATTAAATTAAATTATACTATTATAATATTAATTAAATTATTACGACGAACTTTTTGCCTATACTAGTAGGTAGTCACACTATTGCTACCAATGTTAGCTAGTGGTTGCAATATTAATTTGCCTAAACTGATATTGGCTTTTGTAATACTTTGTATACTTAAACACATACTTAAGGAATATTTTAATACTTTTAGGTAAGTATGTGAAAAGAGTAGTTTCTTTTCAGTTTTTCTCCAAAGAATCTATAGACGTTAATGTTACTTTGAATATCTTTTTAAGTGTCAATGATGAAGTTCAAAACTGTTTATTGAATAGTGTTATTGAAATTATTCTGTTAATTAAGGTAAAATCAAAATTTAAAAAGTTGTGTTTTGAAGCGTTGACGGGGATTTTCTGTTATTATAATATATAAGCCTCTAGTGCCCCATTGTAGGGCAAATACTTCCGTTCCTTCCTTCGACTTTTGCCTGCGGACGTCCACGTCCGGCTGACCCTTCAGATAGAAACTAAATCGTCTCGCCATCTCATCCTAGGCCTACCATGTCGCCGGTTCTTTTCATAATGCTTAAAATAACTTGCCCTTAATATTAAATAACACAAGACACAAAACAAACAAAATAATCTGTATGCCTAATAATTTAATCATAAAAATTAAAATTAATTAAAATTACCTTATGCTCTCCGGCAAGGTAAACGAATCTGTCATCGATATTCTGTATGGCGCCAATTTATGTGCGCTACGCAAGAAAGATGGCGGCATTCGTCCCATTGCCGTGGGAACCACCTACCGCCGTATGGCAGCCAAGATTTGCTGTAAATTTTATGGTGAGACTGTTTCGGAAAAATTTCAGCCCCTGCAACTTGGTTACGGTTCCAAAGGGGGCTGTGAGGCTGCTGTACACGCTTTGTCGACATACCTAAATTCTGGGAAAAGCGAGGCCATTCTGAAGGTTGACATAAAGAACGCCTTCAATTCAGTTAACAGGGACACTTTGTTGGCTGAGACTAAAAAAGAATTACCCCAAATTTATAGTTTCCTTTGGCAATGCTACAGAAATCCATCCAAATTATTGTTTCGAGACAATCTATTAGAATCAGCTGTTGGCTGTCAACAAGGTGACCCCCTCGGGCCAGTGATTTTCAGTTTAGCTATTCACCCAATAATTCGAAAGCTAAATTCTAAATTCAATGTTTGGTATCTTGACGACGGAACCTTGGGAGGTGATGTAGAAAATATTTTAGCAGACCTAAATTTCTTAAAAAATGAACTACATTCTATTGGCCTTGACCTAAACCTTTCAAAATGTGAATTATTTTTAACAGATAACACTGACAGACTAGTGACTCTCTCTAAATTTAACGAAATAGCACCTGGAATTCAAATTATTGAGAAAAGTTCTCTCCGTCTCCTTGGTTCTCCAATCTTTGATACTTCCTTTCCAGACTTTATTGCAGAACAAATTAATAAATTCAATGACGTTTCGGAAAGATTGCTCCAAATCAATATGCACTCGGCTATCACTATAATTCGTTTCTGCTGTTTCGGCCCTAAATTAACATACTCTCTTCGTGCTTCCCATTTGTGGAAGCACCATCAACTTTTAGTTCAAATGGATCAAATTATCAGACGAACTTTGTCCTTAATTCTGAATGTGGCTTTGGATGACCGAGCTTGGGCCCAAGCCTCTCTTCCCATCCGCATGGGAGGGCTCGGAATCCGCAAAATTTCTAGTATTAGTTTACCGGCTTTCATTTCCTCGGTCCACAGCACTGAGAAATTAATCAGGAATATCCTGGCTTCCACACTGATTAATTTTAATGTGCCGTGCTTCACTGAGGCTATTGATGCCTGGAATCTCGCTTGTCCGAATTCTGACCTACCTGTTATACCATCTTCCCAGAGGCGGTGGGACGAGCCGCTCTGCAGAGTAGTTCTGAATAATTTACTAACCACGTCTGCTACTTCTGCTGAGTGTGCTCGTCTGCTGGCTGTGGGAAGGTGGGAATCAGGACTCTGGCTACATGCTCTACCGTCCTCAAATCTAGGCACTTTGTTCGACGACACCACTTTCCGCATCGCTGCTTCACTACGCCTAGGAGCCCCTTGTTGTTCCCCTCATCGCTGTAATTGTGGGGAAGCGGTCAACAGCCTCGGGCACCATGGTCTCTCTTGCAGCCGTAGTGCGGGTCGTTTTGCACGACATGCCAACTTAAATGACATTATCCGACGAGCCCTTGTCACCGTCGGCGTTCCAGCCGTATTGGAACCCGTTGGACTGGCGCGTGACGATGGCAAGAGACCGGACGGCATGTCATTGTTTCCGTGGAAGATGGGTAGGCCTTTAGTGTGGGACGCAACTTGTGTCGATACTGTCGCGCCATCCCATCTTCCCAGTTCATCATGTTGTGCTGGCGCTCCCGCTGCGGCTGCGGAAAACCTCAAGCGGCGTAAATATAGTCATCTCGGTGATAACTATATTTTCGAGCCGTTTGGGGTCGAAACTCTCGGACCATGGGGCCCGTGTGCTCACAGCCTTTTTAAAGAAATATCGAAAAGGCTTGTTGACGCTTCCCGCGACCCAAGGGCTGGCTATTTCTTTGGTCAACGGCTAAGCATTGCCATACAACGAGGCAATGCCGCCAGTATCTTGGGTACGTTGCCAGCCGACAGCGTTGAGGATGAATTTTTTGATGCTTTATTGTAGTTTGTATTTTAGTACATAATTTGTTGTAATTAATTGTTTAAATATCAAAATAAAAGTATCATAAAAAGGAAGCTTTAAAAAAAATAGAATTACATAAAAATTAATAAAAACTTACTTCTACATAAATTTCCCGATCACAAACAATTTTTTCGATCATCAAATTGAAAAATAATCTTAGTGCAAACGCAGACGAAGTAGTGGGTAGAAGCCAAGTGATAAACAATATTGTCAAATCTCAATGATTAATCCGCTCGCATTTGTGAGAATATCGTATAAAAACTGTAGGATCCTTTCATGATCTGAAATAAACAAAAATATCTGAGTCATTTACCACGATGCTTTTAAATTAAATCTTCTAAAACACTAGAATTTCAACTTATTTAGTCCAAGATCAAAAACAGTTCTACGTCTTGATTCTTATAGTATCAAGCGAAACTTGAGACAAAATAAGTTCAAATAATTCTTGCTATAGATATTTTAAGTGGATCGTCAACAAAATTTAAGGATCTAAATTATAATTCGAAAGCCCGATATCATTTTTAAATAAAAACTTTTACTCAAATTAATAAAAATTAACATAATTCGCTGATAAGTTTATTGGGACAAAGGCCTTCTGTTGAGCACGCCACAATAGCGGTGGTAAGTCCCCTCTTTGAGGAGTGGCTAATGAGGCGTTATGGCGTCCTCACCTTCCGCCTGACGCAGGTGCTCACCGGACACGGTTGTTTCGGGAGCTACTTGAGTCGGATTCGGCGGGAGCAAACGCCCACGTGTCACCACTGCGAGGATCGCTCTGAGGATACGGTGGAATACACGGTAGAGGTTTGCTTCGCTTGGGCAGAGCCAGAACCCCACCGTGACCTCGTACGGGTGGTAATAGATGGCGACCTCTCGCTCCCGGCCCTGGTTCAATCCATGATCGAGTGACGAGGCATGGGAAGCAGTCACCTCTTTCTGCGATCCAGTTATGTAAGCGAAGAAGGTCGCGGGGCGCGCGAGGGAGGTGAATCTCAAGGCCATCACAGCTCTTGCGCCCCAGCTGCCGCAGGAGACGTTGCAGGCATCAGGAGTCGCAGGGTGACTCCCAGCCACTATAGGCGTGGGTTTGGGGGCTGCGAGCAATGGGTAGCTTGCCGCCCAACTGAAATCAGGCCCGTGTAGACGGCGCGTCGTGTTTCATCGGGCGCCTCAAAGAGTGTCAGCAAAATTGTCGGGGCCCACAAAAAGGCCGTTGCCTGCCGAGGTTGCGGAATGGTTCGAAAGATTTACCGCAGCCTCGGAACACGAAGCGCAAATTATGGAACACGGATGGGTTTTAGTCGAGTAAAAGTCTGACACACCCTCCTTCGGGCTTCACCCAGATCGGGAGGTAGGCATAGGATGAATCCCCATCCTTAAAAAAAAACGGCCCCTTGTCTATAACAGGGAATGGGCCGTAATCCAAAATACGAGCTAAGTAGGTGGATGTCGTGTCTTTGGGATTTGTTTGTCCTAGTGCATACTAATTTCCTCACGTTATTTTGCTCTTTTGAGACTGCTCTCAAAAGAGCAAAATAACGTGAGGAAGTTCATTATTACTACTGCTAGTAATAATGAAAATTATACAAAAAAATGTGCCTGTCTGTGCTCGATCCCATGAGATATATCCCGTAAGTTTTATCTAATGGGCCACGACAGCTCACCAATTCTTGCAAATTATTATTTTTTCTCTCAAGTATCTTAAAATTAAGGCAACCATGTAATACATAACACAGAAAAAGCCTCTTATTAACGGATGTTGAACTGCTGAACAGTAAAAAATAAAACAAACAGGAAAAATTGTGCGCCTCGCGGCTGCACTAAATTATTTCATTGCAGGCAATACTTACTTCAATAAAAGTACGAACAGAGAGCGTAGTGTAAGGTCCAGCGTCCAAAATAAACGGTTGACTGAGCTTTCCAGCCAGTAGGAGGAGTTGTTTGCGCACACGCACATTACTCTGCCACCAATCACTACTGTAAATTCCTCTATCTAATTCCTTACTCTGTAAATGTAAATAACGTAAATCAATAATTGATTTAAGGAAATTTTAAGTTTTCTTATTTGCACATTATATATTTAGTTTATTAGAGACAGAGTAGTGACGAGGAATAATTAAAAATATCGTTCCACATAATTTAGTAAAATTACAAGGCGATACCAATAAACCGTGATTGAAAAAATACATTGGAGATAAAATACACTGGCAGCATTGCCATAATTGATACTAAAAGACAATTGATTGTGTAATATCAAACTTCCAAGATATTATGGCCGTCCCAACTAACCCACTTACCATTTTCGCTCGCAAGCCATTGTGTACACAATGTTGTTATGTAGAAATGTTTGTCATTTTAATAACAAGCATTCTTACAACACTGATAAGAGCCCAAAGGATGATATCATTATAGCCGGCGTGGCGTACCGTTCTCAACTTCTCCAGAATAGGCCATTATTATCAAGGAAAATAGGCCATTATAATCATTATAGAAAATCCGTAAAATCAAAAGAATCCCCTTAGTAGATAGAAAAATAAGTTTTATGCTGAACAACTTTAGCATTATTCAAATGATTAATTAAATTCTTTTCATCGGTGTATTGGAAAAATATGTTAAACATTACCTGAAGTGTAACTTCGTTGCTATGCCAACAATACAAGAAGAGTTGTAAAACTAATCCGGAGGTATATTGAACGACCCACAGTTTTTGTGAGCCAGTGGCTCCTTTCTGGGAAGGAAAACATCATCATTATTAGACAGTTAGTTACATTATAGTCAGTCCATCTGCGTAATATTGGCTAAAGAAACGTGCCTCAAATAGGACATATACTGAAAATAAGTTCACTCAATCAACAAATTGAGTTATTTATTTCTGTTAACTGCAATAGTGCCTTCTTATAGACCCAGCAGAAGGTATATCGCTTAAAAGATAATGGAAAATGAGTTCATTCCCCCTAAATGTTTTACTATCCATCTAAAGTAGTATAAATTTCATTCGTTCTAATTCCACATGAATAGCGTACTCTCACAATTCTTTGGTATAAAACCATTTTATACGTTAGAATAAACGCAAGACCTGAAAGTAGTTTGCTCAGAATAGGCTTCTGAATCGAGTTCCATCATTATTTATATGTGTTAATTTATTTCGGAAAAATCCTTTATTTAACCTAAATTAGGATCACTGCGTAAAACCAACGTAATAAAATATTTTGTTTAGGGAAATTTAAGCCTTATCTCAAAGCAATAAAAACCCATATGAATATGTATGACTGAATTTGTAGATCGCTCAATAGCTATCCATACACATACGTAAATAATAGCAATGCATTTTACATTTCAGTTAGTGTGCGAAAAATAAAATTTTAATTTAAGGAAGATTAATCCTTCATTCCAAGCAGTACGTCTTACTTAACTGCACAACCGAATTTGTACTTTGTAGTTCGGTCACTCATAATAATAATCATATCTATCCTTACTCACACACACACACACCCCTATTGTATGTAATTTAAGGAAATTTCAACCTTATTTCAAAGCAACAAAGCTTTTTTAAATGCATGACTGAATTTGTAATTCCGCATTTCACAATCTTTTGTTGAGAAATGACAAAATATTAGAAAATCTAAGGTATGTTTTTTGCAAACGCAAAATCAATATGAAAGAGCGAGACGCAATAATTTACCCGACTTAGCCCTTTGACGTTTGATATGCCGCCGCGCACATGCGCCCTCACCGCCCACCCGATATCAAACAAAGTCAGTCACTCAGTCACGACGGAGCTCCCGCGCATTTCACGTGGAACGTCCGACGGCATCTTGATGCGGAATATGGCCCTCGTTGGATAGGTCGTGGGGGTCCGGTACAGTGGGCTCCCAGATCCCCTGATCTAACACCGTTGGACTTTTTTTGTGGGGTCGAATAAAATCGCTCGTGTATGTAAACGAAGCAACAAGTGTCGATGACCTCAAACATAAAATTGAACTCGCGTTTGTTAAAGTCAAATGTGAAACTGAGGTGCTTAACAAACTAAAATCTAACTTAAGAAAACGTGCAATAATGTGTATCGAGCAAGGTGGTGGACATTTTGAAAATCTTCTAAAAAGGGGACAAAGTAGAAGTATTTAGTAATACCTCAGGTATGTACCTTCATAATACGATTTTAAGTAGGTACTGTAAATATTATGATTCAAATCTTTGGTCAGTTGGTCGTCTTAGGGCTTAGGGAGCGTAAGGCCACCGGTGGTCACATTTCTTTTTTTAAATTTTCGTTATCTGAGGGGTTAAACACGCCGACTTTGAATATTTTTTTATACGTACCTAATAAAAATGTAAACACGACTTAGTAGAGGGTGAAAAGACGCGGGCGCCTTAAGGTATTGCCGTAGGTACTGATAGATCGCAGTGGGGTGAAAAGTTGCTCAATTTAAAAATACTTCCGTATCCGTAATTAAACCAAATCATTCGAAGCTGTCAGTCCAAGCCTGTGTAATTGTGATGGAAAGATGGAATCAAACTAGTTAGGCAACTAGCAATAATAGTTATACGGTAATATCGCAAATTATTAGTATCAAACTACGTAGGTAATGTTCGGTCAATGAACGTGCAGATACATACCTAATGCGTAGCTTTCTGTTACTACCTACTACGTAGGCACGCGCACGAGTGTGCGTAGGGATAGATAACCATTTTATTAAAAAACACTGGGTGTTCTTTAAGTAAATTTAATTACAGATGTTGTTTTAGTTCTATAATTTAATATTCTAATTGGGGTGTCTGAGGTCTTGGGTTTATTCCGTTACACGTTGTATATTTTAATTTTACAAGTGATAAATTTAAAGGATGTATGGTATATTATTATTACTTGTTTAAAATCAGATATAAAATCTATATTGTGTAGTAAAAAATAACTTATACTATGTTAGTAACCACATATCAATAATAATTAATTAAATATTGTAAAATCTTATTCAAATATTTCAGTCCGTCCGCTGCACTAAACCCGCCGCTATGCATACGGGTCCAGTAAAACAGGAATGGACAGTCTGGCTTGTTCACAATCACTCTCAGAATAATATTGGTGCTGTATTTTGTGCATCAGGGATGCCACTTTCTTCCGCATAATTGCTTGAAAGCAACCAAATCTCCCTTTAGCAAACATGCCTGACGCACTACAGAAACGAGAAAGCCCCAACATAATCCTAAGAGCGTTATTATACTAGACCTGGAGAGCGCTGTAAGCCCTCTGCGTATGTCTAACCTACAGGCTGCACTTCTTTAGTACATCGTGCAAACCTACAAGCCAGCATATTACATCGAACTGACAACGCTCTCCTCTCCATCTCTATGTCCAGCTCATCATTCAAGTCCTCAGTCACTATGTGACCAAAGTACTTGAACTTTGACGCCCTTACTAGTGCCATACCATACAGGTACAGTGGCAAAATAGTTCCGACTGGCTTCCTAGCACCTAACCGAAATAACCTCAGTTTTCCTTACATTGTAGAGGAGACCATGAGATACAGCATACCTCTCACAGACCTAGAAGTAACCTCATCAGGATGTTGAATCTCATTTGTTCCCATCAACAGACAACATATACCTTGCTCAAGATGTGGCCCTCTCTCGTCATTGGGTCCATTCTCAGAGATTTCGAGCAGGCACCTGAATTCCTCTCCATAATCACTCAAGATCTACCTGTTTACCTAAAACAAACTGAATTCTTTACATCAGAGACATCCACCATCACCAGCCCCACGCACGCAATGCTCAAACTTGAAGTAGCGGGATTATGGAAAGTTATGGGACATCCCGTAGTGATTATGGACGCGAGCACAGCCACCTGGTACAGGAAGGGGACTCTCTTAAAGAGAGATTTAGAACCAGTGGCTCTAGATATAAATAACATGTTCAAGAAGGAATTCTGTCGTCAGTTCTACAAGATCCATAAAAAATGGCCAAATCTTTCTTTTTCCACAACTGTCCTAGGACACATCATTGCCTGTTATAATGCTAATGAGTGGGGTGAGACCTCCACTTACAAATGGGCCCCGAGTGACTTCGCAGACATTACTCTTTCGAAGAACTTCGAGTTCAATTTCCACTTTGATACCATAGATATAATTTCTGATAAGGCTATCATTCCCTCATTGCCCGAGTGGATTCATGAGTACGATAGGAAGGCCTTTAGAACAATACACGGACATTTTGTAACCGGACCCCCGTCATTTACAAAAAGTGTAGTCATGCACTACCTCTCAACAGAAATCTTTAATTGTAAAGAGATCCTCACCTTGATCAACGATAGTGTCATCCCCTCTGACTGGAGAGTCATGGTGGCCGTCCCGAAGGAAAGAGAATTCAAGGAGGTCGACGCTCGGTGCTACGGTAAGATGACCCCTGAAATGCGTGCTTACCAGGTGGTAACAAAGAAAAACTTGGCTGACATTATCTTCAGATACATAAAGCACCAGTCAATGACTCTCACAGAGGAACAGCTCTCCAAAACACTTAATAGGATGAGTTGCCCCGGGGAAGGACACGATTACATCAACATCATCATCGATTTTTCATCCTGGTGCACACATTTTCGCGCTGAGCTGTTAGAGCCCTTATTTTCCAGTTTGGACAGTTTGTTCGGATTTACAAACATTAACAGCTTCACTCATAAATTCTCACTGATCTCTACACTTCTTTTCCAAGATCACTACGCACCCCCTGCGCAAGGCCTTGATGGGTCCCCTGTGGAAGGCCCCCGCTGTGTCTATGGACCTAAGGCTTGGCTTGAGGGCCTTAGACAAAAGGGCTGGACTCTAGCTACTATATTGGTTATCCTCCAAGCAGCTCATTTATGCGACACAACAGCATCTCTCCTTGGTCAAGGTGATAATCAAGTTATAGTTTTGAGGATCCCGTCAGCAGAGTATTTATCCGAGCGAAATTTAACTCCCGATCGGTATACACAACAGTTCCTCCATGTTTTAGAAACTGTCTGCATAGAGGCAGGCATTGAGATAAAAGTGCCGGAATCTTGGAGATCAAGGAGACTATTAGAATACGGGCGCAAGTACTTCCTTGATGGTGTGCAAGTCAGTAGTGCCATAAAGAAGGTGTCCCGCCTGACAAGTGAAGCGAACCAAGCCATATACACTTTAAACACGGTGATCGCAGGGCTATTTTCCAGTGGAACATCCATCGCAGGAGATGACATAACTCCTATACCAGACTATATGATCACAATCTTCGAGGCAGCACTCACATTGTGGAGGCAAAATAACCTCAGTTCCAAAGCTGCGTGTATCATCTTTTAAATATTTCCCATCCTCTGCGGGTGGACCATACACAACCGATAAAGGACCCGAGCAGTATTCCCCTGAATCTTCCCCCGCAACCCGAAAACATGTTTAGAAGAAAGCTGAAGGAGGCCCTTCCGGATCTGGTGAAGAATAAGGATTTGAAGGCGATTTTCAGCATAACAGCTGACAAGGAAGAAAGGAACCTAAGGAGAGATTTGTTAGCCGTTAGGCCCACCAATCCGAAACTCCTATGTAAACTATGGCAGTTATCAAATATTGGAATGCGTGAAAAGGTGGTGGGGAAATTCGCTACATCGCGCTCCATCCAAGGTGCATCACTCGGCACATGAATAGATGAATCTGCTCTACTTAACACCATTGCTGGACTAGAGCAGAGAACAGCCTACTACTACGTGAGGAACAAGAACATGCCCTTCACACACAACCTGGAGCAGTGTCCGTGTGTGACTGTGTTGACACAACAGCTGAAAGAGTTATTGTGGGGTATGGAACTGGAAGGAATCACGATGCTCACTCCCACCGACAAAATTGCCTTGGTTCCATGGTCCCAGGTTACGGAGGATACTGTATCTTCGTCTGTGATGATAGGATGGTCCGGAACATCTGGGAAAAACAGTTTCTATGAAAGAGGACCCAGAACCCCCTACATAGGATCTCAGACCAAGGTGAGAGCTAGACGCGCAGCCCTCCAGGTACTAGAGGTCGGGAGTATGATAGAGAATATCAAGACTATCTTAGAGCTTAGGAGCTGGGTCAAAGGAAGTGAAGGGCTGCGCACCCTCTTAGAAAAACTTATAGAGGAAAAAACAGTGTTATCATTGGACGAGCTGGAACCTTACACCGCACAAGTCTACTCTGGAATGCTTTCACAACACAGATTGCCGTGTCCCGCCTTTAGAAGGGGTGCTATGTGGAATGGATGCCCTAATATCCTCACTTGGACGACAATAATTTCTGACACAGCAACTAACTACGCCAAGAAAGGCACTAACTTTAATATAAGTTTCCAACAGGATTTCCTTTACGGTCTATCCGTATTGTCTGAATGGTATCGGGAATTTGGATACGTCCCCACGACTATGGCTCTAGTGATAAAGGAAAAATGTTGTGGTTGGGAACTTCCTCCGGAAACCTTCTCCTTAGAAAACTGTAGCTATAAAGGTCTGCCTTTGCTACGGGTTATAGGGGACCTCACACCTTAAGTTGAAGATCGTCACATAATACCAACCAGTATGTCCTGGAAAGTCCTCGTTTTTCTTATTCCGTCCACACAGCACACAAAATCGCCGAATGGATTATCCACATAAAGGCAGAAGAGTTTGTCACCTCCCTTGAGAACAGGGCAATCTCCGAGAGCATGCATGCATCTTTCCTGAATCTTACAGAGTTCACAGGGGTTACTGTACGCATGCTGGTACCCTGCTTGGTATTCTACCTTATAAAGGAAAAATGTTGTGGTTGGGAACTTCCTCCGGAAACCTTCTCCTTAGAAAACTGTAGCTATAAAGGTCTGCCTTTGCTACGGGTTATAGGGGACCTCACACCTTAAGTTGAAGATCGTCACTTAATACCAACCAGTATGTCCTGGAAAGTCCTCGTTTTTCTTATTCCGTCCACACAGCACACAAAATCGCCGAATGGATTATCCACATAAAGGCAGAAGAGTTTGTCACCTCCCTTGAGAACAGGGCAATCTCCGAGAGCATGCATGCATCTTTCCTGAATCTTACAGAGTTCACAGGGGTCACTGTACGCATGCTGGTACCCTGCTTGGTATTCTACCTTATGGTGTATGATCGCCACTTTTTAACAAACAGTTTATCATACTTCGATGGTATATATGCGCCAAAGAAGACCCCCTATGACGTAGTTCTCGACACTATAATGGCATGCGGTAAGGCTAGGGACTTACGCCATGTCTGGTCTCTCAGCATCGGGAAGGGAGCAGGACATGCGCACCGCTCTTTATCTAGCTCTCACAAGATGTGTAGATAATGGTTTCTTGGATGTAATTTCCAAGGGTGCATATTTCACCCCTGACAACGTTGAGAAGTTATTTCCCTGTATGGTTAAGTTACTCCTGCATATCATGAGGGAGCCCGCACCTCCGGCCACCATACAGACTTTCCACGATTTCCAAAACTATGTTGAGGGCCTACCTCGTGCTCTGAATCGACATATGCCGTTGCGAATAGTGCACACTGAAGAAGAGGCAGTAAGTTTCGTTCGAGCAGTGCCCATAGAGCAACAAGAAACCACATCAGGTCTACTTATGGTTTCACGGCCTCTAGGAAACTTGGCTATAACCCCTGGCTTGCGAACATCTGTGCACACCGTGAGGGTAGCCTCCCCTTATTGTCTCGCACAAGTCCACACATCCCTACTCTGTGCCCTGCAAGGATGGTCAGGATGGGACAAATTGGGTATAACCAAGATTGTGACACTTCGAGATAAAGAAGGAGTTGTTTACAATGCCGTTCACCATATTCTACCTGTGCGCGGATATCCGCACTGGGAGCAGGAAGGTCTAGCACTGGCATTGTGGGAGAGAGGACCACTAGCATGTGCCACAGACCCACGTCCATCCGCTTTGTCACTGGAGGGGTTTAGGGCATCAATAGCTCACGAGGAAGACGAGGTTCTCCAGAGAGTGGTTGGCATCAGGAACTCTGGTAGGTAGGACCCTCTTCGTATACACAAAGGCACCAGACTCCTGAGAGCCAGCCACCTGGTTTGAGGAGGAAGACAACTCCCATCTCCTGCTGCTGAGCTCCTCAATCAACTGATTTACGTACAGATTAAACAGCGTCAGGGAAGTTAAACCACCCTGCCTTGCTCCACACTCTAGTCTATACGGTTCCGCTAAGTACCCGACCATCTGACCTGATTTATTTGATGGTTATACCAGTACTGCAGAAGGTTAACCAACACGTTGATTAGATCCCTGCTTGCGCAATTTTGACCATAATGTTATAATCAACTAGGTCAAAAACCTTGCAGAGGTCCAAGAAGCTAGCGTACTCAGATGTTTATCTGTCCGTTTAGTACCTGAACGTGTGCTTGAGCGCCAAAATAGCAGCTTCCGTAGACAGCCCAGCTCTAAAACCGAACTGAGCATCATATAAATTGAGCTGCCCAGCTACGCTCCGCTCAAGGACACTGTCAACCTGTCTGCCTTTGCTGCTATAGTGGCCAATGAGATGGGCCTATAATTATCCATGTCCGAGCGATCCCCTGACTTTTGGTATAACTATCGTCCTGATGAGCTCAGTAAGTAAGTAAGAATGCCTCAAACAAAAATTATACAGCTTGGATAAGACCCTTGGGAGATGCGGACCCGCATATTGATAATGCTCTATACTAATACCTTCGTAACCCGGAGATTTCTGGAAATGCTTATTATTATAATGGAATTATATTTCAAAAAAGTAATGAAAATAGGTACATACTGAACTAAATTGCAGGACGCTGACACAAATTGTTATGGAGCACATCAGCACATATATAAACATGATTGGCGAGAGCAGCGAGTTGAAGATAGCACAGTGTCTGTTAACAATATTATTTTATTAGGAACTTACTTTTCATACAACTGGACAAAAAAACGAGATCCTTTCATTAAAATGGTTCGGGAGGTAAGTGTGTTACCTCAGCAGAATAAAAATAAATAAATATAAATTCAAATTTATTTAAATAAAAATAAATTTAATGGACCAGAGCTACAGTAATTTTCTTAACCTAAACAATTAACATTACGAATATAATATTCTTGTCTGTAACAAAAGTATGTTATGTTAAAAAGGATGACAACGGCCTCCCAACAAGGCGGCGCGCGGTGCATGTATCTTGGAGACCATGGTTGGATCTTTGGACCATTTTTTATGCACCTTTCTAACGTATTTCAGATATTTGTGCCCAGTATTCATCATCATCTCATGTTGCCGAGTTGAGGATTGAAGGTAGGTAAAAGTCGGGATCTAGTTATGAAATCCCAAGAAAATCAAGGGAATCACTCGACTTTAAGGGCTTTGACAACGTTTTACATATTATTTATGTTAAATTCAAATAATTCTGATAATTGTGTCTGATAGTTATAATTTTTTTTTATTGAAAATATGTTCGCGTTTGACCACCATCTCACCTGATGGTAAGTGATAATGATGAGCTGATAATGGAAGTAATAACATCTGAAAGTTTCTAAAAGAGTTATCTCATATCCGATTATATGAGGCAAAACACTTGAAATTCTTATTTTGGCGGCTCCTTTAACTTATCTGCCCATGATTATACATAATTTTAGAATAACAGCATTATCTAATTACAGTAAAATTGGAAAAAATAAAAACGTTTATTAAAAATACCGACTTCAAAGCAAACAAAAACACTAATGCACTAAATAGCGAAAAACTAACTTAAATACTCTCTCATTGGATGATTGGATTGTCTATTTTCGTGCATGATCACGACTTATCTTTTTATCAGTGTACTCCTAATATGTATCATATCAACGCCTAAGTATAAAATGCAATCGTAACAAACAAAGTGCTTACTTCATTAAGGCGTTATGATGCCTATGACACTCTTTGATTCTATCTAAAACTTTTTCTGTAGAAGTTACGTCGTCAAATAGACTGTTACATTTCTCTTTCAAAATTATCATCTGTCCTTTAAGATAAGACATGATGGCAACAGCATTCATATCGTATACGGCTAATAAACCAGCGCCTTGGGTGCCCATGACTACGTGCACGAAAATACTTCCCAAATAACCTGGCATTTTCGTGTTGTCAAACGGGAACCAAGAACTTAGAATTTGTGGCAATGGTTCAACACCAATTCGAATGTCCTCTCGGTAAGAAGACGACGATATGTACTTTAAGAATGGCTTTGTTATTAAAAGGATATGAGTTATGAATACCATCACCCAAAACATGTATGTTATTATCCTAGTATACTTGGTGTAAGCTTCCATGTGCTTTCTAACAACGGGATCCTGTCGCTTAATTTGTCTTATTTCTTCTTCAGAAATATATTGGACAAGCTTCCACCATTTTCCTTGCCAAATTACGTAACAATAAACTTTTGCTAAGCCAATAACGCTGACAATTGTCAGTGACATATTGTCAAGAACTTTCTTAATATCATGTCTTACACAAAAAAGGTCAGCAAATTGGCTTGTAACAAAAATTAATGTAAATACATGTAACATATTGTAAGCAGTAGTTTTCAACTTGCTGCCAGTTTGCCAGAGGCCAAATAAATACAATCCTTTTAAAGTTGGGCCCAATAAAGGATTTTCTGGGTCTTCAAGGTGTTTGGTGAATGTAATTACTTTTCGCAAAAGCATTATTCCTATTGCTATGTGGACATCTAAAAGGTTCGAACACAACTGCCCTTTGGTTAAAGAGTTTGATTGCTCTATCGGAACTGATCAATTATTGAGTACATTTTTATTAACTTCGTAAGTAGGACTAGTTAAATAGCCTTCTATTCTGGGTTCCGCAATATCGTAGCAGCCGCTTAAGATTGTAACGTCACGTTAGTACTTACCTTATTTTATTAGCAAAAATATTATCAATATTCTCTTCGTTTGTGGATGGAGAGCATCTTAACAAATTGAAATACTTCCTTGTCTCAGAAAGTACTTTGAGCCGCAACCATAAATGTATCTATTCAGGAATAACTTTTTGGGACTTTATGATTTTGAGAAAAATACTTAGGATTATATGGATATAGCGCCCAACGTAAAGAAACCATACACTAAGTAAAAATTAAACTGTTTATTAGTTCTCTCATGAAGAATATTCAATATTATATGGTCGGTATATTTAGTTGTTATTTTACCATACTTATTATACACTTGTGTAAACATACACATATATACAGCGTGGTGATTAGTCTATCACATTAATTAAAACCACGTATTCTATATTAGGTATTTTTTATCATATACAATTAAAATAATTTAATTATAAACAATATTATAGCCGTGGGTACTTTTTTCAATTTTAATATTTCACAACATCATGTATTGCATAAACGTAAACAGCTGACCAATCACTCGGCGTGCATGCTCCGCCGGCGCCGGCGCCGCAGGGTCTCCACTTTTACATATCAGTAAACTAATATTATAAAGGATTATTTATTTTTTAATAATAACGCCATTTATTTTGTTTGAAAAATGCAGTTTATTAATTTGAATAAAAATATTTATTTTATTATTTTAACGGACTGATAAAAACTTGTAATAACTGCTTTAGGTACAATATAACCTAAACGCCACCCTGTATATGTGTATATTTAAAAATATAGTTTTGTATGGACTTAATTGGTATACATTATATTATTACTTTTACCCGCGGCATCACTCAAGTTAATAGTCACAAAACGTATAATAATACGGCGACTATAATCGTCATCAGAATGTCAACTAACGGTTTTTTTAAGAGCTTGAGAACGTTAAATAATTATACAAGACAGATATATTGTTGGAATGATTGTTTTATTATTATAATCGGGTAAATCATTTCATGGCATATTTCTTTTAATATGATATATTCGCCGCGGCTACGAGTTAATAAGGTACGCATCCCTTTTCTCTGCGGCCTTAGCTTTTTGAAAGACGTTCCACTACACTAGCGCTTGCATCAATACGAACCCGTACAATCTGCTAATACGTGCTGATAACGTACAGAGGACGAGCTCATCAAAAACGCGCATTGTCGGCGCGTAATTGTTGCCGTGCACCGTGTCCCGCATGCTGCCACTAATGATAGACCCAAAAACATCATAGCCAAATTCAAATCTCGCCCCCTGAGAGACAACATTCTCAGCGCGTATCGCTTAAAGAAAGGCTTTAGTTCAACAGATTTGGGTATCTTGGGTTCATCGCGTACTATCTATATCAATGAGCACTTAACTCTTCAGAAAAAGCAATTATTACGTGAAACTCGTGAGGCGGCTAAGAAGCATGAATACAAATTTGTTTGGATTAAACACTCCACTATTCTTGTTAAATGATGTGAAGCTGCACCAACTATCGCTATTAAGTGTGCAGGCGACATAACTAAAATAACATCAAAATAATTAACTCCAGAACCAGTTCTAGAGTTAATTATTTATAATATATATTAATATTAATGTTACCAGGTAACATTAATATTATTTTAATTATTACAATGGCTAACACACTTAATAATGATTTTAGTTTATATTACCAGAATAGTAGAGGTATACGCACAAAACTTAATACTCTGTACATGAATATTCTTTCTAATTGCTATGACGTAATTGTATTGACAGAAACATGGTTAATCCCCACTATTTCCAACGGGGAATTTATTGATAATCGCTGTGTAGTTTTCCGCTGTGACCGTAATAGAGAAGCAACAAATAAATCTGATGGACGTGGTGTGCTGATAGCTGTACTGCGTAAGTACAATCCTGTAGGTATCCCTATACCCAACCAATCTATGCAAGATAAAGATGTTGAACAAGTTGTAGTCGCAATCCCTAATAATAACAACACAACACAGAGTATCATCAGTGCAGTCTATATAGTGAATAACTCACCACTCAGAGTATATAACCAGCACTTTGAGAATATGGATACCTTAATTAACTCAGTTAATGTTGACAAATTAATCTTATCAGGCGATTATAACATACCGGCTGCTAATTGGATTACATGTAATCTGTCTCATAACTTTTTAACGTGTCTGGGCACTTCTTCTATTTGTGACCGGTTAAGAAATTTTATGACAGTTCATGGCATTAAACAATATAATCATCTGACTAATGTAAATGGACGCACTCTTGACCTCTTAATGTCCAACGCCGTGTGTAGTGTTTTTAAACCCAATCAGGAGTTACTCCAGGTTGATGATCACCATCCTCCGTTTTATATTCTGAGACCATTAAACCTCAACCTAATATTCGTACGACCCCAATGTACCCCTAAGCTTAACTATCGCAAGGCTGATTATAATCTCATAAATGAAAATATTGAAGAAGTTGATTGGGACAAGGCACTGGACGTAGACTCTGCTGAAAATTGCGTTAATATATTCTATAATTGCCTATATGGCATCACTAAAACGCGCATACCTGTGTCAAAAAGTAGAAATGATAATTTTCCAGTATGGTTCTCCAAACCATTGATTCATATATTTCATTATAAAAAGAAAGCTTGGTCTAAATGGAAAAGGTATGGGCAATTATCTGACTATGAAATATTTTCCCTACTTTTTTTTACTTTCAAAACTGAGTGCGCTAAGTGTTTCAATTCGTACATTGAGGGGGTTGAGGATTCTATACCCAAAAATGTGAAGCATTTCTGGACATATGTGTCTAATCGCCGAGGCAAGTCTGGTATACCCTCCTCGATGTATTTAAAATCTGAAAAAACTAGTGACCCCCATCGAATATGTAATCTCTTTTCAACCTTTTTTAAGTCTGTCTATGAACCATCCAGTCTTACATCTAACTGGTGCCCTCCATGTGACAGCCTTAGTGATAGTTGCTTGTCTCTACATGATATGCATTTTAGCCTTTCCTTGGTTCGCACTCATTTGAAAAAGTTAGATACATCAAAGGGCTCTGGACCAGATGGAATCCCTCCGTGCTTTTTCAAATGGAGCGCTGAAACGATTTGCAAACCCGTATGTATAATATTTAACAAATGTATCAGCACGGGTACATTTCCCGATATATGGAAGAAAGCTAATGTGGTGCCTGTTTATAAAAGTGGGTCCAGACAAGATATTGAAAATTACAGGCCAATTTCTCTTCTTTGCACCCTTGCTAAAGTGTTTCAGAAACTTGTGCATCACGAAATTTATCCTTTTCTTCAGCATAATATAGTCCCGGAACAGCATGGTTTTGTTAAGTTTAAGTCAACTGTAACTAATTTAATGATCTTTGCTAATTATTTGTTTCATAATATGGATATCAAAGCACAAACTGACACTGTATATTATACTGATTTCAAAAAAGCCTTTGATAGAGTCGATCATAAAATTTTATTGAAATAAATTAGCCTTCAATGGAATCAGAGGTAATCTTTTGCGCTGGTTCCAATCTTATATAAGTAATCGTAATCAAGTTGTAGTGAGTAACGGGTATCAATCTGATTCATTTTTGGCTACATCTGGAGTACCGCAAGGATCTATTCTTGGCCCCTTATTATTTATTATATACATTAATGATATTGGAAAATGCTTTCTTAACAGTAAATTTTTATTGTATGCCGATGACCTGAAAGTTTTTAAGAAAATTTCAACTGTAGATGACTGCTTGCTGCTTCAACAGGACCTAAATAGGCTATCAAATTACTGTGTTAAAAATAAGCTTAAGTTAAGTATTGATAAATGTAAGTACATTAATTTACAAAAAATAAAAATGTTATTGTATTTAATTATTCCTTATGTGATGAGCCTCTTGCAAAAGAAGTACAAATCTGTGATCTCGGTGTTCTATTTGATTGTAAATTACATTTAAATTTGCACATAGCTAAAATAATTTCTAAAGCATTCCAAATGTACAACTTTCTCATAAGATCATCGAAGGACTTTAAACGTCCAGCCA
The DNA here is from genome assembly GCA_943138885.2 of Tholera decimalis. Classification (NCBI taxonomy): domain Eukaryota; kingdom Metazoa; phylum Arthropoda; class Insecta; order Lepidoptera; family Noctuidae; genus Tholera; species Tholera decimalis. The sequence continues at coordinate 14,140,039 of OW964569.2, forward strand.
CTTATATTTATCTTTATAATACTTTGGTTCGAACTCAACTTGAATATGCATGTATGATTTGGGATCCTTTCTATACAAAATATGATAGAGCAATAGAAGGAGTGCAGCGCAAATTCCTTAAAACATTACAATACAAATGTCACTTGCAGCTACTTCCTTATGAAGATTCACTAAATAAATTCAAGCTCCTAACTCTCAAATCAAGACGCTTGTTACTGCAAGCTCTGATGCTCTATAAACTAATTCATAACAAATTCGACTGTTCCGAACTAGTCAATGATATATGTTATATTGTGCCTAGGACTGTGATGAGGCGAGGGGTACGCAATTACCCGCTATTTGCTACGGCTCCTTGTCGCACAAATGCGGGTGAAAGGGCGCCCCTCCATAGACTAGTTAATACATACAATAACTCATTTATTAATATTGATATTTTTGCTCTTACGCCTAATGTATTTAAATCAGAAATTATTAACTACCTTAAACAAAATAAATTGCCTTAAATACTACCTCTTAAATCTAAATGTTTAATACTTATTTATTAGAATATAAGTAGTTGTACCACCACTGTATCAACTAGTCTATAATGTTATCTGTGGAAACGTTGTTGATTGTACATTGAACTTAATTTAGTTGTATATTTTAGTTGTAAGACAAAGTGTACAATTGTTTGTTTTCCCAATAAAATAAAATAAAAAATAAAATAAAATAAAAATACGACATGTGCAAAGGACCACACAGCTTCTTAAAATTATGCAATGAAGTAATAATCTTAAGTAATACATACATTAATTAACGCGGGGAAACCGTGGGGCACAGGACGACTTATTAATAAAAATTAAACGCACAGCAATTAAAAGCCTCCAGACATTCATTCTTTTTTTGATACCTATTTAGTTAAAAGCATGAATGTCTTAATGCTTTTAGGCTAGTGTTCTCATTTTAATTGGTTGTTTTCATTGTAGGTATCCATAAAATTCAATTTACTTTTTCCGCTAGCGGGCGAGTACCACGATGCCCCGCGGCAAAGATTGGTGTCAGATTTTCTGGCGTGTAAGTATCCGTAACGACTGTCAGAGATGTACAGTCCGGGACACAAGTTGAACCAAAATGGCGGTCGTCTGCGCAGGTACAATTATGAAGAAAAGTGTTAGAAATGCTCCGCGGTTGTTCGGGAAATTCAAAAAACTAAAGTAATTAATAAACGCAAATTAAAAATAATCTTGGATTTCGGAACTGTGGCATCGGAAGTGGTAGTGGTATTATTAAACAGAACAGTTAAAGGAATGTACTAATAAAAATTTAATATGACAAAAGTTAGTGTGCATGTTAATCACTTTCACTCTGGGAAATCAGTTATAAACTCTTTTGCAAAAAAAACGGGCACTAGATTTTTTTCTCTACTTCCATGAAGAAGAACAAGAAATAGGTTTTATTAATTTGACGATGAAACGATTCTTTACGTTCCAAATTTAAAATTTGAAATTAATAAAAGAAAAATAATGATTATTGTGGATTATTCTAAAATTGCTTTACTAATGGCGCGAATTGCTGAAACGATTTTTAACTGATTACGATATTTTAAAACTTTTTGGATATTTTCTGCAAATTAAACAATTTAATTTTTCTTTTTACATTAAATACCACTTTTTGATATGAGTGATAAAGCGATAAGGGCCGATAAAATTATAGCCCTACTTGAAGAAGGTTGTTCGCAAACTTACGTGTCTCAGCGGCTAAATGTGAGTCGTTCAACTGTCCAGAGGACTTGGCAATGGTATCAAGAGACCGGTTCGGTCAAAAGAAGACCCGGTTCGGGAAGAAAACGATGCACAAAACTAAGAGATGACCGCTTTTTGGTGAGTCAGGCGTTGCGGAATCGTAAAGCGTCAAGTGTGGACCTGAAGAAGAGCCTTGAGTAAGAGGAGTAGAAGTTAGCTTGTGGACGGTCAGGAGGAGGCTTTTGGCTGCCAATATCAGGAGTTACCGCCCAGCTCGGGGCCCTGAATTACTCCGTGAGCACCGTGTTGCTCGACTTCAGTTTGCTCGGAACTGTGCTTCATGAACTCTGGAGGACTGGAATAAAGTATTGTTTTCTGATGAAGCTAGAATCTCTTTGTGTGGAGAGGACCGACGCCGGCGAGTGCTACGAAGACCACGGGAACGCTATGCGGAAGTGTGTTTCGAAGAAATCACTCCTTATGGCGGAGGCTCCGTTATGTTTTGGGCAGCAATTAATTTGACGGAGCGTACGGAGTTAGTTTTCATAAAAAATGGAACATTAAATGCACACCGGTACATAATGGAAGTCCTAATTCCACATGCACAACCCACATTGACTGCACTTGGGGAAGATTCCATTTTTATGGATGACAATGCTCGCCCGCAACGTTCTGGCGACGTGGAAGCGTACATGCAAGAAGTTGGGATCCGTTGTTTAGATTGGCCAGCTAGAAGTCCTGACCTCAATCCAATTGAGCATGTCTGGGATGTTCTAAAGAGACGGGTAAGATCAGTGCAACCTGCTCGACAAAACATCAGGGAGCTAAAAAGAGTCATTGCAGAAGAGTGGGAACGTATTCCTCAAAACGTTATTAAAAACATCGTGGAAAGCATGCCCAGAAGGATTCAAGCTGTGATTTTGGCAAGAGGAGGTCACACTCGTTATTAGGTTTTGTAGCGTAAATAAAATTAAGTGCACAGTAAAACACAACCGCTACTTAACACGTTTAATTTTGATTAAAAGGAAAAAGATAGAAAACAAGTACTTAATTAAAAAACATAAAAAAGTTAAATATTAGTTATTATTGGGAACCTTTCAGTGATGGCGTGGGTTAACTTAGCGGAAAGAAAAAGAATGTTATCGAAAGTATTATGCAAATATTTTTAACTTACCTAACAAAAAAATCGATTGCAATCGGTTATAGCTAGGTGAATACGCAATATTAGTAATTTTAGTTACAAAAACACTAAGAGCATCCAACGCGTCTTGATAGGCCTTAGGTTAGAAAGAGTTTTTGACGTGAGAATTTTTAGATTAGAAATATACAAATTAGGTGCACTATTTAAAATAGAACTCCTGCTGCGAAAACTCGGTAATTCCTGGACGGCTGAACACGACTGTGGGAAGTAACGTAGAAATCACGGAGCCACTGCGCTGCGGGGTCCGCATCTACCTCGTACTCTCTTCAGGCCTTTGAGATGGACGTCTCAGGCACAGGATGTGCTCGGATATCGGGCGAGAGCGCCCCGACCTCCGTCGTCGATAACCGACGTCGCTTGCCCATAGGGTGGAGCCAAAAATTGGCTTGTAACGGGATCTAAACAAAAAAGAAACTTCAGACCACCGATGCAAGCTGAATCTTTGATTAATTATGAAACTAGTGCGAAATGGATCGAAAAGAAAAAAGACGACAATACATACCAAATTAACCAGAAAATCACCCACAGACTATACTTTTGCTAGTACACTTTATATTTTTTATTGGGTTTACACCAACAGAAAAAAAACTTTCACTTCATAATTTCGATATTAATCACAAAAAATAAGGTCGACCATCACATATCGGGTCCCAAAAATGTAATGACGCCGTCAAAAGGCAAAACAACCGACGATTTTTTCACGATTCCTGGTTCAAATGTGAATAACAGCTATGAAGAAAAAATTTTTTATTGAAAAGTTTGCATTAGGATTGGAGGAGGTTTTAACCGTAGCGGTTTTACGCTACAGTTTTTACATTTGTAACTTTTTTTAATTAAAAAAAGTAAAAAAGATCTTGTCTTTATTGCCGACCACTTCTTACTGTTTGGGCGTGTACATCGGTTTTAAAGAATCTGTCGTTTTTTTTCCCGAATTCACTTCACGCGCATTAATTTACACGATTATAAGTATACAGACTACGTCAAAGCAATAAATTTCATTTAATTAACTCAAATCGACCTTAGAACGTAAATTTCCTTAGGTACCCGTTTTTTTTTTTGCAAAAGAGTGTATTATTTTGTTTTAAAAAGTAATCGTAAACGTCAACACTGATTCACCTCCTTTCTCTCTTAAAAGTTTGTTGTGGTGGACTCATTTTCTTGAAATTAAATTAAATGATCACACGTTTGACGGAGGCGTAAATTCTAAAACTTCGTGCTGATTGTACACTAGGGCCGTGCGGAGAGAGTGCGTGCAGCGCGGGCTAGCGTCGCCGCGTTGTTATGGTTACGCGCCGCCCCGCACGCCGCACCTCATACGCACTTCGATTGACACATTAAAATGTGTGTCCCGTACTGTACCTACAAATGCCAGCCGGGATTTAACATGCTTTCAGACACGGAGAAACCTCGGAATGTTAAGATGATCACCCATCCAAGGACCGACTTCTGCTCCACCGGTTTATTGCGTCACGTAATATTACAAAATTAAGTTTGTTGATGACTAAAAATAAATTCCAGAACATGAAATCAAATGGACGGCTACGGAACCACAGAACATTATGATCAGCCTCAAACTAATTTGCTCGGTTAATTCTCAATTCCACAGTAGTACCTTTTAACAAGCCAATTTTCACTTAAAGAGTTTATTTAGAATGTATGAAACATGGTTTCCATGTTTATAGATAAAAGGTGGGCAATTTATGAAGAAGATTTTCCTGCTTCGTTTTAATAATGCAAGAAATGCAGTTACATACCATTGATTGAAATGCTTCAAAAAGTCATGATGTGTAAGTTCTTTCTTTATATTAATACTAGTACTCACGCGGGGCTTCGCTCCCGTGGATTCTATCACGGTAAAAACATAACTCTCCTTTTTTGCAGTCGCGTAAAAAGTAGCCTATAACCTTCCTCAAAAGCTTCAAGCTACTTCCACACCAAATTTCATCCAAATCCACCCAGTGCTTTCGAAGATTAGCGCGTTAAAGCAAACAAACAAACTTTTCCGCTTTATAATTAACTAATACTCACGCGGGGCTTCGCTCCCGTGGATTCTATCACGGTAAAAACATAACTCTCCTTTTTTGCAGTCGCGTAAAAAGTAGCCTATAATAACCTTCCTCAAGCTTCAAGCTACTTCCATTCTAAATTGCATCCAAATCCACCCAGTACTTTCGAAGATTAGCGCATTCAAGCAAACAAAGAAACATACAAACTTTTCCGCTTTATAATATTAGTATAGATATTAAATATTAATAACTAATATTACCAGCAAAAATATAAGTAGCTTAGAAAAACATTTTCTTGCGATGGGATTCTGTTCTTTACGCGAGTTTCATAGAGGATCTCCAGAATTGTTAAAAATAATTGTTAAATGGGTTGGATATTTTACCACTATAATATTATTTCCGGGCTGGTGGTCACAAAGGGTCGTCTAGTGGCCGATAACCAGCCTATAATGTTCCCACTGCTGGGACATAGGCTTTCTCATGATGAGAGGAAATAAGCCGTAATCCACCACGCGAGCACACGTTGATTATACAACGTGTAACGGAAACCCCATATCTATCCAAATGGACTGAAGACAACATCTGGTATGGAGTCTCTATGCAAAGTTTCAGCTCAAAATAAGTGACTCACAGAATTGACCGCAAATTGTTGGTTTCGTATGTTTCTTGAATACCAGTAATAACAAACGTGACACAGCACTATGAGGGTCATCACTTTCCACGTCACTTGCCAATAAAACGATAATTCTCTTAGTGCTTCTTAATTTGAAAAGTTCGGTCTCTGGTATCAATGTATTGAAATTTCTAATAAGTTCCACACATGTAGACATAGGATTAGAAAACCCTGGCCATATCGTTTGTTATCATCTAAAGAAGCCGTGCACTCGGTATGTATATACCCTTTAAATTACACGTTGTAGATGTCGCATGTTTTTGGATTTTTGGTTCTAGGTCATGCCGATTGATTACCTAACGATGTTTCCATTCACCGCTTTGAAAGCAGGGGTGTTGAGGCTAATCACACAATGTGCCTGCCTGGGTTCTAACCTATCTACTACTTGTATGTCGTGCTCCTACCGCTAGGTCACTTTTACTGTTAAATCGACTAGAATTCATAGTGAGATCGAACCTCACAGTTTTTGGTGGTATTTGAAATACTTCATAGAAATATTCACATTTTTGAGCGGGTTTTATCTTGGAGACATTACAAAAAGTAACAAAGGATGAAGTTATTGTGCTACTGCCACAAGATTCTCAGTGCTGCTGACTCCACACTCGAAAGTACCTCTCCTCCGAAGGCCGAGCTTGTAACAGTCGAGTTTAACCCGTGTTCGCATAGTCATATAATTTCAGACCTTATTCACCAAACTTAAGGCTCAAATTGCCAAGAAAGTGAGAAAATTGTGAAGAATATGACGGCTCATTCAATAGAAGAGGCAGTTTTGAATGACACTTATGAATTGGCAATATCATTGGATTTCATTGGTTTTGTTTATAGGTATTAAATTAATGTTTCTGTTAGTATTAAAAAATAGTACCTAACACTGTAGGTACTTAAATACACTGACGGACTTATGAACTGCATCATAGTTCAGGATTACTTTCGAATTAATGTTTTTGATAAGTATGCATACTTGTATTTATTTCTCGGCACAATCCTACTTCCTACTAATATTATAAATGCGAGTTTGTGAGGATGGATGGATGTTTGTTACTCTTTCACGCAAAAACTACTGAACGGATCTGAATGAAATTTGGTCAGTAGATAATTGACATTCTGGAATAACACATAGGCTACTTTTTATCCCGAAATTCCCACGGGATCGGGATTTGCGCGGGAAAACCTTCCCACGCGAACGAAGTCGCGGGCAGAAGCTAGTATTTCATATAGCTACAACACATGGTGACATAAATACAATTTGAAGGTAAATATTGTGGGAGACTGGTGCCTAAACTAAGCTTGTGGCCTGTATGTCAGTACACCAGGTCTACGCACTTTACACTTTACTTAGTCCTTATTTGTGTTTACGACATTGTGTTTGTATGACCTTTTATAAATTCTTACAAACTAAGATTTAATTTTATGCTTAATATAAGGTACTAGCGACCCGCCCCGACTTCGCACGGGTGCAATGTTTATATTAAATATAGGCAGCGTTCGCGAGAATCGTTAACGTACGGTAGTTTTTTCGACGCCTTACTCCACAATTTTCACTACCACGAAAAATCCTATCTATTTTCCGGGATAAAATATAGCCTATACGGAATCGGAAGAATCCCTCTAAGTAATGGTAAAAGAAATTTTGAAATCGGTCCAGTAGTTTTTGAGCCTATTCAATACAAACATACAAAAATACAAAGGTTTCCTCTTTATAATATTAGTATAGATTAGTATCGTTAATACTGGGTAAAGAGGAGTAAGATTGAATGAGTGATAGTGTGCCTTGTGTGTAAGAAGTGTGAGTGTGTGTACGTGTGTGTGCATATGGGTGCCTGTAAATTATTAAACTGGGATTACTAAGAGGGATTCGATGTCCTGATAACTTTCAGAACTTAGTCAAGAGTCGAGGGTGATGTGGGTTAACCGGGTTATAACGCCTCTTTATTACTTGCTGAATAAATAGCTGTCGTACAGTTAGTACCTTTGATAGATAGATAGATAGATAGAATACTCTTTATTGTACACCAATAATTTAAACAAACACTTGATTTACAATAATGCAAACAGAAATGGTTACAATGGCGGTCTTATCGCTGATAGCGATATCTTCCAGACGACTTTTGGATGGACTTTAAGAACATAAAACAAAGAGGGGAGGGGAAAGTCAGTGTAATACATAAATAAATATATGTATTTTATATATGTAAATATGTCGTAACGAGAGAAATACAAGGTAAAATCATAGGAGTGTATAAAAATGATTGACAACAGAGCTTTTAAAAGCAGCAAGTGACTGTGCTTGTCTAACTGACAACGGCAATGCTTTCCACAGACGAGTAGCCTGCACCGTATACCACGGAATATAAAATATAGTGGAAATGCCGCTCAGATATCGCACGCGTGTTAACATTAAGCACAGATGCGCGACATTAGCTTATTCGCTGTCAGATTCATGTCGCGATTGGTTGTCTCTAAAATACACGAAATATTAGAAATGATGCCTTGTTGTGCCGGTTTGGACCTGCAAAAACGAAAGCAGTGAATAAAATGTATTTTGTGGAGGCGTATCGTATCATCGATAAGTATTAAAGTCTGTTAATTTTAAATATATTTGATTTTAATGACAATACCACATTTCATGACTTCAATGCAAACTATAAACAAGAACAACCTTATTTTCATTAGCACAACGTTCAAATCTACTTGGTCGTTATCTCGAGGAACATACTATAAATTCTAGTAACTTCGACGCTACTCAATTAGGGATGGGACTCATTCGTAAAGTAGGTCTGTATCGATAATTTTTATTTATTTCTAACTCTTCATTTCATAGCTGGCACCATCATTCAGAAAATTGATTTCGGACGTTTTATGTGTATAATTCATAAATGTTTAACCGAAATTGCACAGAAATGTCGACGTTTTAACCACAAGTAGCCTGCGTCCGTCTGTAGTAGATACGGGTCGATAATCACACCGCCTATTGTACACTAATTTTTATAAATGATTGTCCTGTGTTAAATTGAGGTGTACAATAAAGTATATAATATAATAATAATCACACTAATATTATAAGTAAAAAGTTTGTGTTTGTTACTTCTTCACGCTCGAAAGGCTGAACGGATTTCAATGAAACTTGGTACACGGGTAGACCATGTCCTGGAATAGAACATATGATTTTTTCCTGAGACTATGTTCCCTTGGGATAATTTTCTACTTACACGCACGCGGGCGAAGCCGCTGGTAGCAGCTAGTAGTTAATAAAGATAACATCACATAATGTATACCGTAACACATCAATTTCTGGATATTGACCTCAAAAACAAGTAAAAAAGTAATTTAAATATTTCAGTTTTCGCCAAGATCCTTTTATTAAGAAAATTGGATGTTTATTGGGTCGTCAATATTCCAAAACATAATCTATCATCAGTTAGTGGAATTTCCTACGTCTATATTTTCTTTCTTTCCTATATTACCGAGTTAATGAAAGCCATCACGGCAAAATATATTAATATACGCTTTCATCACCTTTTAAAATTATACATAAAACTATCAAAACTGCAATTATTAAACAAATGTGTATAATTTCAAGGTCAATAAATATTTTTAATACTTTCTATTCACATTTCATTGAACACTAGCTTGTGCCAGCGGCTTCACCCACATGAAATTAATACTTTGTTATATGATTTATAGCCTATCTATAGCACTCAAGAATAATGCAGCTACATATTAGGGAAATAATTTTCAGAATCGGCTCAGTAGTTTCAGAGATTACCCTTACATACAAACTTACAAATTTTACCTCTTTAATATTAAAATAGATCAACCTTTGTCTATTACTGACCATTTGTATGATGTCGATAAATTATTACATTGCTCACACGAATAAAATACGTAACATCGATATTAAAATATCCATATTTGTCTACATCTCTATCTGAGTAGCAAAAGACATTACATGTGCATGCAAATATGACATCTATTTCAAAGTACTTAGCGTTCCGAATATAATAAATTGGTTACAGTGCCATCTAGCGTTGAGTAGCTGAACTCGTTGTAAATTGTTCGATTTATGTTTTTTAAACGATAAACACCTTTATTGATTATGTCATGTTAAATAATAACAACTTTCGGTCGTTGCAATAAGACTCATAATTTTTGACAGCATTAAGAAGATGATTTGTTAAAGTTGCGTTTCAACTTTGTAGCCAATTATATCACTGTTTTTTATGTGTGTAATGGACAATTTGATTTGCAAATGTGTGAGTTTGGCGACACTGGTTCTCGTTTTGAGAGAGTGTAGGGGCACTTCTACTTAATTTTCTGTTCTGTGGTATACCACGGAATAGAAAATGTTCTGTGCCGTATACGATGAATCATAAAATTTTGTGGAATGTGCAGGCATTGAAAGTGTCAAATTTACCGAGGGTCTCAAATCTCTACTATGTGTGTCATGAAGGAAATTAAAACGTTCTTTGAGGTAAAAGGTATTCTTGGATTGAACAAAATATTGTAATGATAAAATAAGCGCATTCCGGCGAAGACGGATAGGCAGCCACTTGCACTTAATTCGAAACTCTTCTGAGTTTCGAATTAAGTGCAAGTGGCTGCCTGATGCCTGCCATGATCATATTTGCGCAAACCAAATATGAATCTGATACAGAAATTTTGGAGTCGCTCAAGCTTATCTAGCTGCACTTCAGTGAGGTCTGGAAAACTTGCATCAGCATAGTCAAGAATAGGAAGAAGGAGAGATTGGGCGAGCGCTGTTTTAGTTTTAGATTCCTTATATAAGAACGCAGTGGGGTATCTAAACGGTAGTAGGGGTAGAAAAACGAAGACACCTTTAGAATGGCCCTCTGAGCTCTTTCTAATTCCAGCATGTGCACTTTAGAGCACTACCCTAGGAGGTGATGCAATAAGTCAATAGGGATTGGGCGAGAGCATAGAAAACTTTTCTCCTCAGTTTGTCACCTGCAACCTGTCTTAGGATCTTAAAAATGTAAATCAGTTTTTGAACCCTATTGCTGATAATGCTAATATGCGCGTGAAATTTTAAGGTACTGTCAATGGTTACGCCTAAGTATTTGACAGTATCAGCTTTCTGAACACGAGTGCAGGTGCACGTAGTGCAGTATGGTGATGGACAATTATGAGCCGTGATAGAAGGTATTGAAGGTGCAATATTTTTCAAGGAGTTTGTGATGTAGTGAGTTTTGTCTAAAGTCAGGATGTTATTCTCATTAAAAAACAACATTTAAAATTGAACAGTAAAATATAAAATTATAGCCGGGAAAATAAAATTTATACATATAGAAGCTGAAGGAAATGACAATAACCCTTTTTAGACCAGCAAATGGCCCAAAGCTCTCTGCAGCTCACACACAAAAGCTCGTTTAAGATTTGCGCGTGAACATTTTAATTAAACTGAAGAGCAATGGGCCTCCATTTATTCACCGATGAGTATAGGACATATTTATTTAGTGAAGACGGTCGCAGAAGAGTCTATCGTCAACGTGGGGAGAGATATGCTAGAAATATTAAAAGAGTTAAATGGTAAAATAAATAAAATAAATGATTTCTAGACTATGTAAATCTATAGAAACAAGTAAGGTTTGCATTAGCTGGTTTTGAAGAAACTCTGACACACAAAGACTTGTTGGGTTAGTAAACCTACACGAATGCCCACGAATAAAGAAGATGTAGTTAGATAACTTTTAATTTCTTTTTTTTGTACGAATACATCCAGAGATAGATCTTTATGAAGTGTTGAAGAGTTGAATAAAAACTTGTTTATTCAACTGTTCAAACCTGTGCATTGATTACTACGATACATGCTGTAGGTACATACCCCAGCCAACCTCTCAAGCCTTTATGCAACTGGTTTGGATCGGCTTCCAGTCTAATTGAAAGCAGACTAAACCCGTATTTTACACGACGCCATTGCTTATCTAACCTACTGGCCCTTTCCACGATTAGAAAAAGATTTCCAGCCTTTTTTTATCCGTAACGACTGTAAAAGGTCTATAAATGGCAACTAGGACCAAAAATAAAACGTGCTAACAACCGAAGCAGAAAGAAGTGGTTGCGGTATACCATGAAAAACGACGGTATAATACATGAATGATACACCCGTTCGTCCGTATCATTCACGGGCTGAGTGAATGTAGCATTGTGTGAATTGAAAGCAGACTAAACCCGTATTTTACACGACGCCATTGCTTATCTAACCTACTGGCCCTTTCCACGATTAGAAAAAGATTTCCAGCCTTTTTTTATCCGTAACGACTGTAAAAGGTCTATAAATGGCAACTAGGACCAAAAATAAAACGTGCTAACAACCGAAGCAGAAAGAAGTGGTTGCGGTATACCATGAAAAACGACGGTATAATACATGAATGATACACCCGTTCGTCCGTATCATTCACGGGCTGAGTGAATGTAGCATTGTGTGAATTATCATGCCAAGCATTGCTTAACCACAAAGATACAAAGATAGACCAGGTCTAGCTTATATTATTCTGCAAAGCACTCCCTGCATATTATAAAATAATTAAACAATATATTTAACCGACTTAAAAAAAGGAGGAGGTTCTCAGTTCATCTTGATTTTTTTTAATGTATGTTACCTCATTACTCAAAGATGGCTGGACCGATTTGGAAAATTCTTTTTTTGTTTGAAAGGTTATACTTTCTCATTGTCATCACGTTAGGATCTGATGATGGAATCATGGAGAAATCGAGGGAACTCTTCAAATATTATGGGCACACCTATAGCGTTTTGGGTATTTCTTATAGTATCTCGTGTAGTTTGTTTCGAAAAGCATCAAATTCAAAATGAGCAGTGCTTTAGGATAAGCATTGCGCACTTAAAGTTTTAAGTTGAGCTACACGATAACTATCATAGATATGCTTGCAAGTCCACCCAAATAAGTGTGGTGCTTTCCTCAAAAGCCTACTTCAGACATTGACGGTTCAATGATTTGAACAGTACGAATTGTGTTTTTTTCTCACTAGTACACACAGCTAGAAAACACCACCCTTATCTAGTTTAAACTGACCAAAAAAATGACGTGTAAAGTTTATTCATTTTAAATAGATAGAAAAATATAATACTCTTTATTGCACACCAATAATTTAAACTGATTCACAATACTGCTCAATTTGTATAGAGGTATGAGACAGGGATCTTAAAATAGGCCAATACCCCAAAAAACCATAACACGATTTTTATGTGGATACAGATAGAAATTTTCAACCTATTTACAATATGAATATCATTTATTCATAATAGCATTTTAGATTAGTCGCTTAGATACTCAATTCAGGGAAAATTGAGATCCACGTCCTTCTCAATTACCTACTGAACCCAATTATAAGCGGCATAATGTTGATGTGCCTCTCTGTCATTAATTCCGACACACAACTTCTCAAGTTCTCTCAGTGAACACTCATGCTAATAGGTAGGTAATGAAAGGCTCTGTTAATAGTACGGTAGTCACTGGTTGTACAGAGTTCATTTATAAGTAGGTAGTCATTTTACATATTTACTATTGAGGCACGACAAGTTAGCACTTAAGGTATTATTTTAGTCAGTAAAAGTCTGACAGTCCCTCCCACTCTGCCCGGGGTGGGAGGACTTATTTGATGATTTTACCACGTTAAAAAAAAAAAAAAAATTACCACTTATAGCATGTAGTTAATTATATAGCCTCTTCGGTGTGTTGACATCATAAAAAGTTTACGATGCCTCACGTTAGGCAAGTACCAACTACTGTTTTGATAAAGGGTAAAGAGTTGAGCCCTGAGGATGCAACAGTGTTCTTGGGCATTACTCTGGATGCTAAGCGACTATCCAAAAAACTGAGTTCTGCCGCATATGCAGTTAGAAAAATCCGAAATTTAACTGATCTAGAGACAGCTCGTTTAGTTTATTTTAGCTATTTTTAACCGACTTCTAAAAAAGGAGGAGGTTCTCAATTCAGATGTTTGTATTTTTTTTTTTTCGTACGGTATTCTTTTGTGGGGAAATGCCGCCGATATTCAGACAGTCTTTGTTTTACAAAAAAGGGCTATTCGTTCAATATATAAATTAAGTCCTAGATGCTCCCTCAGAGATAAGTTTAAAGATATTAATATAATGACTGTGCCCTGTCAATATACACACATCAAAAGTGTCTAGGGATCAATCATTTTTATGCGGATTTCTTGAGATTGAGATGTGGCTTTGTAATAAATTTATGATTTTATAAATTTATATGGATCCTTTTTGGTGCATTTCATAATTTGAAACAGGAACTGTTAATCAAATTCGAGTAAAAGATGAAAATCAGCTGTCAATATTTTCCCTATAAAAACATACAACGCATTGAAGACATTATTAGTGCTACTGTTTCCCTACTACTGATTAAAACCAACGTTATTATGGAGCGGCGACGTCATTTAAGCAGGGAAGAAATGCTCAGAGCCGTGGGAATGATAGAAGCTGGTTCCCGGCAACGTACTATGGCTTTAGCTCTGAATACAAGTCAGAGTGTTATCAGTCGACTTTGGACACGTTACCGAAGCACTGGTACCGTGGCTGAGCGCCATGGAGGACGGTATCGCTGCACCACACGGAGACAAGACCGATACATTCAAATCTTAACTCGAAGAGCTCCAACAATAACCGCCATGATGTTAGCCGTGAGGCTTCATCACTCTTCAGGGAACTTAATTAGCGACCAAACAGTCAGAAACCGCTTGCATGAAGTGAACCTTCATTCCCGAAGACCGCTACGGGTACCACCTATAGCAATGCACAATCGTAGGATTCGATATCAATGGGCTCTTGAACACAGAAATTGGGCAGAAGAACAATGGCGTTTCGTGTGCTTTTCTGATGAGTCTCGTTTTGGTATGAGACCGGATACAAGACGTATACGACACTGGAGAACCCCTGGACGCCAACAGCGATTAAAATCCTGCCAGGAAGTCCATCCTTATAGTGGTGGAACCATCATGGTATGGGCGGGTATTTGGATCGGCGGAAGAACTGAGTTGATTTGGATCAGAGGCAACCTCAACGCTCAAATTTATGCTGAGACGATTGTATCTGACGTCATCGTTCCTCTACAAGTGCAAATCGGTCCCTTATTTCAGTTAATGCATGATAATGCACGACCGCACACCGCAAGAGTTGTAAGACAGACTCTCGCCGCAGCTAACATCAATGTCCTGCTCTGGCCTGCTCAGTCACCAGACTTGAACCCGATTGAGCATGCATGGGATATGCTACAGAAAAGAGCTCTGCCGAATATGGAGGGTATCCAGTCGCAAGAAGACCTTTTTTGTTGTTGCAACGAACATGGGCGGCCATTCCACAGCGTGATTTGGATGAACTCATTTTGAGTATGCCAAACCGATGTTCTTGTGTTGTTAGTGTTCGCGGTAGAAACACGGATTATTAATTGTTTAAGTTACCCAATAAAATTTTAAAGAAAACTGTTATTTCAGTCTTTTTTTCGAACTTTAATGTTAGTGGTTCAAATGTCAAAAATCCCTTTATTAGGAAAATGGCAAATTTCTTTATTAATGCAAAGGTGACTTGGTTTATCGTTACTGTGACAGACGAAAACACTTTATTTGATGAATCCTTAAAGAAAATTTTAATTAATATCAATCAGGAGAAAAGTTATTGCGAAAATATATGTTGATCCCTAGACACTTTTGATGTGTGTATTTATGAAAATATTTTATATGCTCATAAAAATAAAAATATGTTTAAAAATACAGCGATATCCACAATATAAATACTAGGAATAAGCACACATTTATTGTTCCTTCAACTAGGCTCAAGAAAATTGCGGGCTCATTTAGATGTCAATGTATACGCTTTTACAATAAACTTCCCAGTCATATCCAAGAACTAAGCCTAAATAAATTTAAATCGTTTGTGAAGCAGAAACTTTTCCAGAAAGCTTTTTATTCTGTCAAAGACTATCTTGCTGACAAAAATGCTTGGGATTGAGCTGCTCCAATTACATTTATCTTGTAATTCTGTTTGTTGTTTGTTTTTTTTTTCTTATTACTTTTACATTACATTTTTCTTTATTTTATTTTATTTTAATGATTTTTTCATATATACATTTGAGATGACAACATTATTTACTTTTTCAAGTAATAGAATATACTTTTTTTTTAAATTTGTCGTTTTTAATTTTGTTTGCATAAAATGACAATATTTTTTTATATTTTTTGTAATAGCAAAAGCTTTGTTGTGAATGTGAGAGCAATGTGGGATAACAACAAACATTATTAATAGATTACCGCACTGTTAGATTACCGCACTATCTGGCAGTTTGAGTGCTTTATACGGCCCACCCAAATGTCCTAACTTTGGTATTGTTCGTCAAATCGTTGAAGCTCCTTAAGATATAAGTTGAGCTACGCGATATTTGACAAATGCTTGCACTGTTTGGACGGACCTGCTCAAATCTGTATGATTCTGTCCTTTAAAGGGCGCCACAGGCATAAACCTACATGGCTCTTATATGATTTGATTACTACACATTGTATGGACTTTAAAAGAGACGTTGACCTCTGAGTTTGTTTCAGTGTTTCTTCTCAGAGTAGTCAGTTAGGAAACACTGGCCTCATCTAAAAAATAACGTGTAAAAGTGTTACTTATAACCTATTTGCAAAATAAACATCATTATTTCATACTTAAACAACTCATCATCCATATTATTCAAAAATCATCCAATAAACCATGTATTTTCTTTAACGATTACAGAAAAACACAACCTAACATATGCTACCTCGGAAGTGTTATAAATTGATATCCGTCAATTATGTTATAACGACCATTCTCCATTACGGCGCCGTCGCAAAGGGTGGCAATTCAGACACTTTTTGACGCACCGTCAACTCAAGTTAGTGACGTTTAATATCGAAAATAAAAGTGAAATCGGGTTGGGTTAGGATAATTGATGACTGTCGTGTTCAAGAACGAGGAAAGTTCTAGTTACCTAAATAATCCCATTTCTGATGTTTCAGTTGACTTATCAAATCAATTAACAATATAATGTCCTCAATACGTACAACGATTTCACGGAATTTCATGTCGATAATTTTCAGTGTAATTTATCAATAAATCCTGCCTCTTTTAGTTCTCCAAACTCCTCCAGCCTTTTAATTTAATTTATCTACCCATTTTTTATTTATAACAGGTACTTAGGTTTTCTTTTTTTTTGTTTTCGTCGCAAAATGGAGACTTATTACGTTTTCCCGTTTCAAAACTAGCCAAATAATCCACTGTCTGTCAGAGGTCATTAATTAGCGCCCCCTAAGACCGTAATGGGGACAAAGTTCAGGGAAATTGTCTGTATGGGTGGAATTGGGTTGCGACTAACTCAGTTTGATAATAATAGGATGCCCAAACTTGAAGCTCTCATTTAGTTAGAATTAGGAAATTAATTTGATAATGTTACTAACTAATTTTGTAACATCTACGTACTTTTTTTTTTTTTTTTTTTTTTAATCTTTTGTTTTAGGGACTTTTATTCTATGAACATGTCAGCCCCGTTGAGTCATAAGTACACATTACAGCTACATAAAAAAAATATAAATCTAAACTAATCAAAATATTAGAAACAAGATCTCACTGACGCGTGAACATCTTGTACAGTTTGATAGCAACAGACGAAATGGGATTTGCTAATATAACTTGGAAATTACCAACATCCAGCATATTCAGTTTAAATTCACGCATCAGTGATTCCCTGTCTCTTTCATATTTAGTACAACCTATTAATAAGTGATGAACGTCATCAAGTACACCACATACATCGCAATTAGGGGAATCAACTTTTTTCATCAAAAATGCAAATTTCTTAGAAGGGTAGTGACCTGAACGCAACCTATTTGCTGTAACTATAATATTTCTACTTATTTTGACATTCATAAACCATGGTATTCGAGAAGGCTGACACTGTATCGTCTTAAACCAAATACCTTTTTCTTTGCTTCGCTCATCGAAATATTCTTTGAATAGATTATAACATTTTCCTTTCGCTAGATTAAGATATTCTGTATAAAATAGTTTAAAATTATATTCATGACCGTTGGTAGTTGCTAATTTTGCCAGCCTGTCAGCCTCCTCATTACCAGTTAACCCGACATGAGATGGAACCCATTGCAATCTTATCTCCTGTCCACGGCTTTTGAAATTGTAAGCGTGCTTTAATATTGCATAAGCTAGCGATGCACCTCTGGACGCAGAGGTGCAACGAGCAATATGCTGTAAAGCACTTCTGCTATCAGTGAGTATAACAAATTTATTACACTGCAAAGTATTTATACTGTTAATTGCTTCTAAAATTGCAATGAGCTCCAATGTCATGATCGATGCATTACAATTATTAATTTTGAACATAAGTGAGTTTTTCTGGCTCGCATCATAGCATGCGGCTCCCTGTCCATTAGCACTTTTGGATCCATCAGTGAATACTCTATGCCATCCCTCGTATTTTTCATTTAGTTCCTTAACGACCTCAAAATGAGTTACAAAAATTGATCTATATCCACTTTTTAGGGTTCCATAGTCGTCAAGGAACCATTTTGAGTCCGTCTGTCCCCGGCTTAGCTTAGAAACTATTGGTACTAGAATGCTGAAATTTGGCATGAATATGCCAAATATATATATTATATATTAATCACGTCCACAAAGTGGTAAAATAAAATCATGAAAAAACAGTTTTTAGGCTATCCCCTACATGTAAAGAGGGGATGATTTTTTTTCTCGACTAACCCCTAAATAGTGTGTAGGGTAATATCCCATTATTAACGATCTTTAACAATCTTGTTACTTAGTCCATTCCAGTCTGGATTTAGGCCAGGCCACAGTATGGCTTCCGCTCTCCTTAAAGTGACTGGGGACATTAGAGAGGCGATGGAGTATACGAAGGTTACTGTTTTGGTGCTTATTGATTTCTCCAATGCTTTTAATGCCGTCAGTCATTATATTCTCCTATCTATCCTATCACATCTCATGGTATCTTCCGAGTGTCTGGAATGGTTCTCTTCTTATCTTCGGGGACGTCAGCAGTCGGTTCGTGTCGATGACAATTATTCGAGTTGGCGTGACCTGGATGCTGGTGTCCCACAAGGCGGTATTCTTTCTCCGTTGTTATTCTCAATCTTCATAAACTTTATAACTCTCTATCTTTGGTGTTCGTATCATATTTACGCTGATGATCTGCAGTTGTATGCATCTGCGCGGGTGAAAAGTTTATCAGACGCTATAGGAGATGTAAACCGAGATTTAGATGCTGTCAAAAGCTGGTCTGATAGATTTGGGGTATCTGTAAGCCTCTCAAAGTGTCAGGCCATTGTGATTGGAAGCTCGCGTATGATCGGTAGATTGACAGTAAGATCGCTCCTTCCAATCATTTTCAATGGCACCGTCATCCCTATTAGCTCTAGCGTTAAAGATCTTGGTTTGCATCTTGACTCTGTGCTTAGCTGGCAAAGTTAGGTCTGCAGTGACAGTCAAAGAGTCAACGGGACTTTGCGATGCCTGTTTCGTCTGAGGAACTTTTTACCTGCAAAAACCAAGACAATGCTTGTGCAAACTTTAATTTTCCCTGTAATCGACTATGGTGACGTGCGCTACTTTGACTTGAATGCGGTCTTGCTGGATAAGCTCGATAGGCTCCTTCATAACTGTATCTGGTTCATATTTAATTAAAAAAAATATGACCATGTATCGAGGTACAGAACCGAGCTCAAATGGATGCCCATTCGCCAGAGAAGAAACCTCTCCCTCTTACCTTATTTCTCATTTTCAATTTCTATGTTCCTGTGGAATGCACTACCTCTCGATATCCGGCCACCAGTCAATATGCATTTAAGAGAAAGTTGCGGGATTATTTTCTTAACAAATAGTGGAAGCAGAGTTTTCATAAACCCCTTTCTATAAATTTTTATTAATATATATATATATATATATATATAATATATATATTTTTGGTATGTATTATGATAAATATGTATGTAAGTTTATTCTAGTTAGAAGTTTATGTATTAGGTATACACTTGTAATAAAACTTTTACTTTGCTAAATATTATCTACATAGTTACTTTTTTTTATGCACCTGCCATGTTTTTTTTTACAACTTTCACACAACGCCATCTAGTCCCAAACTAAGCTGAGCTTGTGCTATGAGTACTAGACAACTGATAAACATACATATAGATAAATTACACCCAGACAAAGAACAAATGATCGTGCTTATCACACAAACATTTGTCCTGGGTGGGAATCGAACCCACGACCTTGAGCATAACAGTCAGGGCCACTGAGCACTAAACCCATGGTTGACTGGTAGAGAATGCCTGTGGCATTAAGTCCGCCTTTATACATTGTGTTGCATAAAGTTTTATTAAATAATAAATAAATAAATTACTCACTTATGAAACCCGCTAAAACATGGTCCCAAACTCATACCACTAAACTAATGCAACACGCGCACAAAATAAACAAAATACTGTGCTAAACTAATTTTCTGCGCATGCATCCGCTGACCCATTCATATGGGGCGCTATTTTAATTAGTAAGATAATGTTAGAGTGAAACCGAAATATCGAATCAAGTGAGTGCCAACGAGATGGATTGTTTTGTGTCAATGAGCAGCGAGGATGGTTATATGCAGTATGCAGTAGGAGTCAGTCATTTATTATGAACTCAAACTATTATAAATTAATAATTACAAGTATTACAACTCTTTACCTTTAGTTAACAAAAAGTCTAAAGCCTCATTTTGACAACGGAACTGTTATTTTATTACTTACCAAATACCTATTTTAAATGAAAATCATGTTGTCCATCATAGTACAGAATCTTCCGAATTCCATATTAATTTTTTAAGATACAAAAGTAAGAATTTATTGGCAAACCACCCATCAGAAGAGCACTAGGCTTATAGGCTGTCAAAGTAACTAGTTTATCTGGTTATTACTAAGTAACATTAGTTTGTGACCGAATATTGAGGTAGTAAAAACCGACCAAGTGTGAGTCAGACTCGCCCATAAAGGGTTCCGTAGTAGCAAGCATAGATTAGGGATATATAATGAAAGTAGCAAGTGCATATTTGTGTTGTAACTTTGATTGATGACAATTAACTTAACTTTGTTTTTCATTTGTATTAATGACTAAGTTATATTTGCGGTTTTTGAAAATGTGCTATATCACAAAAACTGCTCACTATATCTCGATAAAACCAATTTTGGTTGAAAATGTTTATTGAGATCTACAACATACATTTTTTAAATTTGTTAGATTCGAGGAGAGATTATGGAATCTGAGGGAATTCAACTTTCAGACTCCATACACCTTAGATCTCTCTGCCTGACCGAAACTTGTTGCTAATAAGCCTGATGTAGTGGTGATAGACCGATTAGTGCGCCGCGCAATGATAATCGATGTTACCATCCCACATGACGAGAATCTGGTGAAAGCTGAGAAAGAGAAACACAAAGTATCTCGACTTAGCTCACGAGGTTGTTGACATGCGCAATGTCAACTCGGCTGTCATTGTGCCGATTGACATAACAGTCAATGGGCTGATAGCTAAAGGCTTCGACGACCATCTATCGAAGCTGGCGTTGCACAGCTGGATAAAGGGCCTGATACAGAAGGCAGCTCTCCTCGATACAGCTCGTAAGGAGGTTCCTTTCTCTGGAAACCTAACCACCAGTAGCTTGGACCCTGCTCCCGACACCAGTGGACTGCCATTTTTATTGGTTGTTTTGGTTTTATGGTTTTTTATTGTAAGTTTTTTATAGAAAAATATTTAAAAATGAAATTTTTGAGAAATAAGTTAAATAAAGGAAATAATAATGTGTTCTTTTATTGGAATATTTTATAATGTAACTAATATGTATATAAAATTGTAATAAATGGAATAATTATAATCTGTGCCCTGGCCGTCAACCTTAAAGCAAAAGTAAATATGTTCAACAGAACTAAATCAGTGAAAAAAAAGAATTGATTTTAAGACCATCTTGGCTGGAACTCATAACAGAACACAAAAATCTAAAATATTGACGTAGTTGAGTAGCCGGGCATGGTTACTCTCCATGTACACGCCCTAGGTCATTGGATTCGTCGCCTAGCTCCGCCTCACAACCAACTAGGTCTACTCCAACAGAAAATCAAGAGACTTCGCTGCAGTTACATCGAGCTCAAGCAAAGAATACGTCTCGCCGACGATGACACCACTACCTACGCGTCGGCATGGAATAGGCCAACCTCCACCCAGCTTAGGACCAAGATACCCGCCAGCCTCTGATAGGGTCCCCACTGCCGGTGTGGACCTGAGAACGTCATGAAACGAACGCTGACTACGTACCGTGTTCGGATATGCTCTCTCTGTTTCAGGTACTTGAGCCAGCAATCAACATTTCTGCCCAGGGACTGTCGGATAAGGTAGCGTAGCATCCAGCGTAGCTTTGTGAATATGTTTATTATTAGTTCTATGAATACATAAAATAGACTAAATATGTATTTTTTATATTCATTATATTCCCCGACAAAAAAAGAAAATTTAAAGAAAAACTTAGAATTAAATACAATATTTCAAATCCATAATATTTTAGCGAAAAGTAAACTTTTTCAGGTGGAAATTACGTAGTGTGATTTATAGGCTACTTTTCGGTTCCAAATTTGGAAAAAGAGTTTACTAGGTGGGACTTATTGAATAAACTTTATTCTTAGAAAGGATATTATTACAGAGTATTACATAAACTCATGTAACATTTGCCGAACATAATAATTTAAAGAAGTTTATTTACGTATTGAATATAAAAAAAAACATTTTATCAAAAAATAGAACCGACTTCCATATAAAAACACTACAAAGGCAAAAATAACTTTAATTTCGGAAGGCGGTGTCAAAAACGAAAAAATATACAAAACTAAAGACACCGCCTTCCGAAATTAAAGTTATTTTTGCCTTTGTAGTGTTTTTATATGGAAGTCGGTTCTATTTTTTGCTAAAAAGTTTTTTTCAAGCTTTTTAGTGGGTCGGTTTGAAATTTATCTAGTTACAAAAGCCAAAATGTCAACTACTTATCAACTTTTACAAAATATTGCTTTTCCCGGTGCAGAGCCGTTAATTTTTGAGGAGTTCTCCGGGTACATCACCATCAGCTCTACTTCACCATATGCATTGTGATGAGCATAACGTGCTTAATATCCATATTCAAGTAATCTAATCGTAATCAACGAAATACTTATTATTGAGTAGTTTCGGTGGACATCGGGGGTCTTCATCATCAGTTTCACTTCCTCAAATGGTGCTTTTCGAGGGCAACTGCACAAGGTACTATAAGAAATACCCAAAACGCTATAGGTGTGCCTATAATATTTGAAGAGTTCCCTTGATTTCTCCATGATCCCATCGTCAGATCCAAACGTAACGACCATGGGACCAACTAGAAAGTATACCCTTTCAAACAAAAAAAGATTTTCTAAATCGGTTTAGCCATCTCCGAGTTATGAGGTAACATACATAAAAAAAAAAGTTCAAGACTAATTGTAAACCTCCGTTTTTGAAGTCGGTTAATAAGAAAAACATCGCAAAAGTAAAAGAATCTAAGAGTCCTCTTAAATTTGTGCATAAGATTTTTTTTTTTATATAATATGCTATAAAAATATCTGCCACGGCTGCAATGGGAGACAGTATTGTGTTTATAGATTACAATAATAAAGATAAATTATTGATTATTTGTCATTTTTTTTTCATACAATAAATCGTATGTATAAATTTGAATTGGATTATTGGTATAAAACCATCCCGTCGACTTAATACGCTGTTGCCATACCGCACCGAAATCCATTCAATCATTTCGCAAAACGCCGGCGCCGTTCATACACTGTTGCCACTCTTATCAAACAATGCCGCCGCTGGTGCGCGGTGGCCACTGGCCACTCGGTCATCAAAGCGCAGCCCCGCGCACACCCCCCCTCACCCGCACTACCCCGTTCATCGCACGCGCCAGCCGACCGCCTGCTCCGCGCGCCAAGTCGCCAGTCGCTCCCCGCCCGCTCGGAAGTAGGCAAGGCATCCGATATCGGTTTTACTCTGTATCAAATCGTACCTATGTATCGGTTTTGAATATCGGATATCGTATCTATATATTGGCTGAATCTGTGTGGAACTCTGAAACGAAACTGCTATGTAAGATACTGTGATTTTTAGGTTTCGGTTTTGTTCGATATATTTAACATCTTATATTTTTACATCATTATATTTTATTTGTAACTGTATACTCGAAATCAGTGAATGTATTTTTTGTGTAGTGTTGACACTCCAGCGCGCATCGAACACGCGTATCACAATATCAGTTTGAACCGAATATCATAGTGCGATACCGATATTGTGTGGTGTTTTTGTTTTATGACTCATCATACCAACATCAACGCATTAGATACGCGGTTACCTGATATATACATAGATTCAGTGCCGTCCGATATATAGGTATTGGATATTGTACCAATATATAGGTATTGTATCTATGTACGATTTGTATCACCCACTCCTACTCGGAAGTTAGGTTCAGCGGTCAGCGAAGGGAATATCGCGCGCGCTTTCGTTAAAAATGCCTCCAAGACGGTATTCCAATTAAGAATATGTTGAAATGGTATTATATTACTGCGAGTGTAACTCCATAACTGCGCATGAGTAAACTTATATCAGCAGAGGTTTGGTGTGCGAGTTTGTCATCATACCATTCTGGATGCCGTGTACAGATTAAGACAACACGGTCGCTTTGATCCGCCTCCGGTTGACGCAAGCACTAGCAGGCCTCCATACTCTGCCGAACTCGAAGAGGAAGTTTTAGACTTCTTCCGGCGTCATCCTCTTGCGAGCACCAGGGATGCCGCTCGAGTCTTCGACGTGATACGTCAATAATAATAATAATAATCTGTGGCCCGGCTGTCAACCAGCACGTCAAAAATTTTCCTTCCAATTTTTATCAATAATTTAGAATATAAAATAGTTAGGTATTTAAAATGTTCGATAGAACAAAAAAAGTTAAAAAAAAAACTACAATACATGAATTTGACCTATACTACATCTACTAACCCTGAAACTGTGACTGAAAATAGACCAAGCAATATGAATGGAGACTTCGTGCATTGTTAACTATGTTGACCAGAAACCGGGCACGACTGCTCAAGACCACACGCTCAAGATCTTCGGATTCGTCGCTCAGCTCCGCCTCGCAGCCGCCGGGACCTGCTCCAACCGTGAGTGAAGAGACTCCGGCCGTTGCAGTTGCGTCGAGCTCGAGCGACGAATACTTCTCGCCGCCGACGACACCACCACCTGCGCGTCGACGGGGAAGAGGCCGACCTCCGGCCTGCTTGGAACCTCGAGGCCCACCGGCCTCTGATAGGGTTCCCGCTGCCGGTGGAAGTGTGCAGCGCATGCGATGGACTCAATCCATTAATGAGAACGTCATGCGCTCAACTTTGGGGCTACAGAGGGGGGAACTAACCTGAATGCGTACCGTGGTCGGATGCTCTCTATGTTTCAGGTACTTGAACCAGCTGTCAACGTTTCGGCGCAACGACTATCGGATCAGGTGCGGGTCATCCAGCGTAACCGTATGTTGGATGACGCCGTACTTGATAGACTACGCCTCGAATCACGGTGCAGCCGTGTCTCATCTGCTTCACCGCAGGCCGCGGTGCAACTACAACCCAGTATCTCACCGCGACCCGACCACGTCAGTGAACATGATGATGACGAGGCTATAACCGTGAGTACCCAATGCAGTGAACGATTGAGGAGTGCTTTGGAAGATGCATTACGGGAGTATCGCTCCACACCGCCTGAGCTTAGACCTCGTCTGCCTCGTTTACCCATGCATAAGAAAAATAGGGCGCTAGTGTGTGCTCTAGATTCACTACTGTCAAATTATTTTAATAATAGTGAAGACCTCACCGATATCCATTCGGTCCTGTACTGTGCAGCTGTAGCAGCATGTCGGGTAGCTCATGTCAAGTTCACAAAGACTGACAGAACTATTCGACCGGCGGTACCAGCTTGGCAGTGCAGGATCGAACGTCGTATCGCTGGGGCTAGAGCACTCATTGGTAAACTTATCTGCTTCAGGCAGGGCAACACTCGTCCCAGAGTAATGCGCTTTGTGAGGCGGGCATTCGCGGGGACTGATATCAGTCCTCGGGATTACTTGACCCGCGTTACAGAGCGTATCGACTTCCTGAAGCAGAAAGTCTATGCATGAGCAAATTGAATTCGTCGATATAAGCGGCGGGTGGAGCGATACACTCAGAATCGCGCATTCCAAAGCAATGAAAGGTGGGTTTATAGGGCCTGGGAGCGACCTGACCAAGGTGTGACTGATACGTGCCTACCGAATGATGACGCCTTGTGTTCGTTCTGGCGCAGCATCTGGTCGGTGCCTGTCAGCCACACCGAGGGTGACTGGATGAGTGAGATCAAGCGCACGTGCGATCTTATACCAGAAATGGGGGTAATTACGATCAGCCCCCAAGATGTAACCCTTGCAGTTCGTCCGTTATCCAACTGGAAATCTCCAGGACCAGACGGACGGCACAATTTTTGAATAAAATGGTTTCAAAGATCGCACGCCCGCTTGGCATCTCAGTTCCAGTCTGCCTTAGAGTCAGGATCGCTACCTCAATTCCTGACTACAGGAATAACCCACCTGCTCCATAAATCAGGCAGTACTGCGGAACCTAAAAATTATAGACCGATCACGTGCTTACCGACGGTCTATAAAGTTCTTACTTCCATTTTGAGAGCCAAAATTAATAATCATATTGATACAAATTCAATCATGTCTGCTTCTCAGAATGGATGTAGGAACGGGTCTCGCGGTACTAAGGAGCTTCTCCTCATTGATATTGCCATTAATCAACAGGTTCGTCGTTCCCGAAAGAATCTGTCGACATGTTGGATAGATTATAAGAAGGCCTATGATTCTGTTCCACATACATGGCTCAAGAAGGTGTTGAAGTTGTATAAAATAGACCCAATACTACGTAATTTTCTTGAGTCATGTATGGGGTAATGGAAGAAGGTCCTTTGCTATCCAGGATGTCGACGGATCCAGGAAAACAGCGAACCGATTAGGATTGAGCGTGGCATATTTCAAGGCGACAGTCTGAGCCCACTGTGGTTTTATCTGGCTCTCAACCCTCTTAGTACATTGCTGGAGGGTTCGGGGCTAGGCCATCAGTTGAGAAGAGGTGGTCAGGTCATATCACACTTGCTTTACATGGATGATTTGAAAATCTTTGCCCCCAGCAAATTGCAACTGATGGAGCTACTGAAGGTAACAGAAACTTTCAGTAGCGCCATCGGGATGGAATTTGGGGTGGACAAATGTGCGGTCATGCATGTAAAGCGAGGGGAGATTATGGGATACGTGGGAACTCAACTCTCTGATTCCATACACCTAAGATCCCTCGGATCGACTGAAACTTACAAGTATTTGGGTATTTCAGAAGCGCTAGGCATCAATGCTGCTTATGTTAAACAGTCATTGAAGGAACGCTTCTTTGGCCGCCTGAATAAAGTACTGAATAGTCTTCTATCAGGCGGAAACAAGGTGCGTGCCTTCAATGGTTGGGTTATGCCAGTATTGATGTATTCTTTTGGCATACTCAAATGGACTCAGACTGAACTTGACGCCTTGGACAGGTGGGTCCGCATAACGTTGACTGCAAATCGTATGCATCACCCACGTTCATCGGTGATGAGGCTGTATATCCCGCGGAAGTGCGGTGATCGTGGCTTTTTAAATGCAAAGACCCTACACAACCGCGAGGTATGCAGCCTTAGGGAATATTTCCTAAAAGCTGACGTGGGTATGCATCGGGATGTGGCAGCGGTGGATAAAGGCCTCACCCCGCTCTCCTTAGGTAACGAGAATTGGCGCAAACCTGTAGTATTAGATACTAATGACCGCAGAGAAGTATGGCAGAGCAAGGAGCTTCACGGACGCTATTACCGAGCCCTTCATGGGTCTGAAGTAGATTTATTAGCGTCCGTAGCCTGGCTACGTTTTGGTAACCTCTTCGGGAAAACCGAAGGTTTTGTATGTGCCATTATGGACGAAGTTATGATGACGAATAACTATAGGAATTTTTTTTTTCTTTATTTATTTATTTATCACAAACACAACTATCATTACAGGCAATAATCCTAATGCAGTAGCGTGGTCTTTAGTTACATTATAAATTACAATTAAAGCTACTAGTTATATATTAGCATAACATAATACAAACAATGTTACCTTTGTGAATTCATTCAGAGAGCAATTAAACAAATCTATCCTATCAGCAGTGTCATTCAGTGTATGCAAGGCTCGCGTCAGGGGCGCTTTACTGAACAGGTTGGTTCGCGCGCGCGGCATTGCTAACAACCGTGGCCGTCGGCGTCGCAATGCGTACTTATCAGGCACATTCAGACATATCTTCTTCAAAACACCAGCATTAAACATTTTACCGCGCAACAGCATAAAAATATACGTGGTAAAAGCCAGGTCCCTTCTAGTCTCCAGTTTGTTGTACCCAACCATGCCGATTACGAACAAGGTTGGGTACATCAACGGATAGAAGAGGTAGACCCCGTAAAGTTTCATGTACAAATACCTGATAAATTTGTTCTGTATGCGTTCCAACATAAGACTATATTTAATCTCATGTGGAGCCCATATGATAGCATTACACTCAAGTTAAGTTCTTATCAGAGCATTATACAATGCTGTTACCGCTGTAATGTTTGTAAAACCCGATGCCCGACGGAGTATGAAACCCAGGCTTCTATATGCTTTTTTACAAACATTTATAATATGTTCACGAAATGTTAACTCGGTGTTCAGGCGCACCCCCAGATCGCGTACCTTTTCTACCCGCTCAATTGGCGTGTCATCTAACGCATACCCGTGATGATGTGGCACTCTCATTCTGCTAAAGGTTATAACCGAGCATTTTTTAACATTAAATTGCAGTTTATTCTTCCTGCTCCACTCTGCCACACTATCTATATCACTCTGCAACCGTGCACAGTCACTCAAATCTTTAATTGCCATAAGCAACTTAAGATCATCCGCGAATAATAGACAAGTGGCAACCCTGACAACCTCAGGCAAGTCATTTATCATAATAATAAAGTTCAAGGGACCCAGATTGCTTCCCTGACTTACTCCTGACCTCGTGTAATAAGGCTCGGATTTATAACCAGCATATTTTACAAACTGCCGTCGATCTCTCAAGTAGCTAGCAAAGAACTGCAGTAATTTGGGAGTACAGCTGACTGCTGCCAGCTTCTCTAATAATATGTCGTTATCCACCAAATCGAAAGCTTTTTTAAAGTCAAAATAGGCAGCGTCGACTTGTACTCCCGCATCAACATTTGGAACCACGTACGTCATAAAGTTCAGTAAATTACTGGTCGTGCTGCAACCCGGTCTAAGAGCTAAGAGCTTTTTGTAGCGTCCATGGTTTATTCTAGTGCGCGTGAATTGAACATAACGCCCAATTATTTTTTTGGTGTTCAATAAAGTTCAATAAAGTTATTATTAATTTTAACATTCCATAACTCGCTTATTTGACTTTTTATTTATTTATTTATTTATTCAAAAAGGTTCACCAACAGCTTCTGTGTATAAAATATTTTAACAATAGGTAACAAATCGTTTTAGGCTTACACAGTTGCAAATTACAGGTTAACCAGCATTCTTAGTAGAAGTGGTAACTAACTTAAGGAAATATTCTTATACAATTACAAAATAACAAAAGACAAATTATAAAATGACATAAATCAATACAAAAACAAAATTAATTATAAAATAAAAAAAATGTTAAGATGAATGAGATCAAGCATACGCTAACAGCTAACAAAGTAACACTTATAGTTCAACAATATATATACTATAATATATTTTTAACAAATTTGGGATTTTGGGTCTCGGGATTCTAGCAATTGACTTTCACAAAATCTGATTCTAACTTTCACAATTATTCGGGAATGTTGTATGGGTGCCCACCCATACAACAAGCATGTTTTTTGCTGTTTTTACCTTATATATTTGTTTTATTTTAATTTAATTATTTATTTTTAAAGTAAATATATAACTTTCAAGAGTCTACCTATTGCCATTATCAATATCGAGCAAAAATTAGCAAAAAAAAAACACGTTTGTTGCATGGGAGCCCCCTTGAATATTTATTTTATTTTGTTTTTTAGTATTTGTTGTTATAGCGGCAACAGAAATACATCATCTGTGAAAATTCCAACTTTCTGACTATCACGGTTGATGAGATACAGCCTGGTGACAGACGGACAGACAGACAGACGGACGGACAGCGGAGTCTTAGTAATAGTTCCCGTTTTACCCTTTGGGTATGGAACCATAAAAAAGCAGACGCTTTCAAAAAATAAAAAAGACTGCCCCGCATCATTATTTTTTTATTAACACCTGTAGGTACTTAAGGTCAATTGAAAAGTATATTTTGCATGTAATAGACAACCCAACACTCAAACTTGATAGGTATCGAATCGCAACACTATTTTGAACACGACTATAACACAAACAAACGCACGTATAGCTGCGAGAATTATGAGTACGTAAACTCATCTTTTGAATTAAATATTCTACAGTATTTCTTTTTTATTATAATTACTTTTTATTCGCCAAATTTTACAGTTTGTTGGCGGGAATCGCTCGTTATTTACAATTAAACATATTATACATAAAATTACTGACTGCTTATAGCATCAAACAACACCCAAAAATTATTTTTTGGATGTTGTTTTGAAATTTCTTTTTTTGAACAAAATCGTGGGCAGAAGACTCTAGACGCAATGTTTATCTGTTCAATCAATCAATAACTTTATTAACACACACAGTATAAAACCTAAGGATAAGTGACAAGTGCAAATGGTTTTACAGTGACAGTACAGATCGCAACTGGCATCTTAGCTAGATTACCAAGTAACCTGTGTTACATATACCAGTCCCTTTCTCCGAAGTGTTGCTAAGTACCTAATACCGTGTTTGTATTAACAAAGATTAAATTATTAAAATATTAAGTTGTTACATATATTATGACTCGCGTCCGAAACAAGACATGAATGCTAATAACAGGTCAATATTGTGAAAAACAAACATTACATATTTGTTAATTTTTTAATAACTAGCAATATGGGTAGAATTGCCATCACTAGCAATCTTGTTAACCTCTGCAACGAAGCTAAAAAGTAAAAGTAAAAAGTTTTTATTTGGGGAGTAGACAGTTGGCTTGAATACAAAGAAAACGATGATAGCTACAAAAATATACAACCGTGTCGCAGTTATCAGCACCCATACAAAAACAGAAGACAATTATTCCAGACTAAAACATCAAGTAATTAATTATAAATATGCTTGTGTCTGAAATTGTCTACACTGTCAGCCCATTTTAATTAATGAATTTCATGTACAGACGCCAGCACATCAACCTACCCCAATCTGTCAAATTTTCCTAGTTGAACATGAACCTTCAGATTTTGTGATAAAGTTGAAAATCGATTACAGAAATTTGACAGATTGGGGTAGGTTGATGCGCTGGCGTCTGTACATTGATATTTATAGTGGACAATTAATAAGTGAAGGCTCAGTTGAACTGTCTGTTAATCTACTGTTAATGCATGGCCGATTTTATCAAATTATAAAGCTCTGTACATCTCTACAAGAAAGAAATTCTTCCCAGGGTAGTCAGCTACGAAACACTGGCCTCATATTGATTAAATTTACAAAAAATAGGGTTTAAGCTTTTATTTAAAACCAATTTGAAAATTAAATATCATTCATTATATTTGACATCTCCTAAATGTGATAGTAGGGTGATATTAATATAGATCATACATAATATATGATAGTACGGTGGTGTTATTAGTATACTTCATACACAATTTATCCTTTGTGTAAAATGTCACCCATTTTTATCCTGAATAAATAAATGCAGAGGTGAGCGAGTGATCAATACAAACATCATTAAGCACAGGCGCGGGCGACAAATTATAAAATATGTTTTCCAAAACAATTGTATTTAATTTAACCCAAACGTATTTTATTACAATAGTACATAACATTGCAACTATTTTTCGTAATTCGTAATGGATAACATTCCTAATTGGGTATATGTATATTTCTTTGTATGTATATGTAACTTTGCCAGAGATATAAATACGCCAATCAATTCCTCATTATCGTGTACACCTACTTCTAACTAAGTTTTCTTACAAAACGCCATCATAGAGTAATTTCCATGGAACTTTAACGAGCAATTTCCTCGCCGATGTCTGCTTGCCGGATTAATTAAATTTCCCTCTACACTCTACACCCTATTATTATAATTTTTGGGTGTGGCCTTAGTGACGGCGAGATTTATTTTTTCGCAGAAAATAACATTACAATAAGAATTCATAACTTTTGGACTGTTTTAAATAGGCTGTGTGTATAACCCGTGCCATAATGCAAAACCCACCCCGTTCCTTTAGTTGCCCTTGTGTTCCCAGCAATAGCACTAGTGCTGACGACTCTTTGAGGTAAGCGTAGAACACGACCGCGACCCACCGCCGACCCGAGCCTGGTCCTTACCGGACGGTGATCTACCCCTGCTCGCCGTCCGTAAGTCCGTGCCTACGGTGGCTGGAGATTGGCTCGCGATCCCCAACGCCCGGGGAGTCTCCCGCGGTGGCTGAGGCGCGAGGAAAAGAGTTGCCTCTCCCTTGCGCCACAGATTAGTAAATAGTTACTTCGTAGCGGATACATCACTCTAATACAAAAAAACGAAAATACCTATGCTATAATAGCCTACAAAATCTTAATAATAATACCAGCTGCTTGCAGCGAGAAGAAATGTACTATAAGTTCGCACACAGCGAGTTGAGATTGCTTTGCCCGCCGCGCAAGCGAATGTGCTAGGGTTGTACCTATGATGATATTGGTAATAAAACGAATGTTGTAGAAAAACAATTATTTTTTTATTTTTTGATCAAATATATTTCAGTTGAATAAAATTATAGATTCGAAACCTAAAAACACCGATTATTAACCTAAAATTTAAGTAACTTACTTTACGAACATTGGCTACATTTCTCTACTACGCTGTAAAATTATCAAATTAAGCAAAAAAAAACATTATTTACCAGTTACCATTAGGGGCCATCCATAAATTACATCATACGTTAAGGGAGAGGGACGGGGTCGACGAAATGTGACATTGTGTGACAAGGGGTGGGAGGGGTCCTAAATTTCGTGACGTCACATTTCAAAATCTATTATAATCTAAGTGTAACACGAACTTTAAACTATTACTTTACGAAAACCTCAAAAAACATATACAACTATATCCGTGTAAATATAAGATACCAATAGTTTTGTTGACCACTCGCTCTACTAGTGTTACGCGTAGTGTTGCCAGACATCCCGTATTACACTCGACGTCCCTTATTTCAGGCATAAATTCAAACGTATGGAAAAGTTTAAAAAATAGTGCGATGTTGAAGGTAAAGTGGAATCTAAAATAAAAGAATTGCAAATAAAAATAACGAGAAAGAAAGCGATACTTATGAATTTTTTTTCCAAAATTCCGTCGTCAACATCACAAATACAACTGGAGTTCGAAGGCGTAAAAGTAAGTTTGAATTTTGTAATAATAACAACCAAGCTAAACTGACTAGGTATTGCTGATGTATGTACACAGGGTGGAAACGATAAGTGATTACATTCGATTATTTTTAAATTCGTTTAAAGTCCATGGGCCCAAGATAATTAAGTTTGTATCTTTAATTAATATAATTCTATTAATATTTTTTTCGTGTCTGATTTGATGTTAATTTTATTAAAAAATAATTTAAATGCAAATAAAACTGATTTCAAAACCGCTGTGTTCATTCAATAATTTTTAAATGTTTGCAAAATATGTGACGTCACACTAGGGAGGGGGGGAGTCTCACAAATGTGACTAGCTGTGACGAGGGGGAGGGGCAAGAAATCATGAAATTCGTGTGACGTAATTTATGGATGACCCCTTAGTTACCAAGCGGCGCTTAGGTAGTGCCGTGCATCGTCTTCATTGATAATTTGACGGTATTCCATCAGCAGCATTGACCGGTGTCCAGCTTGTAAACTTTTTAAAGATATTTGTGTCAAAATATAAAATGGTGTAAAATATCAGGGAATCGATTCAGTTAGGTACTTAATAAAAACAAAACTATATTCAGGTTCCGCATAAACAAAAACTAACCTTGTATAGACATGTAGGTTATTAGTATATTATTACGTACCTATTAAATAATAATGGTGGATACCTTTAATACTTA
This sequence comes from Tholera decimalis, assembly GCA_943138885.2. Classification (NCBI taxonomy): domain Eukaryota; kingdom Metazoa; phylum Arthropoda; class Insecta; order Lepidoptera; family Noctuidae; genus Tholera; species Tholera decimalis. The sequence continues at coordinate 14,174,043 of OW964569.2, forward strand.
TTAAATATCCTTATTGGCATCAACATTTACATAAGTAGGCAATAAGAGTAAAATCGAAAATATTCCTTTATACATGACTTTACACGTACCTCATCTGTCTTAAGCAAATGCATCAGGGTAGATATATACATAAAGGTATGAACACGGATACATGAACTCTACAAAATTCAAACAAAAAGTTTTGGCAAAATTCAAACGACATAAATAAACTGTAGCATACGTAGCATATCCTTCGCTTTGATAATCAACCGCACATACAATGAACAAAGAGGAATACTTTTCTGAATACTATAAATTAATTATAATGTAGAGGAATACTTTTCTAAATACTATAAATTAATTATAATGTAGAGGAATACTTTTCTAAATACTATAAATTAATTATAATGTAAACATACACACGAGACGCGTGCCCTAAGAGCCGCGCTCACACAGCGACTACTGTTAAACTTATGTAAACATTACCAATGATTATATATTAACTAATCTATTTCATATTCATATTCATATTCATTACCGCTACTTCACACCTTGTCATTGCTCTCCCTAACTAATTCCTCAGTGCTGCCTTTAGTTAAACTCTGCTGTACCTTAGGTCAATCTCCGGTAAATCCCTAAAATATAATCTCTAAATTAGTGCGTAAACTAATAAGCACGAAAAACCATTCAAACTAAGGTCGAAGACGCATCGCGTTTCAAGCGCGCCTCTGAGAACAATCAGTAGGAAAAATGACGCTAAATAGGGCCATTGCCTTTGCTTGCCCGGGTTGTGGAAATGATCTAACGAGATACCAAGGCCCCGGAACGCAAGGGTAACTGTTATTTTGAATTTTTAGTCTGTAAAACACTGACATGATTCACCTAACGCTTTTACATCAGACAAAAATCTGGCACACGTAGCTTTACTGGATATAATCGAAGTAAAAGTTTATTCACTGAAACAAAGACTGAAGGCGAAATCTAGCGGGAAATAGCGTTACTTTGTATCTAGGACTAAGAATAACCGACATCTATCGGTAAGTCATAAAATTTCGTGGATATGGAGTGATTTATTTAATTTTGCTATTCACCGCTAGATGTCATTCTCCAGTCGTCCTTAAGCAGATGTATGTTGATATTTTGCCTTATTAAATTCAGGTTTAATCCAACAGATGGCATGCAAATAAAATAAGGTTTACTTAAAGCGTAGTGCTTAGTAAATACATAATTTATGCAGAAAAGGTTTCGTTTTCTCTGATCAAAATATTTTACTGATATCTCACACATCATTTACATAATCTCGGATATGCTGCTCTATAACTGATGTGTTATTAAGTTTCAGTTTCTAAGAAACAATCAATGCGAGTATGTAGGTATATATAAGCTATAAGGGGGAGTTTATTAAAAACCTTTTTTGGCTCTTTATACAACGTGCAACAGAATAAACGCAATTCCTGAAAGTAGTTGGTTCAGAATCGGCTTCTGAATCGATTTCCGTCATAAAAAATAGGTGTTAAATTTTGACGGATTTTGATCCTTAATTCAAGGAAATGCGCTCGTGTGCGTGTCGGTCGCTAACATTGCAAGAGTGTATGCGTCTACGAAAGGATATTGAGTAATAAAAATATTAAATAAAAGAGATATGAGATTCACGGTTAACCTTGTGTTATAGTTAGTATGGCTGGGCACTGTGGGCTCTCTAATTTCTATCTGAGAAATGGAAAGAAGTATGAAAAAAAAGAGATTATAAATAGAAACTATTAGTAATGGACGCAAGGGGATAATAAGGAGAAAGGACTCAATCCACAAGAAGTCACTTTTGAGATATAAGCTTTTGAAGTTTCAGCTGTAATCGCTCTAACAAAGAGTAACATTTTTATAAAAAAAATCCCGTTATTATTAAGAAGATAGTTTATATTATATTTATCTATTCAACATTCATTCATTTCGAGATATTAAGTGAAATGTGGGTTGAGTCTTTACAATTTAACTTAAGTTTGTTAAGACAGGTATTTTTTTTACTTTCTCAGAATGGACTCAAAACTACCCACCGACTAGAAAATAAATTAATAAAAAATACAAAAATATTATATATTTACTGACTTTAATCATAAAGTTAACAAACTAACGTAAAAACGCCATCATTTAAGTTAAAAAAAAATAGAAAAAGCGGCGCAAAAATGAGCGCTCATATCGATTTTCCTCATCCTCGAGTCAAAGTCAAGGGTTGGCACGTATCCACCGACTTCCTCGTTGATACATCTGTTTCCCTTAAGGTTATTATAAAATACGTGTCAGTCTTCGGGTATGAATGTCAACATAGATCTGATATCTTCGAGCTTTGCTTGAGTAATTGCTTTTCTCTGGGGCTAAAGAACTTCAAAATTTTCTGAAAATTGGATTGAAAACCCTTTTGTTTTTATTCCTTTTTACCTAACGACACTGATTTCTGCAAGATTGAATGTGAGTTTAAGCATCAGGAGGGAATTTACACCGCAGAAATATACATGAATATCATGAAAATCGGTAAAAAGAACAACCCCCTTCGTCGTACAACGTCAGAGCGCGATGATCGCTTTCTTGTGACCAGATTTTTGTGAAATGGATAGCTGAACGCGGTTGAACTGGGATAACAGTTCAAGAAGTACGTAATGTCAGCATAAGTCGATGAACAGTCAGAAGAAGATTAGCTGAAGCTGCATTGACAGCACATCGACCAGTAAATGGTCCGATATTGATCACAGCACACCGAAAAGTCCAACTTCAATTTACCTGCGAGCATTTAAATTGGACGTTCGATCAGTGGACGGCAGTCTGATGAATGCAGGATGACTTTACACGACCACGATTGATGCTCAAGAGTCTATAGAAGAGGTCATCAAAGCGGAGTCTATAGATAAGGTCATCAAAGCGGAGTCTATAGATAAGGTCATCAAAGCGGAGTCTATAGAAGAGGTCATCAAAGCGATTTGCACACATGTACGTTTTAGGGTGGCATAATGCTTGCGTCTAAAACCGACATTTTCTTCATTACTGGGGTACGCAGTACGTGGAAGAAGTTCTCGAACACCATGTTAGGCTAATTTCGTGGCTTAAGGGGGAAGAATTGGTTTCCATACATGATAATGCGAGGGCGCATGTTGCTAGGAGAGTTCGATTATATGGAAGTTCGATTATATGGAAACGCGATTATATGGAAGTTCGATTATATGGAAACGCGATTATATGGAAAAGCGATAACGTGATGGTGTGCCCAGCTCGCAGTCCTGATCTCAACCCAATTGAGCATGTTCGGAACGAGCTTAAAAGGCTCTTACCCTAAGAGCAAAAAGCACACCTACAAGGGCTGCATTCAGCCATCGAAGAGGAGTGGAACGCTTAATAATAGGAATTCATCGTAAAATTAATACGGTCAATGAAGAACAGATTAAGTGCTGTAATTAGAGCTAGGGAAGGTAACGCACCATATTAACCCGGCGACCGCATAGTTGGATCTATTAGACCCGCACCATTTTGAAATGCGCATATTTCTTATATTTTCTCTGCAACGTTGCCACACTTCTCAGTAGCTGGAGCTAACCATCGCCCCTCTCCGGAGGATATCGCCATTTAATCGAGTTTGCAATTGCAGTGGTGGATAGACGCGTCTGAACACAAAAAAGGGTAAAAAAGACCCAACCATACACTTGTGTGTCGTAATTTTGCGCCATTCGTTTAAGAATATATAATTAAATTATTTTGTTATTTTGAGGACTTTTGCAATAATAGATCACACAGATTGCGAACGCCAGCGGATTTGGAGTATCTTGGAGGAATCTGACTACGATTTATGAAAATTCAAAATCAGAAACTGAATATGAAGAAGATTATTTGAGCGTTCGCGGCCAAGACACCGATCAAGACGCATCTGAGGATAATAGTGACAATGGGCCCCTGGTTGAACTATGCCGCCGCACCGTCTACATTCTTCAACATCAGAATCTTTGCCTTACCCTAGTTGGTGAACATTTGCGCGACCGTAAAGGCATCATTCGCCAAGACTGGTGCTCAAAATAATACGCGAGTTTTAAGGAGTCCCTGACGAGGAGCAACCTTTGAAGATACCTAATGTAAGAAAAAGGTGTCAAGATTGTCCTACCAAAAATGACTGAAAAAGTAATTATACTAGTCGGGGCTGTAATACACATCTTCGGTGAGCATGCAATGTTGTTCTGCAGAGATTGCGCAGATGTAAGCAATAATAAGACTGACTTGTAAGACTGATTTGGGATATTATTCGCAGTCTTATTGTAAATATGATTGATATGTATCCTATTAATTAATATTTTAGAAGAAAAGTCTATATTTGGTTCAAAATACGGAACCCTGGCTGCACCTAACAAAATACGGAAGCCTGGCTGCCCGGCACTGTTGTTCTTAGCTGTATCATTTTGTTGGATTTATTTCATTCCGGTGCACAGTCTATCGTTTCAATGGTAATTTTTATCATTTCGATAGACACTTTTCCTTTCAGTGGACTTTTAAAATCCTTAAATATTTATGTAAGTTTTGATGAAATTTGATGTCCACTCATGCACAATGTTATAAAATTAAAGTTTATTTGTCACTACAAATATGTAGATAGCATTGAAATAAAAAATCCCACCGAAATGACACATCAAAATCTCTTGTTAAAATTCATGAAACAGTAGATGAAATGAAATAGTAGATACACAAGTAAATAAAGTTATAAGTTTCGTTATCGATAGTAACGCACATTGTGGTAATATTGTAATACATATAGTGAATTAATGATTATGTGAAAATGAACTATGTTTTGAAAAGAGTAACTGTGGGGTTTCTTGCTGGTTCTTCTCCATAGTAAACAACCATTTCCGAACCGGGCGGTAAATGAATAAATTGATATTGCTATAAAAACTGCTAACTATTTCTATAATATACCTGACAGCTATGGTAATATCGATTAATTGATAATTAATCGGTAAATACATAATAAATAGATATTGATAATTAATTACTTTTATAAATAACATCATCGGGCGAAGAGACTCGGGCGAAGAGTCTCGGGCGAAGAGACTCGGGCGAAGAGACTCGGGCGAAGAGACTAGGGCGAAGAGACTCGGGCGAAGAGACTCGGACGAATAGGCCCGGACAAATAGGCCTCAGACGAATAGGCTAAAAATTAATTTAACATTTTCAGTGAATATTTTAATATAAAAAAAAAAACATTTTGTTTTCGAATGGTAATATTTTTTAGCATGTGTGGATGCTATACTATTGCGGGTTAACGGGAAAGTCCTCTGTTAGTTAACATACTGTATATAAATTAGTATGTGTTAGTAAACAGGACAAAAAAAACTTTTTATTGGACTGCAGGTGTACACCTGCCTAATATACAATAAACGGACTATTTATTTTGTCAGCTAACGCCCTGACGATACTGCTGGAACTACCAAGGATCCTGCTAATCATAGATGCCGTTCTGTTGCGTATGACGGCGAAAAAATCATCGATACGTGCTTCCGCAAACATAGCGGAAGCACTGCAATACCGAGGCTTTTCCAGCAGTATCCTCAGAGCGTCGTTATATTGCACCCGAAGGGCGCGGTAAGCCCGCCTCGTATAATTGATCCACAGACTGCAGGTATAGAAAGACTGACAGAAGGCTCTGAAAAGCATCAGTTTCACATCTGTGCTACATTGCGCAAATTAAACTTTTGTGTTTTCGAACTGGCGTACCACTCTTACTTTTTTTTCGAAATAGCGTGCGTCGCAAAAACGTCATTCGATATAGCGGTTTTCGACTTAATGAGTTTTCGAACTGGCGTACCACTTTTAATTTTTTTCGAAATAGCGTGCGTCGCAATAACGTCATTCGAAACTTCATATCACTCCCATTCCTTCAATATGAGTATTTTCTTTGAGAATAGGAATTTGTTGTTCATATACTAGGTAAATAATATAGCTTTTATTAAAATGTGTACGAACTAGTGCCTAATAATGGGTTTATGTTACTACAGCGTCATGTTCAATTTTGCAGGTGTTCACAATAATTATGGATCACACACCCATCTGTTGACGCTGAATCGACTTAGATATTTGAAATTATTAATGATAAACAAGAGACACAACACAATATGATATGATTAAGTCAACGACTTGTGTTATAGGACAGCACTTCAGAAAAAGATCTCATTTTCTTTATAAATAACACTGAATCGCCATGTGTTGCTAAGCGCAAAACTCGAGAGGCTCTACCATTCCGCTATTTTTTTCATAATTTTGTTAAGTTACGGGAAGGTTATTATGGAGACAAATACAGAAAACATTCTTGAAGAATAGTAAAAAAACAAACACCATTCTTTTCCCATATTAATGAAGAGTTAATTAAAACATGATACACAACAACAACTGCTTGACCGTAGCTGAGGGCAGCTAATTATTAATAATAGTAATTCGTTTAATTCAGACAACTTCATATAATATAATTATGTACGCACTATTAAAAAAGACATTAATGCCACTGGTATGTGGAAGCGATGTCGCAAGCCCATCCTTCATGTTGTTCTTTCTCTTTCCAGCTCATTCCAATCTTGTTGTCTTCGTTACCCACGGTGGCCTCCTCTCAACGACAGAGGCTGTTCATTTTGGAGCACCAATCATCGGTATTCCGGTATTCGCTGATCAGTTCACTAATGTGAATAAGGCAGTCAATAGAGGATTTGGTCTAAGAGTCGACCTTTCTTACACAATGGCTGATTCGCTCAAGACAGCAATTCTTGAAGTTGTTGGGTAATAAAAGGTACGTATCTCATTAAGTAGACATACGAGTATGTAGTCAGCCTATAACGTTCGAAATTGGCAATAATGTGTCGGCTGCGGGTTCGAACCTCACCCATTACAACATTGGCGTGAACCCACTCAATACACAAGCATATTTAGCTTAGTTGGAGGGGTTAAGAAGATTGCTAGTAACGTGAGTTCTACCCACGTTGATATTTTTTATAAAGGAGAGAACTATCAACGTGAAAGAGATATTTAAAAAAAAAATAGAACTACTGGTACACAACTTCTTATCAATCACGCGGGGCGAGTGCTAGTGGATATCATGTCTTCGGTTCTTAGACCAGTGCCGGATGCCAGATGCCAATTTCCCCATGATTTTTTGAGAGCAGTGACGAAAACTACACACGCCTGGGTTAAAACTTACGATCTACAACTCGGAAGTCGTGCCCGTAATCATTGGGCCACTACTACTCATAAACACCTTCAATTATTACAAACTAGCTAACTCGTCGAACTTCTTATCGCCATATTATTGAAACAAAATACATTTTTTTTTTATAGAAACCTTGCCTTGACAATAACGAACATAAAAAGGCTTATCCAGTTTTGTGATTAATTCTTTCCATTGTGTTTATTTATACGTATTGATAGATATCTGCTCGTGACAAAAATTTAAGACGAAGCCAATATCTTACTTTTTTAAATGGAACTTTCAAATTGTTAAAGCAAACTACTTTTGTTAACAGGTACGCACAAAAAGCAAAGGCACTATCCTTCATTCACCACGACCGTCCAGTGAAACCAGATCAGGAGCATTGGGTGAACCACGTGGTGAACACTCGAGGCGCACCGCACCTTCGCTCTCCGGCAGTAGACCTACCATTCTACCAGAGAAAGTTCCTAGATCTCGCCGCTGTCTTGGTGGCCCTACTCTTAGCTGTATACATTGTGTTGAAGCGCGCCTTAGCATATATTTGTTCTAAAGTGTGTTCGACAAAAGCAACACCAGGGAGTAAAAAGAAGAAGAATAATTAATTAAGTTAGTTGTATATAAGTTTTATAATGATTAAAAAGGAACGGTTTTGTAAATATTTGATGTTTTTTTTTTACATTTCACTACATTCTAAACAGTCGTGAGATCTTCAACCTATGTGTGACATTTGTTAAGGCTGAAGCCTAAGTTTATAGCTACGAATATCAAGAAACACAGACTCTGCAGGGAATTCCGGAAAGTATTCCCAAAACGTGCGCATGGGTGAGATGTCCGCCATATAACGATAGTGCATCGCCGTTAGTCTTAATGATAAATGAACAAACTTGTTATAAACATCATAGCAATATAAACAAACGAAATTATGCAAATTAGTAACGCTAGCAGTGACTTTTGCCAAAATATCTACAGATATAGCTGTATTTTCTCAAACATTCGCATTCTGATAACAAAGTTAAATGACATTTGGAATCCCCGGTGACTTACTCAGATGATTTCAAACAGGAATCAAGTAGTGCTACTGAAACATAATGCGTCCCCATTTCAAGTGGAGTTCCGCAGGTTTTATTGCTAGGTCCATTGCTAATTACAATAAACGACATCGAGTCTGGCTTCATCCAAACTATTATGTTTTGTTGATGATATGAAACTAAACTCTACAATTCGTTGCAAATGGACGTATTGACCTCAGAATGTTCTGCGTCATATTCATAATTATTTATTTGCATACTATAATGTTTTATAGGTGTTACAATAGGCTTAAAGCTAAGGTACAATTATGGACCCTGTAAGGGCATAGCAACAATTGTAGGAAGGACAAAATTAAAATTAAATTCAAATTAAAATAAAATTAATTAACAGCATTTAAAATTTTAAACGTAACACTTCATAATAAATATACTTAAATAACAAATTATATAACTACTCGTATAAAATATTTATTATTGAGATCACTTCTGCATTTATTATTTATAATTAAGAGATAATAATATCAATGTTTATTTTAGTTTATGTTCGTCGTCTAGAGGGCTACTGTCATAGAAGCAAAGATTGCTTTCAGTTAAGCCTACTTCAACTGAAAGAGTGTTTTCAATTTCAGGAAATGTAGTTTATAAAATAAGGAACCGGCTGTCTGATAAAGTTATAAATGCTTTAGTTTTTCTAAAAGCATATTTTATCAGGCAGAGTAAGCTGACCTAATTGTTACGTACCTGTATGTTCAGCTTGAGATATTTCATTGATCTTGCAGTTTTCATTTGATTTTTTTTCTAATTAACATGCCAAAAATGGTGCTGTGACTGTAATTAAATTATAAGTTAGGATAACATTAACGTTTTCATGTTTAAATTTTTCATTGTTTTGTTTTGTTTAATAGAAGATAATTTTGTTGAAAACTGTCAATAAAAGTTTTATAATTATTATTTTGATACTTTTATTTGAGAGGAAAACCACTGAATTTGGTGATTAATCACATTACTGGAACCTAAAAAATATGCAAAAATGTACGTGAATATAAACTCGACAACCCGAGAAGACCCGAGAAATTAACCTCGACAATTCTCGAGACCTGAGAAATTGATAAGCTCGAGAAATCATGAACCCTAGTAGTACCTAAACACAAGAAGTTAGGATACATTTAAGTTTATATTTTTGTTTTTACCTCTACCCTAGAGCTCAAAAAAGTACATTCATGTGCTTAACCATGTTTTGACAGTATCGTATTTATCAGTTTTCGCAGGATGAATAATAAAAGCTGCATCGGTCTGGTAATACCCATTCGCAGACCGATGCAGCTTTTATTATTCATCATCTTAACATTTCGAGAGTCCTTTGACAGTCATTACGGGTAGATAAAAGCCAAAAAAATGGGACTCTGCCAAGTGGTATAATTTTACCCAGCTGTGTTGGAGGTTGAAGAGGTAGTCGCTCCATGTAAAACTCTAGTACTCAGCTGCATACGATTAGACTGGTAAAATACTCTAACATAATTATGTAGTTGGGAAAAGCCTAAGAAGATGATGAGAAGGTTTTTGCAGTAAATTGTCGCTATATGGTCTCGAGATAATCACTGGGGTTCTGCCCGCGTTTGTTCGGCCAAAATCCTTAAAAAGTTTTAAACGTTCAAGTAATTTAATTTCCGAGAAAAAATTGTCAATAACCGCCCGATCGATGTGAATTGCTAACACAGTCCTTTAAGGCGCTCCAAATCATATATATTTTAATGATCACAAAAAACATATACACATTTTAATGTAACTAATGGTTTTCATAAATATGCGCCAGTAATTTTGGATTTTATTAATTGACAATGGATGTCTCAGGAAATTAAGACAATATAGGTTTTCTATAAATAGTTTTTGTCAGTACCGTATAACGTTGCATGATTATATATTATCAATTTCGTAATGATAGTTACATGAATGAGTGCAGTGTGTAGTATACAGTACCTAAGTACATTTCCGTTAATTTTCGCTATCGAAAAATCTTCACAACTAGGTACGTTCAAATTTCATTCATCAGTTATCACTAAGTCTTGTAGTCATCAAAATCTATAGCTGTGTAGCAGGGTAAATACGCCAAATGTCGGCCCCCTAACGGATTTTCTGACTGGGGATCGCTCTGGCGCCATCAGTTTGCAACGAAGGATAGCTTCTTATGCGGTTTTGGATAGTTTCATATATCTATTTCATGTTTATATGCATAAGGTTGACATTTCTATTAAAAGAAAAAAGTATTAAGGTTTAGATGAGTCGAGAACGAAAAAACCCTAAAGTCGGCCATTCACGGCCCATTGTCGGTCGCGTTTTTCCCAAATGTCGGCCGGGTATAGGTGTTTTAAATTAAGACAGTGATAAATATTATTAAATTGATTTATTTTGGCAGGAGTCTAATATCACACTAAGTATACATTTGTAATTGTATTTGTTTATTACTAAAATATATTTTTCCCCTCAACAATGTTAGGTACTAAAATTATAACAAAGTAAAACATCACAATACAATAAAATACTTGTAACGTCGACGGACGCCAAACAGTTTAATGCACGAATGGGCATCCCATTACCTATTGCCCCAAGAGCTTCTTTTATTTTATTGTGATCATAACCGTATAATTTTCTTTGCTTTCGCGAAGGCCTTGCATCTACCTGCTCTGTCATTGTAGTACCTTAAATTAAAAGCATTAAGTGAAAACGAACGAGCTTTTTGTCACGTGCAGGGTAATGAATCAATGAAAGTAAGTAAACTTCAAAGATTCACGACCAACCATTTATATTTTTTAAGCTAATAAACAAGAGTTTCATAGATAACAAGTTCCAAAGAGCAATTTATATTTATATCCCAAATTCCCAAACCATAATTAGCTACCATAAATATGTTTTCAATATTGTCAATACCTACATTAAAACTTAACTTCTTAATAATAATAATAAAATATACTTGTCATAATACATATATAATTTTGAGAAAATAAGTTTGGTAAATAAATTAAAAATGACTACCTACCACCCAATCAATGAAAAAATACAAAAGTAATCAGCCTGTATAGTGGCGTCCGAATTTGAGGCTGGTCGACATTACGATCTTTAATATTTCTAATGTCGGCCCCTATTTCGTGTACCTTATTTCTCGAGATTCAACTAATATCACCCCGGCCGGTATTTGGTAATTAAACGTAAAATAGATTTATTTGCCTGTAAGCTTTGCAAATTCTCTTGTTAAACCAATGGAATTGGTAGAATTGGAATTTATAAAACAGACTGCATTTACTTTAAGTCGGCCACGGCCGAGAATCGGGTTTTAAGTCAAAACTGGCGCTCTATTGACGGCCTCCTATTTTGCCCTTAAAACAATACGCAAAACGTTGAAAAACTATCTCAAAATATAGTAAAAATAACGTTTTAGTGATAATAAAGCTCAAAACAAAAATAATGAAATGTCTTACCTTAGTAATATCAATTCCCGAAGTATGGCTATTCACATCAGGTAAACTACTTTTAACGCAAACTTGACGCTTCAACGGCGCAGTCGTGACTTACGTTCAGTGTGCGAAGAGCCAGTGACGTAATCGAATAGTAACTGTTTGTACATATAGAGTACGAACTAAGGTTGTAATTCAGGTAGCAAAATTGTCACTTAATACAGACACAAAAGGTATTTTGAATGAACGCAAGCTGAAAACGTATAGACGGCCGAAGATTGGGGGGGGCGACGTTTAGCGTATTTACCCTACTAAAAAACATTCACAAAAAAAAAAATGGTCTCGAGTTCATGGAAAAAAATGGACATAAATTTGGCAGTTTGAACAGTTGAAATACGAAAATACAGAACTGGCTCGAAGCCATCAATCACAGACAACAGCATGAATCGAAAAAGGTTTCACTCATATTAACTTAAAACCGGTTTACAATATGGTGTCGTGTATGTGAGTGTCAATGAACTACAAAGGTTCAAATATGGAGTAGTTTCCGAGAGACTCCTGTTATTTATCTAAAAAATAAATGAAACAGTTAACATGTATTTATAAGTTAAGTAAAATTCAGTAACGTACAAGATAAAATCAGTTGCACCGAACTAATGGTCGTTTACAGTTGTGTTTATTGTTTGCTACGAGTATAGTTTATGTATCGATCAACGTTATCGTAAGTATTTATAGTACAGCTACTTAAAATGTGTTTTGAATCATACGTTATTTTTAGATATTGATAGTAATGTATGGTCTTGTATGGTAAGCAGTGTTAGCATTAGTGTGTGAGTATGTAAAAATTATACTGATAGGTACTTTTTCTTATCTTATAATTAAGTTTTATTAAGATAATTGATAAATGTTACTCTTTGTTTCTGCTTCTTTAAATGTATTGTTTTATACATCTCTGGTTACGACAATTATTTACTATGTTAGTTAAATATAATGTATAATGTTTGCTTTTATGTATAACTGCTTATTGTATGTGTGTATTTTATCCCAAATAAATCACATAAAAATAAAAACCATTAAAATAAATAACACAAATAGTTAATTAAAGGTTACATAAACTAAACGGTTAAGTGTTAAGTGATAATTTTAATTTGTATGTTAATTGTCTGTATAATACATATGTATACTTATAGTATTACTCTTTTAATGTTTTGTACACTGTAAGTAAGGTAAATACGCTAAACGTCGCCCCCCCCCCCCCCCCAATCTTCGGCCGTCTATACGTTTTCAGCTTGCGTTCATTTATTTATTTATTTATTTATTTTATTTATTCAAAAGGTAATTAAGTGACAATTTTGCTACCTGAATTAAAACCTTAGTTCATACTCTATATGTACAAACTGTTACTATTCGATTACGTCACTCGCTCTTCGCACACTGAACGTAAGTCGCGACTGCGCCTTTGAAGCGTCAAGTTTGCGTTAAAAGTAGTTTACTTGATGTGAATACCCATACTTCGGGAATTGATATTACTACGGTAAGACATTTCTTTATTTTTGTTTTGAGCTTTATTATCACTAAAACGTTATTTTTACTATATTTTGAGATAGTTTTTTCAACGTTTTGCGTATTGTTTTAAGGGCAAAATAGGAGGCCGTCAATAGAGAGCCAGTTTTGACTTAAAACCCCCTTAAAACCCCTTAAAGTAAATGCAGTCTGTTTTATAAATTCCAATTCTACCAATTCCATTGGTTTAACAAGAGAATTTGCCAAGCTTACAGGCAAATAAATCTATTTTACGTTTAATAGCCAAATACCGGCCGGGGTGATATTAGTTGAATCTCGAGAAATAAGGTACACGAAATATGGGCCGACATTAGAAATATTAAAAATCGTAATGTCGACCAGCCTCAAATTCGGACGCCACTATACAGGCTGATTACTTTTGTATTTTTTCATTGATTGGGTGGTAGGTAGTCATTTTGAATTTATTTGTCATACTTATTTTCTCAAAATTAAATATGTATTATGACAAGTATATTTTATTAATATTATTAAGAAGTTTAGTTTTAATGTAGGTATTGACAATATTGAAAACATATTTATGGTAGGTAGCTAATTATGGTTTGGGAATTTGACATATAAAAATATAAATTGCTCTTTGGAACTTGCTATCTATGAAACCCTTGTTTATTAGCTTAAAAAATATCTTTGAAGTTTACTTACTTTCATTGATTCATTAACCTGCACGTGACAAAAAGCTCGTTCGTTTTCACTTAATGCTTTTAATTTAAGGTACTACAATGACAGAGCAGGTAGATGCAAGGCCTTCGCAAAAGCAAAGAAAATTATGCGGTTACGATCGCTATAAAATAAAAGAAGCTCTTGAGGCAATAGGTAATGGGATGCCCATTCGTGCATTAAACTATTTAGCGTCCCACGAACAACGTTACAAGTATTTTATTTTATTGTGATGTTTTACTTTGTTATAATTTTAGTACCTTACATTGTTGAGGGGAAAAGTATATTTTAGTAATAAACAAATACAATTACAAATGTATACTTAATGTGATATTAGACTCCTGCCAAAATAAATCATATTAATAATATTTGTCAGTCTTAATTTAAAACACCCTATACCCGGCCGACATTTACCGACAAACGCGACCGACCATGGAGCGTGAATGGCCGACTTTAGAGTTTTTTCGTTCTCGACTCATCTAAACCTTAATACTTTTTTCTTTTAATAGAAATGTCAACCTTATGCCTATAAACATAAAATAAATATATGAAACTATCCAAAACCGCATCAGAAGCTATCCTTCGTTGCAAACTGATGGCGCCAGAGCGATCCCCAGTCAGAAAATCCGTTAGGGGTCCGACATTTGGCGTATTTACCCTATATGTGCTGAGATTACTGGGTTTGACTCGAACAGATTTCGGGTAACAGTTTGCCTTTCCTTTCCTTTTTATTGTAGGTATATTTGTATAATAAGGATATTAGCAACTATTTTATATTATTTAATTTGTATAACTTCACCAACGCATTAGAGCTTTACATGTATTTATTTTTATTTTTTTTATAGTTGATTGGCTTGCGTTTGACCATAATCTCACCTGATATTAAGCGATGATGTGGTCGAAGATGAAGCACGCTTGCCTAGAAGTAACCTATTTACTCTTGACTTAAAGACTCCCCCAGGCTATAACTATCAGGAAACACAGACTCCAGCAGGGTATTCCACTCCTTAGCCGTACGCACAATGAAAGTATTCCCAAAATGTTTCGTGCGTATGGGTGGGATGTCCACCATGTAACGATGGCGCATCGCCGTTGCAATGTTTCCATTTTATAGGGCTTTGATACTTACGTTATAACATCATTATTTGTTTATAATTTCATAATATGCTGATATTAAGCTACTTTTTCTGCAATATTTTGTTTGTTTACGTTTCTGTAAAATCATTAGTGACAGACAGGACTAGTTTTCTTTTTAATTCATTGCTGGAGCTAGGAGGTTAGGTAGCATAGCTAACTGATATTGTACCTCGTGATAAACCTTTGCTAGGATTGCCAACTTTTTGGCAGCCAATTGAGCCTCAGCCTCGATAAGCGGACCAAAATTAAGGGTGGATGTCAACGTAACCCCATGAAGTTCGGTGCGATCAGTTATCGGCACGGTTACACCACGGAAAGAAGGAGCCGGTTGAAATTGGCTCCTTTTTGCGGAGAAAAGACACGCTTGGGTCTTGGCAGCATTAAACTTGACCAAGTTGGCGTCGCCCATTTAGTTATTATCAATTACTTTGAATCTAAATAGAGTAAGTAGAACGTAAGTGAACGTGTATTTATTTATTTATTTATTAGGCAGTAACAAACAGTAACACACTTTATATAAACTATAAAATCATAACAAATAAATGTAGGTAAATGTGCACCCACACCGTTATTCACATAATATATAGTATATTAGGGTCGTATCATGTATCGTTCTCATGAGAATAAATTCTTTAAACCTATTTTTTGATAAACTGCGAAGTTCTAATATAAACTTTTGTATTGGCTTCCACGCTATTAAATTATTCAATAAGGTGATTTCTTTTAATGGTGTGTTTCTAGCCATTTGGCCTTGCATATACTATTACTGTCACGAGACGTGAAATGATGTTAATGTATGCCGTTTGCCGCGCCCTACACTTGGTATAAATAATAGATGTAAGAAAGAACATTAACGGGATGGATATGCAATGACGATTTTACCAACAACCAAAGAATTTTTCTAATAATATTGTTTTACTCGTCAAGAGAAGTTTGTGTCTAAGTAACAGCTATACTCATATAGTTCGATCTCAGGTTAATCAGCGTTTGCCAAAGACCATTGATAATTAACCATCATAATACGTCTGAGACATGCGTCGGTTAAGAATAATTTTCTCCCCTCATTTCTCGTTCATTTATTTTTTTATTTATTAGTATACTTTTGGTATTATAATATGTAATATCATTATCTTCAATTTATATTATCAATTATGTCTGTACACTGACTGCCATAAATCTATCTATTATTTATGTTCTGTCCATCCAAAGGTTGTATTTGTTGTACATTAGTTTTATTATTTGTATCCTTGTAATTATTAGAAGATAAAGGGACAATAAAGTTAATAATAAATAAATTAATATTAAGAGCAAAATTATGTTAATCATTGGTTCTAATTTATTTAACATGTATGGAGGACGAATAGCTATTATACACAGGACAATATAGTATCGCAGACAGTGAGCGAATTAAATGTACTCACGTTTAGAGACAGGAAAATCTTAAAGTGAACATAATTGTTATTTGTATATTTTTGACAGTCGTTACAGGCAGTTGAAGGCCGAAAAACTGACTCGAGACTTACGAGAATACCCCTTACATTGTGTCACCCAGTTACTGGGTTGTAACAGTAAAAGCTGCGTTTGCTGCGTTGCGTTAAAAAAGAGTCCCTGTACCATGTGTGTTCTTTTGCGTCACACTTTAAAATGACCGTGATTGTCACGTTAACATAGCTGGCCTGTTTCACAATCCAACATAGCGTAAACGTAAGTATTGTTCGTGATCCGACCGGTCCAGTCCACTGCAGAATAGAGTAGAATAGAATAGAATAGAATATTATTTATTTGCAAAAATACGAGTACAGAAAGTTGATAGGTATACATTAAAGAGTCCATCATATTCTACCAGGGAACTGGTGTGCAAATATTTGAGACATTATACATTAGGAAATGGTTTTCCTAGAACTAAATTAATTAATTATTCTAAAGAGCTAAACATTAAATGGTACAAAATAAAAAAAAAGTATACATTAAATCACTATTAATCTTAACGAATATAATTATAATATAATAACAAAAAAAGTAACTAAAACAAAAACAATATAAAATATAACTTAAAACAAAACTGTGGAATTTATGGCAAATCTATATCAGTTCAAGGTAATACACATAACGCGTATCTATTTAAATATTTTCGCTTGCTTGTATATTTTACCTGTAGCTTACACGTAGCGTAGTAATTTTTAGCCGACTTCACAAAAAGGAGGAGGTTCTCAGTTCGTCTTGAACTGTTTTTTTTTAGATAAGTGGTGTTTACCTATAGAATTTGGTGAAAAAATTATTGGTAAATAAAAAAAAATACACATAGGTTAATAAAATTGTAGTATCGAGATTTCAAAATAACTTTTCTCAAGTGTTTATATTTAACTATGTAAACGACTCTAAACCACAAACTTTTTTGTATTTTTGTCGGTCTTTCCGTTTGTCCAGAATAATCTTAGGAACGGCTGAATGAATTTTAATGAAACGCCTACTGGATGATAGAAAAGGTTACAGGACGAGATAACATTGGCTACATTTTATTCCGGAATCCCCACGGGATCGAGTTTTACGCGGGGAACTAAAGTGAAAAAAGTCGCGAGCACTGTTAAAACTGCCGTATCAAGAAAAGCTTGACTCATTATATCTGTATATTTCTCATACAAACCGGCTCTGCATCGGCCTCATTCCGAAGGAAAGCATCATACGACTCAGTCGTGCGAGTGACCAGTGACCAATTGACTCTCATATCAAAAGGTAGATTTGCACTTTTTACTTTATTAAGAGCTGTTTGAAACTTTAATTTTCTTAATATTTATAAGCTACTTCTTTATTGGTTATTTTATCTTCTTGATCGGCACAATTC
The DNA here is from genome assembly GCA_943138885.2 of Tholera decimalis. Lineage (NCBI taxonomy): Eukaryota > Metazoa > Arthropoda > Insecta > Lepidoptera > Noctuidae > Tholera > Tholera decimalis. The sequence continues at coordinate 14,191,935 of OW964569.2, forward strand.
TCTATGTTCAACGTTTATCACTCCTTTTTTACTCATATTTATGTAGGTATATTGTTATCTTTTTCTTTGTGTATGTGCGAAACCATAGTCAAATTAATTAATTATCTAAGAGTCAATGAACCATGGACCTTTCACATGTGAATATTGAAGATAATATTTGTGATAAATATTTCTAAACTACTGTTTTCTGTTACAAAAGCATAGTTCAATGTTCAATTTCCTAGTCAATCCGGATTATACGTTCTTGTGTTTAGATCGGACTGCTTAAACTTTCTGTAGAATATAGAGCTTGTTTGATTAAAAACGACGATGCAACCGCTCTCGTATCTCTATATCCAATAGTAAACTTGTAACAATTGTATCTCTTAGCATTATATTTACAGTTTATTTTATATGTGGGTAAGTTGTTGTCCTACATAAGTTTACTTACTCGTGTATTTCCTATTAGCCAAAAGTTTTACAATATCGTGTATATTATAAAAACTGGTATTTTCAAGTGTGGATGAATATCGCTGTCTAGTTAATGTAAATCCATACAAAGATTTTTTTGTCTGACAACGGCCAAGCGTGTGATCGATCAATTCCAGCAAAATTTACGACATTAGAATCGTATTTATTCTTCAGTTCCTGCCAATTATTACGTTCTTACACCCATATTTGCGTCACATGATGATATTAATTATAAATGGTTGAATCTGCTAAAGTAACGAAAAAGAAAAAGAAAACTACATTATAATTTCTAATCAATCTCGATCACCTAAATATTATAGGACAATAAAGCTCAGGCGCATTTTCCGTCTAAACGTTGACGAGTCAACATCTCCTGAGATCTCTTTCTCCAGAGTGGCCAAACACTTGTCAAGTATAGCTCCAAAGCTTCAAATGGCATTAATTAAGTAACATCTACAAGGGCATTTGCGTGTAGTAGGTCGGTACGGCATATAGCTTTCGAAATCGAACAATTATTATATATCGGAATTATTATTATTGTGCTAGATATTTATTTATCATGGATTTCCGCAAAGTAACGCCTGATACCGTTTTGAAAATCTTATTAACATTTGCTTCTCGCTCTAGTTGAAGACCTATGAAGAGACTTAAACCTATAACTCTATACAATAATGAAAATATTTGTTGATATATGACGTGACTCTAAAATACAAGATTGTCTGTCTATTTGTTGGAGCTTGTATCTGAAACGGTCGAATCAATCTTAATAGGACTTTTACTGGAAGATAGATAAGGTTATGATTAGAGCAAAATCAATATTTTTTTCAAAGGCGATTTTTAACCTGGGATAACCTCTCTACATCTAAATTAATACATATATAGTAAGATGTCATTGGAATAAAAATTGAAGTATATATTATCATGGTAAAGGGTCAATGTATTCATTCGTATCTCCAAGCGTGACGCTATAGATAGGTACTTGGTATCATTGTACCAATCAAGTGCGATACGTACTCTTATACGAGGACCTACATTATTATATCGCCTTTTGTTTGAAACGCGCATTTTATACATTTGTAATGATCCAGACGTCCAGCTTCTAGTCTAACTAGATTTAGCTGAGTACTAGTTTTTGACCTTCACAACTCAGCAGTGGGATAACATGATACCTTTTGGCAAGACTAGGGACAATGTTTTTTGCTTTTGTATACCGTGACGACTGTCAAAGATTTACAAATACATCTGAGACCAAGGGCTTAAATTTCATATTTATAATTTGAATTTATATTTCAGAAATACTTCAGAATGGTATTGACAGTTTACAAGATCGACGCAAGTCCCCCTGTGCGATCGGTATACATGGTCATTGAGGCACTTAATATTCCTGATGTGGCGTTTGTAGATGTCAATTTGATGGAAGGAGAACACCTCAAGGAAGAATATTTAAAGGTACGTTTCGCTGTTCAACAATACGGACGAAGGTAGGCAGTGTAGTAAAATATACCTAAAATAAGATTAGAATTTTAACCATGTATAGATGTACCTTAAATGAGACTTAGAGTTAAGTTTGAAAATACAAAATTAATAGGGAATAAAAAAAACGCAATGAGTCACTATGAAAAAGTCTTTCTACCGCTGTTCACGAAAATTAAGTGTCATCAAAGTTTATATTAATAATATGGTGTGGTGACTATGAACTGGCAAGCGCAGCATGGAATGGAAACTTGCCAGTTGGATCGACGAACTCGTCAACACTGCAGGTAGTCTTTGGATGTAGGTGGTGTTGGACCGGTTATGCTTTTTGTTCGGTGGGAAAATCATCAAATTACTCCTTCCGCTCTAGATGGGATGAAGTATCAGAATTTTGCTCACAAAATCCTCCCTGTTCCTTTACGTCCTGGCGCCGCAGCGTAACTCAGCTGAACGTTCCTTCAACCCCGGCAAATTGATTGGAGGGACTGCAACAGGCTGTAATGATGGTGATGATAGTTTATAAGGAGAAGTAGTGCTAAGTTATGATATTTTATAAAATCAGAAGAGTTGATTATTTTAGAATTTAGACCACAGGCTAGCCAATTTTACGAATGAAATTAAACAGTTAATATTTTATGGACGCGCACAAACAACGACAATTTGAGTATTGGACAGACTAATATCGATCCTTAAAATACAATATTGTACTAAAACATGCAGATAGGTCTTTATTATTGTTAATATTTTTTATTGATTTACAGGTAAATCCGCAGCATACCGTACCTATGTTGAAAGACGAAGATTTTTACATTTGGGACAGGTAAAACGCAACATTAACACCAAAATAAAGGCTGGATTCAGTCGTGGTTCACCTGCTTAGTTCACCTGGTTGGACCACGGGCACTTTTTCTTGCCGGTGGTGGTCGTCCACCTTTATTCAATTTCCATTTTTCAAATACAAGGACGGATTTTGTATAAAAAAAAAATGGATTTTATATTATACGAGTTTGTTGAAAGACACCGAAAAATAATTGTTACGGAATCTTTTCGTTCAAAAGTGCAAAAAAAAGTATATAAAACCAGTAGTACTACCATTTTGCGCCTTCTAACTAAACTGAGGACTCTTGAATCCAGATCTTCCAACAAAAGGAAACCAAATATATAACTGATGATAACGACGTAATAGAAATAAAATTAGAATTGTTAAACACAGAAGTTTCTGTAGGACTATCTTTGGAAAAGTTACGTTGATTGTCCCAATCATAAATAATTATTTTATTACTTTTTCGAGTTTCATTAATATTTTGTTCTTTCAACATACACTTTTAAATTTTAGTGAAATGACAGGACTAGCAGGCTGCCTTACACTAACTAAAAATGCGATATCCCCCAAAAAGTACTTTTCTAGTAAACAAAAATAAATGGGAAATGATTTTTCTACAAAACTACGGTACTGTAAGGGGGTCGTGTGTGTACACGGGATTTTCAATATAAAACGCGGTAGGTTTGAAATGAAATGAAATGAAATATTTATTCTGTAAATTGGTTATAAATAACACTTTTACACGTCATGTTTTTTTGCGGGTTTAGTTTAGCTAGATGAGGCCGGTATTTCCTAACTGACTACTCTGAGAAGAAACACCGAAACAAACTCAGAGGTCAAAGTCTCTTTTAAAGTCCAGACAATTTGTATTTGTATATGAGAAGCATGTAGGTTCATGTCTGTGGTATTCTTTTGAGGAAATAACCACGCAAATTTGAGCGGACCTGTCCAGACAGTGCAAGCATTTGTCAGTTATCGTGTAGCTCAACTTAGAACTTAAGGAGCTCAACAATTTGACGAACGATACCAAAGTTTTATATATTATACAATTTGTATAATAATATGTTTATATTTTTATGGAATATTATTCTAATTACACTTTTACGTTATTATAATATTGAGTCTGCTTATGCGGGCGGCATCCCAAGCCGTTCTCCCTTTTGTTAAAACAATTTCTTCGCATGTCCAACTTTGCGATCTAAATTCAAATATTTTGAACTATGCCAGCCAGTGCGGTAGGTAGACCGCTCGCATATCAGACCTCCACATTCTCCTAGACGCTGAAATTGAAAAACTAATCAGCATTGTTGATATAATAATTAAAGAACTTGGTTTACAATTATCAAAGAAAATATTGGATGAGTTCACCAGAAACATAATTAACATTGACATATCCGATGAATTATCAGGTTTTCTAATGACAGTTTATAGATGCCTCAAAAAAGTAGAAAATTATAAACCCAGTCACCTTAGATTTTTAGAGTACATCGCTAAAATTTATGGCGTTGACGTTGCTGTAAAGACAGTTGTCGAAAAAATAAAAGCTGACGGCATCAAACTTGACTTCACCGTTGCTACTCCAATAGTTAAAATAATGACTCTCTTTAGGTCGTTTTATGATGAAGTCAGAACTGGTGTTACAAGATTTAGGGTGAGAGATTCCGTCGCAAAACTTGGAGTTAAGAGAGGTAAAGATGGTAAAGCAGTAACAGTATTAAAGAAACAGGAAAACACTCAAAATATCTCACAATATGGGCTTACAAATCAACATATTACACTCCTCCAAGGGATAACATTGGCTCCTGAAATAAGAACTGGAGTTCTACGAAGCATAGGGCCTTTAGCTCAAGCCATTCTTCTTGTCATGGAAGACAAATTTTTTGATAAATTGAAATCAGCATTGGCCACCAGCCTGGAAGACAAATTTTTTGATAAATTGAAATCAGCATTGGCCACCAGCCTGCAAATATTACCTATGGCTTCTAAAACCATAATGGCATTGAAGGAGGCAACATATCCAGGGAATGTTTCAGGAGTCTTAAAGGAATTGGGGGACATACTCTTATTGACAACTGCGAGATCCACTCAAAAGATTTACTTCCCACTCTTGCTTTTTATCAGCATGTGGAAGAACAAAGGGAATGTTCAATGGAGTTTTTCAGGATCAGCAGTTATCAAATATTATACTGATTTCTGCGAACAAAGGAAAGTCAGGATGGTAATGAGAAGTTGTTTTCCATTCAATGTTTGGGACCTATTTGGAAAATTTGAATGTCTTGGAGCAAATTACAAATAAGTCCAAATGGCATACAAGAAAGGAACTGAACAGTGTCTTATTAAAGAGAAGTGAAAAAGAATCAGTAATGTTTTACTCTATAAGATATAAATATGTATCGAAAATGGCACAAGCATTGCTTACAAAATCTTTGGGAAATATAGATGCAATGTCTATTGGAAGGCCTTCTTTTACTGGGTTTAGGAAACGCCATTTCACACAAAAATTCCTAACCTAAATCAGTACAGGAAAGAGCGCACTCAATTTTACAAGTGAGCCAACACAATTGCAGTATGCGTTGAAGAAGTTGAAGGATGAGTTGATGTTGGAAAAGGAGAAACTTCAGAAATCCGGGACAAGTAAATGGGAGGTACGTAATACAGAGGGAGTGTGGGACAAATGCGACTTTGAACCGGAAGAAGGTGGACTTATCTTTTATGGAAGATTATTCTAATTACATTTTTACGTTATTATAATATTGAGTCTGCTTATGCGGGCAGCATCCCAAGCCATTCTCCCTTTTGTTTAAACAATTTCTTCGCATGTCCAACTTTGCGATCTAAATTCAAATATTTTAAACTATGTCAGCCAGTGCGGTAGGTAGACCGCTCACATATCAGACCTCCACAGTACCTAGGACGATTGTTTTTATTTTATTGTTTGTGGGCATAGTTTCTGTGAACAATATTATGACGTTTTTCATTTGTACATATTAATTATATTTTAGTTTGTATTATATTTTAGTATTGTATATATAGTATTGTGAGTATCGCTTTAGGGGAAGTAACAAAAAATATGTGGTTTAACAGCAAAATGATTTTTCCCTCTAGTAGCAGTAGTTCGGTTGTTAGTCCGGTTGACCAAACTACTGAAACTTTCAGTTGCAATAGTTCGGTTCTAACAAAGCACCGAACTACTGAAACCCTCTAGTAGCAGTAGTTCGGTTGTTAGTTCGGTTGACCGAACTACTGAAACTTAAATATGTACCCCTTTAGTTCGGCAAATAAACCAGGCATATAATGTAATTTTAACACATAAAAAGAGCGACTTTGTGTATCAATACCTGTACCTATAGCAACAGTTTGGCAAATAAACTATATAATTATACGTCTCTATAAAAAATATTTAATATTTTGTTCTTTCAACATACACTTTTAAATTTTTGTGAAATGACAGAATTAGCAGGCTGCCTTACACTAACTAAAAATCCGATATCCCCCAAAAAGTACTTTTCGAGTAAATAAAAATAAATGGGAAATGATTTTTCTACAAAACTACGGTACTGTAAGGGGGTCGTGTGTGTACACGGGATTTTCAATATAAAACGCGGTAGGTTTATATATTATTATACAATTATGTTTATATTTTTATGGAATATTATTCTAATTACATTTTTACGTTATTATAATATTGAGTCTGCTTGTGCGGGCGGCATCCCAAGCCGTTCTCCCTTTTGTTAAAACAATTTCTTCGCATGTCCAACTTTGCGATCTAAATTCAAATATTTTGAACTATGCCAGCCAGTGCGGTAGGTAGACCGCTCGCATATCAGACCTCCACATTCTCCTAGACGCTGAAATTGAAAAACTAATCAGCATTGTTGATATAATAATTAAAGAACTTGGTTTACAATTATCAAAGAAAATATTGGATGAGTTCACCAGAAACATAATTAACATTGACATATCCGATGAATTATCAGGTTTTCTAATGACAGTTTATAGATGCCTCAAAAAAGTAGAAAATTATAAACCCAGTCACCTTAGATTTTTAGAGTACATCGCTAAAATTTATGGCGTTGACGTTGCTGTAAAGACAGTTGTCGAAAAAATAAAAGCTGACGGCATCAAACTTGACTTCACCGTTGCTACTCCAATAGTTAAAATAATGACTCTCTTTAGGTCGTTTTATGATGAAGTCAGAACTGGTGTTACAAGATTTAGGGTGAGAGATTCCGTCGCAAAACTTGGAGTTAAGAGAGGTAAAGATGGTAAAGCAGTAACAGTATTAAAGAAACAGGAAAACACTCAAAATATCTCACAATATGGGCTTACAAATCAACATATTACACTCCTCCAAGGGATAACATTGGCTCCTGAAATAAGAACTGGAGTTCTACGAAGCATAGGGCCTTTAGCTCAAGCCATTCTTCTTGTCATGGAAGACAAATTTTTTGATAAATTGAAATCAGCATTGGCCACCAGACTGGAAGACAAATTTTTTGATAAATTGAAATCAGCATTGGCCACCAGCCTGCAAATATTACCTATGGCTTCTAAAACCATAATGGCATTGAAGGAGGCAACATATCCAGGGAATGTTTCAGGAGTCTTAAAGGAATTGGGGGACATACTCTTATTGACAACTGCGAGATCCACTCAAAAGATTTACTTCCCACTCTTGCTTTTTATCAGCATGTGGAAGAACAAAGGGAATGTTCAATGGAGTTTTTCAGGATCAGCAGTTATCAAATATTATACTGATTTCTGCGAACAAAGGAAAGTCAGGATGGTAATGAGAAGTTGTTTTCCATTCAATGTTTGGGACCTATTTGGAAAATTTGAATGTCTTGGAGCAAATTACAAATAAGTCCAAATGGCATACAAGAAAGGAACTGAACAGTGTCTTATTAAAGAAAAGTGAAAAAGAATCAGAAATGTTTTACTCTATAAGATATAAATATGTATCGAAAATGGCACAAGCATTGCTTACAAAATCTTTGGGAAATATAGATGCAATGTCTATTGGAAGGCCTTCTTTTACTGGGTTTAGGAAACGCCATTTCACACAAAAATTCCTAACCTAAACCAGTACAGGAAAGAGCGCACTCAATTTTACAAGTGAGCCAACACAATTGCAGTATGCGTTGAAGAAGTTGAAGGATGAGTTGATGTTGGAAAAGGAGAAACTTCAGAAATCCGGGAAAAGTAAATGGGAGGTACGTAATACAGAGGGAGTTTATGGAAGATTATTCTAATTACATTTTTACGTTATTATAATATTGAGTCTGCTTATGCGGGCAGCATCCCAAGCCGTTCTCCCTTTTGTTTAAACAATTTCTTCGCATGTCCAACTTTGCGATCTAAATTCAAATATTTTAAACTATGCCAGCCAGTGCGGTAGGTAGACCGCTCGCATATCAGACCTCCACAGTACCTAGGACGATTGTTTTTATTTTATTTTTTGTGGGAATAGTTTCTGTGAACAATATATGACGTTTTTCATTTGTAAATATTAATTATATTTTAGTTTGTATTATATTTTAGTATTGTATATATAGTATTGTGAGTATCGCTTTAGGGGAAGTAACAAAAAATATGTGGTTTAACAGCAAAATGATTTTTCCTATTCTGTACCAAAAGACAGAAACGACAGTAGTTTAAGGTACATTAAAAAGTGAAAAATACCAGCTGTGGCTTAACGACCTTTAAGTCCGTGCAACAGGAAGATTTTATTTCCGTGGAATTAATTTTAGGTGGACCATGGCCTACAGACATTTTTGTTTTGCATATTCCTTATGTGGCACCGACCGGCAAGAAAAACTGCCCAGGGCCACCCAGGTAAACACAGGAGGTGGACAACGACCGAATCCCGATTATAAGTTATTAAACTGACTTGGTCACAGTGTCATTAGAAATTAAAACTGGATATAAATGTATATTAATTTAGATGAACATCATCATAATCGATTGAGTTAATGCGCGATCATAGCGTTTGCAACAGTGCTGAATCAAATGCACATAGTAAATATCCCGTAAGTTCTAATAATATTAATACATATTTTCATATGTAATACATAAAAACTGAATTGAACGCGTACTACAATGTATCTACTCAACTTGCCTAATGCTTACGGAAAGCGGTGCATTACACTTAGAGCTCGACGGTCTGTTCCCTCCAGCTGAGACTTCCAGTAACCTGGAGAAAGCCCAAAAGACTTCCAGTTACGAAGGTGCCGACGTAGACGAACCTACAGTAGATATGTGGCTCCCAGGTGGCCCGCTCCCAGAGCTCGGTCGTGAACTACGAAGCGTGAAAAGTCTAATGGATTTGTGATCGAGAGGTTGTGGGTTCGAACCACACCCATTACACTATTGCCGTAACGCACTCCAGACACCACCATATTTACCTTAGTTGGAGGGGCTAACAAAATTGCTATTCATGTGAATTCTATCCAGATTGCTAGTTATCTTGGCGGATATTAAAAATTTAAAAGCGCTTATAATTAAATCCTAGGTTTTTACACGCATCGTTTTGATGCGATATTTTGAGAAAACTTTTATTTCTCTTCGGCGATGGTTATAAATTGCTTCAGTTTAACTAGAAACAATTGAATACGCTAAAACTAATATTTAATCATTTAATTATGTGGTAGATGAGATTATTAATACGTCTATGTTAACGATTCCATGTTAGTCATATTTGGATTGTTATAAGTGAATTTAATACTGCCATTATAGTATAAGTGTAGAAATGACCACTTCTGTGTAGCATTCTTATGTTATTTATCACACTCACACGTTAGGATATTTTAAGATATACTTTTCAAATTAGTCTGGTTATTTAGAAATAAGTTGTCATATTCAATGTTGAACGTAAGTTATTGATTTGGTTGAGTAAAAAAACAATTTTAGACGTTACGGTTGGCACAGTGGTTGAGTGATTCGCTGCTGCCCTGTATGTCGCCGGTTCAATTGTCTGGGTGTGTTCTGTATCAACTGAATCTTTTGTTTATAAATACACCTAGACATTGTTTATAAATACAGGAGTAATATCTATAGTAGGGAAGATAAAAAATATAATAGCATAAATTTTACAGAGAAAAACCTGAAAAAAATACAAACAAAAAAACACTAAAACGAGAATAGGTCATGATTATATATTATTCAATCAATAGTCATCATTCTCGCCAACGGTCTCACTATTTCTGTCGTTACACTGTACACACATTTTCAAGTAGTTTGAAAAGTTGACGAAATTATATAATATAGTAGGTACCGAACGAGCACCGAAATTATTACTGTCGGTACCGACAGTAATAACTAACATTAACAAATGAGAAAAAATTGTTATTTTTAAGGTAAATGTCTTGTTTTTTAGTCACGCGATCGCTGCATACTTGGTTACCCAATATGGGGAGAATGATTCCTTATACCCAGCCGATCCAAAAATGAGGGCAATCATTGATCAGCGCCTGCATTTTGACAGCGGGATACTGTTTCCAGCATTGCGTGGAACTGTAGTAAGTATGAATACTCTAAATTAATTAAAGCCTAGATTTTTTTTTAAGGAGGTACGCGAAAATGTAAACACAGGTTCATTTGTTGGATATTCATTTGTATGACTTATTATTTAGTTCTTTTTTTAAACAAAGGCGAGAATAAAAACTGCGAGGCAAGAAATAACAATAGAATTGTATTTTCAAGATATTTTAAAGAATCACGAATCCCTAATGGGAATTCAATTAGTAGGTATTGAAGTCCCCCAAGTCCTTCTTGTTAGACTTTATAATTAATATGTTTATTTGTATTTTACAAACCTTAAAAAAAAGCTTTTGAAAACATGGTAAAAATCTATATCTCTCTCATTAAATTGTTATTATTTATTAATCTATACTAATATTATAAAGCGGAAAAGTTTGTTAGTTTCTTCGAAAGTACTGGGTGAATTTGGGTGCAATTTAGTATGGAAGTAGCTTGAAGCTTGAGGAAGGTTATAGGCTACTTTTTACGTGACTGCAAAAAAGGAGAGTTATGTTTTTACCGTGATAGAATCCACGGGAGCGAAGCCCCGCGTGAGTACTAGTTAAGCTATATTTTGAGTTTGTACTTTATTAATTTTTTATTGTTTATAAGTAAACTAGCTGTGTCCGTGCCTTCGTCCGTGCGGAATAGTGACATTCAGAAGCATTTTCAATTTTTTAGGCTAATTATTTTGCAAATAGAACATATACATATATTAAAATTGATGGCTTTGAAGCCAATGTTCAGTAAAGCAAAGAGTATCAATATTGTTGAAATTAAGAAAAATAATACTTCTTTAAAAATCCCTAAATATTTTGATGTACTAGGTTAATAATATTTATTTATTGTAAAACTATGCATTGATTCCCTTTTCCTGTCTAAAAGTTAATTAGAGCTAGAGATTCCTCTTTGCTGTTTAAAAGTTCATTATTGCTAGAGATTCCCTCTGTTGTCAAAATGTCTAATTACCCGACTGCAGCGAAGCCCAAAAGGAGGAATTTGTTTTTTTTTTTAATTATCAATAATAACATTGTTTACTACCAAGCAATTGGTTGAATTATTTAGCATTTTTCAAGGCATTCGCTCAAAAAGAACAACTTGTTTAGCTAAGTTCTTGGCTGTAATGGTAAAAAATTGATAGCGGCACAGCTACCTATCTTCTAATAATAATAAGAAAAATAAATGATAAGAAAGATAACTTCATGATATCTACCTTTTGTCAAATAAAAACTATAACAGTTACAATTGTTAATATAATTTAATTGGAATACATTGCTATATATCAGATTATGCAATGATTTATTAATATTAAATCTAAGGTTATTTATTTTCTTCCAAACCGTTACTACATGGAAATGAGATCTGTGATAATATATCAATTCTTTGTTTACATTACCCATATTACCAACAAATATTAACAAAATTGTATCCTGGTGAAAGTTATAATTAATAATTTTATTCATAACTAGCTGCCTTGGCGAACTTCGTACCAACATTTTTTTATTTTCTCTATTTCTACCCCTTACAACCCGTTTTTCCCATTAAAAGTAGTCCTTTCTCAGGCTCTAGACTATCTCTGTACCAAATTTCTTGTACTAGCTTTTGCCCGCGACTTCGTTCACATGGGAGGTATTTCCCGCGTAATTCTCAATCTCGTGGGAATTCCGAGATAAAAACTATCCTATCCTTCCCAAGGTCCTAAACTATACCCATGCCAAATTTCGTATAAATTATTTCAGTGGTTTAGGCGTGAAAAAGTAACAGACAGATAGAATTACTTTCGCATTTATAATATTAGTATGGATATGGATAGATAGTGCACCATGGACTAGGCGCGTATTTATTTTTCCATCCAAAGGTAGTAAAACAAACCACCCATTGTATTACCCTTTTTAGTTGCTAAGCCCTGCTTTGATTCTATTATTGTGTACAATAAAGAATATATCTAAAAGTTAAATAAAAAAACTTTTATGTCTGAATTTGACCACTGACGGTACTTTTCAGGAACCAGTATTTTTCTGGGGAGAGAAAGCGTTCAGGCCAGACAGCCTGGCCAAGATTAAGACCGCTTATGAGTTTACGGAGAAGTTCCTATCGTCTCCATGGCTAGCTGGCGATGAAATCACATTGGCAGATATTTGCTGTGTGTCTACCCTGAGTTCAATGAACGTGGTCCTGCCTATCGATGAAAATTTGTAAGTATATGTGTATGTATAAGATCACCTTAGACCTAACCTAAATAGTTCATGAATGAATGTGTCATGTTTTGACCAGAACGGATTGTATGGACAACCTACATAAAAATATTGACCTGTTTTGGTGTTTCTTCTCAGGGTAGTGAGACAGGAAACAGCCTCATCCCGTTTAAATTTGCGATAAAATGAATGTATATGTATTGTGCAAATTGGTTATCTTTAAATTATTATTCATTCATCAATAATTTATCATTAATTTATCAAAATTAAAAATAAAATAATTTTAATTTCAGATTCCCAAATCTCTCCGATTGGCTGGAACGTTGCACGCAGCAAGAGTTCTATAAAAAAGGGAACGAAGCAGGTCTTGAGCAGTTCAAGGGACTAGTCAAATTGAAGCTAGGCTAGAATGCCAGAAACCATCGTATGCACAACAACACAGATGCACTAGCTGGCACAATGTAATTGAATCAACAAAGAAAACATTTATTTTTTACTGTTTGAAAATAGTACTCCTTACAAGTTTATTTATTTATTTAGAGTTACCAACATTTGATTACACTCATACAATTACATAAAAATAACAAGCAAACGGGAATGAAACATGTGTAACAAGAAGTGTGTGGTGGTATAAGCTCTCACTCACTGTCAGTAGATAATTTTCTACTTTTGAATAACATGACAATGATTTAATAACTAACTTGCAAAATAAAGATCATTTTATCATTTAAGGAATGAAAATAAAACCAAAGTAATGGCTTTCAGATTTGTGTTTCAGTATGCTATTACTGTAAGCTGTAATGACAGGTATTTGAATTTGAAAATTACATATTATGGTCCTTCGAAAACAGTTTAAAAAAGTAACAAGATCAAGATTCCTACAATATTGGCTAGGGACTGTCATTTATACGTACGTATATACTACATTTCTATAAGATTTGATCTTAATTGAAATGAAAAGAATTCTACAGGTTATAAGGTTTTTAGAGAGTTCCTATTAAAATACTTTTTTTTATCGTTTATTATTTAAAACATGCGAATACATTTTTTACAAATATAAACATACCACCTAAACCATCGAGATCTAACGCCTTCTAGATCGTAGTACTTTCTAGAAAGTGTTTTTTTAGCACTTTACAGCAGTTCTTTGGAGTTAATTTTTTAATAACATTTACAGGCATGTCATGGATGGTTAAGAATGATGGTAGCATGCATTCCCACGTCCTTGCACCGTACACATTATTGTGATTTGGTATTTTATACGTGGGTAAGTAGGACAAACAACGTAACGACTGCAACTTTTCGTATTTCTGGGTATTACTAATACTGTAGAAGTTATCGTTAATGACGCGTAAACGTATCTTGTCGAAGACATTTACAACTTGACAGTGCTTAAATAAACCCTTTTTGTTATTTTTTAATTGTTTTTTTATGTAACTGGGAACAATAGTTAAAACAAAAAATTAAATTATTTCAAAATTATAAATGTCCTCGACGTAGGTTTTGTATGTACGTCTATAGCTACTGAGGCCATAATCAATAACAGAATCAGCCAGTGCAAGGTACAAAGTTCTAAGTATTTTGTATGGTAACTTATACTTAAGAATTGATAACTTTGATAATATAGACCTCAGCTTATTACACACATGATCAATGTGCGGCCGCCAGTAGAAATTATGATCTAGTATCAGACCAAGATACATTATTATGATTAGTGACTAACTCCAATGTTTGGCAATTACATGGTTTGACTGGTTGGTGAAGACACAGGTGCTCGTGCGCAACGATCGTGGGCACAGTAGGCGTTGTCAGGTAGGGCGAATGTATGTGAAGGAGTTTGGTCTTTTTTATATTTATTACGAGACCAACATCGTGTGCCCACTTACATAAAAGGTCAAAGTTACACTGCATCACTCTCTGTGCCTCCCGTACGTCTTTATGTGCAGCAACCAAACATGTGTCGTCAGCAAACTGGTACACGAAGCCTTCCGTGAATATGTTACACATGTCGTTCACGTACAATAAGTATTCCGTCGGCCCGATAATCGAACCTTGTGCTGTGCCTTTATCAGTTTGAACCATGCTACTTAACGAACCTGCGACACTCACCGACGTGAATCGTTTCTTATGGTAGTCTTTAAACCATTCTAGGAATGGACCCCGTATACCATTTTGCTGTAACTTATTATATAGCATTTTATATTCCAAACAATCAAAAGCATTGCTGAAATCAATGAGGACAACGAGAACGTGTTCACGATTGTTCAGGCACTTGTTGACCTCATTGCAAAATTTTGACAATAATTGTGAGGTATTTTTGTTTTTTTGAAAGCCGAACTGTTTGTCATTAATAACTTCATTTTTATCAAGAATTTGTTTATTTCTAATCCGAGATACCTCTCTATTATCTTATCAATACAAGATAAAATCGTAATAGGTCTGTAGTTGTTAACGTCTGTATACGAACCATTCTTATAAATAGGTCTTACTATGCCAATCTTCAGTTGATCAGGGTACAAGGATGTGTTAATGCATGCGTTAATGAGATGCGTTATAACAGGAGTGATTTCTTTATATATGTATTTTAAATCTTTGACTCGAATACCATCAAAGCCTGGACATTTTTTCTTATTTAGGTGTTTTATAATAGAGGATACTACTTCTTCTGTGGCCTTCTGCAATCTCCTTGATGAGCTACATTTATAAATATAGGAGTTAATATCTAGAATAGGCGTGTTACACTGCATTTTACATGTATAATTAACATTATCTCTAAATTCCGAGGCAAACTTATTAGTGTTTTATTATTATCTCATCTATAGATTTAGTTATTTTTCCACACAATTTATTAATAGTTTCCCACACTTTTTTTGAATTCTTAAAATTGGATTGTATCTCTTTCATAATATAATTATTTTTTACATTATTAACATGTTTATTTGTTTTACTTCTGTATTTATTGTATAATAGCCTATTTGTTAGATTGCCTTTATCTTTAAGCTAGATATTAAGTAATTGATCTCTTTTTGAACACATATGTTCTATTTTAGTACTTTTATACGTTTGTCTTTTACCAAGTTTAAGTTTTACATTGTATTTACAGTTCTCGTAAACAAAAGAAAATTTATCTAAGATAAAACATAAAATATCATTAGGATTATCGTAATCCAAGGCCGAACTCCAGTAAATTTTCTTCAATTCACTTTTTAACTTACTGTCATCTAATTTGCTAATGACCCTGTACTGAGCGGCTTTGTTTACGCACGTATTATCGACTAGCGCGCAACCAGTTATGAAGTGGTCAGCTAGCGCATTCTTTATAACAGCTGTTTGAATAGTGCGACAGTTCACACTACGTATAAAAATATGGTCAATACATGATTTTGTTATGCACTCACCTCGCTTATCAATCCGAGTAAACTGATTGATTCCACATTCAAGAGCTAATTCACACAAGGAGTTTAAGTAATTTTTAGTAAGCAAAGTTTTTAGTTTCAAGTCAATATCCATATCACCTAATATAACTAAATTGTTTTTCAGTGGAAATTGATTTATTAACCCGTGAGAAGGCGCGCTATGAGCAAATTACTCACACAAAAATTTAAAGCAAAATTTTTTGCTGATACCGACGCCCTAACGTTTCAAGCGCCTAGGTCCTTCCTAACTATTCATCCCCTCCCCCGTGACGCAACTCTCGTGCCGGTCAGTTCTGATACAACCGCGCAGCTAAGTGCTTGTAGAGGCCGCGCACCATCGTGCGGTAATTTGCTCATCACGCGCCCATCCGTGTAAGTATTTATTTTTCCAATTAAAAAAGTATAATTGTATTTTCTAGATTATATTATTTTATTTATTTATATTAAATTGGTTAATTATTACGTAAATACCCTATAGTAATATTTTAATAATAATATTTTTTGTTTTTAGCTACAACACACATGTAAAATGGGAGACCGACGTTTACAATTCCACAAAAGGAGGAGTGGATGTAGGAGACCAAAAGAAAGAGGATTATTCCGTTGCCAGAATCACTTCACGATGGCCAATGCGCTTATTTTTTTTTCCATTTTGAACATAACTGGAATCAATGCCCAAATAATATACAAAGCTAACACTAAAACTGATTGAAATAGTTACATTCCTTGAGATAGTAAAACCACATATTTCACGCCGAATTTGCTTGGAGAACATATCGTCAGATCTCAAGTTTCTAATGAAGCGATTTGTGTCGGCTCCTAGGCCTATTTCAGAGCCTAGGCCAAGTGGGTTCTGTTCTATATGTCCTAGACGTAGGAATAGGCTTTTACTTACTCTGCACCTAACATATCACATATATGTGTTTAATATGTTTCGAGAGGCACACTTGTCCAAATCTAATGGAAGAGAATTTTTTTTAAGTTTTGTTATGTAAGATTTTATATTGTTATTTATATGAAGACTGTCAAGATTAGAAAATAAAAATTAGTTGATTTGTTATTTGTTATAGAAGTTGCATTTATGTTTCATAGTTTTAATAAAAATACTTATTTTCTTAAACCTTGTTTTATTAATATAAATCCATTATAAGTCAATAAGTACTATAAAAGTAGAAATATGAGCATTGAAAGTAGTGTGAGTAATTTGCTCGCGCGCGCGTCTCCATGTAACAAACAGAGGCGCGCCTTCTCACGGGTTAAACTCACTAATTCTTCGATGAACATTGTCTTATTGGTATCTGGTGGTCTATACACAGCACACAAATTAATCGTTTTACCATAAGCAGTTTTTACTCGAAGCTGTGTGAACACGAAGGTAGTCTGGTGAAGCAAATGCTCTTGTGCACATACACGATGACTCCTCCCTTTCTAGAATGACGCAGCTGAGTATACATGTCGTAGTCGACGAGCTCGAACAGTGATTTCGTGCTGTCTGAGATGTTTGCTTCGGAGATGATGATTAGGTGAATAGTTAGTAAACGTTTCATATTCAAAAGCAAATAGTTTATTTTTATTGATAATTGGCTCGCGTTTGACGGCCATCTCACCTGATGATAAGTAATGATGTGGTCGAAGATGAAGCACGCTTACCTAGAAGTAATCTATTCACTCTTGACTTAAAGACCCCCAGAATATAGCTATCAGAAAACAGCCTTCGGCAGGAAGGAATTCCACTCCTTAGCCGTGTGTACAATGAAAGTATTCCCAAAACGTTTTGTGCGTATGGATGGGATGTCCACCATATAACGACGGCGCATCGCCATGTGTCTTGTAGTCCCTTACTAGCCGGTACGGACCATAGTTGCACTATATTTCCCTAGATGACGTTGACGTCGAAATAGATCGCACTATGGTTTCGTTATCGGCATTTGATAAGAGTTTTTCCTATCTAAATAATTTGAGTCATTTATCCTAGACCATTAATTGTAATATTGTGTACAAAAAGTTCAACTCTTAAGCACTGTAAATAATATAACCCGTGGTTCGGTGCCGGTGCTTAACAACAGTGTCCACTTGTAAATTCATATACATTTTTGTCCCTATAAGATTATGAATGAAATTAGGAATTAAGGCAATAAGATTCAGCTTCCCAGATCCTAACAGTGACTCTCAAGTGTGAAGTCGGTTTCAGTTTGTAATTATTCATGTTCAGTAGTGTTGCTAACAACGTTCAGATGAATGAATGATTTACTAAAATATTAAAGAGTGGCAAAAGGATAATAACATTTAACACGTTCGCTGACAGTACGTCGTGAGGCGGGAAATTAAAATAGTGCGTTATGACAGTACGTCGAGGGACGGGCCACTTATTTTTAAGAGTACGTCGTCTCACGATAATTTTTCATATAAGTATTATGAAGAGTAGTATCCACTGTCATATTATGAGCAATTTCATACTTCTTACTGCCGTAATACGAGTATTTTGTGGGTAATTTCATATTGCTTGCTTGTGCACGAGTATTACGTTGAATTTAGTATGGAAAATTCTACTGTCGTAATGTGGTGTCAGGGTAAGTGCTCACTGTCAGCGAACGTGTAAAGCAAGTAGACATCCTTGTTATGGGTATGGGTTCTGATTAGACTTTTCCCAACTATGGTGGCATCAAATTCATCAGTTTAACTAGATGCAGCATCTGACGTCCAAAACCCACTAACTGGGTAGAACAGTACTCTTTGATAAGTCCAGTGTCATATTTTCTAACTTGTGACTACGACTGTCAAAGATATACAAATGACAGCTGGGACCAAACCGGAACAATCTAGATATGAAAATTACTACCCGTCCATGGACCGAACTCAGCAAGCATTGCTTAACCTAAAAGATCGACCCAAGTGGCTTATAGTATTTAACTACGAGCTCCTCTCAAAATAATAGACAAAGATATTAAAGCAAAATCATTTTTTTTTGGGAGTCTTGCAGGTCAACGAATGAGGTTGATGCCTGACAGGACTTGCCTGTTACAGCGTTTATACCTGTCACGTGAACCAAAAACTTTGTACCCACCTCTTTTTACTAAAATTACGTGAAAGCTACGAAATTTTGCTCAATTAACGTTTGTATGGAGGAGTGCAGACATCTGATATTTTTGTAACTAAATTAAAAATATGAACCTATTTTCATAACTACTGCAACCGGCTACCTCAAGTCCTAATTAAAGCCTCAAGCCAGGGCATTAATTATATAACTTACAAACAAAGCGACTACACGTCAAGGGCAGCCTAGTAAATACAGGCACGGCTTCGAATTACAATTCGTAGGTTCGAACCCAGGCAACCACCTTACTTTGTGTACTTTTCTACACCACCGCTGCTCTCTAAACGGAGAAGGACCGACATTCCGAAGACTTGCAGCATTCAACAACCCGCACTGGGCTTTACGTGGTAAATTACGGCCCCATCCCTCCCAGAGAGGAGGCATGTGTAAAAAGAAAAGAAAGAAAAAACGTTTATCGACACATGCCACAAGTACACACAGTAAAAAAAATATTACAAGAAACAAACAAAATCATATTATTATGAAAATAAACTATATAAAAAAAGTAAAATTGAATAGAGCCAGGTTGAGGATGATTAATATTACTGTGTCTCAACAGTTGGAATGTAAAGGCTGATTATGGTATGTTATCTATAATTTATCTTTATTACTACAGTATGTTTATTACTTAAAAAAACGGATGGACTGTACACCAACGGCACTAGGGGGCACGGACTTTAGCTTGTATGATATATGCCTATATTGTAGATTATATAACTTACGTCACACTGCGTTCGTCTGAGAAATTGAGTTATAAGACGAATCAAACAAATTTTAACTTATAAATAACTATTTATCAAGAATTAAGAGACTGAAAACTCTGTAAAAACTGCCTGAGGATGTGGCAGTTAGACAAGAAGCCTAATTGGGGGATGACTGTACCCTGCATCCTTGGGGTACCTCAGGCTGCGAGTTCCCGGTGCCGTAGTCATAGCAGCCACAAATTAGCCATTTCAGAAACAACTAAAAAAATATTTTCTATTTGATCTTTTATGAGTTAGTATAAAAATATGTAATTTAGATTACGACATGGCCTTATCTTGTCGTGTACGACCTGATGTGTAATCTAAGTTATACATACATATATGAGTGTACGTCTAGGAACGAGTCCTGTGACATAATGCACGACCACAAACAAGTGTTTTACTAACGTCCCCAATTCACACACTATCGCACAACAAAACCTAGAAAATACAATATTTATATTAAATTCTAATATTTACGTAAAATTCTATGCTTTTTTTTATATTCCTAAGTATTATCGATGAAGGGGCCACTTTCTGGAGCCCTGGACACAGGCCAAAGGCATCGCGATAGACCTCGTAGAAGCTAGTGGGACGAGATGGAAAAAACTAACAACCAGTGGTCCACTTTCACCCTGTACAGAACAACTTGGAAGTCACGGGTAGAGGCCTTAGTCCAGAAGTGGGAAGTGTAGGCGGTATACTATCGGTATCATTATATTTTATCGAAAACAACAATTTGTGTTATGTATGAAAGTGCAAAAAATTCAATTAGTCAAAAAGATTCATAACATCGCGAGATAGACTATTATTTAACTAATATAGACACTGCTAATATAGACCCTGCTAAATTAACATAACTTGTTAATCGGGTCTTGCGCAATATTATTCGTATAACGTAGTTGATAAAGATTCGGATTAGTCTTGAATCTTCGTGTTGATAAATCTACGAGATCAGGCAGTGACCAGCACAATTTGTACACATTCCGTTTAATTCTGTTGTATAACAGCGGTGTAGTGTTTGGAGAAAACAACACTTGCTGACTGACATTTTGTTAGAAGCCAGATATTATTGGACACCAGTTTCCAGATTAAAAGGTAAGGTAGATTCCATTGCATATAAAATATGGCAACCAGTATAATTGGTCGCCAGAATCCGACTTCAACAAAATTAGAAAAAGCTCTTGGCTATTATGCCTTTTGCCTCGACCTGAGAAGACTCTCGTTGGACAACTTGATCTAGAAAGCATTACGCTCCGGCGCAATTCAAAATTTACGCAATAAGTATACAGTATCCAGATCTGATACCATGATTAATAGGGCTATTAGTATTATATCGTGGTTCTCAAATAAAATAATAATCTGTGGCCCGGCTGTCATCCTGAACTTCACAATTTTTCATCCCGATTTTTTTTACAAATATTTAATAAATAAAATGGGACAGATTTTCGTTTCTGAAATATATAATAATATGGTCAAAGTTGTTACAAGTGCATTGAGTTGTTACAAATAATCTTTTCATACAACAACAAATGTGTAAAGATGACACAAACGAATGAAACAGATTTACTAAAAAAATCTTTCTTGATTTTTCTTCATAAAGAAACCTTTTTTCAAGAAAAAAAAAAAAATTGATATTGCGCAAATGACTCATAAAATTGAACGCTTAATCCATGACTTTCATCCATCGCTGCCACCGCGTTGGAGCCAGCCGCGTGTCACAGTCGCATTTATTGATTGTTAGTGCATATACATTATTTATGCGAATTGCTACATTGTATATGTTACTGCTTATAACATAATATTGCCGTCTAGCATGTGTCTTCTTCTGTGAGATGTTACTGAATAAATTCTTGTTTTCAACCGACGACAAAAAGAGGAGGTTATCAATTCGACGCGTATTTTTTTTTTTATGTATGATCATCGAGTACTCGAAGACGGCTGAAATTACTTGAATATGGATGTTAAGCACTTTATGCTCGTCACAATGCATATGGTGATGTAGAGCTGATGGTGAAGTACCAGGAGAACTCCTCAACAATAAACGGCCCAGCATTGGGAAAAGCAATATTTTGTAAAAGGTTATAAGTAGTTGACATTTAGGCTCTTGTAACTAGGTAAATTAAAAATCATCCAACTAAAAAGAGTGAAATAAAAACTTTTTAACAAAAAATTAAACCGACTCCAAAAAAACACTGCAAAGTGAAAAATAACTTTAATTTCGGAAGTCGGTGCCAAAAACGAAAAAACAAAACTAAAGACACCGACTACCGAAATTAAAGTTATTTTTTACTTTGCAGTGTTTTTTTGGAGTCGGTTTAATTTTTTGTTAAAAAGTTTTTTGTTACGCTTTAATATAGGGGTAAAATACAAGTTTTTATGCTTAAGTAGTATATTTGATTGTATAAACATTTGTCTAATAGTAAGTACAGGGAACTCACTGTATAGGAAACAGTGCTATACCGTGATGGGCGACCGATTATGTCCCTAAGTATTGCCCTTTAACTCGCTGTCCGACCATGGACCATGCCCGGGTCGACGGCGCGTTGTGTTCCACGCGCGCCTCAAAGAGCGTCAGCAACATGACGAGGCCCCCCCTGCAGAGGGCCGAAGCCTGCCGGGGTCGTGGGACTTATCCCATTACCCCCCCGGTACGTAAAGGATTATTGAAGGAAAACCGTGGATTTTAGTCAGTAAAAGTCTGACAGTCCCTCCCACCCTGCCCGGGGTGAGAGGACTTATTTGATAATTTTACCACGATAAAAAAAAGTATTGCCCTTTGACCACGTTCTTGTGGAAGAAGTACAATACAATAACGCAATAGACTGAATAAGCAAGTGCATAATAAATACATAAACAAGTTCCATAGTCAGCAGAGTTTCTTTGTTTCCTGAAAATTGAAATTCATTTTCGGGAGCAGGTGGTTAATTGTCTTATATGCGCTGACCAATTTAGAGAGCTATCAATAATGAGACCTAGATATTTAATGTTGCCAGCACGTGTGACATTTCGGCAACTACAATTGACTTACTGACATTAGTGTGCAGTAAACAGCAAAGTCTGAGGTTGGTTGGGTGTATAATTTGTCAACACTCAAGGTAATCAAGCCATATGAATAGAATATAATTAGAATAGAATTTATTTATTTTCTCAACACAATTTAATACACTAGATATTTGACATAAGGTACAGACAATTTAAACATAATTTGTGGGAGACTGGTGCCTAAACTAAGTTTTTTCCAAAACCTGTAAGTCAGGTCACCAGGCCCCCAAATTAGATTTTTTACAAACTTTACTGGAGACTAGTTCATTCTAAAAAAAGAGTCCAATTTACAGTAGTAATTAAGTAACTTAATTTAAATAATTTATCATTCATACAACTTAATTTAATAATGCAGGTAAGGCGACAAAAAAAAATCATTTAATATATGTTAAAATAAATAGTAGGTATATATAGGAACATGCTAGTGTGTTATGTGTGTTTGTGTTCAGGTGTAAGGTATGGTGTGTGTGAGATATGTGGTTCGTAAAGATTTTAAGATGCGGTTTTGAACAGATCTTCAATTTGGGCATAGTCTAAGCTAAGAAGCCATTCTGTTAATATTTTTTTTTAAATTTGTTTTGTTTACGATGTGGATTGAGACTAAATTATTCAGTTTGTTGTAAAGAAAGGGGCCTACGAAAGCAAAGAAATTACGAGCAAATTTGGTTTTAACTGATTTAGTTTGACATACATCCCCTTCTTCTGTTTCTTAATTCATTGTTATGGGAAGGATCAATGAAAGGAATGAGAGAGCGTTGTTTTAAAGTAACATTAAGAATAAAAAGCTGACGAACTGACAGGACTTTAGCGGTTTTATACAGTTCTATTGTAGGGAAACGGAAAGGAAGAAATAGCGCGACTTTAAGGACTGCCCTTTGAGCCCTTTCAAGGATGATTAGGTTGGTTTTATACGTGCCACCCCATGAAGTGATACAATACGTTAAGAGTGTTTGACACAAGGCGCAGTAGATGGATAGTAGTTGCTTAGGGTTCAGGACGGATCGAAGAGTTTTGACTACAAAAATAAATTTCCGTATTCGGCTTGAGAGACAACGAATGTGTGTGGCAAAGTTTAATTTGGAATCCAAAGTAACGCCTAGGTATTTGATGGTGTCTGCTTCCTGTAGTTTTGGACAGTTACAATCACTGATATGAGGCGATGGACAGGTATGAGCGAGAATGGAATGTGTTTGAAGCGATGATTGGCGGCGGCTTTTTAAGGTAAAAGTTATGAACTTAGTTTTCGCAGTGTTTAAGGTGAGAATATTAGTTCGGAGCCATTCGTTGACAATATTGAATCCGGCCTGAGCGCAAACAAAAACATCTCTCCATGAGTCTGCACTGAAAAGAATAGCAGTATCATCTGCAAAGGTTATGATGCGTCCATTTTGAAGGTTAAGATTACAGAGGTCGTTTATTAAAAAGCGTGGGCCCAAGAATACTTCCCTGGGGAACTCCAAAGGTAATTGGAAGACTGTCACTTATGTGGTTATCAATTCTAAGATTGATTTCCTCGAATGCCTAGGTTCTCAAGTTTATCCAACAAAATTGGAATGGACACCGCACTATGGAAAATCGTAGAACAACTGCTGATTAAAATTGGTTGTTGTCAATGTCGCTACTGCCATGCTTTTTTATTTTAATCAATAGTTTAAGGACCAAACTAGACTATAATATCAAAAAATTATACATATTATAAATATGAAATGATTTTTTTACAACACCACAAACTTTATAGTTTTGACGTGAACGGGCTTAACATGGATAAGCCCGTTCACTTCATCACTTTCAAATTGATTTTATTGTTATACGTTACAGGAAAAGGTATAATGTATTATATATTTCTGGAAACCTCGTCTTTTGAAAAATATGAAACAACTAATATGTATTTAATATTATGTTAAAATTTACCTTAAAATAATTGCAAAATAATATATGGTGAAAAAAAAGTTTTTTTAAAGTTCATCGAGACTTGACAGTTGCCCACGTTTACCCCTGCTTTACATTTAATGTTGATTTGTAGCCTAGCTATCCATAAACATAACCAAATAAAAAAAGCTGCGGAAATTTGCGGTTTTCGGAGTAATTAGTAAAAATGTGATAAAAGTCAGAAAACAGAAAACCTCTCGCTATCTATTGCGGTTTGAAATGTTGGTGTTTACATCAATAGTTTGCGATAAGTTTTGTAATTTATCATTGATATTAGGGCGTTTATCTTTTTTTGCACTCATTTTGCGTGTGAAAATATGAATCAACAAGATGCACACTACCCTCATATTTCATATAGTATATAAACTGTTGTTTCATTTCATTGTAAATAACAGAATAGTGGTGAATTAACAGAAGTGTAATTGTTACGAATACAATATAACTAACTACGTGTTTTGTTGACTCTTCAAAATGTCTACTCTTTCAAATGAATAATAAAAATAAAAATATAAATACGTGAAATAATACTTTCGTATATCGAAGGAGGAAAATCATTAGAGGCATTATCAACAGTTTTAAAAGAAAATTATCATGTATCTGAAGACAAATTATGTTTCATCCTCAGTGATTTTTAAAGACATATTATTCCCGCTTTTAATAAACGATGGACAGAAGCTTCACGGAAAAAGGATAGTTTTTTAATGAAAAACAGTAATTGGTTACAATCAGAATATTCAGTAACTTTACCGAACACTGAAGACGTTACAACCGTCTCCACACCATCTACTTCTTCTGGAAAACGTGGGAGGCCGTGCGTATCTTATCCAGACTTGTCAGAATCCTTCAAATCGAATCAATTCAGAATGAATATGGATTTGCACACGTCTATAATGCATATCTTCAAGGGTTACGTTCGATAGGAGAAGGAACAGAAGCTAAACTTGTGGAAACATAAGGTTTGCTGAAACTGAAAATAAGACCTTCTTCTCGATTCTCATAGAAAAAGCAAGGCAGACAAAAATGTTAACGGATGAAGAGGCATTGAGCGTATTTATTGACTTGGATTTAACGAAAGCACAGTATTTTTACTTGAGAAATTTAACGAACGAACGAAAATGTTTTTTGTTTCCACCATATTACAAAGTGCAAGAAGTTAAAACTACTTGCTATCCACCATCTTCAGCTATAGAAATTACAGACACAAGTTGCAAAAATATTAAGACTTCAAGATTTATTAGATCACACTGCAGCTAGAATACTGAAAATAGATTCAGTGTATAGGAATGGATTGAATGTAAATGGGGCTGTGATGGCTCATCCGGTCAAAGCCAGTACAAACAGAAACTGCCTGAAGAGTCTGAACTAATTTCTGATGCAAATTTATTTATCACTTCTTTGGAGCCTATTAAGTTAATTAACGAGCTAACAGGTGATGTTGTCTGGCAAAATCCGGTACCGTCATCTGTTCGTTTTTGCCGGCCTATATTAAGCTGTTTTGGATGAAATAAAAGGTCAAATAAATTCTTTGGGTCTGTTCGATGCAATATTTTGCAATCGACCACGTTTGCTGAGCAAGCGATATAACGCGGTCGCACTAAGTGCGCCGCGAGCTTAGTGTGTATTTCGTACAGCAACCGTGTGCACTCATTTCCATCATTTAGCGAGTTTTAATCTTTAAGCTACTTTGTTACTTAGCAATAAACCCTTGAAGGTTATCAGTGTATTTAACTTAGTAGCATAGCGAATCCCACAAGGTACCACTTAGATTACGCCCCTACATTTTGGTCCTTTGAGCCTCTATCAAGGACTTCGCGGTCGGTTTTTAGTTTTTCGGGACTGTCGGTCGTGAAGTGAACTTGAATTTAACTAGTGACATTTTGGAGTACAGAGTTTCTTAGCGTAGCTTAGCAGTGACTGTAGTGGTTACCTTAGCAGCGAAACTTTAGGAGTGACTTTAGCGGCAGTATATTGAGTAGGAGTGCTCAATAGTTATCAGCGGTATCAGCAACAGCGGCACTCTGGGAGTTCCGTTCCAGCAGCAGTGAGTTCACAGCTCACACTAGCGACATCAGCGTATCACTGACGTGGGGAGCAACACCACCGCGGCCCGCCTCCTCCTTCGGAAGCATGACTGCTTCGCAGAAGGAGGCGACCGCTTCCCACTCCCTCTCGCCCCGCAGCATGGCCTCGACCAATGCCGGGCGCGAGAGGTCTCCGCCTATCACCGCCGTGAGGACACGTCGGTGCTCTACCCAGGCGGGGCAGTCTTGCACCGTGTGCTCTACGGTGTCCTCAGGGCGACCCTCACAGTGGTGACACCCAGGCGTTTCCTCCTTTCCCATCAGACACATGTACCTCCCGAAACTTCCGTGTCCGGTGAGGACCTGCGTCATGCGGTAGGTCAGGACGCCGTGACGCCGATCTAGCCACTCCTCAAAGAGGGGTCTTACCGCCGCAATTGCGGCGCGCCCGGCCGTCGGTTGCGACAGTCGTTCCCTCCATACTGCCCTGAGATCGCGCCGGAGCTCTTCCCGCCGCGCCTCGACTTCTCGAGGCAGCGGGGATACGCCCCGGCACTGCGCCTCCACGCACCATTCATAGACGCGCTGGAGGGCAGTCGCCTCCAGATCCCAGGGCAGCAATCCGGCAAGGAGGTTGGCCGATTCGCCGGCGATCGTGCGGTATCCTCGGATCATTCAGATAGCCATGACCCTCTGGCATGCGACCAACTTCAGTGGTCGCGTCCGGATGCACAGGGCCCACACTGGGGACCCGTAGAGGGCCATGGACCGCACGACGCCGGCGTACAGCCTTCGGCAGGAGGCGTTTGGCCCGCTGAGATAAGGCAGGAGTCGCCTGAAGGCGGCTGCTGCCCGGTTCAGCTTTGGGGCCAAACTCTGGAAGTGCTCCCTGAAGTACCACCGGCTGTCGAGGACGAGTTCCAGGTACTTCATCGTCCTCCCGACGCCGATGCGAACCCCCTCCACCGTTATGTGGGACTCGGACCGTGGCGCGTTCCGTCCGTCATGAAAGCACATGGCCTCGGTCTTGTGCAGCGCAACGTCGAGTCCCAACTGCCGGATCCTATGAACGACTGTCGCAACCGCTTGCGTCGCCAGGTCAGCCGCCGCCTGGTGCGACTTTCCCTGCGCCAGAACGAGCGTGTCGTCAGCGTAACATACTACGCTGACGCCGTCAGGGAGGTCACCGCGCAGCACCCAGTCGTATCCGATGTTCCACAGGGGCGGCCCCAAGACCGATCCCTGTGGGACACCGCAGGACATCTCTCGCCGGTTCCACTCTCCCTGGTGAGCAGGGTAAATGACGGCTCTGTCCGTCAGGTAGTCCTCGACTATGTGACGGAGGTAGGTCGGCACCCGGTGATACCGGAGTGCCTCCCTGATGCAACTCCAGGGCAGGGTGTTAAAGGCGTTGGTGATGTCCAAAGACACCGCCAAGACGACCCTGCCCCGGGATACCGCGTCCCCCGTCGTGAGGGCTCTCACGCGCATGATGGCATCCACCGTCGAGCGCCCCCTGCGGAAGCCAAACTGGCACTCCGCAAGATCCGGGCCCACCCGATTCAGGTGCCCGAAGAGGCGGTCTGCAATTACTCTTTCCAAGAGCTTGCCCGCCTCGTCGAGCAGCACGATGGGCCGGAATGCGGACGGAGAGTCCGCAGGGCGCCCGGCCTTCTGGATCAGGACCAGCTTTCCCGTCTTCCAGCGAAGCGGAAACTGGCCCCTCTCCAGGCATGCGCTAAAGAGCCCCCCTAGACCTGAAAATGAAGCTTCTTATCAATACGGACTGTCTACTTTGCACGCCTGGATTCGTTGTATGGAAATGATTTTACATATTTCCTATAATCTGTCTTTCCAAACATGGTCAGCCACAAGCGAAGAAAAGAAACGACTAAAGCAAGAGAAGAAAACCCTGTTACAAAGGCGTTTCCGTGAAGAGCTAGGATTAATCGTCGACAAACCAAGACAAGTAAGTGGTAATTCTAATGACGGTAATACTGCCAGAAGATTTTTTCACAATGCAAGCTGCTCTGCTAAAATTACAGGAGTGGATATAAATTTGATTAAACGACTTCACATAATTCTGCAAGCTCTTTCATCGGGTGTAATGATAAATGCTGAAAAATTTGGCAGTTATGCTCTGGAGACTGCCAGGATCTATGTGAGCAATTATGACTGGTACTACATGCCATCTTCAGTTCACAAAATTTTGATTCATGGAGAAAGTGTCATAAAGCATTTTGCAATACTTCCTATTGGTCAACTTTCGGAAGATGCACACGAATCTCGTAATAAGGATTATAAAAAATTTCGTCTACATCATGCTAGAAAATGCTC
Organism: Tholera decimalis; assembly: GCA_943138885.2. NCBI lineage: Eukaryota > Metazoa > Arthropoda > Insecta > Lepidoptera > Noctuidae > Tholera > Tholera decimalis. Next base: position 14,220,979 of record OW964569.2, read on the forward strand.
AAGATCCGCTACAAACGAGGATGTATTTCATACTCTTCTTTATACTTCAGATCCTTACATAACCAGCATTAGAAAACCATATACTAAAAACGTGAAGGAACTTGATGAAGACACCTTAGATCTTTTGAAAGTGAACGAATTAATTTTAGATCCCGAAGTTCATCAGTATAAATAACATAAAATTTAGTAAACATTACAATTAATTAATAATTAATCTGTGTTCGATTTTAACCACAACATTTTTTTTAATGTTTTTATTATTTAAATTGATTTGTATTTTGATGTACTATATGATATTTGGTTTTTGTAAATATTAAAATAATAGTATTCATTGTTAAAAAATAAATATTGGACATTTTTGATAATTTTGTATTTGTTTTATTTTTTAATGTATGTTTTCAAATCCAGTCATAAAAAATTACATTCCATTTGAAGCCATATACACTATTCTATATTTGTGCAAAATTTTAGAACATAATATTATTATTATATAAGTTATTGATTTTTAATCAGAAACAGACCTTTATTTTCCATAGTGCACCGTGTCAAACGCTTTAGCCAGGTCTAGCTTTCTTTTATCATCCATGTTGGAAACAATGAAATTAGTCAGCTCGTGTACAGCCATGGCAGTCGATTTCTTGGCACGGAAACCAAATTGAGACTGTGACAGTAGATTATTTGATTCTAAATAGTTGACTAATCTATTGTTTAGTAGACATTCCAGAATTTTAGATAAGGCTGGCAGTATTGCAATTGGTCTATAGTTATTAACACACTGTCGGTCCCCATTCTTGTGAATGGAATGGATAAGTGCTTCTTTGAATACGTGTGGGAAGGTACCTGATATCATAACGGTGAACGTGTATATTTCCCTATCCTAACACACTGAGTTCGATTTGTTAGGTAAGAACTTCACGAATACCAACTAACTCTATTTTGTTAAATAGAATGGGAACAGAGACATTATAGGTATACATGTATAGTACAGTTATTAAGTAACCTAGGTAGGCCACCAGATCCACTAATTGTTAATTTTGTTAGCGATCCCCAAATAATTGTATTATGAAACAGACTGTTCCAGCCTTTTTGAAAGAGATATATTGATTGATATCCTGATAACAATTTCAATCAGAAATAACTCAAAAAAGGTAAAAAATATCAGGTTTGTATTCTACCACACAATTACCAATTATAATATAACATAATATAATCTTTATTTAGAACACAGCCATAAAATTACACGTGTCTTAATATCTAGAACAAGTTGGTACAATAATTTAACAGAGATACATAGCCTGCTGTCTCCTAAACTAGGCAAAAACCTTTATCTTAGAAGGCTACTAAACAGAATTTTTATCTTCGTTTATAGCCCGTGTTTTTAGCGCTGTAAACTTCAAAAAATATTAAATGAAAAGAAAAATAAAACAAATAAAAAAACAGATAATCAATAACAGGAAGAAATAATAAATTTTATTTAGATGTATAGATTGCCATTTATCTACTTATATGCTATCTGAGTGTGTGTACATGTGTGCGTGTGTGTACATGTGTGCGTGTGCGTGTGTGCGTTTGCGTGTGTGTGTGGGTATGTATTTTTGTTGTGTGTATGCGTGCGTATGTTCAGATCTGAAATTTATATTAAAAGTGATTCTGTTTTGGTATAGTCCAATGTGAATAACCAAGCCTTCAACTTATTTTTACATTCATGTCTGTTTAATGTATGGATCTTGAGGATTCTATTTATTTTATTGTATAGTCTGGTGCTGACAAAAGAATATTGTTTATGTGCAAAGGCGGTACTGTGTGGTTCTGAGTGAATTACCAAGAACAAACCTATTTTTCATTGAATTAATAATAGCATACACTCAGATTTAGATCAGTTTTTAACCGACTTCTAAAAAAGGAGGAGGTTCTCAATTCGGATGTTTGTATTTTTTTTTTTTTTTTTTTTTTTTTTTTATGTTTGTCCACGCATAACTCCGTCGCTTGCCAACCGATTTGAAAAATTCTTTTTTTGTTGGAAAGGGTATACTTCCCAAATGGTCCCATGAAAATTTTATCGAAATCGGACGAGCCTTTTCTGAAAAATCAAAAAAAGTCGAAAAAAATAATTTACCTTGATGATCTTTTCGTTTACTCTGCATTGCGTTTTTTGTTCGCGCATAACTCCGTCATTTACGAATCGATTTGGAAAATTCACTGACCCACTAAAAAGCGCGAAAATAAAAACTTTTTTGCAAAAAATAAAACCGACTTCCATATCAAAACACTACAAAGCCAAAAATAATTTTAATTTCGGAAGGCGGTGTGAAAAAAAAATGAAAATACAAAACCAATAACACCGACTACCGAAATTAAAATTATTTTTGGCTTTGTAGTGTTTTGATATGGAAGTCGGTTTTATTTTTTGCAAAAAAGTTTTTATTAGATCACGCGTCTTACGTAAACGTAAAAAGCTAAAAAAAGTTTTGAAACCCCTAAAATGATGACTAATTTGGTGTCCATAACATTTGTACTTTTCGATCACGGCAAGTACTAATGATTTTAATAATTTCATAAGCCTTTTTAATATGGCCTGGATAAACTCCTAGATAAGTATTTAAGAAAGAACCTGAACCTTCATCACGCGCAATTTGGTTTTCAACCAGGCCTTTCCACCGAAAGTGCAATTCTCTGTATGAAGCACACGGTCAGGTATTATTTGGATCGAAGTACTCCTGTTTACGCCTGCTATTTGGATCTATCCAAAGCGTTTGATCTGGTTTCCTATGAGGTCCTGTGGGAGAAGCTTCGTAAACTGCATATACCTACTGATTTGGTTGACATATTCAAATATTGGTATGACAACCAATTAAATGTAGTAAATTGGGCGGGTTGTCTTTCTGAAGAGTATAAGCTGGAGTGTGGCGTGAGGCAAGGGGGGATCTCCTCACCTACACTATACAATGTATATATGGACAACCTGATTGCCGAGCTCAGCAGTATGCATGTGGGCTGCCACATTGACGGGGTTGCGGTCAATAATTTAAGTTATGCAGATGACATGGTGCTGCTGAGCCCGTCAATAGGGGCCCTTCGCAAGCTATTAAAAGTATGCGAGCGATATGCCGAGTGTCATGGTCTGAAATATAATGTCGCCAAGAGCGAGTGTATGTTTTTCGGCCTGGGTGATAAAACACAATATGAACTTCCACCTGTCTTTCTTAATGGCTCTCCTCTAAAAAGAGTGAAGAAATTTAAATATTTGGGGCATATTATCACTGAGGACTTGAAGGATAATGAGGACATTGAACGTGAACGCAGAGCGCTGGCTGTTCGTGGTAATATGTTGGCTCGCAGGTTTGCTCGTTGTTCGGCTGAGGCTAAGATAGCGCTTTTTAAAGCATATTGCCAGTCGTTTTACACGAGTAGCCTGTGGGTTAATTATACGCAGAAGACATATAGCGCTCTGCGGGTACAATACAATAACGTCTTCAGGATGTTGTTGCGGTTGCCACGGTTCTGCAGTGCGTCCGCGATGTTTGCCGAAGCACGTACGGATGATTTTTACGCAATAAGACGCAAGCGGGTGTCATCCCTGTTAGGCAGAGTACGGGGCAGCAGCAATGACATCCTGAGAATAATATCAACAAAATATCAGTGTCCAATACACTCGCTCTGGGTGCAAATTGTAATTGGTAAAATTAAATAAGGTAATATTTTCACAACTTTGTATATGGTTACTAACATAGATTATAAGTATTTTTGTTACTAACCATTATGGATCCTTGATATCTGAATAAATAAAATTTGAATTTGAATTTGAATTTAACACATATTAAAATGTTTTCAGATAAAATGGGAATAACATTATACAAGAAAGATACAAGCGCGCCTTGTCGGTCGGTCTATATGGTGCTAGAAATTTTAAATATACCTGACGTTGAATACGTCAACATGAATTTAATTAAACGTGATCATTACAAGGACGACTTTCTGAAGGTATGAACATCATCTATTCATAAACTATTAAATGTAATATCGTCGTTTAAGTTCTATCACCACGTAAGTCATTTTTGGCGGTTTTGACATTTTGATGCCATTCGCTAGAGAATCGAAAGACGCATCGTTTCGTCTAATCAGAATCAACGTACGACCAATAAAAACCTTTAAAATTACGATAAAGTCACACCAGATTTGATGATGTGTCTATACAAAACTACGTGGTGATAGAACTTAAACGACGATATATAATTACGTACACTATACCATCAAAAGTGGGTACCTATTTGCCTAAACGATTACAAGTTTACTGCTACAACTAGTTAATAACACATTATTTTATTTAAAATGATGATAAATTGTTATGACAAAATAATGAAAATAAATAATGCACAATTTTAAATATATCCCTCTTCTACATGGCCACATTTATTCTTGATTCAAAGTATTGGGAGTTGCTAGGACTTTTTTTTCAACAATATATTCTCACACACATATTAAGCATCCAATCTGGTAAGAACCTGTTGAAAAATAATATTATTTTTGTTGATTATTTGTAGGTTTAATAGAGATTTGTAAATATTTACACTTTGTTATTTCCGTATTATATACTTATACTCGTTGTTTTTGTTATGTGATTTTACATGAAAAACAAGTAGGTACTACATTAAAAGAAATGATTCGAATTTATGCCTTTTATTCAGTACACAACGATTGTCAATTCTTATATTAATATTTATGTGTTATTTCTTATATTCAGTATCGCGAGCGGTAACATGGGCAATATTACCGGTAAAATACCGGGAAGTGCGGCAACATGGGCAATATTACCGGTAATATTGCCCATGTTGCCGCACTTCCCGGTACATACCACACATACCATAACATACCGGGAATATTGCCAAAAATGCTGGCATTATTGGCAATTTTACCCAAAACAATATTTTGTTGTATATAATGTACATTACGTTGTTCGTTATTGTACGTTTAAATGCTAATTTTAAGTGTTGTACATAGTTTCCGTACTTAATTTGACTTATAATTAAGCATTATTCCCAAATATTTCCACTTCCTGCAATATTACTGGTAATATTGCCGGCAACGGTACACCTATAGTCAAGACCCTTTTAATCAGGAACTGGAAGAGATATTGAACCGATTCTGATACCTATCAGATATTCTGGTCAATTGTCTCTTTCATCCAAGAGATATGAAAACAATGTGAATCATGAAATTTGGCAATAATTCATGCCTTATTACGGCACATATAAAAAAAAATTAAAACCGTAAATAGGTAGTAGGTTGGTACTAAGATCAGTTTGTATGTAACCCTTGGTACGCGAATCCAGATCGCTCTTAGCCAGTTTTTTTAAAGTCTGTTAAGCAATAAAAATATAATTTTCATACCGTTTTACTATGTGCAGATTATTATTCGCATTAAGTATGATAACAACATTTATTATTTATATTTTTAGATGAATCCGCAGCATACCATACCAACGTTGAAGGATGGCGACTTTGTAATTTGGGACAGGTGAGCAATTGTTAACTATTAACCATGGAGAACCAAAAGAAAACTGAGGGCCTAAAATTAATACTGCTTAAGGCTGCAAAGATGAATTCAAAATGGAGTGAAGCTCCAAATGTACCAAGGATCCAAATCCTCTAGCAACCACTATGATTCTCCCGAATCAAAAATTCGTGTTGGCTCTTTCAACAACTGAAGCAAGAAGGCATGGTATACCAAATCATTTCTTGGCAAGAGACAACACATCCAGACATATAGAGGATTCCCATCTACATGACAAAACTCTAGCAAAATTGGGGGTGTTGGACTGGTGGATAGAACATAGATATGTCATTTTCTAGTTTGGATGAAGTGACCTCTCAATACTATGATGCAAATTGGAAGATAGCACGCATGGGGACAGCTAATGCTTCAGAGATGTTTAGTTAGAACTCACAAGCCTATAGTTGACATCATCCCCCTAAATCTAAGGAATGACACACAAGACACACTCACTTATTTAGTGTACTTTTACACCGGTCTAATTATGGACATAATGCTGTTATGACTCGACTGCCTCGCTTATACATAGACAAATTTGAAAATCTGGATATATTCCAGCTATCTAAGGTATCTTTTCGTAAATCTGTTGTAAAAATACTCACCAGTAAGTAAATAATATTCGTATATTATTATTATTATTTACCAGTTGTTATATTACCAGTTGTTATATTTCCTTTTATTTTTACTTTGGTTGTATAGTTAAAATTTTAGAACCACTATACTGTCTAGTTTAACATGCATGTTGTGAAACTCTACAATAGGCTTCAGAACCCCATGTGACATTGTTATTATATAATGAGAATTGTAAAAAAAAGCTGTCGAGTTTCCTATGAATAACTAAATAAATAAAGGAGATATTTTTTCCTGATTATTCTATTCCTAACCCTTTTTTACCAACTAGGATAGTTAATGAACTCAGGGACAAGATAAAAGTAACACTGGATAACAACATGCCCTTGACAAAACAAATAAGGATTATTTTGAATGCATTGAACCCACGTGAGAGATATTAGCAGTGAAAGCTCAGTCCAATTAAAACGCGCCATTGTCCACAACAATCTAGTAGTAACAATTTATATTTTAACTGGCACAAAAACAGACAAAAACTGGGTAGGAGCTTTTAGGAATTTACTTTCTTAAATAATATATGAAGGGAAGATGGGAGGTATGCCCGTTGAGGAGATGAAAGAAATATACCTTTCCTCAAGAATTTCGGGTCTTAATTTTGTCACAATGATGGATGCAGTGAATGTCACCGACTATAGAATTTTTGTGGGTAAGATCCTTGTTTGAGCGGCCAACAACATTAGAGCATTAGAGAGGACCTATGACAATTTGCCCTAATCCTAGAAGGAAGAGAAATTACTGTCTAGCTCACTTTACTGTCTAGCTATCAAACGTCAAACACCTCATTGTTTATTTAATTAAGAATTAATGTATTTTTTCTATAAATATTCCTTAAAATTTAATAGTTACACTCGAAGTTAGTGGTTACAACAGTGACAGTGTTGTCTATGATTAAATTATAAAATTTATTTATTATAAATAAAATTTCGTCGACAAGGCGGTGTCAGGGAGAGAGTGACTTCAATAGTGTTTCAGGACCAACACTAGTATAAACATCCTAAAATCAGGTGGGCTATAAATCACTCTACGCAACAAGTCGACAGTAAACCATAAAACACGGCGCTCTGCCCGCCCCACAACAACAAAAATAACATCAAAATTACTAACGGTTTTAAATTCAAAGACAGAATTTTTCAACACAAACTAAGAACAGACGACTTGATGATGACCTCACTAATTTGACAGGAAAATCTTCGTCCAGAAACTTATCTTACTATACTTGAATAGCAGTCTTTTGAGATTGCGTTCCATTACCCACAGTACGAGTACATATTAATTAAAAAATAATGGAGGAATGTAACAATGTCACGTACTGTAAAATTCACCGAACCAGTTCATTAAATGACATCAGCAAAGATTGTTCGGCGCTTTTTGATGCGACCATGATGAGTTTACCTAACACATCCTTAAAGTCTATTCAAACTGACCTGAATGATAAAATCAAAAAAATATCTGAAGACTTGTTAATAGCGCACCAAGAAATTGAGAATCTAAACTTTCGACTAAAATCAGACCTAAAAAAATATCTGAAAGTCATAGACACAAATATGTCACTATCTTCTGCCTAACAGGAATTAAAAGTCTGTTAAGCAACATCACTATGAAATTAGCTGACTACTCAAGAGACGAGTACTGCATCACTTTTGTTGGGGACGAAGATTTTGGACAAACTAACAACTATCTTGACTTAACTATTTATATTAGAGAAAGGTTAATGACTGTGCAACACACTAATGTTATACTATGCCTACCGACCTATAAAAATGTCCCTTCTACTATTATGTATCACGAATCGAAACTTTTAATAATTTTTTATATCTTGACATTTATACTCACAAATATGCTATATTGTTTGACACTAATTTAGACTTGACATTTGATAATTCCATGTTTAAGCATAATGGGACAATTAACTTTTACGGCATGGTGAATATCCATACTCTTACTTACTAATATTATAAATGCGAAAGTAACTCTGTCTGTCTGTTACCTTTTCACGCCTAAACTGCTGAACCGATTGAGCTGAAATTTGGCATGGGAATAGTTTTGAACTTTAGGAAGGACATAGGATAGGTTTTATTCTGGAATTCCTACGGGATCGGAAATTACACGGGAAATACCTCCCACGCGAACGAAGTCGCGGGCAAAAGCTAGTATTTAATAATTTAAAATATTATGTCACTGTTAATCAAGAACACAATGACAGTGATTCTCTAAATTATTTCGAGATTGAAAATGGTAAACAATACTCAAATATTATTTATTATCATTATCATTATTTTCTATCAAAATCTATGTGGGCTTAACAATATAAAAAAACCTTGAAATATACGTAAGCGAATCATCAACACGTGAATGTCACCGATTCTATAGAATTTCTGTGGGTAAGATCCTTGTTTGACCGGCCAACAACATTAGAGCATTAGAGAGGACCTATGACAATTTGCCCTGATCCTAGAGAAGGAAGAGAAATTAGTGTATACATACAACAAGAAACACATTCCAAGAACTATAAAGATGGGAAATCAGGTAGTACACTTCAGATATAATGATATAAGGGGTAAATATGTATATAATGGTCAAACATTGATAGAACTCGTTAGTACATTCACAACTGTACGAGATTTTATATCATTACTTAAGGAAATTGCAAAACACATAAAATAATACAGAGGGCTTCGAGCAATAACAGGATGATTGAAAAGTTTGTCGATAGAGCACCCTACAAATTTCTAGATTGTACAATCACACAATTTTCGAAAATAGGGGACTTAAAAAGTGGAAAGAATTGCGGCAAGTACAGATATCAACCTAATTCTGAATATGTAACAACCGGGTGTTATAGGCCTACTCTTGATTCAAACCTGAACACTTTGCTCCCTGGAACAGCACTACGAATTGTTGTAGATATAGACAGAAATTCCTTAAAGCCATTCACTACTGAAGTAATTTGCAAGAACCACAGGATGATACGTTGCTTTAACATCAAAGAAACCATTAAGAAAATGTTTTATTACTACCTGCATAATATAACTGTATTAATTGAAAAAATCTCAGAGAGGGATTTTATATGGATGAATGTGTAACTAAATAAGTTCTTAGGAGCGGCAGCTAGACAACAGTCCCTAATGGCGAGAGGCATAATAGAAAGATTAATGAACGATGTGCAAACCAACTACTACCATAACATTTGTATTTTATATTGTTTCTGCAACACCGATCCCAGACAGGCACAACATGGGCCGCTTACTTATTGTCTTCCTGATGGCACTGTTGTAGACATGTTGACTGAGAAAGGAATCTTCATATATAGTGATGAGCATAACAGTTATTTGCTATATGGGATGAAAGTAGCGAAGGCACTTAGAAAAATAGGTAAAGCTGAGCTGTTAACAGCTAAAGCTAACAGTAGAAGGCTACAAAATAATACATCCTCCTATCGAAGGCAATTGAGCATACTGTTAAGTGGTCTTTGGTGAAATTGATTATCCAGAAGATGACCCGGGGAATGAATATGATTCAGAGAACGACATTTAACATTTATTTTAGTCACAAAATTTAATTAATAGAAAAAAAAATAAACCGTATATAACAAATAAGTGGTTTTTGGTTGTAAAATTATCAGATCGAATGGCATCGCACAAATAAAGCATTTTTTGAACTTTGACGTAAAAACGATTTTTAGAAATGTATATCAAACTAGTACTCATACGGGGCTTCGCTCCCGTGGAATCTATCACGGTAAAAACATAACTCTCCTTTTTTCAGTCGCGTAAAAAGTAGCCTATAACCTTTCTCAAGCTTCAAGCTACTTCCATACCAAATTGCATCCAAATCCACCCAGTACTTTCGAAGATTAGCGCGTTCAAGCAAACAAACAAACAAACAAACTTTTCCGCTTTATAATATTAGTATAGATAATAGGTCTCAAAGATTAAAAGGTAACGAAAAACCCCGAAATAAAATAATATGACATAAAATAATATGACATAATATAACATATTTATGAGGTTCCAAGTTCAAATACATATTTAACCGTAAAATCTTTTTTTTTTATCAAAGCCGGGTTTTTCGTTTTAAAAATTATAAAATAAATAAATAGGTGTCAAACTGTCACATCTACAAATATGAATTAAAAAGCACCAGGAAGTTGTTAATAACAACTCCTACCACATATGACCCATCAGCCTGTAAAGCAAGAGTGAACACGCATTTTCTGGGCTCACTAGTTTCATTGTAGACCTCATCAATCTCTTACATTTTTTCAGCCATGTTATCACCGCATACTTGGTTAACCAATATGGCAAAGACGATTCTCTCTACCCGAAAGATCCAAGGAAACGAGCACTGGTAGATCTGAGGCTACATTTTGATAACTCCATACTGTTTGCTGCTCTGAAAGCGACCATGGTAAGTTTCTTTCGACACATTTTGCAATTAAAATACTACTATATACTACTATAGAAAACTACTACTTTAATAATACGTGTATATAAATAGTCCAACTGACCGATTACGGCCACGACGGCCAAACTCAGCGGAGATTAATAACCATCGGAGTTTAATAACCATCGGAGATATTATAGTACACAAAGTATCTGTGTCTTTACTCTCACAGCAATCGGACACGACCGGAGAGAGATCAGGCGCAGGACCATGACGCTTTACATGTATATTTTCTGGGGTACGGGGCTACCAAACCGCCAATTTTGAAATTGCTACTGAGAAATTTCTAATAGAAAAACCCAATAGCACTTTTGCCCAACCCATCAAACCAGAGACATCTTGCTTAGAAGTCTCACTTGCAACCACTAGACCAGCACACATATATATGTAGATAATACATGTAGTATGAAGGTATTCACGGTGGCATATGTGGGTTATGTTTGCACCAAATTAGAGCTCACAAGGCATTATAATCAAAAGTATAATCTCTCTGCTGGTAGACAGGCCTCCATGAGAGGAAATGTGGCGTAATGGACAAGACCGTTTCCCCGCGATGATTTCCTTTGCCATTTTGAAAGTAGTCATGGTGATGGTGAAAATTACACAATGTAATGTGATCTAGGTTCAAACACTGCCTGCCACTGCTACCCTGGAACGTTAGGCAGTGTGGGTTTTTAGTCAGCACAGAGTGGCAGGAATCATTAGATGATTTTCCCACCAAAAAAAAAAAACATTTACACTTTAAACCAGTGATTATCACACATCAAATTACCCACATGCATGCATTACACAATTTTTATTTTACGTACATACTTTTTACTTTTTATTAATTCATTTCAGTTATGAAATGAATGGATTTGATACCTTTATTTTTTATTTTATTTTCATTTTTGGATTTTTTTTTTAATATTTATTTATTTACATATACACATACAACTATCCTTACAGGTATTAACCCAATGCGATAGCGTAGCAAAAGGAAAAAACAGTATCATTCCCTTGCAGTCGGGTAAAAAACAATAAAACATACACAAACATTAATCATAATATATAACATATTACAAACAGTGCTAACCTTGTAAATTCACCCAGAGAACAAAAAAATAGGTCTGTCTCCCTAGCAATAACGTTTATTGTGTTGAGTGCACGCGTCAGAGGCGCCTGCCTCAGAAGGTTGGTACGAAGCGCTCGGAACCACCAGCAGCTACGGCTGCCGCCGTCTCCACACGTACCTGTCCGGGACACACAGGCTCATCTGCCCTAAAATCGTCGCATTATGCACCTTCCCACGCAATATTTTAAATAAATATGAAGTGAGTGCCACTTCCCTCCTAACCCTTAGTTCATTGTATCCTACCATACCCAGAATAAATAAAGTAGGATACACTAATGGATAAAATGGATACACACCATAATACCGCATATATAAATATCTAATAAATTTGTTCTGCACACGCTCCAACATGAGACTATACTTAATTTCATGCGGAGCCCAAATGACTGCGTTACATTCTAACTGACTCCTAACCAATGCATTATATAATGCTATAATAGCTTTTATGCTCGTGAACCCTCGCACCGTACGAAGCATGAAACCTAAATTTCTGTAAGCCTTCTTACAGCTACGCATGATATGATCACGGAAAGTCAAGCCAAGTTAAAACTTACTCCTAGATCCTTGACTGCCGTGACCCTTACCATAGGCAACTAGTCAATATGGTAGTTGTGTAAGATAGGTTTGTGCGCGCGAGAAAAAGTGATAGTCACGCACTTCGTACTATTAAAATATGGCAAAACGTTTTCTTTGCTCCAGCTCACTACCCTGTCTATGTCCCTCTGTAGCCTAATGCAGTCATCCTGGTTTTTTACCGCGAGAGACAATTTGAGGTCGTCGGCAAACAACAGACAGTGAGCGTCTTTAACGACTTCTGGTAGGTCATTTATCATCAAAATGAACTCCAATGGGCCAAGATTACTCCCTTGACTTACTCCAGATCTCGTGAAATATGGCTCTGATACATGTCCCGCATATTCCACATACTGCTGCCTATCGCTCATGTAACTGGCAAAAAAAAAACTGTGGGGTAAAACCGAATGCTGCTAACTTTTTAAGCAACACGTCATTATCGACTAGGTCGAATGCTTTTTTGAAATCAAAGTAAGCAGCATCAGCTTGTCCCCCACTATCGGCACCAGTTGAGCCATGTGACAGAGCAGATTACTGGTGGTGCTTTTACCCGGCAGAAACCCATGCTGAGCGTCAGAGAGTTGTGCGCTCACCTGGAGATAAATGCTTTTATGAATAGCAGCTTCCAATACTTTTGCCGGCGTCGACAACACTGCGACTGGCCTATAGCTCTCCACCGATTCTGCTGAACCAACTTTTGGTACCGGAACAACGCGAGTCACTTTCCACCTCTCCGGAAACACTGCAGCTTTTAAGCACTTGTTATATATGTGAAGCAGCGGCCTAGCTAGTACCCGTGAACAATCCCTGAATATGTAGGGTGGAATGCCGTCAGGCCCTGCAGACTTTTTCGGCTTAAGACCTTGAAGTGCTTGACATACATCTCCTAACTCTAATTGGTTCAAATGTACACGCGCCGCCCCATTCGCGTAACCTGCAGTCGCTATGGCCGCGCCTACATTCAGATCTGGTCGTTCTGCATTATACACGGAAAAAAAATACTTTGCAAACTCTTCAACACAGCGTTGACCAGTCAATGCCTCGCCGTCTTTCAGAATCACTTGCGGACTTCCCTTACCCTTTTTAGCTTTCGCATAATTCCAGAAGGATTTAGGATCATTCCGCATCTGATTCTGAATACGGTGGCGATATTGTTATTGTGCAACTACCAATGCCTTTTTAACGTTGGTCCTACACAAAGCAAACGCTTATATTTCCATCCTCCTGGCTCCTGTCATACAGCTCTAGAGCCAGGGAAGATTTTATGTGTGTCTGAACTTAATGGCAATAAAAAGTTATTATAAAAAGCGATATCCACAATTAGGATCACACACAAGTATCAACTACATAAACTACAATTATGCACCCTACAAAGTTCTTTTGCATAGCTGTTTACTAAAAACGTACTCAAAGACTGATCTAGCAGCCACATTGAAAAATAGCTTAGTAATTTCTATGGTCGAAAAAAGGTTAGCCCTCTAGTCACCTGAAGAGTTGGTTGGCGGGCAGTTGAAAAGGCACTTGCTTCAGTCCCGAACTATCCATAAAAATACTTCCCATTGATAATTTGCTCGCAAATTATAATCAATTAACATAGATATAAGCATTCTCCATATTTTTTGCAGGTTCCCATCCTGTATGAAGGCGAAAAAACCTTCAGACAAGAAAATTTGGACAAAATTAAATCAGGCTATGAATTTCTTGAAAAATTCTTTACTGGGCCCTGGTTGGTGGGAGACTCCATCACACTGGCCGACATTTGCTGTGTTGCTAATATTAGCTCTTTAAATGAGATTTTACCTATTGATCATGCTTTGTAAGTAGCTAATTTTTGTAGTAATTATTTTGTATTAGCGGAGTTTAAGTCACTGTATTCACATAATATGATGATTGTAATTTGGACAAGAAAATTCAATTACAAATATTAATTAAACTAAAATATAGCTATCATTAGAACTTAAAGCCATGTGCGCTTGCAACAGTGCCGGATACTCAAAATAATAAATACACATGGTAAATATCACGTTTTAAGTTCTAATGATACTGTTAGTGACCATGTTAGGTAAAAAACTTCAAAAGTTTTTATATTTAACTACATATGTTCGTGATGCAAGTAGCGCGTATTAAAATTATCGTAGTGAGTATGTAACAGATCGATACTAAAAGAGAAAAATCTCACACGAACCCTCGGCCCGTTTCAAACCTAAAAATGAATATTTTGAAACCAAATAAACCTCAAAGTAGGAAAACTTTCAGCTTAAATTTACTCACAAACATGATTTTTGCTCTTACTTACTCTTTTTTATGTTTCCTTTGACATATAAAATAATTATTTTGTTTTAATATTTTCTAGATACCCCAAATTGTCCGCGTGGTTTCAGCGTTGTTCAAAAGAAGAGTTTTACATAAAAGGCAACATACCTGGCCTACGGTGTTTCCAAGAATTATTGAAAACATCATTGTTATCATGAAAAACTTGAATATCATTATTTCAAGAGTAATAAAAGTGCGCTTCAAATATTTTGTTTCGTTTTTGTATTTGGATGGATATGGTGATGAAAACGGTGTCAGTGATATACAGGGTAAGTCGGTTAAGTCGATCTAGATTCGTTAAGGACGCATAGTTTCCATCATTTCTAACCGATTTGACTATGAAATAACATGACCCTGTTTTCAAAATATTCGATTTTTATAAAAATGATATACTGACCGGACGAGATGTACACAAACCAATAGCTGGAAAACGTAAAACTTACCGCTAAATATTACTATCTACGTTTTTCATACACTTACCAAACACCTTTTATTAGATAATCGGTTGGAGGTGCTAAGTCGTATCTTATTTGAAACTCATCGATAAATCAACAACACATTAGTAAACAACGTTTTTGCAAAGATACATCTGAAGCAGATTTCTGAACTACAAGACAATAACGAACGACCACTGGTTAGAGTACAAAATTAATTAAGTTTCTTGCTCCACTATTCAGTTTCTTTTAAAGAAAAGTTTAATCTTTAACAGAGAGATCACTTATCTACTCTGTGTGTTCTAATTACAAACGTCGCAATTGTTTTAAAGGATTGTTTAATTTGACGTTTGGTTTGGTGAAAAACGTGCTTCCCAGAAGTCGCGTAAATTGTTTTCTTTTGGAATATAGTGTATATAGATAGATAAAGCTTCTATTAGACAACAAACATAAAACACGAACACAGAGAAAAAAAAAACAGAAAAACGTATACCTACGAGTATATAATTTATTGTGTAAAAAAAATATTAAAAATAAAAACTATAGATAGTTAAAACGTACCTGGCGCTGTCGCCGTGGCTACAGAGCCCTCAAACAGCGCTAATACTGGAAACTTTCATATAATTATAGTTTTGTGCCAATTGGGGCCAAACGCTTGGGTCATGGGGCTCGACTGCATGTCTTCCTTTTGTTTCAGGAATTGTCTCGCTAGCTGGTTATTTCCTTGCGTGATCAGAGGAGCTAGCTCGTTCTTTGCCCAAAGAACAAGCTTTTTCTTACAACATGGCAACGTTGCCAGTCTTCTGGGCACGTTTCCGGACGACAGCGATGTCGAGGTGTACTTCGCCTAAGTTTATTTGTTTTTTCGGTATACCTTATTTTTCTGGGTGAGAAAATCCTCGAATGACTTCTTCCGCTCTAGGTGGAGCGGAAGGGAGGGTTCAGACTTCTACTGACTAAAAACCCACCCTGTTCCTTCAGCTGCCCTTAAGATCCGGGGCTACGGTATCTCGTTAGGACATTCCCGCAACCCCGGCAGGCAATGGCCCTATGGGACTCCGGCAGGCAATGGTCTTATTACTATGGGACCCCAGCAGGCAATGGCCCTATGGGGCGCCGTCACTAGTCCTGACGTCTCTTAGAGGCGCGTGTGGTGAGGTGGGTGGTGGCGTGTTTTTGGTGTACCTAGATTGTGTGTAAAAATCACTTTTAGTAACGAGAATCCTTTTTATTAAGTTCATATACAAATTTGTCACATTAGCCCGCTATTGGATCCACTAGGTAAATTACGGCTCATTCACTCTCATATAGAGGAAGCCTGTGTTCCAATTGTGTAAAAATATCGATATAAAAAAACCACAAAAAAACTTTCTTTTTAATTGACATTGGAGTTGTAAAACAGACACGTTCCTGATTTGGACAGCCTAAAGTCACTGGCTGTCCAAATGTTTTCTTTTTAAAAGAAAAGAAGGAGGCCTCCAGTGCCCGCTCTGGAACTTGGATCACAACTGATGGTAAGTCCAGCCCTGTTTACTGTTGCTGACTTATTTAAATTACATGCCACATTCTCGTCAAGTTATGGCAGACAACACAAACGTAGTATATGAATATTTAACATAGTCCAGTACACATTGGAGAAAATTTGCCAAGTCCGAACCACAGTGAGATTGCACTGCCAACTTACCAGATCTTTGCTGCTATTATGCGGATATTCTAGTCGTACCCATTTGTATAGCTACCACCGCACTGAGATAAAATTTAATTAAAATATAAGAACTATCTTGGAAGATAACCTCACTGTTTCTATTACCTTTTTCAAAAAAAGTCTGGCTAAATTAGTATTACATATGCAAATATTCCCACTACTTAGTTTACCTACCTATAAAGTTCACAAACTTCTGCCAAGTTACACCTGGGGAACAACCATAATCAAATCTAAATAGTTGCTGTAACTTGTTACTGAGGAGAACACGTCAATTATACATATAAACGATATGTTTATACATTATACGGTATGTTTAGATAGTGTTATGTATCTAGTTATAAGTAGGTGTGGCTGCGCCACACAGTAAGAGTGAGTGACAAATACACAAGTGCGAATCATTCCGTCTGACTTAACACATTCGTAGACTTCCTATACAACATTGGCGACGAGTACCCACATTAATAATATATAAAAATGTTCGGTGTAAATTCTGTATTGAGAGCTATATCCAATTTTGATCACCATAATCAAAACTGGAAGCATTGGCGTGGACAATGATAAAGCTGGAGTAAGGAAAAAAGCGGTATTGTTAAGTGCACTCATGTAGAACACGTATCAACTGGCGTGTAGAAGGTTTCCAGGCCAGGGCCTTGCCAGAAGATTTAGATACGAAGAACTAAGAGGATATTTTGAAAATCTTGGACGACCACTTTGTGCCGAAGTGCTGTGGGTTTGCGGAGAGGTACAAGTTTTACACAGCGGTGCAGCAGCCGGGTGAGACGCACTCGTAGTGGGCTGCAAGATTACGAGGCCTAGCTACTTACTGTGCGTTCAAGAATTTGGAAGATTATTTTTTAGACAAGTTCGTCATGGGCATGTTATTATAAAAAGCGATATCCACAATTAGGATCACACACAAGTATCAACTACATAAATTACAATTATGCACCCTACAAAGTTCTTTTGCATAGCTGTTTACTAAAAACGTACTCAAAGGCTGATCTAGCAGCCATTTTGAAATATAGCTTATGTAATTTCTATGGCCGAAAAAAGGTTAGCCCTCTAGTCACCTTAAGAGTTGGTTGGCGGGTACTTGAAAGGCACTTGCTTCAGTCCCGAACTATCCATAAAAATACTTCCCATTGTGTTGGCAACACCGAGTGAAGCTAGCGCGAGTGGTGCTGTGGCAGGAAACGAAGCGGTTAGGCTGCGTTTCCACCAGAGATGTGCGATGGAAATGTGTCGTGCGAGGATGTCTAGCTGTGCTGTGAAAATGTGTGGGGGTTTCCACCAAAGCTGTGCGATGAAAATGTGCATTAATGTGTGGTGCGAAGATGCGCAAACCTCGCAACACATCCTTCTCAACACACATTCCTCGCAACACATCCCTCGCAACACATCTCTCGCACACATCCCTCGCACACATCCCTCGCTTGTTTTGTATGCGCAAAAATCTAGCTCCGCTAAGCCGTTTCCACCAGAGCTGTGCTGACCGAGGCGAGGTAAATGAAGCGATTCTATTGGTTCTTTACAAACACATCCCTCGCTACGCATCCTCGCACATCTCTGGTGGAAACGCAGCCTTACACCGGTCGACATGGCGCGACCACCGGCTCTCTTTAGGTTGAGCTCTCGACGTGTACGGTTGTGTTGTGCTTATTTTTGCGTTATTAAAGTTGAGATTGTCTGTATTGTCTATATTTGTGAATATACAAGTTATTCCTCACTTTTTTCTTGTTTATGAATCCCTAATCAGCAGTACCAGTAAAAATAGTTAACATCAGAAGTGGGATAAGAAACTGCTTGCCCCAGACCATACTGTGGGTACTTAAAAAGAAGAGCAAATCTAAGTGCAAACATAATTCGTGCTAGATACGCGTCGAGTAGCAGCAGCGTAAGGTTGACAGAAACTGTGAGTATCACAGAAATCTTAATAATAAGGCAATAGAAGTCGCAAAGACGCGTGACCTTGTCGCCGCGCATGTGACACGTAGACCACAAGTGCGCGTGGAGCTTTTGTTGCGGTTACTTGTGTTGTTTGGGACGCGGAGAGGTAAACATAGTGTTTTGCAGCTTATCCAACTGCGGAAACTCTTCAAAAATTTGTAACTTTACAAATAATGGGATAACATTTCATATGTAAGTACTTAATTTTTGAAATAATGTCGTTTTCGAAAAATATAATCAAATCAAATATTTTCACCACCATTACTACGATTATCACAGAAAACGATTTTTTTTCTCAATTCAATTACCATTAATACTTAAGCCATGTCTACTATTACAACTACTAAAAGCAGCAATGAAATTATAGTCGCCGTTTACGTACATTCCAGGTATACGCCGATGAGTTGGCCGCGAATTAGTGACGTGCCACTACTATTATACTCTCTCCTTGTCCGAGACGGTTTAACGTGTAGTAAGCTCGTACGTACCAGCGTCGAGTCACAACTTTAAAGCTAAAAAAAAAAAAAGTTACGTTTCCTCGTGTCACATCCCTATTCACTTGTCATTACGGTTTTTTGTGCACAGCGCGGTCACACATCCCTCGTGATAAAAATGTTATTTTTATTGTGTAGTACGATAATAATAGCTTATAACATTATTATATCAGTGTTATTATGAAGTGTTACATGGCGTTGCGTTTTTACAAGAAACTAGGTAGTGTTCTGGTAAACAAACAACAAAATATGATGTGCGTTTCACTCAAGGTCAAGGTTTGTTGTGTAAACATTTAATTGAATTCTTGTTGGATTCGACGTTACAGGTACGTTTTGAAATATTATTACTATATCCTTGGAAATTAGACATACTAATAAAGATAAAGTAAGTAATAACCTAAAAAATATGCGAAATTTTATCTTAAAGCAATACACACCCGCTTCCGGATACCGGTTAATAGTACAGATTATCTATTAAGAGACCATAAATTTCATTTTACTTCCGATGTTCTGTTCACATTCAAACGAATGAATGAACAAAATTACAAATTCTAACGGTTTTTCTCCTCCTTGTAAGGAACTCAAAAAAGTTTGCGATTGCATTTTGAGTGCAGTCCGTGTCAAGTTGAAAGTTGAAATGGGTAAAAGAAGAAGCAAAGATCCTAACTATCTGAGGAAAAAGATACGGAGGCTGGAAAATAAATTAAAGAAACTACCTCAAGATTCAGAAGAAGATAGAAATGAAGAAGAATCACCACCGCCGACGGCAACTCAGACGATGGTCTTAGAGGAATCCCCATCAGTCAACATCATTAACGAAGCAGAAAATAATACAGGTGTGTTGTACGGTCGGCCAAGAAAGTGGTGTACCAGTTTTGATTTAGTTTCCCGGTCATCGAAAATTACAACAAGGTTCGTTATAAAAAGATATTACTGAAAGAGACAACATTATCATGACGTAAACCTATGTATTTAGTATTCATACGTCATATGTCACATATAAGTACATGACATTTTAACCTTTAGTATAAATGAAAAGGACATTAGTTTCTACAAAGCAATTGAAATGTTTCCAAACAAAAGTAATAAAAACTATTTAGACAACCGAATTCCATTTGAAAAAGAAAACTGACAATTGACATTTTGTCAAATATATGCAAAAAATCGATATATTTTCCGTGTTATTTTTCAATCAACTGCATATAAAATCATCTCAATGCCTGCCAACTTGACCATTGCCGAAAGAGCACAAATAATTGCCCAATTTAATGAGGGAAGCAGTATCAGTGCGATATCCCGGAATTTGAATATATCGAGGCGTTCTGTCCGCTTTTGGATTCGTCGTGAAGGAGAGGAGGGAAGTTTGTTGGATCACAGAAGAAGTGGTCGCCGGCCTGCACTCTCCAATAACGATAGAGAATTCATGAGACGGGAATATGAAATCAATGGTTTTAAGCCCACAAAACATTTTGCGGAGATGTTCGATGTGAGTGCCCAAACAATAAGGAATCATCTACATTACATGGGGTTGCACCACAGGCATTACGCCAAGAAAATATATTTGACGGATGCTCACAGACTTGCTCGTCTGAACTTCGCCAGAGAGCACTTAGAGTTTGATTGGTCTAATACAGTGTTTTGTGATGAAAAAACGTTTAAATCCAGTCAGCATGGACGTCTTCACCTTTGGCGATATAATTCAACACGGTATAAAGATGATCATGTAATCCCAAATAGAGAATCAGGTCGAATTTCCGTAAATATTTGGGGCTGGATGAGTACGGATGGTGTAGAAGAATTGTGTTCTCTACCTCCTCGAGCGACGGCTGTAAATTATATCGACGTGCTTCAGAATGCAATGCTACCGACAGTCCGTAATGTTTACCCGGAGAACGAAGTGCCACAATTTGATTTTGTTCAAGATAATTGTTCAATTCATAATGCGAGGATCGTAAGAGCCTGGTTTCGTTCACACACTGACGTAAGGGTAATTCAGTGGCCCTCAAGATCGCCGGACCTCAACCCGATAGAAAATCTTTGGGGCCTTATGGTCCAACGATGGTCGCATCAAAATGAAAGAACCAAACAAGCTCTTATTAGTCACTGTAATTATATCTGGGAGGAAATGCGGGGAACCGATATTTGCTCACGGCTTGTTGGTTCAATGAGGTCTCGTCTTTTAGAGGTTATAATAGAGGCCAACGGCGGTTACACCCGTTTCTAATTTTTAAAAATTTTCAATATCTTCTAAATATTACTATATATGCTATGTTTTTGTTTGTTATAAGTATTTTAAAATTGATTGTAGAAATTTAATAAAAGGATAAATCTATTTTTAGCTTGTTTTTTATTGATATTGTAATTACAAGTTTACAGAAATTGTAGGTTTGTGGACTCGCCTTGTGCCTTTACAATTTTATGTAACTTGTTGATTACAATTCTGAATTTGTAGATACAATTTTGTCATCAAAATCTACAGCCCCCCGCCGTTGATTTTACGACGTCATTGGTTCCATCAAGTTCAAACTAAGAACAGCTGTCACGTTACAAACAGTAATAGTCGTTATCAATAATCAGATAAAAAGACAGCAATAGAAGTTGTCAGATCGATCTGCAAGCGAAACTAATCTTTATCACCTATGAATCTGCAAGCGATATTCAACCTTAGGGTGGTACACCACTTTCTTGGCCGACTGTACAATTCTCTAAGAATACCCAATTGATTAATATAAACTTCAAACGCTTGGGCCGTATAAGTATATGTATGAACATATATTTTGACATCAAGCGCTATCACTAGTGGATAGACAGTGTCTTATTACTATTTAACAAACCTAAAACAAAGAGCAAGCGCTATCACCTTGCGGTTAGACAATGCTCCAAGACATAATGTTGTGTAACATATCAATTATTGAAGCGCTATCACTGAGCGGATAGACATTTCATTCCTTTTCTAAATAAAGTAATCTCCTTTCAGAAAATGACCAACTTCCAGAAGAGTTTTTGCTGGCACTGGGAAAAGAGGGAGAGGAGAAAGTAGAGTTTGGCGAACCAATCCGACCTGAATTGGCGCTTCGTTGGACAAAAATTATGGCAGAAGGCCTGGGTAAGGATGCCCGAGACAAATTAATTGAAAAATATCCTACTCCATCCAACTTCCCTAATGCAGTTGCGCCTATAATGAATGCAGAATTATTGGCTACTCTCTCAGAACCATCGGTTAAGAGAGACAAAAGGATAATTTATAGACAGAATCTTACCGGAAAATTAATGACATGCTTGGGTCGATCCCTAACAAACATACTGAAGGGCGACATAAATAGCAAAAAGCTTATTGAAGAGGTCAACGATGCTGCTAAAATAGCAGCCGAAATACATCATCAGGATTCCGCCTCCAGAAAATTTTTTGCCCTGTCAGGAGCCACTAAAACCATACAGGAAGCTGTCAAAAACACTAAAACCGATACATTCTTATTTGGTATAGACTGTGCGGACAAAATTAAAGCTGCACAATCTATACAAAAAACAAGCACACAAATTCAAGACAGGAAGACCAAAACAACAACAACACCAAAGAGACAGTTAAACTGGAGGGGCCCGCCGCAGAACCATCAGGCTCGCGGTGGGCAATTTCAACAGAACAAGAAGCAACCTCCATTCAATCAACCTCGCCAAACCAGACCAGACCAGACCAGACCTCGCCCTCCATTCAAATCCAAGCCCAGGCACTACCGCTAGAAAATCAGGTACATGCAGGCCGACTTAAATACTATATAAATAACTGGCTGCAGATTACAAATGACCCTGTAGTGTTAGGATGGATACAAGGTTATGATATTTCATTTAACAGAATACCACCATCTCATGATACTGAGCCAAAAGATGAGAAAGAAATTATCACTTCTGAGATTAAAAAGCTCATACATCTAGGAGCAATCTCTGAGTGTTCATACTGTGCAGACCAATTTACATCACCCATGTTTTTAGTACAAAAACCCAATGGTTCATTTAGATTCATATTAAATTTAAAGAAATTAAATCAATACATAGATACAGAGCATTTCAAGCTAGAAGATATCAGGACAGCTTGTAAATTAATGTCAAAAAATTGTTACATGGCTTCAATAGATTTGAAGGAGGCCTACTTTTCAGTACCAATATCTGTCAATAGTAAAAAATTCTTAAGGTTCAAATATGACGGATTACTATATGAATTTAATGCCCTACCATATGGCCTATGTACAGCCCCTTTCGTTTTTACAAAACTTCTTAAACCAGTTAGTACGTACTTACGAAATAATAATATAATATTAACATGCTATTTAGATGACAGTTTGTATTTTAATAAATGTCAACTCAAGTGCAGGAAAGATATTCAGATAGCATGCAAACTCTTACAAGATTTAGGTTTTATAATAAATTATGATAAAAGTGTTGTAACACCTAGCCAAACTTGCAAATATCTAGGTTTTATTTTAAATTCCACGGACCTCTTATTATCAGTTCCACAAGAAAAGCAAATAGCCATTCTAGAAAGAATTCAATTATTTAGACAAATTAGTACTTGCAAAATAAAAACATTTTCACAAGTATTAGGAACACTTAATTCAATCTGCCCAGCCCTCCCATATAGTTGGCTATATACCAAAGTTTTAGAGAGGCAGAAATACCTAGCATTACTGAAATCTAATGACAACTATGAATCAACTATGACTATCTCCCAAGTAATCAAACAGAATTGAAATGGTGGCAACATAATATAAACAGAAGTAACCCAATTAAACAATATAATTTCCATGTAGAAATACACACTGATGCTTCTACCACAGGCTGGGGAGCTGTATGCAGTGATAAGAAAGCATCTGGGTCATGGTCACATTCAGAACAGGAACACCATATTAATTATTTAGAATTGAAGGCTGCTCTTTTAGGGCTTCAGTGTTTTACAAAAGATTTACATAATTGTGAAATCTTATTGAGAATAGATAACACTACTGCAGTGGCATACATTAACAAAATGGGGGGTGTGCAATTTCCACACCTCAATAATATCACAAGAGAGATTTGGCAATGGTGTGAAAATAGAAATATTTGGATCTTTGCTTCCTATATCAATACCAAAGATAATTTTGAAGCTGATAAGGAATCAAGGAAAATTAATATTGAATGGGAACTTTCACAAAAAGCTTATATGCAAATAACTGAGCGTTTTGGTACCCCTGAAATAGATTTATTCGCCTCTAGGACAAATAAAAAGTGTACTAAATTTGTTTCCTGGAAATGTGACCCAGAAGCATTCACTGTGGATGCTTTCACTCTCAATTGGGCAGATATATTTTTCTATGCATTTCCACCTTTTTCATTATTATTAAAATGTTTATATAAGATACAAAGAGATAAAGCCACTGGAATTTTAGTTTTTCCTTATTGGCCATCACAACCATGGTTTCCACTAATTAAATCCTTGTCCTCTGAGGATCTCATAATTTTTAGCCCTGACAAAAGTCTTTTGTCATCTCCTTTCAGGGAATACCATCCCCTGCACCACCAGCTTACCCTGGCTGCAGGGCTGCTGTCAGCCAAGCACTTATAAGGCGAGGAACGCCACACTCAGCACTTAATGTGATGTTAAACTCACTGTCAGCAAGCACATTGAGACAGTATAATTCACCCCTAAAATTATGGTGGATGTTCTGCAGGGAGCACAGTATAGACAATTACCAAGCTTCTATTCCGTACATTTTGAAATTTTTAAGCAACTGTTATCAAAATGGGGCATCATATGGAACAATTAACACTACAAGGTCTGCACTATCCCTCCTGATGGGACCCAGAATTGGATCGGATGACAGAATAAAACGGTTCATTAAAGGAATCTTTCGGTCAAGACCACCAATGCCGAAATATGACAGAACACGGGATCCAGAAATAGTTCTCAATCATCTAGCGGGGTGCTACCCAAATGAAGAGGTGACACTTGAAAAATTAACCAGAAAATTGGTCACTATACTAGCATTAACTACTGGTCATCGTGTTCAAACTTTGTCAATGATAAAGATATCAAATATGAAATTTAGTAACAGTGGTGTAGAAATATACATATCTGATATAATAAAAACATCCAGAAGAGGTAGCATACAACCAATGTTCCACTTGAAAGCTTTCAGCCAGAAAAAAGAAATTTGTCCTGTCAACACCATTAAATCTTATATTGATCAGACAAGTTCTTTAAGAAAGAATACAGACGAATTAATTCTTACATTCAAGAAACCTTATAAAAACGCATCAACCCAGACTATAAGCCGTTGGATCAAGCTGACGTTGAAAGAAGCAGGAACTGATGTCACCATCTTCACAGCCCATAGCACCAGACATGCGTCAACGTCTGCTGCAAACAGATCTGGCGTCAGTATTGATGTAATTAGAAAAGCTGCAGGGTGGTCTCAAAATTCTGCCATCTTTGCCAGACATTACAATAGACCTATTAATCAAGATCCAACCCAATTTAGTAGTGCAATTTGTAATACTGTTAATAACACATAATTTGATTTCCTTGCATTGGTACCAATTAATGTAAAATTTTATAATTGTTGTTTTAATGTTATAATTTTATTGTTGATTATTGATTAATATAATTACCATATAGAACTCATTTAATACATAATTAACTATTTTTATTACCAAATCTGGTTATTCACAACCTAACTTCAAACATCTACACGTTAAACCGTCTCGGACAAGGAGAGAGTATAATTATAAGATTAAACGAACTTACCTTAAGTGAAGTTCTATCTTAATTATACGAAGCTCCTTGTCCGAGACGGCAGTCCCAAAAACCCTCCCACTAATACTTACCGAGTATTATCCCAGTATTAGGGTTGTTCATAAACCTGTCTTTAAACGTAATGACAAGTGAATAGGGATGTGACACGAGGAAACTAACTTTTTTTTTTTTAGCTTTAAAGTTGTGACTCGACGCTGGTACAAACAGCTTACTACACGTTAAACCGTCTCGGACAAGGAGCTTCGTATAATTAAGATAGAACTTCACTTAAGGTAAGTTCGTTTAATCTTATAATTTTGTATCGGTAATTTATTACCTTTAGCTTAATAGTTAATACGTAGTTTTACCGAAATTCGAATGAAATATAATTTTTCATTCAACATTTCAATACGTATTTTCATTAAGCATGTTTTTTTCCTGTATAATAAGTTTATAAAAAGTCGTTTTTCAACGATTATATAGCTGTTCGGTCCGACGTGAAACAGAACGCACCTTTTGACTGGCAACATCAATTATCTGTGGGTGTCAAACCCACATTTATTACCCACATTACCTTTGACTTGACAGATTGACTTGGTTCCGGTTGTTGGAAAATGTCCGCTTGGGACTTTGATTTTATTGTAATTGGTAAAATATCGTTGGATTCGCGTGTTGAAGCCGATGATTGGGTCGCGAATTATCTATTGGTTGAAGTGAAATCCCCATTTGACGAAAACCCTGGGATAGTCTTGGATTTATCGCCGCCGGTTGTGGCCACCTCGTGGCACGCGCTCTTGTTGGAAAAAATAGTGATAAAATAGCTTCAATCCTGTGCGAGTGGTGCTGTGAATGCTGTTTGGACTGCGCCACCTGGAGACTGGCGCCTTGTGAACGTTCTAGAACACGTAACTTGCATCAAACTTTACAATTACTCATCTCATATTACATACATACCACATTTAGACGTGATCAAGCTGATCCTGATTGCCGTCTACAGCTCAGGTTAGTGGTACCAATATTGTGTAACTTTGTTTATTGAAAGCAACGTTGAGCTCCACGTATCGTGGACAGTTTCAGACGCCAGTATCGTTGCACTGGCCAATTGCAGTCTTGAACAATAGCTGTTAATTCGTACTTTTTAACTATTTTTGCATTCAGAAATTTAATAGGAGGTAGGCTTATTATTATTATGTACGTAGGTAGGTAAAATAACAATCTGCGTTGGGTAGCCTTGTATCATTGACGTGTTCAGTATTTATCTTTTTTTATGATAAAATAATTAAGGATACATATTATTATGTATATTGTAAGTATAATGGATTAAGTTGGATCGGATCGATACGTTTTCATATTATTTATGCATCTGTTTTACTTGTTTACTTTACTTCCAATGCTATTATTACAGGTTTCCGAAAGATCCGGATATCATCAATCCATCCTATGATTGTCTAGAATATACCGTTATAAGCGATAAGACCGCCATCGTAACCATAGAATTTACGTAAAACAGTTGTGTAACAATTTATTTTGGTGAACAATAAAGTATATTCTTCATTGTTCGGTATTAAGTTGTGCCATTATTGCTCTATTTGATTTGGTCATTTTTTTTCCCATAAGATGAAGTATTGGAGAGCCTTTAAGATTTGTATAACTAAATAATAAAAAATATACGTACACTTAACGTTTTATTGTATTCCCTTTTCTCCTAAATAAATCGTCTAAAAGCGCGTCGAGGAATAAAAAACTTTCGATAAATTAGTTATCTATTGTTACGAGACTTACGAATATGAGCATTACGAGCTTTGCACTGCACTATTCCTAAATGAGAGTGAGCGCGCGATATCTTGCTCTGCTTTTCGCACACTTTACGCCACCTGAGATTATGCGTTTTTAGAAAATATCGCGTAATGTCATCGCTTAAAGTTTAATTTTGTTGTAATAATGCAAAATGCATGTGTAGGCGAAAGTGTGTATCTATTGTTTGTTCATGTGGTGGTAGCTGCGAACCGGCGACACGCGTCCCGGTATTAAAAGACAGTAGATAGCATTTCTATTGCCTTATTATTTAGATTTCTGTGGTGAGTACAAATCCGAATATTCTGATGATAGGTACCTGAGTTTGAGCCGTGTGACTTTGTGACTGAATTTAATCAAAATTGATACATCTACACTTAAGTGGTCAGATAGTATTGTTTGTTATCAAGTTAAACTAAATACTTAGATCAAAGTTTCCGCTAAGAGACGTAATGAGTGTGTGATTACGTATCCATAACATGTGATCGGTTTGCTTGTGGAAAAAAAAGGATTTCTTTGTCTTTTAAAGTTAAAAGGAAAAATATTTGGCTTCATGTAGGTAGTTGAATTTACAAGAAAGGTGACGTAAAAGTATTATTTAAAGAATCAGATTGAACGAAAACGTGTTGGGAACGGTAATTATTATACTATTATTTTGTCTGTAGTACAAGTCAGTAGAGGTCCGTTTTTAAAATAAGTGACTAGCGGGTTTTCTGCATAGTTATGTCTATAAACCAGGGCATGTAACCAATCATAGTAGCTCAAGTATTCGGGATTAAATACTAAAGGGACCAAATAGTTGTAATGTTTCATTAGTTCGGAAGAGAAAGGAACTATTGCGGTGGTAATCACAAATAAATTCAGTGTAAAGTGTAAGTCTTGTGCAAGTATCCGGAGGCGTCTTGTTACAATAAAAAAAACTAATTTAAAAAATCTAAACAACCCGACTGCTCAACTGAAGTGTAAGAAACAAGCACATTTTTATTTTTAAAAGTGACAAGCAGGCGGGACCCAATTGAACATATTTTTTTTTAAATGGGATGGGTCCGCCTGCTTGTCACTTTTAAAAATAAAAATGTGCTTGTTTCTTACACTTCAGTTGAGCAGTCGGGTTGTTTAGATTTTTTAAATTAGTTTTTTTTTCAACTTTTTAGTTAAAATATTAATGAACAATTTTTTAGTTTTCCCGGTCGTGTCACATTGGCACTCCACCGGATTCAGAAAGTGAGTCCATATTTTTAAACTTTCTCATTGTGTTATTTTTCTAGTATTACACTAATGATAAACATGATATACCTTTTTGAAATCCTTATGTTAAGCCCTTTAATTTTATACCCATATAGTAGTTTTTGAAAAAAAAAATATTTTCACCATGTATAATGGCTTCGCACAGCCGCCATGTTTAATTTTTTAAATGTCACCTACCTAAGAACACTCGGACTGTTAAGACAAATCTAACGATACCTCAATTGCGTGAATCCGTTCAGCGGTTCTGGAGATATGAGGTAATAAAGAATATTACATACATACATACATACATACAAGATACGCGCGAAAAACATAACCCTTCCTTTGCAGTCGGGTAAAAAGATCGAAGCGGTCGAAGGTAGAAAAATATGATACCGTCCTAACTACTTGCCTTTGTAGAAATAGGTACCTAGTAGTCGGATATCATATTTTGTTATGGAACGCAATTTAGAGATAACTGAACTACCTGTTATTATGAATGATAAAGGATTTTCAAAGAACAGTGTTAACACGATAGTTTAATAAAAATAGATTTGGTTTTGACGTTAATGATATCGAAATTTATGTTCTTGATTCTTTGTGATTGTGAGGTGTTGATTGGTCGTAACTTAACAGTACTACCTTGTTTAATGTACAGACAAATAAGCGATAGACTGACATTTCAGTTGCATTGAAACATTTTAAATGGTAGACGTATCACGTTTGTATAGAGTGAATAAGTATATTGGTTAACATAGTAAGGAACTAATGTTACTATTAAATAGGCCATTGGGTGTTTATAAATGTGAAAGATTTAATAACACGATATTAAAATTAATGTAAAGTATGAGAACTGGGTCAAGTCAGGATAGTTGTGATGAGTGTATATATGTAACATTACAACAAGCTTATATAGTAGTTAAGACAACCAATAAGGGCCGTTCGTTTTGAAGAGTTCTTGGACTAGATAATGCGTAATGATAGTGACAGTTATTGTCCTGTGCTTGGAGACGTTGATGTGCATACTATGGACGTCAGAGAAATATGAAAATGGTATCGAATAGAGAATATGAGAGGAAGTGAGAGATTAAGTAAATGACATGAAGGAGTGGCCGACGCGGAGAATAATATCCTTAATAATCGGTATTTTGAGTAAACCATGCGTTGGCAAGTTAAATAGATTATACAGGCATTTATTTACAACTAGCCCTATTCATATTTGAAGTGTTCACGATTTAGAGCTGAAGCAGTTACTGCCCTAATACTAAAGAAGTAAACTGGACCAGGTACTACTTCGAACTAAAGGAGTGAACTAGGTTTCACAATCATTTATTTACAACTAGCCCTATTATGCTTATTAAATTTTTGCGTGTTATGGTTTCATACAAAAGAATATAGGTATGTGCTGGTCTGCCAGAACTTTAAAGTGTTCACGATCTAGGGTAGGAGTGGTGTGCTGAAGCAGTTACTGCCTAAGACTAAAGGAGTAAACTGGACCAGGCAGTACTTCGGACTAAAGGAGTGATCTAGATTTCAGATTTTGTCTAAGTCTAAAGACAAAATTCTATGATTTGGGCAGATCAGTACATCAAAAACAATGCGTCTCGCAAGGTTTCCTGGGCCTAAAGGGGACTAGAATAATTTTCTCTAATGTTTCAAGTTTAGGGAAGAAGTAAAAGAGATCAAGATGATGTTCCTGATGGCGGTGTTCTAATACTTGTTTTATTTTCAGATGCATAGTTTTGGCTTGTGTAACGGTGTACGCAGGTACTGCTGGTGTTGGTTGGAGCGTGCCTGAGGTCATGCACGATGCAGGAAGGCCGTGTTGGCAACACCGAGTGAAGCTAGCGCGAGTGGTGCTGTGGTGGGAAACGAAGCGGTTACACCGGTCGACATGGCGCGACCACCGGCTCTCTTTGGGTTGAGCTCTCGACGTGTACAGTTATTTTGTGCTTAGTTTTGCGTTATTAAAGTTGAGATTGTCTGTATTGTCTATATTTGTGAATAAACAAGTTATCAGTTCTCTTTCCTCAGTTTTTTTTTTGTTTATGAATCCCTAATCAGCAGTACCAGTAAAAATAGTTCCCATTGATAATTTGCTTGCAAATTATAATCAATTAACATAGATATAAGCTCAATATACACATACATTTCTATGTAGGTACGTGTAACATTCTCCATATTTTTTGCAGGTTCCCATCCTGTATGAAGGCGAAAAAACCTTCAGACAAGAAAATTTGTACAAAATTAAATCAGGCTATGAATTTCTTGAAAAATTCTTTACTGGGCTCTGGTTGGTGGGAGACTCCATCACACTGGCCGACATTTGCTGTGTTGCTAATATTAGCTCTTTAAATGTTTTTACCTATTGATCATGCTTTGTAAGTAGCTAATTTTTGTAGTAATTATTTTGTATTAACGGAGTTTAAGTCACTGTATTCACATAATATGACGATTGTAATTTGGACAAGAAAATTCAATTACAAATATTAATTAAACTAAAATATAGCTATCATTAGAACTTAAAACCATGTGCGCTTGCAACAGTGCCGGATACCCGAAACAATAAATACACATGGCAAATATCACGTTTTAAGTTCTAATGATACTGTTAGTGACCATGTTAGGTATAAAACTTCTAAAGTTTTTATATTTAACTACATATGTTCGTGATGCAAGTGGCGCTTATTAAAATTATCATAGTGGGTATATAACAGATAGATACTAAAAGAGAAAAATCTCACACGAACCCTCGGCCCATTTCAAATGTCAAAATTTTTGTAATATTAGCTTTTATGTCTATGAATTACTGGCAGGTTTTAAAGTCTATGGTCTATAAAACCTTATGATGTTAGGAAGGTTTTTGAATACGATATGACCAGATGAAAAGTAGAGTGATAAAAAATATTGCTTTGGTTAAAAAAAACGGACTACAATATAATACATGGTTGATCGTGTGATTTAGTTTTTAGAGCAGTTTTATTTAGTTACTTCAAACATGCATTAGGTTTATTTAGACATTTGTAAAGGGATTTTTGGGATAAAATAAATGCAGTCTACCTAAAGATTGAAGCAATTTATTTCTATGAAGGAATAGGCTGCCCCCGAGCAAATTAACCAGATGTTGTAAGAAGATCGTGGAAAAAATAGTCTTCTTTGGAGTGAAAGATAAAATTATCATTGAAAATAAAATTTGTTGAAAATGACTGAAGATTTAAAATAGTCAAAACTGTCAAACGAGACAGAATATCTTCTTTGGAAACAAAAGTGTGTGAAACAAATGTTATTTTTGACAGCAAAGGAGCTGGATTCTGTTTTGGAAGATGATGCAAATTCAAAGAAGATTTTACTAAAAAAGATACCAAAGCAAGATTGGTAATAATACGCGCAATTAGCGATAAATATATGGTTTAGGCAATAAATTGTAAAACCACAAAGACTATTTTAAATAAATTCGACACGCTTTTTCTTGGACATAAGGAGACTCAAATCTCTCGCCTATTGGAAGAATATTATAAATATAAATTCGAAAATAATGATTTAATGACAGACATAGCAGAAATTGAGAATAAAGCAATGAAAATAAGAAGTTTAGGATACGATTTTGATGACAAGCAGATCATAACCAAAATACATTCAAATCTACCAGAAAAATTGATTCATTTAGGATAGCATGGGAATCAACATCTTTAGCAGACAAAACTAATTAATTTAATATCAAGGATTAATCTAGAATTAAAGATGAGGCAAGAAAATACAGACAGACATGAAGAACCAAAACCTTCAACATCTGTTGAGAATGACAATGTCAAACAAATAGAATACAGCTTTCATGTAAGAAGTTGTTTCAAATGCGAGAAGAAAGGATACATTACAAAATTCTGCAGAACATTGAATGGTGACGGTAGAGCATACAACAACATACTTCAATGTTATAAATGCATGAAGAGCGGACACAGACATGCAGATTGCAATATATAAAATAAATAAATATTTTTTTTATCTCACACTCTTCCATTCCTTTCCTGTTCTATCCACTCCAGCTCACTTAATTTTTGGTCGCACGTTACGTTAACGTTTGGATTTAATTTCTAAATCGGGATTTAATCCTTCCTTGTCATCGGATTCACCAGCGTTAATTAAGCGCAAACAGTGTTCACAGGTTAAGAATTACGGTGGAAAACCACAGAAAGATTTCACGATTGCTGAAAATGTGTGGTATAAACGATTTTTAAATAAAAAGAAATTCATTTGGTCAAAAGGGGCAAAGGGACTATCGCAAATAGATTCGGAAGAGTGATGTACAAGATTAAAGTGTTTATAGATAATAAATACATAATGAGGCATAGAAATCAGCTCCGTTCATAAAAGGCAAACGGCATCTCTGATGTTTGGAATGTAACTTTACCTCAAGATGAGAATCCAGAGAGCAGCTTTAATGAGACAAGTAGTATCTCATCGGCAGTAGAAAATTCACACATTCCATCCACAGACACTCGTGCCAGTATCACTACGTCAGGATGTTATAAGTAGCGACAGAACAACAGAGATCTCAACAACATCGCCAGTAGTGTATAATTGGGGTTCCTGGATCAGAGATCCAGGAACCCCAATTACACTTGTGTCAAGTAAACAATCAGTCAATCAATCAATATTTTTGTGAACTAGACAATCAGTCAATCAATCAATATTTTTTGAACTAGACAATCAGTCAATCACAATTTCTATCATTCATTACATCAACATTCAAATATTATTTTCATACTTTCTATTCTAATTGATTATTTTTATATTCATTAAACTCAATCTTGATCCAGGAACCCGCAATTCTACACTTGAAAATAGGCTATCTATCAATCAATCAATTCAGAGATCCAGAAACACCCAAACTTCAACCATCATTCATTACATTCAAAAAATGAAATAATAGTGTGGTCTATGAGACTGTACTAAGAGATAAAATTTTCATTTAGTATGTATGATGGTGTGTATTTATTACGGAGTAATGTGACCTTCGAGTAAAATACCAATTACCTACATCGTTTAAAAAATCGTATTCTTAATCAGTTTTACTAGACGATAGATAGTTATTATTACTTAATGAATAAGTGACTAAGTAGCGATAGCGTATACTACCCGCAAACGACTAGGAACTGAATGATTTGAATAATCAATTTACACTATTTTTACTTTTTGTGGGTGGGTTGTGGCTGGTATCGAGATAAAAGAAACAAAGTTTGCTGTCAATTAAGTAACACAATTTATTATTATTTTATAAAAAGCATGAGAAGAATAAATAATCGATTACAAAACATTTGATTTGATCCACAGTTGACATTTAATTATAGACATTTTCCGTAATCGCATATAGATATAGTTACTTAGACTCCATTGCTTTTTAGTAGGTTATTCAGCAGACAATCAATCTCATCAATCTATACTGCTCCACTTTAGAATAAAATTATATTTTTGTTTCTTTAAAAAATAGACGTTTTGATTCGTCGACATAATCTGTTCCTTTTACAGCATTTAAATAAAAGCAATCAGGAAAAAATATAGCATGCTGCATCCATGGATCATCGTAATACTCCCAATCTTCAATGCCACCTCCGCACGAAAAGCACATAACTTTGTCGTTTAAACCACTTCCACAGTAAAAAAAAACCTGCATCAGCCATTTCCATAACCAATCGTCGCTTTGAATCTACTGTAGCCCAATAATGTTGGAATGAACATAATCGAATTTTATGTACATTATATATTTCATATCTAGGGCTGAAATAATTTTGAATCATTTTTAAGAACGTCTAATATGGGTATGTATAAAAGAATAATGAAGTCTTGTATCTGATGCTCTTAATTTATAAAGATATGGTGCTCCAAATGGAACAGTAATGACCTAGATAGCACATTTCTTTGTGGCATTCTATGTCTAATGCATTTATAATAAAATAAAACAAAACATTTACTCATGGAAAAAACATTAATTATATTGATAAGATATACAAAGCTAAAAAATTACTTAACTTATATTTTTCAGGACATCCCTTATCTTCTAAATTATAAACAATTAAAAATACTTTTATCATCAATCCACTTTTTCAAACATGTTACATTTTTTAAAGCACATGCATTCGAATGATACACACAGCTAAAAATATTGTTATTACTAGACATTCCATAATCATCAAATAATTTTTGTAAACTAGGACAGTTCTTATCTTCTAAATTATATACATTATCATGTTTTACAATGTTTCTTAGCCATAACACTTTTTCACATCCTTTAACATAAATGTTTTTATCTTTCAGATGAGGTTTAATATAATGCGGCAATTTTAAGTATGGTATAAAACCCTCTTCCCAGAAAAATTGTCTGTTTCTCTCTATCCAATTTACTTGGAATTTTTCTTTTTTTGTAAGTTTGTAAAATGGGAATGGTGGTTTGATTAATAACACAATAATTTGATTTCTGAGTGCTATTGCTATTTCTTTAACGATAAACTCATTACTTTCGGTCTTAAACCCTTGCACATCGACTATGGCGTTCATAACAATTTCCTTACAATACTGCTTAAGGGTTTATATTCAATCAGACGATCGTTAATGATTAGACAATAGGCAGATGTATTTTCTGGTATATCTTCAGAACTTTCTATTTCCAGTCTCACATCTACAGCCCCAGTTTTCAAGGCTTCGTTCTGTCTTGAGCAATCAATTACAAATAAAGGCGCCTTTTCTTTAAATTCTTGCAAATCAAGCATCGGCTCACACCGGGTGTTATAATAAGACTGACGGAATTGGGTGAACATTTCATATAATATACAATATTTGTCTTCAGAAAATTTTGCACTAACCGATTCGTATGGATAATATTGAGAATTTAAAAAAAGAGTAACATTAGTTATTTTACCATGGTCAAATATTGAACAGTCTTTAGTCTTCATATTTTTTCTATTTGTCTGCAAACCAAAGACCACATACCTTGGTTTTTCGAGCTGTGACGCAGTCTTCACAACCCAGGAATGTTTTGTAGTTCTAGGCAATAAAGGGTATTCATACAAGTCCCAATTTCTAAAAGCTATTTGAATCGGGCGATCCTTTTCTAAATATTTAAGCAAACTTAATCTTTCCCGGTCTGAAACTTTTATATGAGGCACACGCCATTGCACTCTCTCTATAATTACTTGAATGGAGTCATTATTATCATCAAGTTTAACACTGTTGAAATTCGAACTGCTTCTATTGAGTATAAGTTCATGTTTACAGTTAATCATGATTTTATTATAATCTTCCGCAAATCCTAAAACTTTATTCAGCGGTATAAGGGCACTAAAAATACCATCGTGATCTTTAACTCCTTTCAAATTCCAACCCCAAATAGCAGCAGCCTTACTTTCCCCCTCGCTCATAGACAGATATGATTTTAGAGTGGTAGTAATACCTGCATTTTTTATGCGGTCTATCTCAACACCGTTAATTTCATATCGAATGTCTTGAAATAGGAATGATATATGATTATTAGTAAAATTAACAATCTTTCGTGTTAGTTTTCCTGCTGCATCTTTCGAAGTCACGGTGGCTCGGCCTTCAATGTAAATGTAGCTGGCTGAAGGTAATACGTACAAATCTTGCTGATGTATGGGTATACGTATTTCATCATTTTCATTAAAGCTGTTGCTATATGGATTATAAGTATGAATTTCATAACTCACTATGGAGTTATCGAATTGTGGTAAATCATTCACCTGAAGAATACTCATAATTTAAATCCCAAAGCTCGAAGAAATAATTTGTTATCTTTCGTTAATTTTTTTATACTTCGTATATGTCTTCGTCTTCTGACGGTACGAGAACGAGTAAAGCTATTAACTTTGCCAGATGATTTTATATTATGAACTATCATTATTTTTATTTTTAAATCTCTCTAATAAATCTGACATTCGTCTCTTGTAACAGATGATGTTAAAGTGTTCTCATATGAGTACGACACGTAACATTTAAACCTTTTTTAAGTTTTGATAAAACCATGCTTTTTCCAAAACTCGTTAAGAAATTTAATGCATAAATGCCCACAATTGAATAAGTTATTATTTTGCAAATTATTGTAATTATAATTGATATTGTCTGAACCTACATAGCGAACAAATTCTATTGGCGGTTTCAAGTTACCGTAACTATCAAAGTATTCAATATATTCATTTAAAATTACATAGGCTACCCAATGTGTACCAGAATTTTTAGAATTATCTAAATTTATGATTCCACACTCTTTTAAAAACGGGGAATTCGGTAAGGTATCCCTCATATACACTCCCCGAAAATATGGAACGTCTCTAGTAAAATAAACTATATCTATATTAGTAAGAGCACGATTAGGTAGCCTATGATTTAGTTTTTTCTCTTTAAATTTGTGTATATTCCAAGTCCATCTTTGTACCGGTTTAGCAGCAATCCATTTCCAATAGATACACCGCCTGCATTCTTATTATGACTTTTCATTTCTTCTAAACGCTTTTTTGCAACTCTATATTCATTTATAGTTTTGACGATTCCAGCAATTCCACTTGCAATACTGCCAGCAGCAGACAAACCAGCAAATATAGGTATTAAGGGCAGAACACCGCCAGATTTAGGAATTGGTATGATGCGTGGAACCCTGGCAGATGCATCCCGATTCAACTCTCTAGCAGCAGCATAGGCCAATTCTATTAGTTTTTTCCTACACTTTGGTTTAATTTTTTTAATGCACTTTTTGGTATGGATTACTAAACTTTTAAAGTTTTTTTTGAGTCCAGCTCCAGAACTTACTTTCGTTAGCATTATATTATTAACTAAATTGGCGGCAAGTTGTTCTCCTGTGCTTGTATCGGAAGATAAAGCACGCTTTTTTGCCATTTTTAATAAAATTATATCTGCTTTGTGACGATCTTTCAAACTCTTGGAATTATGATATGCTATATCGTGATGTTTACAATATTCGTCTAATTTGTTTACACCCCTATCACCTCGAGCCAATCTTTCACGTAATCTAGTTCCGGGGCCGCAATAATTATATCCCGGTAAATGGAGCTCAAATGGTAAATTATTAATTAAATTATTGACAAGTCCTTCTCCTTTCATGTATACAAACAGAATGGAGCCATTATTATAGAGCATGGTGTTATATTTATAAACCACTCATAAAACATTTGTATCGCCAATCCAACTATTTTCAGAGGAGGATAACCCCAACCATTTCACGAAAACTTTTCTGCCTTTTCGTTTCAAAACTTTTTCAACAAGGTAAATGTTAGGATGTTTAGTTTTTTGTAATTCTTGATCATAAAATGCTCCTAAAATTGGTTGCTCTTTAACATCTTGTAATAAATATGTAACAGGATTTGTGTTTTGAACTTTACTGATCTTAAATATCTCTGTAGACCAATTTGGAGTGTAACCTTTTTCAAAACAACCTTTATGTTTACTTATTCGTACAAAATCGCCTGTTTTAAACTTACAACATATTTTTTTCATTCCATTTTGATTGAAATATCTCCGTAGTAATTTAATTTTATTGCTATGATTCACTTGAACGGGGGGTAAACCAATTGTTCTGTGTTTGGTATGATTATATCTATTAATGATATTTGCAAGTGTCCCGTCCGTCCATTTATAATTCCCTTTGATACTAAATTCCTTGAAAAGCTTACTTTTGATCGTCCTTATTAACCGTTCTACAATTGAAGCCTTTTTCGTTGAATACGTGCAGTAGTGGTTGATAGAATAATTTAATAATATTTTTTTAAAACTTTTATTGTAAAATTCTTTTCCTAGATCTGTTTGCAAGTTTCTAGGGATACGTTTTTCTCTACTCAATAAAGTATTGAAAGCCTCAGATACAGTTTGTTTATTTTTTTGTTTAAGTGGAATAGCCCAAGCATACTTAGAGAATCCATCAATGATGAGTAAAATATATTTGCAGTTGTTGTTAAATTGGGAGAAACTTTGCAAATCCATTAAATCTGCTTGCCAAAGATCATCGATATCTTTTAATATTACATGTCTTCGTGGGAAATTTATTCTTGCACTTCTATGAATTTCGTTTATAATTTCTCTTTTCACTTTGCTCATTCTTTCGACTATCACTTCTGAATTACAAAATTAGACTAAGTAAAAGTTTATATGATAAACCCTTTTATTCTTCTATTACACCCGCTTCCTTTAGCTCTTCAATAATTGATAAAATTTCGTTATCGAGATTAGTATTACCTGCCGTTTTTGAAGCAATCAAAAGTTTAAGCCTGTCCACTAATTCATTAGGATCATCCCAATAAACAAGTTCAGTATTTTTTTTATATTTTTTAAGATATGGTAGACCAGCACCTCTTTTTTGCCTAGATTTTACATCTGTAGGTTCTTGTAAGCATTCTGAAAATAACGGTTTGATCACCTGAGAATATTTTAAACCTTTATCACCTTTAATCTGACCTGCAGGGTTAAAGTCTCTTTTATGAGCATTAGTTGTGAGGAGTATTTCTTTGTACACCAATTTATCTTTTAAATTGACCAAACTTAAATCAGGTTTTTTGCGAAGCAATAGTTCTTTTAGACCAGGTGTTATTTTATACTGTTTATTAGCTATACGAATGTTATACACTTTACCAGAGTTCTCATGAGTGGTAGATAAATTAACTATTGTATTTCCGATCATATGTTTGTTATTTTCACTACGTATACCAAATGGTATATTCATATCTTCGTATATTTCAATGATATCTTCTTTTTTCAACGACGCGTTATTATCTTTTTCTGGTTCATTATCTCCTTCATCTTCCGAATAAAATTTTTCTACTGAGCTTGACTCATTAGATGATTCATGTTTGTACATATCATGATATTTATCACATAAAAATATTTTTGAACTTATATCAGTGTGTTTAATTTGGTCATCATAAGTATCTTCATTTTTAATTGTAGAAACTTGCTTGTTATCTACGATAGCATTAAGAGGGTCTGCAAGAGGCTTAAAAAAATACTTCAAATGAGTGTCGGTGTTAAACTCATAATCTTTCATTTGTTTCACTTTTTTCTTTATAGCGTTCGCAGACTTTATTAATTGATCTGTAATTTTGTGGTCCATTATACGACTTATACTGTGAAGCATTTATGCTCAAATGATATATGTTTTTCTGCACTCATAATTTATATAACTATTAATCACAATAAATAAAGTTGTCAAATGAGTGTCTATATCTGCCTTTGTTTAAGTCACAATCCTTATTAATTGTCAAAAAATCATAAGGATGTATCCAGATTTTAGAACACAGATCTTTGAACTTCGACCACTCTATGTCAGAACTAACATGTTCATTGTATATATGTTTCATGTTAACTTCATCTTGCTTGAAAATCATCAAAAAGTTAACATTGTCACGTAATAACTGCTTTGGTATTTTTGAATACGTTTGAGATAAATAAAAACAATCTATACCTCTGTGTCTGCCCATTGTAAAATAATTTCGTATATTAATTTGCTTTTCACAAACCACATCATCAAAAATAATAACAGAATTTGGTAATGCATCGTTAGGATGAATAACTTCGTCATCAGAATTAAATTTAAAAAGTCTTACTTCTGGCACTCTTTCTAAAATTTGTTTTAGAAAAATATATTTTGGCTGAAAGCTAGTCTTGGAATACAGGTAAACATTTTTAAACTTTAAACCATTTTCATGGATTAACAGACTAATCATGACGTTCGTTTTCCCACAATTTGAAGGGCCACATATTATACATCTTATATTATTCGGAAAAAGAACACTATGCTTTGCATGTAACTTATTTTCCTCTACATCAATATTTTTAACTTCTAATGACACTGGTTGCTTGACCCACTTCATGTTTGTATCTGTCAGAAAAATTAATATATTCTAGTATATATAATGCTTATCAGTGATAAAGAACGGTAAGTAATTATAGCCCCAATAATCAGATCATAGTTCTTTTAGGTTTCGTCAAATAAGTTGACAAATAAATAAAATGGTAGTATATACGTATATAATATCTATACAGGTAATGTTGATCAAGAGTTACTAATAAAACAGCAAATTATAGAGTACAAGTAAATATGTATGTATTAAATAACAACATAATAATTTATTCTATTTATAATTATAATTATTGACAATTCTCATATTTAAATTTATCATATAATAAGTTTACAATTAATGTATAAAAATACTCGATTAACATATGTAATCACAATGACCCCAAGGTACAGTGTCTATTTGATTTCCCAGAACATGCCTTTTATCGTCTATCCTGTTTAAAACTACTTTATTTACTTCTTGCGAGAACAGCACATGCTTCATTGATTTTATCATATTCATCTTACGCTTTAATGTAAAATTTTTAAATAAAACATCTTTATAATTTGATGATTTTAAACGTCCTGTTACAGGCTTTGATATGCCTTTAGCCTTGTTTATTTGTGTATTTAATGATTTAATGCAATATAGCTTTGCTCTTAAGCCTGTAAATTCAGTAATTGGGTCACCTCCTAACTCATCTTTAAATAAACCAGGAATTTTTTCGTTCACCTTAGGAATAAAGTAATGATTATTAGTTCCAAAATTACTTGTATCAAATTCTGATATATTATCATACATGTCTTTATAAAAGTCTTCGGTCTGTATTAAATACAACAAACTATCAGTATCAGTGTAGCATAATTTAGCTTTGTCACCATATTTATTCTTTATGAAATTATAATGATAATTATATAGATGACACTTAGAGAATTCTAGCACCGCAAATCCAATATATATCGGTCTGTCTAAAACAAGTTTCATGGGACTCAATTGTACGGCTATAAAGTTTTCATTAAAGATAGAAACACTTTTTAAATTAGGTTTTGTAATTAATTTCTGTGCACCTACTATTTTATTCGTTGTATTCAAATCATCACTCCATTTAGTGACTAATTTAACCTCCACTTGCTTACGTTTATTTTCAATAGTTTTGCCAAATATTGAGTTATTTAAAAGCTTAAAAAAATCTCTTTCGAATGATGTTGAAGCTGCTTGTCGTAAGCTAGTATTTAAGTCTATATACTCTTTCAAAAAATATTCTTGTTTAAAATAAAGGATTCTATGAATTTTTTTTAAAACTAGACCATTTTTAAGACATGATTTTAAATGAACATAGTGAATAACGTAGTTATATTTATCATACAAATTTGCAATTAATTTTGGTGTTTTCCCTCCAATAGGTATGAATTTCTCGGGAGCAAAAGGCAAGTCGCTATGTAAATTATGTAAATGATCTGGATACGCTAAATCTACTTCTAAAATGTAACCGTACTCGCCATTATCCGGAACATCAAACAAATTAAAATTTTTGATATCATTATTTTTCATAAATTTAAACTCTGATATTGGTAATTTTTTAGTCATAGCATATCCATAAAGATTATTACAGTCTAAATATATCAAATATGTTGATGGTTTAGAACTATCGAAATAAGGTAAATAAATGTTATTGGCTTCAGCATATCGATGAGAGCACTGCGCTAATCCTCCACGTATTCCTTTTTCCAGCATTTTATAAATGTCTAAATCATTAATCAATTCCAACTGAACACCTGTGTAAAGGAGCATAGCATCCCAACTTAATCCAGGTGAAGTCACAATACGCTGGATCGAGTTTGTAGTGCTGCAGACAAATATTTCTAAAATTTTCAAATATGTCACATAATAATAGTACGTCACACTTTAAATACAAGTCAGTATATTCACCAAGAGAACTAATTTCAAAACATTTCCACACAGTTTGGGCACGTTGATATTCAGTATCTGTTATATGTTTCATCTGTAAAGTGTTATAAAAATGATTCTTTGCTGGAAGTTGTGTTTCATCATATGTTTGCCATGAACAAATGTACTCATACGGATATACGCCTTTGCTTCGCAGTAAATTTAATTGGCTTTTATCTGGGAAATGTGATGATAAATGAATAAAATCGTTCTCCGTTAAACTTTTACTCAAATTGTCAATACTTGAACTAAGAAATTGAAATGAATCTATAAATTTAATCTGTATAGGTTTACATCCTGTACCGGTTTTGATTATTTTAGTTATGCTTATATATTTTTCTTTCGTTTTTGGTATAATTTTTATCTCGCCATCATATTTCGATAATTCTGTTATAAATATATGAGAATCATAACCAGATAAGTTATGAAAGATAACAGGTATAAATGAACACACTCTATAAATTAAATTGCAATGTGAATGCGCCGCGCCTCTATACTCGGATGTAATATGATCATGATCACAAACTTTATCATCAAATAATAAATGATTACCGATATGGCATGAAGTTGCTTTGTTATAATTATCAGTTTGCTCTCTCGTCATAGATCTCATGGGTTTCTTAGTCATTAAAATTTTGTGAATTAACTTAGCTTCTTTAATTAATCTCTCAACAAACACTTTTACACAGTCAGGTCCTCTATATGTTACGAATTTGTTCAAGCTCCTATCATGTGAGCAACATACATAATATGCAAAACAAGACGGTTGATGTAGTTTATTTTTTATCGTACTTTTATCATTATTGTTTTCTTTATAATTTAATAGTATACTTTCAAAGTCAGCATAAATCACAAAGTTAATTTTTTGCTTTCGCTCATAATTTTTGAATTGTAATGTATTGTTTTTATCAGGCAGTATGGTTAAAATTTTGGAACAACTATGAGAATGATACTTTTTTTCAGTAGTAAAAAATTGCAAACATGTTTCACATAAATGTATTTGACCTTTGTGACATGTAACTTGTCGTCGCACTAAACGCAAAAGGTTTTTTATCAAGCAATAATGACCTTTGTTTTGTTTTTCAAAATACAGTAAGTTAATATGTTTATCTTTCTTACAATTCGTTACATAAAGAGGGCCAGTTACAGTACAACGTTCATCTAATCCATAAATATTAATACTCAACTCACAATTATTCTTTTCAAACAATTTGATATCTTTAGGTAAAGGTGGAAATGAAATTCCTTGTATATTAAATATTGAACTTAAGTGTGGATAGGAGTTTGTTCTACAGACATTACTTTTTGCTGGAAATAATGCTGCAGCAATACTCCATAAAAAACAGTATTCATCATTATTGTGTATATTCAAACAACTCTTTGTGTTTTTAATAACTTTTGGTAGCTCTAAATAAGTACCACCTCGCATGGGGGAATATTTATTAATATTTATTTCTAAATGACTTATACAGACAAATGACCATCCAGATTCACAATGCTCAAATTCAGTAAGTTTTCTTTTAAATATTTCTATTTTATTTGAGAATAAATCATTAAAGTCAGTACTGCTGTATACAGTTTCATATTTCGTATTAAATGACTTGAGCTGCTGCTCATTTAATTGTGGTAGTAAAAAGTAAGCAAACAGTTCGAAGTTAACTTTATTGCACGTATGTTCCAGTAATGATAACTCAATGATTTTCAAAACATCTTTTCGCTTATCACCCAAGAACGCCTCCAGTATGAGGTACTCGTCTTCTATTGATGGGTTTAAGCGGTAAGTCATAATTCTATTTTTAAATGCTGTAGCTACAATATCAACATTTTCAAACTCTGACTTTATTAAGGAATTCGATTTATGAATATTCGTTCTCTTATGATATCTGTATTTATGTTCTGGGATCTTAATTCTGCATTTATCACAATGAATATACTTTGATAAAGAATTTGGCTCATAAACATTCGTATCGTATTCATTTTCTGGGATATCAATCTGGTATTTATAATTATTATTATCAGAATTTGCTGATGCCCCATCACTGGGGTGTGTAACTGGAAAAAGAACAATATTTTTATTGTATAGTTTAATTATTCGAATTAAATGCGGTTACAAAA
The DNA here is from genome assembly GCA_943138885.2 of Tholera decimalis. Lineage (NCBI taxonomy): Eukaryota > Metazoa > Arthropoda > Insecta > Lepidoptera > Noctuidae > Tholera > Tholera decimalis. The sequence goes on from OW964569.2 coordinate 14,265,878, forward strand.
TAATATCTTAAAATAAACTCATTCTCTAAGTGTATAATGATCATAATTATATGGTATAGCATAGATCTCATAATGTAAACGATTTTTAAGACTATTGATAAGAGCTTATAAAAGTAGGAGCACATTTTTTAAACTCCTTCCTAGCGCTTGTTATATAAGCATTTAGGTGATGCCAGGACTCTGAATCCTCATCGCATTTGTTTTTAATGGTGATTACTGAGTGCCGCCACCTATTTACTGGTTGGACCCGCTCTATTTCATCGCATTTGTATACTTTGAGTTCTATATAGAACTCACCTCTTTTTTGCTCGTTAATTTGTCGTGAAAATCCGTTCGCTAGTCTCCTCGTGATGTATGAGTATATCGGGGGAGTATTTTTGTCCGCAACAACATCAATTTTATCATCGTCACTGTCGCTCCCAAACAACTCGCGAGCCGTTGACTTGGTGACAGGAGTGATTGGGTGAATGGTTGGCTTAGTTTTCTTACCCGTAGATGGGTGGGAGCTGCTCGCCGACGAATGCTTGCGCTTTTTGTTCTCCTTTGGCTTGGTTTTCACAGGTGCATGCTCCCCGTCTGCCGATTCGTCCTCCGAAGGGAAAATATGGTCAGCCGTGTTCTTGGACCTGTAATAAATAAAAACAATGAATTAGTACATTAACAATTAAATTGGTTTTAATTATGTAGACAACACTAAGTGCATGAATTTATTACTTGAATGAATGAATATTAAAAATTATGAATCACTGAACACCTTTAATATTTATAGATGATAGACTCGCTAACTTAACTGAATTATTGAAGAGGTTAATACATGAATGATCGAATAGTGACAGGTGGATAACAAATTTACTACATTTCTTATCCACTCTAATTATTCTTTCTTGTTACTAATAAGAAACTTTAACAGATAACACGAAGTATATTGAAAGGTGAGTAGATACTTACATTTTAGAAGATTGACGTTCTTTGGTAGTGTAAAAACTGTAAGATGTCACTCCTCCTAGCTGAAGTGTTGATGTGATCCAGCTTCTGCAGGATGCACTCTTAAATAGTGGTAAATCTACGTCACGATATCCCATATATGGAATAGGGACACGCGTTACTAAATTGCTTTATCAGCCCTAACACCAAATATGTAATCGTTTACGCTGTAGAAAAATATCTTGCTAAAATATAAACATCAAGATAATGCAATTTGAACTAATCTTCATCATATAAGATACCTACCTACCTATGTAAATTCGCTAAGTTGGTGGGTGGTCCGGTTCATATGTCTATAAGGCCCCTTCTTAACTAGACGGCTTTCCGCTTGGTCTAGGCACGGTTTAAAACCGTGTCTACGTCCGGTTGTTAGTTAGGTATGAGATACTATAGAGGTTTGTTAACGACACCGGTTCGTGAAGAACCCGGCACGGCGCCGGCCCGGTTAGAAATTTTCTCGTTAACAGGGGCCTTAGGTTGCGCTCTGGGTGATGCCACTTTCTGTGTGTTGACTTTTAAGTCACCAGTTCATAGATAGCGATGCAGTGTGGTAGCGTTGCGGTGACGTTTGTATTGTTCAAATCTGTATTAGCGCGGTCATACATGATGTGGACACAGAATAATAATAGCGTTTTTAGGCGGATTTCTATGAAGTTAAACTAGTGTATCGTATCTATCCAGGTACTCCCTAACATTTAAACGTCACAGCGACGCTATCGCACCGCACCGCTGTCTATTTACCAGTGGCTTTATATTATGGAATGCATTCAATTGTAATCTGAAACTGTAGAGCATCGTATTGTCTCGAATATATAAAGTACACTTACATGTGTGTACTAATTTTTTCACAGCAATTTTGAACTTTATAGTCATTCAAAATTATTTATTAGAATCCTATAAAAAGGATAAATTATCTTGAAAATTCAAATATTATTTAGTTTCCTACCATCAAGCGCCAGTAATCAACGAGTAATAACTATGTCGGTGAGTATTAATTTAATTATTTTATTTTATATTTAATTTTATTGCAAAGTTTAACTTGATTTAATGACAGAGCCAAGCATTAGATTATTGACTTGAATAGTGGAATGCTTGCAATAAATAATTATAATGTATTTTACGCTCAATTCCATCACTCCTCCATCACACGAATTTAAAATATTATGTAGACCTTTTATGAGATACAGGGTAGCTTTTTTATTTTTTAAACTCAGTTATTATTAAAGTTTTAGTTTAAACAAACCACGAGAATAGTTACGTTGGTAGAGTGGTTGATAAGTGGTGCTATTTGTCAAAGGGCTTGGGTTCCGTTTTCTAGCCAAGTTAGAAGCCAGCAATTAGGTACACACGGCTACATATCAAGCTATACATTTTCCGTACAGTGAGAGGTCTGCTTATACTATATGCAGCCGTGTGTGGAAATATATTATTTGATAATAGGTACTATTGTTTGAACGCTTTGTTAAACTTTATTCATGAAGTGCAAAGAAAATAAAAAATAATGTATTCTGTTTCAGATACCGAGTTGGGTTTATTCACCGACTTCACCTCAGTTAATGATAGAACATGATGTGATTGATAAAGTCGTAAATTATTTGGATGAGGAAGAACAACAACGAAACCCATTTGCTTCAAATACAAATACAAATAATAATAAGGAGTTGATAAGTTTTTACAAAACGGTTTCGACCGGTGGCACAAAAGTTATACGGATCGAAATTTACGATGCAAACCAATTCGAAAGTAATTCTATGTGCCAGTGCAGTGCCGAAATATGTGTTCAGCATATTGTGAAGAGCATTGACACTGATAACATCTACCTACGTGTCAAAGACATGCTACCGTATTTAAACAATACTTTTTATCAATCCTTGTAAAAGAAAAAACGGATCACCTAGAAGCACCTGGATCCTTAATTCCTACTTATTTTGTTTAATTAATTGTAATTATTTTATTTCTTTTATTTGTAATTATATGAAGTAATAAATACTTGTTTATTCATTGCAATAACGTAGTTTCATTACAGAAGCTGTAAAACTAAATCACCTGTAAGACTCTAAGTATATTTTCATTACTTTAACGTAATTCACCAAATAATATTCATTTGAAGAAATCTGCTAGTCATTAAAGCAAACATTGTGGTATAAATATCACGTAGCAACAATGCTCGTCCATTTGTGAGATCACAGCTGCATTGAGCAGATCAAGTATCTAATTTTTGGTAAGTAATAAAATAATATCAGATACTCGAAACCAAACACACATGTAAAAGACCGAGTTTAATGAATATAAAAATAATCAATTAGAAAGTATGAAATAATATTTGAATGTTGATGTAATGAATGATAGAAATTGTGATTGACTGATTGTCTAGTTCACAAAATATTGATCGATTGACTGATTGTTTACTTGACACAAGTGTAATTGGGGTTCCTGGATCTCTGATCCAGGAACCCCAATTATACACTACTATCGCCAGACATTTCTGAGACACCCAAAACACCTGTAACGCCTGGCGTATCAGACGTTACACGTTTCTCCGCAGCAGATTTGGATTCAAAGAAGAAAGAAAGAAAAAACGTTTATTGGCTACATGCCACAAGTACACACGAACACAAATAAAAAATAAAAAAACACAAAAACTTAGAAATAGAACTTAAAAATAAAACTTAAAAAAATAAAAACTAAAAATAAAACTACATAATTAAGATAATATGACAGACATATTTCTATGTGTGACTCACGGCAGTGCCAAACAGGCCCTGTTCAGCAAAATGCCAGACAACTGGTGCCTGACGCTGATTTTCAACAGGTCCTGTTTGAGAGGTGAAGAGAAAATTAGCTTTATACAATCACTGCGAGTGGCTGTGTGCATCGGGGCGCGACAAATTTACAAATATATAATAATTTGTTCTCTAATTTTAAGGGACTGGGTGGGTATAAATAAACTAATTAGGTGCTAGATTGAAATGACACATAAATGTAATTTAATATTTATATGTATACGAAAATGAAAGAAAGAATACGAGATGAGTGTGATTATTATTACTATAATAATTTATTGATGACATTATGGTGACATTAGTAAATTGGTGCATTGTATATGTGGGTATGTCCAGCTCCAAGCCGGGGGACACGAGAGGCACCCAAAAGAGCGTACTAAACCGCGCAAGCAACAGCAGGCAACCACGACAGACGACGACTATCTCAAGGGTCAACGACTACGTTCCACATCATAATAGTAGTAATGGTTAAGTATAAATCATATTATTGAAATATTCTGTTGCACCATATCCAGTTTCCTTTGCGCATCTATCAAGTACTGCCGTAGACGGGTTCTAAATGTATGGATTGTGCCCACCACTCTTATTGGTGGTGGAATGTTATTCCACACCTTGGATGCAGCGTATCTAAAACTGCCTCTAAAAGCTGCCGTCCTGTGAGCCTGCGTTGTTAACTGTTGTGCACAGAGTCTGGGCGCGCAATCTCGTCGACTGGTCATCCAACATAGCTTGTCATACAAATATTTTGGTTTTTTATATTTAATTATACCAAAAAGCAGACATGCTAGGTGAAGTTTACGTCTTGACTTCATTTTAAGCACAGAGTGCTTGTTTAGAAATGGAGTGATGTGACTTCTAGGGGGGACAGTATAACAAAATCGTGCACATGCATTTTGGACTCTTTGAATAAGTCTGTCTGTACGAGCTAGCAAGCGAGGGCCGTAAACCGTATGAGTGTAATTTAATTTTGATAGTACAAGGGTTTCGACTAACTGCTCGCGTAGCTTTTCAGACAAGAAAGGCCTCCTTTTGTACAGTAGCTTCAATCGGTAAAAACAGTTTTGAACTGAGCTAGCAATATGTTTTTCAAATCTAAGATTGAAGTCCATACATAACCCAAGGTTGCGCGCTTCGCCAACACGGTCAATAGGCTCCCCCATCAGAGACAGATTCAGTACTCCGCATTCTTTATCAGCCGGCGATGATAGCTCCCACTTGCCCTTTCCAGACAGAGTTCGTAGGAATAGACCAAACGTAGATTATAAGAAGTTCTTTTAGGTTTTAATTTTGTTTTAATTGTCTGTTTCATATTTAGTTTCCTTGCTTTAAGAAGCTTGCTTGGAAAAGTGTTATGTATCTAGTTATAAGTAGATGTGACTGCGTCACACAGTAATAGTGATTGACGAATACACCAGTGCGAATCATATCGTCTTTGAGTAAACACCTTCGTAGACTTCCTATACAACAGATAGGTTAGAAAATGCATTATTTGTTCAAAATATGAATACAACATGATAATTTTTAATAAATTGAACAATAAGTGTTTAAATTAGCATAACGCGGCATATAGATCGCACTAATGTGTAGTGCAGCAAAGCTCAATAAGCCATTAAAAACTTAATAAATTTAATCCAGAATCCAAAATTTGCATAATTTTACAGACGTCCACACTGCGGCAAAATGGAAAGATAAATTGTTTCTAAAAGCAATTGGCAATATAATATCATAATACTGGTTTCATTATGCGCAAAATCGGTAAAATAATAATGCAAAAGACTTGTTTTTTGAAAAGTTGTTTACTCCCAGTTCAAAATAAGATATAGAAAAAGACCTGGCTACAGATGAAATTGTGGTTTATTTACTGCCTCTCTGACCTCCACAACTAAGTAGCTAAACAACACGATACGATACCTCTTTGGCGAGACTTGTGTTCAATTTTCTGGCTTCTTACTACCCGTATGTACAAATAACAGCTGGGACCAATGGTTTAACATGTCTTTTATCCCAACACAACATTTATCCACCTAATCTTGACACAGGCCGTGTCTATAAGATTAGGGGGAATCTCTGCTAGAGAGATAACGGTCACCGTGTCACGTGCCTGAATGCCAATGCCATCCTGGGAGGTCTTTCAGAGTTGATTGATAATCTGACAAACATGGAGCATAACACACACAGCATGTTGTTTAATAAATCCCCATAGACCTTGACAAGTGCACCACTAGTGCAGAACAGTTGTTGCTGGCGTTGCACAACTCCACTCCAAGGTAACTAACCTTCCTTTCACATCTCCAAGGGTTCTCTCCTCAATAAAGGCTCGGACTCTAGCATCTTCGGTTCAGCTTATCAAATGAAAATGGTACTAGGTTCACGGACTCAGGTGGTTTCATCTGTTCAGGTTAGACCGGGATAAATTGGAATACACTAGCATAAACCGGGATACACACACACACACAATGGGATAAAATAGGATAGACAGAGATGGACTGGGAATAAAATAGGATAGACTGAGACAAATACGGATTTATTGGGGCAGCTGGGGATAAATCGGTATTAATAGACATAAATCGGGATTAATACGGATAAATCGAGAGTAACAGGGATAAGCTGAATTGAACCGAGATACTCCGGAATAAACCAACTAACCAAGCGTCGACTGATACACCTATTTGCTAAGTAAACCACAAAATATACTATTTATCAAATAAAAAAAAACTGCCAAATGTTTCGCACACTCTATGTATACTCAATAGTTACAAATATGTGTTCGTAGTCGAAACAATTGTAAACATCTTGTAACTACCTCATTAATATTAATTCGTTCCAACTCATGTCTTATTCATCGAGCGGCATCCACTTTATCTTTGAAGAGTTTCCTTACTTGTTTTACTTTGAATACAACTCAGTTTAAACTACGTTTGAGAAGTGATAGCTTAGTTAAGGATGCTTAACTTGGTCTGCCAAAGTCATTAAAACGTCTTATTTATATATATTTATAATTATTTTTTGCAAAAACCATCCTAAATGTCAAATATATTAACCCAAAACAACATTTATCCACCTAATCTAATAATTAATATATTATTATTATATATTATATTATGGTTATTATTATTACCTATTATATTTTAACAATATTTGTAGAAAAAAAAGCAAAAAAAAAAAAATTATTTGGTTTATGCCAAAAAACAAAAGCAGATTATTTGGTTTATGCAAAAAAAAACGAGAAAACACAGAAAAAGATCAGAATAATGTCGTGTTTCCATGGCTACCCTGAAAAGGCCCGGTTCAGCAAAATGCCAGACAGCTAGACGTGCCTGACGCTGGTTTGCAACCGAATATTTCTCTCATGAGTTATAATATACTTGTGTTGCATATAAAGGGTGGCTAGGGGTGAGATTCCGGGGTTGCAGGAATGTTCTAATAAGATAACTCAGCCCCGGAACATGCCCTCAAGTCCACAAGTGAACAGTCTGAAGTCCACAAGTGAACAGTCTGAAGTCCACAAGTGAACAGTCTGAAGTCCACAAGTGAACAGTATGAAACCCACAAGTGAACAGTCTGATGTCCTCCGTCCTGGGGAGGGCGAAGGGGTCTTTAAGATTGATAAAAACGACACGATGATCTTTTGAACACTTGCCTGCGGTAGCACTAAATACTCTTCAACTGGACGTATTACCGTACTACATACGTACTTACCCCAAGAGGCTGTTGACAAGTGTGATGGAAAATCGGTGGTTATAATTGTCGACAACGGCTTGGTGGCCAATAGCTTCGACGACAATTTATAGAAACTGGCATTGTATATTTGTCTAGCTAGATGATACAATAGACCAGGGGTAGTGCCTCGATACTACTGCTCATATTGTGTGTAAAAATCTGTCGATGTTACCCTAGCCTTTATGTCATTGTTAAAGACCTACCAAATGAATAACCGCACGTATATTTTTAATAAAAAATAATGATACAGTATGGAGCGTTAATTTTTTTAATCTTACCAAGTTTCGACTCTGTAGTTTTAATAATTTCGGAATAAAATGTCTGTCTGTGACATACGGACAGACAGATGGACATGACGAATCTATTAGAGTTCTGTTTTTGCTGTTAAGGAAAGGGGTGCAAAAAGAAAAAAGAAAGAAAAAAAAATCCTGCTCATTTTGAAAATGATCAATAAATAATAAACGAAGAAAAACGACAGTTAATATGACACTACTACCTATCGGGGCTTGTTTCTAGTTATTATTATTCCAATATTTTTTATTTATTTATTTTATTATTTATATATACACAGTAAAATACATTAGGATAAGCATAATTATAATATTTGAGTACAAAGGTACTGCTTATTTCTTAAGATTTTTTCCAGCAGACCTGCGAAAGGAGAAGTGAAAAAGAAATGTAGACAATAATAGTGTGTGAGAACAAGAAGAGAAATAAATATGAATATGTGAGGCGAAAGGCGTTTGACACCGTTTCTGTTCCCATCCTTGTGCAGAGAGGTACAGCTCTTTCCCTCTTCGATAGCTATCTTCAGGGAAGGAAGCAACAAGTTAAGATAGAAAACTCGTACAGTGAAGAAGAAAACGTTGTTTTTGGCATCCCGCAAGGGAGCGTGCTCGGCCCAACGCTATTCCTGGTGTACATAAATGACCTATGTAACCTCAGGGATAGCGGTGGGAAGATCTTCTCCTACGCGGATGATACAGCCATTGTCTTTTCTGGTCAAACATGGGAGATTGTGCACCAAAAAACCTATTGGAAACTGGTTAAAAGCGAACCTTCTAACCTTAAACATCGCTAAAACTAACTACATCTGCTTTTCCCCAAGTGCTAAATCTAAACCAGGTCCAGGCTTTAATATAACAATCCGCGACAATGTGATGAGTACAGACCTAAATCAAAATTGCCAAAACGTACAACGAGTCATCTCTACTAGATACTTAGGCATTATAATTGATGAGTGTTTATCGTGGCAGGCACAGATTGATGCTAATATCTCTCGTGTAAGAAAACTGATATGGATCTTTAAAACTCTACGCTATGTAATGCCTCAGAACTTGCTTAGTAAAATTTATATTGCGCTGGCACAATCTGTTACAACATACTGCATTCCGGTCTGTGGAGGAGCCGCCAAAACTAAGTTACTTGAACTCGAAAGAGCTCAGCGGTCACTTTTAAAGGTCATGTATTTTAAACTATACAGATATCCGACAAACACACTATATAGTTCGTGTGGTTTGCTAACAGTAAGGCAGCTATACCTTTTAAACATGACCTTATACCTGCATAAATCTACCCCACGTAACCTAGGAGACTAGAATAAAAGACGCAATGATAGGGTGGTGCACACATCGCGTGTTCACACAGTCTTTGCAAAGCGTCAGTATATTGCTCAATCAGCCTATGTCTACAATAAATTAAATTCGAAATTAAAACTCCATCCAGAGGCTCAACATAAATGCAAAAAGATAAAAACATTGACATACGAGGAAACTGAACAAATACTGATCGGACTTTGCTAATACATAATATACATAAACATATACAGAAATTATGAATACACAAATATACAATCCCACTCAAACACATATAAACTCACGACCAATACACACACACACACACACAAACACACTCAAACACACACACACACACACACACATACAGACACACGCACGCAATTGAGCTGCTATCCTAATAGTATTATTTAAGTTATATGTAAATATCATAATTTTTAATTGTTTCTTAATTGCAACTGTTTTCATTTATTTTTGACTTCTATTTTTGTTTATTAGTCTCCATTGTGAATGTAAAAGGGAAGTAGCGAGTCGGCCCCAACACAAGTATTGTTATTTACTTAATGGGGCAGCCTCATAAAACAATGATGTAAAGATTTTGGAACAATAAACAATTTATTATTTATTTATTATTATTATGTGAAGTCTAAAAATAACATATACTTAAATAAATACATAATGTTAGAATATATAAACATATAATATAAATATATACATAAATAATTAACACAGTTAAGAGGAAAGGTAATGCTCTTTTAATCGACATTTGAATAGAGATATTGTTTTTGAATCACGAATGCTAGGCGGAAGTGAGTTCCACAATCTTACAGCATGGACAGAGAAGGAATAAGAGTTTTAGCTAGTTTTATGAGGATGACATTTAAGAAGGGATCTAAGGTGTGATCTACACGGTACGTCGCTAGAACGAGCGTAAGAAAAACGCTCACGCAGGTAGGAAGGGTAAGACAGGTTGTGTAAAATGTTGAAGACGAGACACAAAATCCTAGTGTTCCTGCGAAGACGGATTGGGAGCCACTTGAATTCCTTGTGAAGGTGAGAAACATGGTCATACTTTCGAAGACCGAAAACAAAGCGAATGCACAGATTTTGCAAGCGCTCAAGCTTGTTTAATAGCTCTTCGATAGCATCCAAATAGCAGGCATCGGCATAATCTATAATCGGCTGAATAAGTGTTTGTGCCAAAGAAACTTTAGTCTTCAAGGGCAGAAGACTTTGAAGGCATTTCAGCGAATGAAAGGAGAAATTTACCTTTCGGCTGACCTCATTGACCTGACCACGCCACGAGAGATTGGAGTCAATAACTACACCCAGATCTTTAGCAGTTTCGGTATAGTCAATGCGAACACCATCGAGATATAAAGGCATCAGAGAATATATTAGCGTATTTATGATAGTAGTAGGATTAATGTGAAACTGCATGGTAAAACACGTTTAATCTAAATGCGTTATTCCCTATTTCAAAGTAATTGAATTACTTTTGTAGTTATGGCCCCGTTAACCCTCTTAGAAGTCAGGTTCAGAAATTAAATCATATTTTGAATGTCATTAACACAAAAAACTATTTATATACCTACCTACATAGTTTTCAGTAGAAACCCAATACTCTGTAAGCAATACAATGCATTGTACATTGACATTTCATTGACATTGCAAAGCTTGCCGATTTTTGTTGTGTGTAGATCTGAGAATAATTCGTAGGCTATTGACAATTTGTTTGACAAAACAACGTTTCGTGGGTCAGCTAGTAAATAAATAAAACGCATCAAACATGAATGTATCATAAAAACCTGTTTACATGGCAACCTATAAAAATTAAATACAGCCTAAAGCTTGAACCCTCGAAAATATGAGTTGAACTCACTTCACTTCACTCACTCACTCTCTTTCATTTGGCATCACCGCGTGTAGACGGCCGAAATGCGACGAATTTTTTTATAGTCAAAAGCTTAATTTAAATAGGAGTGAATGTGAGACTCGTTAGCGGTGAGCACGAGTGCTCCGTCCTGGCACGGTGCTACAACTAGCGGATCGGATATGAAATGATCACAAGTAAAAGAAATCTTTTTCTTGATTTATGTTCTTCACCTCAAAGGGAATATTAACTTAAAATAATAAACGTAACTCAACAAATAGGTTTAAGATTAAATATATATTTTTTTATTATATAAATTACACCGTTACATGATTAACGTTTTAAATTCAGTTAGATGAGGCCGGTGTTTCTTTTTCTGAGAAGAAACACTGAAAAAATCTTACAGGTCAACGTCAAATGTAATTTATTGAACTCCTTAAGTTTCTTAGTAAAGCAACACGATAAGTGGCAAATGCTCGCACTGTGGAGATGGCTATTCAAACATATCGTCGTTACGCGTGCAAAAGTCGCTATGTGTTATTTAGTCATTTTCGTTTTTTTGTGCAGTTTCAATCACTATTTTAATACACACATGCTGTAAAAATAGCTATTTGATAAACGCAATATTTAAAGAGTTTCGGAAAGTAGCTATGTGACATTCATACATCGAAAGTTCTATGTTAATACGCTAAGTGCTATAAATTCACATAGCTAAAATAAGTTTACTAAAGCGGAAGCAAAAATTGCGCCCGATATGTGGTTTACTGCACATAGCGAGTTTTTCGGTCAAGTTCAGGCTCACTGGATCATGGATTGATAGTTATATCCGGTCACATAGATAGTTTTGCCGAAGTAATTATTCATTAAAATCTAGCAGTGAACTAAATAATTGTAATCAAATAAAAATAATGTTATAAGTAAATCTAAGTAAGTAAACCTTAGTTTTTCCTAAAATTTTACTAAAGATGAAATTATACTGCAGCTTAACTAACAGGCTAGGTGACTTATTCTTTAAATTTCTTCTTTTACAAGTTGTACTTTTTCGTTTCGTTCATTATATCCACGAATATTATATCTACCCATTTATTGGGTGAGAAAATCGATGAATAATTTCTCCCGCTCTGGGTGGAGTGGACGAGAGTTTCAGACTTCTACTAAATAAAAACCCGCCTTGTTCCTCCCCGCCGTGCAATTATGGCCCTATGGAGCCCCGTCACTAGTGCTGACGAATTTTTGAGGCACGCGTGGAACACAACGCGCCTCCGACCCGAGCCTGGTTTTTTCCGGACGCTGAGCTATTCCTGCTTACCTGCAACCCCACGTCTACGGTAACCGGAGATCAGCTCGCGATCCCCGACACCCGGGGCGTTTCCCACGATAGCTGGAGCATGAGGAAAAGAGTTCTCTCCCATACGCGTTTATAGTCGTCCTTCGCCAGCGTGTCCAGTCCTTGGTTGTGATAGCCACTCTTTGCGGCAGCGGAGGTTCACCCCGGCTTAGCACCTCTGCACGCGCGCGAGGCCTACTACCTCCAGATTCCACGGCAGCAATCCGGCCTCACTGGAGATGGTGCGGTATCCCCGGATCATCCGGATTGCCATAACCCACTGGGACACGACCAGCTGGCGGACTGGTCGCCATAACTTGGAATCTATAAGTGAGTGACTCTTACTTTCTGAATTACATCTGTACCAGTCATCGACCGCCTGGAGCATGGAATTGACGTCAGACCTCAACTTCGACTCAACCATCGAGTCCAGAGCTCAGACTGCAGCAAAAAAGCTGGGTATTCTAAACAAGGTGAGGCGGTACTTCACGCCTGGACAGCTTCTGAATCTGTTTAAAGCACAAGTCCGTTCCTTCGTTGAGTATTGCAGCTACTTGCAAAATACCAATTTTCTGCACTGGACTCGATCGAGCGCAGAGCTATTATAGGCGACGGGGCGCTAATGGACAAGGTTCACAGCATGGCTCAACGATAAAACCACAAATCCTAATAGATACCGAAATCCAAAACTATGTTTTCATTGTGTATGTGAGTAGGGTAACAATAATTCCTTTTTACCCTTATATTTTATATACTGTGTTAGTGGCGATTCTGAGTGATGTTTTAGTTCCTTCTGCTGTTGCAAAGTAGTCATACCTCAGAAACTATTTTATTATTTACATATTATATGCACAATATGTATATTTATTATAGTTACTAAACGATAATGCAGCGAAAACAGTTATAGTGAAGAACAAAAATAATAAAATAAAACAATATGTTGTATGTTTTATGCACCATGTTCAACCCAACCAAATCCGTAAAAAAAAAACAAAAACTAATACAGATGTTCAAGACAACAACGCTAACTGGGTGTCCGAAACTGTCCACGGTACGTGGAGCTATAAACGTTGCTTACAATAAACAAGGTTACACAATAATCTACAGGCTCTGAGGCTTTATGAATACAAATAACAGGTCTAACCACTAACCTTCTGTGCTGGGTTCGCCAACTTCGACCTTCCGAAGGCCACGCCCCAAGTGTGGTATGTATGTAATATGAGGTGAGTAAGTGAAAGTGTGATGTAAGTCAAGTGTGTGGACGTTCATAAGCCGCCAGTCTCCAGATGGCGCGGTTCCAACAGCAATCACAGCACAACTCATTTCCAGCAAAAGCGCGTGCCACGCGATGGCAACCAACCGGCGAGGAATCCCAAAATATCCCGGGTTTTTCATCAAATGGGGATTACAACTTCAAACAATTGATAATCGCGACCCAATTATCGGTTGCAACAGGCGATTCCAAACGATATTTTAATTACAATTACAATTACAAGAAGGTTCCGACGACCGGCATTTTTTTCAAGCAAAGTCTATCTGTCAAGTCAGAGTAATGTCAAGATCAAATTTCTTTATGTCAAAGGAGTACGTTCGGAAACGATCGGTACTAAACATCTACCCCCCCCCCGGACGGGCCTACCCGTCCGCTAATCAATTGGAAGTCTTGACAAGGTTGCAAATTTAACACAGCTTCAATGCGGCCAAATACCGTAGCTAGTTCCTCAAAGGTGAGAACGGTGTCTCCCAACAATCTCCGCCAGCGTCCCTTTGCCGCTTTCACCGCGGCCCCAAAAAAACCCCCCCGATGGGGGCGACTGGCGGGTCAAACAACCAAGTGACCCCTCGGTGAGCCAAACTATTACCAATGTCAACCTGGCTCGCATTAGGAAGGCGTGTACCTCCTTCAAATATTTACTTGTACCCTTGTAATTCGTACCGCAATCAGACCTAATCAAAGAAGGTAACCACGGTGAGACACAAATCTTTCCAAAGTCGCCTCAACGGCCTCTGTCGAGAGGGAGGTTACCAGCTCCAAATGTACTGCCTTGGTTGACAGGCAGACAAACACACAAATAAGCCGTAACAATCTTACTATTACGAAGGGTGGACGTCTTCAACAAAAGGGGACCAACAAGCCCGTTACGACGCCAGCAAAGGGCCTCGCCTCATTGACGCGATCAGCCGACAAAATACAAATTTCTCGCTGCAAAATTGCCAACACCGCATTGCAACCGGCATGCGAGTTCTTAGAGTGACGATCAGTCACCAACAATTGAACCAAGTGGCCCTCTTTGGGCAACAAAGGGGGTGACGAGCCCCATAAGGAAGGCTTGAGTGCCTCAACCGTCCTCCAACAGGGTTTCCCGAAGTGGCTCGTCCCAACCAAGTTCAGTTATAACAAGGGCAGGAGCACCAATTTTTAGGGTACGGACAACTCACAAAGGTGATTTCAAACCAGGTCCTTCCCTCAACAGTGGTGTCAGCCGGTTCGCCAATTCCCCAAATCTTGCCTGAAAGGTCGTTCACCTTCAGGCCAACCTGTCCCGCTAACCAAGACGACAAAGGGCAACCCCGGACTCCCGTGCCCAAAATGGCACGGACCACAATTGAGTCACCCAAGGGTCCCCAGACCTTGACCGAGGCCGTTGGCAACAAAACCGTCTTGATCGGGGGGGTCCTTTAGCGGGCAGGCGTCAATCTCTTAGCGATGCCTGGGCGGCGACCGATCGCCGCATCCAGGCTGCCTTCGTTCACGGCGAGGCCAACAATCAAAACATTCGTCCGCGCGGTGTCCCGAGCCGCTCGCCATCACTGGAGGGGCATATTCCAACGAATGCCCGAATGGCGGAGGGCGCGAATCCAGCCGGGGACGTTCCGCCAACGGAGGGGAAAGGCAGCGGCGCCGACCTGGCCACTGCTGCCTAGCAGCCAATGCGCGTTCTCCCTGACGAGGTAAGACCAAATGGCGCTCGTGGGGCTCCCGTTCAACTTGCGCGGGGGGTGGAGTGCGGCGTACAGAATCGCGGGTCTCAGCCCGGTGCTCGTCTCCGGGGTACCCCCCCTGCGCGAATCCTCCTCAGAAGATGGTCTGCTGGAGCGGTTCGCGTTGGCGCACAAAATCTCCAAGTGGGACCCCTTACAAATTCTATACGGGCGGGGGTCGGGGCAGTCCCGATGAATGTGGGCCCCCAAGCACGAAAAGCACAAACGGCGTGCGTTGACAATACGGCGGCGGGCACTTACGTGCAAATTCAAAAAATCCGGGCAACGCGCCATGACATGCCCCGTTGCCTTACAAAAGTCACAATGATGAGGACTCCGGGCACCAGCATAACGGGGGGCGGGGCAAACATCAACAGGCCCCCTAGCCCGAGGACTCCGGGCGCCAGCAAAACGGGGGGCGGGGCGATCATCAACAGGCCCCCTAGCCCGAGGACTCCGGGCGCCAGCAAAACGGGGGGCGGGGCGATCATCAACAGGCCCCCTAGCCCGAGGACTCCGGGCGCCAGCAAAACGGGGGGCGGGGCGATCATCAACAGGCCCCCTAGCCCGAGGACTCCGGGCGCCAGCCAAACGGGGGGCGGGGCGATCATCAACAGGCCCCCTAGACCAAGGACTCCGGGCGCCAGCAAAATGGGGGGCGGGGCGATCATCAACAGGCCCCCTAGCCCGAGGACTCCGGGCGCCAGCAAAACTGGGGGCGGGGCGATCATCAACAGGCCCCCGAGCCCTAGTCCGTCCCTGGTCTCTGGGCTGAGAAGGTAGTGGGGGTGACCCCGTGGCGCCACGAGTGTTATCCGAAAACCGACACTCGTCTTCCAAAAACTTGAGGAGGTCATCAAAGGGGGGAAGATGGGTGGCACTATCCCCCCATACTTCTGCTCAAAACGTGACCTCAACTCCGCGGGGAGCAATTGCAGCACTATGTGCACCAACAAGTAGGACCAATGTTCTACCGGTAACTCCAGGCGTCTCAAAGCGTTGGTCGCTGAGACCAACGGGTTCAGCAAGTCAGTGCGCAACGTCGATGTGCTGGCAATGGCCGGTAGTCCCAAAATCTGGTCGATGTGCACATCAGCCAGGCAGCGCTTGTTCTGATACCATCGGCAGAGAAGCTCCAGAGCGGTCGGGTAAGAGGAATCCGTCACCGGCAAGTGCTGCACCAAGGCTCTGGCTTCGCCCTCCAGGACAGACAATAAATAGGCCAGCTTCTGGGCAGGTCCGAGGTCCGAGCGTGCATCCACAAGACTTTTAAAAAGATTTAGGAAGCCCAGCCAGTGGTCCAAGCGACCGTCAAAATGTGGCAGCTCCAGGGTGGGCAGCCTACTCAATAGTCCAGGGCCTGCAACAACAGGGGTCTGCAGCTTGGCCGCATCAGGCACCCGACTCTTCAAAATTTCCCGCGCTCGTAGACATATGACATCCCCCAGGTGGACAATCTGGTCATAGTCACCCAAAATCTTATCGCGGGCTGTCTGATCCATCACCCCCAAATCCACGTCCATGATGTACTCGTTGAAGCGCGTGAGCGCAGCATCAGCTGACTTGATCCTCTCAATCACTTGCCCATACCGAGCAAGGGTGAGCTCTTCCAATTCCACACGCTCAACCGTTGCAGCTGCCGATGTGAACCATCTCAACTGTGAGGTCAATCCAGCAGCAGCCTCCCTGACTGCCCTTAATGAGGCCATTGCAACAATCAAATATTAATACAAAACACCAATCAACAACCAACAATCAAATATTAAACAAACAGCAATGACTTGTTAGCCGACCAAATAATCTCAACAAAATAAAAATTCAAATTCAATTATTTCAAGTCCAAATCCGACCCTGTACTTATTCCAAGTATGAATCTAGCTTGGTACAGATGGCTAGTTACAAAATAAATAACAATTCAATGTATATATTGTGCAGGATCACACCAATAAACATCAATAAGCACAACAATTGTCTGTCTAATATTGAGCCGGAGAATCTCTATCAACACAGTCCAATAACTACTATAAACAACAACCAATACACACAATTCAAGTCTTGTTATATTAGACTATGTGTAATTATTATTTAGATAACCTTTTAAATTCAGATCAGTGACATTCAATTATTAATTGCAACAATACCAAACTATGTACCAAATTATACCAATAATTCCTAATTTCACAAATAAATCTTACTTGTCAATTCAACAAAGGGCTACAGTACAAATTACAAATACAACTTCAATTGATTCAACTTCAATTAGATAGCCCGGATGACATGGTAATATATTCAAAACTTATTAAGTTATAAGTTGTGTTAAGTAATCAAACCAAAGTTACTTTCAAAACTTCCAATTAAACCAGTGGATCTTATATTATAAGAGCCACGCCTGCTACCAGAATGTACTATGTGGATTTTATATTAAAACCCACGCTCTGCTTACCAAAATGTTCAAGACTACAATAGGCCAGTGCAACGCTAACTGGGTGTCCGAAACTGTCCACGGTACGTGGAGCTATAAACGTTGCATACAATAAACAAGGTTACACAATAATCTACAGGCTCTGAGGCTTTATGAATACAAATAACAGTTCTAACCACTAACCTTCTGTGCTGGGTTCGCCAACTTCGACCTTCCCAAGGCCACGCCCCAAGTGTGGTGTATGTATGTAATATGAGGTGAGTAAGTGAAAGTGTGATGTAAGTCAAGTGTGTGGACGTTCACAAGGCGCCAGTCTCCAGATGGCGCGGTTCCAACAGCAATCACAGCACAACTCGTTTCCAGCAAAAGCGCGTGCCACGCGATGGCAACCAACCGGCGAGGAATCCCAAAATATCCCGGGTTTTTCATCAAATGGGGATTACAACTTCAAACAATTGATAATCGCGACCCAATTATCGGTTGCAACAGGCGATTCCAAACGATATTTTAATTACAATTACAAGAAGGTCCCGACGACCGGCATTTTTTTCAAGCAAAGTCTATCTGTCAAGTCAGAGTAATGTCAAGATCAAATTTCTTTATGTCAAAGGAGTACGTTCGGAAACGATCGGTACTAAACAACAGAAATGCAAAACAAAACAGCTTGATAAGAAAAACCCAACACGAATACGAAATCAATACAAAGACAAAATGTTCACAAGACGCCGGGCACGATTCACACGCCTAACACCTGCGGAATTGTCGCTCAGCTTCACCTCGCAGCCGCCGAGACCTGCTTCAGCCGTGAGTGAAGAGACTCCGGCCACTTCAGTAGCATCGAGCTCGAGCGACCAATACTTCTCGCCGCCGACGACACCACCACCTGCGCGTCCATGTGGCTCATGAATGTGTTGGAGTTTTACAAAATAAATCCAATACTACGCCCCACTTTCCTTGAGTCATGTATGAGGCAGTGGAAGATGGTCCTCTGCTAACAAGGATGTCGACAGTTCCAGGAAAACAGCGAACTGATTAGGATTGAGCGTGGTATTTTTCAGGGTGACAGTCTGAGCCCACTGTGGTTTTTCTGGCTCTAAACCCTCTCAGTACACTGCTAGAGGGTTCAGGGCAAGGCTACCAGTTGAGAAGAGGTGGTCAGGTCATATCACACTTGCTTTACATGGATGATTTGAAACATTGCGCAAAAAAAAAATCAAACTTTTTCTTTTTGTACCCATAATTTTATAAGTACCTAACATTTTCTTAAAGTTGGACTGTAGCGCTGTGATAACTATTCAAGAATAACTATTATGTTTATATATTGTAATTGATTACTTTAAGTTATTAACATGAATGAGCTGTTGGTGTAGAATTTTATAGGTTTTATGTTGAGGTATTGGGCCTCCTTTGCATAGCTGGCAGTTTAAAAATGATAGCTGAGTAAGTTGGATGTCAAAGTTTATTCAATAGAAAAAATGTGTGTGATCGAGTAAGTTTGGAATCGTATTGTGTTTTAGAAAGATGAAGGTTTTTTTATAGAAGTAAATTTTATGTTCCGGTTTTGTTTTATAAGTGTTCTTAAAGAAAATAAAAGGATTGGTGCACCCAATAATAAAATGTCGTTGTAATTATTGGATTTATTAAATAAATAAATTATTGTAAGTATATACATGTAGATGAAAAGCTTCATTTACAAGGGATCCTGGATCATGGAAAAGATACCCAATTAACAGGTTATGGGCCTGCGCTGATTAGATTGGAAAGAGGAGTTTAAAGTAGAATCATGAAGCCCTAAAATTGTGAAAATCGGATAAAAATTTGAAAAGAAACAAAAGAACAAATTAGAAAATTAAAAATGGCGGACGAAATACCAAAATTATTAAATGAAAATGATTACAATTTATGGAAAAAGAAAATATTAATGTGCATTTATGCGGGGGAGTTGGATATTTGTTTGGAATTAATTAGCAATGAAAATAAGAAAGAATTTATAAAGAAAGATGCAAAAGCAAAATATTTAATTATCAGTGCTATGAGTAATAATTATGTGAACCATATTATTAATTGTGATTCCACAAAAGAGATGTTGGAAAAACCTGATAGGATTTTTCTGGGTCAAAAAGAAAATCAAATAAGCCAATTACTACAAGAATTTTACAATTATAAATTGAAAGAAGAGGATATAATGTTGAGTACTAGCAATTTGGAAAATATTGTTACTAAAATTAAGACGTTAGGATTTAAATTAGAAGATACACAGGTTATTTCAAAGATTCTGTCCAGTCTACCTGAAAGCATGTCAAACTTCAGAGCTGCGTGGGAATCAACAGGAACAAATGACAAAAATTTATTAAATTTAATTTCGATAATTGCTCTAGAAAATAGGAACAAAATTCAAAAATGTAGTTTAAGATGTAAAGAATACAGAATTTAACACCTTAGTGAAGGAATGTTTCAAATGCGGAAGAAAAGGACACATCGTAAAATTCTGTCGGGGGAGAAGTTTTAATCAGGAGTTAAAATGCTATAAATGCTTGAAGAATGGGCATAAATTGATGGAATTCAGATAAAAATTCAATTGCATAAATTGTAAATCAGACGGTCATTACAGCAAATTCTGTCTACTACAAGCAAGCCATTCTGTAAGTTACTTAAATAATGTAAATGGCTATGAAGAAATTGAATTTATTCTAGATTCCGGAGCTACTTGCCATGTAGTCAACTCAGCAAGTTACCTTCAAAACCGTGAGAAAGCATCTTTCATCAGGATTATGATATGACAGCTGATGGAAATGAATATTCTGTACATATTATTGGGAAAATATTCTTTAAACCGTTGAACATAAATTTTAATAATATTCTAGAAGAATTTATTATCAATCTCTAAGATAATGGAATATAATTATAAAATTGTATTTTTCAGAAACAAATGTGAGATTTTGGACAATGAGAAATGTATCCTGTCTGGAGAGCGCGGTGATAACGGATTGTATTACGTCAGAATACCAGTGAACCACAGAAACAAACCGGATATAGACAAGTCAGTTAAAATTATTAATAACATAAATTCGCATAATGATATAACTTTTTGGCATCGAGCTTTGGCACATACAAAAGTAAGTAAAACTGCTAAATTGGTTAGAGGCGATATTAAAACGAATAATGAAATCGACACCTGTGAGGTGTGCACGCAAGCAAGGCTCTGTTGGAAACCTTTTAATACTGAAAGGCACCGAGCTTCAAAAAGTTTGGAAATTATACATAGAGTGACATCTGTGGACCAATAGGGGTAGATACTTGGGATGGATATAAATATTTTATTACTTTTCTAGATGATTAAACAAATTTCGTTAGAATTTTTCTTTTGAAATCAAAAGATGAGGCTTTTGATAAAATAGTTAATTATGTAAATTTATCAGAAAATCATCTTGAGTCCAAAGTAGAAACAATACGTTGTGACAATGGTGGGGAATATATTAGCAAAAGGTTGAAAACATTCTGTGAGAATAAAGGGATTAATGTAGACTACACTATACCGTACACACCTCAACACAATGGTAAGGCTGAGCGGTTAAACAGAACCATTATGGAACGAGCAAGAGCTTTACTTTTTGATATGAAATTACCCAAAGAATTGTGGGGTGAAGCTGTAGTAATTGCTGCGTACTTAACTAATAGGTGTTCGAATTCTTAATCCTAAAACACTTGCGGAATTATGGTTTAATAGAATTAACTACGAACTACTACTACTAACTACGAATTACATTTCGTCATTGCAATTGATTTAAACGGTACTGGTGAGTTTGCCTGTAGGATGTACCGCACACACTAAGAATAAAATCAAAAGTGTACGAACTTATCGGAGCAACTGAATACGTTTCTCCACCTTTCGCTGATAGTGTTGGTCATTACAAATGTCATGTATTAATTAAATGACGATAATGAGCGAAAAATCGACCGAAATTTTATTGAAGCCTGCAATCTAAAAGAATATGTGGTCACCCTAATTCCTAATTCAGAGAATAAAAATGATACTCGATTTTCTTATGCAATAAGGGTCTTTTAATTTCTTTCTGGTATCGAATTTGATTTTTTTTCACAAAAAGATGTGTTTCAAATTTTGTTTTTGTCCTATTTTCATACGATAAGCGCCGCCAAAGCGAAAGCAAAAGAAATGGAGACTGAGGGCCCGAATTTTATCAAGGTCATAACGTCCAAACAACAAGAAGTGGTGACCTATTCTTGCTTCCAAAAATTCCTTACAATTTATTTAGTAGCATATAGGATTTTAAACAGTAGCTGTAAGTTAATGATTTCATTTTATTTGCGTAATAAACTTTTACATGTATGAGAATTGAGGGCCCATTTTGTACGAAGACATACAAAGTAGGACAGTGATTTGTGATAATATTATGTTTTCACATATTTTGTTTGGCATTAGCTTAGATTTCGGCATAAACGTGTGTGAGTTAGTATAGTTTATCAGATTCAGGTGGGCCCTCAATTCTCTATGTGAGAACTGAGGGCCCATCTTCAGTTATTTGACTTTCAACTAATCTGATTCTAACTTTCACATTTCTTTGGGAATGTTCTCTAAATCCTAAGCACATTTTCATAGAGTTTTATCAAAGTGAAACACACCCACGACACCACACCACACGCACATGAAATAAGTACACATTTCTTGTTCCTTCAACAAGGCTCAAAATAATTGGAGGATCATTTAGTTGCCAATGTATACACTTTTAGAATAAACTTCCCAGTCATATTCAAGAACTAAGCCTCAATAAATTCAAATCATTTGTGAAGCGAAAATTTTGCCAGAAAGCTTTTTATTCTGTAAAAGACTACCCTGGCCGTCACACCACACGCACATGTTAATTCTAGTATTTATATTGTGCATAAATCACTGTACTTTTAAAAAAAAATTAAGCAAACGGTCACACCAATCATTACCCACAGTCAAATCGCTGATCCAATTGTGTGTATTAGTTTTTAATTTGTAAATAAATAACATACATCCTCGTCGTGATTTCAGCAAACGTTACTTAACCCTGAAGATCAGCCCTTGCTTCCACACCATGAGCTTGGTCTTTAATACTTGATATCAAGTAGGTATAACATTTTTCAGCAGTTTTTTTTCATATACCTGAAGTTTCACATCGCTTTCAGTGAAACCTAACTCTTATACCGAAACCAGATCTGATTCATGCTGGTGCATGTTCCCTTAATGAAATCAAGGAAATTAAATGTCTGTGCAGCCTGCAAAGTCCGTTAACTTAGCAAGACGTGAATGTATACCTACGATTACTGGTGATGACCAATTTATGCAAGGCATTGCTCGACTTTAGATTACAGATTTTTTCGAAGGTAATCGTAAAAGTCAACATTAAAACATTGAAATAAATAATGATAAATAAACAATTCTGTCGAGCATGAAATATGGAAGGTATACTTGACATGAAAGATACTTGACGATACGATTTTTGAAATATCATACAATGTCCAAACTAGTTTTTCTTTAGAAAAGGGTTGCTTTTTCCAAACAAACCAAAAAATTATATGTATATAATGTTACTAAGACGAAATCATATAGCCAAATGGTTTCTAACATTTACACTTATCACTGCAAAAAACATTATGTTTAATAAGTCCATTATGACATCATAACTCGACAATGTTGTTTATCTGGTATAATCCAAAGACAAGTTATAAGGGTTCAAAAAAGATGAATAATAGCTTTTAGAAAAGCTTTAAAAAAAGTTTTAGTGCATCTTACGCTTCGCTTTTTTATTCTTCATTTTCTTTTTTCTTTCTTTCTACACTGGACCCGCGTAGTATTTAAGTGAATTATTGCTTACGGCCCTTTCCCTTCTCTTAGAGAGTTGGCCTGTGCCCCAGCAGAGGAAACGTAACACGATTATGTAAAATCTATGTAACTCACTGTCGATTCTAACAATTTTAATTAAATGATGTATGATGTGACAAATTAATGGTTTCCTTTATTTTTCCTGTGTGGGTGTACCTTACATTCTACCAAATTATATAAGAAAGTAACCATAAAAGTAAGGCTAATTTGCGAATTAACATGTACAAATCTATCTATAATATAAATAAAAAAGAATCGCCCAAGTGCATGTACTCGCATAACTTCCGAAAAACTGCGCCAAATTGGATAATTCTTTTTTATGTTAGTTACGGACAATGTAGGTACGTATACATAAAAAAAAAACAAATGGCGGTAAAAAGTTTGCGAAGCAGTTAGTATGTTATAGGGATATTTTATCACTAAGAATTTCTTTGTTATCTATACGATTGGTTATTTTAGAAAGGATCATGGACCAACACCCATACGCACAAAACGTTTTGGGAATACCTTCATTGTGCGTACGGCTAAGGAGTGGAATTCCCTGCCGGAGTCTGTGTTTCCCGATAACTATAACCTAGGAGTCTTTAAGTCAAGAGGGAATAGGTTACTTTTAGGTAAGCGTACTCCATCTTCGACCACATCATCACTTACCATCAGGTGAGATGGTGGTCAAACGCGAACCTATCTTAAATAAAAAAAAAAGCGTCAGACTCATGCTGACTAGAATCAATCACCCTGTTCTTTCAGTAGTCCTTGCTTGCTGGGACGGCGGTACCTCGTTAGAACATTCCCTAAATACAGGGTACAGAGCCCTAATAAACAGATTTAATAGCGCAAATTTGTACAAATTAGTCATATTAATTAGTCATGTTACATGCTAATAATATGTCGCTATAGAGACGCGGATCGTTAGAAACGGTTGTCAAAGCGTTGATCTCACAAGCACCTTGAAATTGCACGTCCTCTAAATGTGGTTTGGTCTAAGACATAAGAATATAGCATAATTATATTATAGGAATATAGCATAATTATATTATAGATATAATTATTGTGCAGTCATTAGTAAATAATTAGTAACTTCGTAAGTTACATCATAACAAAACGGTTTAATTTGGACTTCCCTAATTGTCATCTATACTATATAATATTATAAAGCGGAAAAGTTTGTTTGTTTGCTTGAACGCGCTAATCTTCGAAAGTACAGGGTGGATTTGGATGAAATTTGGTATGAAAGTAGCTTGAAGCTTGAGGAAGGTTATAGGCTACTTTTTACGCGACTGCAAAAAAGGAGAGTTATGTTTTTACCGTGATAGAATCCACGGGAGCGAAGCCCCGCGTGAGTACTAGTTTCTTATAAAAATCTAGTTGCAATGATAATTCATAAACATATACTTAATTTAAATACAACTTGTCACAAAATTCAAACGCTAAGCGAGATCAACTGACGAATTGTAATTCATGGGTACTAACTAACTCCGGCAGGTACCTGGGTCATTCTAAGTGGGTTGAAATAAGCGCGTCCGGGTCGAAGTCTAGTACAAAATGGATACCTAACAACTTGATATTTTTTAATTAATAGATTCAATAAGAATATTATGTGGGGCCGGTGTTTTTTTTAATAAATTAAATACAACCTAGTTAAAAAAAATAAAAGCCTAGAAAATATTGACCTCGGTGCCGCGTCGGGCCCCAGTTTGCGACGGAAATTATTTTTTGACTTTTTTTCTCCAATACATGACGCTATTTTCACAAACAACTAGATAGTGTTATTAACACAATCAATAATATTTCTACACTATAATAGGGATCAATACACAAGTTACAACAGGATGTCTTCGCGTCCGACGTTTTGAGTTGATATCAGTGGCGCGCACCGATCTGTTCATAAATCCTATATTCTAGTGTCTTGTAGAATAGTTGTAAGGGTGATTGATGTAAACTGTCAGTCGTGCTGCATCAGTGGTAAGAATACCAAGTCTGTGCGTCTCCAAGCAACTCTTTTATTAGGGTAAGTAATCGTTTTCGGTGGCTTAGTATACCTTAAAATTGATTTCGGAGAATTTATTTTAAAATATCTAGCATTTTGTTAAATATTTTTGATTCTAGTGTTATTATTTCGGTGTTTTCGGTGGAAAATAAGTCCACTGTGCAGTTATTTATTTACATTTTTAAGATAGTTTATTTAACCGACTACCTCTCATGTTTTTCAGTATTGTGATTATGGCTGATTCAAAAGCAGATCGGTTGGCTATAAAAAGATTGACTAAACGAAGTCGGAAACTCGTATTTACAGGGATCCAGAACTTTACGCAGTGCAAACAACGAATTTATTCTGAAAACTAGAGTATCTTCCAACAAACACAATTAAGAAACGCAGGCAGAAGGTGCAGGTTTCTTGAAGAGTATTTGTATAATCGTATCAAAAGCAAATGAAGAAAATTGTCGGTTTTGTCGTGACTCCACGATTACAATCAAAACAATAAGGACCACTTCAAACTTAAGCAAGTTCCTATTTCGTTTTGCTATCATCGAGTTCCTATTTCGTTTTGCTATCATCGAGTTCATCGTTCGTTTCATCTCCCTTAACTAAGCACGTCAAAGCTTGTCGAGACTTAGCAGCTCCATTGAGATAAAGTAAAAGCTTTCCGGTGAGAACACATTTAACAATTAGACAAAATGATCAACCCATACATGTCTTACTGGAATTACGTTCTGTATGATCCACCAAGTACGATCAACCAGGTTCATAAAAAAAAAGAAAAGCGATCTCACTGATGAAGAGAGCAAAATTCACTGCGACTTTACTGTCGAAGATATTATAACGAAAACTATTAACGATTCCGGTATTTATGTAAAAGAATTCTTCATTCCATACGATCTCAAGCAATTTGCAGGGGCTATGAAATTTCATCAAACAGTAAGTATGAAATACCAATGTGCTGAACCAAATATCGATGAAAAAAATGAGGTGCCTCAAAGATAAACTTAAAATAATTCAGTATCGTGTAAACATGGCTATCATCTAGTATTACCTATTGTAGCGTAAAACCGCTACGGTTAAAACTTCCTCCAATCCTAATCCAAACTTTTCAATAAAAATTTTTTTCTTCATAGCTGTTATTCACATTTGAACCAGGAATCGTAAAAAAATCGTCGGTTGTTTGCCTTTTGACGGCGTCATTACATTTTTGGGACCCGATAAGTGATGGTCGACCTTATTTTTTGTGATTAATATCGAAATTATGAAGTGAAAGTTTTTTTTCTGTTGGTGTAAACCCAATAAAAAATATAAAGTGTCCTAGCAAAAGTATAGTCTGTGTGTGATTTTCTGGTTAATTTGGTATGTATTGTCGTCTTTTTTCTTTTCGATCCATTTCGCACTAGTTTCATAATAAATCAAAGATTCAGCTTGCATCGGTGGTCTGAAGTTTCTTTTTTGTTTAGATCCCGTTACAAGCCAATTTTTGGCTCCACCCTACGGGCAAGCGACGTCGGTTATCGACGTCGGAGGTCGGGGCGCTCTCGCCCGATATCCGAGCACATCCTGTGCCTGAGACGTCCATCTCAAAGGCCTGAAGAGAGTACGAGGTAGATGCGGACTCCGCAGCGCAGTGGCTCCGTGATTTCTACGTTACTTCCCACAGTCGTGTTCAGCCGTCCAGGAATTACCGAGTTTTCGCAGCAGGAGTTCTATTTTAAATAGTGCACCTAATTTGTATATTTCTAATCTAAAAATTCTCACGTCAAAAACTCTTTCTAACCTAAGGCCTATCAAGACGCGTTGGATGCTCTTAGTGTTTTTGTAATTAAAATTACTAATATTGCGTATTCGCCTAGCTATAACCGATTGCAATCGATTTTTTGTTAGGTAAGTTAAAAATATTTTCATAATACTTTCGATAAGATTCTTTTTCTTTCCGCTAAGTTAACCCACGCCATCACTGAAAGGTTCCCAATAATAACTAATATTTACCTTTTTTATATTTTTTAATTAAGTACTTGTTTTCTATCTTTTTCCTTTTAATCAAAATTAAACGTTTTAAGTAGCGGTTTGTGTTTTACTGAGCACTTAATTTTATTTACGCTACAATATGGCGCCCGAATTAAAGTAAGTTTGCATATTAATTATTACTAAAATACCTTTTTTTTTGTTATCTCGTGTGTGGTTGCTCTTGAGAGCAATCTTTAATTTTCATCTTTCTTATTGTGAGTTTCAGGTTTTAGAATTGGTCAGATACCCGTATGGAAGTTAAAAGGATTACCTGTCTTAAATGTTTTCCCGATTCATACGACTGGACTACGGAATTGCTAACTGAATTTATGTTCTTTGCTAAATTGTGTGATGTTTGTGAAATTCAATTTTAAAGATTAACTTTGTAACTATACCCAATTTCCAATTCTTTTATTTTCTCCCAAAATATACGTATCTATCCCGAGTTTTATTTTATCCCAGTAGGTAGCGGTAGTTAGTTTCCCGTAGAGTGTGTTTGATGTGTGGATGGTTAGGCATCGTGACCAAAGGTAAGCTTTTTGAATGGTCGTGTGCTAGTGTCTACCTTTTTTATTTTTTAGCCCGACTGTTTGCTTTTCTGCTATTTGCTAGTATCTGTTTTTGTTGGATTCTTAGCCCAGCGGATTCCTTTGACGTTCATTTTGTTGTCTTCTTCCCGTATCGATATTACGGCACGATATCTAACGATTTCCTGCTAAGTCCCGCTCTCTTTCATTTAATCTATTTCTATTTTGTGTTTAAAAATGTCCGAAGAAGGTTCTATCGGTGAGACTCCTTTACGCGAAAGTATTATTATTTCTAGACCTCCTCCCATTCCACCTAGGCCCACTCCGGGTACTAGTCGTTCTAACTTACCTTCTCCTATGAAATCCGAGGACTGTCCCGGTTACCTTCTAAAACGATTTTCGCTAAGAAAATGGAACATAAATTATACTGGAGATACCAGTGTTCGAAATTTTTTTACCAGTATCGAAGAAGAGAAGGATTCAGACGACATAACTGACAGATATCTGCTTAAACGCTTCCACGAAGTGTTATCCGGTCGCGCCTTGAATTATTATAGGTCAATCCGTCGACCTGATATGACTTACCCCGAATTAAAAGAAAATTTCTTCAATACATTCGGAGAAATTGATTTCGAGTTTAAAACCGGTCAACAAGTTAGAAATACAAAACAGAAATCAGATCAACCTGTTTTACATTTTGTGCATCAGATTTCTCAATTGAATGATACATTACGTAAACCAGTCGATAAATCTGAACTATTAGAAATTATTACTCACAACATGCATCCTAGATATTTTCCATGCTTATCGATACATAGATTTACTGACTTAGATGCGCTCATTGACACTGCATCGCATTTTGAAAGTTTTTTGCCCAAATCTACAAAATTAGTTTCAAGCGCAACAAATCAATCACAAATCTGTCCAAAATGCAATAAAACGGGACACCCCTATCGTACTTGCCCTGATTTCCCTGGTATGCTATGTTTTAAATGCCGCACACCTGGTTTTATAACTCGTGATTGCCCAAAATGCAATCCAAAAAATGTTTAGCCCACCGGCGACACGCATTACTCCGTACAGTGTCACCGGTGATAGCGTCCGATTCGTCTGATAACCGTCCTTTCATCGAGATCATATTGTGTAACCGGGTCGTTAAAACCCTACTTGACTCTGGTGCACAAATGTCCCTTATTAGTGATTGTTTAACCCAACAACTGGGTATTTCTTTAAAATCAAACGTTCAGTGCCCACGTGTTATTTCCGCTAATAACTCTCCTATTGATATTTTAGGAACTATCTTTCTCCCAGTTAAGTTTAATGGTACGACTTTTGTCCACGAATTTTTAGTAGCACGTTCTATGTCTTCTTCAGTTATTTTAGGTATCGAATTTTGGAATAAGTTCGGTTTGACTTCAGTTTTTAGTCAAGCTTTTAACAAAAATATCAAAGGTAATATGTACCTTCCTCCCGACTCTAATTCCCTACCTCCTGACTCACATACCCTTCCTTCTGACTCTCAATCCCTTCCTCAGATTAATTGCATTAGCGAGGTTCGATACATTTACCCTCGTAACGTTTT
Source organism: Tholera decimalis (assembly GCA_943138885.2). NCBI lineage: Eukaryota > Metazoa > Arthropoda > Insecta > Lepidoptera > Noctuidae > Tholera > Tholera decimalis. The sequence goes on from OW964569.2 coordinate 14,295,512, forward strand.
ATTACCAGACCAAGAGCTAAAGTTACAACGGGTCATTGAGGAATTCGATGTCATTTCATCCGATAAAGTTGGCCTTGGTAAGACTACTTGGCTATCACACAAAATAAACACAACTGGACCACCAATTAGACAACGTTTTTACCCTCTTTCACCTGTTAAGTTAAAGTTGCTCAATGAGGAAATCGATAAGATGCTGGAGATGGGTGTCATTCGTCCCTCACGTTCTCCATGGGCCAGTCCTGTTGTGATGGTTACCAAAAAGGACGGTTCTGTACGTTTTTGCGTTGATAGTAGGAAATTGAATAGCGTTACTACTAGAGATTCTTATCCGCTCCCCCGTATTCACGATATTCTTGACAACCTTCGAGGTGCAAGGTATATAAGATCTCTTGATTTTAGGAGTGCATTTTGGCAGATTCCTCTCGCTGATGATGAGAGTTGTGAAAGAACCGCTTTCATAGTTCCACAACGAGGTTTATTCGAGTTCGTCAGAATGCCATTTGGTCTCACGAATGCAGCTTCCGAGATGCAGCGCCTTACTGATATGATCGTCAATTTTGAATTCACTTCGACCAGTGATAATTGCGTTTTCGGTTACGTCGATGATCTAATCATAATATCAAAAGACTTTGATAGTCACCTCTCGCTCCTTAGAAAAGTACTAGACCGTCTCAAGGAGGCCGGTTTTCAATTTTATTCAGTATCAGCTGCACTTCGATGTTGTTGATTTGATGTATTTAGTTTAAAGTTAGTTAGGCTAGTTTATTTAATTTGTATATTATGGTTTTCACTCTTGGTTGATGCTATCCCTTTTGTGTTGTCAGTCTGTTATTGTGTTTTCAATCTGTTGTTGTGTTTTCAATCTGTTGTTGTGATGTCAATCTGTTATAGCGTTGTCACCCTCTCACTGGGTTGATACATTCACTTGGGTTGATTTCTCACCTTTCTTTTAGGGTTGTCAACCACCTTTCTTTTAGGGTTGTCAACCACCTTTCTTTTAGGGTTGTCACTCACCATTCCTTTAGGGTTGCCACTCACCTTTAGGGTTGCTACTCTCAATTTTTTTTACTGGGAATGGGGTACTGTAGCGTAAAACCGCTACGGTTAAAACTTCCTCCAATCCTAATCCAAACTTTTCAATAAAAATTTTTTTCTTCATAGCTGTTATTCACATTTGAACCAGGAATCGTAAAAAAATCGTCGGTTGTTTGCCTTTTGACGGCGTCATTACATTTTTGGGACCCGATAAGTGATGGTCGACCTTATTTTTTGTGATTAATATCGAAATTATGAAGTGAAAGTTTTTTTTCTGTTGGTGTAAACCCGATAAAAAATATAAAGTGTCCTAGCAAAAGTATAGTCTGTGTGTGATTTTCTGGTTAATTTGGTATGTATTGTCGTCTTTTTTCTTTTCGATCCATTTCGCACTAGTTTCATAATTAATCAAAGATTCAGCTTGCATCGGTGGTCTGAAGTTTCTTTTTTGTTTAGATCCCGTTACAAGCCAATTTTTGGCTCCACCCTACGGGCAAGCGACGTCGGTTATCGACGTCGGAGGTCGGGGCGCTCTCGCCCGATATCCGAGCACATCCTGTGCCTGAGACGTCCATCTCAAAGGCCTGAAGAGAGTACGAGGTAGATGCGGACTCCGCAGCGCAGTGGCTCCGTGATTTCTACGTTACTTCCCACAGTCGTGTTCAGCCGTCCAGGAATTACCGAGTTTTCGCAGCAGGAGTTCTATTTTAAATAGTGCACCTAATTTGTATATTTCTAATCTAAAAATTCTCACGTCAAAAACTCTTTCTAACCTAAGGCCTATCAAGACGCGTTGGATGCTCTTAGTGTTTTTGTAATTAAAATTACTAATATTGCGTATTCGCCTAGCTATAACCGATTGCAATCGATTTTTTGTTAGGTAAGTTAAAAATATTTTCATAATACTTTCGATAAGATTCTTTTTCTTTCCGCTAAGTTAACCCATGCCATCACTGAAAGGTTCCCAATAATAACTAATATTTAACTTTTTTATATTTTTTAATTAAGTACTTGTTTTCTATCTTTTTCCTTTTAATCAAAATTAAACATTTTAAGTAGCGGTTTGTGTTTTACTGAGCACTTAATTTTATTTACGCTACACTATACAGCATAGGCGAGCATATTAATAGACTGCTGACTGATCGAACAACTGAAACAGAGATGAAGTCTGCAAGAAAAACTTACAATAGCCATCGGAGTGAAATCGTCATCTTTTAAAACCACGGCACAAAGGCGTCACTCAGCGCGTCATACGTGGCATATATACGATCCGTGGCCCGGACCTCAAGACATCCTGACATCCTCCGAGTTCTCCACCATCACCACCGTTTGCTGCATCGACGAAGCCTGACTTTTCCCCCGTCCCACTACTACGGCCAGAAGGAAGGAAGACGAGGCGAGAAGTTCTTCGAGCTCTACTGCCGAAGAGGAACACTGAGGTCAGCCATTCTGCTGAAGAATAGGGTGGCCCAAGACTGAAGAAAGTTTGTGCATGGGTAGTTACGGTTATGGAGAACGTAACAAAAGGGATGAAAGACTAATAGACTGTGCTCTGGAACATAAATTATCAATAATTAACATATTCTTCAAGAAAAAAGCGAAAAATTGATGGACCTGGATATCAACTCACCAGAAAATCAAAAATGAAATAGATTATATAATGACAAATAAACCATATATAGTAAACTACATCGAAGTTCTAAACCAAGTAAAATTCGCTTCAGATCACAGATTAGTACGGGCAACATTCAACTTACACCAACCAAAGAAAAACAGGAAAAACTTTAAAATAATTCCAAAAAACCCAAGAACAGATGACGGAGTTAAAAAGTACGACAACCGTCTGAAGTATAACATTGAAAATAACATAACTACCACACCTGAGAATGTTCAAACCTACTATGATTTGCTTGAAGAAAACATACGACCCAGTTTAAAAAATTACAATAATATTCCTTAAAAACAACATTCAATACTAAGAGAACATACTAAACACCTAATAAAAAAACGAACAGAATTAATAAATACAAAAAATAAAAGTACAGAAATGAAAAATGAACTTGCTAAACTCTTCAAACAAACCAACAAATCTATCAAATCCGACTATAGTAAACACCGAGAACAAGTAATATCACGAAATCTAAATAACTTTAGAAGCACTAAAAGAGCCTACAAAGAATTGTCACACCACAAGAAATGGATACAAAAACTGGAAGACAACTCCAAAGAGACGAAGACCAGGAAAGATGTTATAAGCCAGGCCACTCAATTTTATAAAGAACTATACAAACAGAGAGATGATAATAATGAACTATACGAACAAAGCTGCAACCAACCAAGAGTAAATCCAGTCGAACCAATACAAAAACTAGAAGTATACACACACATAAAGACACTTAAAAACGAAAAAAGTCCTGGGCCAGATGGGCTAATGAATGAAAGTCATAAAATTAGGTGCCCCCATCTTAGTCTACCACTTGACACAACTTTTTAATATGATTTTAAACACCGAAATGATACCGAATGGTGTACATCCGACATAATACTACTAAAAAAAGGAAACTCATTAGACATAGGCAACTACAGAGGCAAATACAGACCAATCAGTCTACTGGCCAGCCTATATAAACTTTTTACGTCTGTCATACTAAGCAGAATATCCAGTAATATTGAAAAGTTTCAGCCAGTAGAACAAGCAGGCTTTCGCTCAGGATTTAGCACAACTGGCCATATACACACAGTAGAACAACTAATAGAAAAGTACAACGAGTTCAACAAACATCTTTATATCGCCTTTGTCGACTACAGCAAAGCCTTTGACAGTATTAGCCACACATCAATCTGGAAAGCACTGAAAGATTCAAACATAGATGATAAATACATAAATATCATAAAATATATATACACAAATTCTATAAGCACCGTTAAACTTGAAAGGAGAGGCGACCCAATTAAAATAGAAAGAGGAGTCAGGCAAGGCGACCCCTTGTCACCGAAACTTTTCATTCCTGTTTTGGAAAATATATTCAAAAGTCTAAAATGAACAAATTATGGCATTAATATCGATGGGCATCGTCTGAATCATCTCAGGTTCACAGATGACATAGCCATATTTGCTGAAATAGCTGAAGAACTCAAGAATATGCTCTACTCACTTGACCAAGAATGGGCTTGGAAATGAACGCAAGCAAGACTAAGATAATGACCAACTGCTACAACATACCCATCAACATAAAAAAAAACGACATAGAATATGTGAATAAATACATCTACTTGGGTAAACAAATCTCTTATATAAAAACCAATAACAATGACGAAGTAGATGGATACCTGTCTCTTGCCTAGTTTACTATACGGTTGCCAAACATGGACTTACACAAACAATATAAAACAGAAAATAAATGTAACACAGAAAACCATGGAAAGGAGCATCCTAAAGATCCACAAAACACAGAAGATCAAGAATGTCTAAATACGACAAAAAACAAAAGTAACATGCACTTACACAAGCTCCTTTTTTTTTAGCGTGGTAAAATTATCAAATAAGTCCTCCCACCCCGGGCAGGGTGGGAGGGACTGTCAGACTCTTACTGACTAAAATCCGTGTTCCTTCAATCCCTCCAACCCTTTACGTACCGGGGCCGCGGTAATGGGATAAGTCCCACGACCCCGGCAGGCTTCGGCCCTCTGCAGGGGGGGCCTCGTCATGTTGCTGACGCTCTTTGAGGCGTGCGTGGAACACAACGCGCCGTCGACCCGGGCATGGTCCATGGTTGGACAGCGAGTTGCCCTTTACTCGCTGTCCACATGCACGCGCCTACGGTGGCCGGAGTTCGTCGGCCGACGTCCGACGCCATGGGCGTCTACCACTGCGGCTGGGCTGGAGGGAGGACGCCATTCTCTCCCTCATACGGCCCGCCTCCTCCTTCGGAAGCATGACTGCTTCGCAGAAGGAGGCGACCGTTTCCCACTCCCTCTCGCCCCGCAGCATGGCCTCGACCAATGCCGGGCGCGAGAGGTCTCCGCCTATCGCCGCCATGAGGACACGTCGGTGCTCTGCCCAAGCTGGGCAGTCCTGCACCGTGTGCTCGACTGTGTCCTCAGGGCGACCCTCGCAGTGGTGACACCCAGGCGTCTCTTCCTTTCCCATCAGACACAGGTACCTCCCGAAACTTCCGTGTCCGGTGAGGACCTGCGTCATGCGGTAGGTCAGGACACCGTGACGCCAATCTAGCCACTCCTCAAAGAGGGGTCTTACCGCCGCAATTGCACTTACACAAGCTCTAAGGTTGAAATGGAAATGGGCAGGACACGTGTCACGTTACACAGACAACAGATGGACTACTGGCGAGGACCAATACTTGGACAAAGAAAAGTTGGAAGATCCAACAAACGGTGGGCTGATGATATTGTTAACAACGCAGGAAAAGACTGGATGAGCAAAAGCGAAGACAAAGAATTATGGAAGCAGCTGGAGGAGGACTTTACTCAAACGAGATTCAAATCACAAAAAGAAAAAATTGCTAACTGTACTAACAATAAATAATTTTAGTAAAATTACTAATAATACTAACAATATTTGGATTTGAATTGTAAAATTACGGAAGGTATGAAATAAAGAAGGCTTATTATTATTATTATTATTATTAATTGGCACCATTTTCGGCCTTTTGGATATGATAACCCACTTAGTGGGTATTACCAAAGTTGGAGAAAGGTTACTTTACGACGGTCTATTGGACAATATCCCGTAGTCTGTTTTACTTCTAGACTTAACTCGTTACAAATACAACATTACCTCATTTAGTTTTCATTTGCTATCACACCTAGTGCAATCTGTAGCGAGTCTACTCGTAAAATTACTTGACTGAATTTGGTGACATTCTTATTCAATAACACCAAATTCATCTAAACAGACTCGTCAACAAATTCATCTTTTTCAACAGCCTTACATAATATACATACATATATACAAGTCAATCACATAACTGAAAGCGACCAACTGGAGATCTTATTGCATAACATAAAATCATGCTTTAAACCATTGACTCTTTAATCTCAACTTGTCAAACCTACAAAAAAACTTCAGAAAGAGATCTAAACTTTCGTGAACCTAGGTATTCAGATACTCCATCTAGCGCTTCGGAGTTCGCGCATCATCCGGTGTCTTCTAAAAATATTGCAAACTTAAATCAGTAACGCGATACAGAATAGGCAAATTCCTTCTTCGCAAATTCCTTCTTCGCGAACCCCTTCCTTTAAAACTCAGAATAAACCCAAAGAGGCTTTTTGTTGGCGTTGTCGGGTTACTATCTTGGCTGAGTACACGCTCTTAAAGTATGACCCATACTTTAAGAGCGTGTACTCAGCCAAGATACTTGATCTGTTTCAAGTGTGGTCTGAAAGGCGTCAATAAACTAATTAGCGACTTGAATAGTTCTAACACTGAAAAATTTAATCTTAGCGACTGGAATCAGTGGTTTTTATGTTTTTTTGTTGTTTTGTTATAAAACAACTTCTGTGATTTATGACAAAGAAAGAGACTGTAATAGACCTTTTATTAAGGTATCCATTAAAAACCTATTTTTTTCGGGATCTTAGATAGCGGTAGTTGTTTTACTATTTTAGGAAATAATTCTCATAAAGATATTCTAAAGATGGGGTTTAAATTATTCAAGTCACCACCTCAAGTTATGGTTGATAATAAATAAAAATCATCATCTGCCGGTTGAAGAAAAGATTGACCAAACGACGTCGGAAACTCGTATTTACAGGGATCCAGAACTTTACGCAGTGCAAACAACGAATTTATTCTGAAAACTAGAGTATCTTCCAACAAACCCAATTAAGAAACGCAGGCAGAAGGTGCTGGTTTCTTGAAGAGTATTTGTATAATCGTATCAAAAGCAAATGAAGAAAATTGTCGGTTTTGTCGTGACTCCACGATTACAATCAAAACAATAAGGACCACTTCAAACTAAAGTGAGTTCCTATTACGTTTTGCTATCATCGAGTTCATCGTTCGTTTCATCTCCCTTAACTAAGCACGTCAAAGCTTGTCGAGACTTGGCAGCACCATTGAGATAAAGTAAAAGCTTTTTCTTGAGAACACGTTTCAAAATTAGAAAAAAATGGTGAAACCATACATGTCTCACTGGAATTATGATCTTTATGATCCATCAGGTACGATCGACCAGGTTCATAAATAAAAGGAGAGCGATCTCACTGATGAAGAGAGCAAAATTCGCTGCGACTTTACTGTCGAAGATATTAAAACGAAAACTATTAACGATTCCAGTATTTATGAAAAAGAATTCTTCATTCCATCCGATCTCAAGCAATTTGCAGTGGCTATGAAATTTCGTCAAACAGAAAGTATGAAATGCCAATGTGCTCAACCAAATATCGATGAGAAAAATGATGTGCTTCAAAGATAAACTTAAAAATAATTCAGTGTCGTGTAAACATGGCTATCATTTAGGATTACCTATACATCATAGGCGAGCGTACTGATAGACTGCTGACTGATCGAACCAACGAAAAAAAGACTGAGAAAATTGATCCGGTCAAAAAGTCAACTCAAGACTAAAATGGAGGTGTAGTCGGTGCAGCCAAACCTCAAATTTTATCCCATATTGAAATTTAACCTAGTAGGTGTCTATAAGTACCCTTTTGTACATTTTCATGTGTGCATTTTCTGGTTTCTTAATAAAAACGATTTTCTATACTGATAAGTACAGAATTACACACAACGCGCGTTAGCTAGTGAGAATCGCTCTTAATATAAGGAAATAACATAGACTAAAAAATATGACTTGTGTGTTGCCATAAAAACCTCTTTCTTATTCTACTTAATTAACAGTATCTAAAGGCAGTTGACTGCTTGAGAAAACAATAAGTCTGAAGGACAATATAATTTACAAATCAACTTACTATATAGCAGAAAGGCAAGGGATTATTAAACTTTACTGCCCCGCCAGGAAACAAACAGTAGATAACCTTTTTCTTATTCTACTTAATTAACAGTATCTGTTGAGGAACGGAACGTACATAGTATGATACTTGTCATGTATTTTAAAAAGGAATAAAAGAAAGTTACGTTCTCCTTCATAAAACGTCTCAAAAGCAACTAAAATGTTTGGTTGAAAAATCCCTATAATAAGAACCTGAATAATTTATAATAAAAACGTCCAGAGATTCGGCGACGTACCAACGTCCGTGAGCTTGCTGGACAGTATCTAAAGGCAGTTAACTGCTTGAGAAAACAATAAGTCTGAAGGACAATATAAACAAAGGATTAAACTTTACTGCCGCGCCAGGAAACACAGTAGACAACCTCTTTCTTTTTATACTTAATTAACAGTATCTAAAGGCAGCTCTGACTGTTTGAGAAAACAATAAGTCTGAAGGACAATATAATTTACAAACATACTTACTATATAGCAGAAAGGCAAAGGATTATTAAACTTTACTGCTGCACCAGGAAACAAACAGTAGACAACCTCTTTCTTATTCTACTTAATTAACAGTATAGGTAGTTGACTGCTTGAGAAAACAATAAGTCTGAAGGACAATATAATTTACAAACATACTTACAGAAAGGCAAAGGAAACTTTTCTAAGCATAAATGCACAAAAGACAATTATATTCTTTCAGATTTACTTTAGCGTTAATTATAAACAAATGTAAGTACATAATTAGAAACTAGTTAGGTATAAGTTTACAGGTGCGTACAACCAATTACAAAATATTAAAATAAGTAAGTTTATCTTAGGTATTAATCTTATATAAGTACCTACTTAAGCTTCTAGTGTATGTTTACTAAACTTAGGTAAGTGTGCTATATTATATTATACTATAATAACAGGTACACATTCTTTATTACATATTTGTTGTCTGAGTAACTAGTTTTTATAAGAATGTATAAAAGTAGCACACGCCTCTAGGCAGCTATATATAGCATTAATAGCTGAAATTAACAATAAAGACCTCTAAATTAAAATTTCTTTTCAACAGGTAATACACTTATGCTTTGCAATGACCTAGTATATAATTTACCATTAGCTGTGTTTAGCTGCAAGGCCCGAACCTTGCCATCATTTCTAGGAAACACATTCACCACACGTGACATGGGCCACTTCAAAGGAGGAGACATGGGCCACTTCAAAGGAGGAGACATGGGCCACTTCAAAGGAGGAGCAATGGGCTCTCTAATAAGTACAAGTGCACCTACAGTTACGTTAGGCATAGATTGACACCATTTGCTTCTATTCTGCAAAGTGTTTAAGTAATATTTATACCAAACTTTCCAAAATCTTTGTTGCAATTGTTTACATTGTTGCCAGAACCCTAGTTTTGGTTTCTAAAACATCTACTTCACATACATGCTGCCCTACACTAACTAAAAAGCCGCTAACCCCAAAAAGTATTTTTCGAGTAAACGTAAAAATAAGTGGGAAATGATTTTTCTACAAAACTACGCTAGCTAGGACGATGGTAAATTATTTTTGTGGGTATAGCTTCTGTACACAATATATGTGAGGTTTTTTTAAAGTAAATAAATTAATCTTTTAGTATTGTATTATATTTTAGTATTGTATATACAAGTATTGTGGTTTAGTCACTTTTTAACAAAGGAAGTGAAAAAATTATTTTGTTTAACTGCTCAGCAAAATTGCTATATCTCGAAGAGTAATAATCGTAGGAAAATGATTCTTAGACCAAAAGATAGAATCAAAAGTAGTTTAAGTAAACGTTAAAAAGTGAAAAATGACCTTTTGTGGCTTAACGGCCTTTTAGATAGTGCAGGGCAGCATGGGTACAGTCATAGCTGTACCTATAAGAAAGTGGCCTGGAGTCAGGTAACAAACAGTAATCGATGACATCTTCAGAGAGAGATTAAATAGGGCGCGAATTAAGAACGGCCTCTATCTGACATAAAACAGTGTGTAACAGCTCAAAGTTATTGCAGCATCTAATAAAATTCCTTTTAAATGGTACTTACTTCGAACTTTTCACAGCCGCTTCTGCAAGCCCTGCAAATACTACAGATAGCCTTCCATTCCACAAAAACTACTGACACAACACATGGACGTAGACTTAGTAGAGGATAGACTGTACCTTGAGGCCCTAAACAGCATAACAGTGGGCAACCATATCATAAGCATAATATTTACTCTCCATAATGTCCTCAGGCCGAGCGTAAAAGAACAAGCGGAGACCAAAATGATGAAGAAAACAGCTAGCACTTCATTTAAGATACACTTTAAAGACAATGACTATCCCTTAAGCAATGACAAACTTAAGTCCAAATGGCTTAAAGTTACAAAAAGACGCGGGTTCGAGTACAAAGTGTTTGCACAAGGTGACAACACGAACTGGTATGGTACTATGGGACCATATTTGGATATGTTTTCTGCATATACTCTTAGAATCAATGAACTTCGTCTGGAACATAATAACATGCCGTTGACAAAAATAAATGGAGTGCATAAGATTGCACGGACGCGCGCGGTACAGCACGGACGCGGTATGGCTTTGTCTAGTGAGTTAGTACGAAGGTCAATGACCTGTATTAAAGTTATAAAGTGTGCGAACTGTAACGTTGTAATAAATGAAGTGTTGGCTTTCCTACATAATGTCTTGGGATTCATGGATGAACAGAGCATACACCAGTTGTGTACGTCGTCGTTTTCGGCTGAAGAAATCAGTGATGCAAAGTTACTATTATTTGAGTCGCTACCTAGTGCGAAGAAGATGCCACTTCGAAGAAAAGACGGCAAAAAAAGAATGATAAGGGATCTGGAAGATATTATTTGCATCATGAAGAAAACAGACCCCGAGTTGTTCCCAATTTTTGTGGCTAAGGAGTTACACAGATTGCCTCCGGTCACTTTCGATCATGTGGACGTCACCCGACTATTAAAGGACATATTAAAGTTGCAAAACCAAATCAGTGCACTAGAAGAAAAAGCTGTTACAACGGAAAAATTTGATTCACTTAAGATGGAGGTAGACAATATGAAGCATGCATCTTTAATAGATTTTACATCAAATATAAATGTAAACAAAAGGAGAGGCGCATATTTACATAGCAGTCCACCTAATAGCGGTCCTATAGGCTTACAATATGTTCCTATAAAAGCGTCGCAATTAACAGCTGATAGTGAGGTCAACGACCGCCCTACCTCGGCTAGTCTTTCATCGTTGGCATCTACATGCGAAGATGATGGTGTCTCTTTTATACATAAACAAAAACAACATGTGACAGAAGCTCAGGGACACGTGGAGGCGAACACTGCGGTTTCAAAAACTGTGAGAGCGAGTAGCGTCGAACATACACAGGGACGTCACGGCAGTCTAGGGCAGAGCGAGACGGCGCAAAAAGTGAAGGGCGTTGAGGCCACAGCGTGCACCGCGCTTTCGAACAAACCAGTTTGCAGACCGGCTCCATGCGCAGGCGCAGGCGCGTCAGCGCAGACACCGGCTAGCGGCGATCGAGCGACAGTGTCACCTGGGATCTTGAATGACTCTGTAGGTGTAAATGGTACGTGTCAGCGTGATTTGAACACAAAATGCGACAGTGTGTTAGGTAATGATAGTACGGAATGGACAGTAGTGCAAAGAAAATCGCCTAAACGATATAAATTGATAGGTCAAAAAGGTCGTGCTGCTATTGTGCCGGATAGCAAATTTAAGGCCGCGGATGTTAATGTGCCGTTGTTTATCTCTAATGTTAGCATAGATACGAGTGAACAGGACATTGTGAGCTATATTAAAGATAAAACGAATCAAATTGTCACGTTAAAAAAGATCAATATGAAAGAAACAAATAATATAGTGCATATAAGTTGTTTGTTTCGAAAAATAAGCTAGAAATGTTTTTAAATGATCAACTGTGGCCAGATGGCATAACTTTTAGGCGTTTCGTGCATTTTATGTATCGTAAATAATCTAGCTACCTACATGTTAAAGTCATAAATGTATACTCATTATGGACAAGTACCAAAATTGTAAATTTATTTCTTTTAATTGCAAATCTGTAAAAAGCTCAATTGATAGTGTAAGAGATTTGTGTGAGATATCGGATATAGTGGCCCTTCAGGAGACATGGCTTCTTCCCCATGACATTCCTTTCCTGGGAACCATAAGTGACAATTTTGAATACACGGGTAAATCAGCTGTTGATACGTCTACTGGTTTATTGATAGGAAGACCTCATGGTGGGGTGGCCATTCTGTGGAGAAAGGGCATTTTTGAATCGGTTTCTGTAATAGAATGCACAAGTTCTCGCTTGGCTGCAATTAAAGCTACCGTCGACTCACGCTCGATTATTGTAATCTCGGTCTATATGCCAACAAATTCGCAGGACAACTTGCCGTTGTTTACTGAGGTTTTAGCTGAAATCAGTGCAATCTCTGCGAGCGGGAATGTTGAGAGTTTATATATATTAGGCGATTTTAATGCGCATCCACACGAGTTATTTTTTAGGGAACTATATAATTTTTGTACTGATCAGTCATGGATATGTGCCGATGTAGATAAATTGGGGTTAGAGGCAGATAACTACACTTTTATTAGCGAAGCTCACGGTTGCAAAAGGTGGTTGGATCACTGTGTTGTGTCGTTAGCAGCTTGGCAGACAGTTACTAAGTTAAGTGTACAAGAAGATGTATATGTTTCAGATCATCTACCGTTGTATATTGAGTGTGATCTAACTGTAGTGAAGCCTAAATTGGGGATGCCGAGTACTAACACTCTAAAGTGATCTGGGGTGAGAGAGACGAGGCACAAATTAGTAAATACCGAGAATTATACCGAGAATTATGCCATAACGAATTACGAAACGTTGATTTTCCTCCCGAGTTTGTAAGCTGTAGTTATGGGTCATGCTCCTTAGTCGAACATAGACGGATACTGGATAAGTTATATAACAAGATTGTGTCCATCTTATGTGGTGCTGCGGAGCAATCTTGTATAGGAGAAATGTGCAGGCCGGGTAGGCAGGGTCGGTCAGGTAGGAGGAAAGTATTATGCGGCTGGAACAATCACGTTCGAGATGCGCACCGAGACGCCAGACTTACTTTTAAAGCGTGGGTGTTGCATAATCGACCGGACTCTGGACCAATACACGAACAGATGTGTGAAGCTCGTAAAATATTTAAGAGTCGCTTAAAATGGTGCCAAAAAAATCAGGAACAGATCAGGATGGATTTACTAGCTAAGCATAGGGCGTCTAATAACTTTAGTAAATTCTGGAAGTCAACTAGTAAACTAGATACCAAGCCTGGTCTGCCCGTAACCGTTGGCGGGGTAAGTGGTCCGGGAGATATAGCAAATATGTTCATGGAACATTTCAAGGTGCAGTCTCCTCTTGGTCCGTCAGTTTCTATGATCGATTCTGGGTCTCACTATCAGGGAGAAGAACCACTTGTGAGTTTTTCACCAAAACAAGTGAGAACTGTAATAAAAAATATGAGTACAGGTAAATCTCCCGGGTACGATGGACTCAGTATCGAGCATTTTAAAAACGCGGGAATACACCTACCGAGAGTACTGTCACTGTTTTACACTATGTGCATGAGTCACTCATACTTACCAGCGGAACTCATGAAAACAATTGTTGTGCCGATAGTTAAAAACAGGACTGGAGATATATCTGATAAAGCCAACTATCGGCCAATCTCTCTTGCGACTACCGCTGCAAAAATTATGGATAGTATGATTGATTCATGCTTGAAAAAATACCTTTGCTTGCACGACGCGCAGTTTGGGTTCCAACCTGGGCTATCGACGGAGACAGCTATCGTTACCCTCAAAAACACTGTCCAGTACTACACAGATCGAAAAACGCCGGTGTATGCCTGTTTCCTTGATCTTTCTAGGGCTTTTGACCTTGTCTCATATGACGTACTCTGGAGAAAGCTGGGAGACAGGCATATACCGACGGATGTCCTGAAACTTTTGCAGTACTGGTATGCGAACCAAACGAATCACGTTAAATGGGCTAAAACGCTGTCTATTTCATACGGGTTGGAGTGCGGTGTGAGGCAGGGGGGGCTAACATCTCCACTGCTCTTCAACTTGTATGTTAATGACCTTATAGTGGAGCTCAGCAGCATGCGTGTAGGATGTCGGGTGGGTGGCGTCAGTATAAATAATATCAGCTACGCAGACGACATGGTGCTGCTGGGCCCCACTGCGGGATCTATTGCGGAAATGCTTAGGGTGTGTGAAAGATATGCGGCTGAGCATGGACTTGTGTACAACGTACGTAAAAGTGAATACATGGTCTTTAAGGTCGTCGGTAAATGCCTAGATTATACACCTAGTTTTACCCTAAATGGCTTGCACATAAAGAAAGTAAATAATTTTAAATATCTCGGGCACATAATTACCGACGATCTTAAGGACAATGTAGACATTGAGAGGGAGCGTAGGGCACTAGCGGTCAGAGGTAATATGTTGACGCGCAGATTCGCACGCTGTACGGACCAGGTCAAAATAACCCTATTTAAGGCTTATTGTCAGGGCCTGTACACGGGTGGTCTGTGGGTCGGCTACACCAAAAGATCTCTAGATGCCCTACGTGTCCAGTACAACAATATTTTTAGAATGCTGTTAGGACTGCCCCGCTACTGTAGTGCGTCTGAGATGTTTGCGCAGTACCAAACCGATGGGTTTCAAGCCGTCTTACGCAAAAAAACGGCATCTCTCGTGACCAGGTTGCGGGTCAGTAATAATAGCATTCTGAAAACTGTTGCGGAGAATTTTTACTCCCCTGTTTTGAGACATTTTGTATGGGTGATGAACAATTAAATACTTGCCTGTTCATCCCTCATGCAAGATGTACTCGACTTATTAATTATTTCATTTTATTATTATTTTTATTTGTACGTGTAATTGATTTTTCATACTAACATTAGTTTTAAGCGTGTATATTTACTAACATCATGGATTTATGTTGTCCGAATGCAATAAATAAATTAAATTAAAATAAGAGTTTCCCTGTATTAAAATACGGGTTATATGGAGCCCATCATGTGTTGTTGGAAGGGGCACCTTTTCCGCCAGAATGAAGGTATCAATTATTGTCGAGAGCATCGGTCCAATGACTGCATGGATTTGTATGCTCCGAAGCCAAGGTATATATAGAAGAAAATATTCAGCAGCTATAAAGAGGGCAATGTCACACATCCCTTGCATAGACGACATAATAGAGCTCACAAAGAACACACGACAGGCGTCTGAGATTGCAGTTTTAACCACCATAATCGCCGAAATACTTTTTGTGACCACTGCAAGACAAGCGACTAGGATGTTTTTCCCGTTGATCATATTTTCCGCAATATGGACCAAACAGACAAACAGAGCATTCTGCGACTTTTTCAGCGAGACTGGTGCCGGCGGATGGTATACATATAAAGTTGCTTCTAGCCTTACAAACACCTTCACAGTATGCGGACAAATGGACGAGGAGCTGGCAAACAGAGCATTTTGCGACTTTTTCAGCACGACCGGTGCCGGCGGATGGTATTCATATAAAGTTACTTCTAGCCTTACAAACACCTTCACAGTATGCGGACAAATGGACGAGGAGCTGGCATCATAGATAGTGTTTCATGGATTATTTGGGACATACAAGGAGGACCTCTCCACACTGGCAAAAAATCACAGACGTATTGAGATGGTTCACTCGCGAGGAGATGGGTGGTTATTGTTTCCGACAGCAGGGAAATAGCGCATGTAATGTCAAGGTGAATTTGCCTTCGATGAAATATTACTCAAAAATACCATGCGGAAATCAGTCAGGGCTGTTGTCCGGAGTATATAACCAAGGGGTCACTGTACCCCTGCTTTAGCGGACAACGAAATCAAAGATTTGATGAGTCGTTTTTCGAGCACATAGATAAAAGGCAAATTATGCGAGTACTGATTTTTGTAATATTGGGGTAATGGAATTTTATGTCTATGGATTACTGGCAGGTTTTAAAGTCTATGGTCTTTATAACCTAATGTTGTTAGGAAGGTTTTTTGAACATGACAATATAGATGAAAAGAAAAGTCAAGTGAGACAAAATTGTAGTAGTAGTTCAGTTGCATCAGTTGAGTAAAATTGAATATGGTTGATCATATGTTTTAGATATTGAGCTGTTTTATCAATGTACAACAAACATGTATTGGATCTATTAAGCATTTTGTAAAGAGTTTTAGTATGGAATAAAAGCAGTGAAATGATTGAATGAAGCACTTTATTTGCATAAAGGATCCCACCCTTACAACATCTTGGTAAGAGAACAATTTATATATCCTTAACAGGTTATGGGCTGCCCCCAGGCAAATTAACCAGATGTTGTAAGAAGATCGTGGAAAGAATAGTCTAAAACTTCTTTAGAGTACAAGATAAAATTATAATTGAAAATAAAATTGATTGAAAATGACTGAAGATTTAAAATTATCAAAACTGTCAAACGAGACAGAATATGTTCTTTGGAAACAAAAGTCAACGTTATTTTTGACAGCAAAGGAGCTGGATTCTGTTTTGAAAGATGATGCACAATCAAAGAAAGATTTTATTAAAAAAGATGCAAAAGCAAAATTGATAATAATATGCGCAATTAGCGACAAATATATGGTTTATGCAATCAATTGTAAAACCACAAAGGAAATTATAAATAAATTCGACACGCTTTTTCTTGGACATAAGGAGTCTCAAATCTCTCGCCTTTTGGAAGAATATTATAAATATAAATTTAAAAACAAGGATTTAATGGCAGACATAGCAGAACTTGAAAATAAAGCGACAAGGATAAGAAGTTTAGGATACAATTTTGATGACAAGCAGATCATAACTAAAATACTTTCGAATCTACCGGAAAAATCGTTTCATTTTATAACAGCATGGGAATCAATATCTACAGCAGACAAAACTAATAAATTTGATATCAAGGATTAATCTAGAATTAAAGATGAGGCAAGAAAATACAGACAGACATGAAGAACCGAAACCTTCAACATCTGTTGAGAATGACAACGTCAAACAAATAGAAAACAGCTTTCATGTGCGAACTTGTTTCAAATGCGGGAAGAAAGGACACATTGCAAAATTCTGCAGAACATTGAAGGGTGACGCTAAAACATACAATAACATACTTCAATGTTACAAATGCATGAAGAGTGGACACAGACATGCAGATTGCAACATAAAGTTTAACTGTGTGAACTGTAAGGACAACTCGCATTATACAAAGTTCTGCCTAAAACAAAATGTAAGTGAATTCTATTCAATTAATACAACAGAAAGAGAAGTTGAATTCATAATAGATTTAGGTACCAGCAGTCATATTGTTACTTCAGAAAGTTATCTTAAAGATAAGAAGAAGATTAATTATAAAATCATGATTGCAAATGGAAATATTCACCATGTGAACATCATGGGCAATATTTATACTAAACATATTACTTTTAAAGATGTATTATGTGTTCCCCAACTCAAAAAGAACTTAATATCTGTATCTAGATTAGTTGATGATAATTATTTGTTAAAATTTTTCAGAACGAGTTGTCAAATCAAAAGTGAGGACTCTGAATGCATAGAGGTAAGTGAACTGAAGCAAGACGGGCTATACTATTTAACTGTCAATGCAAACCTAGTCATGCCTTTAAGGTCTGTAAACATCCTTCAAATTAATACTAACTTCTGGCATCGTGCGTTGGGTCATGTACCTATTGGCAAGACAAAGGATCTTGTTCGGGATATGGATGGAGGCCTGGTAAAGGAGATTGACATCTGTGAAGTCTGCACAAAATCAAAATTATGTAGAAAACCATTTAAATCAAATAGACACAGAGCTAGTAAACCATTAGAAATTATTCATAGCGATATTTGTGGTCCCATTGAAATGGAAACATGGGATGGATATAAATATTTTATCACGTTTTTGGATGACTATACCAATTTTTTTTAAAAATTTCTACTCAAAAACTTTTTACCAAAAAATTAAACCGACTCCCAAAAAACACTGCAAAGTGAAAAATAACTTTAATTTCGGTAGTCGGTGTCTTTAGTTTTGTATTTTCGTTTTTGGCACCGACTTCCGAAATTAAAGTTATTTTTCACTTTGCAGTGTTTTTTGGGAGTCGGTTTAATTTTTTGGTAAAAAGTGTTTATTTCACTCTTTTTAGTTGGATGATTTTTAATTTACCTAGTTACAAGAGCCTAAATGTCAACTGCTTAAAACCTTTTACAAAATATTGCTTTTCCCAATGCTGGGCCGTTCATTGTTGAGGAGTTCTCCTGGTACTTCACCATCAGCTCTACATCACCATATGCATTGTGACGAGCATAAAGTGTTTAACATCCATATTCAAGTAATCGAATCGCAATCCACTCAATACTTATTATTGAGTAGTTTCGGCGGCCATCTGTGGTCTTCATCATCAGTTCCACTTCCCCAAATGGTACTTTTTGAGAGCAACTGCACAAGTTACTATAAGAAATACCCAAAACGCCATAGGTGTGCCTATAATATTTGAAGAGTTCCCTCGATTTCTCCAGGATCCCATCATCAAATCCTGACTTTGGCGATAATGGTACCAATTTCGAAGTATACCCATTCGAACAAAAAAAGAATTTTCCAAATCGGTTCAGCCGTCTTCGAGTACTCGATGATCATAAATAAAAAAAATAAAAAATATACGCGTCGAATTGATAACCTCCTCTTTTTGTCGTCGGTTGAAAATAAAAGTGACGCATTTTCGAAAATTATCAACTGTATTAATTTGGCGGAAAATCAATTTAAAACAACAATTAAAACATTCAGATGTGATAATGGGGGTGAATATACTAGCAAGCAATTTAAAATGTATTGTATTAACAAAGGTATTAATATTGATTACACTATTGCCTATACTCCACAGCTGAATGGTAAAGCTGAACGATTAAACAGGTCATTAATGGAACGAACGAGAGCGTTTCTTTTTGATATGCAGCTACCACATAAGTTATGGGGTGAAGCTGTTTTAACTTCTATTTATTTATTGAACAGGAGTGCAAATACAATAAAATTAAAACAACTGCTGAAATGTGGTTTAATAGAATACCTAATTTAAAACATCTAAACATTTTTGGATCTTTAGCATATTATGAAAATAATTTTCACCTACATAAACTTGACTCCAGGAGTAGCAAAGGGCTTTTAGTAGGGTTTACCAATAATGGTTATAAGAACTGGGATCCTTTAAATTTTAGAATTGTTTACTCGACAGTTGTGGTGTTTAATAATAATAAGAGTCATGTTGCGAGATATTTGAAAATGTGTAATTGTAGAGCCAAAATATGCGATGTAGAAAATTTATTTAAACAGGTTAGTGTTGATGTTAGTGACAAAGTTAATGATGATGTAGTTGGTCATGATGATTTTCGTAGTGAAAGTGGTGATGAAGATCACGAGATTTTTGAAGGATATGCTGAAGTTAGTGATAAAGATGCTGAGGTTTTTGAAGATAGTATTGAAGACGTTGAAGTTGGAGTTAGTGGTGAAGATGTTGAAGTTAGAGGAGTTGGTGTTGAAGATAATGAGATTTTTGAAGATAGTGTTGAACACATTGGAGTTGGTGTTGAAGAAAATAATAATTTGAGAGGGGAAGTGAAACATGATATAGTAGGTGAAATTAGTGATGAGTTTGAGGATGCAATTGAAACAGTTATAAATGATGGATTGAGGATTTTACCGAATAGAGAAAGAAAATTGCCAGACTGAAAGATTATGATTTGGAGACTTCGTTTTTGACTTATGCAGATGTTTTTAATAGTTTTGATAAAGATTTATGGAAAAGAGCAATGGATGAGGAAAAAGATTCCTTAGAGAGAAACAAAACTTGGGAAATCTTTGACAAGTGTGAAGCAAAAAATAGGAAAAGAATTACGAGTAAATGGATATTTACTATAAAGCCTGGTGGAAGATATAAGGCTAGATTAGTGGCAAGAGGTTTTCTTCAAAAATACAATATTGATTATAAGGAGACATAATTATAGTCCAGTGATAAACACTACTAGTGTTAGATTGCTGTTGGCGATTACAGCTCAAAGAGGTTTTAAAATTAAACAATTTGATGTTAAGACAGCCTTTCTATATGGAGAATTAGATGAAGAAATCTTTATGGAAATACCTTTAGGGTATGATATAAAAGAGAAAGAGAATAAAGTATGTAAATTAAAGAAGAGTTTGTATGGTTTCAAGCAAGCACCACTTATGTGGAACAAGAGATTAACGTAGTTTTTGAAAAAATTGGGTTTTTTACAATTAAAATCAGATCCTGTTTGTAAAGAAAGACAAAGAAATATATTTGGCTATTTATGTAGATCATGGTATTTTAATTGGTGAAAACGAGATTGATTTAAATAACATTATTAATAAATTAGAAACAGAGTTTGAAAAGCGGAGATTTGATAAGATTGAAAAGTTTATAGGGTTTGATCTTAAAGTAGAACAAAATTTTATTAAGATTTATCAGGAAAGTTATATAAATCAAATTTTGAAAAAGTTTAAATATGAAAACTTAAAAGATAGTAGTCATCCAGTTATTTTAGTCGATACACATCAAGAGGGGAAAGTGGGAGTTGATGATGTGCATCGATATAGACAATTGATTGGTTCATTGTTGTATTTGGTTAATAAAACAAGACTGGATCTGGCCTTTCATGTTGGTTATTGTAGTAGGGCATCAAGAACATCCTAACTTGAATGATTTTGCAATTATTAAGAACCTTTTTAGATATATTAAAAATATATTCAGCAGTGGTATACAGTATATTCGCGGTAACGATTTAACTTTGAAAACGTATTGTGATGCAGACTTTGCAGGTGATCCTGATGCTAGGAAAAGTACGACTGGCTTTGTAATATTTTATGGTGGTGGTCCAATTCATTGGTGTTCACGTAAACAGTCAGTCACCGCTCTTTCCAGTACTAAGGTTGAATATATTTCTGCAGCCGAATGTATAAAAAACCTATTATACATTCAGAGTCTGATCTTTCAGTTGACAAATAAATTACCAGAAACACAGTTGTTTGTTGATAATCAATCAGCTATAGTATTGATTAAAAATGGAATTTTGAATAGAAGAAGCAAACATATTGATGTAAAGTATCATTTTATTAAGGAAAAAAATAGATAAAAAATTGTTGGAAAATCATTATTGTCCAACTAAAAATAATTTGGCAGATATACTAACTAAACCACTGGACAGAATAAAGTTTTTGAGATTGAGACAGTGTATAGTGAGTGATACGTAAAGGACAGTGTATAGTGAGTGATACGTAAAGGACATTCTGTAATGTGATGAATTATGTAGGTTTATTAGTATATAAGGTTGTTTGAGAATTAATTTGAAATGTTAGTGTTTAAGTTAGTTATGTAAGGTGTTTAGATTAATTAATTCAAAAGTTTATTTGTTGTATTCAGTTAAGTTGGGTGGGTTTAATTGAGTTGAGTTTTTAAAAAGAGTTGATGGGAGTTTGTATAGGAGACGCTATTCTAATTGTAATAAACAAAAAATTCAGAGGGGATGTTGTAATATTGGGTTAATGGAATTTTATGTCTATGGATTACTGGCAGGTTTTAAAGTCTATGGTCTTTAAAACCTAATGTTGTTAGCAAGGTTTTTTTGAACATGACAATATATATGAAAAGAAAAGTCAAGTGAAAAAAAAATTGTAGTAGTAGTTCAGTTGCATCAGTTGAGTAAAGTTGAATATGGTCGATCATATGTTTTAGATTTTTAGAACTGTTTTATCAATTTACAACGAACATGTATTGGGTCTATTAAGCATTTTGTAAAGAGTTTTAGTATGGAATAAAAGCAGTGAAATGATTGAATGAAGCACTTTATTTGCATAAAGGATCCCACCCTTACAACATCTTGGTAAGAGAACAATTTATATATCCTTAACACTAATGCATAACTAGGCGTAAAATGAAATTTAATGCCTTCTTTTGCGGCATAAGCTTGCACAAGCATCTGGTGATCGGCAGAACTATTAAGCTTGTACAGCTCAGCTAGTTGGTTCCTTGCCTCACGAAAACAACCATCGTTATCGCAAAATACATCGCTAGGCAAACCACAATTCATAAACATATACGTAACATAAATACAACGTGTCACAAAATTCAGAGTTAAGCGATATCAACTGACGAATTGTAATTCCTGGGTTCAAACTCTGGCAGGTACCTGGGTCATTCTCAGTGGGTTGAAATAAGCGCATCCGGGTCGAAATCTAGTACAAAATGGATACCTAACAACTTGATATTTTTTCAGTAATAGATTCAATCAGAATATTATGTGAGGCCGGTGTTATTTTTTTAATACATTAAATACAACTTAATTCAAAAATATAAAACCTAAAAAATATTCACCATAATCGTTTTCGGTGGCTAGATATTTTCACCGAAATCAATTTTAAGTGTATGATTTCCGTGAAAATATCTAGCATTTTGTTAATTATTTTGATTCCAGTGTTATTGATTTCGGGTTTTTTGGTGGAAAATAAGTGCACTGTACAGTTATTTATTTATATTTTAAGATAGTTTATTTAAGGTACCGATTACCTCTCATGTTTTTCAGTATTATGATTATGGCAGATTCAAAAACAGATCGGCTGGCTATAAAAAGATTGGCTGAACGATGTCGGAAACTCACGATTAAACGATTGGTGAAACGATATTTATGAAAAAGAATTCTTCATTCCATCCGATCACAAGCAATTTGCAGGGGCTATGAAATTTCATCAAACAGTAAGTATGAAATACCAATGTGCTCAACCAAATATCGATGAGAAAAATGAGGTGCCTCGAAGATAAACTTAAAAATAATTCAGTGTCGTGTAAACATGGCTATCATCTAGGATTACCTATAAAGCATAGGCAAGCATTCTGATAGACTGCTGACTGATCGAACAACTGAAACAGAGAAGTCTGCAAGAAAAACTTACAATAGACACCGGAGTGAAACGGTCATCTTTTAAAACCACGGCACAAAGACGTCACTCAGCGCGTCATATGTGGCATATATACGATCCGTGGCCCGGACGTCAAGACATTCTGACATCCTCCAAGTACTCCACCATCACCACCAACTGCTGCATCGACGAAGCCTGACTTTTCCCCCGTCCCACTATTACGGCCAGGGGGAAGGAAGACGAGGCCAGACGTTCTTCGAGCTCTACTGCCAAAGGAAGACCGAGGCCAGCCGTCCTGCGTGACCTCTTCGTTTTACTTAAATCATCAGCTCCGTTTAGCATCAACTCCGAACACCGATCTCCATCATCTCAAGTTTTGTTAGGGTTCCGTGACTCCAGCAAATTTTATATAATATTCTTTCATTAAATCCTGTTCATCTTTTTCCCCTTTGATGTCTTTCCCTTGCTATATTTCTTTTAATAGCGTGCTTCCTCTAACTAGGCAAGCATCTTATTGCAACTTTATATTTCCTTTCTACCAAGGAAAATATAACATTACAAACTGGCGCCCAATATTTTAATCCACCCCACCCCTCCTTATATGTTCCAGGTTCCCATCTCCCTAAATTCTTAAGCAACCTCGCACGTGCAACTATTGTTTGTAACTATTAGGATCATCACATTTTCATTATTTGTTTTCATCATCTCAGCCACCTTAACCCTTAACTCTTAAACTCTTAACCTCACCTAGGTATTCTACACCCCCATACACTTACAATTATCCCATGATAATTGGCACCCTTTTTGGCCTTTTGGATATGATAAATATTACCTAAGTTGGAGAAATATTACCAACATTGGAGAAATATTACCAAAATTGTAGAAATATTACCAAAGTTGGAGAAATATTACCAAAGTTGGAGAAATATTACCAAAGTTGGAGAAATATTACCAAAGTTGGAGAAATATTACCAAAGTTGGAGAAATATTACCAAAGTTGGAGAAAGGTTACTTTACGATGGTCTAATGGACAATATCCCGTAGTTTGTTATACTTCTACACTTAACTCTTTACAAATACAACATTACCTCATTTAGTTTTCATTTGCTATCACACCTACCTAGTGCAACATGTAGCGCGTCTACTCGTAAAATTACTTGACTGAATTTTGTGACATACTTATTCAATAACACCAAATTCATTTCAACAGACTCGTCAACAAATTCTCAACAGCCTTACATAATATATATACATACAAGTCAATCACATAACCCTCATTTGAGCTTCGCCGTTGTCGGGTTAAAATTACGTAAAATTATTTTCCGTTGACTAACAGTTATGTGACACGTGTTGCTAGGTAACGATTACATTGTTCTATGGATTTATTTGTAATGGCATATTGGCATTAAAAATTATCACAAAATTCATTAAAGCTTATTTAAAGAATTATTAAACCCAGTAAAATCTTTAAACCTTCAACATGGATAGGCCAATAAGATTCTTTTATTTTTCTGTATAATATCAAAATTAACCGTGTAAATAAATAAAAAAATGAATACCAATGTTCGTACTTCGGCAAATCACAGTGAAACCTCATCAAATACCGTGCAGTGTCCTCATTGTCCTAGAACCTTCAAAGTAAATGGAATACAACGACATTTGCGCGCCGCCCATACTGAGAATCCACCTCCAGCTATAACCCAGACCATACCCACAACATGCCTAGAAGATGCTTTTGGATCCCCGTTTTTTAATGGAATAGGATCGAAGACAGACATATGGCAAAAACGATGGGAAAAAGTGTGCACCCTTCATGGGAAACTCTATGACCTTCCCTCCAACACTGTAAGTAGGCCGAAGAAAACATTGATATACTAATAACTGAGGCTATGAAAGCAGACCACTCTCTCCGTAACTCCTACAACAGAAATAATTATAATGATAATAATGAATATGTCACAAAAAATTTCACCCGTCTCATACAGCGAGGAAAAACACGTGAAGCCCTAAATTGGTTAATGACAAAAGATACAAGCAAAATTCTTAAACCTGAAGACGAAATTGATGTAACAGGAAAAACGGTAATGAATGTACTGCAAGAAAAGCACCCCCCCGGATTCAATCCCGATTCAAGACTGTTTACACTGCCTGATGGCCTCCCCGAATTGACTCCATTACTAGAAGTAGACCAGTGAACCAGTGAACATGTGGAATCAGTTGCTAGAAAATTGCACGGTGGTGGAGGCCCAACAGGTACCACATCAGACAATTGGAAAGATTACTTGCTACGATTTGGAGAAGCAAGCCTGCATCTGAGGACTGCAGTAGCACAATTAACAATGCATTTAAATAACAATTTTGTGCCATGGAATCAAATACAAGCTCTTATGTCAAGTCGACTTATCGCCCTAGACAAATGCCCAGGTGTGAGACCGATTGGCATTGGCGAATGCCTACGCAGGATCCTATCCAAATGCATGATTTTAGTCACCGGATCCGAGGTCACCGAAGCCTGTGCTCAATCGCAACTCTGCAGTGGACTAAGCAGCGGTATCGAAGGTGCTATTCACGCGATGAACGATCTTTTCCAAAAAGAATGTCAACCAAGCTCTAACAGGGGAATGCTACTCGTCGATGCAAATAATGCCTTTAATTCTATGAACAGACAGTTAGCTCTCTGGCAAGCAAGAATATATTGGCCACATTGCGCTCGTTTCTTATACAACACCTACAATGGTCACGCAGAACTTGTAATACGTGATTCCGATATGAGATTATATAGCAAAGAAGGAGTTACCCAAGGTGATCCACTTGCCATGCCATTGTATGCCCTTGCAACACTACCCATAATAAACGAACTAAAAAAAGAACAAGCAACTACCCAATGCTGGTATGCAGATGACTCCTCCGCCCAAGGTAAGCTCAGAAACCTACGTCAATGGTGGGATAAAATGAGTAAAATAGGCCCTGAATATGGTTACTTTCCTCAAGATAAAAAATCATACCTAATCATTACCGAGAGCGACAAGCAAACAGCTCAACTGATTTTCAAAGGGATTAACGTATCCATCATAACTGGATCACGCTTCCTTGGTAGTTATATTGGCGAAGGAAAAGAACACTTTGTGAACAAGAAAATTAAAAACTGGCAATCTACAATAGAAAAACTTTCACTTATCTGTAAAGACTCACCCCAAGCTGCTTACACTGCCCTTACTAAAGCAGTTCAATTTCAATGGTCATTCCTTTTAAGAGTCTTAGATGATGTAACCCAATTCTTAGAACCATTAACAAACACACTGCGTACCAATTTTTTACCCACTTTACTAGGAGGCGATATCTCACCTTTGGAAGCTGACCTATTCTCTCTACCCGTTCACAAAGGTGGTCTAGCAATATCCGCTCTATCAAAAATGACAAATATAAACTATGTATGCTCAAAAAAAGGCTGTGCAGTCCTCTCAAATGCTCTGATTGAAAACACACATATGGACCTCTCTCAACATCATAAATCCCTCAAAGATGCACAAAAAGAATGCCGCAACGAGAAAGACTTTCTCAATGACCAACTCTTGGATACCGTCTTAGTCAAACTATCCCCTATCAAGAGAAGAGCGATTGAACGTTCAATTTCAACAAAAATGAAAACTAAATCCTCCAACTGGTTATCTACCTTACCGACTAAGAAGGACCATTTCGATCTGTCACCATTAGAGTTTAGAGACGCACTTGCATTACGTTACCACAGATTACCAGTCTCTATGCCAAAATCATGTGATGGCTGCGGCTGCAATGAATTTAATGTCGATCATGCTCTATGTTGTAAAAAGGGTGGTCTAATAACACGTCGTCATAATGAAATTAGAGATCTGTTCTGTGACTTATGTCAACATGCATGGGGAAACGTAGTCAAAGAACCCATCATCTCCGAAGGAGATTGCGGACTACGTGGAGACCTTTTATGCCGCGGCGTTTGGGATGCTCAGAGAGAGGCGTTATTTGATATCCGTGTTGTAGACACTGACGCTCCTTCTTACATTTCACGTCCTGTTGCCTCTGTACTAAAATCCGCCGAAGATGAAAAAATAAGAAAATATTCAAACGCTTGTGAATTGCGACATACTACATTCACCCCTCTTGTAACATCCGTTGACGGAGTCTTCGCTCCACAAATGTCTACTTTCGTAAAACATCTTGGAACTGCAATCGCTGACCGCTGGAACAGGTCCTTCAGCGTAGTGATGGGTTGGTTAAGATCAAGAATCATCATCTCAATAATACGTGCCACTAGCATGTGCATTCGCGGCACAAGACATAAATTTAAACCATTAGCCAAGTTATTTGTCTTCGGCGATGGAGCAGCCCTACCTGGGCAAAACTAATGCGGATGTGGCCGACGAACCATGAAGCTGTCGTACAAAACCTCATTCTAAAACAAATTTAAGTTCCTCTATACAAGTTCATTTATAATCCTAATCTGTTGTTATGTTGCCTAATTGTTAAATAAATTCATTCCCAGGGAGAAGGAAATACATAAGATTCTCGTACTTAAACAAACTCGAACTTGAATATGAAGTGACTATTAGAGGCGAAAAACCGGCTGCAATATTAACGAATCTAAAAGATCAGATGTCTAAACTTGAACATGTCTTATCTAATGACATAAATCCTCAACTATTCCTCTTCAGCTTGACCTATCACAGGCGAAAAATACCCTTAACTATATCGACGGTAAAATCTCACATATAAAATCATTAGGGGATCGTAGTATTATAAAAAGATTGACTCGTTTATGACTCATCTCTTTTACCATCTAGAACGTATTAGCGCTGCTCAACCGTTGCTCGAACATCAGATCTCAGTTTTTCTTACTCGAAAAACGATTCGAAGCTTTGGGTTTGGATCATATTGAAAATGAGGACGTGTTGTTGGAAATACATAATCCTCCTACTCAGAACCAACCCGACCCACCTGCTCTGACCCTCTTTTTAACTCGCGAATTTCTGAACCTTCGTCTCAACTGGTCCCATATCCCGCTGCAGTCTGGAATATGCCGCAGTCTTCTTCGTCAGGACAGAATTTTTACTTGCCATGCAATTTCGTGAAGGATTTTAAAAGGTTTTTCTTATGACGGTAAAACTTGTCCTAGGTCGTTTCTGTGACCTCTCGCGCCCGGCCTTGGTCGAGGCCATGCTGCGGGGCGAGAGGGAGTGGGAAGCGGTCGCCTCCTTCTGCGAAGCAGTCATGCTTCCGAAGGAGGAGGCGGGCCGCGAGAGGGAGAGGATGGCGTCCTACGGCGTAGACGCCCACGGTGCCGGACGTCGGCCGACGATCTCCGGCCACCGTAGGCGCGGGCATGCGGACAGCGAGTAAAGGGCAACTCGCTGTCCGACCATGGACCATACCCGGGTCGACGGCGCGTCGTGTTCCACGCGCGCCTCAAAGAGCGTCAGCAATATGACGAGGCCCCCCCGTAGAGGGCCGAAGCCTGCCGGGGTCGTGGGACTCATCCCGTTACCGTGGCCCCGGTATGTAAAGGGTTATTGAAGGAACACCGTGGATTTTAGTCAGTAAAAGTCTGACAGTCCCTCCCACCCTGCCCGGGGTGGGAGGACTTATTTGATAATTTTACCACGTTAAAAAAAAAAAAAAAAGGTCATTTCTGCAGAAAATAGAGGAATTCCAAATTTCTAGGAATATTTCAGAAGTAACTCTAGTTAGACATGCTTTTGAAATTTTTGTCGGAGATGCACTACATTGGTTTAGGTTTCAGCATAGGCGGAATCCTTCGTTGTCTTGGGGTCAGGTTCATATTATGCTTATTAAAGATTTTGGAATTCAGGATTATGACTACAAACTTTTTTTTTATTTTTTATTTAGAATAGGTTCGCGTTTGACCACCATCTCACCTGATGGTAAGTGATGATGTGGTCGAAGATGGAGCACGCTTACCTAAAAGTAACCTATTCACTCTTGACTTAAAGACTCCTAGGTTATAGCTATCGGGAAACACAGACTCCGGCAGGGAATTCCACTCCTTAGCCGTACGCACAATGAAGGTATTCCCAAAACGTTTGATGCGTATGGGTGGGATGTCCACCATGTAACGATGGCGCTTCGCCGTTTGTCTCGTAGTCCGATGATGGAACGGGCTTGGTGGAATTAGATTGTGTAATTCCATCGCACACTCCCCGAAATGTAACCGATACTTGAAACTCGTCGTCGATGTTCAAGGCTCTGGAGCTTTGATTCGACCAGTGCATCGTTGCCAATGAGTCTCTTGGCCCGTTTCTCGATAGACTCAAGCGCGTCCAGTTGGTATTTAGCAGATCCATTCCAAAGATGAGAGCAGTACTCCATACACGACCGAACCTGGGCTTGATAGAGATTGAGCAACCGTTCAGGTGTGAAGTACCGTCTCACCTTTGCTAGGATTCCCAACTTTTTTGATGCTAGTTGAGCCTTAGCCTCGATAAATGGGCCAAAATTGAGGGTACAAGTTAATGTTACCCCCAGAAGCTCGATACGGTCGGTTATCGGCACAGTTACACCTCGGAAAGTAGGAGCCGGTTCAAATTGGTTCTTTTTTACGGAGAAAAGACAACTATTAGAAGCTATTAGGAATCGTACTCAACAAGCAACCGAAACTATCATTGTGTATGTGTCAATTATGTGTGGCATGTTCAATCATTTTTCTAGGAAAATAACTGAAAGCGACCAATTAGAGATCTTATTGCATAACAAAACTTCTGCAAGCCCTGCGAACTATAGATAGCCTTCCATTCCACGAAAACTACTGACACAGAACACATAGACGAAGACTCAGTAGAGGTACAGTCTATGTACCTTGAGGCCCTAAACAGCATAACAGTGGGCAACCATATTGTTCGACCCCAAGCCCAGCCAACGGTAACTGGTATGTCGAACCGTCCGCGATTACGCGGAGCCCTACGTTGTGGTAGGCTCTTAGGCCTTAATTCAATGAACAAAATGTACCACTAACCTGATTGCTGGGGACGCCAAGTTCGACCTTCAAAGGTCATGCCCTAAGTGTGGTTGATGTATGTAAAATGGGGTGAGTAATTGAGAGGTGTGATGTAAGTCAAGTGTTGTAGAACGTTCCCAAGGCGCCGATATCCAGATGGCGCGGTTCCAACTCAGCTCACACCCGACTCGTTCCCAACAAACGCGCGCTACGCGTGGTAGGCAATAAGGCGATATGTTTCAAGAAATATCACTGGATTCTTGTTAATCCGAGCTTACAAAGTTCAATCAATCACTGAACACAATTAATCTGTTCATATCTCGTGAGATCCAATTCGATTTTCAATTAATTCCGCGTGCCAGCTCAACCGACGACAAGGCGGCGTACGATTCAACAATACCCCGGGGATTTCAACAAATGGGGAATACACTTCAACCAACAAATAATTCGCGACCCAATTATCGGTCTCAACAGGCGAAATCAACAATATTTTACCAATTATATTAACACAAGAGCGGTTCCCATGACCGGCATTTTTTCCAAGCAAAGTCAATCTGTCAAGTCAAAGAGGTTATGTCAAGTGCAACGTCAAAGACAATAGAATGCTGCCACACCAAAAAGAGCGTTCAAAATTACATTTGGGACGCAACATCTACCCCCCCCGGACGGGCCTACCCGTCCGCTAATCAATTGGAAGTCTTGACAAGGTTGCAAATTCAACACAGCTTCAATGCGGCCAAATACCGTAGCTAGTTCATTAAAGGTGAGAACGGTGTCTCCCAACAATCTCCGCCAGCGTCCCTTTGCCGCTTTCACCGCGGCCCCAAAAATACCCCCCCAATGGGGGGCAGGCTGGCGGGTCAAACAACCAAGTGACCCCTCGGCGGGCCAAACTATTACCAATATCAACCTGGCTCTCATTAAGGAAGGCGTATAGCTCCTTCAAATAGTTACTTGTACCCTTGTAATTCGTACCGCAATCAGACCTAATCAACGAAGGTAACCCACGGCGAGACACAAATCTTTCCCCAGTCGCCTCAAAGGCCTCTGTCGAGAGGGAGGTTACCAGCTCCAAATGTACTGCCTTGGTTGACAGGCAGACAAACACACAAATAAGCCCTAACAATCTTGCTATTACGAAGGGTGGACGTCTTCAACAAAGGGGGACCAACAAAATCCGTTACGACGCCAGCAAAGGGCCTCGCCTCATTGACGCGATCAGCCGACAAAATCCAAAATTCTCGCTGCAGAATGGCCAACAGCGCATTGCAACCGGCATGCGAGTTCTTAGTGTGACGATCAGTCACCAACAATTGTACCAAGTTCAGTTACAACAAGGGCAGGAGCACCAATTTTAGGGTAAGGACAACTCACAAGGGTGACCTCAAACCAGGTCCTTCCCTCAACAGTGGTGTCAGCCGGTTCGTCAATTCCCCAAATCTTGCCTGAAAGGTCGTTCACCTTCAGGCCAACCTGTCCCGCTAACCAAGAAGACAAAAGGCAACCCCGGACTCCCGTCTCCAAAATGGCACAGACCACAATCGAGTCACCCAAGGGTCCCCAGACCGTGACCGAGGCCGTTGGCAACAAAACCGTCTTGATCGGGGGGTTCCTTTAGCGGGGCAGGCGTCAATCTCTTAGTGATGTCTGGGCGGCGACCGATCGCCGCTTCCAGGCTGCCTTCGTTCACGACGAGGCCAACAATCAAACCATTCGTCCGCGCGGTGTCCCAAGCCGCTCGCCATCACTGGAGGGGCATATCCCACCGGATGCCCGAATGGCGGAGGGCGCGACTCCAGCCGGGGACGTTCCGCCAACGGAGGGGAAAGGGAGCGGCGCCGACCCGGCCACTGCTGCCTAGCAGCCAATGCGCGTTCTCCCTGACGAGGGAAGACCAAATGGCGCTCGTGGGGCTCCCGTTCAACTTGCGCGGGGGGTGGAGTGCGGCGTACAGAATCGCGGGTCTCAGCCCGGTGCTCGTCTCCGGGGTACCCCCCCATGCGCGAACCCCCCTCAGAAGCTGGTCTGCTGGAGCGGTTCGCGTTGGCGCACAAAATCTCCAAGTGGGACCCTTCACAAATTCCACACGGGCGGGGGTCGGGGCAGTCCCGATGGAAGTGGGCCCCCAAGCACGAAAAGCACAAACGGCGTGCGTTGACAATGCGGCGGCGGGAACTTACGTGCAAATTCAAAAAGTCCCGGCAACGCGCCATGACATGTCCCGTTGCCTTACAAAAGTCACAATGATGAGGACTCCGGGCACCAGCAAAACGGGGGGCGGGGCGATCATCAACAGGCCCCCTGGCCCGAGGACTCCGGGCGCCAGCCAAACGGGGGGCGGGGCGATCATCAACAGGCCCCCTAGCCCGCGGACTCCGGGCGCCAGCCAAACGGGGGGCGGGGCGATCATCAACAGGCCCCCTAGCCCGAGGACTCCGGGCGCCAGCAAAACGGGGGGCGGGGCGATCATCAACAGGCCCCCTAGCCCGAGGACTGCGGGCACCAACCAAACGAGGGGCGGGGCGATCATCAACAGGCCCCCTAGCCCGAGGACTCCGGGCGCCAGCAAAACGGGGGGCGGGGGGAACATCAACAGGCCCCCGGGCCCTAGTCCGTCCCTGGTCTCTGGGCTGAGAAGGTAGTGGGGGTGACCCCGTGGCGCCACGAGTGCTATCCGCAAACCGACACTCGTCTTCCAAAAATTTGAGGAGGTCATCAAAGGGGGGAAGATGGGTGGCACTATCCCCACCATACTTCTGCTCAAAACGTGACCTCAACTCCGCGGGGAGCAACTGCAGCACTATGTGCACCAACAAGTAGGACCAATGTTCTACCGGTAACTCCAAGCGTCTCAAGGCGTTGGTAGCTGAGACTAACGGGTTCAGCAAGTCAGTGCGCAACGTCGACGTGCCGACAATGGCCGGCAGTCCCAAAATCTGGTCGATGTGCACATCAGCCAGGCAGCGCCCGTTCCGATACCGTCGGGAGAGAAGCTCCAGAGCGGTCGGGTAAGAGGAATCCGTCACCGGCAAGTGCCGCACCAAGGCTCCGGCTTCGCCCTCCAGGACAGACAACAAATAGGCCAGCTTCTGGGCAGGTCCGAGGTCCAAACGTGCATCGACAAGACTCTCAAAGAGATCTAGGAAGCCCAGCCAGTGGTCCAAGCGACCGTCAAAACGTGGCAGCTCCAGGGCGGGCAGCCTACTCAATAGTCCAGGGCCTGCAACAACAGGGGTCTGCGGCTTGGCCGCATCAGGCACCCGGCTCTTCAAAATTTCCCGCGCTCGCAGACATATGACATCCCCCAGGTGGACAATCTGGTCATAGTCACCCAAAATCCTATCGCGGGCCGTCTGATCCATCACCCCCAAATCCACGTCCATGATGTACTCGTTGAAGCGTATGAGCGCAGCATCAGCTGACTTGATCCTCTCAATCACTTGCCCATACCGAGCAAGGGTGAGCTCCTCCAATTCCACACGCTCAACAGTTGCAGCTGCCGATGTGAACCATCTCAACTGTGAGGTCAATCCCGCAGCAGCCTCCCTGACCGCCCTTAATGAGGCCATTGCAACAATCAAATATTAATGCAAACAACAATCAACAACCAACAATCAAATATTAAACAAACAGCAATGACTTGCTAGCCGACCAAATAGTTTCAACAAAATAAAAATTCAAATTCAATTATTTCAGGTCCAAATTCAACCCTGTACTTATTCCAAGTATGAATCTAGCTTGCTAAGGATGGCTAGTTACAAAATAAATAACAATTCAATGTATATATTGTGCAGGATCACACCAACAATTAAATACAACAATTGAAGTATAATATTGAGCCGGAGAATCTCTATCAACAATCCAATAATTACTATAAATGCAATAACCAATACACACAATTCAAGTCCTATTATGTTAGACTATGTGTAATTATTATTTAGATAACCTTTCAAATTCAGATCAATGACATTCAATTATTAATTTCAACAAATACCAAATTATGTACCAAATTATGTACCAAATTATGTACCAAATTATACCAATAATTCCTAATTTCACAAATAAATCCTGTTTGTCATTCAATTCTAAGGGGCTAGCACTACAAATTACAGTACAAACTACAAGTACTATTTGAGCCCGGCTGACAAAGCAATATATTCAAACTTATCAAGTTATAAGTTGTGTTAAGTAATTAAACTCAAGTTTTAAGTTTTCAACAATATTCAAAACTTCCAATTAAACCAGTGGATCTTATATTATAAGAGCCGCGCTTCTGCTACCAAAATGTTCGACCCCAAGCCCAGCCAACGGTAACTGGTATGTCGAACCGTCCGCGATTACGCGGAGCCCTACGTTGTGGTAGGCTCTTAGGCCTTAATTCAATGAACAAAATGTACCACTAACCTGATTGCTGGGGACGCCAAGTTCGACCTTCAAAGGTCATGCCCTAAGTGTGGTTGATGTATGTAAAATGGGGTGAGTAATTGAGAGGTGTGATGTAAGTCAAGTGTTGTAGAACGTTCCCAAGGCGCCGATATCCAGATGGCGCGGTTCCAACTCAGCTCACACCCGACTCGTTCCCAACAAACGCGCGCTACGCGTGGTAGGCAATAAGGCGATATGTTTCAAGAAATATCACTGGATTCTTGTTAATCCGAGCTTACAAAGTTCAATCAATCACTGAACACAATTAATCTGTTCATATCTCGTGAGATCCAATTCGATTTTCAATTAATTCCGCGTGCCAGCTCAACCGACGACAAGGCGGCGTACGATTCAACAATACCCCGGGGATTTCAACAAATGGGGAATACACTTCAACCAACAAATAATTCGCGACCCAATTATCGGTCTCAACAGGCGAAATCAACAATATTTTACCAATTATATTAACACAAGAGCGGTTCCCATGACCGGCATTTTTTCCAAGCAAAGTCAATCTGTCAAGTCAAAGAGGTTATGTCAAGTGCAACGTCAAAGACAATAGAATGCTGCCACACCAAAAAGAGCGTTCAAAATTACATTTGGGACGCAACACATATCATAAGCATAATATTTACTCTCCATAATAAAAATCCATAAACACTTTCATAAGCACGCACACTCACACACAAACATATATACACACACAATAACAATACACATTACACTTAATATTTTTTACTTACCTTGCATATATTTCTTAATGAGTTTTTTATTTTTTATTCTTGTGTTTAATTATCATTATTTTTTCTCAATTGTTGATTATGCATGCATCCACTGTCTGGCACTAGAAATATTATTTATTATTGTATTTAATGCGAGGGGAATGGTAACTGATAGCCGAAATACAGGCAATGCCTAGTTCGGCTACAGACGCTAAACTCAACGCCTTAACAGAAATTGTTTGCAACAATGCGATTGTTAAGTATTTATAAGTTGTTTTTGGAAAAAAAATAATAAAAAAAAAAAATAATAAATAAATAGGTAAATAAATAAATAAAAATAATGTCCTCAGGCAGAGCGTAAAAGAACAAGCGGAAACCAATATGATGAAGAAAACAGCTAGCACTTCATTTAAGATACACTTTAAAGACAATGACTATCCCTTAAGCAATGACAAACTTAAGTCCAAATGGCTTAAAGTTACAAAAAGACGCGGGTTCGAGTACAAAGTGTTTGCACAAGGTGACAACACGAATTGGTATGATACTATGGGACCATATTAGGTTTTGTTTTCGGCATATGCTGTTAGAATCAATGAACTTCGTCTGGGACATAATAACATGCCGTTGTCAAAAATAAATGAATGGAGTGCATAAGAGTTTCCCTGTATCAAAATACGGGATATCTGGAGACCATCATGTGTTGTTGGAAGCGGCACCTTTTCCGCCAGAATGAAGGTATAAATTGTCCAGAGCATCGGTCCAATGACTGCATGGATCTGTATGCTCCGAAGAGAAGGGATATATAAAATAAAATATTCAGCAGCTGTAAAGATGTTACACATCCCTTGCATAGACGACATAATAGAGCTCACAAAGAACACGCGACAGACGTCTGAGATTGCAGCTTTAACCACCATAATCGCTGAAATACTGCTTGTGACCACTACAAGACAAGCGACTGAGATGTTTTTCTCCTTAACCATATTTTCCGCAGTGGACCAAACAGACAAACAAGAGAGCTTTCTGCGACTTTTTCAGCGCGACCGTTGCCGGCGGATGGTATACATATAAAGTTGCTTCTAGCCTCACGAAAACTTTCATAGTATGCGGTCAAATGGAACAGCAGGCATCACAGATACTGTTACATGGAATATTTGGGACATACAAGGAGGACCTCTCCATACTGGCAAAAATCACAGACGTATCGAGAAGTGAATTGCCTTCGTGACAAAGCATACATATATGAATACGTAACCTTTACCGACTATAGCTTTTCTTACACGCGAATTCTTGACTTGGATTGGCCCAGCGTTGGATTGGTCCAGGCGTTGGATTGGCCCAGCGAAGTCCATGCCATTTCGCGGTGCTGAGTCAAGGATCCCATTAACTGCTTCGCTGCACCAGCTTTCAGCCTAAAACAAACCAAGCATTTATGAATAACTTTTTTGACTTGTCGCATGCCATTAATTAGCCAGTATTTTTGATTTAAGTTAGCTAGGAGTGACTTAGGTCCAGCTGTAACAACCTAACATGCTTACTCTGTATGATAAGTTCAGTTATCCTCGGATGTTTTATTATCTTGAGGTTAGAATGATAGGATATTTTTGTGCAATCGGTATATCCGAATTGTCCAAAGGACCCCCCCTACCCTGATCAGGCCATCTGCATCCATGAAAGGATGTAGGGTTTGTAGTGGTCACTCCGCACAGAGCTACCTTCCCGCAACGAGCGTATCTTCTCGCAATAATGTATTAATTGGTCATGTTTAATTATTGAATGCAACGCATGTTGCATCTCATTAGGACTGAGCGTGCCTGTAAGCTTTGTATTTTTTTTTAAGCTTCCACAAAATCTTTGAATGTATGCATTTACCCTCGTCATTTTTCCTATCTCTGAACATTTATTTATTATTTGAAATACATATTATATCATGCTGTATTCCCGCTTTTAACGCAACTTTATCCGGAAGAGTAGACTCGGACTTTGCCTTCATTTCATGTCAGGTAAGACTAACCTTTCAGTATCAAAGTTGTACCTGGTTTGCAGAAACTTCAGCCCCTCCCACCAGAGGGCACAAGTCGAAAGCTCCTGAGGGCAGATACCCCTACTAATCAAATCAGCCGGGTTCTCCGCGGATGGTACATACAGCCAGCGCCACTTACTGGTTTTTTGCTGAATTACCCTCACTCGGTTCGATACATAAGCCTGTGAGTTCAGTTTGAATCCAAGCTAAAGTTATTTTGGAGTCTGTAAATAGGTACACATCATCAATTTTAATATTTTTATGTAAAGTATCATAAACTTGCTCCATTAACATGGATAGAAGCAATGTAGCATTAAGCTCCAGCCTGGGTAGCGTTAAATGCATTCGCACGTGGGTTTACTCGCGACTTCGAACAGAGCAGGGATAATTTAGCCTTACCTGTTTTGAGGACCACGCGTAGGTATATGCAGCACCCGTACCCCGTCGTGCTGGAGGCGTCCGCGAAGCCAATCAGCTAGACTGCTGCTGATTCCTTGGTTGGTTGGCTGCTGCTTCGTTCATGTGTTGGTCTAAATTGATAGTCTACATGGCTTCTAGCAAATTGAAGGCACCCTTCAACTAGCTCACTAAGTATACGTTCATCCTACCAAATATTATGTGACCATATTTTTTGAATTATACTTTTGGCTTTAATTACAATCGGACAAGCAAAACTCATGGGATCATAGAACTTTGATATATAGCTAAGAACCCCTCTTTTTATCATTATATTTTCATCAAATGGTTCTGAGCTGTCTATTTTAAAACAATCCTTTTGCACACTGTTCAGGACTACAATAAAGCCAGTGCAACGATACTGGTGTGTCCGAACTTGTCCACGGTTCGTGGAGCTTAACGTTGCTCTTCAAAACAAAACAACAGGCTACAACCATATATACAAATAACAGTTCTAACCACTTACCTTCTGCACTGGGTACACCAACTTCGACCTTCCTAGGTCACGCCCAAGTGTGGTATGTATGTAATTATGAGGTGAGTAATTGAAAAGTGTGATGTAAGTCACGTGTTCTAGAACGTTCACAAGGCGCCAGTCTCCAGATGGCGCGGTCCTGATCAGCATCACAGCCCAACTTATTTCCAACAGATGCGCGTGCCACGCGGTGAGGCAATATGGCGATATGTTCCGAGAAATATCCCTGGGTTTTCGTCAATCCGGGATTACAACTTCAAACAGTAGTTAATCGCGACCCAATTATCGGTTGCAAACGGCGATTTCAAACGATATTTTATCAATTACAATTAAATCAAAGTCCCAAGAACGGACATTTTCCAACAAGGGATCCAAAGTCTATCTGTCAAGTCGAAAAAGTTATGTCAAGTGTCAACATCAAAAAGACAATAGAATGTTGCCACACCAAAAAGATCGTTCAAAAATACATTTGGGACGCAACATCTACCCCCCCGGACGGGCCTACCCGTCCGCTAATCAATTGGAAGTCTTGACCAGGTTGCGAATTCAACACAGCTTCAATGCGGCCAAATACCGTAGCTAGTTCCTCAAAGGTGAGAACGGTGTCTCCCAACAATCTCCGCCAGCGTCCCTTTGCCCCTTTCACCGCGGCCCCAAAAATACCCCCCCAATCGGGGGCAGGCTGCCGGGTCAAACAACCAAGTGACCCCTCGGCAGGCCAAACTATTACCAATGTCAACCTGGCTCTCATTAATGAAGGCGTATACCTCCTTCAAATAGTTACTTGTACCCTTGTAATTCGTACCGCAATCAGACCTAATCAAAGAAGGTAACCCACGGCGAGACACAAATCTTTCCAAAGTCGCCTCAAAGGCCTCTGTCGAGAGGGAGGTTACCAGCTCCAAATGTACTGCCTTGGTTGACAGGCAGACAAACACACAAATAAGCCTTAACAATCTTACTATTACGAAGGGTGGACGTCTTCAACAAAAGGGGATCAACAAGTCCGTTACGACGCCAGCAAAGGGCCTCGCCTCATTGACGCGATCAGCCGACAAAATCCAAAATTCTCGCTGCAGAATGGCCAACAGCGCATTGCAACTGGCATGCGAGTTCTTAACGTGACGATCAGTCACCAACAATTGAACCAAGTGGCCCTCCTTGGGCAACAAAAGGGGGTGACGGGCCCCATAAGGAAGGCTAGAGTGCCTCAACCGTCCTCCAACAGGGTTTCCCGAAGTGGCTCGTCCCAACCAAGTTCAGTTATAACAAGGGCAGGAGCACCAATTTTAGGGTGCGGACAACTCACAAGGGTGATTTCAAACCAGGTCCTTCCCTCAACAGTGGTGTCAGCCGGTTCGCCAATTCCCCAAATCTTGCCTGAAAGGTCATTCACCTTCAGGCCAACCTGTCCCGCTAACCAAGACGACAAAAGGCAACCCTGGACTCCCGTGTCCAAAATGGCACAGACCACAATCGAGTCACCCAAAGGTCCCCAGACCTTGACCGAGGCCGTTGGCAACAAAACCGTCTTGATCGGGGGGGTCCTTTAGCGGGGCAGGCGTCAATCTCTTAGTGATGCCTGGGCAGCGACCGATCGCCGCATCCAGGCTGCCTTCGTTCACGACGAGGCCAACAATCAAATTATTCGTCTGCGCGGTGTCCCGAGCCGCTCGCCATCACTGGAGGGGCATATCCCACCGGATGCCCGAATGGCGGAGGGCGCGACTCCAGCCGGGGACGTTCCGCCAACGGAGGGGAAAGGCAGCGGCGCCGACCCGGCCACTGCTGCCTAGCAGCCAATGCGCGTTCTCCCTGACGAGGGGAGACCAAATGGCGCTCGCGGGGCTCCCGTTCAACTTGCGCGGGGGGTGGAGTGCGGCGTACAGAATTGCGTGTCTCAGCCCGGTGCTCGTCTCCGGGGTACCCCCCCTGCGCGAACCCCCCTCAGAAGCTGGTCTGCTGGAGCGGTTCGCGTTGGCGCACAAAATCTCAAGGTGGGACCCTTCACAAATTCTACACGGGCGGGGGTCGGGGCAGTCCCGATGGAAGTGGGCCCCCAAACACGAAAAGCACAAACGGCGTGCGTTGACAATGCGGCGGCGGGCACCTACGTGCAAATTCAAAAAATCCGGGCAACGCGCCATGACATGCCCCGTTGCCGAGGACTCCGGGCACCAGCAAAACGGGGTCGGGGCGAACATCAACAGGCCCCCTAGCCCGAGGACTCCGGGCGCCAGCAAAACGGGGGGCGGGGGGAACATCAACAGGCCCCCGAGCCCTAGGACTCCGGGCGCCAGCAAAACGGGGGGCGGGGCGATCATCAACAGGCCCCCTAGCCCGAGGACTCCGGGCGCCAACAAAACGGGTGGCGGGGGGAACATCAACAGGCCCCCGAGCCCTAGTCCGTCCCTGGTCTCTGGGCTGAGAAGGTAGTGGGGGTGACCCCGTGGCGCCACGAGTGTTATCCAAAACCCGACACTCGTCTTCCAAAAATTTGAGGAGGTCGTCAAAGGGGGGAAGATGGGTGGCACTATCCCCACCATACTTCTGCTCAAAACGTGACCTCAGCTCCGCGGGGAGCAACTGCAGCACTATGTGCACCAACAAGTAGGACCAATGTTCTACCGGTAACTCTAAGCGTCTCAAGGCGTTGGTCGCTGAGATCAACGGGTTCAGCAAGTCAGTGCGCAACGTTTACGTGCTGACAATGGCCGGTAGCCCCAAAATCTGGTCGATGTGCACATCAGCCAGGCAGCGCTTGTTCTGATACCGTCGGGAGAGAAGCTCCAGAGCGGTCGGGTAAGAGGAATCCGTCACCGGCAAGTGCTGCACCAAGGCTCTGGGGGTAAGAGGAATCCGTCACCGGCAAGTGCTGCACCAAGGCTCTGGCTTCGCCCTCCAGGACAGACAATAAACAGGCCAGCTTCTGGGCAGGTCCGAGGTCCGAGCGTGCATCGACAAGACTCTCAAAGAGATTTAGGAAGCCCAGCCAGTGGTCCAAGCGACCGTCAAAATGTGGCAGCTCCAGGGTGGGCAGCCTACTCAATAGTCCAGGGCCTGCAACAACGGGGGTCTGCGGCTTGGCCGCATCAGGCATCCGACTCTTCAAAATTTCCCGCACTCGTAGACATATGACATCCCCCAGGTGGACAATCTGGTCATAGTTACCCAAAATCTTATCGCGGGCTGTCTGATCCATCACCCCCAAATCCACGTCCATGATGTACTCGTTGAAGCGTGTGAGCGCAGCATCAGCTGACTTGATCCTCTCAATCACTTGCCCATACCGAGCAAGGGTGAGCTCTTCCAATTGTACACGCTCAACCGTTGCAGCTGCCGATGTAAACCATCTCAACTGTGAGGTCTGAACCATCTCAACTGTGAGGTCAATCCGGCAGCAGCCTCCCTGACTGCCCTTAATGAGGCCATTGCAGCAATCAAATATTAATACAACAGGCTAAAATTAACTAAACAAACAACAATGACTTGTTAGCCGACCAAATAATTTCACCAAAATAAAAACTCAAATTCAATTATTTCAAGTCCAAATCCGACCCTGTACTTATTCCAAGTATGAATCTAGCTTGGTACAGATGGCTAGTTACAAAATAAATAACAATTCAATGTATATATTGTGCAGGATCACACCAATTATATACAACAATTGACTGTATAATATTGAGCCGGACAATCTCTATCAACACAGTCCAATAAGTACCACAAATGCAATAACCAATACACATAATTCAAGTCCTATTATGTTAGACTATGTGTAATTATTATTTAGATAACCTTTTAAATTCAGAACAGTGACATTCAATTATTAATTGCAACAAATACCAAACAACTTTTACAATAATATACCAAATTATGTACCAAATACAACCAATAATTCCTAATTTCACAAATAAATCTTACTTGTCAATTCAATACCAAGGGGCTAGCACTACAAATTACAGTACAAACTACAAGTACTATTTGAGCCCGGCTGACAAAGCAATATATTCAAAACTTATCAAGTTATAAGTTATGTTAAGTAATTAAACTAAAGTTATTTTCAAAACTTCCAATTAAACCAGTGGATCTTATAAAACCACGCTCTGCTACCAAAATGTTCAGGACTACAATAAAGCCAGTGCAACGATACTGGTGTGTCCGAACTTGTCCACGGTTCGTGGAGCTTAACGTTGCTCTTCAAAACAAAACAACAGGCTCTTCGGCCTACAACCATATATACAAATAACAGTTCTAACCACTTACCTTCTGCACTGGGTACACCAACTTCGACCTTCCTAGGTCACGCCCAAGTGTGGTATGTATGTAATTATGAGGTGAGTAATTGAAAAGTGTGATGTAAGTCACGTGTTCTAGAACGTTCACAAGGCGCCAGTCTCCAGATGGCGCGGTCCTGATCAGCATCACAGCCCAAATTATTTCCAAAAAATGCGCGTGCCACGCGGTGAGGCAATACGGCGATATGTTCCGAGAAATATCCCTGGGTTTTCGTCAATCCGGGATTACAACTTCAAACAGTAGTTAATCGCGACCCAATTATCGGTTGCAAACGGCGATTTCAAACGATATTTTATCAATTACAATTAAATCAAAGTCCCAAGAACGGACATTTTCCAACAAGGGAACCAAAGTCTATCTGTCAAGTCGAAAAAGTTATGTCAAGTGTCAACATCAAAAAGACAATAGAATGTTGCCACACCAAAAAGATCGTTCAAAAATACATTTGGGACGCAACACACACCAAGTATAAGCCCCAAAGCTTTCATATTATAGTTACCCTTTTGAAGGTCAAGCTCACTAAATTGCTGTTCAACCTCTGGTACGTCAGAGAGAACAGAAGGTGAGTTAGAAGCCCACTTATGCAATCTAAAGCTCCCATAACTTAATATTTCACATATTAGCTGCAAGCAATTTGTGCATATCTGAACATGAATAAAGTACATCATCGACGTACATGCAAATTTAATTATAAATGATGCTAGCGGCAACTCATGCTCATGCCTTTGTGCATGGTCAAGCAAACATTGCGTTGCCTAATAGCTTGAAGACTTCACCCCGTAAGTGACGGTGTCAAGACGCATGCATTTTATAGCCTGACTATGTACTACCTTGTATGTATGTATATTAATTAATTAAGACAAAATGTGTAACCTTTGTTAATCCAAAATAAATTCCCTAGAGCCTCATTTTGCAGATTTCTAGCTTCAAAGGTAAGTCAACAGTGATTTTTTTTTATTTTTAAGCTTCACTGAATTTATAAAGATCAGCTAATTTTTGCTCTGAATCCCTTTCCACTAGTAACTACGGAATGTTCTCCACCTCCCAAAGCTTTGTGACACCGTCACTTACGTCTGTTTCGCACTTTGTACAAATGAGAGATACCTACAACCTGATTTTTTAGACATAGGGAAATAACAAACTAAAAGATATGACTTGTGTGTTGTCATAAAAAGTAGGATCTATCCTGCTGATCTTGCTGATGACTTCTACGAAACCAAGCAGCGCCTCTCCCATACCTTAACATCAGACATTAGATTGCATGAAAGTGATAGCTTCTGGACGCATGTGTCAACACATTGTGAAAATATTGCTCCGACAGTAATAACAGTAATAATTTTGTTGAAAATACGGATTTTAAGTAATGTAT
This sequence comes from Tholera decimalis, assembly GCA_943138885.2. Lineage (NCBI taxonomy): Eukaryota > Metazoa > Arthropoda > Insecta > Lepidoptera > Noctuidae > Tholera > Tholera decimalis. The sequence continues at coordinate 14,339,257 of OW964569.2, forward strand.
GTAGTATTTTTTGTAAATAAACTAATGAACTAACACTTCAGATTTTTTAACGTTCTAATATTTTTAGTTTCGTTACCTACTATTTTAATTACATTTAATGTAACAATTTAACGCTTCTTACGAAAGTTGATTTTTCCTATTAATAAATGGGACATAATTCTTGATAAATTTAAATGTTTTGTTGTAAAATTAACCTTAAATTTTTACAGATATTGTTTTCATAGTAAGACTAAGGCAGTTAACATATGTATATAAAACGTATAAATTGTTTGATTTCGGTGATAAGAATATTGATTTCGGTGGACACCATGTAAAAAAAAATAATTCATTCATATCTATTCAGTCTATATGGTTCCCTCCTCTACTAATATGTTTCAAATTAGTTCTAGATTTGATATTACATGTTAATAATACCCGAATTAACAAAAAAAAAACATGGCCACCGAAGTCAACCAAGTAACGAATCTCCTGATAATGACCTACATTTCCGTTATGCCAATGCTCTCAAAACTGTGAGCGAAAACATCGTGAAAAAACCGGCATATCATTGGACCAAAAATGTAAAGACTGCAGCTATTACAGGGCCCGCGTGGTAGATTGATTACAGCCATTTCCCTCTCATCGAGCCGCCCAATATCCTAGGACAAGACAGAAAGGAAAAAAGAAACACTATACAAACATATATATATATATATATAATAAATATGTATGTAAGTTTATTTTTATTTTAGTTATGTATATAATATTGTAATAAGACTGAATATATTATCTGCTTAGTTAATTTTTCTCACGTTATCTCTTCACCACCCATGGTTGATTGGTAGAGAATGCCTATGGCATTAAGTCCGCCTTTGTACATTTTATAAAGTTTTTATAAATAAATACAACATAAATATTTAAAAAAATAACTTTGCAACAGCATACGACGACTGAGCCATGCCAAAGATAGACATTATCCACGCCGTTTGTATGGTCACATCATCGATGGAACAGTACATATTAACCTGTCTACGCCACATAACGATGGATAACCCTAAAGGGGTTTGTTTACCCGCTTTCGCTTGCTACTTTGACTTACCACCATACTGTGAACGCTATCGAAATTGAAATAATGAACCTGATTGCAGCAAGTTGCCTTGATTAAAGGCTGGATTAATAGCAGCTGACTAGACGTATCTGTTGGATCGTCTTAACTTCGTTCAACTTCGGTTTAGAAGCTAAGTCTAATAAGCTACCTAATTAGTGAGGTTACAGATTCTGAGACAGGCACGGCGCTTCCTTCAACAGTTTTCAGTAACTCCAATAATTACAATATCTTATTGTTAAATCAAGTCATTCATTATAAAATGACAGTGATTTATGGTATAAATACTGGATCGTCGCTTGATTAGTCAGGGTAAAAGAAGGAGTTCGGAAATGTTCCACATACGCCTTAATGTGAATATAGGAGGTTGATGAATTGCGTACGTTAGGTGAACTTACGGACCTGCTAACAAAAGCGGACCGTTACTAGTTGGCTCTTTGAATTATGCTGTATTTTCGGAATTGGACACATAGTAGTGATAGCAACAGTTGAATTTTAAGTCGCTAGGAGTCTGACATAACATTCCATTCTCACTAAATCCTTTGAGGATTTACCCAGAAAAAAGGCTCCAAATTAGCCTAATTCTTCGGGGTGTAAGTAATTAACAACGAAAAATAAATTAACATATGAAGTAACTTAAAATTTGTAATACAACAATAGAGGCACTACAAGAGCAAAGGGTTTAATTTAATTAAAAGCTCACCAAGGCCACTAAAATAATTGAATAACATGCTCTCTTCCCTCCGCTTGGGACACAACTTGAAATATGGCCCCGCACAGTAATTTCATTAAAAGCTTTAACATTAAGGAGTAATCAATTCGCTAATTGTGATGAGTTAAGCATTGAGTGATAAAAACATATTTTTGGCCCTTTCACAATCTGCTAGTGTTTTAGTACCCTAGCCAGAGGTAAAGGAAAGACCCACCGGTCATTTATAGTTATATTTTTTCTTTTAACTTGTTTTACTTCTGACTTTTTAGTTTAATTAATTAATGAGTGAGTGACCTTTCGCTTTTTATATAGATTAAAATAACGTACAGTCTGAGTCTACTTAAATATGCCAATATTATTATTACATTACATCACTGTTTATCAGTGGTATCGTTCAACTTTAAAGAGACCCACTGTACTACCAGGGGCATGGACAGAGGTATGGTCAGAGGTATGGTCAGAGGTATGGCCAGGGGTATGGCTAGGGGTATGGGGCTAGGGGTATGGGGCTAGGGGTATGGCTAGGGGTATGGCTAGGGGTATGGCTAGGGGTATGGGGCTAGGGGTATGGCTAGGGGTATGGCTAGGGGTATGGGGCTAGGGGTATGGCTAGGGGTATGGCTAGGGGTATGGGGCTAGGGGTATGGGGCTAGGGGTATGGGGCTAGGGGTATGGGGCTAGGGGTATGGCTAGGGGTATGGTCAGGGGTATTGCCAGGGATATTGCCAGGGGTATGATCGGGGGTATTGCCAGGGGTATGATCGGGGGTATTGCCAGGGGTATGATCGGGGGTATTGCCAGGGGTATGATCGGGGGTATTGCCAGGGGTATGATCGGGGGTATTGCCAGGGGTATGATCGGGGGTATGGCCAGGGGTATGATCAAGGGTATGGCCAGGGGTATGATCAGGGGTATGGCCAGGGGTATGATCAGGGGTATGGCCAGGGGTATGGCCAGGGGTATGGCCAGGGGTATGGCCAGGCGTATGGCAAGGGTATGGCCAGGGGTATGGCCAGGGGTATGGCCAGGTGTAAGGCCAGGGGTATGGCCAGGTGTATGGCCAGGGGTATGGCCAGGGGTATGGCCAGGGGTATGGCCAGGGGTATGGCCTGTGGTATGGCCAGGGGTATGGCCAGGGGTAGGGCCAGGGGTATGGCCAGGGGTATGGCCAGGGGTATGGCCAGGGGTATGGCCAGGGGTATGGCCAGGGGTATGGCCAGGGGTATGGCCAGGGGAATGACCAAGGGTATGGCCAGGGGTATGGCCAGGGGTATGGCTAGGGGTATGGCCAGGGGTATGGCCAGGAGCATGGCCAGGGGCATGGCCGGGGCATGGCCGGGGCATGGCCGGGGCATGGCCGGGGCATGGCCGGGGCATGGCCGGGGCATGGCCGGGGCATGGCCAGGGCACGGTGGGTCTGAAATGCTGACAAGGCTCATGACGGATTATATGGCTTCTAACTACCCATAATGAATGGCCAAGATGTATAAATGACAGGCGACCAACCTCGCAAGCATGGCCTAACGTTGAAGATTGACTTGTGCCGTGACTGTTCCAAGATCCTTATACTTTTATATTATTTATATCACCGTTAAAACTACTGAGCTAGTGCATCAGTCTCTTAATAAAATTGTATCTATTCTAAATCAAACGCACATGATCAATAAAAATAGTCTTTACGAGCTAAAACGGGTTAACTTCTATGTCAAAAAGTACAGATGCGCTAAAAATACATATTTTATTAACATACTTTTTTTTAAGGATGGGAAATCATCCGATGACTGTCTCCCGATCTAGGCGAAGCGGGAGGGTATGTCAGAGTTTTACTGACTATAAAACCCATTCGGTGTTCTGTCGCCCTTTGTGTTCCGAGGCCGTGGTAACATTTTCGAAAAATTCCGCAACCATTCGCTAGGAATATTAGAGGAGCTGCAGCATATTTGAAATACTTCAAATCTGTTTTTTTGCTGTAAATATAACGTCATACGATGTACGAAGCCATACAAGTATTAAAACCAGGACGCCATTTTTTGAGATTCCGGCTACCAGCCCCAAGCGAACGAGACGCCTGCTTTGAAAACTTTTCCGGTAAGAATGCAATCAGTGATACTTTAAATCTTTATTGTAATTATTTAAAATGCTGAGTGACCTTGACAGTTTAAGATGTTACTATAATTTTGTAAATATTTCTAGAATTAAAAATGTGACATGCAATTTTAGATAAGGATGGTGTGTTGTTAATTTGGAATACCTAGAGTGAACATAATTTCGAGTAGTAGTATGTTATTTTAGGTTTAAAAAGATTGATTACCTAGAGAACTAAAGACTATATATAACTATTAACAAAGATAAGAATTCTATTAGTAGCAATTTTCAAAGAAAAAATGTGAAAATAATTTGGAATACTATATTCCAAATGACCTGCACCCTAAGTCAAATCACGTTTTTGTATTTTTAATTAGATAGGCATTTTGATAAAATATCTGGATTTTTGTTATATTTGATTGTTCTTATTATTAAAGTTTAATAATTTGACAATAATGTAAAGTATTTTTTATTGAGCCATCCCGTTTCTCTTTAAATTTATTCTCAAAAAAACAACTAGTATTCCAAATATGCAGTTCCTGTTCTATATCTATATTTAAAATGTAATACGTATATGGTTATGGTTATGGTTGTGTAGTATAAAATAATAGGCAACTCACGTTTAAAAGGGTGTATAATTGTCCACAAATCCTTACACCATAACAAAGGTTCAGAAGGCACAATAGGGAAGCGTTCACAAGCACAAGCAAAGTACAGTATATGAGTAGTAGCAGAAGGACGAAGGTAGAAAAGTTATAGATGGATAAGTATAGTTTTAACTAACACAATAAGCAAAGCTAAATCGCGAGAGATACCGAGTGTAAATAATACTGAGGCGGCAAGCGCGCGCTCCGCGTCGAGGTGTAATCCTGACTGGTTTGACCTTGCGCGGTGAAAGGCATGCGTCCGCGCACCGAAGCCGGCTATATATTCATAGTTGTATGAATGTTGGTAATTAGTGGCGACGGTCCGGTCGATAGTTTAATGACCATCGACTATCGATGGTAAATTTATCGACCAACTGGTAAGGAAGTATGTATGTAGTGTTCAGTGAATGTGTTGGTTTGTGTATACTAGTTTGAAGTATAAGATATAGATAAATACGTGTAAATAATTTAAATAAATTGTAAAGTTGCCTACACCACCCCCCTCCAGAGACCGACAAGGGCGATAGAAGTCAGTAAATTTAACTCGCCTCCCAGAATGTGTTGTGTAACTTGGCGGCACTTCCAGTGGGGGTTTCTCCACCTGATCAGATAAAATGAAGGCAGGTTTTAGTCGGTCAATGGACACTGTCACTTCCTTGTTTCTAACAAGTATTTTAAATATTTTGTCCCCGCGTGTGATAATTTTATATGGCCCAGAATAAGCAGGTTGGAGAGCACCTCGCAATGCATCTTCACGGAGGAAAACGTGATCGCAAGTTTCTAGCTCTTTATAAACGAAAACTTTGGGCTTGCAGTGGCGGGAAGCTGGTACGGGTCGCAGTTTCTCGGCGAAGTTTCTGAGCCTTGCAGTAAATTCAGCTGTGTCTACTGTACCGTTGACCGTTGGCTCAAAAAATTCTCCGGGTAACCTTAGCGGCTCCCCGTACAGCAGTTCCGCAGAAGAGGCTTGGAGGTCTTCCTTAAAGGCAGATCTTACGCCTAATAAGACCCATGGTAAAGATTCCGTCCATCTATCGTTTGCATGACAGACGATTGCGGCCTTCAGCTGACGGTGAAACCGTTCAACCAAGCCATTGCATGTCGGATGGTAGGCTGTGGTCCGCTTATGTTCGAATCCGGCTATCTTCGACAGACATTGAAACAAGGCCGATTCGAACTGGCGACCACGGTCGGTTACTATATCTGTCGGGCAACCAAACCGAGATATCCAAATGGATAGCAAAGCCTTGGCCACCGTTTCCGCTGTAATATCTTGTATCGGTACTGCCTCTGGCCACCGTGTAAATCTATCCACGGCCGTTAAGCAGTACCGATAACCTTGGGAAAGTGGGAGAGGACCTACCAGATCGATATGGATCTGCTTAAACCGAGCGCGCGGTAAGTTATAAGTGCCGAGAGGGGAAGTCACGTGACGGTTGACTTTCGTCCTCTGACACGGTATACAAGCACGCGCCCAGTCCCTACAGTCTTTTCTCACGCCCGGCCATACAAACCGCTCGGCTATCAGCTTGGCCGACGCATTGGCACCAGGGTGGCTTAAAGAATGCAAGCTATTAAAGATTTGCTTGCGAAGTGGTTTAGGTACATATGGCCTGGAAACTGAAGTACTGACGTCGCAGTACAGGGGAATTCGACTTCCAGGGACATTGAATTTTTTAAGTTGCAGAGCAGAACCTTCGCTCAAAAGCTTACAGAGTTCTGAGTTAGAAGCCTGAGCTTGAGCTAGTTTCTCGAGGTCTACGGGCTCTGCTAGCTCTTCAATTCGCGACAAGGTATCTGCAACCACATTATCCTTACCAGAAATGTGACGGATATCTGTCGTGAATTGGGAAATAAAATCTAAGTGCCTATACTGCCTAGGCGAACAGTTGTTCTTCCTTTCGTTGAAGGCAAAACTTATAGGCTTATGGTCAGTATAAACTATGAAATGACGAGCTTCTAGCATGTACCTAAAATATTTAATGGCCTCATAAATTGCTAGAAGCTCCCTATCATATGGTGAGTACTTCACCTGTGAAGGGCTCAATTTCCTTGAAAAAAAAGCTAAGGGCTGCCACGCATTATCTTTAAATTGCTGCAGGACCGCTCCGATAGCCTTGTCGGAGGCGTCTGTAACAACTGCAAGCTTAGCGGTGCAGTCCGGATGAGCTAGTAGAGCTGCATTGGTGAGGCTTTCTTTGCAAGCCTCGAAAGCAACTAGTGTATCGCCTGTCAAGGTAATTGGCTGTGAACCTTTGACGGAGCCGGTTAGTAAGGCGTGAAGTGGGGCTTGGATTTCAGCTGCGTGAGGAAGAAATCTCCTATAAAAATTTACCATGCCTAAGAAACCTCTTAGTTGGCGAACATTGGTTGGGGGGGGAAAATCCTTGATTACCTGAACTTTGGCATTAAGTGGCTTAGTACCGCTCTCGGTAATCCGGTAGCCTAGAAACGTTACCTCCTCCATACCGAAAACGCATTTTGAAGTGTTCACCAAAATACCATATTCCTTCAGCCTGTTGAAGATCTGACGTAGGTGATCCTCGTGCTCCTCAGGACTTCTAGAAAACACGAGAAAATCGTCTAGTTAACAGTATACGAAGTCTAGTCCTCTCGCCATTTCATCCACGAACCGTTGAAAGGTTTGGCCCGCGCTCCTAAGACCGAATGTCATGAACGGAAATTCGAATAACCCGAATGGTGTTGTGATGGCGGTCTTAGGAATGTCCTCCGGGCTGACAGGTATCTGATTGTATGCTTTCTCTAAATCGAGCGTGCTGAAGACTTTACATCCGGCTATACTATGGCTAAAGTCATGGATATGCTTAATTGGATACCTATCTGGCACTGTACGGGCATTCAACTTACGGTAATCGCCGCAAGGACGCCAGCCGTTGTTTTTCTTTGGCGCTAGGTGCAGAGGTGACGCCCAAGGGCTCTCAGAAGGTCTAGCTGTACCAAGGGCCAACATAGACTGGAACTCTTTTTGGGCAATCTTAAGCTTGTCCGGTGCTAAACGTCGAGGTGAAGAGCAAACTGGAGGGCCTGGTGTCATGCGTATGTGGTGTACTGTTTTGTGTGGTGTGCAGTGTGGCTTACCAGCTGGTCGAGTAATTTCTGGAAACTCGTTGAGGATCTTATGGTACCGAGTCTCACCAGTCACGACTTTAACAGAAGAAATGTTATTACAATTAGCTACAGCAGCAATAGTAGAAATAGACGTTAAATTATCAATTAGGCGCTTGTTACGACAATCAACTATAAGATTATAAAAGTTTAAAAAATCTACACCTATTATAGGCTTTGTTACATCGGCTACAATGAAACGCCATTGATATGTTCTGCGTAAACCAAAATCTAAATCTAAATTGATACAACCATATGTAGCTATGCTAGAACCATTAGCTGCACACAAACTATAGTCCATACGTGCACGACGATCATGAAGCGCTGACCGTGGGAACACGCAGAGGTCGCTCCCTGTGTCGACCAAGAACTGCGTCTTCGAAGATCGGTCAGTAACAAACAGGCGACCAGAAGTAGGGAAAGGGCAATCGTCAGTCGCCATTACCGACCGCCCTTGGAGTTTTCCGCCTTGTAGTCGCACGGCCGGATACACTTGTTGGCTTTTTCTCCGAACTTGTTGTGGTACCAACAATTGGGGAACTTTTTGTAGTTCGATAGAGAGCGCTGCCTCGAATTGCGGCGAGTGTTTCTAGTGGAACGGGAGCGTGAACGGCTGTTCCGAGTTGACATCTGCTGGAACTGTCGACGAAGCTCATATATCTCCCTCTTTAGTTCGTTCAGACCCGAGCTAGGGACTGCGTCGCTTACAACGGCGACTTTCGGAGTTGTCGTAGCCAGGTCGTTCACTCTATCGGCTAAGTCAGCTAGATCCTCGAGAGAAGCTGCCCCTGGTTGACCTGCGAGAACTGTCTGGATGCCATGCGGTAGGCGACTAACCCATATCGTCCTCAGGAAGTCGTTAGGAACGTTTGAGCCTGCCAGGCTTTTCAAGTGGCGAAGGAACTGCGATGGCTTGCGGTCGCCGAGCTCCTCATGCATCAATAACTGTTTGATTTTCTTCTCTTTAGACGCGGTGAGTCGCTTAATTAACTCGGTCTTTAGTTTTTCATATTTGTTAGTGGCAGGTGGGCTAATAATTATATCCTTTATCTCTCTAGAGTATTGATTGTCCAGATGACCGATGACATAATTAAATTTAGTAACATCACTATTTATTCCAGCTATACAAAATTGACCTTCAACCTGAGCAAACCAAATCTCCGGCTCTTCAGCCCAAAACGGGGGCACTCGTACGCCAACTTTGAAAACGTTGCTTGGGTCTATCGACATCCCCCCATCACTAGTGCTAGGTGGCGGTGACATTGCCGCGCCTCGTGCGTCTTTAAACGTATCCCCTTCCATTGTTCTTCACGGGGTCACCAGTATGGTTATGGTTATGGTTGTGTAGTATAAAATAATAGGCAACTCACGTTTAAAAGGGTGTATAATTGTCCACAAATCCTTACACCATAACAAAGGTTCAGAAGGCACAATAGGGAAGCGTTCACAAGCACAAGCAAAGTACAGTATATGAGTAGTAGCAGAAGGACGAAGGTAGAAAAGTTATAGATGGATAAGTATAGTTTTAACTAACACAATAAGCAAAGCTAAATCGCGAGAGATACCGAGTGTAAATAATACTGAGGCGGCAAGCGCGCGCTCCGCGTCGAGGTGTAATCCTGACTGGTTTGACCTTGCGCGGTGAAAGGCATGCGTCCGCGCACCGAAGCCGGCTATATATTCATAGTTGTATGAATGTTGGTAATTAGTGGCGACGGTCCGGTCGATAGTTTAATGACCATCGACTATCGATGGTAAATTTATCGACCAACTGGTAAGGAAGTATGTATGTAGTGTTCAGTGAATGTGTTGGTTTGTGTATACTAGTTTGAAGTATAAGATATAGATAAATACGTGTAAATAATTTAAATAAATTGTAAAGTTGCCTACACGTAATTATAGTGTATTTATTTATCTAAATGTACAAATTTCACTTACGTAAAGCAATGATTATATAGCTAAATGATAAGGGTTATGTAGTTGTTGTTGCATTTAATAATCGCACAAGTGACGACTTGTGCGATTATTAAATGCGTTACAGTCGACATCCTCTTCCACCCTGGTCAAAATTAATCGTTTTAGCACAACTTGTAGATAGAAATATATTTGCTTTCAGATTCCAATTACAAGCCTACTGGTTTTTAACAGCAGCTACGCCAGTATCTATTTCTCCTAAATAGTGGGCACGTTTACAGTTGGTGCCTATTAGACGATATAACAAATGAAATACTGAAATTGCCTGCCAAATATATTCATGACATTTCTTGCATGAATATATTTGACAGGCGTTTTAAGATCGGAACACACGCTATGCCACTCAAAATGTCATCTAACGTAACATCAGCTTATGGAATTGGGACACAGGCCCAGCGGGTCGGTGGAAAAACTACAAAATATCCATATTACAGCGTTCAACTGACAAGAACCCACAAAGGCTCAACACAAATTTCCATTTCGACATCAGCACAAAATTCACAAAAGAAACAGAAGATATACAAGCAAACATAATTAGCCTGTGACGTTGGGACACAGGTTCAGCGGGTTGGTGGGGTCGTAGGACATAACCGGTTCACTCACAATATTTTCTCTCATCCATTTGACAATGTCATAAAAACCCACAAAATGTCCATATTACGGCGTTTAACTGACTTACAAGAAGACGAACAAAAAAGCTCAACTCCAATTTCCATTTCAACATCAGCGCCAAATCCCCAAAAGAAACAGTAAATATACCAGCAAACCCAATTAAAATTGCGCATATAAATAGACAAATTATTTTATCACGCACAATACTGGAATTACGGAGTTATTTCGTTCGTTATGATGGTAAACCAGCTTTTGCGGTAGACCAATGACACTCGATATTTTGTGATGCGGTTCCCTGTTTATCTTATTTAAATGGCGCAGTATGTTGCAGAGTTTAGTAGCCGAATTTAGTAGTTTATTTTTTGAGAGGTGATGTATTTTCTTTATAGTAAAAATAAATGCACTCACAAAATTAGAGAATACCCTGATAAACGCCAAAATAAGATATTAAAACTTAAAAGATATGTACACAATTATTATATAGGTATAAGGAGCACCTGCCAGCCGATTTATTATAAAAGCAAATAAGCAAGCAATCAGACATTACAAATTGAGTATAATTATATTACTTAATCAAGTCTAAGTTGGAGTGTCTCCCTTTCTTTCCTTTATCGACATTTAAGATATATCAAATGTTATCATTCATTTGTTTTTTTTTCTCCTTTTATTCTTTCTTTCTACATGTAATGGAAACGCCATACCTATCCAAAAGCGATAAAGACAATATCTGGTATGGAGTCTCTATCTCAAAGAATAATTGATACCAAAATTATCGGTTTCATGTTTCTTCCATACGTCATGTAGACATAGGATTACAAAACCCTTGCCATATCGTTTGTCATCATCCAAAAAAGCCATGCACATGATACGTCTATCAAGCCGTCTTTAAACCAGTTGCTACGACGACCGTTTTCTGCAACCGTTTTCGTCGTCGTAAAAACGGTTGAAAACGGTTGCGTTTCGTCCGCCAAAAATTCGACAACGACCCACCACTATATTGAACTGAATTTGACACTTGACGTTCACATTTCACTACGACATAAAACAGAAAAGTGTTGCCTAAATCAATAATTGCTGTGGGTTGCAATTTATTTTTTAAAATCGTAAAAACTATGGAAGGGTACTATTAAAAAGAAACATACAAAGTTTCCTTAATTTATGTACTTTCATAAAAACAATCTCGTCCCTCCTCAAAGCAGCTTCGAATAAAAGCCCAACCTCCATACAAAAACCTAACATGTCCTTTACTAGTGAAATTTGCTGAACCCCCTTTGGAACACCGACGCTCCACCCATTTGCCATTGCATGCAGAGGGCAACGCACGTCTCAAACTAAATAAGACAAGATGTCGGAGAACATGTAGGCAACAACACTAGCAAACAATTACTGTGACATGTTGTTATTCGGTTATTCTTGTTAGGCGGCGGGCGTTCAGTTTATCTTGATATAAAATGGAGATTATTTAGATATACGATAGTACTGTGATTGATATTTTTTTCAGACTTAATTCACTAAAAACCCACCCTTTTCTACTGCTGCCTTTGTGACGCAGACATGATAAACCCACATGAACATGAACACACTGCCAAACCCGAAACAACTGTTTATTAGCCATATAAATATTTTATTCGTGTAATTGAGCACGCGACTCGCAGCACAGCAGCTAATCACTCAACCACTGTGCCAACTATGAGTAGTCAGCATGATTGTTTTCAAATGTACTAATAAAGAACGTTATTAAACGTATTAAGAAGTACAGTACCCGCCACATTTAAGCAATTTCTCGTTGCTTAACACATATTTGTATGAGCATACCAGTCAAATATGTGTTCTGCAGAAGCAAAACAAAAGAATATTTTATAGGTTCGACTTTTAAGAATTCTCCACGACCATTTCTGCTATTACTTTCTATCGCCAGTGACCTGAAAAGCACGTCTTAAACAATTTCAGTGATATCGCTAATATATGTGGTTTATGAACAAAAAAAAATTGGCCAAGTACGAGTCAGACTCGCCCATGAAGGGTATGAAATACAAAGTTGTATTTGCGGTTTTAGAAAATGTGCTATATCTCAAAAACTACTGACCCGATCTCGTTCAAACCAATTTAACTTGAAAGTTTTAATTAAGATCTACAGTACATATTTTTCACTCCATTATTACAGAAGCTAGAGGGGGGGGGGACATTTTATCACTTTGGAAGCGTATATTTTTTAAACGATTGACTTTAAGAAAAAGTGGTTTTAGAAACTTCAATGTCATTTTCGACCTGTCTATAAATACCAAGTTTAATATGTTTAGTTCTAATAGTTTCGGAATAAAATGGCTGTGATATACGGATGGACGAACAGACGGACATGACGAAACTACAAGGGTTCCGTTTTTTGCCATTCGGCTAAGGAACCCTAAAAACGTCGACATATGTTGCATTTGAAATCCTGCAAAGTTAATTACCCGATTGGTGTCTGTAAGATGTTTTTCCACATATATCAGTATTTTTCAAACAATAAAAACACTACTGTATTATAAAAAAAATAACCTACAAGATTGTTTAATTGCATGTCTAATTCCGTTTAAAATTAGGCTTAGCTGAGGTCGGAGTCAAGCCAATGAAAAGCTAAATACGCCGCATTCTGATCAAACCTATTAGGTAATTTATCTTGGCACCTTGATTTTTAGGGTTCCGTAGCCGAATGGATAAAACGGAACCCTCTGTCTGTCTGTCTGTCTGTCTGTCCGTGCGTCCGTATGTCACAGCTATTTTATTCCGAAACTATACATGTAAAACTTGGTAGGTAGATGTCGCCTCTTTACAAGAACAACGTGACATCTCATAAAAACGTTTTTTTTATTATTTCATATTCAAAACCGCGATATCGAATTTTATTTTCTACAAAAACACGGCATTTTAAAAGTGAATGTTCGAGGAGCTATAAGTGAAAGAGACGACACGACCGTGGCAAATGGCGTTATCACGTTGTCCCTTTCGGTGCGGCGCACGACTTCGACAACGCGACGCGTTAGTTTGCCCCACACGCGCAATGAGTGAAGTGCTCCTGCTTTTCACAAAAAGCGTGGCATCACGAGTATACAACGTATTTAGTGCAAAGGTATGTTTCTTGTTGTTACTTACTTTAACTTGAATAATGTGATATTAGTTACTTAACTCGCTTTTGTTGTAAGATTCGTGAGTATTGAGAATGAGATAATGAATATTGTCACATTATTGATGAAAAAGTTACAAGTTTTCTTTGTGATATCTTTGATTGTAACCATGTTGTTGATGAATCGGTTTCAAATACTATGGGTTATTTTATTTTATATCATTATTTCTGAAACCCTTTAAGTTTGGGTTTATATTACGCTAAAATGTTACATTATACATGCTAAAATAAAGTAACTTTTACGAATTAGTTTTTCAGATGGCATCACGATCTAGGATGTTAGTTCAATTAGCTACAGGTATTAAAAATAATTTAATTGTACGACTAAGGGATTCAAACTCTCAGATAGATATTTTAACACAAGACGAGAATGAAAACACCAAAAACTCGACCAATACATTGCAGACATCAACAGAAGGTATTTTTTTACTCGTACTGAAATATTTTTTCTAGTTATGTTCCTATAGTTTCATTATTTCAATCCTCTTTGTAGAGAAAGACATCGCAGTAGATTCCATCCGACCTCGTAGTAATTCGACTAGTAGCAGCGGTTCCTCTAGTTCTAGCAGTTCTTCGAGTTCTAGCTGTTCTTCAAGCAGTGGCCCATCTATGTATCAAGGTAAGTTAATTTAAATGCAGAGGGATATAAATTATATCCCACTATTCTCACAAAATTCGAGGGTAATTGATCAAACCAATACCACACCACTACACTTCAAGAAATTGATTGCATTTATAACGTTTCAGACAGCGACGATACAGTAAAGGATCCTGATTATGAAGCCCAACGAACAAAACGTGCTGAGTATTCTTCTGATACTGACGTGAAATAAAATATCACTACCAACTATAATAACATTTCGAATGATCAAAATTTGGTAACATCTAATATGGTTTCAATAAACATTGAAAACTAGGAGGAACCACTTTCGTCTACAAACGAACATGCTATGGTATTCAACAATCTCAGTATCATAGAGAACAGTGAATCTTCTGCGATTGAAAACTTAAGTAACGGAAACGCTGTAAGTCCAATAATGTATAATTTTAGTCCAACTAAAACTGGTGAAAAAAGAAGACAAAATGAAGAAAACTGGATATTCAAGTGTAGCTAAACGACTGAGAAATAGGGGGAAGCCTTATCAATCTACCAAATAAAAAAAACAAGCCAAGTCGTGAATTGAAAGATAAATGTATATTTAAATGTGGGTTTATATTTACAGAGGAGCAAAAACAGACCATTTGAAATGACTATTGGAGCTTATGTGCAATAGAAAAACAATGGACACAAACAATTCCAAAACAACGTTACGTTAAAGTTGGTTCGGATGGAAATGTTGCAACTATAAGAAACATTAATAACGCTTTCTTTTTGACTATTTTAGGTGAAAAAACAAGAGTTTGTAAATTGTTCTTCAGAAATACTTTGGGGATTAATAATCGACCTATAGAGACTGCTTTGAAAAAGAAAAATAGCAACACTAATATTTCTTTCATGAAAGATAACCGAGGTACTCATTCAAACCATTATGCAGTGGATTAAAGCATTAAAAATGGCATCAAATTGTTTATTGAGTCTATACTGAAGATTGAGTCACACTACATCCGGGCTAACTCAAAACGAAATTATATTGATGCAAAGCTGTCACAGATCTTCATAGAGATTATGTGGAAAAATGCAAATCCCAAAAGGTCCCATATGGAACCTACATTACATATTATCGTATTTTCACACAAGATTTTAACATTTCGTTATTCACTTCTAAAAAGGATATATGCGAATCCTATAAAAACATCACAGATGAAGAGAAAGAATCTAAGAAACGAGGTTATGAATTACATCTTAAGGAAAAGAATTTGTCTCGTATTGAAAAAGAAAAAGATAAGAACAATAAAAATATTTCAGTAGCGGTCTATGATCTTCAAGCAGTGTTCCAATGCCCCAAAGGAGACGTCTCAGTTTTTTACTACAAGTGCAAAATAAATTTACTTAATTTAACAATTTATAACTTATAAAATAATTCAACTAAACGTGTTTACAAATACCTGGAGAAAATTTTCGCAACGGCTGAAGACCTCGATGTTGTCTTTTATTCAGACAATTGTGCCAGAAAGCAAAAAATCTGATCTCATGGATTGAGTCAATAAAAACCTGATTCCTAGATGCCATTTAGAAGTCATTTTACGAATCGTAAATTCTAGTTAATAATTAATTTTTAGTTACCTTATAATTTTAATTAAAGCGAGAACTTAGTACTATGTGATTGATTGATCTCTTGTTGATTATTGTGCCTTAAACTAATTTCATGGTGTAAGTAAACCATTGTTTTCGTAAATTTGTATTTTTTAAATACAAGATCTTTATTTTGATAGTGTGTTTTATTTAACTTATCACACAGCCTCACACCTAAATTTAACATCTTCAATGTGATATATCAATATGTTACAAGCATTTTGTGACATATTTTCATTAAAAACGTGACATGTGTGTCTGTGTTTTTTTAAATCAGTTTTTTTTACTTATTTCATATTGAACTGAGTTCTATTTTGCTTATTTTCAGAAAGCACATTAATTACCGCGACAATTTAATTGTTTTCCGACAACATTTATAAATATTTTAGAATTTATCAACGCTTAAATGTTTAAAATTGCTCTCCTGTAAAGTTGTGGTTGAAAAAATGTCACGTTGTTCTTGTAAAGAGGCGATGTATTCCGTGAACCGCTTTCCGATTTTAAGAAAAAAATAAAAATATCGAAAGTACTGGGTGGATTTGTATGCAATTTGGTATGGAAGTAGCTTGAAGCTTGAGGAAGGTTATAGGCTACTTTTTACGCGACTGCAAAAAAGGAGAGTTATGTTTTTACCGTGATAAAATCCACGGGAGCGAAGCCCCGCGTGAGTACTAGTATTTAAAATAAAGGGGTTTTTAAAAATATTTAAAATAATATTTTCTGTTTTATGAAACCTATGCGTGTGTAGTATATATAGACAGGTTTTCAAAAATGACATTGAGGTTTCTAAAACCACTTTTTCATAAGTCAATCGTTTAAAAGATTTAAGCTTCCATAGTGGTAAAATGTGTGCTAAATGCGCCCTCTAACTTCTATAATAAAGGAGTGAAAAATCTAAACAATATATTTCTATAGATGATGTAAAGTTTCAACCAAAATTGGTCTGAACGAGATCGGGTCAGCAGTTTTTGAGATACGGCATATTTTCTAAAACCGCAAATATAACTTTGTAATTCATACAAACACGATGAAAAACAAACAAAGACATCTGGAAGATACAAAGTTATCTGGCGTAGTTATAAAAATGTAAATAAGCTAGTTTTAAGAACTTTATAAGGTTTTTTTCGTCAAATAAATATACATATTATATTATATTATTATAATTACTACGGAACCCTTCATGGGCGAGTTTGACTCGTACTTGGCAAATTTTTTATTATTCTCTTTTACCCCTTAAAACCATATTTTGGACGGGATTTTATGTTGGTGTAGAATTTTATAAGTTTTATGTTGTGGTATTGGGCCTATCAAAGATATTCAATAGAAAAAATTTTAGTGATCTTGTGAGTTTGGAATAGTATAGTTTAGAAAGATGAAGGGTTTTTATAGTAGTCAATTTTATATACGGGTTTTGATTTAGATGAGTTTTCAAAGATAAAATATGCGGATTTATGTGGTTGTTCAAAATGGAATTCCTAAGATAAATTGTTGTATGTGAAAGAAAAGTTTCATTCCTAAAGGAGGATCCTGGATCATGAAAATTATACACTTTTAACAGGTTATGGGCCTGCGCTATGATTAGATTGGAAAGAGGAGTTTAAGCCCTAAAATTGTAAAAATTGGATGAAAATTTGAAAAGAAACAAAGAACAAATTAGAAAATAAAAAATGGCGGACGAAATACCAAAATTATTAAATTAGAAAGGAACGGGGTATATCCTAATGGTGGTGCTAGGACGAAAACGCCAGTAATATTATAGTGGACTGTATTTTAACGTGAACGGTTATAACAAGCAGATATCAAATAATGAAATTAGATGGCGAAATATTAACAAGTGTGCGCTTAGTAAGGCGGACGATGGCGCAGTGGTTGTGCCGGCCGGCGCTCGCTCGTCGTTGCACCGCCCCGCGCGCCCGCAGCCCCGCCGCGGTCTCCGCGAGCGTAGTGATGTTCTCAATAAAATGAAAATGATTAAAATTTATGGAAAAGAAAGTATTAATGTGCATTTATGCGAGAGAGTTGGATATTTGTTTGGAATTAATTAGCAATGAAAATAAGAAATAATTTATAAATAAAGATGCAAAAGCAAAATATTTATACATAGTGACATCTGTGGACCATTAGGGGTTGATAATTGGGATGGATATTTTATTACTTTTCTAGATGATTATACAAATTTCGTTAGAATTTTTCTTTTGAAATCAAAAGATGAGGCTTTTGATAAAATAGTTAAGTATGTAAATTTATCAGAAAATCATCTGTCATCATCAGTCCAAAGTAAAAACAATACATTGTGACAATGGTGGGGAATATATTAGCAAACGGTTGAAAACATTCTGTGAGAATAAAGGGATTCATTTAGACTACACTATACCGTACACACCTCAACACAATGGTAAGGCTGAGCGGTTGAAAATATGTTAATAAATATTTGAAGGAGTGTAAAAGGGAAGTTAAGGGTGATTTATGTCGTTTGTTTGAAGAAGATAATTATGATACTGAACAGAATACTGTATGTGGAGAGAACCTTAGGGTTGAGAGGGGAGGTGCAGATGTAACGTTTGATAATACTGATAATGGTGCTGATGATATTTTTGAAGATAGTATTGATATTTTGAGAGGTATAGTTTTATTAATGATAAGAATACTGAAGAAGCTTTAAATAACAATGAAGAAAGAAACGTCGGAGATGATAGTGACGTGAGAGAGGTTGACATTTCGGATGGTCTGGATGATGAGGGAAATAATGGAACTGAATCATTTGAAGATGTGTTAGAAGAAGAGGTTGTTAGGAGGGTTCTACCTGTTAGAAATAGGAGGCCACCTGTAAGATTTAAAGATTATGATTTAGAAAGTTCGTTTTTAACATATAGTGAAGTTTTAGATAGTAATGAAAAGGATTTATGGCAAAAGGCGATAGATGAAAAAAAGGAGTCATTAGAAAAGAATAAAACTTGGGAAATTATTGATAAAACAACAGCAAAGAATAGGAAAATTATTAGTAGTAAATAGATTTTTACCATTAAGCCTGGAGTTAGATATAAAGCGAGATTGGTTGCAAGGGAGTTTTTACAGAAATATAATATTGATTATAAAGAAACATAGTCCGGTAGTCGATACAACTACACTACGCTTGTTATTGTCAATAACAGGACAAAACGGTTTAAAAATTAAACAATTTGATGTAAAGACTGCGTTTTTTATGGAGACTAGTACTCATGCGGGGCTTCGCTCCCTTGGATTCTATCACGGTAAAAACATAACTCTTCTTTTTTGCAGTCGCGTAAAAAGTAGCCTATAAACTTGCTTCAAGCTACTTCTATACCAAATTGCATCCAAATCCACCCAGTACTTTCGAAGATTAGCGCGTTCAAGCAAACAAACAAACAAACTTTTCCGCTTTATAATATCAGTATAGATTTAGAGGAAGAATTTTTTATGGATATACCGTTAGGCTAACAATAAAATTTCAGAAAAGTTTATATTTTTTTATTTTTATTACTGATGGGCCCACTCTTGACCTCGATCTCGCCTGATGGTAAGCGATAGATGAGGTCTAAGATGGGACGAGCGAGCCCAGAAGATGCCTATTTACTCGTGCTTTAAAGGCTAAAAGGTTATAAGTGGCAGGGAACACAGAAGCCGGCACCTCTTATGTGGAATAAAAGATTGACAGTTCATTTAAGGAATTTAGGTTTTGAACAAATGAGATTAGATTCATGCTTATGTATGTAGGGGAAAAGGAATTTATTTGGCAATATATCGCACACCTAGATCTAAAGAGAACTAACTCAAAAATCTCAATTTTTGAGTTATACATTGGTATTTATATTATACATACCATCGAATTCCTTATTACGTAATGGTTTACGTAATAAGGAATTCGATGGTATGTATAACTCAAAAATTGAGATTTTTGAGTTAGCTCTCTTTAGATCTAGGTGTGTTGATGGTGGATTGTTAATTGGAAATAACGAATTGGAATTACAAAATATAATTAAAGGTCTAGAAAAGGATTTTGAAATGAGATGTTTTGATAAGGTAGATAAGTTTGTTGGGATTGACATTTTATTAGATGACAAATTTATAAAAATATCTCAGACATCGTATATAGAAAAGCTATTCGAAAAGTTAAATTATCAGAATTTGAAGGGATGTGTACATCCGAATATTTTAATTGATGTACATCAAGAGGGGAAGGGTAATGATGATGATGTGCATCAATATAGACAGTTAATTGGCTCGCTAATGTTTCTGGTTAACAAAACAAGATTAGATTCGTCTTTTCATGTAGGATATTGTAGCAGACATCAAGAAAATCCAAATTTCAGTGATCTTGCAAATATTAAAAATATTTTTAGATATTTAAAAAGCTCGGTCTCCTGTGGTATTCGGTATTTGAATGGAAGTGACTCCGTCTTGAGGGCCTATTGTGATGCGGACTTCGCAGGTGATCCAGATACCAGGAAAAGAGTACTTCAGGTTTTGTAATCCTGTATGGTGGTGGACGTATTCACTGGTGTTCGCGTACGCAATCAGTCACTGCGCTCTCCAGTACGGAAGCAGAGTACATTGCCTCAGCTGAATGTATTAAAGATCTAATATACGTTCAAAGGTTGATTTATGAGATGACAGGAGTTATGCCAAAAACACAACTGTATGTAGACAATCAGTCAGCAATAGTCTTAATTAAAAATGGTATTCTTAATAGAAGGAATAAACACATAGATGTAAAATATCATTTTATTAAAGAAAAAATACAACAGAACTCAATTGAGATTATCTACTGTCCAACTAGTAGTAACATTGCTGATATTTTAACAAAGGGATTAGACAGAACAAAGTTCCCGAGATTAAGGAAGTGTATTATGTATGAGTGATCAGTGATAACATTGTTGTGAACTCTTTCAACTTAGACTTAGAAGTTAAGGTAGTTGTAGTGTTTTGAACAATAATTCCGAATTCTTAGTCCTAGTTTTAGAATAAGATCTTTATGTCATTAATTTTAAATTGGGATGTGAGAGTTAATTTTATATAGAGTCGAAGGACATAAGTTAGGAGTTTAATAGGTGATGAGTAACTTTTGTATGAACATGTGTGTTTAGTGATGGTCAGGGTATAAAATTCAGAGGGGATATATTGGTGTAGAATTTTATAGGTTTTATGTTGTGGTATTAGACCCCCTTTGCATAGCTGGCAGCTTAAAATAATAGATGAGTAAGTTGTATGTTAAAGTTTTTCAATAGAAAAAAATTTAATGATCTTGTGAGTTTGGAATAGTATAGTTAAGAAAGATGAAGGTTTTTTATAGTTGTAAATTTTATATACGGGTTTTGATTAAGATGAGTTTTCAAAGATAAAATATGCTGATTTATGTGGTTGATCAAAATGGAATTTCTAAGATAAATAAATTGTTGTAAGGGAAAGAAAAGTTTCATTCCTAAAGGAGGATCCTGGATCATGATAATTATACCCTGCAAAGAAATGCAAAGGTGTAAACAACACTCGAGAAGCTCGATAGCGGAAACGGCTTAACGCTTTTGGACATAGCTTGATGAGTTAAGCAGTGTTCGCAGTGGCCGGTCATCGGAACGGTGATAAAAAACTTGAGTTTTCTGTGCTTTGGAAGAGACGTTAATTCATAAAGGTCAAGAGAAGAGCGGGTTCATCGGTAGCTAAAAAAATATATTTATGTTCGCTATCTCGCTTGCTCAGTCACCCGACCTGATCTCGTCATAAACACAGATATCAGAGAACTCTCATTAGCCTGTTAATAAATACTACCTACATCAGTCATCTACAAAAGGTTACAGAAAAGTTTTGTAAATGTGAGTAGCTGTCTTTATGAAAATAAATGGAAAACTTTCTATGACTAGTTGTTTAATTTAAAAGTGCCTAAGCCATTACATTTTTGTTACAGAATCAGAACTGGCCAAATTCTGTTGCCAACTGTGTCCAAAAGGTTTTAAACATCCGACTTCACTGACATTGCACAAGGATTCACATGCAGGAAAGACACAATGCCCTGTATGTCATCGTTCTTTTTCACGGTCTTATGATATGAGGAGCCATCTCCAAAGGATACACCTAGGGAAGCAGCTGACTATCAAAGAGATCAGATATAAGAATACAAATGACAGTGTTGCCCCCAAGCAGTTTACCCATCACATTTAGTAATAGCTTCACAGTAACAAAGTCACTGCAATTTAAGCACACAGTGCAAATGCCGAGAACTGTCTTATATTATAGATTTTAAGTATAACAGTTATTACTTGTATTGATATATAAAAATATTTTTATTTACTATTTTTATTAAAAGTTACAAATGATATTGCTTTGCTATTTTTATACTAGGCTGTAAAATTACTGATTTAATATAATATTGTTTCCATTATTTTTTGTTTAATTGAATCATTCTGCATCAAGTGTCACACTTAAACATGTTTCTGTATTCTCAAGCTACTGCAACTTCAAGTGATAAAAAAATAGTATAGAGTTTGAGGGGTAAATAATAGTAGATTTTGCTGTCTCATCTGTTCAGTGCGCTTTCTCTTTCTTTCATGACAGTCAGCCACTTTTTAATCTATGGTCGGCCATATATGTTTCTACTTGTCGTGTGTCTTCTTGTATTTTGTAAGTTTGTACTTATTATTTTCTGGCAGTAAATTGATTAACAGTTAATTTTTGAAGTGAAAACTTCTTTAGCGGCGTTGTGCACTTTTTTTAAAATGTGTTAATAAAATATGTTAAACTCGCGTCAGGACACGTGACCTGATCGAAAATTCATAAGACGGACGGAGAGTAGACAGCGAAAACTTCTTTAGCGGCGTTGTGCATTTTTTTTGTAATGGGTAAAAAATGTTAAACTCGCGTTAGGACACGTGACCTGATCGAAAATTCGTAAGACGGATGAAGAGTAGACAGCCGGCGCGGCGTAGAAGAGGAAGTATCCCCTTCTCTTTCTACGGCGCGGCGAAAATGTATTCCTGCACCTGGTGTTTAGTAGTTTTAGAGATTGGCGATGATGGTTGTGGTAATAATGATGGTGAAAAAGTCGTCAAAATTATGGATGAAAGTTGACTTATGTGTTCAGTGAATTTTAAGTTTTCATCTATAGTTACTCCTAGATATTTTATATAATTTGTTTTAGTAATAAGAGGGCAGTTACAAGCTATAGTCGGAAATTCGTCACATGAGTGTGCTATTATTGTATGTTGGGGAGCGCCTATATTTCGAAGAGAAAAAATTATAAAGTGAGTTTTGTTGTGATTTAAGGTAAGCGAATAGGTAGCTAGCCAATGACACACCTTATTAAAACCTTTTTGAGCATAGTTAAACAGGTGAGGCCATGAGTCTCCAAAAAAGGTCAGAGTTGTGTCATCTGCATAGGAGATGATCTTACAATTCAGAAGGTTTAGTTGGCATAAGTCATTGATGTAGCAAAGAAATAATGAAGGGCCCAAAATACTTCCTTGTGGAACTCCAAAGTTAACACAACACTATTCACTCACTTCGTCACCCACTCTCACCCTCTGTTTACGACTCGAAAGGTAACTTTTAAACAAAAGCAATTGAACTCCTCTGATACCCAGGCTTTCAAGTTTCATCAGTAGTTTAGGATGGGAGACTGTGTCAAAAGCTTTTGCGAAGTCTATGAATATTGTAAGTCTCTTCATCAAGATTTTTCGCGATAAATTCTGTAAATGAATTTACAGCATCGTCCGTAGATTTGTCCCGTCTGAAACCATATTGAGCATCGGACAATAAGTTTTTGTTTTCCAAAAAATTCACGAGCCTCTTATTAATAATTTTCTCCAGGACCTTAGACAAAGACGGCAGGACAGATATTGGGCGATAATTATTGACACAGTCTCTCTTCCCACTTTTGTGAATAGGCACTACAATTGATTGCTTGAGAACATCAGGGAAAACACCTAGCTTAAAGCAACTATTGAAAAGTCTTGTTAAAGGGGATACCAAATACTCTTTTATACTTATCAACAGTTCGCCAGAGATGCCGTCACATCCAGTGCTACTACCCAATTTCAAGCCACCAATTATGCGTCCGACCTCTTCGCAATCCGTGTCCAGAAGAACAAAAGATTGCGACGAAGCACATTCGCGGCTTACGTTAGTAATTGGTGGTACGGGAGGTATCTTTTGAGCAAGGTTTTCACCAATATGAGCAAAAAACTTGTTAACAGCATTGACGGAGTCCCTGGAGGTTCCATTAACAGTTAAAAGTTCTTGATTTGAGTTTTTGGTTTTATTCATATTTGTGAAGGTTTTTATATTTTGCCAGAGCTTTTTGCTATTACCTTTTGCCAGTTCCAATTCATGTTTTTGATAGTTAATTTTACATTTTTTAAGTACCGAATTACAAAAGTTTCTATATCTTTTATAAGTAGTGGCTAAAATAGGATTACTTGTTTCAATTATCGATAAATGGTGTGACTGTTTTTAATTGTTTATAAATAATGTTAAGAAAACCAAGAGGTATTAAATGAAACCACATTTACTTTACGTATATTTTCAGGCTACACACCAAAAATCAGATCACTAATTTAGTAACAGGATATTTTTGAAGTTTTTTCTTAGTTAAAACACAAAGTATCTTCCCGAGCACCTGACTAAGTAAGGTGCGTCTCATACCATATAAAGTTATTTGGTATATTTTCATTTCAATAACGTTGCAGTCAATGATTATCAAATACAAGAATAAAGAAAACATGGTCACTGACGTTCTGACGACGGAGCTCCATCGAATGAAATATGAAATGTTTATGACGGCTATGGGTTTACAATTGGAAGTCGTGAAATAGTTATGATTATATCTAGTCTTCTCAATAATATGGTAAAAAATTAAAGAAGTTAGTTGGCTTTAGACGACCTTTCGCAAGTAGTGACTTTCGTGCACAGAGCCTGTTTAAGATTTTTTACACTGACATTATTAGTCTTTCAGGTAATGAAAGTAAGCACATAGATGTCCTAAATCTTTTCATCAGAAAGAAGGTGGCAGTCTATGAATTATTTCGCCCAGACCCCAGACGCGCCGGTCCGACGGGACCTGAGTGGTCCGCGATGGGCGCTGAAGCAGATGGACCGGGAGCTATTCCTGGAAGCCTCGATCGTGCAGGCCTGGGGGTCACCCCCGGACAGGCCTGCCGACATAAACGACGAGGCGGAGTGGTTCCGGGAGGCCATGTCGGAGATCTGCGACGTGGCCATGCCCCGGGTCCGGCAAGGACGCGCCCGGCGTCAGCTGTACTGGTGGTCGAGCGAGCTAGCAGCGCTACGCGAAGCGTGCGTTGCGGCGCGACGCCGGTACACCAGGTTCCGCAGGCGCCGCACCCGACCTTCGGATGCGGCGACTGTAGAGGCGGAGCTGTACGAGGGCTACAGGGCAGCGAAGGCCGTCCTCCGAGACGAGATCTGGCGGGCCAAGGAACTGGCCCGGGAGGAGATGCTGGCGACTCTGGACGGGGACCCATGGGGCCGCCCCTACAAGTGGGTGCGAGAGAAGCTCCGCCCCTGGGCTCCCCCGTTGACGCAGAGTCTCCAGCCTCAGTTCTTGGAGGACGTGGTGAGCGCCCTGTTCCCATCGCGAGGGGAGCACGCTCCCCCACCCATGGCTCCGTCTCCGACGGAACCTGAAGCTGGCGCAAACGCGGACCACAGCGACGACGACGTCTACGACGCTCCAGAGGTGACCGAGGTAGACTTGAGAGTGGCGGTACAACGGCTCAAGGCCAAAAATACCGCCCCAGGACCCGACGGCTTGCCTGGGAAAGCGTGGGTCCTGGCCTCGGAGACTCTCGGGCCTCGACTAGGGGGGCTCTTTAGCGCATGCCTGGAGAGGGGCCAGTTTCCGCTTCGCTGGAAGACGGGAAAGCTGGTCCTGATCCAGAAAGCCGGGCGCCCTGCGGACTCTCCGTCCGCATTCCGGCCCATCGTGCTGCTCGACGAGGCGGGCAAGCTCTTGGAAAGAGTAATTGCAGACCGCCTCTTCGGGCACCTGAATCAGGTGGGCCCGGATCTTGCGGAGTGCCAGTTTGGCTTCCGCAGGGGGCGCTCGACGGTGGATGCCATCATGCGCGTGAGAGCCCTCACGACGGGGGACGCGGTATCCCGGGGCAGGGTCGTCTTGGCGGTGTCTTTGGACATCACCAACGCCTTTAACACCCTGCCCTGGAGTTGCATCAGGGAGGCACTACGGTATCACCGGGTGCCGACCTACCTCCGTCGCATAGTCGAGGACTACCTGACGGACAGAGCCGTCATCTACCCCGGTCACCGGGGAGAGTGGAACCGGCGAGAGATGTCGTGCGGTGTCCCACAGGGATCGGTCTTGGGGCCGCCCCTGTGGAACATCGGATACGACTGGGTGCTGCGCGGCGACCTCCCTGACGGCGTCAGCGTAGTATGTTACGCTGACGACACGCTCGTCCTGGCGCAGGGAGAGTCGCACCAGGCGGCGGCCGACCTGGCGACGCAAGCGGTTGCGACAGTCGTTCATAGGATCCGGCAGTTGGGACTCGACGTGGCGCTGCACAAGACCGAGGCCATGTGCTTTCATGGCGGTCGGAACGCGCCACGGTCCGAGTCCCACATAACGGTGGAGGGGGTTCGCATCGGCGTTGGGAGGACGATGAAGTACCTGGGACTCGTCCTCGACAGCCGGTGGAACTTCAGGGAGCACTTCCTGAGTTTGGCCCCAAAGCTGAACCGGGCAGCAGCCGCCTTCAGGCGACTCCTGCCTAATCTCAGCGGGCCAAACGCCTCCTGCCGAAGGCTGTACGCCGGCGTCGTGCGGTCCATGGCCCTCTACGGGTCCCCAGTGTGGGCCCTGTGCATCCGGACGCGACCACTAAAGTTGGTCGCATGCCAGAGGGTCATGGCTATCCGAATGATCCGGGGATACCGCACGATCGCCGGCGAATCGGCCAACCTCCTTGCCGGATTGCTGCCCTGGGATCTGGAGGCGACTGCCCTCCAGCGCGTCTATGAATGGCGCGTGGAGGCGCAGCGCCGGGGCGTATCCCCGCTGCCTCGAGAAGTCGAGACGCGGCGGGAAGAGCTCCGGCGCGATCTCAGGGCAGTATGGAGGGAGCGACTGTCGCAACCGACGGCCGGGCACGCCGCAATTGCGGCGGTAAGACCCCTCTTTGAGGAGTGGCTAGATCGGCGTCACGGCGTCCTGACCTACCGCATGACGCAGGTCCTCACCGGACACGGAAGTTTCGGGAGGTACCTGTGTCTGATGGGTAAGGAAGAGACGCCTGGGTGTCACCACTGCGAGGGTCGCCCTGAGGACACAGTCGAGCACACGGTGCAGGACTGCCCAGCTTGGGCAGAGCACCGACGTGTCCTCACGGCGACAATAGGCGGAGACCTCTCGCGCCCGGCCTTGGTCGAGGCCATGCTGCGGGGCGAGAGGGAGTGGGAAGCGGTCGCCTCCTTCTGCGAAGCAGTCATGCTTTCGAAGGAGGAGGCGGGCCGCGTGAGGGAGAGGATGGCGTCCTCCCTCCAGCCCAGCCGCAGTGGTAGACGCCCACGGCGTCGGACGTCGGCCGACGATCTCCGGCCACCGTAGGCGCGGGCATGCGGACAGCGAGTAAAGGGCAACTCGCTGTCCGACCATGGACCATGCCCGGGTCGACGGCGCGTCGTGTTCCACGCGCGCCTCAAAGAGCGTCAGCAACATGACGAGGCCCCCTCTGCAGAGGGCCGAAGCCTGCCGGGGTCGTGGGACTCATCCCGTTACCGTGGCCCCGGTATGTAAAGGGTTATTGAAGGAACACCGTGGATTTTAGTCAGTAAAAGTCTGACAGTCCCTCCCACCCTGCCCGGGGTGGGAGGACTTATTTGATAATTTTACCACGTTAAAAAAAAAAAAAAAAAAAAAGTCTATGAATTATTTATCAAACACAAGAATACAAAAGACATGGTCGCTGATGTTCTGACGACGGGGCTCCATCGAACGAAATACGAAATGTTTATAACCGCAATGGGTTTGCGTCCAGAAGATTGGGAATAAATTACTGCAATCCTTGACATATATTATTTAGTCTAATAATTTGTAATAGTTTTAATAATTAAAAATATACTGTTTTTCTTAAAAACTACAATCCTTGCTATATTTCATCACAAATCCACTCATAAATTTAAAAAAGTTAAATGCAAGCCCATTTCCGACCTGTATACTTTATCAATATCGATAAAGAAGTTACTACCATCGCTCAGCACTATTTAGTCTAATAGGTTGGTAGTGCTGTTGTATGACGTCTTGTTTCTCGTGTATGTTCATTCAGTTCGAATTGAAGTGACATGTAAACTGTTCTTATCTTTTTAGGACTAAGTCCCGACTCTTAAAACATTGTGTATTCTAAGTGAACATGATACTGTTAAGCAGGACTGGTTTTCTGGCCGCTACCCGTAAATAATAATAGCCTTTATTCAGACACAAAAAAAGGATATTTATAAAATATGTAATAACCACTCTGCGTCGATGACATCGATAACTTCGTCTGTTTGCCCAACTTTGGCAAAGGCCTCCAACATTTCAACTCTAGGTTAAGGTGAACGTTGGACAAGGGAAGTTCTAAACGGATTTAGAACTTCCCTTGTCTAAAGTTCACCTTTATCTCGATTTCCAACGTTCTTTTTCTATCGTTTCTTTTTCCTATTTGTACACCCAGAATTCGAATCGAGATCAAATATGTAAACAAAGAAATGTCATTGTCAAAGCGACAGTTCAGGGGTAGTCAACATTTCCTTAGTAATTCAAATTACTTGAGTATTTTTT
This sequence comes from Tholera decimalis, assembly GCA_943138885.2. Lineage (NCBI taxonomy): Eukaryota > Metazoa > Arthropoda > Insecta > Lepidoptera > Noctuidae > Tholera > Tholera decimalis. The sequence continues at coordinate 14,367,698 of OW964569.2, forward strand.
TAAGTTTAGTGTTTTTGGATGCAGCGTTCGAAATTAAAAATATGATAGCCTAAGGTACGACCTTATATAATAGGTAAGATAAACGAAATGAAAATAAAAGATTTATATTGTAATTAACAAGTTGCTCATGTTTTTTCAGCCATTTGGCCTATTTCATTACTGTTTATAATTATCAGGACAAGGTTTGTGTGTAAGAAATTCTCATTTATTTCATTAGTAAAAAGCGCCCTTGCAAAGCCGAAGCGATTTGCTAGTTGAAAACACTAATGAAGTCCTAATGTTTAAGACAACTGCCTTATTGCCAGTAGCATAAAAAATATTTGTTAGATTTTATTTCAAACAGTTATATTTTATTCTTGGATCGTAGTTTACGTTACTTTAAGGTTGAAAACTGTGTGCAATATTATATTTTAACTGTTTAATATACCTATGTCTACAATTTTAGCACTACATTTTAGTACTTTTTGGCAAACTACACAATTGAGGTTATTATTTAAAATTGGCAACACCTTTGTTTATATTTTTGATCTCGAATTCGGGGGATTGGGTACCAAAATTCTATCCTTCTGTTCTACTTTTCGATTCCTCTTATTTTATGTCCTGTCCATTGACATTTAAGTTTCCGTATTCAAGTTGTAACGAAACAACCTACACATTCACTCCATGACGGCCGGTCATTGTGGGGGAAGACTACCACTACCCTCCAAATACTATCCCTACTAGGCTACTACCCTTAACGACTATATCAAAGATGTAATAATGACAGCCGGGACCGAAGTTGGATAAATTACTTAACCCTAAAGATCGACCCGTGCTGCAATTATTATTTCACCTTCTCAATTTTAATAAGTATATACAGGATGTTTGGTGCATCGTGTGCCAAATTGAAATGGTCGACTGAAGGGGTTATCTGGTATCCTTTCAGACCCCTTAACACCTCTCATACCCTGTGGATTTTTATCGACTTTTTATTGTTTTATTAAAAAAAAGACCCAAATTTTACATTCAAACACAAATAAAAGAAAAGTTTAAGGCGTAGACTCTAAATTATCATTTTATTTAGATATATATTTTTTTAGAGTACTTTTTAATACAAAATTAGTGACAATAAATTAAAAAAAAACTGGACGACTAATCGCCCAGTTTTTTTTTTTAATTTATTCGCAAAGTTTCGAACTTAAATTAAAGCCGTGGCATGCATGAGAGGTGTTAAGGGGTCTGAAAGGATAGCAGATGACCCCTTCAGTCGACCATTTCAATTAGGCACACGATGCACCAAACACTCTGTATATATATTTTAAAAGATTGTAGGCAATGTGGGCAGAATTCACATTACTAGGAATTCTATCTAAATATGCTTGTGTCTGGAGTGGGTTCACGGCAATAGTATAATGGGTGGGGTTAGAACCCGCGACCCCTGGATCACAAGTCCTTAATGTAAACTGTTTCGAGTATTAAAATGTAAACTGCTTCGTTCGTATGTCACAGCCATTTTTTTCCGAAAGTATCATGATTACATATGTGAAATTTGGTAAGTAGGTGTAAATCGGTTTTCGAATTTTTTTACAAAAATAAACATAAGGGGGGCTGCCCATACATGGAACTGAAACTAAAGATATATATTTTTTCATCAAACCTGTACCTCAACTGTACGTGTATGGTGTCTATAGGTAGTCTTTAAAAATGACATTGAGGTTTCTATAACCACTTTTCCTAAAGTCGACTGTTTAAAAGATATACCTTTTGTAGCGTAAAACCGCTACGGTTAAAACCTCCTCCAATCCTAATCCAAACTTTTCAATAAAAAATTTTTTCTTCATAGCTGTTATTCACATTTGAACCAGGAATCGTAAAAAAATCGTCGGTTGTTTGCCTTTTGACGGCGTCATTACATTTTTGGGACCCGATAAGTGATGGTCGACCTTATTTTTTGTGATTAATATCGAAATTATGAAGTGAAACTTTTTTTTTTGTTGGTGTAAACCCAATAAAAAATATAAAGTGTCCTAGCAAAAGTATAGTCTGTGGGTGATTTTCTGGTTAATTTGATCCCGTTACAAGCCAATTTTTGGCTCCACCCTACGGGCAAGCGACGTCGGTTATCGACGACGGAGGTCGGGGCGCTCTCGCCCGATATCCGAGCACATCCTGTGCCTGAGACGTCCATCTCCAAAGGCCTGAAGAGGGTACGAGGTAGATGCGGACTCCGCAGCGCAGTGGCTCCGTGATTTCTACGTTACTTCCCACAGTCGTGTTCAGCCGTCCAGGAATTACCGAGTTTTCGCAGCAGGAGTTCTATTTTAAATAGTGCACCTAATTTGTATATTTCTAATCTAAAAATTCTCACGTCAAAAACTCTTTCTAACCTAAGGCCTATCAAGACGCGTTGGATGCTCTTAGTGTTTTTGTAATTAAAATTACTAATAATGCGTATTCGCCTAGCTATAACCGATTGCAATCGATTTTTTTGTTAGGTAAGTTAAAAATATTTGCATAATACTTTCGATAACATTCTTTTTCTTTCCGCTTAGTTAACCCACGCCATCACTGAAAGGTTCCCAATAATAACTAATATTTAACTTTTTTATATTTTTTAATTAAGTACTTGTTTTCTATCTTTTTCCTTTTAATCAAAATTAAACGTTTTAAGTAGCGGTTTGTGTTTTACTGAGCACTTAATTTTATTTACGCTACAATATGGCGCCATATTGTAGCGTAAATAAAATTAAGTGGAAAAAGATAGAAAACAAGTACTTAATTAAAAAATATATTATAAAGTTAAATATTAGTTATTATTGGGAACCTTTCAGTGATGGCGTGGGTTAACTTAGCGGAAAGAAAAAGAATGTTATCGAAAGTATTATGCAAATATTTTTAACTTACCTAACAAAAAAAATCGATTGCAATCGGTTATAGCTAGGCGAATACGCATTATTAGTAATTTTAATTACAAAAACACTAAGAGCATCCAATGCGTCTTGATAGGCCTTAGGTTAGAAAGAGTTTTTGACGTGAGAATTTTTAGATTAGAAATATACAAATTAGGTGCACTATTTAAAATAGAACTCCTGCTGCGAAAACTCGGTAATTCCTGGACGGCTGAACACGACTGTGGGAAGTAACGTAGAAATCACGGAGCCACTGCGCTGCGGAGTCCGCATCTACCTCGTACTCTCTTCAGGCCTTTGAGATGGACGTCTCAGGCACAGGATGTGCTCGGATATCGGGCGAGAGCGCCCCGACCTCCGTCGTCGATAACCGACGTCGCTTGCCCGTAGGGTGGAGCCAAAAATTGGCTTGTAACGGGATCTAAACAAAAAAGAAACTTCAGACCACCGATGCAAGCTGAATCTTTGATTAATTATGAAACTAGTGCGAAATGGATCGAAAAGAAAAAAGACGACAATACATACCAAATTAACCAGAAAATCACCCACAGACTATACTTTTGCTAGGACACTTTATATTTTTTATTGGGTTTACACCAACAAAAAAAAACTTTCACTTCATAATTTCGATATTAATCACAAAAAATAAGGTCGACCATCACTTATCGGGTCCCAAAAATGTAATGACGCCGTCAAAAGGCAAACAACCGACGATTTTTTCACGATTCCTGGTTCAAATGTGAATAACAGCTATGAAGAAAAATTTTTTTATTGAAAAGTTTGGATTAGGATTGGAGGAGGTTTTAACCGTAGCGGTTTTACGCTACAGTACCCCATTCCCAGTAAAAAAATTGAGAGTAGCAACCCTAAAGGTGAGTGGCAACCCTAAAGGAAAGGTGAGTGACAACCCTAAAAGAAAGGTGAGAGATCAACCCAAGTGAATGTATCAACCCAGTGAGAGGGTGACAACGCTATAACAGATTGACATCACAACAACAGATTGAAAACACAACAACAGATTGAAAACACAATAACAGACTGACAACACAAAAGGGATAGCATCAATCAAGAGTGAAAACCATAATATACAAATTAAATAAACTAGCCTAACTAACTTTAAACTAAATACATCAAATCAACAACATCGAATTGCAGCTGATACTGAATAAAATTGAAAGCCGGCCTCCAGTTTAGACGTTAACAGTGCGAGCTTCAGATGCGTCTCCTAAACCTACATTAGAATAGAAAAACAAACGATAGATCTAGAGTAATATTCTTAAATATATATAGGAACAAAGAACAATAATCAACACGAAACAAATAAGAGTTGAGATTAAGAAATAACTTAAAAATACGACGAAAACTCAAAGGAAGTCAAACAAAAACTCGGAGTCGAACACAAAAGCTCGAAGTCAGATAAAAACTCGAAGTGAGACATGACTCAAAGTCCAACACGACTCAAAGTCAAACACCACTCAAAGTCAAACACGACTCAAAGTCGAACACGACTCAAGGTCAAACACGACTCAAAGTCAAACACGACTCAAAGTCAAACACGACTCAAAGTCGAACACGACTCAAGGTCAAACACGACTCAAAGTCAAACACGACTCAAAGTCAAACACGACTCAAAGTCAAACACGACTCAAAGTCAAACACGACTCAAAGTCAAACACGACTCAAAGTCAAACACGACTCAAAGTCAAACACGACTCAAAGTCAAACACGACTCAAAGTCAAACACGACTCAAGACTGAATTTAAGAGCTTAAGTTATAGAGGGATAAGTTAGAAGGTTAAGTTAAAGAGAGAAGGTTAAGTTGAAGAGGGTGGACCTTAAATCAAAATCAAAAATACGACGCCTAATGAGAGGAAATGGTTATGAATAAATATTAACTCCAGGGAGGAATGAGGGTCGAAATAATAAAAGAGGTGTCGTTAATTGAAAACTAATGGCCTAACATAAGTAATGCTGATTAAGTTAAGAATATGGAACAAATTAATTCATTTAAGTATGTCTTTTATATGATATTGTCCAATATGATGAGAATCACAGTCTTGTAGGACATATGTAGTCATGGAGATGACTCTGATCACACGACATTTAATGAAACGAGGAGCAAGCTTTCCTGTAAAGTATTCAGCACCTGACGATTTTGAAAAATTACGCCTCCATACAATGTCGCCGGCATTAAGTGTAATAGCCGTCCGGTTCGTATTGTAATTTCGTGAATTACGGAGAAAAGCAGAAGAAAGATTGTCCGCTACTTTTGCGTAAATCTCGGCGAGCGAAGTCAGATTACTCGCGTGTTGTTCCCGACTTTCAGCTAAATTAGTGCTTAGAGTCTGGTTATTCGCACGCGATGAATCCATACAGACTTCTCTACCGAATATGAGAAAGTTTGGCGTAAACCCTGTGGCTAAATTAATACATGAATTGAGGTAAAGTTTGACCTTGGGTAACAATTTAGCCCAATTCCTTTGGTTCTCGCCAACCAATATGCTCAAACAAGTAACGACACTTTGGTTATAACGTTCTACCGTGTTTGCTTGTGGAGTGTAATAAGGGGTATATGTAGGGGATTCAATGCGAAACGATCTAAGAAAGTTTAAAAACTGATTACTACGAAAAACGGTAGCATTATCACAGAGAATAGACCGTGGAACTCCGAAGTTAAAAAATATTTCAGATTCCAAAGCTTTTATAACTGAATTGGCGTCAATCCTTTTAAGGGGCACTAACCAAACATATTTAGAAAAAACATCGACCATAGATAAAATGTATTTGAACCCATAATAAGCGATTGGAAGCGGTCCAATAACGTCGATAGAAATCATTTGTAAAGGTAAAGAAACTTCCTTTGGATAACACATATGACCACGTGGTTGGGAATTCGCGATCTTATAAGCTTTACAAACCTCACATTGCCTTAAAGTCTCAGAAACATCCCGAAACATATTTGGCCAGTAAAAGTTATCCTTGAGCTTAAAATAAGTCTTTGAAACTCCAGGATGTATAGAGAGAGGATTATTATGAGCTTCCCATATAGCGGATTTAACTTTTTCAACGGGTAAAACTACGCGCCAAGGATCAGAGCACAATGGGTTAGTGATTGGCATGCGTCTTAACAGAACACCGTTCCGAATGGCGTAAGCTGGAAACGTTTGAGGGGAGTCACGAGCCCCTAAATACACCTTTTTATACCATCTATCATTGGTATGGTCAGGTCCTTGATCGAATGTAACCGGACTCCCGTACATTCTAGATAAAGCGTCTGGAACGACGTGTTGCGACCCTTTGCGATGAATGATATCAAACGTGTATTGGGAAATCACAGTAGCCCATCGCGCCAAACGCCCTGAGGGATTACATAGTGTGAGGAGCCATTTCAAGGCCATATGATCGGTTATAACAGAAAACTTCATTCCATCTAAATAACAGCGAAAATGCTTAATAGAATCAAGAACGGATAAAAGTTCACGTTCAGTTGTACTATAATTGCGTTCTGCTTTTGAGAATAAGCGTGAATAATAAGCGATAGGATGTTCAACACCATCGAACTTTTGAGAAAGAACTGAACCAAGACCAACAGCTGACGCATCACATTGCAAAATGAAGGGCTTCGAGAAATCTGGACATGCCATAACGGGATTATTGATGAGCGCATCCTTTAATTTTAGGAATGCTTGATCGGCGGCATCATCCCAACTTATAGGGTCACAACCCTTCTTTTTTCCTATAAGGGCAGTGAGTGGAGCTATTATAGAAGAAAAACCATCAACAAAACGCCTATAATATGAGCATAACCCAATAAAACCACGTAGTGTAGTTAGCTTAGTTAGCTGTAGTAGGAGCGGGATAATCCCTAATAGCATCGAGCTTGCTGGGATCAGTTTGTAAACCCTTTTCGTTAATGATATAACCCAAATATTTCAATTCGCTTTTACAGAACTCGCATTTTTTTAGGTTAATAGTTAAACCGGCCTCCTTGAGACGCTCTAGTACTTTTCTAAGGAGCGAGAGGTGACTATCAAAGTCTTTTGATATTATGATTAGATCATCGACGTAACCGAAAACGCAATTATCACTGGTCGAAGTGAATTCAAAATTGACGATCATATCAGTAAGGCGCTGCATCTCGGAAGCTGCATTCGTGAGACCAAATGGCATTCGTGAGACCAAATGGCATTCTGACGAACTCAAATAAACCTCGTTGTGGAACTATGAAAGCGGTTCTTTCACAGCTCTCATCATCAGCGAGAGGAATCTGCCAAAATGCACTCCTAAAATCAAGAGAACTTATATACCTTGCACCTCGAAGGTTGTCAAGAATATCGTGAATACGGGGGAGCGGATAAGAATCTCTAGTAGTAACGCTATTCAATTCCCTACCTCCTGACTCACATACCCATAATAATAACTAATATTTAACTTTTTTTTATTTTTTAATTAAGTACTTGTTTTCAATCTTTTTCCTTTTAATCAAAATTAAACGTTTTAAGTAGCGGTTTGTGTTTTACTGTGCACTTAATTTTATTAACGCTACAATATGGCGCCCGAATTAAAGTAAGTTTGCATATTAATTATTACTAAAATACCTTTTTTTTGTGTTCTCGTGTGTGGTTTCTCTTGAGAGCAATCTTTAATTTTCACCTTTCTTGTTGTGAGTTTCAGGTTTTAGAATTGGTCAGATACCCGTATGGAAGTTAAAAGGATTACCTGTCTTGAATGTTTTCCCGATTCATACGACTGGACTACAGAATTGCTAACTGAATTTATGTTCTTTGCTAAATTGTGTGATGTTTGTGAAATTCAATTTTAAAGATTAACTTTGTAACTATACCCAATTTCCAATTCTTTTATTTTCTCCCAAAATATACGTATCTATCCCGAGTTTTATTTTATCCCAGTAGGTAGCGGTAGTTAGTTTCCCGTGGAGTGTGTTTGATGTGTGGATGGTTAGGCATCGTGACCAAAGGTAAGCTTTTTGAATGGTCGTGTGCTAGTGTCTACCTTTTTTATTTTTTAGCCCGACTGTTTGCTTTTCTGCTATTTGCTAGTATCTGTTTTTGTTGGATTCTTAGCCCAGCGGATTCCTTTGACGTTCATTTTGTTGTCTTCTTCCCGTATCGATATTACGGCACGATATCTAACGATTTCCTGCTAAGTCCCGCTCTCTTTCATTTAATCTATTTCTATTTTGTGTTTAAAAATGTGCGAAGGTTCTATCGGTGAGACTCCTTTACACAAAAGTATTATTATTTCTAGACCTCCTCCCATTCCACCTAGGCCCACTCCGGGTACTAGTCGTTCTAACTTACCTTCTCCTATGAAATCCGAGGACTGTCCCGGTTACCTTCTAAAACGATTTTCGCTAAGAAAATGGAACATAAATTATACTGGAGATACCAGTGTTCGAAATTTTTTTACCAGTATCGAAGAAGAGAAGGATTCAGACGACATAACTGACAGATATCTGCTTAAACGCTTCCACGAAGTGTTATCCGGTCGCGCCTTGAATTATTATAGGTCAATCCGTCGACCTGATATGACTTACCCCGAATTAAAAGAAAATTTCTTCAATACGTTCGGAGAAATTGATTTCGAGTTTAAAACCGGTCAAAACAAGTTAGAAATACAAAACAGAAATCAGATCAACCTGTTTTACATTTTGTGCATCAGATTTCTCAATTGAATGATACATGACGTAAACCACGGAAATAAAATTAAGTGCTCAGTAAAACACAAACCGCTACTTAAAACGTTTAATTTTGATTAAAAGGAAAAAGATAGAAAACAAGTACTTAATTAAAAAATATAAAAAAGTTAAATATTAGTTATTATTGGGAACCTTTCAGTGATGGCGTGGGTTAACTAAGCGGGAAGAAAAAGAATGTTATCGAAAGTATTATGCAAATATTTTTAACTTACCTAACAAAAAAATCGATTGCAATCGGTTATAGCTAGGCGAATACGCATTATTAGTAATTTTAATTACAAAAACACTAAGAGCATCCAACGCGTCTTGATAGGCCTTAGGTTAGAAAGAGTTTTTGACGTGAGAATTTTTAGATTAGAAATATACAAATTAGGTGCACTATTTAAAATAGAACTCCTGCTGCGAAAACTCGGTAATTCCTGGACGGCTGAACACGACTGTGGGAAGTAACGTAGAAATCACGGAGCCACTGCGCTGCGGAGTCCGCATCTACCTCGTACCCTCTTCAGGCCTTTGAGATGGACGTCTCAGGCACAGGATGTGCTCGGATATCGGGCGAGAGCGCCCCGACCTCCGTCGTCGATAACCGAGGTCGCTTGCCCGTAGGGTGGAGCCAAAATCTAAACAAAAAAGAAACTTCAGACCACCGATGCAAGCTGAATCTTTGATTAATTATGAAACTAGTGCGAAATGGATCGAAAAGAAAAAAGACGACAATACATACCAAATTAACCAGAAAATCACCCACAGACTATACTTTTGCTAGGACACTTTATATTTTTTATTGGGTTTACACCAACAGAAAAAAAACTTTAACTTCATAATTTCGATATTAATCACAAAAAATAAGGTCGACCATCACTTATCGGGTCCCAAAAATGTAATGACGCCGTCAAAAGGCAAACAACCGACGATTTTTTCACGATTCCTGGTTCAAATGTGAATAACAGCTATGAAGAAAAAATTTTTTATTGAAAAGTTTGGATTAGGATTGGAGGAGGTTTTAACCGTAGCGGTTTAACGCTTCAGTACCCCACATTCCCAGTAAAAAAATTGAGAGTAGCAACCCTAAAGGTGAGTGGCAACCCTAAAGGAAAGGTGAGTGACAACCCTAAAAGAAAGGTGGTTGCCAACCCTAAAAGAAAGGTGAGAGATCAACCCAAGTGAATGTATCAACCCAGTGAGAGGGTGACAACGCTATAACAGATTGACATCACAACAACAGATTAAAAACACAACAACAGATTGAAAACACAATAACAGACTGACAACACAAAAGGGATAGCATCAACCAAGAGTGAAAACCATAATATACAAATTAAATAAACTAGCCTAACTAACTTTAAACTAAACACATCAAATCAACAACATCGAAGTGCAGCTGATACTGAATAAAATTGAAAGCCGGCCTCCAGTTTAGACGTTAACAGTGCGAGCTTCAGATGCGTCTCCTAAACCTACATTAGAATAGAAAAACAAACGATAGATCTAGAGTAATATTCTTAAATATATATAGGAACAAAGAACAATAATCAACACGAAACAAATAAGAGTTGAGATTAAGAAATAACTTAAAAATACGACGAAAACTCAAAGGAAGTCAAACAAAAACTCGAAGTCGAACACAAAAGCTCGAAGTCAGATAAAAACTCGAAGTGAGACACGACTCAAAGTCCAACACGACTCAAAGTCAAACACAACTCAAAGTCAAACACGACTCAAAGTCAAACACGACTCAAAGTCAAACACGACTCAAAGTCAAACACGACTCAAAGTCAAACACGACTCAAAGTCAAACACGACTCAAAGTCAAACACGACTCAAAGTCAAACACGACTCAAAGTCAAACACGACTCAAGACTGAATTTAAGAGCTTAAGTTATAGAGGGATAAGTTAGAAGGTTAAGTTAAAGAGAGAGGGTACTGTAGCGTAAAACCGCTACGGTTAAAACCTCCTCCAATCCTAATCCAAACTTTTCAATAAAAAATTTTTTCTTCATAGCTGTTATTCACATTTGAACCAGGAATCGTGAAAAAATCGTCGGTTGTTTGCCTTTTGACGGCGTCATTACATTTTTGGGACCCGATAAGTGATGGTCGACCTTATTTTTTGTGATTAATATCGAAATTATGAAGTGAAAGTTTTTTTTTTTTGTTGGTGTAAACCCAATAAAAAATATAAAGTGTCCTAGCAAAAGTATAGTCTGTGGGTGATTTTCTGGTTAATTTGGTATGTATTGTCGTCTTTTTTCTTTTCGATCCATATCGCACTAGTTTCATAATTAATCAAAGATTCAGCTTGCATCGGTGGTCTGAAGTTTCTTTTTTATTTAGATCCCGTTACAAGCCAATTTTTGGCTCCACCCTACGGGCAAGCGACGTCGGTTATCGACGACGGAGGTCGGGGCGCTCTCGCCCGATATCCGAGCACATCCTGTGCCTGAGACGTCCATCTCAAAGGCCTGAAGAGAGTACGAGGTAGATGCGGACTCCGCAGCGCAGTGGCTCCGTGATTTCTACGTTACTTCCCATAGTCGTGTTCAGCCGTCCAGGAATTACCGTGTTTTCGCAGCAGGAGTTCTATTTTAAATAGTGCACCTAATTTGTATATTTCTAATCTAAAAATTCTCACGTCAAAAACTCTTTCTAACCTAAGGCCTATCAAGACGCGTTGGATGCTCTTAGTGTTTTTGTAATTAAAATTACTAATAATGCGTATTCGCCTAGCTATAACCGATTGCAATCGATTTTTTTTGTTAGGTGAGTTAAAAATATTTGCATAATACTTTCGATAACATTCTTTTTCTTTCCTAGCTAAGTTAACCCACGCCATCACTGAAAGGTTCCCAATAATAACTAATATTTAACTTTTTTATATTTTTTAATTAAGTACTTGTTTTCTATCTTTTTCCTTTTAATCAAAATTAAACGTTTTAAGTAGCGGTTTGTGTTTTACTGTGCACTTAATTTTATTTACGTGGTTTACGTAATGTATCATTCAATTGAAAAATCTGATGCACAAAATGTAAAACAGGTTGATCTGATTTCTGTTTTGTATTTCTAACTTGTTGACCGGTTTTAAACTCGAAATCAATTTCTCCGAATGTATTGAAGAAATTTTCTTTTAATTCGGGGTAAGTCATATCAGGTCGACGGATTGACCTATAATAATTCAAGGCGCGACCGGATAACACTTCGTGGAAGCGTTTAAGCAGATATCTGTCAGTTATGTCGTCTGAATCCTTCTCTTCTTCGATACTGGTAAAAAAATTTCGAACACTGGTATCTCCAGTATAATTTATGTTCCATTTTCTTAGCGAAAATCGTTTTAGAAGGTAACCGGGACAGTCCTCGGATTTCATAGGAGAAGGTAAGTTAGAACGACTAGTACCCGGAGTGGGCCTAGGTGGAATGGGAGGAGGTCTAGAAATAATAATACTTTCGTGTAAAGGAGTCTCACCGATAGAACCTTCTTCGGACATTTTTAAACACAAAATAGAAATAGATTAAATGAAAGAGAGCGGGACTTAGCAGGAAATCGTTAGATATCGTGCCGTAATATCGATACGGGAAGAAGACAACAAAATGAACGTCAAAGGAATCCGCTGGGCTAAGAATCCAACAAAAACAGATACTAGCAAATAGCAGAAAAGTAAACAGACGGGCTAAAAAATAAAAAAGGTAGACACTAGCACACGACCATTCAAAAAGCTTACCTTTGGTCACGATGCCTAACCATCCACACATCAAACACACTCTACGGGAAACTAACTACCGCTACCTACTGGGATAAAATAAAACTCGGAATAGATACGTACATTTTTGGAGAAAATAAAAGAATTGGAAATTGGGTATAGTTACAAAGTTAATCTTTAAAATTGAATTTCACAAACATCACACAATTTAGCAAAGAACATAAATTCAGTTAGCAATTCTGTAGTCCAGTCGTATGAATCGGGAAAACATTCAAGACAGGTAATCCTTTTAACTTCCATACGGGTATCTGACCAATTCTAAAACCTGAAACTCACAACAAGAAAGATGAAAATTAAAGATTGCTCTCAAGAGCAAGAAAATCACCCACAGACTATACTTTTGCTAGGACACTTTATATTTTTTATTGGGTTTACACCAACAGAAAAAAAACTTTCACTTCATAATTTCGATATTAATCACAAAAAATAAGGTCGACCATCACTTAGTAGCGTAAATAAAATTAAGTGCACAGTAAAACACAAACCGCTACTTAAAACGTTTAATTTTGATTAAAAGGAAAAAGATAGAAAACAAGTACTTAATTAAAAAATATAAAAAAGTTAAATATTAGTTAGTTATTATTGGGAACCTTTCAGTGATGGCGTGGGTTAACTTAGCGGAAAGAAAAAGAATGTTATCCAAAGTATTATGCAAATATTTTTAACTTACCCAACAAAAAAATCGATTGCAATCGGTTATAGCTAGGCGAATACGCATTATTAGTAATTTTAATTACAAAAACACTAAGAGCATCCAACGCGTCTTGATAGGCCTTAGGTTAGAAAGAGTTTTTGACGTGAGAATTTTTAGATTAGAAATATACAAATTAGGTGCACTATTTAAAATAGAACTCCTGTTGCGAAAACTCGGTAATTCCTGGACGGCTGAACACGACTGTGGGAAGTAACGTAGAAATCACGGAGCCACTGCGCTGCGGAGTCCGCATCTACCTCGTACTCTCTTCAGGCCTTTGAGATGGACGTCTCAGGCACAGGATGTGCTCGGATATCGGGCGAGAGCGCCCCGACCTCCGTCGTCGATTACCGACGTCGCTTGCCCGTAGGGTGGAGCCAAAAATTGCCTTGTAACGGGATCAAATTAACCAAAAAATCACCCACAGACTATACTTTTGCTAGGACACTTTATATTTTTTATTGGGTTTACACCAACAGAAAAAAAACTTTCACTTCATAATTTCGATATTAATCACAAAAAATAAGGTCGACCATCACTTATCGGGTCCCAAAAATGTAATGACGCCGTCAAAAGGCAAACAACCGATGATTTTTTCACGATTCCTGGTTCAAATGTGAATAACAGCTATGAAGAAAAAAATTTTTATTGAAAAGTTTGGATTAGGATTGGAGGAGGTTTTAACCGTAGCGGTTTTACGCTCTCACACACACATCATATTGTAGCGTAAATAAAATTAAGTGCACAGTAAAATACAAACCGCTACTTAAAACGTTTAATTTTGATTAAAAGGAAAAAGATAGAAAACAAGTACTTAATTAAAAAATATAAAAAAGTTAAATATTAGTTATTATTGGGAACCTTTCAGTGATGGCGTGGGTTAACTTAGCGGAAAGAAAAAGAATGTTATCGAAAGTATTATGCAAATATTTTTAACTTACCTAACAAAAAAATCGATTGCAATCGGTTATAACTAGGCGAAAACGCATTATTAGTAATTTTAATTACAAAAACACTAAGAGCATCCAACGCGTCTTGATAGGCCTTAGGTTAGAAAGAGTTTTTGACGTGAGAATTTTTAGATTAGAAATATACAAATTAGGTGCACTATTTAAAATAGAACTCCTGCTGCGAAAACTCGGTAATTCCCGGACGGCTGAACACGACTGTGGGTAGTAACGTAGAAATCACGGAGCCACTGCGCTGCGGGGTCCGCATCTACCTCGTACCCTCTTCAGGCCTTTGAGATGGACGTCTCAGGCACAGGATGTGCTCGGATATCGGGCGAGAGCGCCCCGACCTCCGTCGTCGATAACCGACGTCGCTTGCCCGTAGGGTGGAGCCAAAAATTGGCTTGTAATGGGATCTAAACAAAAAAGAAACTTCAGACCACCGATGCAAGCTGAATCTTTGATTAATTATGAAACTAGTGCGAAATGGATCGAAAAGAAAAAAGACGACAATACATACCAAATTAACCAGAAAATCACCCACAGACTATACTTTTGCTAGGACACTTTATATTTTTTATTGGGTTTACACCAACAGAAAAAAAACTTTCACTTCATAATTTCGATATTAATCACAAAAAATAAGGTCGACCATCACTTATCGGGTCCCAAAAATGTAATGACGCCGTCAAAAGGCAAACAACCGACGATTTTTTCACGATTCCTGGTTCAAATGTGAATAACAGCTATGAAGAAAAAATTTTTTATTGAAAAGTTTGGATTAGGATTGGAGGAGGTTTTAACCGTAGCGGTTTTACGCTACAAAATATACAAATTAGGTGCACTATTTAAAATAGAACTCCTGCTGCGAAAACTCGGTAATTCCTGGACGGCTGAACACGACTGTGGGAATTAACGTAGAAATCACGGAGCCACTGCGCTGCGGGGTCCGCATCTACCTCGTACTCCCTTCAGGCCTTTGAGATGGACGTCTCAGGCACAGGATGTGCTCGGATATCGGGCGAGAGCGCCCCGACCTCCGTCGTCGATAACCGACGTCGCTTGCCCGTAGGGTGGAGCCAAAAATTGGCTTGTAACGGTATCAAATTAACCAGAAAATCACCCACAGACTATACTTTTGCTAGGACACTTTATATTTTTTATTGGGTTTACACCAACAAAAAAAAAAAACTTTCACTTCATAATTTCGATATTAATCACAAAAAATAAGGTCGACCATCACATATCGGGTCCAAAAATGTAATGACGCCGTCAAAAGGCAAACAACCGACGATTTTTTCACGATTCCTGGTTCAAATGTGAATAACAGCTATGAAGAAAAAAATTTTTATTGAAAAGTTTGGATTAGGATTGGAGGAGGTTTTAACCGTAGCGGTTTTACGCTACAGTAACCCATTCCCAGTAAAAAAATTGAGAGTAGCAACCCTAAAGGTGTGTGGCAACCCTAAAGGAAAGGTGAGTGACAACCCTAAAAGAAAGGTGGTTGACAACCCTAAAAGAAAGGTGGTTGACAACCCTAAAAGAAAGGTGAGAGATCAACCCAAGTGAATGTATCAACCCAGTGAGAGGGTGACAACGCTATAACAGATTGACATCACAACAACAGATTGACATCACAACAACAGATTGACATCACAACAACAGATTGACATCACAACAACAGATTGAAAACACAACAACAGATTGAAAACACAATAACAGACTGACAACACAAAAGGGATAGCATCAACCAAGAGTGAAAACCATAATATACAAATTAAATAAACTAGCCTAACTAACTTTAAACTAAATACATCAAATCAAGTGCAGCTGATACTGAATAAAATTGAAAGCCGGCCTCCAGTTTAGACGTTAACAGTGCGAGCTTCAGATGCGTCTCCTAAACCTACATTAGAATAGAAAAACAAACGATAGATCTAGAGTAATATTCTTAAATATATATAGGAACAAAGAACAATAATCAACACGAAACAAATAAGAGTTGAGATTAAGAAATAACTTAAAAATACGACGAAAACTCAAAGGAAGTCAAACAAAAACTCGGAGTCGAACACAAAAGCTCGAAGTCAGATAAAAACTCGAAGTGAGACACGACTCAAAGTCCAACACGACTCAAAGTCAAACACAACTCGAAACAAATAAGAGTTGAGATTAAGAAATAACTTAAAAATACGACGAAAACTCAAAAGAAGTCAAACAAAAACTCGGAGTCGAACACAAAAGCTCGAAGTCAGATAAAAACTCGAAGTGAGACACGACTCAAAGTCCAACACGACTCAAAGTCAAACACAACTCAAAGTCAAACACGACTCAAAGTCGAACACGACTCAAAGTCAAACACGACTCAAAGTCAAACACGACTCAAAGTCAAACACGACTCAAAGTCAAACACGACTCAAAGTCAAACACGACTCAAAGTCAAACACGACTCAAAGTCAAACACGACTCAAAGTCAAACACGACTCAAAGTCAAACACGACTCGAAGTCAAACACGACTCAAGACTGAATTTAAGAGCTTAAGTTATAGAGGGATAAGTTAGAAGGTTAAGTTAAAGAGAGAGGGTTAAGTTGAAGAGGGTGGACCTTAAATCAAAATCAAAAATACGACGCCTAATGAGAGGAAATGGTTATGAATAAATATTAACTCCAGGGAGGAATGAGGGTCGAAATAATAAAAGAGGTGTCGTTAATTGAAAACTAATGGCCTAACATAAGTAATGCTGATTAAGTTAAGAATATGGAACAAATTAATTCATTTAAGTATGTCTTTTATATGATATTGTCCAACATGATGAGAATCACAGTCTTGTAGGACATATGTAGTCATGGAGATGACTCTGATCACACGACATTTAATGAAACGAGGAGCAAGCTTTCCTGTAAAGTATTCAGCAGCTGACGATTTTGAAAAATTACGCCTCCATACAATGTCACCGGCATTAAGTGTAATAGCCGTCCGGTTCGTATTGTAATTTCGTGAATTACGGAGAAAAGCAGAAGAAAGATTGTCCGCTACTTTTGCGTAAATCTCGGCGAGCGAAGTCAGATTACTCGCGTGTTGTTCCCGACTTTCAGCTAGATTAGTGCTTAGAGTCTGGTTATTCGCACGCGATGAATCCATACAGACTTCTCTACCGAATATGAGAAAGTTTGGCGTAAACCCTGTGGCTAAATTAATACATGAATTGAGGTAAAGTTTGACCTTGGGTAACAATTTAGCCCAATTCCTTTGGTTCTCGCCAACCAATATGCTCAAACAAGTAACGACACTTTGGTTATAACGTTCTACCGTGTTTGCTTGTGGAGTGTAATAAGGGGTATATGTAGGGGATTCAATGAGAAACGATCTAAGAAAGTTTAAAAACTGATTACTACGAAAAACGGTAGCATTATCACAGAGAATAGACCGTGGAACTCCGAAGTTAAAAAATATTTCAGATTCCAAAGCTTTTATAACTGAATTGGCGTCAATACTTTTAAGGGGCACTAACCAAACATATTTAGAAAAAACATCGACCATAGATAAAATGTATTTGAACCCATAATAAGCGATTGGAAGCGGTCCAATAACGTCGATAGAAATCATTTGTAAAGGTAAAGAAACTTCCTTTGGATAACACATATGACCACGTGGTTGGGAATTCGCGATCTTATAAGCTTTACAAACCTCACATTGCCTTAAAGTCTCAGAAACAGCTCGAAACATATTTGGCCAGTAAAAGTTATCCTTGAGCTTAAAATAAGTCTTTGAAACTCCAGGATGTATAGAGAGAGGATTATTATGAGCTTCCCATATAGCGGATTTAACTTTTCAACGGGTAAAACTACGCGCCAAGGATCAGAGCACAATGGGTTAGTGATTGGCATGCGCCTTAACAGAACACCGTTCCGAATGGCGTAAGCTGGAAACGTTTGAGGGGAGTCACGAGCCCCTAAATACACCTTTTTATACCATCTATCATTGGTATGGTCAGGTCCTTGATCGAATGTAACCGGACTCGCGTACATTCTAGATAAAGCGTCTGGAACGACGTGTTGCGACCCTTTGCGATGAATGATATCAAACGTGTATTGGGAAATCAGAGTAGCCCATCGCGCCAAACGCCCTGAGGGATTACATAGTGTGAGGAGCCATTTCAAGGCCATATGATCGGTTATAACAGAAAACTTCATTCCATCTAAATAACAGCGAAAATGCTTAATGGAATCAAGAACGGATAAAAGTTCACGTTCAGTTGTACTATAATTGCGTTCTGCTTTTGAGAATAAGCGTGAATAATAAGCGATAGGATGTTCAACACCATCGAACTTTTGAGAAAGAACTGAACCAAGACCAACAGCTGACGCATCACATTGCAAAATGAAGGGCTTTGAGAAATCTGGACATGCCATAACGGGAGTATTGATGAGCGCATCCTTTGTAGCGTAAAACCGCTACGGTTAAAACCTCCTCCAATCCTAATCCAAACTTTTCAATAAAAAAATTTTTTCTTCATAGCTGTTATTCACATTTGAACCAGGAATCGTGAAAAAATCGTCGGTTGTTTGCCTTTTGACGGCGTCATTACATTTTTGGGACCCGATAAGTGATGGTCGACCTTATTTTTTGTGATTAATATCGAAATTATGAAGTGAAAGTTTTTTTTCTGTTGGTGTAAACCCAATAAAAAATATAAAGTGTCCTAGCAAAAGTATAGTCTGTGGGTGATTTTCTGGTTAATTTGGTATGTATTGTCGTCTTTTTTCTTTTCGATCCATTTCGCACTAGTTTCATAATTAATCAAAGATTCAGCTTGCATCGGTGGTCTGAAGTTTCTTTTTTGTTTAGATCCCGTTACAAGCCAATTTTTGGCTCCACCCTACGGGCAAGCGACGTCGGTTATCGACGACGGAGGTCGGGGCGCTCTCGCCCGATATCCGAGCACATCCTGTGCCTGAGACGTCCATCTCAAAGGCCTGAAGAGGGTACGAGGTAGATGCGGACTCCGCAGCGCAGTGGCTCCGTGATTTCTACGTTACTTCCCACAGTCGTGTTCAGCCGTCCAGGAATTACCGAGTTTTCGCAGCAGGAGTTCTATTTTAAATAGTGCACCTAATTTATTCTCACGTCAAAAACTCTTTCTAACCTAAGGCCTGTTGTTTAAGTGTGTAAGGCCTTGTTTTTGTTAGGTAAGTTAAAAATATTTGCATAATACTTTCGATAACATTCTTTTTCTTTCCGCTAAGTTAACCCACGCCATCACTGAAAGGTTCCCAATAATAACCAATATTTAACTTTTTTATATTTTTTAATTAAGTACTTGTTTTCTATCTTTTTCCTTTTAATCAAAATTAAACGTTTTAAGTAGCGGTTTGTGTTTTACTGAGCACTTAATTTTATTTACGCTACACTTTCCAAAGTGGTACAATGAGTGTCCCCTCCCCTCTAACTTTTATAATAACAGAGTGAAAAATCTAAATAAAATATATACTGTAGATATTAATGAAAACTTTCAGATAATTGTTTTGAACGAGATATAGACAGCAGTTTTTGAGACATAGTACATTTTCTAAATTCGCAATTCTAATATTTTATTTCATACAAACACTATGAAAAGCCAAATTATTTTGCGTTGTTACTACTAAACCCTTCATGGGCGAGTCTGACTCGCACTGGGGCAATTTTTTTTTCTTTTTTTTTTCTATTGATAATAGGCTCGCGTTTGAACACCATCCCACCCGATGGTAAGTGATGATGTGGTCGAAGATGAAGCACGTTTACCTAGAACCGTAGAAAGAACCTATTCAGTATTCACTCTTGAATGTCTGTGTCTGTTATCAGGAAACACAAACTCCGGCTGGGAATTCCACTCCTTAGCCGTACGCACAATGAAAGTATTCCCAAAACGTTGTGCGTATGGGTGGGATGTCCACCTTGTAGTCCGATGATGCGATGATGCGATTCCATCGCACACTCCTCGAAATGTAAGCGATAGAAAACCGGTAGACTTGCAACTCGTCGCCGATGTTCAAGGCTCTAGAGCTTTAATTTGACCAGTGCATCGCTGCCAATAAGTCTCTTAACTCGATAGACTCAAGCGCGTTCAGTTGGTATTTGGCAGATCCGTCCCCAAAATGAGAGCAATATTGTATATAATACATATTGAGAAGCTGTTCCGGTGTGAAGTTCACTCTTACCTTTGCTAGGATTCACAACTTTTTTGCTGCTAGTTGAGCCTAAGCCTCGATGAGCGGACCAAAATTGAGGGTGGAAGCCAATGTTACCCCATAAAGATCAATACGATCGGTTATCGGCACGGTTACACTACGGAAAGGAGGAGCGCCTGGGTCTTAGCTGCATTACACTTGACCAAGTTGGCTTTGCCCCATTCGGAGATGGCCTTCAAGTTGCCCCATTCGGAGATAGCCTTCAAGGATAAGCAATCTTCAATCAAATTGTTATCAAAATTCATTAATTTATTTTATTTTCGGAAGACTTACAGACTAATAACATTATAACAATAATATATAAAAACTAAGTTGCTAATTACAAGCCCTCACAGATAAATACAAAGTTAAAATAGACTGATGTGTTCTATTCGACTAGGTACACAAGTTAACTAAAACAACTAATTTATGTTCAGGTGTGCAGTTCAATTCAAGTGCAAGTTGGTGCATCAGGTTCAAAACAAAACAGGCGTCAGCGTAGTCTGCTACGTTGACGACACGCTGGTCTTGGCGCATGGGAGGTCGCACCAGGCGGCGGCCGAACTGGCGATGCGAGGGGTTGCGACAGTCGTAGAAAGGATCCGGCAACTGGGACTCGAGGTGGCTTTGCACAAGTCCGAGGCCATGTGTTTTCATGGCCGTCGGAACGCGCCACCTTCGGGTTCCCAAGTAACGGTGGGAGGGGTTCACATCGGCGTCGTGACGACGATGAAGTACCTGGGACTTGTCCTCGACAGCCGGTGGAACTTCGTCGAACATTTCCGACGTTTGGCTCCAAGACTGGACCGGGCGGGGGCTGCACTCAAGCGGCTCCTACCAAATCTAGGGGGGCCAAACGCCTCCTGCCGGAGGCTATACGCGGAGATTGTGCGGTCCATGGCCCTCTATGGGGCCCCTGTGTGGGCGCTGAATCTACAGCGGCGACCAGCTCGCCAGCTGGTCGCGTCTCAGAGGGTCATGGCTATCCGGATGATCCGGGGATACCGCACGATCTCTGGGGAGGCGGCGAACCTCCTTGCCGGATTGCTGCCGTGGGATCTGGAGGCGGTAGTCCTCGCGCGCGTGCACAATTGGCGCGCGGAGGTGCTAAGCCGGGGTGAAACTCCGCTACCGCGGCAAGTCGCGGCTCAGCGGATAGAACTCCGGCGCGATCTCACGGCAGTATGGAAAGAGCGGCTGTCGCAACCGAAGGCTGGGCACGCCGCAATCGCGGCGATAAGTCCCCTCTTTGAGGAGTGGCTGGAGAGAGGCCACGGCGTCCTCACCTTCCGCCTGACGCAGGTGCTGACCGGACATGGTTGTTTTGGTAGGTACCTGTTTCGGATTCAGCGGGAGGACACGCCCGGGTGTCGTCATTGTGAGGACCACCTGGAGGACACGGTGGAGCATACGGTCGAGGTATGCCCTGCTTGGGCGGAGCACCGCCGTGTCCTCGTAGAGGCGGTCGGCGGCGGCGACCTCTCGCGCCCTGCTCTGGTTCAGACCATGGTGCGGAGCGAGAGGGAATGGGATGCGGTCGCCTCCTTCTGCGAAGCAGTCATGCTAGCGAAGGAGGAGGCCGAACGCGCGAGGGAGAGGCAACTCTCTTCCTCGCGCCCCAGCCGTCGTGGTAGACGCCCCGGGCGTCGGGGATCGCGAGCCGATTTCCGGCCACCGTAGGCGCGGGCCTGCGGACGGCGAGCAGGGGTAGCTCACCGTCCGGCAAAGACCAGGCCCGGGTCGGCGGCGCGTCGTGTTCCACGTGCGCCTCAAGGAGCCGTCAGCATTGGTGACGGGGCCTCATAAAGCCATAGCCTGCCGGGGTCGCGGAAATATAGTAAAAAGATACCGCGGCTCCGGAACTTACGGGCAGCTGAAGGGACAGGGTGGGTTTTTAGTCAGTAGAAGTCTGACACTCCCTCCCGCTTAACCCAGAGCGGGAGAAGTTATTCGATGATTTTCCCACCCAGAAAAAAAAAAAAAAAAAAAAAAAAAAAAAAAAAAGCAGGGTCGGATAATTAACAGGCCCAGTGCACGCACGAAGTAAACATGTTTCTTCGAACGAGAATTTGATGTGCGTGTGAACTTAGGGACCTCACTGTTATCTCACAAAATACAAATCGTTAGATTTAGTAGTAGAATTAAAACAATTTTAGAACAAATCTGGGAATAAGTAAACAAATATATTAAAAACCACAGCCCTTAATGTGCGTTTCCTCAGTTCACACACGATTTGGTCAGTCAAAGTAAGAAAAGGGGCCCCGAGAATGCCATTGCCTTAGGGCCTCTGACAGAGTTAATCCGGCTCTGTTGCTAAGAGCTTCCTTAGTGTGTTTGCATTGGTGCAAAACAAATCAACATCATGTTCACAACAAATTTTGTTGAAGCTGCGACTCGCTCTACAGAAGTAGGCATTATGCCTATAGTTAGTGTTTACAGAAGGTACACGTAGAAGTGGTCGCTGTCGCAGCCCCATTTGATTAGTGCGTAACGTTAACTTTGAAACAAGTTCAGGACTGTCAATTAAATCATTTGCAATATTTAATAAGTAACAATGTCATTAATATTACGCCTTTGGTCAAGCGGCAGAAAATGGTACCTTCTACATCAATGATTGTAATCAACAGATTCTTATTTCGCCAATACGAGAGATGTAGATCCCGTACTGAGGATTCCAGACTTGTGATGCATACTCAAGGTACAAAACTTTGATCGGTTTTATCGATCGGAAAGAAGCCGAGGTTCTCATTATGCAACCAAGCGCTTTCGATGCTTTTTTTACTATTCCATCAATATGCTTATCGAAGAGTAGCTTGCTGTCTTGTATAATCCCAAGATCCCTAACAGTATTGATCTTCCCTATACCGATATTACATAGTGTGTATGATGAATCAATTATCGACTTCTGGCGCGTAAGTCATGTGAAAACATTTTGATACATTCAATTCAAGCCTGTTATGTCTCCAATATTCATCAAATTTATTCAAATCAGCTTGTAACAGGTGCGTGTCAGCTATATTTCGGATAGTTTTATGAATCTTCATATCGTCGGCATAAAGTAAAATATAAAGTCTAGTTAGGAATAAATGGCGTGGCAAAATTTTTGGTATGACAAACGAGAAAAAACCCTGTTTGTCATACTGGAGTGATAATCTCGTATGACTACAAGTTAGCTACCCCAAGTACAAGAAAATAAAAATAGACATCAACTTCTTAATTGCCACACCTATAGTTGAAGTGATGACACCTTTTTATATCTTGTTTTGACGAAGTCAGAACAGGAGTAACTAGGTTCAAAGTCAGAGAAAATGTTGCTAAGAAAAGAGTCAAGAGAGATTCGTCAGGAAAAGTAATAGGTTGACAAGAGTGGAATATTACTCAAAACAACACAATATGGCATTAAGAATCATCATGTTCCACTACTCCAAGGTATAACATTGTTGGTGTAGAATTTTATAGGTTTTATGTTGAGGTATTGGGCCTCCTTTGCATAGCTGGCAGCTCAAAATAATAGATGAGTAAGTTGGAAGTCAAAGTTTTTTCAATAGGAAAAATTTGAGTAATCTAGTGAGTTTGGAATAGTATAGTTTAGAAAGATGAAGGTTTCTTTTTATAGTAGTAAATTTTATATACGAGTTTTGATTTAGATGAGTTTTCAAAGATAAAATATGCTGATTTATGTGGTTGTTCAAAATGGAATTCCTAAGATAAACAAATTGTTGTAAGTGTAAGAAAAGTTTCATTCCTAAAGGAGGATCCTGGTTCTTGGAAAATATACCCTATTAACAAACATTTGCGCCAGAAAGGAGAACTGGGGTCATACGGAGTTTCGATTCAATGGCTCAGGCAATTGATGATATTAGTTATATGGAGGATAAGTACTAAAATAAACCTCAATCCGCAATGACTAATACATAGTTTGCAGATATTAACCAATGGGTAGTGAAATCGTCAATTGCTTAAAAGAACCCAGAAATTCGGGAAATGCTGCTGGAATTTTGAACGAAATCGGAAATATCTTGATACTGACTACTGCTCAATCCACCCAAAAGTTTTATTTCCCTCTGGCACTATAATGTGCTTTAGAGAATGAAACCTTCAACTCTGTCAGGGAGCTTTTCTGGTAGTGGCATGATCAAGGCTTGTGGTACTTTACATTTTTAACGCTAGCTTATGCCAATCCCGGGCACGCCGCAATTGCGGCGGTAAGACCCCTCTTTGAGGAGTGGCTAGATCGGCGTCACGGCGTCCTGGCCTACCGCATGACGCCGGTCCTCACCAGACACGGAAGTTTCGGGAGGTACCTGTGTCTGATGGGAAAGGAGGAAACGCCTGGGTGTCACCACTGCGAGGGTCGCCCTGAGCACACAGTCGAGCACACGGTGCAGGACTGTCCCGCTTGGGAAGAGCACCGACGTGTCCTCACGGCGGCAATAGGCGGAGACCTCTCGCGCCCGGCATTGGTCGAGGCCATGCTGCGGGGCGAGAGGGAGTGGGAAGCGGTCGCCTCCTTCTGCGAAGCAGTCATGCTTCCGAAGGAGGAGGCGGGCCGCGTGCATCTCCAGCCCAGCCGCAGTGGTAGACGCCCACGGCGTCGGACGTCGGCCGACGATCTCCGGCCACCGTAGGCGCGAGCATGCGGACAGCGAGTAAAGGGCAACTCGCTGTCCGACCATGGACCATGCCCGGGTCGACGGCGCGTCGTGTTCCACGCGCGCCTCAAAGAGCGTCAGCAATATGACGAGGCCCCCCGTAGAGGGCCGAAGCCTGCCGGGGTCGTGGGACTCATCCCGTTACCGTGACCCCGGTACGTAAAGGGTTATTGAAGGAACACCGTGGATTTTAGTCAGTAAAAGTCTGACAGTCCCTCCCACCCTGCCCGGGGTGGGAGGACTTATTTGATAATTTTACCACGCTAAAAAAAAAAAAAAAGCTTATGCCAATCCAGCGAAGACTGGTGAGCAGCAAGGTAAAAATGAAAATGAATCCTCTTTTGAACTTAATATTGACGCACCTGTCTCTCGTGAACTGGCAAATTATGTAGTTCATTTAATTGGTTCCTTGCGTACTTGAAAGTTGAAGTCTGACTTTTTATTTCAAGAAAATCGAAGGAATGATTCATTGCACACCATGCAGATACGACGCTAAGCTCTGGAAGTTGTAATGCTTCCGTTTTATAGGGCTTTGATACTTACATTATAACATCATTATTAGTTTAGAATTTCCTAATATGCTGATATTAAGCTATTTTTTTGCAATATTTTGTTTGTTTACGTTTCTGTAAAGTCATTAGTGACAGGACTAGTTTTCTTTTTAATTCATTGCTGGAGCTAGGAGGTTAGATAGCATAGGTAACTGATATTGATTAGGTATATATCGTTTAGGTATTTCTCTTTTCATTCCAGAACCTCATTCAACTGCTCAAAACTCGATTTAGCTATAGAGATGACGGAGAGCGGGCAGTCTACGCCTAGAACTGAAACAGAGAAGAAGTCTGCGAGAAAAATTGATAATAGCCATCGGAGTGAAATGGTCATCTTTTAAATCATCGGCACAAAGACTTCCTTCAGCGCGTCATACGTGGGATTTATACAATCCGTGGCCCGGACCTCCAGATATGCTGACATACTCCAAGTTCACCCCCATCACCACCGACTGCTGCATCAACGAAGTCTGACTTTTGTTGTAATATTGGTTTTATGGAATTTTATGTCTATGGTTTACTGGCAGGTTTTTTAAGTCTATGGCATTTAAAACCAAAATGTTGTTAGGAAGGTTTTTTGAATGTGACAAGATAGATGAAAAGAAAAGTCAAGTAGAAAATATTTTAGTTGGAGATATAGTCGTAGTCGAAGTCAGTTGAATATGGTCGATCATATGGTTTAGATTTTTAGAGCAGTTTACCAAGTTTTATCAAACATGTATTAGATCAATTTAGAATTTTGTAAAAGGTTTTGGAATTAAATAAAACGCAGTGAAACTATAGAATGAAGTAACTTATTTGCATAAAGGATCCCACACTTACAACATCTTGGTAAGAGAACAATTTGATATACTTTTACAACTTTTCCCCCGTACCACTACTACAGCCAGAGGGAAAGAAGACGAGGCCAGACGTTCTTCGAGCTCTACTGCCGAAGGAAGACTGAGGCCAGCCATTCTGCAGCCACTTCTATGTGACCTCTTCGTTTTACTTAAACCATCAGCTCCGTTTAGCATCACCTCCATTTAGCATCACCTCCATTTAGCATCAACTCCATTTAGCATCAACTCCATTTAGTGTATCAACTCCGATCTCCATCATCTCAAGTTTTGTTAGGGTTCCGTGTGTTGGTACAGAATTTTATAGGTTTTATGTTGTGGTATTGAGCCTCCTTTGCATAGCTGGCAGCTTAAAATAATAGACGAGTAAGTTGTATGTCAAAGTTTTTCAAAAGGAAAAAATTGACTGATCTTGTTAGTATGGAATAGTACAGTTATAGAAAGATGAAGGGTTTTTTATAGAAGTAATTTTTGTATACGGGTTTTGATTTATAAGAGTTCTTAAAGATAAAAACTATTGGTGCACCTAATAATAAAATGAGGTTGTATTTATTGGAATTACTAAATGAATAAATTATTGTAAGTACATACTTGTAAAAGAAAAGTTTCATTTATAAGGGATCCTGGATCATGGGAAATATACCACATTAACACCGTGACTCCAGCAAATTTTATATAATTAATTATTCCTTTATAATATAATTAAATCCTGTTCATCTTTTTCCTCTTTGATTTCTTTCCCTTGCTATATTCCTTATAAAAGCATGCTTCCTTCTAAATAGGCAAGCACCTCATTGTAACCTTACATTTCCTTGTCTACCCAGGGAAATGTAACGTTACAAACTGGCGCCTACTATTTTAACCAACCCCTCCTTATGTTCCAGGTACCCATCTCCCTAAATTCTAAAACAACCTCGCACGAGCAACTGAGCAACTATTGTTTGGTCGTAACTATTTGGATCATCACATTTTCATAAATTGTTTTCATCATCTCAGCCACCTTAACCCTTACTTAACTCTTAAACTCTAAACCTCACCTAGATATTCTACACCCCCACACACTTACAATTATCCCTTTTCGGCTTTTGGATATGATAATCCCCACTCAGTGGGCATTACCAAAGTTGGAGAAAGATTACTTTGCGACGGTCTATTGGACAATATCCCGTAATCTGTTTTACTTCTACACTTAACTATTTACAAATACAACATTACACTGCATCCCACACACGTGCACACCACTGCGTTTACCCACGGGTAAACGTACCCAAGTAGCCAACCGGTGTGTTTTTTAAAACCATTCGTGGTCACTCCCGGATTGTGTGTTCGGACATTATACGACTGACACAGGAGAATATCCTGTAGACGTTTCCAAAACCAACAAGCACACTACGCTACACTCATTACAAATATTTTACTTGAATATTCTAAACTTGAAACATTACCTCATTTAGTTTTCTTTTGCTATCACACCTAGTGCAACAAAAAACAACAAAAATTAAAATTACGTAAAAATGTTCGGTTGACTTGTTATGTGACACGCGTTGCTAGGTAACGGTTACACTGTTCTATGGATTTATTTGTAATGGCATATTGGCACTAAAATTACCACAAAATTCATTAAAGCGTACTAAAAGAACTACATATTAAACCTGGTAAAATCTTTAAACCATCATCATGGATAGATCAATGAAGTGACTATTAGAGGTGAAAAACCGGCTGAAATTATGACAAATCTAAAAGATCAGATGTCTTATCTAATGACATAAAATCCTCACCTATTCCTTTTCAGCTTGACCTATCACAGGCGGAAAATATCAGATGTCTAAACTTGAACATGTCTTATCTAATGACATAAAATCCTCACCTATTCCTCTTCAGCTTGACCTATCACAGGCGGAAAATACTGCCTCAGATAGTAAGATAAACAAACATCTATTCCTATACGTATATTTTATGCAGACATTCCCCTGTCAGAGCAGCGTACCTCTATTTCACATGATATCAGAAAATTAGGCCACGGATACTTTTGTCAAATGGCTTGAAAAGTTAATTTACCTCCAAACGAAGTTATCTGCGATCATTCTTCTGCACTTGTAGGAGCGTCAGTTAAAGCCTTTACTGGTTGTGAACCAACCAAGGAATACCTTGATAAATCTTTTGAAATTTTATAGTGAGGGTTGATGATTTTATAATACAACAACATAATCAATACCTCTCTGGAAAAACTAAGTTGGCTCTTAGCAACTTACTTTCGGACAACGCTATTCTTCCTAAGAAAAGAATGAAGTCCAAATTACAAAAAAAAAAATATAAGACACAGAGACAATGAAATTGATTCAATTTTTGCTGAAAATCCATGGCACAGGCAATACTAAAAAAAACATAGTACAACAACATAATAAATGCCTCTTTGGAAAAACTAAGTTGGCTCTTAGCAACTTACTTTCGGACAACGCTATTTATTCTTTCTAAGAAAAGAATGAAGTCCAAATTACAAAAAAAAATATATATATAAGACACAAAGACAATGAAATTGATTCAATCTTTGCTGAAAATCCATGGCACAGGCAATACTAAACTAAACTATAGTTCAAACACACTCAGAAAAATACCCATTTTGGTTCATTAGTAAAAGTAGTAAACAGCTTATCATCCGTTAACACATGTGCCTTTGATGCTTTTTCCCAATCAATAACTATTGGATTGATTTCAGCATGTAAATACTAAAACGTGATGATATTTATAAAATACGTAATGCCATATTCAACAAACATTTCAGATTAACGCCTGTGGGGAAACCATGAACAAATACAGTACAATACTTTCAAAAATGACAATTGACAAGACGGCGAAAATTTTCTTGTCAATTTTCTACGTATTTTATATTTATTACTGCTTTTATTTTTCTGTATAATATCAAATTTAACCGTGTAAATAAATAAAAAAATGAATACCAATGTTCGTACTTCGGCAAATCACAGTGAAACCTCATCAAATACCGTGCAGTGTCCTCATTGTCCTAGAACCTTCAAAGTAAATGGAATACAACGACATTTGCGCGCCGCCCATACTGAGAATCCACCTCCAGCTATAACCCAGACCATACCCACAACATGCCTAGAAGATGCTTTTGGATCCCCGTTTTTTAATGGAATAGGATCGAAGACAGACATATGGCAAAAACGATGGGAAAAAGTGTGCACCCTTCATGGGAAACTCTATGACCTTCCCTCCAACACTGTAAGTAGAAGATTTATTCACAAATTAGCTGAAGAAATAGAATATCTTGTTAAATCAGACTATCCTTCTGAACGCATTTTGATTTACGTTGCTGTCATGCTACAAAGAGAGAAAAATGTTAAACAAGCAAAAGATATAACAAGATTACTTGACCGACGCCAAAATCTATGGGCCGAAGAAAACATTGATATACTAATAACTGAGGCTATGAAAGCAGACCACTCTCTCCGTAATTCCTACAACAGAAATAATTATAATGATAATAATGAATATGTCACAAAAAATTTCACCCGTCTCATACAGCGAGGAAAAACACGTGAAGCCCTAAATTGGTTAATGACAAAAGATACAAGCAAAATTCTTAAACCTGAAGATGAAATTGATGTAACAGGAAAAACGGTAATGAATGTACTGCAAGAAAAGCACCCCCCCGGATTCAATCCCGATTCAAGACTGTTTACACTGCCTGATGACCTCCCCGAATTGACTCCATTACTAGAAGTAGACATAACCAGTGAACATGTGGAATCAGTTGCTAGAAAATTGCACGGTGGTGGAGGCCCAACAGGTACCACATCAGACAATTGGAAAGATTACTTGCTACGATTTGGAGAAGCAAGCCTGCATCTGAGGACTGCAGTAGCACAATTAACAATGCATTTAAATAACAATTTTGTGCCATGGAATCAAATACAAGCTCTTATGTCAAGTCGACTTATCGCCCTAGACAAATGCCCAGGTGTGAGACCGATTGGCATTGGCGAATATGCCTACGCAGGATCCTATCCAAATGCATGATTTTAGTAACCGGATCCGAGGTCACCGAAGCCTGTGCTCAATCGCAACTCTGCAGTGGACTAAGCAGCGGTATCGAAGGTGCTATTCACGCGATGAACGATCTTTTCCAAAAAGAATGTCAACCAAGCTCTAACTGGGGAATGCTACTCGTCGATGCAAATAATGCCTTTAATTCTATGAACAGACAGTTAGCTCTCTGGCAAGCAAGAATTTACTGGCCACATTGCGCTCGTTTCATATACAACACCTACAATGGTCACGCAGAACTTGTAATACGTGATTCCGATATGAGATTATATAGCAAAAAAGGAGTTACCCAAGGTGATCCACTTGCCATGCCATTGTATGCCCTTGCAACACTACCCATAACAAATGAACTAAAAAAAGAACAAGCAACTACCCAATGCTGGTATGCAGATGACTCCTCCGCCCAAGGTAAGCTCAGAAACCTACGTCAATGGTGGGATAAAATGAGTAAAATAGGCCCTGAATATGGTTACTTTCCTCAAGATAAAAAATCATACCTAATCATTACCGAGAGTGACAAGCAAACAGCTCAACAGATTTTCAAAGGGATTAACGTAACCATCATAACTGGATCACGCTTCCTTGGTAGTTATATTGGCGAAGGAAAAGAACACTTTGTGAACAAGAAAATTAAAAACTGGCGATCTACAATAGAAAAACTTTCACTTATCTGTAAAGACTCACCCCAAGCTGCTTACACTGCCCTTACTAAAGCAGTTCAATTTCAATGGTCATTCCTTTTAAGAGTCTTAGATGATGTAACCCAATTCTTCGAACCATTAACAAACACACTGCGTACCAATTTTTTACCCACTTTACTAGGAGGCGATATCTCACCTTTGGAAGCTGACCTATTCTCTCTACCCGTTCACAAAGGTGGTCTAGCAATATCCGCTCTATCAAAAATGACAAATATAAACTATGTATGCTCAAAAAAAGGCTGTGCAGTCCTCTCAAATGCTCTGATTGAAAATACACATATGGACCTCTCTCAACATCATAAATCCCTCAAAGATGCACAAAAAGAATGCCGCAACGAGAAAGACTTTCTCAATGACCAACTCTTGGATACCGTCTTAGTCAAACTATCCCCTATCAAGAGAAGAGCGATTGAACGTTCAATTTCGACAAAAATGAAAACTAAATCCTCCAACTGGTTATCTACCTTACCGACTAAGAAGGACCATTTCGATCTGTCACCATTAGAGTTTAGAGACGCACTTGCATTACGTTACCACAGATTACCAGTCTCTATGCCAAAATCATGTGATGGCTGCGGCTGCAATGAATTTAATGTCGATCATGCTCTACGTTGTAAAAAGGGTGGTCTAATAACACGTCGTCATAATGAAATTAGAGATCTGTTCTATGACTTATGTCAACATGCATGGGGAAACGTAGTCAAAGAACCCATCATCTCCGAAGGAGATTGCGGACTACGTGGAGACCTTTCATGCCGCGGCGTTTGGGATGCTCAGAGGGAGGCGTTATTTGATATCCGTGTTGTAGACACTGACGCTCCTTCTTACATTTCACGTCCTGTTGCCTCTGTACTAAAATCCGCCGAAGATGAAAAAATAAGAAAATATTCAAACGCTTGTGAATTGCGACATACTACATTCACCCCTCTTGTTACATCCGTTGACGGAGTCTTCGCTCCACAAATGTCTACTTTCGTAAAACATCTTGGAACTGCAATCGCTGACCGCTGGAACAGGTCCTTCAGCGTAGTGATGGGTTGGTTAAGATCAAGAATCATCATCTCAATAATACGTGCCACTAGCATGTGCATTCGCGGCACAACACATAAATTTAAACCATTAGCCAAGTTATTTGGCTTCGGCGATGGAGCAGCCCTACCAGGGCAAAACTAATGCGGATGTGGCCGATGAACCATGAAGCTGTCGTACAAAACCTCATTTTAAAACAAATTTAAGTTCCTCTATACAAGTTCAGTTATAATCCTAATCTGTTGTTATGTTGCCTAATTGTTAAATAAATTTTATCCCTCTGAACAAATACAGTGTGAATGCAATATCTATATCTATACTAATATTATAAAGTGGAAATGTTTGTTTGTTTGTTTGTTTGTTTGAACGCGCTAATCTTCGAAAATACTGGGTGGATTTCAAAAATTCTATATAATAATAATTCTAGGCTATAGGCTAATTAGTATTATGCTACTGCTCTCAGTTTTCCTAAAATAAGGGTATTAGTGAAGTAAAATTGCTATAATCGCGTGCGCTGGCAAAATGCTGAGATATACGTAAAGATCATGTATTACAAAAATGTAGGGTTTATGTAGATCTAAAATAAAGTCCGCGGTACTACATATCTAACTTTTATATATAATCCTTGGCATGACTTTGTAGTATTATTATTATGCGACCGTATTTAATACTTACGTTCTAAAGTAACGTTCTAAAGTAGTCCCATCATCAACACAAGTTTATTAAGATAAACTTTGCTTTTTACAGTATATAAGTTGGACTTATAGTTTAGGAGAAAATGTAAAATTAAAATTATTCAACAACGTTATTTACCGAAATGGCGCGCGAATGCACGGCGGCGCGTCGAGCACAGTAATACCTACAATCTTCAATACATAGTTACATGCCTAAACTTAGTTTCATTTCGATTTGTTTGCTACGAAACTTCCTATGTAAGTGAAAACTGTTTTAGCTTTTTTACGTCAGATGTGTGTTTTTGTCTATACATTTGAATATTTTTGTTTTACTTGAATAAGTAATTTTGATAGGGTGTTTTCGTTTATCTTATTTTTTAACCGACTTTTAAAAGGAGATCGTTAAGCATCGTTTAGTTTAAAGTTTATAAGTAGTTAGTTTATTCATTTTGTTTAATTTTAGTTCCATTGATCTATATAGTTATAAAAATACGTACTTGTAGTCTATATTTTTACGATTCGTAATTTTGTGTAGGGGATTCAAATTATTTTTAACCCCTAGATAGAAGGCGCCACCTACATTGTCACGTTATCATCGGCTCTGTGATTTTTTCCGTTTAATAAACAGTAAAAGTGCTTATTTCTATGTAAAAAGTGATTGAAATGAACATTAAAACCAGGACACATGGACTGTAATAATAACAATGTGCAAAATTGGCATTAAAGTGAAATAACAGTGAAAAATACGACAATACAAATCAACAGTGTAAATAACAATATGATTACTTTGTGTGTGAAATTAGTCCTTATATACTTATATCTGAACAGTTAAAATGTAACAAAATCATTTAACAGAAGTATTTCGTTAAGAAAAACAAAAAAATGAAAAAACGAAAATCGGTGGTGTTTCAAAACAAGTTCAATTATGCATAATCACTATCATCCCGCTATATAACTTGTAAAAGAGCCATCTTACAAATCTATGCTGTACTGTGAACTAACATTTAAGTTTCGACAGTAACCGAACATCCCGCACCGTGCACAAATATCTTAGTGACCAATAGATGTCGCTGTAAATACATCAACGTTAATGAATTGGGATCATTACTTGACGTCGTAAAGTACACGTTCGGTCGAGGGGCCGCAACTGCTACACTTGAACTCTCTGAGCATGAGTTCAAATCTGCCACAGAGGTATTCTTTTTCCAAGTTTTCAATATAAAATAAAATTAATT
This sequence comes from Tholera decimalis, assembly GCA_943138885.2. Lineage (NCBI taxonomy): Eukaryota > Metazoa > Arthropoda > Insecta > Lepidoptera > Noctuidae > Tholera > Tholera decimalis. Next base: position 14,401,661 of record OW964569.2, read on the forward strand.
CAACAAAATTAAATATGAATTTCCTAAAAAATATAACTTTTCGCCGTACTAGGACTAAATCGGACTCCATGTTGAATGACAGTGACATAAACACTACGCGTACGTTAAATGAGACAGTCACTAGTGTACCGGAAATGTCTGACGAAGACGACGAACAAATCAAGAAATTACGAGATCAAATTAGCAACCTGACCCATGACCTGCAGAGCGCCCACTTAGAAATTTAAATCTTTGATTGATGATGATTTTGACTTTGATTGACATGATGTAATTTAGACAAATTTAAATTATGTATAAAAAATATCCTGCAATGAAGTTTACGCAAGTAATGATGTTAATGTATCCTATAATACCTTTCTTAATATTTTCTCTTTGTTTTACAACCTCTGTTTTCCAGAGAAAATAATAACTACACACACTAACAAAAAGGTTAAATGGATTTCCCGTGGCATAAAAAAATGTAGTAAAAAAGAGCTTTATTGTGGGCATACAGACTACACCCAACAAAAAAAGCAAAAAATGACTTGAAAAAGTACACTACGTGTTATAAAACAATACTAAGATTGACTCAGAAAGCACAAAATAGCTACTTTATAAACAAATCTCAAACAAATCAAAAGCCACATGGCAGATAGTCAATGGATCTAAAACTAACGTGCCTAAAGAAGAGATACTGACCATAAAAACTGGAAATTTGACCTATACAAACCCGAATAACATAGCTAATGCATTTAATGACTATTTTATAGATGACATTGAGAGTAACATAATAAATGATGTTAAAATATATTACAATTTAGATAATTTGACAATGCAATCAATGTTTATGCAGGTCTGATATCATTTTAGCAACCAAGACACTTAAAAATACTTTGATGGTATATCTACAAAAGTAATTAAATATGTGATTGAGCTTGTAGCACCTGTTTTAGCACATATTATTAATTTAGGTATTACCGAGGGCATATACCCGGAAGCCTTGAAAAAAGTCATTATAAAACCGCTACACAAAAGGGAAGACAAGACACATATAAAAAATTACCGGCCCATTGCAAAAATTCCCGTCTTTTCCAAAATCTTTGAAAAAGTTATATATAACTCGATATATCAATTTCTTCTCAAATATAATATTTTATGTAAAGAGCAAAACGGGTTCCGGAAAAATAAAACTATTAATATGGCAATTTTGACCTTTGAAATAATGTTATGTCTGCTGTGGATAAAAAGACTCCCGTCTGCGCTATTTACACAGATATGACTAAGGCATTTGATTACGTTGATCACAAAGTCCTTCTTGAGAAATTGCATTGCTGTGGTATCAGAGGAAACATTTTAAAATAACTAGAATTGTACCTAAGTAATAGGTTGCAATGTACAGAAATTACAAGTGTGTCCAAAAACTAAAACCGAATGAACGTATGTGTCGAGGTTCAGGACTATAAAATATGGAGTGCCTCAAGGTAGCGTACTTGGGCCCCCCTTGTTCCTCATTTACATTAATGATTTGCCAAAAGTTACACAACAACAAATTTTGTTTGTAGACGATAGCACTGCTAGAGTAAAATGTAAGGACCCAAATACTTATCAACTTGACATTAATAATACACTTACTGACATAATTAATTGGCTTAATATGAATAATTTGATAATAAACCTCAAGAAAACTAAAGTGATGCATTTCCACCAGAGAATTGAAACACCAAAAATGTGTATCAGCTACAATCGCACTGAGATAGAAGAAGCAAAAGTAAGTGTGTTTTTAGGTTTACATATTGACAATAACCTTAATTGGACGGCTCATATAGAACAACTATGTAAAAGAATTAATAAATCTGCATATGCGCTTTTTCAACTGGCCAGAAAAGTTAATATAGACGCGTTACTTGTTTCTTACCATGGTTTAGTCTCACTTCTCAGGTACGGAATAATTTTTTGGGGTAATTCCCCAGATAGGGAATTAATATTTAAGGCACAAAAAAGGTGCATTAGAGCCATGTGTGGTCTGAAAACCGATGACAGTTTTGTACCATACTTTAAAGCATTAAAGATACTTACGCTACCGGCGATATACATATTGGAAACCAGTGTCTTCGTCAAATCAAATCCCAACCTTTTTGAAATTATTACAACGGTACGAAATGTTCCAATTCGTAAACAATACAAAAATTGTTTGAGTAATTATAAGTGCAGGACTCCATTATTAAGGAAAAGTGTCTTGGGTATGGCTCCACTCATTTATCGAAGATCGAAAATAAACCACCCATTTACCTGTTGCACTAAACAATTGAATCGTCCATTTGTAGGGACCAACTTATATAATCGATATCTTTAAAACGATATAAATGTTTCGGCCAGCCAAAATCAATAATATTAATGTATAATATGTTAAAATATAATAATATGTTATAGTATGTAGGTAGAATATTCCAGGGAGCAGTCTATCGGTTTGGTCCCTCCATCTTGATATAATGATGGAAATGATAAAATATTGTGTATATGATGAGGTAGCTAAAATTATAGCAAAGGTAGGAAATAGTAGATTGGCAATATTTTACATATGTATGAGACATTGGAAATTTGGTTCCTTCATTTTGACGCTCACAGTTAACAGAACCTCAATTTCATTTTAGATGACCTATCTATAGATACCTTGCACGTATAATTATGCGCGTTGTTTTTTTTCTTTTCAGTTCCATGTACGGGAAGCCCACCTTATTTTTAGTTTCTACTATGTTGTGCTAATCATTTTGGAATAGAATGGCTGCGAAATACGGACGACATTAGGTAAGGTAAGACATAAGGTATCAAGTAAGTTTGTTGGGAGACGACGCGATGCGAAGAGTAATTAAGTCCTTACCTTAACAAGTTAACACATTGAAGGAACTCGTCTCAGTGTACAATTTGAGAACAAGCCATGCAGTGACAACTTAAATTTAATTTCACTTTAGACCCTTAACATTACAAATATTATTTGCTTATCAATAACATTCTCGTATGAAAGTAAAATAGAGAACTATTTTGGTTTTATTAAACTACAACAAACATATTCCAGAAAAATTGTTGTTTTACTTTTTTGAGGCTGTTAACTGAAAAATTAGTATTACTAATACTGGAGATGATGACGAGCTACCTACCTAGATTCTAAATCACGACCTAAAACTCGTTAGTAACTTTAATAATCATTCTGTGGTTGACAAAATAATTACCTTTAATTCTTGTAATATACAGGCCTTGTTTGTGAAACTAGTAAGCTTGTATTATGGCTTTATATAAACAAAACTGCCTTTATTTCCAAGCAATTTTAAGCGAGTGACTAAACTAGTAAGGTTGCTTTTCAAGCTAGGATAGTGCCTTTGTTCCCATTGAGTTACACCATTTTGTGTTACACTGTTACTCATTTGGCAAACAATTACCGTTTTTTTCTCCCATCAATTTACACTACAATCTAATAATACGTAATAGGGTTACATATAGGGAACAAAAAGTTCCAAAGAGCAACAGAATTTTATTGCTCAATTAAAGATTAAATAAAACCATTGAAATCCAAAATATTTTTTTTATAATTATAATATTATTGTCGGTAGGTACCTGTACTATTTTCGTAAATATACTTAAATTAAATTCTATCCAGATTATTTTAGAACAATGCTACTTAAACCACCTCCAAAAATTTAAACATGAAAATGATTCTGTTGTACCAGACCAGTATTTAAAAAATATTACAATCAATTTAATCCTAATCGAAAATATGCCAGTTCCAAAATAATTCTGTTCTATCCGCTAATCAATAATCGAATTGTAGATATTTTTCAATGCTGCAAAATCTGCAAAAAAGGTGCCCACTGTTACAGAATCATCTATTAATTCGAGATGTGCCTCTTGTATGAACTCATCATCGAGTACAGTGTTCCGAATCCGGTTTCTTTTTGGCGCCACATTTTTTTTCAATGTTACACAGAGCATAAAGAGAGGAATCTTCGTGCAATAGTTGCATTTAATTGGGTGATTTTTTTTTTCAACGGCTTCAATTAATTTATTATGCCACCCGTCCAAAAAGTTTGTAGTCCGATGAGTATCTCCATATACACACCACACTAATAAAATCATCGGGTAAACATGGTTTCTCCATGTATTTGATTAACTTTTTTATTGTCTCAACACAATATGCCGAAGCTATCTATGCGACGGAAGTTCCGCGGCTGATTTTATGTTCCGACTTATTCGGCTGATATTATGACATACCAGAAGTACCGAAATTAAGTGGCAGAAATTCAGTTGCGCAACAAGGCTGAGACCCGGGGCGCGGGCATCCCCCTTCGTCCCGCTGCACCGCGACCCGGATCGTCGACAATCAAACGGAAACAATGAACAAAAACACATACCTATGTCATTCCTAAAACAATTATAAAAAATATAGATGGTTCGTTTAGATGCCAATGTATATGTTTATTATAATAAAATTCCTAGCAATATTAAAAAACTAAGTACTAATAAATTCAAGTTATTGATAAAACGTAAGCTATGTCAGAAAGCTTTTTATTTACACAGTTAAAGATTATATTGAGGACAAGAAGGCTTGGGAATGAGCTGCTCTAGTGATATACGTGAGCCTTTTTTATTTTTTAAATTTTGTTTGCCGATTATTCTTTCACTATAATTTATTTAATAATGTCGAGCAGTTTGAGTACTTGTGTGGCCTATCCAAATGTCCATACTTTGGTATTATTGTTCGTCAAATTGTTGGACAGGTCCGCTCAAATTTGCGTGGTTATTTCCTCAAAAGAACACCAGAGACATGCTATGCGCTGCGATGAACGAGAAATGTAATGAAAGATATGCGATGAACCTACATGCTTCTCATATACAAATACAAATTGTATGGACTTTAAAAGAGACTATGACCTCATGAGTTTGTTTCGGTTTTTCTTCTTAGAGTAGTCAGTTAGGAAATACCGGCCTCATCTAGCTAAACCAAACTTAACACGCAAAAAACATGACATGTAAAAGTGTTATTTACACCCAATTTACAAAAATAAATATTTCATTTCAACTTCGGTCGCGTATGTGTGTGTGCTCTATACAACATGCGTTGCCACCAAATTCCCGCTGAACTTACGCCCGACCAAAGTTCGGCTGTAAGCTAATGCAACGTAATTTCGGCATAGTGTGTAATTCAAATAGCATTACAAGCGTAATCATGCCAAACTTCGGTCGCGTAACTTCAGCATAGTGTGTTTATCTATCTATCTTCGCCAATCATACCGTAAATTTTTTTCTTCAGGCGACAATGGTAAAACATCTCAAAGCCCTACCAGCCGCATTTTTCTTGGAACAACAGGCTTTTTTAAAAATTGCTTCATTGTAGTGAAATTAACATCCTTTTATAATAGTCGACGGAAAAACTATAGCAATAGCCTTCGTCGTTGATTTTTCATAGTCCACTTTAAATGTAGTATAGGGAGTCAATTAGGTACTGTATATTAATCTAAACAATATGACATAATTATGCTTTTACCGAAGGTTTTACTTGACGAGAACACAGCGTTCTGTTGAGTTAAATTGTCACTCAAAGGGGAAAAAATGTGGCTTTGAGTTAGTGTTACTAATCGTGTAACACAGGATGGTGTAACTCGAATGGGAACAAAGGGGATAGTGTAGATAATAGGCAAGTTATATTTTTTGAACAAGTGGCACTCCCCTTAATAATAAACCCTAAGCTCGTATACCAGCTTATCTTTAGTTCTTCTAATGAGTTTCTTTTAGTTTCTTCTCAGGGTAGTCAGCTAGAAAACGCCAACGTCATCTAGTTTTAGTCAATTAATCGATTTACTAGTTGCGAGCAGTAATATTATTTCATTACCACATTGATACCTTAGTCACTTATACATCAACAAAACAAAACAAGACTTGGGACAGAGACGAGTCTGCACCAGACGAGTTGTCACCAGTAAGAATACGTTTCCTACAGCCGCTGGAGTTGGAGTGCGAAGAAACACGGGGTCGTTTTGAGTCTGTCAGATCCCTCCGCTCACCCAAGGGCGGAGGACATCCATGAGGGAGAAAAAAAAATATAACCGGCGGAGGTGTATTCTCATCGCCGTGTTTATGGAGAATACAAGGACTTGTTAGAAAAGTTCTGCCCAGAGGCCCTAGATAAATGTCATGTAGTGAAACCGACGTAAAGTAATTTTTTATTCGTGAATAAAATTACTTTTTTCTTTTCTCCCAGCACTTTTTGTATCAGCATTGCGGAAGCCGACGAGCCTTTCATTTGATCAGTCCACCGTGTTGGTGAAAGGCAAGTTATATAAAAGCTTGTAAAAGGGATGCACTATGCATTGCGTATATCGCTGTTTCTCTTCCACATACCCACATCCCACATTACGAAGGCATTTGCAAGTCAAATAAATGCTGGTCTGGTATTTGGTGTTTTTCTGAGCACTTGGGATTGAAGCTTCATATATATAATAAAATTTAAGAAAAGCGTCGTGCTAAGTAATACGCTATAATAGTGTTATCATTTTTTTACGATATTAGTTTGAAATCGTTAGTCCCCAAATATATAGTTATATAGTATATAGTTTTAATAAATAAATGGGCGGGACTTTAGATGGACAATCGTAACATCATGGCATGGTCTTCTGGGCATATGTAGGTCATAAAAGTAGACCCTATGCGCGCAGGGAGGATGACATAGCTGGACAGGAATGGAAACTAACAGCGTAGGATCCTACAAGGTCGTAATCTTTTGACGAGGCCTTCACGAGAGAAAGGTTCTTAATTCAATAGCAAACTTTTAGTATAATTCAAAAATTTATTTAAATAAATGAGGCTTTTCTTATTTTTTTATATTTAAATAATTAAACCTGATTGACAGACTTTCAATTATTTTTTTTATATTTTTTACACCGATTACTTGAAGATGGCTCGACCGATTGAGATGATTCAAACCATATTATTTTTGTTCCCATGTTGGTCAAATTTATTATATCAAAACATTGTTCTGATGATAGAATCCATGAGGAATTGAGGGAACTCTTCAAATATTATACACATATAGCGATGTGGGTATTTTTACAGTAAATTGTACAGTTGCTCTTGAAAAGTGCTTTTTGGTGAACTGAAACTAACATGAAGACCACTGATGGCCACCGGAACTACTCAATTATAAGTATTTCATGGGTTGTGATTCGATAACTTGAATATGCTTGTTAAGCCGTCACAATGGATATGATAAATGTATGTATGTATGTCGGGCTGGTATCCGCAACTACACGACCAAGCGCGTATTTTGCGTAAGGTTAAGGATCTTTTCATTCTATCCACGCCAACTCCTCCAGGAAGGTGGATATGATAAAGCGGAGCTGATGGTGTAGTACCAAGAGTACTCAACAAGTAACGGCCCTGCATTGGATAAAGATTTTGTAAACGGTGATAAGTAGTCATTTAGGCTTTTGTAACTAGATAAATTACCCACCGACCCACTAAAAAACGGGAAACATAGACTTTTTAATTTAACAGTAAATAAGAAAGGCACTCATATCTCTTGTATTATGCTTACACAAAAACTCAACTGTGTAGATAGTATTTTGATAAACAGAGTTGGTACAAAAACTATAGTCTCTGTCGTGAGCACTAGAATGTTCTAGTAAAATTAAAGTAATAAATTGAATGTAAGATTTTTTTCAGTTCAGAAAAGAAGTTTATGGAAAAGTTTGATATGTGAGCAGACTATTCTATTCAAACCCAAAAATCTCTAGGGGCCAAGACTCACTATTTCTTGTTAAGACGTGAGATTACAAAAGTTTCACCATTTGTCGAGGTATTTTGTTTAGAAAAAGCTCTTCATAAAAATAATCTAACGATTTAAAAATAATATTTTACTCTTCTCTCATTAAAATCAATTTTTCGTAATACTAACCTCTCATCTATAGTCTTGAGTTCCTAGACATTGGATAAATTAAGACAACAGATTACGATGTGGCTAAGAACGGAATAGAACAATCTTTTAGAGGGCCACTAATATAGAAAAATAATAAATTAATAGTTAAAAAAATTGAAAACATGCTCTAAAGACGAATGTAATGAGCACCAACTCGATATGTTTACTAGTAGGCAGTCCAAGGTTCCATCAGCCATCTTCCAGTCCCATCATCAGACCAGCTCAATGATACCATAATAATCATAATATGTCCTCATAGTCAGGAGAAATGGACAGAAAATGTTAAGACGATCTAATGAGCCCAAACTCGATTTGTTTACTAGTAGGCAGTCCAAGGTTCCATCAATTAGAAGTGCGTGTAATTTAGATTCTTAAATTTTATAACATAGGTAGTCACAGCTCGACCTAATAAAAACGTGCTAATAATTGTTATATACTGGCCTCATACTATTTAAAAACTAAAATTATAACATTGTTAAAATTAATTATGTTTTGAAAAGAGCAACTGTGGAGTTTTTATATATATCTATCCATAGTAATCAACCAATTCGAACCGTAGACTTAGTGAAATAAAATATGTTTGATTTGTTTTAACGAATAGAGAAAAAGAATGCGAGAAGTATCTTATTTAGCATCGGCCCCAAATACATTCTTAACGATTAGGTAACTTAGCAAGATTGTTATGCCTGTTCAAGGTATATTCAATACATTTCATACCCTTTTCAATTTAAATTAAAGCAAAATATAAACAATCATACAGAAAATAGAGTGTGTTATCCTACGGACTTTATTTTTTAACTCAACATAACACAACCGAAGAGGAAGGAAGGAAAGGAAAAAGGTCATCAAGTATGAAAAAAGACAAAAATTGTTTCAGGATGTAACTGAAAATACTAGTGACGTATAGTGGTAACATTCTATAAATATTTCACTCTTAGATTTGATCGCTAAATATGCGATATTTATATATATTTTTATTGTTTTGTTATATTTGTTCTAAATTATATTTTTCTGTTTCGTCAATTTGGGTATTCCCTATAATCATATAGGAGCAAGCAAAGACTGCAGACTGTCAAAAACTACTACTGCATATAGTCCACTTTTACGACACGCCAAGTAGAAGGCATTGGTGCTATTCGTAACCGACACCACATGGCTTAAACAAATAAATAAATACATAACTATACGATATAAATACATTATTCAATAGTATTATTACACTTCCATGGCCATTAGGTAAAGAAAGAGAGAGAATGAAATGTTTATTTGTACAGAACAAAAGCTGAAATAGAGGATGAAAGTTTCCACAGAAAAACGCGACTGGAGTCGCGGCGCCGCCGGCGACTCGAGGTGATAATGACTGACAAATTCATTCAAAACACAGCTGTGCCATTCAGATACATCATTGACTATAACGGTAATGAGATTCCAGATAAAACCCGTTAAATGGACGTCACTACTGATTTCAGTATTGTTTGTTTGGATACATTAATTTGAACATCATCGTTACTCGTAATTGACGACAGTTCATTAAGTCATGGTTCTTTTGTTGCAGTTTTGATTAGTGGATTTGATTAATCGGTTGGTTATTTTATTAAAAACTTGTTTCATTGTTGATAAGCTCGCGTTTGACCATGCTACTTGATGGGAAGTGAAAACGTGGTTTAAATAGGAAGCACGTAACCTTTTCACTCTTGACTTAAAGATCCCCCAGCTAATAGCTATCAGGAAACCAACGATTATATTCTCTATGCAGGAAACTCAGACTCCTTAACTGTCAACACAATGAAAGTATTCCTAAAACCTGCGAATGGATGGGATGTTCACCATGTAACCATGGTGAATCGCCGTTCGTCTTGTGGTCCGATGGTATTTTCTGGCTTGCTATTTCAAGTTATGGCACAGCACATATCCAAAGATTCCAGGACGGACATGACCTGCACCAACGAAGAGCACGACTGAAGATGCATGTTCATGAAGCATGCAACGCAGTTACGGTAGATTGTAAGAGCAAAACTAAGATTGGAACTCATTTAGGTAGCTTTCATAGTGTGATTTTAACGAATTCTGATGTTTTATAATTATTATGCTGGTAAACTGAATCACAACTAGTCGCATGTAATGTTAGCCTATAATAAATTATTACCTACACTTAATTAATACATGTAAGGGTTAAACAAATATTTTTTGTGTATAATTAAGTATGTAAACATTTGTTGACTAGTAAATTAAGTAATTGCTAATAATATACGAATACGAAATTGTGACTGACTGGCCACTAAATTACTAGTTCATAAAACAAACATGGTTAGTAGTAAACAGTATAGACCTGTCTTTTAATTCATTTTAGAACATTGTACGGAAGAAGAACTAACAGTGCAGTTTTACAATAAGTTACCAAAAGGACGAGATTCCACATTAATAAACATCTTTTTAAATAAGTTAACCAAAAGTAACAAATAACTTACCTACGATATGTACTCGACAGATCTAAAGAAAATATTTATATCTTAAGATATTTTTATGTTAAGTTTCTCATAAGTGAATAATGTATAGGTATTCTTTTTGCGAAACGAGTTTATTTAAGCTGACATGCCTTGCAAATCCTGATATCGACACTAGGAGCCGCAGTAAATAAACAACAATTTTCTCTGAAATACTTAGCGAAATCGGTATCAAAAATCTAACAACAAAACTACCACGGAATTCCTTCAACACATAGATAGCCAATCAAAACTTTTCATCAGATCGAAGACTTTTGATACAAAACAAACATAAAAACCATCGTACTCAATTACCCATTGTATTTACCCGGTGCTAAGCTTCGCAGAGCTGATAGGTCGCAATCCATTTCTGATTACAGTGCGGATTCAATTGGCGTGTTCCAACAATGCGGTGTGTCAACAGTGCGTGCCGATTCTATACAACGTATTGAGAATTTATAGCGACACTGTGTTGGAATTGGACAGCGGTGTTTAAAGCTAGATTACAAATACTTTAGTGCCACAATAGAATTTCACAATCACAGCACAGATCTAGATGCAATTGGTACGCAATCGGAAAGCCATACAAAAGGGAAGTTTGTTGAATTTTCTTTTAGTTTTTATTAGTTTAGTTGAAACAATGCTTAAGACAGATTGTCATTTTCCATTTTATGTTAAGACTTTCAGGTCAAAACTGAAAGACTTAACGCTTCGAGTTCCATTTAAAAAAAGCTACAGAGACAAGAAATCCAATTATTTTTGTGACAAAAACGATTAACATTCAGACCTACCAAATACCTAAACATATTTTTTTTACAAAAATCAAGCTGTTTCGGAGGAGTAGGTTCGATAAAAAAGACCGACAAGATATTTTTATACACAAGATTTCTTGCGAAATGAAATTGCCTACAACCTATTCTCAGACCTACCAAATAAACACAAAAAACTAAAATATTTCAAGCTTTTTTGGAAGAGTACGATAATAAAAACACTGACACGAGACTTTTATATATTAGAAAATATTATAAAATTCATAATATCAACCACAGTGCTTGCTATGCCAAACAGTATGTCGTCCAATTTCCTCAAAAAAATTATCCACCCCTTGACTCTGCTCTCAATATGGAATGGTGGTACTACGGTATGAAGAATGATATTTTTAGGCTATGCTGGTACTGTCAGTATTTTCCCGACAATCGGCATTGACAAAATCGATGGTTACTGGTAAGCGCTACAATATACATGAACAAAATACACAAACCTGCATCACACAATCAAGATAATGGACCGGACTATTTCAAAGCATGCATTAGAATTAGGTATTTGCATTCGATAACGCTACTGAAATTAGGAAAACAAGATTTTCAACCAATTGTAGATGATAATTATGGCGAAAAATAACAATATCTATACAGCTCGAAGAACAATGTACATTTTTTTGTGAAAATTTCTATGTTCTATAAAATGAACAGCAAAGGACATAAAATAATTATGTTTTACGACTCACACACTCCTACCAATCACAATACGCACTTTTTCTTGTAATTATTTTGATTCCATCACTTACTACGCATTAAATAACATCATTTTATAAATAAATTTACACGACCTACATTGATTATTTTAAAAAAGACGCCATATTCTGTCATTGATTTTGATTGTTTCTTATTTCGAAAGTTCCTATGGAACAATTCCAAAATCAGAATGACTGCGTCATGTAAGGTGAACCAAAAGTTATCGGCTCACGTCTTTTTGAACAAATTCAATCATTATTATTATAAAAGCACATTCCTTGCACGTCGTAAGAAAACTAAAAGAAAAAGAAGTTGGAAAAATAGGTCCCTCTTACTTCGATTATTGATTTAGTAAATTTAGTCTTTCCATAGTCTAAAAATATTTGAGTAGAATTATTATTGCTATATAAAAACCAATAATGTGAAATTTCAATAGATACCAGTGATAAATAACGTATAAAAATTAACTGACAAAAATTAATACAAAAACTTATTTGTATTCCGAGTTTTAACAGTAAATTAATTATAAAAATGCTAGGGTCAGCAATTGGCTTTCCCACCCTATTTGTTTTTATTTTTGATTTTATGACCTCCACTGCTGCCAGGTTTTTAATCAAATAACAATAAAAGAAACAAAACAAGGTTTTTCGAAAAAGGTTTAAATACAGATTTTAATTGTATCGAATATTATCTATCCTCTGATATTTCGGGGTGGCGTTACAGTCAGTAGGTACATTGTATAGATGTCGAGTTCGGTACTCAATGTTTAGTTATCAATTTGTGTAGAATAATAAAGTAGAAAATAAACAAATCCAAACTTTTATGATAGAAATCCTACTTCCTACTAATAATTATTATAGTGCCAGTCTTCTTTTTAATAGCATCATTCGCCTCTAAAAATCTACATTGCCTTCTAAATTACTAACTCGGCCACAATTAATGAGCATCTGAATGTCACTATTTTAGCCACTAGTTATCTTCTATGGAAGCCACTGTAAATACAACTCAGCATGTTGGTAATTTTTTTTATTCTTTTTTTTCCTATGTGGGAAAATAATCGAATGACTTCTCCCGCTCTGGGTAAAGCGAAAGGGAGTGTCAGACTTCTACTGACTAAAAAACCTACCCTGTTCCCTCAGCTGCCCTTAAGTTCCGGGGCCGCGGTATCTCCTTAGAACATTCCCGCAACCCCCCCCCCCAGCAGGCAAGGCCCGTCACTGGTTCTGACAACTCTTTGAGGCGCGCGTGGAACACGACGCGCAGCCGACCAGGGCCTGGTCCTTACCGGACGGTGAGCTACCCCTGCTCGCCGTCCGCAAGCCCGCGCCAACGGTAACCGGAGATTGGCTTGCAATCCTCGATGCCCGGGGCGTCTCCTGCGGCGGCTGGTGAGTGAGGAAGAGAGTTGTCTCTCCCTCACGCGTTCAGTCTCCTCCTTCAGTAGCATGACTGCTTTGCAAAAGGAGGCGACTGCATCTCATTCCCTCTCGCTCCGCACCATGGTCTGAAGAACCAGGGCCGGGCACGAGAGGTCATCGCCGCCGATCACCTTAATGAGGACACGGCAAAGCTCTGCCCAAGCAGGGCACACCTCCACCGTATGCTTCACCTTGTCCTCCGGGTGGTCCACGCAATGTCGACACCCGGGCGTATCCTCCCGCTGAATCTGAAACAGGTACCTCCCGAAACACCCTTATCGGAAACTACCTGCGTCAGGCGGAAGGTGAGGACGCCGTGGCGTCTCTCCAGCAACTCCTTAAAGAGGGGACCGCTGTGCCGCGATTTGCCGCGGTAGCGGAGTTTCACCCCGGCTTAGTACCTCCGCACGCAAATTGTGAACGCGCGCGAGGGCAACCGCCTCCAGATCCCACGGCAGCAATCCAGCAAGGAGTTTCGCCGCCTCCCCGGAGATCGTGCGGTATCCCCGGATCATCCGGACAGCTATAACCCTCTGAGACATGACCAGCTAGCGGGCTGGTCACCGTTGAAGATTCAGCGCCCACACAGTGGCCCCGTACAGGGCCATGGACCGCACGATCTCCGCATAGAGCCTCCGGCAGGAGGCGTTTGGCCCCCTAGATTGGGTAGGAGCCGCTTGAGTGCAGCCCCCGCCCGGTCCAATCTTTTTCGAATTTTTAGTATCTAATTTGTAACATGCATTCAAGCAGTAAACTTCTAAAATATTAATATCTGACATTAAAAAAGGAAATATAACCAAACCTAACGCTTATTTTATGCGTTTATGAAGTATATATGTAAGTGCGAGAGGAATAACTGCAACAACTGCAATGCATGAGATTTAGATAGATAAGGTCTCCGTTGATCGATAGAGAAGGTAGTAGATTAGAAAAACTGCTGCTAACTGATACTGTAAACAGTTTTTTTTTTATAAAGAGAACTTTCAATGTGGGTAAGATTCACATTACTAGCAATCTTGTTAACCCCTCCAACTAAGCTAAATATGCTTGTGTCTAGAGTGGGTTCACGCCAATAGTGTAATGGGTGGGATTCGAACTCGGGACCTCTCGATCACAAGTCCGTCCACCTTATCCATTAGGCTATTGACGCTAAAGGTAAAATGATGATGAGATGTAAAATCCATGGCTAAATTAGTAAATTAGGTGGCAATATTTAAATAAAAATTGGCCAAGTGCGAGTCAGACTCGCCCATGAAGGGTTCCGTAGTCACTCACTATAATAATATAATATAAAATGTTTATTTATTTGACAAATAAAAAAAACACCTAAAAAATTTCTTAAAACTAGCTTATTTACATTTTTACAACTATGCTAAATAACTTTGTTTTTCATAGTGTTTGTATGAATTAAAAAGTTATAATTGCGGTTTTAGAAAATATGCTGTATCTCAAAAACTGCTGACCCGATTTCGTTCAAACCAATTTTGGTTGAAAGTTTACATATTTTTTTTTTTGGATTTTTCACTCCATTATTATAGAAGTTAGAGGGGGGACACACACATTTTACCACTTTGGAAGCTTATATCTTTTAAACGATTGACTTTATAAAAACGTGGTTTTAGAAACTCTGATATTATTTTTAAAGACCTATCTATAGATGCTACACATGCATAGGTTTCATGAAAAAAAAATAGTTTCAGATTTAGTTCCATGTATGGGGACCCCCTTTTATTTTTTATTTTTTTATTTTTTTTCTTAAAATCGGAAAGCGGTTCACAGAGACGGTTGACATGTATAGTCGTAATAGTTTCGGAATAAAATGGCTGTGACATACGGACGGACGGACAGACAGACAGACAGACGGACAGACATATCGTAACTATAAGGGTTCCGTTTTTGCCATTCGGTTACGGAACCCTAAAATGGACACGTTAAGATAATTGTTGATCGTTACTTGTCGCTTTTTGTAGAATATTTAGTTAGCGATGTAAATAAAAAAAAGTAATTAAAAAAATTAAAATAGTTTCTGAAAAGCTAATAAAAACAAGCCCATTTTAAATTAAATAAAAGTTGGAAGCAGGCGGGGCCCATACCATTATTATAGTTTCAAACTCAAATGGGTCCCGCCTGCTTTTATTAGCTTTTCAGTTAGTTTTAGTATAAGGTTGCAGTCGGGTTTTTTAATTTTTTAAATTACTTTTTTTAATTTCCAGCTTTTTAGTTTACAAATGTGAAATATTTCGCAGACGATTTAGTTCTTGATACGTGTTTTTTACGATTTGTCACTTTGAATTACTTTTAACCATATAAGTTGTATATATGTTTGTAATCACCTTTTAAAACCCTTTATTTTGATACCCCATTCGATAGGTTTTGAGAAAAAAAAAAAACTTTTTTGAAGGCATAATATGGCGCCAAAAATCCGCTATTTTGTTTTTTTTTTTATTTTGATATACCCAGTGTCACTTTCACAGCCAATACGAATCTAACGATACCTCTCAAGCTAAAATCCGTCGAGCCGTTCAGGCCACAGAGCGTGCCAAACAATTATACATACATACATACATACTCTCGAAAAACATAACCCTCCTTCTGGCGCAGTCGGGTAAAAAGACACACATTCTAGGTCCTTGAGATCATCGGAAAATCTAGAGTTAAGTATTCGTATGCATTCCACTTCTTTCTTTGACAAATCTTTTACTATACAAGCAGCTCGTTTGTGGAATGCATTACCCATAGAAGTGAGGCGTGCTCAAACGCTACCAGCGTTCAAAAGAATGGTGAAGGAGCATTACCTCTCCCTATAACTTTCCCCTTCTTTCTCAATTATACATGTAATATTTATTAGTATATGATTTTGGTATTGTATGAATTTTATATTATAATGTTCAATTCATATTATGATGTTTGTACACTGACAGCCCTTAAACTGTCTACTTTAAGTTTGTCCATCCAAAGGATGTCTGTAAGAGATCGCCCTGTGCGAAGACCGCCCATTGTACACTAGTTTAAATTTTTTGTATCCATAGTAATATTGTAAGGTGTACAATAAAGTATATAATCTATACTAATATTATAAAGCGGAAAAGTTTGTTAGTTTGTTTGTTTGTTTGTTTGTTTGTTTGCTTGAACGCGCTAATCTTGGAAAGTACTGGGTGGATTTTGATGAAATTTGGTATGGAAATAGCTTGAAGCTTGAGGAAGGTTATAGGCTACTTTTTACCCGACTGCAAAAAAGGAGAGTTATGTTTTTACCGTGATAGAATCCACGGGAGCGAAGCCCCGCGTGAGTACTATAAATAAATAAAGACAATTAGTTTATTAGGGGCTATCTCATTTTCTCGTTGCTTAGTTATTAAAATGAGAAGTTTGATCGCGGCCAATAAAGTTATCCGTTGCTCGACTTATAATTTTCCATTAATATACATGCGAAAGTTTGTGAGGATGGATGAATGATTGTCACTCTTTCACGAACAAACTACTGAACAGATCTAAATGAAACTTGGTATCAAGACTTCCTTTTTTTGGTAGGAATATCATCAATCGACTTCTCCCACTCTGGGTGAAGCGGAAGGAAGTGTTAGACTTCTACTGACTAAAACCCACCCTGTTCCTTCAGTTGCCCTTGTGGTCCGGGGCCGCGGTATCTCGTGAGAACATTCCCGCAACCCCAGCTGGAAATGATCCTATCGAGCCCCGTTAATAGTTCTGACTGCTCTTTGAAGATCGCGTAGAACACGGCGTGCCGTCGACCCTGGTCTGGTGGCCTGAAATCCTGGAATAACATATAGTTTAAAAACACTGTTTTAGAGCTGTGGATTTTATTCTATACAACGTGTAACGGAAACCCCATATCTATCCAAAAGGGCTGAAACATCTGGTATGGAGTCTATGCACAGTTTCATCACAATATATATATATCGCACCCTTCCTGTAAGAAAGCGGTAAGTGAATTCGGACAACTTTTCAGGAGCTTAAAAAATAGTGTCCAAGATTGTAAAAAAAATCCCAGGAGTACCTTATAAAGAACAAAAGATGGCATTTAGCAGCGGCGAAATGATAAGGTTTCCGATTTTTCATTGTGTTATACTGTGAGATAAGGTTGAATTATACGGTTACCTAAATAATCCCCGAAACTGTTACAAAAGATGGCCGGTGTAAAAATGAATATTGCTTTGTTATGATCTTTGGTGTACCGCATCGGCTGC
The DNA here is from genome assembly GCA_943138885.2 of Tholera decimalis. NCBI lineage: Eukaryota > Metazoa > Arthropoda > Insecta > Lepidoptera > Noctuidae > Tholera > Tholera decimalis. Next base: position 14,419,226 of record OW964569.2, read on the forward strand.
GTTAAGTGTAGTTATTCCATTATTCATGTTACAATTTTAGGCTAGTCTGATAGTGTAAGTATGAATTACGTAGTTTTTACACGAAAAATTAATTTAAGTAAACAGAAATACATACTTTATGCATGCGAAAGTATCTACGTTTTGCTGGAGCTTCTGAATAAACTTGTTTATTTATTGGAAAAATATTCAAATAATGAAGTGTATCATCGTAAACTTCTATTTTACTGTTCACAGCTTGTCATGTACAAAAATTGAATGTCAATACTATATAGATTTATAGTAATTAAAGAAAAAGGTAAATTGCTGTGTTTCAATCATATTAATCGATTTAGGTTATGTTTGTATGTGTGCTTAGAAAAAACGTGCTGTAGAAGTGTAGAAGTATGTAAAATGAAGTGCCCAAAAGTTAAAAAATCGGAAACCTTCTATCAATTACTCAAACACAGAAAAAATTACCTTTGTTAATGTTAAAACATTTTGACTCTACACTGAGAAAAAAAAACAACCAGATTTCACGTTGCTTCAACAAGTTTTCGGGTTAAAATAGCGCCTACGTGCTGTTTGGTTGAAACTACAAGTTTGATCTTGTAACCGTGCATCCACACTGCTGTTACTTTTTGTAGATCAACGTTTCCAAGTATTACTCAGCAACATCCGACAGCAAAAAGTTATTTATTGTTAATATGTGTTGCTGTTTTAATATATGTCAAGCAACGTTGCTCTACAAACGATAACATTTTTAGATAATGTTACCTCAAAAATGCAACAAAAAATATCACTGTCGATTAGTGTCAAGTTATTCTTTGTTATATTTTGTTAATTTATGTTGTTGGTGGTATGGACGCGTAAGTAACAATCATCAAATAGTAACAAGGAGCCACATAAGTTACAGATAGTTACCTAATGTTACCGTGTTGCATTTTGTTGCTCCACAAAAGTTAACTGCGGTGTGGATGCACGGTAAAGTGTAACTTGTTGATCCTACAAGCTACGTATCATGTTATTTCTACGTTACATCAGGTCGAATTTATGTTAACATTTTCCGATTGTTTTTACAAGTTCAGCAAGTAGATTTAACATGCTCAGCACGTTGTGACATGACTAGCTTGTTGAATCTACAAGCAGCTTGTTAATTTATCTTGTTACTCTTACGTGCTGGGCATATAGTTCCAACATGCTCGCCTTGTTGTTTCAACATGCTTGACATGTTGTTGTGACATGACTAGCTTCTTGAATCTACAAGCAGCTTGTTAATTTATCTTGTTACTCCTACGTGTTAGGTATATAGTTCCAACATGCTCGCCTCGTTGTTTATTTTTTTTCATTAAAAAGTATGTTCTCGTTTGATGACCACCATCTCACCTGATGGTAAGTGATGATGTGGTCGAAGATGGAGCACGCTTACCTAAAAGTAACCTATTCACTCGTGACTTAAAGACTCCTAGGTTATAGCTATCGGGAAACACAGACTCCGGCAGGGAATTCCACTCCTTAGCCGTACGCACAATGAAGGTATTCCCAAAACGTTTTGTGCGTATGGGTGGGATGTCCACCATGTAACGATGGCGCTTCGCCGTTTGTCTCGTAGTCCGATGATGGAACAGGCTTGGCGGAATTTGACTGTGTAATTTCATCGCGCACTCCTCGAAATGTAACCGATGGAAAACCGATAGACTTGCAACTCGTCGTCGATATTCAAGGCTCTGGAGCTTTGACTCGACCAGTGCATCGTTGCCAATGAGTCTCTTGGCCCACTTCTCGATAGACTCAAGCGCGTCCAGTTAGTATTTAGCTGATCCATCCCAAAGATGAGAGCAGTACTCCATACACGACCGAACCTGGGCTTGATAGAGATTTGGGTGTGAAGTACCGTCTCACCTTTGCTAGGATTCCCAACTTTTTTGATGCTAGTTGAGCCTTAGCTTCGATAAACGGGCCAAAATTGAGGGTAGAAGTTAGTGTTACCCCCAAAAGCTCGATACGGTCGGTTATCGGCACGGTTATACCCCGGAAAGTAGGAGCCGGTTCGAATTGACTCCTTTTTGAGCAGAAGAGACACGCCTGGGTCTTAGCTGCATTAAACTTGACCAAGTTGGCATCGCTCCATTCAGAGACAGCCTTTAAGGACAAGTTCAAGCGCCCAACCATGTCCTCACGGAGAGACTGGATCTGTGACCCATCAGCTCGCTCGCTGGACACATATCTCTCAGCAAGTGTGCTGTCGTCTGCATACCCAAAGGTACCGGGAATCAGCAGATCGTTAATGTGCAGCAAAAACAAAGTTTCTGAGAGAACAGACCCCTGAGGGACCCTGGTATTCATTGCCAATAGGCCAGATGAGCAGAAAACCGTTTTATTTATGCTTTTTAATATATCATTGTTTACTTAACTTGAGATACCTATATACCGTATTAAAATGTAAATTGCTTCGTTCGTATGTCACAGCCATTTTTTTCCGAAAGTATCATGATTACATATGTGAAATTTGGTAAGTAGGTGTAAACCGCTTTTCGAATTTTTTTACAAAAATAAACATAAGGGGGGCTGCCCATATATGGAACTGAAACTAAAAATATATTTTTTCATCAAACCTGTACCTCAACTGTACGTGTATGGTGTCTATAGGTAGTCTTTAAAAATGACATTTAGGTTTCTATAACCACTTTTCCTAAAGTCGACTGTTTAAAAGATATACCTTTCCAAAGTGGTACAATGAGTGTCCCCTCCCCTCTAACTTTTATAATAACAGAGTGAAAAATCTAAATAAAATATATACTGTAGATATTAATGAAAACTTTCAGATAATTGTTTTGAACGAGATATAGACAGCAGTTTTTGAGACATAGTACATTTTCTAAATTCGCAATTCTAATATTTTATTTCATACAAACACTGAAAAGCCAAATTATTTTGCGTAGTTACTACTAAACCCTTCATGGGCGAGTCTGACTCGCACTTGCAAATTTTTTTCTTTTTTTTTTCTATTGATAATAGGCTCGCGTTTGAACACCATCCCACCCGATGGTAAGTGATGATGTGGTCGAAGATGAAGCACGTTTACCTAGAACCGTAGAAAGAACCTATTCAGTATTCACTCTTGAATGTCTGTGTCTGTTATCAGGAAACACAAACTCCGGCTGGGAATTCCACTCCTTAGCCGTACGCACAATGAAAGTATTCCCAAAACGTTGTGCGTATGGGTGGGATGTCCACCTTGTAGTCCGATGATGCGATGATGCGATTCCATCGCACACTCCTCGAAATGTAAGCGATAGAAAACCGGTAGACTTGCAACTCGTCGCCGATGTTCAAGGCTCTAGAGCTTTAATTTGACCAGTGCATCGCTGCCAATAAGTCTCTTAACTCGATAGACTCAAGCGCGTTCAGTTGGTATTTGGCAGATCCGTCCCCAAAATGAGAGCAATATAGTATATAATACATATTGAGAAGCTGTTTCGGTGTGAAGTTCACTCTTACCTTTGCTAGGATTCACAACTTTTTTGCTGCTAGTTGAGCCTAAGCCTCGATGAGCGGGCCAAAATTGAGGGTGGAAGCCAATGTTACCCCATAAAGATCAATACGATCGGTTATCGGCACGGTTACACTACGGAAAGGAGGAGCGCGCGCCTGGGTCTTAGCTGCATTACACTTGACCAAGTTGGCTTTGCCCCATTCGGAGATAGCCTTCAAGGATAAGCAATCTTCAATCAAATTGTTATCAAAATTTATTTATTTATTTTATTTTCGGAAGACTTACAGACTAATAACATTATAACAATAATATATAAAAACTAAGTTGCTAATTACAAGCCCTCACAGATAAATAATATAAGTTAATGAAAGTTAAAATAGACTGATGTGTTCTATTCGACTACACAAGTTAACTAAAACAACTAATTTATGTTCAGGTGTGCAGTTCAATTCAAGTGCAAGTTGGTGCATCAGGTTCAAAAAATGGCTTTGCTAAGCAGGTTCGGATAATTAACAAGCCCAGTGCACGCACGAAGTAAACATGTTTCTTTGAACGAGAATTTGATGTGCGTGTGAACTTAGGGACCTCACTGTTATCTCACAAAATACAAATCGTTAGATTTAGTAGTAGAATTAAAACAGTTTTAGAACAAATCTGGGAATAAGTAAACAAATATATTAAAAACCACAGCCCTTAAAATGTGCGTTTCCTCAGTTCACACACGATTTGGTCAGTCAAAGTAAGAAAAGGGGCCCCGAGAATACCATTGCCTTAGGGCCTCTGACAGGGTTAATCCGGCTCTGTTGCTAAGAGCTTCCTTAGTGTGTTTGCATTGGTGCAAAACAAATCAACATCATGTTCACAACAAATTTTGTTGAAGCTGCGACTCGCTCTACAGAAGTAGGCATTACGCCTATAGTTAGTGTTTACAGAAGGTACACGTAGAAGTGGTCGCTGTCGCAGCCCCATTTGATTAGTGCGTAACGTTAATTTAGAAACAAGTTCAGGACTGTCAATTAAATCATTTGCAATATTTAATAAGTAACAATGTCATTAATATTATGGCTTTGGTCAAGCGGCAGAAAATGGTACCTTCTACATCAATGATTGTAATCAACAGATTCTTATTTCGCCAATACGAGAGATGTAGATCCCGTACTGAGGATTCCAGACTTGTGATGCATACTCAAGGTACAAAACTTTGATCGGTTTTATCGATCGGAAAGAAGCCGAGGTTCTCATTATGCAACCAAGCGCTTTCGATGCTTTTTTTACTATTCCATCAATATGCTTATCGAAGAGCAGCTTGCTGTCTTGTATAATCCCAAGATCCCTAACAGTATTGATCTTCCCTATACCGATATTACATAGTGTGTATGATGAATCAATTATCGACTTCTGGCGCGTAAGTCATGTGAAAACATTTTGATACATTCAATTCAAGCCTGTTATGTCTCCAATATTCATCAAATTTATTCAAATCAGCTTGTAACAGGTGCGTGTCAGCTATATTTCGGATAGTTTTATGAATCTTCATATCGTCGGCATAAAGTAAAATATAAAGTCTAGTTAGGAATAAATGGCGTTGCAAAATTTTTGGTATGACAAACGAGAAAAAACCCTGTTTGTCATACTGGAGTGATAATCTCGTATGACTACAAGTTAGCTACCCCAAGTACAAGAAAATAAAAATAGACATCAACTTCTTAATTGCCACACCTATAGTTGAAGTGATGACACCTTTTTATATCTTGTTTTGACGAAGTCAGAACAGGAGTAACTAGGTTCAAAGTCAGAGAAAATGTTGCTAAGAAAAGAGTCAAGAGAGATTCGTCAGGAAAAGTAATAGGTTGACAAGAGTGGAATATTACTCAAAACAACACAATATGGCATTAAGAATCATCATGTTCCACTACTCCAAGGTATAACATTGTTGGTGTAGAATTTTATAGGTTTTATGTTGAGGTATTGGGCCTCCTTTGCATAGCTGGCAGCTTAAAATAATAGATGAGTAAGTTGGAAGTTAAAGTTTTTTCAATAGGAAAAATTTGAGTAATCTAGTGAGTTTGGAATAGTATAGTTTAGAAAGATGAAGGTTTCTTTTTGTAGTAGTAAATTTTATACAGAGTTTTGATTTAGATGAGTTTTCAAAGATAAAATATGCTGATTTATGTGGTTGTTCAAAATGGAATTCCTAAGATAAACAAATTGTTGTAAGTGTAAGAAAAGTTTCATTCCTAAAGGAGAATCCTGGTTCTTGGAAAATATGCCCTATTAACAAACATTTGCGCCAGAAAGGAGAACTGGGGTCATACGGAGTTTGGATTCAATGGCTCAGGCAATTGATGATATTAGTTATATGGAGGATAAGTACTACAATAAACCTCAATCCGCAATGACTAATACATAGTTTGCAGATATTAACCAATAGGTAGTGAAATCGTCAATTGCTTAACAGAACCCAGAAATTCGGGAAATGCTGCTGGAATTTTGAACGAAATCGGAAATATCTTGATACTGACTACTGCTCAATCCACCCAAAAGTTTTATTTCCCTCTGGCACTATAATGTGCTTCAGAGAATGAAACCTTCAACTCTGTCATGGAGCTTTTCTGGTAGTGGCATGATCAAGGCTTGTGGTACTTTACACTTTTAACGCTAGCTTATGCCAATCCCGGGCACGCCGCAATTGCGGCGGTAAGACCCCTCTTTGAGGAGTGGCTAGATCGGCGTCACGGCGTCCTGACCTACCGTATGACGCAGGTCCTCACCGGATACGGAAGTTTCGGGAGGTACCTGTGTCTGATGGGAAAGGAGGAAACGCCTGGGTGTCACCACTGCGAGGGTCGCCCTGAGGACACAGTCGAGCACACGGTGCAGGACTGCCCCGCTTGGGCAGAGCACCGACGTGTCCTCACGGCGGCAATAGGCGGAGACCTCTCGCGCCCGGCATTGGTCGAGGCCATGCTGCGGGGCGAGAGGGAGTGGGAAGCGGTCGCCTCCTTCTGCGAAGCAGTCATGCTTCCGAAGGAGGAGGCGGGCCGCGTGAGGGAGAGGATGGCGTCCTCCCTCCAGCCCAGCCGCAGTGGTAGACGTCCACGGCGTCGGACGTCGGCGACGATCTCCGGCCACCGTAGGCGCGAGCATGCGGACAGCGAATAAAGGGCAACACGCTGTCCGACCATGGACCATGCCCGGGTCGACGGCGCGTCGTGTTCCACGCGCGCCTCAAAGAGCGTCAGCAATATGACGAGGCCCCCCGTAGAGGGCCGAAGCCTGCCGGGGTCGTGGGACTCATCCCGTTACCGTGACCCCGGTACGTAAAGGGTTATTGAAGGAACACCGTGGATTTTAGTCAGTAAAAGTCTGACAGTCCCTCCCACCCTGCCCGGGGTGGGAGGACTTATTTGATAATTTTACCACGCTAAAAAAAAAAAGCTTATGCCAATCCAGCGAAGACTGGTGAGCAGCAAGGTAAAAATGAAAATGAATCCTCTTTTGAACTTAATATTGACGCACCTGTCTCTCGTGAACTGGCAAATTATGTAGTTCATTTAATTGGTTCCTTGCGTACTTGAAAGTTGAAGTCTGACTTTTTATTTCAAGAAAATCGAAGCAATGATTCATTGCACACCATGCAGATACGACGCTAAGCTCTGGAAGTTGTAATGCTTCCGTTTTATAGGGCTTTGATACTTACATTATAACATCATTATTAGTTTAGAATTTCCTAATATGCTAATATTAAGCTATTTTTTTGCAATATTTTGTTTGTTTACGTTTCTGTAAAGTCATTAGTGACAGGACTAGTTTTCTTTTTAATTCATTGCTGGAGCTAGGAGGTTAGATAGCATAGGTAACTGATATTGATTAGGTATATATCATTTAGGTATTTCTCTTTTCATTCCAGAACCTCATTCAACTGCTCAAAACTCGATTTAGCTAGAGAGAGATGACGGAGAGCGGGCAGTCTACGCCTAGAACTGACGAGAAAAATTGATAATAGCCATCGGAGTGAAATGGTCATCTTTTAAATCATCGGCACAAAGACGTCCTTCAGCGCGTCATACGTGGGATTTATACAATCCGTGGCCCGGACCTCCAGACATGCTGACATACTCCAAGTTCACCCCCATCACCACCGACTGCTGCATCAACGAAGTCTGACTTTTGTTGTAATATTGGTTTTATGGAATTTTATGTCTATGGTTTACTGGCAGGTTTTTTAAGTCTATGGCATTTAAAACCAAAATGTTGTTAGGAAGGTTTTTTGAATGTGACAAGATAGATGAAAAGAAAAGTCAAGTAGAAAATATTTTAGTTGGAGATATAGTCGTAGTCGAAGTCAGTTGAATATGGTCGATCATATGGTTTAGATTTTTAGAGCAGTTTACCAAGTTTTATCAAACATGTGTTAGATCAATTTAGAATTTTGTAAAAGGTTTTGGAATTAAATAAAACGCAGTGAAACTATAGAATGAAGTAACTTATTTGCATAAAGGATCCCACACTTACAACATCTTGGTAAGAGAACAATTTGATATATTTTACAGGTTATGGGCTGCCCCCGGGCAAATTTAACCAGATGTTGTAAGAAGATCGTGGAAAGTCTAAAAATTCTTTGGAGTACAAGATAAAATAATAATTGAAAATAAAATTTATTGAAAATGACTGAAGATTTAAAATTATCAAAACTGTCAAACGAGACAGAATATGTTCTTTGGAAACAAAAGTTAACGTTATTTTTGACAGCAAAGGAGCTGGATTCTGTGTTGGAAGATGATGCACAATCAAAAAAAGATTTTATTAAAAAAGATACGAAAGCAAGATTGATAATAATATGCTCAATTAGCGACAAGTATATGGTTTATGCAATCAACTGTAAAACCACAAAGGAAATTATAAATAAATTCGACACGCTTTTTCTTGGACATAAGGAGTCTCAAACATCTCGCCTTTTAGAAGAATATTATAAATATAAATTTGAAAACAAAGATTTAATGACAGACATAGCAGAAATTGAAAATAAAGCGACAAGAATAAGAAGTTTAGGATACGATTTTGATGACAAGCAGATCATAACTAAAATACTTTCGAATCTACCGGAAAAACTTTTTCATTTTAGGACAGCATGGGAATCAACATCTTCAGCAGACAAAACTTTAATAAATTTGATATCAAGGATTAGTCTAGAATTAAAGATGAGGCAAGAAAATACAGACAGACATGAAGAACCGAAACCTTCAACATCTGTTGAGAATGACAACGTCAAAGAAATAGAAAACAGCTTTCATGTGCGAACTTGTTTCAAATGCGGGAAGAAAGGACACATTGCAAAATTCTGCAGAACATTGAAGGGTGACGCTAAAACATACAATAACATACTTCAATGTTACAAATGCATGAAGAGTGGACACAGACATGCAGATTGCAACATAAAGTTTAACTGTGTGAACTGTAAGGACAACTCGCACTATACAAAGTTCTGTCTAAAACAAAATGTAAGTGAATTCTATTCAATTAACACAACAGAAAGAGAAGTTGAATTCATAATAGATTCAGGTACCAGCAGTCATATTGTTACTTCAGAAAGTTATCTTGAAGATAAGAAGAAGATTAATTATAAAATCATGACTGCAGATGGAAATATTCACCATGTGAACATCATGGGCAATATTTATACTAAACATATTACTTTTAAAGATGTATTATGTGTTCCCCAACTCAAAAAGAACTTAATCTGTATCTAGATTAGCTGATGATAATTATTTGTTAAAATTTTTCAGAACGAGTTGTCAAATCAAAAGTAAGGACTCTGAATGCATAGAGGTTGGTGAACTGAAGCAAGACGGGCTATACTATTTAACTGTTAATGCAAACCCAGTCGTGCCTTCAAGGTCTGTAAACATCCTTCAAATTAATACTAACTTCTGGCATCGTGCGTTGGGCTATGTACCTATTGGCAAGACAAAGCATCTTGTTCGGGGTATGGATGGAGGCCTGGTAAAGGAGATTGACATCTGTGAAGTCTGCACAAAATCAAAATTATGTAGAAAACCATTTAAATCAAATAGACACAGAGCTAGTAAACCATTAGAAATTATTCACAGCGATATTTGTGGTCCTATTGAAATGGAAACATGGGATGGATATAAATATTTTATCACGTTTTTGGATGACTATACAAATTTTGTTAAAATTTTTCTACTCAAAAATAAAAGCGAGTCTTTTTCGAAAATTATCAACTATATTAATTTGGCGGAAAATCATTTTAAAACAACAGTTAAAACATTCAGATGTGATAATGGGGGTGAATATACTAGCAAGCAATTTAAAATATACTGTATTAATAAAGGTATCAATATTGATTACACTATTCCCTATACTCCACAGCTGAATGGTAAAGCTGAACGATTAAACAGGTCATTAATGGAACGAACAAGAGCGTTGCTTTTTGATATGCAGCTACCACATAAGTTATGGGGTGAAGCTGTTTTAACTTCTGCTTATTTATTTAACAGGAGTGCAAATACAATAAATGTTAAAACACCAGCTGAAATGTGGTTTAATAGAATACCTAATTTAAAACATCTAAACATTTTTGGATCTTTAGCATGTTATAAAAATAATTTTCAGCTACATTAACTTGACTCCAGGAGTAGCAAAGGGCTTTTAGTAGGGTTTACTAATAATGGTTATAAGATCTGGGATCCTTTAAATTTTAGAATTGTTTATTCGAGAGGTGTGGTGTTTAATAATAATAAGTGTGATTTTGCGAGTTATTTAAAAATGTGCAATTGTAGAGCGAAGAAGTGCGATTTAGAAAATTTATTTAAACAGGTTAATGTTGAATTTATTTAAACAGGTTAATGTTGAATTTATTTAAACAGGTTAATGTTGATCACGACCAGGTCGTGATGATTTTCGTAGTGAAAGTGGTGATGGAGCTGTTAGTGATGAAGATGCTGAGGTTTTTGAAGATAGTATTGAAGACGTTGAAGTTGGAGTTAGTGATGAAGATGTTGAAGTTAGAGGAATTGGTGCTGAAGAAAATGAGTTTTTTTGTGAAGACATTGGAGTTGGTGTTGAAGAAAATAATAATTTGAGAGGGGAAGTGAGAGATGATATAGTAGGTGAAATTAGTGATGAGTTTGAGGATGCAATTGAACCAGTTATTAATGATGGATTGAGGATTTTACTACATAGAGAAAGAAAATTGCCCTCTAGACTGAAAGATTATGATTTGGAGACTTCGTTTTTGACTTACACAGATGTTTTTAATAGTTTTGATAAAGATTTATGGAACAATGGATGAGGAAAGAGATTCCTTAGAGAGAAACAAAACTTGGGAAATCGTTGACAAGTGTGAAGCAAAAAATAGGAAAATAATTACGAGTAAATGGATATTTACTATAAAGCCTGGTGGAAGATATAAGGCTAGATTAGTAGCAAGAGGTTTTCTTCAAAAATACAATATTGATTATAAGGAGACATATAGTCCAGTGGTAAACACTACTAGTGTTAGATTGCTGTTGGCGATTACAGCTCAAAGAGGTTTTAAAATTAAACAATTTGATGTTAAGACAGCCTTTCTATATGGAGAATTAGATGAAGAAATGTTTATGGAAATACCTTTAGGATATGATATAAAAGACAAAGAGAATAAAGTATGTAAATTAAAGAAGAGTTTGTATGGTTTGAAGCAAGCACCACATATGTGGAACAAGAGATTAACGGAGTTTTTGAAAAAATTGGGGTTTTTACAAATAAAATCAGATCCATGTGTGTTTATAAATAAAGATAAAGAAATATATTTGGCTATTTATGTAGATGATGGTATTTTAATTGGTGAAAACGAGATTGATTGAAATAAAATTATTAATAAATTAGAAACAGAGTTTGAAATGCGGAGATTTGATAAGACTGAAAAGTTTATAGGGTTTGATATTAAAGTAGAACAAAAGTTTATTAAGATTTATCAGGAAAGTTATATAAATCAAATTTTGAAAAAGTTTAAATATGAAAACTTAAAAGATGGTAGTCATCCCGTTATTTTAGTCGATACACATCAAGAGGGGAAAGTGGGAGTTGATGATGTGCATCGATATAGACAATTGATTGGTTCATTGTTGTATTTAGTTAATAAAACAAGACTGGATCTGGCTTTTCATGTTGGTTATTGTAGTAGGCATCAAGAACATCCTAACTTGAATGATTTTGCAAATATTAAGAACCTTTTTAGATATATTAAAAATACAGTCAGCAGTGGTATACAGTATGTTCGCGGTAATGATTTAACTTTGAAAGCGTATTGTGATGCAGACTTTGCAGGTGATTCTGATGCTAGGAAAAGTACGACTGGCTTTGTAATATTTTATGGTGGTGGTCCAATTCATTGGTGTTCTCGTAAACAGTCAGTCACCGCTCTTTCCAGTACTGAGGCTGAATATATTTCTGCAGCCGAATGTATAAAAGACCTCTTTCTTATACATTCAGAGTCTGATCTTCGAGTTGACAAACTAATTACCAAAAACACAGTTGTTTGTTGATAATCAATCAGCTATAGTATTGATTAAAAATGGAATTTTGAATAGAAGAAGCAAACATATTGATGTATCATTTTATTAAGGAAAAAATAGATAAAAATTTGTTGGAAGTTCATTATTGTCCAACTAAAAATAATTTGGCAGATATACTAACTAAACCACTGGACAGAACAAAGTTTTTGAGATTGAGACAGTGTATAGTGAGTGATACATAAAGGACATTTTGTAATGTGATGAATTATGTAGGTTTATTAGTATATAAGGTTGTTTGAGAATTAATTTGAAACGTTAGTGTTTAAGTTAGTTATGTAAGGTGTTTAGATTAATTAATTCAAAAGTTTGTTTGTTGTATTTAGTTAAGTTGGGTGGTTTAATTGAGTTGGGTTTTTAAAATGAGTTTAAGAGGGGATGTTGTAATATTGGTTTTATGGAATTTTATGTCTATGGTTTACTGGCAGGTTTTTTAAGTCTATGGCATTTAAAACCAAAATGTTGTTAGGAAGGTTTTTTGAATGTGACAAGATAGATGAAAAGAAAAGTCAAGTAGAAAATATTTTAGTTGGAGATATAGTCGTAGTCGAAGTCAGTTGAATATGGTCGATCATATGGTTTAGATTTTTAGAGCAGTTTACCAAGTTTTATCAAACATGTATTAGATCAATTTAGAATTTTGTAAAAGGTTTTGGAATGAAATAAAACGCAGTGAAACTATAGAATGAAGTAACTTATTTGCATAAAGGATCCCACACTTACAACATCTTGGTAAGAGAACAATTTGATATACTTTTACAACTTTTCCCCCGTACCACTACTACAGCCAGAGGGAAAGAAGACGAGGCCAGACGTTCTTCGAGCTCTACTGCCGAAGGAAGACTGAGGCCAGCCATTCTGCAGCCACTTCTATGTGACCTCTTCGTTTTACTTAAACCATCAGCTCCGTTTAGCATCACCTCCATTTAGCATCACCTCCATTTAGCATCAACTCCATTTAGCATCAACTCCATTTAGCATCAACTCCATTTAGCATCAACTCCATTTAGTATCAACTCCGATCTCCATCATCTCAAGTTTTGTTAGGGTTCCGTGTGTTGGTACAGAATTTTATAGGTTTTATGTTGTGGTATTGAGCCTCCTTTGCATAGCTGGCAGCTTAAAATAATAGACGAGTAAGTTGTATGTCAAAGTTTTTCAAAAGGAAAAATTGACTGATCTTGTTAGTATGGAATAATACAGTTATAGAAAGATGAAGAGTTTTTTATAGAAGTAATTTTTATATACGGGCTTTGATTTATTAGAGTTCTTAAAGATAAAAACTATTGGTGCACCTAATAATAAAATGAGGTTGTAGTTATTGGAATTACTAAATGAATAAATTATTGTAAGTACATACATGTAAAAGAAAAGTTTCATTTATAAGGGATCCTGGATCATGGGAAATATACCACATTAACACCGTGACTCCAGCAAATTTTATATAATTAATTATTCCTTTATAATATAATTAAATCCTGTTCATCTTTTTCCTCTTTGATTTCTTTCCCTTGCTATATTCCTTATAAAAGCATGCTTCCTTCTAAATAGGCAAGCACCTCATTGTAACCTTACATTTCCTTGTCTACCCAGGGAAATGTAACGTTACAAACTGGCGCCTACTATTTTAACCAACCCCTCCTTATGTTCCAGGTACCCATCTCCCTAAATTCTAAAACAACCTCGCACGAGCAACTGAGCAACTATTGTTTGGTCGTAACTATTTGGATCATCACATTTTCATAAATTGTTTTCATCATCTCAGCCACCTTAACCCTTACTTAACTCTTAAACTCTAAACCTCACCTAGGTATTCTACACCCCCACACACTTACAATTATCTCTTTTCGGCTTTTGGATATGATAATCCACTCAGTGGGCATTACCAAAGTTGGAGAAAGATTACTTTGCGACGGTCTATTGGACAATATCCCGTAATCTGTTTTACTTCTACACTTAACTATTTACAAATACAACATTACACTGCATCCCACACACGTGCACACCACTGCGTTTACCCACGGGTAAACGTACCCAAGTAGCCAACCGGTGTGTTTTTTAAAACCATTCGTGGTCACTCCCGGATTGTGTGTTCGGACATTATACGACTGACACAGGAGAATATCCTGTAGACGTTTCCAAAACCAACAAGCACACTACGCTACACTCATTACAAATATTTTACTTGAATATTCTAAACTTGAAACATTACCTCATTTAGTTTTCTTTTGCTATCACACCTAGTGCAACAAAAAACAACAAAAATTAAAATTACGTAAAAATGTTCGGTTGATTTGTTATGTGACACGCGTTGCTAGGTAACGGTTACACTGTTCTATGGATTTATTTGTAATGGCATATTGGCACTAAAATTACCACAAAATTCATTAAAGCGTACTAAAAGAACTACATATTAAACCTGGTAAAATCTTTAAACCATCATCATGGATAGATCAATGAAGTGACTATTAGAGGTGAAAAACCGGCTGAAATTATGACAAATCTAAAAGATCAGATGTCTTATCTAATGACATAAAATCCTCACCTATTCCTCTTCAGCTTGACCTATCACAGGCGGAAAATATCAGATGTCTAAACTTAAATAAAATCCTCACCTATTCCTCTTCATTTGTAATGGCATATTGGCACTAAAATTACCACAAAATTCATTAAAGCGTACTAAAAGAACTACATATTAAACCTGGTAAAATCTTTAAACCATCATCATGGATAGATCAATGAAGTGACTATTAGAGGTGAAAAACCGGCTGAAATTATGACAAATCTAAAAGATCAGATGTCTTATCTAATGACATAAAATCCTCACCTATTCCTCTTCAGCTTGACCTATCACAGGCGGAAAATATCAGATGTCTAAACTTGAATAAAATCCTCACCTATTCCTCTTCAGCTTGACCTATCACAGGGGGAAAATACTGCCTCAGATAGTAAGATAAACAAACATCTATTCCTATACGTATATTTTATGCAGACATTCCCCTGTCAAAGCAGCGTACCTCTATTTCACATGATATCAGAAAATTAGGCCACGGATACTTTTGTCAAATGGCTTGAAAAGTTAATTTACCTCCAAACGAAGTTATCTGCGATCATTCTTCTGCACTTGTAGGAGCGTCAGTTAAAGCCTTTACTGGTTGTGAACCAACCAAGGAATACCTTGATAAATCTTTTGAAATTTTATAGATTGAAGGTTGATGATTTTATAATACAACAACATAATCAATACCTCTCTGGAAAAACTAAGTTGGCTCTTAGCAACTTACTTTCGGACAACGCTTTCTTCCTAAGAAAAGAATGAAGTCCAAATTACAAAAAAAAAATATAAGACACAGAGACAATGAAATTGATTCAATTTTTGCTGAAAATCCATGGCACAGGCAATACTAAAAAAAACATAGTACAACAACATAATAAATGCCTCTTTGGAAAAACTAAGTTGGCTCTTAGCAACTTACTTTCGGACAACGCTATTTATTCTTTCTAAGAAAAGAATGAAGTCCAACTTACAAAAAAATATATATTGTAGCGTAAAACCGCTACGGTTAAAACTTCCTCCAATCCTAATCCAAACTTTTCAATAAAAAATTTTTTCTTCATAGCTGTTATTCACATTTGAACCAGGAATCGTGAAAAAATCGTCGGTTGTTTGCCTTTTGACGGCGTCATAACATTTTTGGGACCCGATAAGTGATGGTCGACCTTATTTTTTTGTGATTAATATCGAAATTATGAAGTGAAAGTTTTTTTTTCTGTTGGTGTAAACCCAATAAAAAATATAAAGTGTCCTAGCAAAAGTATAGTCTGTGTGTGATTTTCTGGTTAATTTGGTATGTATTGTCGTCTTTTTTCTTTTCGATCCATTTCGCACTAGTTTCATAATTAATCAAAGATTCAGCTTGCATCGGTGGTCTGAAGTTTCTTTTTTGTTTAAATCCCGTTACAAGCCAATTTTTGGCTCCACCCTACGGGCAAGCGACGTCGGTTATCGACGACGGAGGTCGGGGCGCTCTCGCCCGATATCCGAGCACATCCTGTGTGTGAGACGTCCATCTCAAAGGCCTGAAGCGAGTACGAGGTAGATGCGGACTCCGCAGCGCAGTGGCTCCGTGATTTCTACGTTACTTCCCACAGTCGTGTTCAGCCGTCCAGGAATTACCGAGTTTTCGCAGCAGGAGTTCTATTTTAAATAGTGCACCTAATTTGTATATTTCTAATCTAAAAATTCTCACGTCAAAAACTCTTTCTAACCTAAGGCCTATCAAGACGCGTTGGATGCTCTTAGTGTTTTTGTAATTAAAATTACTAATATTGCGTATTCGCCTAGCTATAACCGATTGCAATCGATTTTTTTGTTAGGTAAGTTAAAAATATTTGCATAATACTTTCGATAACATTCTTTTTCTTTCCGCTAAGTTAACCCACGCCATCACTGTAAGGTTCCCAATAATAACTAATATTTAACTTTTTTATATTTTTTAATTAAGTACTTGTTTTCTATCTTTTTCCTTTTAATCAAAATTAAACGTTTTAAGTAGCGGTTTGTGTTTTACTGTGCACTTAATTTTATTTACGCTACAATATGGCGCCCGAATTAAAGTAAGTTTGCATATTAATTATTACTAAAATACCTATTTTTTTTTTGTTATCTCGTGTGTGGTTGCTCTTGAGAGCAATCTTTAATTTTCACCTTTCTTGTTGTGAGTTTCAGGTTTTAGAATTGGTCAGATACCCGTATGGAAGTTAAAAGGATTACCTGTCTTGAATGTTTTCCCGATTCATACGACTGGACTACAGAATTGCTAACTGAATTTATGTTCTTTGCTAAATTGTGTGATGTTTGTGAAATTCAATTTTAAAGATTAACTTTGTAACTATACCCAATTTCCAATTCTTTTATTTTCTCCCAAAATATACGTATCTATCCCGAGTTTTATTTTATCCCAGTAGGTAGCGGTAGTTAGTTTCCCGTAGAGTGTGTTTGATGTGTGGATGGTTAGGCATCGTGACCAAAGGTAAGCTTTTTGAATGGTCGTGTGCTAGTGTCTACCTTTTTTATTTTTTAGCCCGACTGTTTGCTTTTCTGCTATTTGCTAGTATCTGTTTTTGTTGGATTCTTAGCCTAGCGGATTCCTTTGACGTTCATTTTGTTGTCTTCTTCCCGTATCGATATTACGGCACGATATCTAACGATTTCCTGCTAAGCCCCGCTCTCTTTCATTTAATCTATTTCTATTTTGTGTTTAAAAATGTCTGAAGAAGGTTCTATCGGTGAGACACCTTTACGCGAAAGAATTATTATTTCTAGACCTCCTCCCATTCCACCTAGGCCCACTCCGGGTACTAGTCGTTCTAACTTACCTTCTCCTATGAAATCCGAGGACTGTCCCGGTTACCTTCTAAAACGATTTTCGCTAAGAAAATGGAACATAAATTATACTGGAGATACCAGTGTTCGAAATTTTTTTACCAGTATCGAAGAAGAGAAGGATTCAGACGACATAACTGACAGATATCTGCTTAAACGCTTCCACGAAGTGTTATCCGGTCGCGCCTTGAATTATTATAGGTCAATCCGTCGACCTGATATGACTTACCCCGAATTAAAAGAAAATTTCTTCAATACATTCGGAGAAATTGATTTCGAGTTTAAAACCGGTCAACAAGTTAGAAATACAAAACAGAAATCAGATCAACCTGTTTTACATTTTGTGCATCAGATTTCTCAATTGATGAATTTCTCAATTGAATGATACATTACGTAAACCAGTCGATAAATCTGAACTATTAGAAATTATCACTCACAACATGCATCCTAGATATTTTCCATGCTTATCGATACATAAATTTGACTTAGATGCGCTCATTGACACTGCATCGCATTTTGAAAGTTTTTTGCCCAAATCTACAAAATTAGTTTCAAGCGCAACAAATCAATCACAAATCTGTCCAAAATGCAATAAAACGGGACACCCCTATCGTACTTGCCCTGATTTCCCTGGTATGCTATGTTTTAAATGCCGCACACCTGGTTTTATAACTCGTGATTGCCCAAAATGCAATCCAAAAAATATTTAGCCCACCGGCGACACGCATTACTCCGTACAGTGTCACCGGTGATAGCGTCCGATTCGTCTGATAACCGTCCTTTCATCGAGATCATATTGTGTAACCGGGTCGTTAAAGCCCTACTTGACTCTGGTGCACAAATGTCCCTTATTAGTGATTGTTTAACCCAACAACTGGGTATTTCTTTAAAATCAAACGTTCAGTGCCCACGTGTTATTTCCGCTAATAACTCTCCTATTGATATTTTAGGAACTATCTTTCTCCCAGTTAAGTTTAATGGTACGACTTTTGTCCACGAATTTTTAGTAGCACGTTCTATGTCTTCTTCAGTTATTTTAGGTATCGAATTTTGGAATAAGTTCGGTTTGACTTCAGTTTTTAGTCAAGCTTTTAACAAAAATATCAAAGGTAATATGTACCTTCCTCCCGACTCTAATTCCCTACCTCCTGACTCACATACCCTTCCTTCTGACTCTCAATCCCTTCCTCAGATTAATTGCATTAGCGAGGTTCGATACATTTACCCTCGTAACGTTTTATTACCAGACCAAGAGCTAAAGTTACTACGGGTCATTGAGGAATTCGATGTCATTTCATCCGATAAAGTTGGCCTTGGTAAGACTACTTGGCTATCACACAAAATAAACACAACTGGACCACCAATTAGACAACGGTTTTACCCTCTTTCACCTGTTAAGTTAAAGTTGCTCAATGAGGAAATCGATAAGATGCTGGAGATGGGTGTCATTCGTCCCTCACGTTCTCCATGGGCCAGTCCTGTTGTGATGGTTACCAAAAAGGACGGTTCTGTACGTTTTTGCGTTGATAGTAGGAAATTGAATAGCGTTACTACTAGAGATTCTTATCCGCTCCCCCGTATTCACGATATTCTTGACAACCTTCGAGGTGCAAGGTATATAAGTTCTCTTGATTTTAGGAGTGCATTTTGGCAGATTCCTCTCGCTGATGATGAGAGTTGTGGAAGAACCGCTTTCATAGTTCCACAACGAGGTTTATTTGAGTTCGTCAGAATGCCATTTGGTCTCACGAATGCAGCTTCCGAGATGCAGCGCCTTACTGATATGATCGTCAATTTTGAATTCACTTCGACCAGTGATAATTGCGTTTTCGGTTACGTCGATGATCTAATCATAATATCAAAAGACTTTGATAGTCACCTCACGCTCCTTAGAAAAGTACTAGACCGTCTCAAGGAGGCCGGTTTAACTATTAACCTAAAAAAATGCGAGTTCTGTAAAAGCGAATTGAAATATTTGGGTTATATCATTAACGAAAAGGGTTTACAAACTGATCCCAGCAAGCTCGATGCTATTAGGGATTATCCCGTTCCTACTACAGCTAAGTCACTACGTGGTTTTATTGGGTTATGCTCATATTATAGGCGTTTTGTTGATGGTTTTTCTTCTATAATAGCTCCACTCACTGCCCTTATAGGAAAAAAGAAGGGTCGTGACCCTATAAGTTGGGATGATGCCGCCGATCAAGCATTCCTAAAATTAAAGGATGCGCTCATCAATACTCCCGTTATGGCTTGTCCAGATTTCTCGAAGCCCTTCATTTTGCAATGTGATGCGTCAGCTGTTGGTCTTGGTTCAGTTCTTTCTCAAAAGTTCGATGGTGTTGAACATCCTATCGCTTATTATTCACGCTTATTCTCAAAAGCAGAACGCAATTATAGTACAACTGAACGTGAACTTTTATCCGTTCTTGATTCCATTAAGCATTTTCGCTGTTATTTAGATGGAATGAAGTTTTCTGTTATAACCGATCATATGGCCTTGAAATGGCTCCTCACACTATTGTAATCCCTCAGGGCGTTTGGCGCGATGGGCTACTGTGATTTCCCAATACACGTTTGATATCATTCATCGCAAAGGGTCGCAACACGTCGTTCCAGACGCTTTGACTCCCCTCAAACGTTTCCAGCTTACGCCATTCGGAACGGTGTTCTGTTAAGACGCATGCCAATCACTAACCCATTGTGTTCTGATCCTTGGCGCGTAGTTTTACCCGTTGAAAAAGTTAAATCCGCTATATGGGAAGCTCATAATAATCCTCTCTCTATACATCCTGGAGTTTCAAAGACTTATTTTAAGCTCAAGGATAACTTTTACTGGCCAAATATGTTTCGAGATGTTTCTGAGACTTTAAGGCAATGTGAGGTTTGTAAAGCTTATAAGATCGCGAATTCCCAACCACGTGGTCATATGTGTTATCCAAAGGAAGTTTCTTTACCTTTACAAATGATTTCTATCGACGTTATTGGACCGCTTCCAATCGCTTATTATGGGTTCAAATACATTTTATCTATGGTCGATGTTTTTTCTAAATATGTTTGGTTAGTGCCCCTTAAAAGGATTGACGCCAATTCAGTTATAAAAGCTTTGGAATCTGAAATATTTTTTAACTTCGGAGTTCCACGGTCTATTCTCTGTGATAATGCTACCGTTTTTCGTAGTAATCAGTTTTTAAACTTTCTTAGATCGTTTCGCATTGAATCCCCTACATTTACCCCTTATTACACTCCACAAGCAAACACGGTAGAACGTTATAACCAAAGTGTCGTTACTTGTTTGAGCATATTGGTTGGCGAGAACCAAAGGAATTGGGCTAAATTGTTACCCAAGGTCAAACTTTACCTCAATTCATGTATTAATTTAGCCACAGGGTTTACGCCAAACTTTCTCATATTCGGTAGAGAAGTCTGTATGGATTCATCGCGTGCGAATAACCAGACTCTAAGCACTAATTTAGCTGAAAGTCGGGAACAACACGCGAGTAATCTGACTTCGCTCGCCGAGATTTACGCAAAAGTAGCGGACAATCTTTCTTCTGCTTTTCTCCGTAATTCACGAAATTACAATACGAACCGGACGGCTATTACACTTAATGCCGGCGACATTGTATGGAGGCGTAATTTTTCAAAATCGTCAGCTGCTGAATACTTTACAGGAAAGCTTGCTCCTCGTTTCATTAAATGTCGTGTGATCAGAGTCATCTCCATGACTACATATGTCCTACAAGACTGTGATTCTCATCATATTGGACAATATCATATAAAAGACATACTTAAATGAATTAATTTGTTCCATATTCTTAACTTAATCAGCATTACTTATGTTAGGCCATTAGTTTTCAATTAACGACACCTCTTTTATTATAACGACACCTCTTTTATTATTTCGACCCTCATTCCTCCCTGGAGTTAATATTTATTCATAACCATTTCCTCTCATTAGGCGTCGTATTTTTGATTTTGATTTAAGGTCCACCCTCTTCAACTTAACCCTCTCTCTTTAACTTAACCTTCTAACTTATCCCTCTATAACTTAAGCTCTTAAATTCAGTCTTGAGTCGTGTTTGACTTTGAGTCGTGTTTGACTTTGAGTCGTGTTTGACTTTGAGTCGTGTTTGACTTTGAGTCGTGTTTGACTTTGAGTCGTGTTTGACTTTGAGTCGTGTTTGACTTTGAGTCGTGTTTGACTTTGAGTCGTGTTTGACTTTGAGTCGTGTTCGACTTTGAGTCGTGTTTGACTTTGAGTTGTGTTTGACTTTGAGTCGTGTTGGACTTTGAGTCGTGTCTCACTTCGAGTTTTTATCTGACTTCGAGCTTTTGTGTTCGACTTCGAGT
Source organism: Tholera decimalis (assembly GCA_943138885.2). Lineage (NCBI taxonomy): Eukaryota > Metazoa > Arthropoda > Insecta > Lepidoptera > Noctuidae > Tholera > Tholera decimalis. The sequence goes on from OW964569.2 coordinate 14,441,013, forward strand.
TTTTGTTTGACTTCCTTTGAGTTTTCGTCGTATTTTTAAGTTATTTCTTAATCTCAACTCTTATTTGTTTCGTGTTGATTATTGTTCTTTGTTCCTATATATATTTAAGAATATTATTCTAGATCTATCGTTTGTTTTTCTATTCTAATGTAGGTTTAGGAGACGCATCTGAAGCTCGCACTTTTAACGTCTAAACTGGAGGCCGGCTTTCAATTTTATTCAGTATCAGCTGCACTTCGATGTTGTTGATTTGATGTATTTAGTTTAAAGTTAGTTAGGCTAGTTTATTTAATTTGTATATTATGGTTTTCACTCTTGGTTGATGCTATCCCTTTTGTGTTGTCAATCTGTTATTGTGTTTTCAATCTGTTGTTGTGTTTTCAATCTGTTGTTGTGATGTCAATCTGTTATAGCGTTGTCACCCTCTCACTGGGTTGATACATTCACTTGGGTTGATCTCTCACCTTTCTTTTAGGGTTGTCAACCACCTTTCTTTTAGGGTTGTCACTCACCTTTCCTTTAGGGTTGCCACTCACCTTTAGGGTTGCTACTCTCAATTTTTTTACTGGAAATGGGGTACTGTAGCGTAAAACCGCTACGGTTAAAACTTCCTCCAATCCTAATCCAAACTTTTCAATAAAAAATTTTTTCTTCATAGCTGTTATTCACATTTGAACCAGGAATCGTGAAAAAATCGTCGGTTGTTTGCCTTTTGACGGCGTCATAACATTTTTGGGACCCGATAAGTGATGGTCGACCTTATTTTTTGTGATTAATATCGAAATTATGAAGTGATAGTTTTTTTTCTGTTGGTGTAAACCCAATAAAAAATATAAAGTGTCCTAGCAAAAGTATAGTCTGTGTGTGATTTTCTGGTTAATTTGGTATGTATTGTCGTCTTTTTTCTTTTCGATCCATTTCGCACTAGTTTCATAATTAATCAAAGATTCAGCTTGCATCGGTGGTCTGAAGTTTCTTTTTTGTTTAGATCCCGTTACAAGCCAATTTTTGGCTCCACCCTACGGGCAAGCGACGTCGGTTATCGACGACGGAGGTCGGGGCGCTCTCGCCCGATATCCGAGCACATCCTGTGTGTGAGACGTCCATCTCAAAGGCCTGAAGCGAGTACGAGGTAGATGCGGACTCCGCAGCGCAGTGGCTCCGTGATTTCTACGTTACTTCCCACAGTCGTGTTCAGCCGTCCAGGAATTACCGAGTTTTCGCAGCAGGAGTTCTATTTTAAATAGTGCACCTAATTTGTATATTTATAATCTAAAAATTCTCACGTCAAAAACTCTTTCTAACCTAAGGCCTATCAAGACGCGTTGGATGCTCTTAGTGTTTTTGTAATTAAAATTACTAATATTGCGTATTCGCCTAGCTATAACCGATTGCAATCGATTTTTTTGTTAGGTAAGTTAAAAATATTTGCATAATACTTTCGATAACATTCTTTTTCTTTCCGCTAAGTTAACCCACGCCATCACTGTAAGGTTCCCAATAATAACTAATATTTAACTTTTTTATATTTTTTAATTAAGTACTTGTTTTCTATCTTTTTCCTTTTAATCAAAATTAAACGTTTTAAGTAGCGGTTTGTCTTTTACTGTGCACTTAATTTTATTTACGCTACAATATATATAAGACACAAAGACAATGAAATTGATTCAATCTTTGCTGAAAATCCATGGCACAGGCAATACTAAACTAAACTATAGTTCAAACACACTCAGAAAAATACCCATTTTGGTTCATTAGTAAAAGTAGTAAACAGCTTATCATCCGTTAACACATGTGCCTTTGATGCTTTTTCCCAATCAATAACTATTGGATTGATTTCAGCATGAAAATACTAAAACGTGATGATATTTATAAAATACGTAATGCCATATTCAACAAACATTTCAGATTAACGCCTGTGGGGAAACCATGAACAAATACAGTGTGAATGCAATATCTATATCTATACTAATATTATAAAGTGGAAATGTTTGTTTGTTTGTTTGTTTGTTTGTTTGAATGCTCTAATCTTCGAAAATACTGGGTGGATTTCAAAAATTCTATATAATAATAATTCTAGGCTATAGGCTAATTAGTATTATGCTACTGCTCTCAGTTTTCCTAAAATAAGGGTATTAGTGAAGTAAAATTGCTATAATCGCGTGCGCTGGCGAAATGCTGAGATATACGTAAAGATCATGTATTACAAAAATGTAGGGTTTATGTAGATCTAAAATAAAGTCCGCGGTACTACATATCTAACTGTTATATATAATCCTTGGCATGACTTTGTAGTATTATTATTATGCGACCGTATTTAATACTTACGTTCTAAAGTAACGTTCTAAAGTAGTCCCATCATCAACACAATTTTATTAAGATAAACTTTGCTTTTTACAGTATATAAGTTGGACTTATAGTTTAGGAGAAAATGTAAAATTAAAATTATTCAACAACGTTATTTACCGAAATGGCGCGCGAATGCACGGCGGCGCGTCGAGCACAGTAATACCTACAATCTTCAATACATAGTTACATGCCTAAACTTAGTTTCATTTCGATTTGTTTGCTACGAAACTTCCTATGTAAGTGAAAACTGTTTTAGCTTTTTTACGTCAGATGTGTGTTTTTGTCTATACATTTGAATATTTTTGTTTTACTTGAATAAGTAATTTTGATAGGGTGTTTTCGTTTATCTTATTTTTTAACCGACTTTTAAAAGGAGATCGTTAAGCATCGTTTAGTTTAAAGTTTATAAGTAGTTAGTTTATTCATTTTGTTTAATTTTAGTTCCATTGATCTATATAGTTATAAAAATACGTACTTGTAGTCTATATTTTTACGATTCGTAATTTTGTGTAGGGGATTCAAATTATTTTTAACCCCTAGATAGAAGGCGCCACCTACATTGTCACGTTATCATCGGCTCTGTGATTTTTTCCGTTTAATAAACAGTAAAAGTGCTTATTTCTATGTAAAAAGTGATTGAAATGAACATTAAAACCAGGACACATGGACTGTAATAATAACAATGTGCAAAATTGGCATTAAAGTGAAATAACAGTGAAAAATACGACAATACAAATCAACAGTGTAAATAACAATATGATTACTTTGTGTGTGAAATTAGTCCTTATATACTTATATCTGAACAGTTAAAATGTAACAAAATCATTTAACAGAAGTATTTCGTTAAGAAAAACAAAAAAATGAAAAAACGAAAATCGGTGGTGTTTCAAAACAAGTTCAATTATGCATAATCACTATCATCCCGCTATATAACTTGTAAAAGAGCCATCTTACAAATCTATGCTGTACTGTGAACTAACATTTAAGTTTCGACAGTAACCGAACATCCCGCACCGTGCACAAATATCTTAGTGACCAATAGATGTCGCTGTAAATACATCAACGTTAATGAATTGGGATCATTACTTGACGTCGTAAAGTACACGTTCGGTCGAGGGGCCGCAACTGCTACACTTGAACTCTCTGAGCATGAGTTCAAATCTGCCACAGAGGTATTCTTTTTCCAAGTTTTCAATATAAAATAAAATTAATTCAACAAAATTAAATATGAATTTCCTAAAAAATATAACTTTTCGCCGTACTAGGACTAAATCGGACTCCATGTTGAATGACAGTGACATAAACACTACGCGTACGTTAAATGAGACAGTCACTAGTGTACCGGAAATGTCTGACGATGACGACGAACAAATCAAGAAATTACGAGATCAAATTAGCAACCTGACCCATGACCTGCAGAGCGCCCACTTAGAAATTTAAATCTTTGATTGATTATGATTTTGACTTTGATTGACATGATGTAATTTAGACAAATTTAAATTATGTATAAAAAATATCCTGCAATGAAGTTTACGCAAGTAATGATGTTAATGTATCCTATAATACCTTTCTTAATATTTTCTCTTTGTTTTACAACCTCTGTTTTCCAGAGAAAATAATAACTACACACACTAACAAAAATGTTAAATGGATTTCCCGTGGCATAAAAAAATGTAGTAAAAAAGAGAGCTTTATTGTGGGCATACAGACTACACCCAACAAAAAAAGCAAAAAGTGACTTGAAAAAGTACACTACGCGTTATAAAACAATACTAAGATTGACTCAGAAAGCACAAAATAGCTACTTTATAAACAAATCTCAAACAAATCAAAAGCCACATGGCAGATAGTCAATGGATCTAAAACTAACGTGCCTAAAGAAGAGATACTGACCATAAAAACTGGAAATTTGACCTATACAAACCCGAATAACATAGCTAATGCATTTAATGACTATTTTATAGATGACATTGAGAGTAACATAATAAATGACGTTAAAATATATTACAATTTAGATAATTTGACAATGCAATCAATGTTTATGCAGGTCTGATATCATTTTAGCAACCAAGACACTTAAAAATACTTTGATGGTATATCTACAAAAGTAATTAAATATGTGATTGAGCTTGTAGCACCTGTTTTAGCACATATTATTAATTTAGGTATTACCGAGGGCATATACCCGGAAGCCTTGAAAAAAGTCATTATAAAACCGCTACACAAAAGGGAAGACAAGACTCATATAAAAAATTACCGGCCCATTGCAAAAATTCCCGTCTTTTCCAAAATCTTTGAAAAAGTTATATATAACTCGATATATCAATTTCTTCTCAAATATAATATTTTATGTAAAGAGCAAAACGGGTTCCGGAAAAATAAAACTATTAATATGGCAATTTTGACCTTTGAAATAATGTTATGTCTGCTGTGGATAAAAAGACTCCCGTCTGCGCTATTTACACAGATATGACTAAGGCATTTGATTACGTTGATCACAAAGTCCTTCTTGAGAAATTGCATTGCTGTGGTATCAGAGGAAACATTTTAAAATAACTAGAATTGTACCTAAGTAATAGGTTGCAATGTACAGAAATTACAAGTGTGTCCAAAAACTAAAACCGAATGAACGTATGTGTCGAGGTTCAGGACTATAAAATATGGAGTGCCTCAAGGTAGCGTACTTGGGCCCCCCTTGTTCCTCATTTACATTAATGATTTGCCAAAAGTTACACAACAACAAATTTTGTTTGTAGACGATAGCACTGCTAGAGTAAAATGTAAGGACCCAAATACTTATCAACTTGACATTAATAATACACTTACTGACATAATTAATTGGCTTAATATGAATAATTTGATAATAAACCTCAAGAAAACTAAAGTGATGCATTTCCACCAGAGAATTGAAACACCAAAAATGTGTATCAGCTACAATCGCACTGAGATAGAAGAAGCAAAAGTAAGTGTGTTTTTAGGTTTACATATTGACAATAACCTTAATTGGACGGCTCATATAGAACAACTATGTAAAAGAATTAATAAATCTGCATATGCGCTTTTTCAACTGGCCAGAAAAGTTAATATAGACGCGTTACTTGTTTCTTACCATTGTTTAGTCTCACTTCTCAGGTACGGAATAATTTTTTGGGGTAATTCCCCAGATAGGGAATTAATATTTAAGGCACAAAAAAGGTGCATTAGAGCCATGTGTGGTCTGAAAACCGATGACAGTTTTGTACCATACTTTAAAGCATTAAAGATACTTACGCAACCGGCGATATACATATTGGAAACCAGTGTCTTCGTCAAATCAAATCCCAACCTTTTTGAAATTATTACAACGGTACGAAATGTTCCAATTCGTAAACAATACAAAAATTGTTTGAGTAATTATAAGTGCAGGACTGCATTATTAAGGAAAAGTGTCTTGGGTATGGCTCCACTCATTTATCGAAGATCGAAAATAAACCACCCATTTACCTGTTGCACTAAACAATTGAATCGTCCATTTGTAGGGACCAACTTATATAATCAATATCTTTAAAACGATATAAATGTTTCGGCCAGCCAAAATCAATAATATTAATGTATAAACACTAAGTATGTAGGTAGAATATTCCAGGGAGCAGTCTATCGGTTTGGTCCCTCCATCTTGATATAATGATGGAAATGATAAAATATTGTGTATATGATGAGGTAGCTAAAATTATAGCAAAGGTAGGAAATAGTAGATTGGCAATATTTTACATATGTATGAGACATTGGAAATTTGGTTCCTTCATTTTGACGCTCACAGTTAACAGAACCTCAATTTCATTTTAGATGACCTATCTATAGTGTTCAGTCCCAAGCCAGCGCAACGGGGCTGGTATGCTGAACGGTCCACGGTACGTGGAGCCTAACGTTGCCCTTGAAACAAGCTGCACTATAGCCCGTTGGGCTTCCCCTGTAACGATAGCTTTTGCGGGACGGCTTGGCAGACCACTCCAGGATCGCCTTCTACTCCACGAAGTCTTCGTCGTACAGCAGCTTGAGCAAGGCGGTCTGGCAGTAGGCTCCCAACAAGGCGTCTGGGCAGCAGGCTCTCAGCAAGGCGTCAGGGCAGCAGGCTCCCAGCAAGGCGTCAGGGCAGCAGGCTCCCAACAAGGCGTCAAGGCAGCAGGCTCCCAACAAGGAGTCAGGGCAGCAGGCTCCCAACAAGGCGTCAAGGCAGCAGGCTCCCAACAAGGAGTCAGGGCAGCGGGTACTGCACTTCCTCTTCCATCACTCTTCGTCAAAACTCGTCGAGAACTAAACTCTTCAAAAACTGGTCAAAGACTGAACTCCCGGAGATGGCCCCCAGCGCCTTTTATGCCCGGCTAGCTCAGTCGGTAGAGCATGAGACTCTTAATCTCAGGGTCGTGGGTTCGTGCCCCACGTTGGGCGCCAAACTGTAACGATAGCTTTTGCGGGACGGCTTGGCAGACCACTCCAGGATCGCCTTCTACTCCACGAAGTCTTCGTCGTACAGCAGCTTGAGCAAGGCGGTCTTACAGTTTGGCGCCCAACGTAAAATCATAGCTAGTCGGTTTAATTTTTTTTCAAAATTCTAAAAAAAACTATTACTGGTAACTTTTTTCTTTGGACTCACTTTTTGGCTTAGACTCTTTTTTAATATTAAGTTCTAGGATAGGAGACTCACTCTTTACACTAACACTATACTAGACTCCCTCTTCACACGAACACTAGTTTATCACCTCTTTTACCACTAGTTTATTCCCTCTTTACCTTCTTTTGCTATTTATAATATTAATTTTCAGTCATGGATAGAATTATTCACTTTGAACTTTTAAATAAAGCTGAACTTGAGTATGAAGTTAAAATAAGACTTGAGGAACCAAAAGATACAGTCATACTTCTCAAGAAGCAAATTCTCCAACTCGCGCCTCTTACATTATCTCATGATATTTTAGATTCGGTGCTCCCAGTCAAAACTGACTTAGACGAACTAAACACTACTCTCAATTATATCGAATCCAAAATATTATTGGTAGAGCAGGGCAACAATAAACTTAACAAAAAAATTAGGACTTTTATTAACCATACATTTTTCAGATTAGATAGGATTGATATTGATTTAGATACCACAGAGGAAACTCGCTTCACTCAAACAAAGGAAAGATTTCTCGACTTAGAGTCAAAATTTAATTCTTTAACAACTGATTCCAACGAACTTAATCCACAACCTTTAGAAATCAACCGTCCCGCAAGTAATATACTCTAAACCTCCTCCTCTTCTCTCCTGAGTGTGTCAGTTAGGTAGGTAGGCCGTTTTTTTAGGATAGCTAGGTAGATAGGCAGGTTTTTTATAAAATACTGTATATTATTAATATATTAAATTTAATGGTACATCTATTTTACCCTCTTTCTCTACCAGACCAGTATTTAAAAAATATTACAATCAATTTAATCCTAATCGAAAATATGTCAGTTCCAAAATAATTCTATTCTATCCGCTAATCAATAATCGAATTGTAGATATTTTTCAATGCTGCAAAATCTGCAAAAAAGGTGCCCACTGTTACAGAATCATCTATTAATTCGAGGTGTGCCTCTTGTATGAACTCATCATTGAGTACAGTGTTCCGAATCCGGTTTCTTTTTGGCGCCACATTTTTTTTCAATGTTACACAGAGCATAAAGAGAGGAATCTTCGTGCAATAGTTGCATTTAATTGGGTGATTTTTTTTTCAACGGCTTCAATTAATTTATTATGCCACCCTTCCAAAAAGTTTGTAGTCCGATGAGTATCTCCATATACACACCACACTAATAAAATCATCGGGTAAACATGGTTTCTCCATGTATTTGATTAACTTTTTTATTGTCTCAACACAATATGCCGAAGCTATGCGACGGAAGTTCCGCGGCTGATTTTACGTTCCGACTTATTCGGCTGATATTATGACATACCAGAAGTACCGAACTTAAGTGGCAGAAATTCAGTTGCACAACAAGGCTGAGACCCGGGGCGCGGGCATCCCCCTTCGTCCCGCTGCACCGCGACCCGGATCGTCGACAATCAAACGGAAACGATGAACAAAAACACATACCTATGTCATTCCTAAAACAATTATAAAAAATATAGGTGGTTCGTTTAGATGCCAATGTATATGTTTATTATAATAAAATTCCTAGCAATATTAAAAAACTAAGTACTAATAAATTCAAGTTATTGATAAAACGTAAGCTATGTCAGAAAGCTTTTTATTTACACAGTTAAAGATTATATTGAGGACAAGAAGGCTTGGGAATTGTTTGCCGATTATTCTTTCACTATAATTTATTTAATAATGTCGAGCAGTTTGAGTACTTGTGTGGCCTATCCAAATGTCCATACTTTGGTATTATTGTTCGTCAAATTGTTGGACAGGTCCGCTCAAATTTGCGTGGTTATTTCCTCAAAAGAACACCAGAGACATGCTATGCGCTGCGATGAACGAGAAATGTAATGAAAGATATGCGATGAACCTACATGCTTCTCATATACAAATACAAATTGTATAAGAGACTATGACCTCTGAGTTTGTTTCGGTTTTTCTTCTTAGAGTAGTCAGTTAGGAAATACCGGCCTCATCTAGCTAAACCAAACTTAACACGCAAAAAACATGACATGTAATAGTGTTATTTACACCCAATTTACAAAAATAAATATTTCATTTCACCTTCGGTCGCGTATGTGTGTGTGCTCTATACAACATGCGTTGCCACCAAATTCCCGCTGAACTTACGCCCGACCAAAGTTCGGCTGTAAGCTAACGCAACGTAATTTCGGCATAGTGTGTAATTCAAATAGCATTACAAGCGTAATCATGCCAAACTTCGGTCGCGTAACTTCAGCATAGTGTGTTTATCTATCTATCTTCGCCAATCATACCGTAAATTTTTTTCTTCAGGCGACAATGGTAAAACAGCTCAGAGCCCTACCAGCCGCATTTTTCTTGGAACAACAGGCTTTTTTAAAAATTGCTTCATTCATTAGTGAAATTAACATCCTTTTATAATAGTCGACGGAAAAACTATAGCAATAACCTTCGTCGTTGATTTTTCATAGTCCACTTTAAATGTAGTATAGGGAGTCAATTAGGTACTGTATATTAATCTAAAGAATATGACATAATTATGTTTTTACCGAAGGTTTTACTTGACGAGAACACAGCGTTCTGTTGAGTTAAATTGTCACTCAAAGGGGAAAAAATGTGGCTTTGAGTTAGTGTTACTAATCGTGTAACACAGGATGGTGTAACTCGAATGGGAACAAAGGGGATAGTGTAGATAATAGGCAAGTTATATTTTTTGAACAAGTGGCACTCCCCTTAATAATAAACCCTAAGCTCGTATACCAGCTTATCTTTAGTTCTTCTAATGAGTTTCTTTTAGTTTCTTCTCAGGGTAGTCAGCTAGAAAACGCCAACGTCATCTAGTTTTAGTCAATTAATCGATTTACTAGTAGCGAGCAGTAATATTATTTCATTACCACATTGATACCTTAGTCACTTATACATCAACAAAACAAAACAAGACTTGGGACAGAGACGAGTCTGCACCAGACGAGTTGGCACCAGTAAGAATACGTTTCCTACAGCCCCTGGAGTTGGAGTGCGAAGAAACACGGGGTCGTTTTGAGTCTGTCAGATCCCTCCGCTCACCCAAGGGCGGGGGACATCCATGAGGAAGAAAAAAAATATATAACCGGCGGAGGTGTATTCTCATCGCCATGTTTATGTAGAATACAAGGACTTGCTAGAAAAGTTCTGCCCAGAGGCCCCAGATAAATGTCATGTAGTGAAGCCGACGTAAAGTAATTTTTTATTCGTGAATAAAATTACTTTTTTCTTTTTCTCCCTGATGACTGAATGTCATCGTCAGTATCAGCATTGCGGAAAAGCTGACGAGCCTTTCATTTGATCAGTCCACCGTGTTGGTGAAAGGCAAGTTATATAAAAGCTTGTAAAAGGGATGCACTATGCATTGCGTATATCGCTGTTTCTCTTCCACATACCCACATCCCACATTACGAAGGCATTTGCAAGTCAAATAAATGCTGGTCTGGTATTTGGTGTTTTTCTGAGCACTTGGGATTGAAGCTTCATATATATAATAAAATTTAAGAAAAGCGTCGTGCTAAGTAATACGCTATAATAGTGTTATCATTTTTTTACGATATTAGTTTGAAATCGTTAGTCCCCAAATTAGAGAAGCTAGTGAATAAATTTAAACAAATTGTAGTGTTAAAAACGGTAGCGGATTACATCCTACTAGAGTCAGAACCATCCAGAGGGTAGCAAACTAAGTTTTGTTCTTTGTCTTAACAGCCTGCCACATGATTAATGTCCCGTTAATTTGGAACATTATTAACGAACATTGTTTAGACTATTATTGTAATTATGATAAGTATATTCTGGATATGATTCATTGAATTTACTGATGACTATTCTGATTTTGAAAACACAACGTGGTGTATTACAAAGATCCGTCTTAAGGATTATTTTTTAATCCCAGAAAGTCAACAGACCTTTAACATGCAAAAAGTTCAGTACCTTATTCAAAAGGAGCACAAGAATTCGACACTGGTTATTGTAACGTTCTTAGCTTTCTTAACGGTGCTGCATCTTAGTTGGGTACAAAAAAAAACAACATTTTACTGTCTGGCTTCTAAGGCCCATTATGTAAGTCTAACAAATTACTTAAAACTATGTTAGTAAGAATAATCATGCACATATACATTATAAAGGACATAACACAACAAAACAAACAACTCACAATCACAGGAAGGTTTATCTATCAAGCCGCATGTCCAACACGTAGCTTGATAAACCTATCCATTGTAGGCCCTTCTAGTCTTTCTGCGAAAAAATTCAGTACGTATTGCTCCCCCTCTCTCATTGGAACCAAGTGCGAATAACTCATCCTAGCAAGAACAGATAGACATAAAAATTGTAAAACATGGATAACTATAAAAAAAAAATTTAGGGAGAAACACAAATTAAATAGTTTAGTGGCATGTACACTAATGCAACTAGGGGACACCGAAACAAAAGAAATTATAACCAATCGTTCATAAATCCAGAGGCAACAAATGGTCTTCACATGATGAGCGGAACCTACATGTATACAAATCCCCTCCTTACGGTTATGGAAGCCCTGCACCATTTGTGGCTGCTACAGTAAATAGAGCTTATGAATATAACCGTAAAAGTGAAGAAGATTCTAAAGTAATAATAAATGGTCACCATATTTTAGATGCTCAAATACCGAAATTAGAAGATTTTCCTAAGGAGGGTATAGTTGGAAACTTTCATCAAGAAATTGTGTGGCGTTTTGCTCAGATTTTTCTGATAAAGTATTTCCCCGCTATACAATCTTGTGCAGTAAACGTAATTAATTTTGCTAAGAGCAGCAATTCAGATATATTGAGCAAAGGACGACAAACGTGGGATCCGGAATTATTAAAAAGTACTACATGTTCTAAAGCTTTCAATGGTTTTTTAAATCTTATAAAGCGGAATATCCACAAGACACCAAGTACTTTTTTGGAGTGCTTCATATATTGGTATGAACTCTATGATTTAAGTAAACTAATCGTTTTGGATAAAAAGAAATTGATTATTACAAAAAGAAATTTATCAAGAATTTAAAAATGAGGGTGAATGTAACACAGATTAAATATAAAATTATTAAGAAAAATCTAATAGGTGTTGACAAAGTTAGAAAATGGCTAGATGATTATGCAAGGGTATTTTGCTCATATATCAAACACGCTGAGAGGGGAAAACTGAATAGAAGAGCGATTGCTTCTGGAGAATGCATCTCAAGGTGATAGAGGAGTTCCATTTGAATCTTGCTAAATTGATACCGGGGAGTACAATTAGCATAGGAGGGGAAGAAAAGAAGAAGAAAATCATTAATGAATTACAAATGTCCACCCTAAAAGAAAATTTGGATAGCAACTACAGTCTACAGGCTACAGAAGATGCAACAAAATGGAACGAGTGTCTCAATCCCCTTTTGTTTGCTGAAGTTCACCATTGTTGGTTCAACAATGAAATTAGAAGATCAAATAACCTCCCCTTAATTACTGAAGAAGAGTCCACATTTGGATGTTCTATGGGATTTTATTATTTACTTATAAAAAAGATCAATTTAGGGATTGGATTCATGCTTGAAAATGAGTTGTTCTATACAAGAATCCTGTGGAGTGAAACAAAAGAAGAGATGTTAAATGCTCACAATCGTGAATGGTTCAACAAAATTAAGGATAAGATTGATGGGAAAGATTATTTTGATGCCTCTCCTGGCTTTCTAATGGGGATGCTTAATGCCGGTTCAACAACAATAGGGTTAGTTGCTATATGTGGCATTGATATTCCAAACACAATTGTTCGATGTCTTCGGTCTAGTGATGACTCTATGTCTGTTTTTGTCGCAGATACACACATCAAAAGTGTCTAGGGATCAAGCATTTTTATGCGGATTTCTTGAGATTGAGATGTGGCTTTGTAATAAATTTATGATTTTATAAATTTATATGGATCCTTTTTGGCGCATTTCATAATTTGAAACAGGAACTGTTAATCAAATTCGAGTAAAAGATGAAAATCAGCTGTCAATATTTTCCCTATAAAAACATACAACGCTGTGCTACTGTTTCCCTACTACTGATTAAAACCAACGTTATTATGGAGCGGCGACGTCATTTAAGCAGGGAAGAAATGCTCAGAGCCGTGGGAATGATAGGAGCTGGTTCCCGGCAACGTACTGTGGCTTTAGCTCTGAATACAAGTCAGAGTGTTATCAGTCGACTTTGGACACGTTTCCGAAGCACTGGTACCGTGGCTGAGCGCCATGGAGGACGGTATCGCTGCACCACACGGAGACAAGACCGATACATTCAAATCTTAACTCGAAGAGCTCCAACAATAACCGCTATGATGTTAGCCGTGAGGCTTCATCACTCTTCAGGGAACTTAATTAGCGACCAAACAGTCAGAAACCGCTTGCATGAAGTGAACCTTCATTCCCGAAGACCGCTACGGGTACCACCTATAGCAATGCACAATCGTAGGATTCGATATCAATGGGCTCTTGAACACAGAAATTGGGCAGAAGAACAATGGCGTTTCGTGTGCTTTTCTGATGAGTCTCGTTTTGGTATGAGACCGGATACAAGACGTATACGACACTGGAGAACCCCTGGACGCCAACAGCGATTGAAATCCTGCCAGGAAGTCCATCCTTATAGTGGTGGAACCATCATTTTTAACCGACTTGAAAAAAAGGTTTACAATTCGTCTTGAACTTTTTTTTTTTTTTTTAACCCAAAGGTTGACACACAGGTAGAGAATGAAGTCCGGCCAAGTACCACTTTTATACATAGTTTTAATAAATAAATGGGCGGGACTTTAGATGGACAATCGTAACATCATGGCATGGTCTTCTGGGCATATGTAGGTCATAAAAGTAGACCCTATGCGCGCAGGGAGGATGACATAGCTGGACAGGAATGGAAACTAACAGCGTAGGATCCTACAAGGTCGTAATCTTTTGAAGAGGCCTTCACGAGAGAAAGGTTCTTAATTCAATAGCAAACTTTTAGTATAATTCAAAAATTTATTTAAATAAATGAGGCTTTTCTTATTTTTTTATATTTAAATAATTAAACCTGATTGACAGACTTTCAATTATTTTTTTTATATTTTTTACACCGATTACTTGAAGATGGCTCGACCGATTGAGATGATTCAAACCATATTATTTTTGTTCCCATGTTGGTCAAATTTATTATATCAAAACATTGTTCTGATGATAGAATCCATGAGGAATTGAGGGAACTCTTCAAATATTATACACATATAGCGATGTGGGTATTTTTACAGTAAATTGTACAGTTGCTCTTGAAAAGTGCTTTTTGGTGAACTGAAACTAACATGAAGACCACTGATGGCCACCGGAACTACTCAATTATAAGTATTTCATGGGTTGTGATTCGATAACTTGAATATGCTTGTTAAGCCGTCACAATGGATATGATAAATGTATGTATGTATGTCGGGCTGGTATCCGCAACTACACGACCAAGCGCGTATTTTGCGTAAGGTTAAGGATCTTTTCATTCTATCCACGCCAACTCCTCCAGGAAGGTGGATATGATAAAGCGGAGCTGATGGTGTAGTACCAAGAGTACTCAACAAGTAACGGCCCTGCATTGGATAAAGATTTTGTAAACGGTGATAAGTAGTCATTTAGGCTTTTGTAACTAGATAAATTACCCACCGACCCACTAAAAAACGGGAAACATAGACTTTTTAATTTAACAGTAAATAAGAAAGGCACTCATATCTCTTGTATTATGCTTACACAAAAACTCAACTGTGTAGATAGTATTTTGATAAACAGAGTTGGTACAAAAACTATAGTCTCTGTCGTGAGCACTAGAATGTTCTAGTAAAATTAAAGTAATAAATTGAATGTAAGATTTTTTTCAGTGCAGAAAAGAAGTTTATGGAAAAGTTTGATATGTGAGCAGACTATTCTATTCAAACCCAAAAATCTCTAGGGGCCAAGACTCACTATTTCTTGTTAAGACGTGAGATTACAAAAGTTTCACCATTTGTCGAGGTATTTTGTTTAGAAAAAGCTCTTCATAAAAATAATCTAACGATTTAAAAATAATATTTTACTCTTCTCTCATTAAAATCAATTTTTCGTAATACTAACCTCTCATCTATAGTCTTGAGTTCCTAGACATTGGATAAATTAAGACAACAGATTACGATGTGGCTAAGAACGGAATAGAACAATCTTTTAGAGGGCCACTAATATAGAAAAATAATAAATTAATAGTTAAAAAAATTGAAAACATGCTCTAAAGACGAATGTAATGAGCACCAACTCGATATGTTTACTAGTAGGCAGTCCAAGGTTCCATCAGCCATCTTCCAGTCCCATCATCAGACCAGCTCAATGATACCATAATAATCATAATATGTCCTCATAGTCAGGAGAAATGGACAGAATATGTTAAGACGATCTAATGAGCCCAAACTCGATTTGTTTACTAGTAGGCAGTCCAAGGTTCCATCAATTAGAAGTGCGTGTAATTTAGATTCTTAAATTTTATAACATAGGTAGTTACAGCTCGACCTAATAAAAACGTGCTAATAATTGTTATATACTGGCCTCATACTATTTAAAAACTAAAATTATAACATTGTTAAAATTAATTATGTTTTGAAAAGAGCAACTGTGGAGTTTTTATATATTCTTATCCATAGGAATCAACCAATTCGAACCGTAGACTTAGTGAAATAAAATATGTTTGATTTGTTTTAACGAATAGAGAAAAAGAATGCGAGAAGTATCTTATTTAGCATCGGCCCCAAATACATTCTTAACGATTAGGTAACTTAGCAAGATTGTTATGCCTGTTCAAGGTATATTCAATACATTTCATACCCTTTTCAATTTAAATTAAAGCAAAATATAAACAATCATACAGAAAATAGAGTGTGTTATCCTACGGACTTTATTTTTTAACTCAACATAACACAACCGAAGAGGAAGGAAGGAAAGGAAAAAGGTCATCAAGTATGAAAAAAGACAAAAATTGTTTCAGGATGTAACTGAAAATACTAGTGACGTATAGTGGTAACATTCTATAAATATTTCACTCTTAGATTTGATCGCTAAATATGCGATATTTATATATATTTTTATTGTTTTGTTATATTTGTTCTAAATTATATTTTTCTGTTTCGTCAATTTGGGTATTCCCTATAATCATATAGGAGCAAGCAAAGACTGCAGACTGTCAAAAACTACTACTGCATATAGTCCACTTTTACGACACGCCAAGTAGAAGGCATTGGTGCTATTCGTAACCGACACCACATGGCTTAAACAAATAAATAAATACATAACTATACGATATAAATACATTATTCAATAGTATTATTACACTTCCATGGCCATTAGGTAAAGAAAGAGAGAGAATGAAATGTTTATTTGTACAGAACAAAAGCTGAAATAGAGGATGAAAGTTTCCACAGAAAAACGCGACTGGAGTCGCGGCGCCGCCGGCGACTCGAGGTGATAATGACTGACAAATTCATTCAAAACACAGCTGTGCCATTCAGATACATCATTGACTATAACGGTAATGAGATTCCAGATAAAACCCGTTAAATGGACGTCACTACTGATTTCAGTATTGTTTGTTTGGATACATTAATTTGAACATCATCGTTACTCGTAATTGACGACAGTTCATTAAGTCATGGTTCTTTTGTTGCAGTTTTGATTAGTGGATTTGATTAATCGGTTGGTTATTTTATTAAAAACTTGTTTCATTGTTGATAAGCTCGCGTTTGACCATGCTACTTGATGGGAAGTGAAAACGTGGTTTAAATAGGAAGCACGTAACCTTTTCACTCTTGACTTAAAGATCCCCCAGCTAATAGCTATCAGGAAACCAACGATTATATTCTCTATGCAGGAAACTCAGACTCCTTAACTGTCAACACAATGAAAGTATTCCTAAAACCTGCGAATGGATGGGATGTTCACCATGTAACCATGGTGAATCGCCGTTCGTCTTGTGGTCCGATGGTATTTTCTGGCTTGCTATTTCAAGTTATGGCACAGCACATATCCAAAGATTCCAGGACGGACATGACCTGCACCAACGAAGAGCACGACTGAAGATGCATGTTCATGAAGCATGCAACGCAGTTACGGTAGATTGTAAGCGCAAAACTAAGATTGGAACTCATTTAGGTAGCTTTCATAGTGTGATTTTAACGAATTCTGATGTTTTATAATTATTATGCTGGTAAACTGAATCACAACTAGTCGCATGTAATGTTAGCCTATAATAAATTATTACCTACACTTAATTAATACATGTAAGGGTTAAACAAATATTTTTTGTGTATAATTAAGTATGTAAACATTTGTTGACTAGTAAATTAAGTAATTGCTAATAATATACGAATACGAAATTGTGACTGACTGGCCACTAAATTACTAGTTCATAAAACAAACATGGTTAGTAGTAAACAGTATAGACCTGTCTTTTAATTCATTTTAGAACATTGTACGGAAGAAGAACTAACAGTGCAGTTTTACAATAAGTTACCAAAAGGACGAGATTCCACATTAATAAACATCTTTTTAAATAAGTTAACCAAAAGTAACAAATAACTTACCTACGATATGTACTCGACAGATCTAAAGAAAATATTTATATCTTAAGATATTTTTATGTTAAGTTTCTCATAAGTGAATAATGTATAGGTATTCTTTTTGCGAAACGAGTTTATTTAAGCTGACATGCCTTGCAAATCCTGATATCGACACTAGGAGCCGCAGTAAATAAACAACAATTTTCTCTGAAATACTTAGCGAAATCGGTATCAAAAATCTAACAACAAAACTACCACGGAATTCCTTCAACACATAGATAGCCAATCAAAACTTTTCATCAGATCGAAGACTTTTGATACAAAACAAACATAAAAACCATCGTACTCAATTACCCATTGTATTTACCCGGTGCTAAGCTTCGCAGAGCTGATAGGTCGCAATCCATTTCTGATTACAGTGCGGATTCAATTGGCGTGTTCCAACAATGCGGTGTGTCAACAGTGCGTGCCGCTTCTATACAACGTATTGAGAATTTATAGCGACACTGTGTTGGAATTGGACAGCGGTGTTTAAAGCTAGATTACAAATACTTTAGTGCCACAATAGAATTTCACAATCACAGCACAGATCTAGATGCAATTGGTACGCAATCGGAAAGCCATACAAAAGGGAAGTTTGTTGAATTTTCTTTTAGTTTTTATTAGTTTAGTTGAAACAATGCTTAAGACAGATTGTCATTTTCCATTTTATGTTAAGACTTTCAGGTCAAAACTGAAAGACTTAACGCTTCGAGTTCCATTTAAAAAAAGCTACAGAGACAAGAAATCCAATTATTTTTGTGACAAAAACGATTAACATTCAGACCTACCAAATACCTAAACATATTTTTTTTACAAAAATCAAGCTGTTTCGGAGGAGTAGGTTCGATAAAAAAGACCGACAAGATATTTTTATACACAAGATTTCTTGCGAAATGAAATTGCCTACAACCTATTCTCAGACCTACCAAATAAACACAAAAAACTAAAATATTTCAAGCTTTTTTGGAAGAGTACGATAATAAAAACACTGACACGAGACTTTTATATATTAGAAAATATTATAAAATTCATAATATCAACCACAGTGCTTGCTATGCCAAACAGTATGTCGTCCAATTTCCTCAAAAAAATTATCCACCCCTTGAATCTGCTCTCAATATGGAATGGTGGTACTACGGTATGAAGAATGATATTTTTAGGCTATGCTGGTACTGTCAGTATTTTCCCGACAATCGGCATTGACAAAATCGATGGTTACTGGTACGCGCTACAATATACATGAACAAAATACACAAACCTGCATCACACAATCAAGATAATGGACCGGACTATTTCAAAGCATGCATTAGAATTAGGTATTTGCATTCGATAACGCTACTGAAATTAGGAAAACAAGATTTTCAACCAATTGTAGATGATAATTATGGCGAAAAATAACAATATCTATACAGCTCGAAGAACAATGTACATTTTTTTGTGAAAATTTCTATGTTCTATAAAATGAACAGCAAAGGACATAAAATAATTATGTTTTACGACTCACACACTCCTACCAATCACAATACGCACTTTTTCTTGTAATTATTTTGATTCCATCACTTACTACGCATTAAATAACATCATTTTATAAATAAATTTACACGACCTACATTGATTATTTTAAAAAAGACGCCATATTCTGTCATTGATTTTGATTGTTTCTTATTTCGAAAGTTCCTATGGAACAATTCCAAAATCAGAATGGCTGCGTCATGTAAGGTGAACCAAAAGTTATCGGCTCACGTCTTTTTGAACAAATTCAATCATTATTATTATAAAAGCACATTCCTTGCACGTCGTAAGAAAACTAAAAGAAAAAGAAGTTGGAAAAATAGGTCCCTCTTACCTCGATTATTGATTTAGTAAATTTAGTCTTTCCATAGTCTAAAAATATTTGAGTAGAATTATTATTGCTATATAAAAACCAATAATGTGAAATTTCAATAGATACCAGTGATAAATAACGTATAAAAATTAACTGACAAAAATTAATACAAAAACTTATTTGTATTCCGAGTTTTAACAGTAAATTAATTATAAAAATGCTAGGGTCAGCAATTGGCTTTCCCACCCTATTTGTTTTTATTTTTGATTTTATGACCTCCACTGCTGCCAGGTTTTTAAGCAAATAACAATAAAAGAAACAAAACAAGGTTTTTCGAAAAAGGTTTAAATACAGATTTTAATTGTATCGAATATTATCTATCCTCTGATATTTCGGGGTGGCGTTACAGTCAGTAGGTACATTGTATAGATGTCGAGTTCGGTACTCAATGTTTAGTTATCAATTTGTGTAGAATAATAAAGTAGAAAATAAACAAATCCAAACTTTTATGATAGAAATCCTACTTCCTACTAATAATTATTATAGTGCCAGTCTTCTTTTTAATAGCATCATTCGCCTCTAAAAATCTACATTGCCTTCTAAATTACTAACTCGGCCACAATTAATGAGCATCTGAATGTCACTATTTTAGCCACTAGTTATCTTCTATGGAAGCCACTGTAAATACAACTCATGTGGGAAAATAATCGAATGACTTCTCCCGCTCTGGGTAAAGCGAAAGGGAGTGTCAGACTTCTACTGACTAAAAAACCTACCCTGTTCCCTCAGCTGCCCTTAAGTTCCGGGGCCGCGGTATCTCCTTAGAACATTCATTCCCGCAACCCCCCCCCCCAGCAGGCAAGGCCCGTCACTGGTTCTGACAACTCTTTGAGGCGCGCGTGGAACACGACGCGCAGCCGACCAGGGCCTGGTCCTTACCGGACGGTGAGCTACCCCTGCTCGCCGTCCGCAAGCCCGCGCCAACGGTAACCGGAGATTGGCTTGCAATCCTCGATGCCCGGGGCGTCTCCTGCGGCGGCTGGTGAGTGAGGAAGAGAGTTGTCTCTCCCTCACGCTTTCAGTCTCCTCCTTCAGTAGCATGACTGCTTTGCAAAAGGAGGCGACTGCATCTCATTCCCTCTCGCTCCGCACCATGGTCTGAAGAACCAGGGCCGGGCACGAGAGGTCATCGCCGCCGATCACCTTAATGAGGACACGGCAAAGCTCTGCCCAAGCAGGGCACACCTCCACCGTATGCTTCACCTTGTCCTCCGGGTGGTCCACGCAATGTCGACACCCGGGCGTATCCTCCCGCTGAATCTGAAACAGGTACCTCCCGAAACACCCTTATCGGAAACTACCTGCGTCAGGCGGAAGGTGAGGACGCCGTGGCGTCTCTCCAGCAACTCCTTAAAGAGGGGACCGCTGTGCCGCGATTTGCCGCGGTAGCGGAGTTTCACCCCGGCTTAGTACCTCCGCACGCAAATTGTGAACGCGCGCGAGGGCAACCGCCTCCAGATCCCACGGCAGCAATCCAGCAAGGAGTTTCGCCGCCTCCCCGGAGATCGTGCGGTATCCCCGGATCATCCGGACAGCTATAACCCTCTGAGACATGACCAGCTAGCGGGCTGGTCACCGTTGAAGATTCAGCGCCCACACAGTGGCCCCGTACAGGGCCATGGACCGCACGATCTCCGCATAGAGCCTCCGGCAGGAGGCGTTTGGCCCCCTAGATTGGGTAGGAGCCGCTTGAGTGCAGCCCCCGCCCGGTCCAATCTTTTTCGAATTTTTAGTATCTAATTTGTAACATGCATTCAAGCAGTAAACTTCTAAAATATTAATATCTGACATTAAAAAAGGAAATATAACCAAACCTAACGCTTATTTTATGCGTTTATGAAGTATATATGTAAGTGCGAGAGGAATAACTGCAAGAACTGCAATGCATGAGATTTAGATAGATAAGGTCTCCGTTGATCGATAGAGAAGGTAGTAGATTAGAAAAACTGCTGCTAACTGATACTGTAAACAGTTTTTTTTTTTATAAAGAGAACTTTCAATGTGGGTAAGATTCACATTACTAGCAATCTTGTTAACCCCTCCAACTAAGCTAAATATGCTTGTGTCTAGAGTGGGTTCACGCCAATAGTGTAATGGGTGGGATTCGAACTCGGGACCTCTCGATCACAAGTCCGTCCACCTTATCCATTAGGCTATTGACGCTAAAGGTAAAATGATGATGAGATGTAAAATCCATGGCTAAATTAGTAAATTAGGTGGCAATATTTAAATAAAAATTGGCCAAGTGCGAGTCAGACTCGCCCATGAAGGGTTCCGTAGTCACTCACTATAATAATATAATATAAAATGTTTATTTATTTGACAAATAAAAAAAACACCTAAAAAATTTCTTAAAACTAGCTTATTTACATTTTTACAACTATGCTAAATAACTTTGTTTTTCATAGTGTTTGTATGAATTAAAAAGTTATAATTGCGGTTTTAGAAAATATGCTGTATCTCAAAAACTGCTGACCCGATTTCGTTCAAACCAATTTTGGTTGAAAGTTTACATATTTTTTTTTGGATTTTTCACTCCATTATTATAGAAGTTAGAGGGGGGACACACACATTTTACCACTTTGGAAGCTTATATCTTTTAAACGATTGACTTTATAAAAACGTGGTTTTAGAAACTCTGATATTATTTTTAAAGACCTATCTATAGATGCTACACATGCATAGGTTTCATGAAAAAAAATAGTTTCAGATTTAGTTCCATGTATGGGGACCCCCCTTTATTTTTTATTTTTTTATTTTTTTTCTTAAAATCGGAAAGCGGTTCACAGAGACGGTTGACATGTATAGTCGTAATCGTTTCGGAATAAAATGGCTGTGACATACGGACGGACGGACAGACAGACAGACAGACGGACAGACATATCGTAACTATAAGGGTTCCGTTTTTGCCATTCGGTTACGGAACCCTAAAATGGACACGTTAAGATAATTGTTGATCGTTACTTGTCGCTTTTTGTAGAATATTTAGTTAGCGATGTAAATAAAAAAAAGTAATTAAAAAAATTAAAATACCCGTCTGCAACCTTATACTAAAACTAACTGAAAAGCTAATAAAAACAAGCCCATTTTAAATTAAATAAAAGTTGGAAGCAGGCGGGGCCCATACCATTATTATAGTTTCAAACTCAAATGGGTCCCGCCTGCTTTTATTAGCTTTTCAGTTAGTTTTAGTATAAGGTTGCAGTCGGTTTTTTAATTTTTTAAATTACTTTTTTTAATTTCCAGCTTTTTAGTTTACAAATGTGAAATATTTCGCAGACGATTTAGTTCTTGATACGTGTTTTTTACGATTTGTCACTTTGAATTACTTTTAACCATATAAGTTGTATATATGTTTGTAATCACCTTTTAAAACCCTTTATTTTGATACCCCATTCGATAGGTTTTGAGAAAAAAAAAAACTTTTTTGAAGGCATAATATGGCGCCAAAAATCCGCTATTTTGTTTTTTTTTTTATTTTGATATACCCAGTGTCACTTTCACAGCCAATACGAATCTAACGATACCTCTCAAGCTAAAATCCGTCGAGCCGTTCAGGCCACAGAGCGTGCCAAACAATTATACATACATACATACATACTCTCGAAAAACATAACCCTCCTTCTGGCGCAGTCGGGTAAAAAGACACACATTCTAGGTCCTTGAGATCATCGGAAAATCTAGAGTTAAGTATTCGTATGCATTCCACTTCTTTCTTTGACAAATCTTTTACTATACAAGCAGCTCGTTTGTGGAATGCATTACCCATAGAAGTGAGGCGTGCTCAAACGCTACCAGCGTTCAAAAGAATGGTGAAGGAGCATTACCTCTCCCTATAACTTTCCCCTTCTTTCTCAATTATACATGTAATATTTATTAGTATATGATTTTGGTATTGTATGAATTTTATATTATAATGTTCAATTCATATTATGATGTTTGTACACTGACAGCCCTTAAACTGTCTACTTTAAGTTTGTCCATCCAAAGGTTGTCTGTAAGAGATCGCCCTGTGCGAAGACCGCCCATTGTACACTAGTTTAAATTTTTTGTATCCATAGTAATATTGTAAGGTGTACAATAAAGTATATAATAAATAAATAAAGACAATTAGTTTATTAGGGGCTATCTCATTTTCTCGTTGCTTAGTTATTAAAATGAGAAGTTTGATCGCGGCCAATAAAGTTATCCGTTGCTCGACTTATAATTTTCCATTAATATACATGCGAAAGTTTGTGAGGATGGATGAATGATTGTCACTCTTTCACGAACAAACTACTGAACAGATCTAAATGAAACTTGGTATCAAGACTTCCTTTTTTTTGGTAGGAATATCATCAATCGACTTCTCCCACTCTGGGTGAAGCGGAAGGAAGTGTTAGACTTCTACTGACTAAAACCCACCCTGTTCCTTCAGTTGCCCTTGTGGTCCGGGGCCGCGGTATCTCGTGAGAACATTCCCGCAACCCCAGCTGGAAATGATCCTATCGAGCCCCGTTAATAGTTCTGACTGCTCTTTGAAGATCGCGTAGAACACGGCGTGCCGTCGACCCTGGTCTGGTGGCCTGAAATCCTGGAATAACATATAGTTTAAAAACACTGTTTTAGAGCTGTGGATTTTATTCTATACAACGTGTAACGGAAACCCCATATCTATCCAAAAGGGCTGAAACATCTGGTATGGAGTCTATGCACAGTTTAATCACAATATATATATATCGCACTCTTCCTGTAAGAAAGCGGTAAGTGAATTCGGACAACTTTTCAGGAGCTTAAAAAATAGTGTCCAAGATTGTAAAAAAAATCCCAGGAGTACCTTATAAAGAACAAAAGATGGCATTTAGCAGCGGCGAAATGATAAGGTTTCCGATTTTTCATTGTGTTATGTATACTGTGAGATAAGGTTGAATTATACGGTTACCTAAATAATCCCCGAAACTGTTACAAAAGATGGCCGGTGTAAAAATGAATATTGCTTTGTTATGATCTTTGGTGTACCGCATCGGCTGCGTTAAGTGTAGTTATTCCATTATTCATGTTACAATTTTAGGCTAGTCTGATAGTGTAAGTATGAATTACGTAGTTTTTACACGAAAAATTAATTTAAGTAAACAGAAATACATACTTTATGCATGCGAAAGTATCTACGTTTTGCTGGAGCTTCTGAATAAACTTGTTTATTTATTGGAAAAATATTCAAATAATGAAGTGTATCATCGTAAACTTCTATTTTACTGTTCACAGCTTGTCATGTACAAAAATTGAATGTCAATACTATATAGATTTATAGTAATTAAAGAAAAAGGTAAATTGCTGTGTTTCAATCATATTAATCGATTTAGGTTATGTTTGTATGTGTGCTTAGAAAAAACGTGCTGTAGAAGTGTAGAAGTATGTAAAATGAAGTGCCCAAAAGTTAAAAAATCGGAAACCTTCTATCAATTACTCAAACACAGAAAAAATTACCTTTGTTAATGTTAAAACATTTTGACTCTACACTGAGAAAAAAAAACAACCAGATTTCACGTTGCTTCAACAAGTTTTCGGGTTAAAATAGCGCCTACGTGCTGTTTGGTTGAAACTACAAGTTTGATCTTGTAACCGTGCATCCACACTGCTGTTACTTTTTGTAGATCAACGTTTCCAAGTATTACTCAGCAACATCCGACAGCAAAAAGTTATTTATTGTTAATATGTGTTGCTGTTTTAATATATGTCAAGCAACGTTGCTCTACAAACGATAACATTTTTAGATAATGTTACCTCAAAAATGCAACAAAAAATATCACTGTCGATTAGTGTCAAGTTATTCTTTGTTATATTTTGTTAATTTATGTTGTTGGTGGTATGGACGCGTAAGTAACAATCATCAAATAGTAACAAGGAGCCACATAAGTTACAGATAGTTACCTAATGTTACCGTGTTGCATTTTGTTGCTCCACAAAAGTTAACTGCGGTGTGGATGCACGGTAAAGTGTAACTTGTTGATCCTACAAGCTACGTATCATGTTATTTCTACGTTACATCAGGTCGAATTTATGTTAACATTTTCCGATTGTTTTTACAAGTTCAGCAAGTAGATTTAACATGCTCAGCACGTTGTTGTGACATGACTAGCTTGTTGAATCTACAAGCAGCTTGTTAATTTATCTTGTTACTCTTACGTGCTGGGCATATAGTTCCAACATGCTCGCCTTGTTGTTTCAACATGCTTGACATGTTGTTGTGACATGACTAGCTTCTTGAATCTACAAGCAGCTTGTTAATTTATCTTGTTACTCCTACGTGTTAGGTATATAGTTCCAACATGCTCGCCTCGTTGTTTATTTTTTTTCATTAAAAAATAGGTTCTCGTTTGATGACCACCATCTCACCTGATGGTAAGTGATGATGTGGTCGAAGATGGAGCACGCTTACCTAAAAGTAACCTATTCACTCGTGACTTAAAGACTCCTAGGTTATAGCTATCGGGAAACACAGACTCCGGCAGGGAATTCCACTCCTTAGCCGTACGCACAATGAAGGTATTCCCAAAACGTTTTGTGCGTATGGGTGGGATGTCCACCATGTAACGATGGCGCTTCGCCGTTTGTCTCGTAGTCCGATGATGGAACAGGCTTGGCGGAATTTGACTGTGTAATTTCATCGCGCACTCCTCGAAATGTAACCGATGGAAAACCGATAGACTTGCAACTCGTCGTCGATATTCAAGGCTCTGGAGCTTTGACTCGACCAGTGCATCGTTGCCAATGAGTCTCTTGGCCCACTTCTCGATAGACTCAAGCGCGTCCAGTTGGTATTTAGCTGATCCATCCCAAAGATGAGAGCAGTACTCCATACACGACCGAACCTGGGCTTGATAGAGATTTGGGTGTGAAGTACCGTCTCACCTTTGCTAGGATTCCCAACTTTTTTGATGCTAGTTGAGCCTTAGCTTCGATAAACGGGCCAAAATTGAGGGTAGAAGTTAGTGTTACCCCCAGAAGCTCGATACGGTCGGTTATCGGCACGGTTATACCCCGGAAAGTAGGAGCCGGTTCGAATTGACTCCTTTTTGAGCAGAAGAGACACGCCTGGGTCTTAGCTGCATTAAACTTGACCAAGTTGGCATCGCTCCATTCAGAGACAGCCTTTAAGGACAAGTTCAAGCGCCCAACCATGTCCTCACGGAGAGACTGGATCTGTGACCCATCAGCTCGCTCGCTGGACACATATCTCTCAGCAAGTGTGCTGTCGTCTGCATACCCAAAGGTACCGGGAATCAGCAGATCGTTAATGTGCAGCAAAAACAAAGTTTCTGAGAGAACAGACCCCTGAGGGACCCTGGTATTCATTGCCAATAGGCCAGATGAGCAGAAAACCGTTTTATTTATGCTTTTTAATATATCATTGTTTACTTAACTTGAGATACCTATATACCGTATTAAAATGTAAATTGCTTCGTTCGTATGTCACAGCCATTTTTTTCCGAAAGTATCATGATTACATATGTGAAATTTGGTAAGTAGGTGTAAACCGCTTTTCGAATTTTTTTACAAAAATAAACATAAGGGGGGCTGCCCATATATGGAACTGAAACTAAAAATATATTTTTTCATCAAACCTGTACCTCAACTGTACGTGTATGGTGTCTATAGGTAGTCTTTAAAAATGACATTTAGGTTTCTATAACCACTTTTCCTAAAGTCGACTGTTTAAAAGATATACCTTTCCAAAGTGGTACAATGAGTGTCCCCTCCCCTCTAACTTTTATAATAACAGAGTGAAAAATCTAAATAAAATATATACTGTAGATATTAATGAAAACTTTCAGATAATTGTTTTGAACGAGATATAGACAGCAGTTTTTGAGACCAAGTACATTTTCTAAATTCGCAATTCTAATATTTTATTTCATACAAACACTATGAAAAGCCAAATTATTTTGCGTAGTTACTACTAAACCCTTCATGGGCGAGTCTGACTCGCACTTGCAAATTTTTTTCTTTTTTTTTTCTATTGATAATAGGCTCGCGTTTGAACACCATCCCACCCGATGGTAAGTGATGATGTGGTCGAAGATGAAGCACGTTTACCTAGAACCGTAGAAAGAACCTATTCAGTATTCACTCTTGAATGTCTGTGTCTGTTATCAGGAAACACAAACTCCGGCTGGGAATTCCACTCCTTAGCCGTACGCACAATGAAAGTATTCCCAAAACGTTGTGCGTATGGGTGGGATGTCCACCTTGTAGTCCGATGATGCGATGATGCGATTCCATCGCACACTCCTCGAAATGTAAGCGATAGAAAACCGGTAGACTTGCAACTCGTCGCCGATGTTCAAGGCTCTAGAGCTTTAATTTGACCAGTGCATCGCTGCCAATAAGTCTCTTAACTCGATAGACTCAAGCGCGTTCAGTTGGTATTTGGCAGATCCGTCCCCAAAATGAGAGCAATATAGTATATAATACATATTGAGAAGCTGTTTCGGTGTGAAGTTCACTCTTACCTTTGCTAGGATTCACAACTTTTTTGCTGCTAGTTGAGCCTAAGCCTCGATGAGCGGGCCAAAATTGAGGGTGGAAGCCAATGTTACCCCATAAAGATCAATACGATCGGTTATCGGCACGGTTACACTACGGAAAGGAGGAGCGCGCGCCTGGGTCTTAGCTGCATTACACTTGACCAAGTTGGCTTTGCCCCATTCGGAGATAGCCTTCAAGGATAAGCAATCTTCAATCAAATTGTTATCAAAATTTATTTATTTATTTTATTTTCGGAAGACTTACAGACTAATAACATTATAACAATAATATATAAAAACTAAGTTGCTAATTACAAGCCCTCACAGATAAATAATATAAGTTAATGAAAGTTAAAATAGACTGATGTGTTCTATTCGACTACACAAGTTAACTAAAACAACTAATTTATGTTCAGGTGTGCAGTTCAATTCAAGTGCAAGTTGGTGCATCAGGTTCAAAAAATGGCTTTGCTAAGCAGGTTCGGATAATTAACAAGCCCAGTGCACGCACGAAGTAAACATGTTTCTTCGAACGAGAATTTGATGTGCGTGTGAACTTAGGGACCTCACTGTTATCTCACAAAATACAAATCGTTAGATTTAGTAGTAGAATTAAAACAGTTTTAGAACAAATCTGGGAATAAGTAAACAAATATATTAAAAACCACAGCCCTTAAAATGTGCGTTTCCTCAGTTCACACACGATTTGGTCAGTCAAAGTAAGAAAAGGGGCCCCGAGAATACCATTGCCTTAGGGCCTCTGACAGGGTTAATCCGGCTCTGTTGCTAAGAGCTTCCTTAGTGTGTTTGCATTGGTGCAAAACAAATCAACATCATGTTCACATCAAATTTTGTTGAAGCTGCGACTCGCTCTACAGAAGTAGGCATTACGCCTATAGTTAGTGTTTACAGAAGGTACACGTAGAAGTGGTCGCTGTCGCAGCCCCATTTGATTAGTGCGTAACGTTAACTTAGAAACAAGTTCAGGACTGTCAATTAAATCATTTGCAATATTTAATAAGTAACAATGTCATTAATATTATGGCTTTGGTCAAGCGGCAGAAAATGGTACCTTCTACATCAATGATTGTAATCAACAGATTCTTATTTCGCCAATACGAGAGATGTAGATCCCGTACTGAGGATTCCAGACTTGTGATGCATACTCAAGGTACAAAACTTTGATCGGTTTTATCGATCGGAAAGAAGCCGAGGTTCTCATTATGCAACCAAGCGCTTTCGATGCTTTTTTTACTATTCCATCAATATGCTTATCGAAGAGCAGCTTGCTGTCTTGTATAATCCCAAGATCCCTAACAGTATTGATCTTCCCTATACCGATATTACATAGTGTGTATGATGAATCAATTATCGACTTCTGGCGCGTAAGTCATGTGAAAACATTTTGATACATTCAATTCAAGCCTGTTATGTCTCCAATATTCATCAAATTTATTCAAATCAGCTTGTAACAGGTGCGTGTCAGCTATATTTCGGATAGTTTTATGAATCTTCATATCGTCGGCATAAAGTAAAATATAAAGTCTAGTTAGGAATAAATGGCGTTGCAAAATTTTTGGTATGACAAACGAGAAAAAACCCTGTTTGTCATACTGGAGTGATAATCTCGTATGACTACAAGTTAGCTACCCCAAGTACAAGAAAATAAAAATAGACATCAACTTCTTAATTGCCACACCTATAGTTGAAGTGATGACACCTTTTTATATCTTGTTTTGACGAAGTCAGAACAGGAGTAACTAGGTTCAAAGTCAGAGAAAATGTTGCTAAGAAAAGAGTCAAGAGAGATTCGTCAGGAAAAGTAATAGGTTGACAAGAGTGGAATATTACTCAAAACAACACAATATGGCATTAAGAATCATCATGTTCCACTACTCCAAGGTATAACATTGTTGGTGTAGAATTTTATAGGTTTTATGTTGAGGTATTGGGCCTCCTTTGCATAGCTGGCAGCTTAAAATAATAGATGAGTAAGTTGGAAGTTAAAGTTTTTTCAATAGGAAAAATTTGAGTAATCTAGTGAGTTTGGAATAGTATAGTTTAGAAAGATGAAGGTTTCTTTTTGTAGTAGTAAATTTTATACAGATTTTTGATTTAGATGAGTTTTCAAAGATAAAATATGCTGATTTATGTGGTTGTTCAAAATGGAATTCCTAAGATAAACAAATTGTTGTAAGTGTAAGAAAAGTTTCATTCCTAAAGGAGAATCCTGGTTCTTGGAAAATATGCCCTATTAACAAACATTTGCGCCAGAAAGGAGAACTGGGGTCATACGGAGTTTGGATTCAATGGCTCAGGCAATTGATGATATTAGTTATATGGAGGATAAGTACTACAATAAACCTCAATCCGCAATGACTAATACATAGTTTGCAGATATTAACCAATGGGTAGTGAAATCGTCAATTGCTTAACAGAACTCAGAAATTCGGGAAATGCTGCTGGAATTTTGAACGAAATCGGAAATATCTTGATACTGACTACTGCTCAATCCACCCAAAAGTTTTATTTCCCTCTGGCACTATAATGTGCTTTAGAGAATGAAACCTTCAACTCTGTCATGGAGCTTTTCTGGTAGTGGCATGATCAAGGCTTGTGGTACTTTACACTTTTAACGCTAGCTTATGCCAATCCCGGGCACGCCGCAATTGCGGCGGTAAGACCCCTCTTTGAGGAGTGGCTAGATCGGCGTCACGGCGTCCTGACCTACCGTATGACGCAGGTCCTCACCGGACACGGAAGTTTCGGGAGGTACCTGTGTCTGATGGGAAAGGAGGAAACGCCTGGGTGTCACCACTGCGAGGGTCGCCCTGAGGACACAGTCGAGCACACGGTGCAGGACTGCCCCGCTTGGGCAGAGCACCGACGTGTCCTCACGGCGGCAATAGGCGGAGACCTCTCGCGCCCGGCATTGGTCGAGGCCATGCTGCGGGGCGAGAGGGAGTGGGAAGCGGTCGCCTCCTTCTGCGAAGCAGTCATGCTTCCGAAGGAGGAGGCGGGCCGCGTGAGGGAGAGGATGGCGTCCTCCCTCCAGCCCAGCCGCAGTGGTAGACGCCCACGGCGTCGGACGTCGGCGACGATCTCCGGCCACCGTAGGCGCGAGCATGCGGACAGCGAATAAAGGGCAACACGCTGTCCGACCATGGACCATGCCCGGGTCGACGGCGCGTCGTGTTCCACGCGCGCCTCAAAGAGCGTCAGCAATATGACGAGGCCCCCCGTAGAGGGCCGAAGCCTGCCGGGGTCGTGGGACTCATCCCGTTACCGTGACCCCGGTACGTAAAGGGTTATTGAAGGAACACCGTGGATTTTAGTCAGTAAAAATCTGACAGTCCCTCCCACCCTGCCCGGGGTGGGAGGACTTATTTGATAATTTTACCACGCTAAAAAAAAAAGCTTATGCCAATCCAGCGAAGACTGGTGAGCAGCAAGGTAAAAATGAAAATGAATCCTCTTTTGAACTTAATATTGACGCACCTGTCTCTCGTGAACTGGCAAATTATGTAGTTCATTTAATTGGTTCCTTGCGTACTTGAAAGTTGAAGTCTGACTTTTTATTTCAAGAAAATCGAAGCAATGATTCATTGCACACCATGCAGATACGACGCTAAGCTCTGGAAGTTGTAATGCTTCCGTTTTATAGGGCTTTGATACTTACATTATAACATCATTATTAGTTTAGAATTTCCTAATATGCTGATATTAAGCTATTTTTTTGCAATATTTTGTTTGTTTACGTTTCTGTAAAGTCATTAGTGACAGGACTAGTTTTCTTTTTAATTCATTGCTGGAGCTAGGAGGTTAGATAGCATAGGTAACTGATATTGATTAGGTATATATCATTTAGGTATTTCTCTTTTCATTCCAGAACCTCATTCAACTGCTCAAAACTCGATTTAGCTAGAGAGAGATGACGGAGAGCAGGCAGTCTACGCCTAGAACTGAAACAGAGAAGAAGTCTGCGAGAAAAATTGATAATAGCCATCGGAGTGAAATGGTCATCTTTTAAATCATCGGCACAAAGACGTCCTTCAGCGCGTCATACGTGGGATTTATACAATCCGTGGCCCGGACCTCCAGACATGCTGACATACTCCAAGTTCACCCCCATCACCACCTACTGCTGCATCAACGAAGTCTGACTTTTGTTGTAATATTGGTTTTATGGAATTTTATGTCTATGGTTTACTGGCAGGTTTTTTAAGTCTATGGCATTTAAAACCAAAATGTTGTTAGGAAGGTTTTTTGAATGTGACAAGATAGATGAAAAGAAAAGTCAAGTAGAAAATATTTTAGTTGGAGATATAGTCGTAGTCGAAGTCAGTTGAATATGGTCGATCATATGGTTTAGATTTTTAGAGCAGTTTACCAAGTTTTATCAAACATGTGTTAGATCAATTTAGAATTTTGTAAAAGGTTTTGGAATTAAATAAAACGCAGTGAAACTATAGAATGAAGTAACTTATTTGCATAAAGGATCCCACACTTACAACATCTTGGTAAGAGAACAATTTGATATATTTTACAGGTTATGGGCTGCCCCCGGGCAAATTTAACCAGATGTTGTAAGAAGATCGTGGAAAGTCTAAATTGGAGTACAAGATAAAATAATAATTGAAAATAAAATTTATTAAAAATGACTGAAGATTTAAAATTATCAAAACTGTCAAACGAGACAGAATATGTTCTTTGGAAACAAAAGTTAACGTTATTTTTGACAGCAAAGGAGCTGGATTCTGTGTTGGAAGATGATGCACAATCAAAAAAAGATTTTATTAAAAAAGATACGAAAGCAAGATTGATAATAATATGCTCAATTAGCGACAAGTATATGGTTTATGCAATCAACTGTAAAACCACAAAGGAAATTATAAATAAATTCGACACGCTTTTTCTTGGACATAAGGAGTCTCAAACATCTCGCCTTTTAGAAGAATATTATAAATATAAATTTGAAAACAAAGATTTAATGACAGACATAGCAGAAATTGAAAATAAAGCGACAAGAATAAGAAGTTTAGGATACGATTTTGATGACAAGCAGATCATAACTAAAATACTTTCGAATCTACCGGAAAAACTTTTTCATTTTAGGACAGCATGGGAATCAACATCTTCAGCAGACAAAACTTTAATAAATTTGATATCAAGGATTAGTCTAGAATTAAAGATGAGGCAAGAAAATACAGACAGACATGAAGAACCGAAACCTTCAACATCTGTTGAGAATGACAACGTCAAAGAAATAGAAAACAGCTTTCATGTGCGAACTTGTTTCAAATGCGGGAAGAAAGGACACATTGCAAAATTCTGCAGAACATTGAAGGGTGACGCTAAAACATACAATAACATACTTCAATGTTACAAATGCATGAAGAGTGGACACAGACATGCAGATTGCAACATAAAGTTTAACTGTGTGAACTGTAAAGACAACTCGCACTATACAAAGTTCTGTCTAAAACAAAATGTAAGTGAATTCTATTCAATTAACACAACAGAAAGAGAAGTTGAATTCATAATAGATTCAGGTACCAGCAGTCATATTGTTACTTCAGAAAGTTATCTTGAAGATAAGAAGAAGATTAATTATAAAATCATGACTGCAGATGGAAATATTCACCATGTGAACATCATGGGCAATATTTATACTAAACATATTACTTTTAAAGATGTATTATGTGTTCCCCAACTCAAAAAGAACTTAATCTGTATCTAGATTAGCTGATGATAATTATTTGTTAAAATTTTTCAGAACGAGTTGTCAAATCAAAAGTAAGGACTCTGAATGCATAGAGGTTGGTGAACTGAAGCAAGACGGGCTATACTATTTAACTGTTAATGCAAACCCAGTCGTGCCTTCAAGGTCTGTAAACATCCTTCAAATTAATACTAACTTCTGGCATCGTGCGTTGGGCTATGTACCTATTGGCAAGACAAAGCATCTTGTTCGGGGTATGGATGGAGGCCTGGTAAAGGAGATTGACATCTGTGAAGTCTGCACAAAATCAAAATTATGTAGAAAACCATTTAAATCAAATAGACACAGAGCTAGTAAACCATTAGAAATTATTCACAGCGATATTTGTGGTCCTATTGAAATGGAAACATGGGATGGATATAAATATTTTATCACGTTTTTGGATGACTATACAAATTTTGTTAAAATTTTTCTACTCAAAAATAAAAGCGAGTCTTTTTCGAAAATTATCAACTATATTAATTTGGCGGAAAATCATTTTAAAACAACAGTTAAAACATTCAGATGTGATAATGGGGGTGAATATACTAGCAAGCAATTTAAAATATACTGTATTAATAAAGGTATCAATATTGATTACACTATTCCCTATACTCCACAGCTGAATGGTAAAGCTGAACGATTAAACAGGTCATTAATGGAACGAACAAGAGCGTTGCTTTTTGATATGCAGCTACCACATAAGTTATGGGGTGAAGCTGTTTTAACTTCTGCTTATTTATTTAACAGGAGTGCAAATACAATAAATGTTAAAACACCAGCTGAAATGTGGTTTAATAGAATACCTAATTTAAAACATCTAAACATTTTTGGATCTTTAGCATGTTATAAAAATAATTTTCAGCTACATTAACTTGACTCCAGGAGTAGCAAAGGGCTTTTAGTAGGGTTTACTAATAATGGTTATAAGATCTGGGATCCTTTAAATTTTAGAATTGTTTATTCGAGAGGTGTGGTGTTTAATAATAATAAGTGTGATTTTGCGAGTTATTTAAAAATGTGCAATTGTAGAGCGAAGAAGTGCGATTTAGAAAATTTATTTAAACAGGTTAATGTTGAATTTATTTAAACAGGTTAATGTTGAATTTATTTAAACAGGTTAATGTTGATCACGACCAGGTCGTGATGATTTTCGTAGTGAAAGTGGTGATGGAGCTGTTAGTGATGAAGATGCTGAGGTTTTTGAAGATAGTATTGAAGACGTTGAAGTTGGAGTTAGTGATGAAGATGTTGAAGTTAGAGGAATTGGTGCTGAAGAAAATGAGTTTTTTTGTGAAGACATTGGAGTTGGTGTTGAAGAAAATAATAATTTGAGAGGGGAAGTGAGAGATGATATAGTAGGTGAAATTAGTGATGAGTTTGAGGATGCAATTGAACCAGTTATTAATGATGGATTGAGGATTTTACTACATAGAGAAAGAAAATTGCCCTCTAGACTGAAAGATTATGATTTGGAGACTTCGTTTTTGACTTACACAGATGTTTTTAATAGTTTTGATAAAGATTTATGGAACAATGGATGAGGAAAGAGATTCCTTAGAGAGAAACAAAACTTGGGAAATCGTTGACAAGTGTGAAGCAAAAAATAGGAAAATAATTACGAGTAAATGGATATTTACTATAAAGCCTGGTGGAAGATATAAGGCTAGATTAGTAGCAAGAGGTTTTCTTCAAAAATACAATATTGATTATAAGGAGACATATAGTCCAGTGGTAAACACTACTAGTGTTAGATTGCTGTTGGCGATTACAGCTCAAAGAGGTTTTAAAATTAAACAATTTGATGTTAAGACAGCCTTTCTATATGGAGAATTAGATGAAGAAATGTTTATGGAAATACCTTTAGGATATGATATAAAAGACAAAGAGAATAAAGTATGTAAATTAAAGAAGAGTTTGTATGGTTTGAAGCAAGCACCACATATGTGGAACAAGAGATTAACGGAGTTTTTGAAAAAATTGGGGTTTTTACAAATAAAATCAGATCCATGTGTGTTTATAAATAAAGATAAAGAAATATATTTGGCTATTTATGTAGATGATGGTATTTTAATTGGTGAAAACGAGATTGATTGAAATAAAATTATTAATAAATTAGAAACAGAGTTTGAAATGCGGAGATTTGATAAGACTGAAAAGTTTATAGGGTTTGATATTAAAGTAGAACAAAAGTTTATTAAGATTTATCAGGAAAGTTATATAAATCAAATTTTGAAAAAGTTTAAATATGAAAACTTAAAAGATAGTAGTCATCCCGTTATTTTAGTCGATACACATCAAGAGGGGAAAGTGGGAGTTGATGATGTGCATCGATATAGACAATTGATTGGTTCATTGTTGTATTTAGTTAATAAAACAAGACTGGATCTGGCTTTTCATGTTGGTTATTGTAGTAGGCATCAAGAACATCCTAACTTGAATGATTTTGCAAATATTAAGAACCTTTTTAGATATATTAAAAATACAGTCAGCAGTGGTATACAGTATGTTCACGGTAATGATTTAACTTTGAAAGCGT
The DNA here is from genome assembly GCA_943138885.2 of Tholera decimalis. NCBI lineage: Eukaryota > Metazoa > Arthropoda > Insecta > Lepidoptera > Noctuidae > Tholera > Tholera decimalis. Next base: position 14,477,320 of record OW964569.2, read on the forward strand.
ATTGTGATGCAGACTTTGCAGGTGATTCTGATGCTAGGAAAAGTACGACTGGCTTTGTAATATTTTATGGTGGTGGTCCAATTCATTGGTGTTCTCGTAAACAGTCAGTCACCGCTCTTTCCAGTACTGAGGCTGAATATATTTCTGCAGCCGAATGTATAAAAGACCTCTTTCTTATACATTCAGAGTCTGATCTTCGAGTTGACAAACTAATTACCAAAAACACAGTTGTTTGTTGATAATCAATCAGCTATAGTATTGATTAAAAATGGAATTTTGGATAGAAGAAGCAAACATATTGATGTATCATTTTATTAAGGAAAAAATAGATAAAAATTTGTTGGAAGTTCATTATTGTCCAACTAAAAATAATTTGGCAGATATACTAACTAAACCACTGGACAGAACAAAGTTTTTGAGATTGAGACAGTGTATAGTGAGTGATACATAAAGGACATTTTGTAATGTGATGAATTATGTAGGTTTATTAGTATATAAGGTTGTTTGAGAATTAATTTGAAACGTTAGTGTTTAAGTTAGTTATGTAAGGTGTTTAGATTAATTAATTCAAAAGTTTGTTTGTTGTATTTAGTTAAGTTGGGTGGTTTAATTGAGTTGGGTTTTTAAAATGAGTTTAAGAGGGGATGTTGTAATATTGGTTTTATGGAATTTTATGTCTATGGTTTACTGGCAGGTTTTTTAAGTCTATGGCATTTAAAACCAAAATGTTGTTAGGAAGGTTTTTTGAATGTGACAAGATAGATGAAAAGAAAAGTCAAGTAGAAAATATTTTAGTTGGAGATATAGTCGTAGTCGAAGTCAGTTGAATATGGTCGATCATATGGTTTAGATTTTTAGAGCAGTTTACCAAGTTTTATCAAACATGTATTAGATCAATTTAGAATTTTGTAAAAGGTTTTGGAATGAAATAAAACGCAGTGAAACTATAGAATGAAGTAACTTATTTGCATAAAGGATCCCACACTTACAACATCTTGGTAAGAGAACAATTTGATATACTTTTACAACTTTTCCCCCGTACCACTACTACAGCCAGAGGGAAAGAAGACGAGGCCAGACGTTCTTCGAGCTCTACTGCCGAAGGAAGACTGAGGCCAGCCATTCTGCAGCCACTTCTATGTGACCTCTTCGTTTTACTTAAACCATCAGCTCCGTTTAGCATCACCTCCATTTAGCATCACCTCCATTTAGCATCAACTCCATTTAGCATCAACTCCATTTAGTATCAACTCCGATCTCCATCATCTCAAGTTTTGTTAGGGTTCCGTGTGTTGGTACAGAATTTTATAGGTTTTATGTTGTGGTATTGAGCCTCCTTTGCATAGCTGGCAGCTTAAAATAATAGACGAGTAAGTTGTATGTCAAAGTTTTTCAAAAGGAAAAAATTGACTGATCTTGTTAGTATGGAATAATACAGTTATAGAAAGATGAAGAGTTTTTTATAGAAGTAATTTTTATATACGGGCTTTGATTTATTAGAGTTCTTAAAGATAAAAACTATTGGTGCACCTAATAATAAAATGAGGTTGTAGTTATTGGAATTACTAAATGAATAAATTATTGTAAGTACATACATGTAAAAGAAAAGTTTCATTTATAAGGGATCCTGGATCATGGGAAATATACCACATTAACACCGTGACTCCAGCAAATTTTATATAATTAATTATTCCTTTATAATATAATTAAATCCTGTTCATCTTTTTCCTCTTTGATTTCTTTCCCTTGCTATATTCCTTATAAAAGCATGCTTCCTTCTAAATAGGCAAGCACCTCATTGTAACCTTACATTTCCTTGTCTACCCAGGGAAATGTAACGTTACAAACTGGCGCCTACTATTTTAACCAACCCCTCCTTATGTTCCAGGTACCCATCTCCCTAAATTCTAAAACAACCTCGCACGAGCAACTGAGCAACTATTGTTTGGTCGTAACTATTTGGATCATCACATTTTCATAAATTGTTTTCATCATCTCAGCCACCTTAACCCTTACTTAACTCTTAAACTCTAAACCTCACCTAGGTATTCTACACCCCCACACACTTACAATTATCCCTTTTCGGCTTTTGGATATGATAATCCACTCAGTGGGCATTACCAAAGTTGGAGAAAGATTACTTTGCGACGGTCTATTGGACAATATCCCGTAATCTGTTTTACTTCTACACTTAACTATTTACAAATACAACATTACACTGCATCCCACACACGTGCACACCACTGCGTTTACCCACGGGTAAACGTACCCAAGTAGCCAACCGGTGTGTTTTTTAAAACCATTCGTGGTCACTCCCGGATTGTATGTTCGGACATTATACGACTGACACAGGAGAATATCCTGTAGACGTTTCCAAAACCAACAAGCACACTACGCTACACTCATTACAAATATTTTACTTGAATATTCTAAACTTGAAACATTACCTCATTTAGTTTTCTTTTGCTATCACACCTAGTGCAACAAAAAACAACAAAAATTAAAATTACGTAAATATGTTCGGTTGATTTGTTATGTGACACGCGTTGCTAGGTAACGGTTACACTGTTCTATGGATTTATTTGTAATGGCATATTGGCACTAAAATTACCACAAAATTCATTAAAGCGTACTAAAAGAACTACATATTAAACCTGGTAAAATCTTTAAACCATCATCATGGATAGATCAATGAAGTGACTATTAGAGGTGAAAAACCGGCTGAAATTATGACAAATCTAAAAGATCAGATGTCTTATCTAATGACATAAAATCCTCACCTATTCCTCTTCAGCTTGACCTATCACAGGCGGAAAATATCAGATGTCTAAACTTAAATAAAATCCTCACCTATTCCTCTTCATTTGTAATGGCATATTGGCACTAAAATTACCACAAAATTCATTAAAGCGTACTAAAAGAACTACATATTAAACCTGGTAAAATCTTTAAACCATCATCATGGATAGATCAATGAAGTGACTATTAGAGGTGAAAAACCGGCTGAAATTATGACAAATCTAAAAGATCAGATGTCTTATCTAATGACATAAAATCCTCACCTATACCTCTTCAGCTTGACCTATCACAGGCGGAAAATATCAGATGTCTAAACTTGAATAAAATCCTCACCTATTCCTCTTCAGCTTGACCTATCACAGGCGGAAAATACTGCCTCAGATAGTAAGATAAACAAACATCTATTCCTATACGTATATTTTATGCAGACATTCCCCTGTCAAAGCAGCGTACTCTATTTCACATGATATCAGAAAATTAGGCCACGGATACTTTTGTCAAATGGCTTGAAAAGTTAATTTACCTCCAAACGAAGTTATCTGCGATCATTCTTCTGCACTTGTAGGAGCGTCAGTTAAAGCCTTTACTGGTTGTGAACCAACCAAGGAATACCTTGATAAATCTTTTGAAATTTTATAGATTGAAGGTTGATGATTTTATAATACAACAACATAATCAATACCTCTCTGGAAAAACTAAGTTGGCTCTTAGCAACTTACTTTCAGACAACGCTTTCTTCCTAAGAAAAGAATGAAGTCCAAATTACAAAAAAAAAAATATAAGACACAGAGACAATGAAATTGATTCAATTTTTGCTGAAAATCCATGGCACAGGCAATACTAAAAAAAACATAGTACAACAACATAATAAATGCCTCTTTGGAAAAACTAAGTTGGCTCTTAGCAACTTACTTTCGGACAACGCTATTTATTCTTTCTAAGAAAAGAATGAAGTCCAACTTACAAAAAAATATATATTGTAGCGTAAAACCGCTACGGTTAAAACTTCCTCCAATCCTAATCCAAACTTTTCAATAAAAAATTTTTTCTTCATAGCTGTTATTCACATTTGAACCAGGAATCGTGAAAAAATCGTCGGTTGTTTGCCTTTTGACGGCGTCATAACATTTTTGGGACCCGATAAGTGATGGTCGACCTTATTTTTTGTGATTAATATCGAAATTATGAAGTGAAAGTTTTTTTTTCTGTTGGTGTAAACCCAATAAAAAATATAAAGTGTCCTAGCAAAAGTATAGTCTGTGTGTGATTTTCTGGTTAATTTGGTATGTATTGTCGTCTTTTTTCTTTTCGATCCATTTCGCACTAGTTTCATAATTAATCAAAGATTCAGCTTGAATCGGTGGTCTGAAGTTTCTTTTTTGTTTAAATCCCGTTACAAGCCAATTTTTGGCTCCACCCTACGGGCAAGCGACGTCGGTTATCGACGACGGAGGTCGGGGCGCTCTCGCCCGATATCCGAGCACATCCTGTGTGTGAGACGTCCATCTCAAAGGCCTGAAGCGAGTACGAGGTAGATGCGGACTCCGCAGCGCAGTGGCTCCGTGATTTCTACGTTACTTCCCACAGTCGTGTTCAGCCGTCCAGGAATTACCGAGTTTTCGCAGCAGGAGTTCTATTTTAAATAGTGCACCTAATTTGTATATTTCTAATCTAAAAATTCTCACGTCAAAAACTCTTTCTAACCTAAGGCCTATCAAGACGCGTTGGATGCTCTTAGTGTTTTTGTAATTAAAATTACTAATATTGCGTATTCGCCTAGCTATAACCGATTGCAATCGATTTTTTTGTTAGGTAAGTTAAAAATATTTGCATAATACTTTCGATAACATTCTTTTTCTTTCCGCTAAGTTAACCCACGCCATCACTGTAAGGTTCCCAATAATAACTAATATTTAACTTTTTTATATTTTTTAATTAAGTACTTGTTTTCTATCTTTTTCCTTTTAATCAAAATTAAACGTTTTAAGTAGCGGTTTGTCTTTTACTGTGCACTTAATTTTATTTACGCTACAATATGGCGCCCGAATTAAAGTAAGTTTGCATATTAATTATTACTAAAATACCTATTTTTTTTTGTTATCTCGTGTGTGGTTGCTCTTGAGAGCAATCTTTAATTTTCATCTTTCTTATTGTGAGTTTCAGGTTTTAGAATTGGTCAGATACCCGTATGGAAGTTAAAAGGATTACCTGTCTTGAATGTTTTCCCGATTCATACGACTGGACTACGGAATTGCTAACTGAATTTATGTTCTTTGCTTAATTGTGTGATGTTTGTGAAATTCAATTTTAAAGATTAACTTTGTAACTATACCCAATTTCCAATTCTTTTATTTTCTCCCAAAATATACGTATCTATCCCGAGTTTTATTTTATCCCAGTAGGTAGCGGTAGTTAGTTTCCCGTAGAGTGTGTTTGATGTGTGGATGGTTAGGCATCGTGACCAAAGGTAAGCTTTTTGAATGGTCGTGTGCTAGTGTCTACCTTTTTTATTTTTTAGCCCGACTGTTTGCTTTTCTGCTATTTGCTAGTATCTGTTTTTGTTGGATTCTTAGCCTAGCGGATTCCTTTGACGTTCATTTTGTTGTCTTCTTCCCGTATCGATATTACGGCACGATATCTAACGATTTCCTGCTAAGTCCCGCTCTCTTTCATTTAATCTATTTCTATTTTGTGTTTAAAAATGTCTGAAGAAGGTTCTATCGGTGAGACACCTTTACGCGAAAGAATTATTATTTCTAGACCTCCTCCCATTCCACCTAGGCCCACTCCGGGTACTAGTCGTTCTAACTTACCTTCTCCTATGAAATCCGAGGACTGTCCCGGTTACCTTCTAAAACGATTTTCGCTAAGAAAATGGAACATAAATTATACTGGAGATACCAGTGTTCGAAATTTTTTTACCAGTATCGAAGAAGAGAAGGATTCAGACGACATAACTGACAGATATCTGCTTAAACGCTTCCACGAAGTGTTATCCGGTCGCGCCTTGAATTATTATAGGTCAATCCGTCGACCACCGACCGTTTAACCAAGTGAGGGAATATATGTTGGCAATAAATGATCTGATAAGCTCCCAAAACAGCAACTGTGAGCATTGTCAATCTGTTATATCTACACCAGACCATTTATTGTCAATGCATGATAGCACTTTACTGCAGTCTTGTGTCAGTTTGCCGGTAGAAAATTCAAATAATTCTGATGGTTTGTCACAAAAGAGTGTAAATAAAGATATTGTTATTTTTTGTTATGAGATTGGGAAAAGTTTAGGCCAACTTTTAACCAATGAATATCCAGGGCATTCAATAATAAACAATTGCATGCCTGGCTGTTCATTATCTGATATAATGAAAAAAATAATAAATTGTAAAGTTTGTCAAGAAACTACACTTGTCATTTTTGTTGGTAGTAGGGGGACGCTGAACAAGGGAGAGCTGCTCCAATACTATAGAATTCTGAGTAACTTACAAGTAAAAAAAATTGTTATGTTCACATATCCATATAGTCAAAGTTTGCCACAGGAAGAAAACCTTTTTAGATTTAATATTAACATGTCTTTGCACAATGTGACAATAAATAATAATTTATTTCATTTAATTGATACCAACACTTATGTTGGACATACTTTTTGTTTGAAAAAAGATAGATATCTTGTTGATAGGTACTATCTTTCTATGTATTGTAAAAGACAGATAGCTGTGTCGCTATCATATTACTTTAATATTACAGCCAAGAACTTGGCTAAACAAGTGGCTCCTGTTGAGCAATGCCATGACATGTTGGAATATTCTGCTAATCACTTGGCATCAAATATTGACATTATGAATTGTGATTTAAATTAAAAATTAAGACAACAGATACAAACTCTAGCATTATTGTAAATAATCAGAATAAAACAAATGTAGTTTTAAAATCAACAACTACTATTAACCTGGTACATCAAAATATTCAAGGATTCTTAAGTAAGGAGTTAGAAGTAGAATTATTTCTTAATATTAATAGTATTGATATTCTATGTATAACAGAACATTGGTTAAAAAACCATCAATTTAGTTTCAATTTTAAAAATCACCAGGTTGGTAGTTCCTTCAGCAGAGTATCAGCCATACATGGTGGCTCTTTGATATTAATAAGTAATCAACTAAAATTCAGGGATCGTATGGATATTGTGGGTCTCTCTGTTGAGCGGATAATTGAAATAGCCTGTATTGAATTGGAGCAGTTTATTATATTAAGTGTGTACAGACCACCTTCAGGATTGTATGACTGTTTTGAGTCAGTAATGGATGAAGTTTTGAATAAAATTTGTAATTTGAACAAGTCTATCATTATTTGTGGTGACTTTAATGTTAATTTATTAGAAAATTCTGGCTTGAGTACTAAAATTTTGAGTTTGTTCCAGTCATACAATCTTGTTAACCTGTTTATGGAGCCTATTAGAATAACCCCCACTAGTGCCACTTGCCTAGACAATATTTATACAGATGTTTTACCTACCCACAAAAAAATAATAAACTTATTAGATTCTGATCACTGTGGGCAACTAATTACTCTATCAAATGTGGGTAAGATGAAGACAAAAAAAGATATCACTGTAAACCCTAAATCAAAATATCGCATGGAAACATTTAAAACTAAACTTTTAAACAAAATGCCATATTTGTCAACTAATGGTGACCCGAACAAACATTATAATGATTTTTTTAACATGTACTGTAAACAATTTGATACCACATTTATTCCCAGGTCTTTATCAGTAAATAATAACACTTCCTTTAGCGACTGGGCCACCGTTGGTATCCATAAAAGTAGAAAACGGCTTTATGAACTGTATGAGGAACGGACTTATATCAACACAGTAGAATTTAATTTATATGTTAAGAATTATTCAAAATTATTTAAAAAAGTGTGCTATATTGCCAAATCACGTTACTTGAGTTCAAAAATTAAAAATAGTAGTAATGTAATAAAAATGACTTGGAATATTATTAATAGTGAAACGGGCAGGTCTTGCAAACGAAATAACGATTACAGCCTTGCTATTGATGATAAAATAATTAAATTAGATTCGCAAGTTGCCGTGGCTTTTGAATCGTTCTTTGCTGAGATTCCCATATTGACAACCAGATCTCTGAATGCGTCACCCATTGCTGCAGAAACTTTACTCAAAGAAAATGTGCCAGTTTGTGGCTCTGAATTTCAATTTCAATATGTAACTTATAATGATATAATAAAAACTTTTAAATCTCTGAATGTTAAAAAGACTGCAGACCTATGGGGTAATTCAGTTGATGTTACCAAGTCTATTATAAACATTGTAGCACCTACATTAGCTGTTATTTTTAATAAATGTATTGATCATGGTGAGTTTCCTGATCTAATGAAATATAGTAAAATACTACCATTATTTAAATCAGGTAGCACTTCAGACCCCACAAATTATAGACCTATATCCGTGCTACCTACTTTTAGTAAAATTTTTGAAAAAATTATCTTAAATCAAATGCAGAGGTATTTTAATAAGCACAAGTTACTGCATCACAAACAATTTGGTTTTACTAGGGGTCGTTCAACAACTGATGCCGGTGTTGAACTTTTAAGTCATATTTATAGTGCATGGGAAGATAAGTGCGATGCTTTGGGCATATTTTGTGATTTGTCGAAGGCGTTCGATTGTGTTCTCCATGAAACATTGAACAGGAAACTACACTACTACGGAATCCGGGATACCTCTCTGGATCTTCTTACTTCATATTTAAGTGATAGGATTCAAAGAGTTGATGTGAACGGTAAAACATCTCCCGGATCTATAGTCAAAATGGGGGTCCCCCAGGGCTCAATTTTAGGTCCTTTTCTATTTCTTATTTATATTAATGACTTGCCATTCCTCATAAAGGATAATCATGATATAGTGTTGTTTGCTGATGATACTTCACTTTTATTTAAATTCAAACGTCAGCAGATGGTTACTGACGATGTTAATAGTGCCCTCGCAACGGTAGTGAATTGGTTTAATGTCAATAATCTTATGCTTAACGAGAAAAAAACTAAGTGCATAAAGTTTACATTACCGTATGTGAAACAAGTAAACACAAGTGTGTCAATAAAGGGCGAAAGCTTAAAACCCGAAGACACCACAGTGTTCTTAGGCATTACTTTAGATGCGAAGCTTCAGTGGGGCCCCCATATAGATAAATTGTCCAAAAAACTTAGCTCTGCAGCATTTGCCGTTCGAAAAATTCGTGGCCTAACTGATTTAGAGACGGCCCGTTTGGTGTATTTTAGTTATTTTCATAGTGTAATGTCATACGGCATTTTACTATGGGGGAATGCCGCCGATATAAATACAATATTTGTGTTACAAAAAAGAGCCATTCGTGCTATTTATAAATTAAGTCCACGGCACTCCCTCAGAGATAAATTTAAAGAGATTAATATAATGACTGTGCCTTCTCAGTATATTTATGAGAATCTCTTGTATGCACATAAAAATATTAATCTCTTTAAAAAACACAGTGATATCCATAACGTAAATACTAGAAATAAACACAACTTTGTCATTCCAAAAACAAGGCTCAAGAAAATAGGTGGTTCTTTTAAATGCCAGTGCATACGTTTTTATAATAAACTACCTTGCCATTTGCAAGAACTGAGCCTCAACAAATTTAAATTAGTCATAAGACGCAAGCTTTGCCAGAAGGCTTTTTACACAGTTAAAGACTATGTTGAGGATAAAAAGGCTTGGGATTGAGCTGCTCCAATGATATACAGGGAGCACTAGTGTTGTTTACAATCACAATTTCTTGTATTTTTTTTTTTATACAAATTGACATTTTTTTTTTGTTTTTTAATATTTATTTTGACATGGATATTTACTTTTTAAAGTATAATATTTTATTTTATTTTGACATGAATATTTACTTTGTAAAGTATAATATATGTATTTTTTTTGAATATTTACTTAATTATGTACTTAAATGCGAGGATTATGTGGTATTCTTTTTTTTTTTTAATTTCCATTTACATTTTTTTTCTCTCTCTTTATTACGACGTTGTCTGACAGTTTGAGTATTTTAGTGACCTACTCAAATGTACCGTCTTTGGCATTGTTCGTCAGGTCGTTGAGCTCCTTAGTAGTCCAAAGTTGAGCTTACAGACTAACTGACAAAGGCTTGCATTGACGGGACGGGTCTACTCAAATCTGTTTGGTCTTTCCTCAAAAGGTCATTTCGGACTAATCTACATAATCCTCATAAACGATTGTGAATATGTGCACTATGTAGGTTTTTTTTTTTATTTATTTATTCGAGTTAAACATAATAAATTGTCTGGCAGTTTGAGTGCTTTTTGCGGCCTACCTAAAGGTCCTTACCTTGGTATTGTTCGTCAAATCGTTAAGCTCCTTGTTCTAAGTTGAGCTATACGTCATTTGACAAATGCTTGCACTGTATGGACAGGCCCACTCAAATCTGTGAGCATCTTTCTTCAAAAGACCGCCTCAGACTGAAACCTGCAAGGTTCCCATATAATTAATTCAGTGTAGATTGTATGGACTTTAAAAGAGACGGACCCCTGAGTTTGTTTCGGTGTTTCTTCTCAGGGTAGTCAGTTAGGAAACACCGGCCTCATCTAGTTAATATTTAAGGAAAAAATGACGTGTAAAAGAGTTATTTAATAACCAATTTGCAAAATAAAGATCATTTATCATTTATCATTAGACCTGATATGACTTACCCCGAATTAAAAGAAAATTTCTTCAATACATTCGGAGAAATTGATTTCGAGTTTAAAACCGGTCAACAAGTTAGAAATACAAAACAGAAATCAGATCAACCTGTTTTACATTTTGTGCATCAGATTTCTCAATTGATGAATTTCTCAATTGAATGATACATTACGTAAACCAGTCGATAAATCTGAACTATTAGAAATTATCACTCACAACATGCATCCTAGATATTTTCCATGCTTATCGATACATAAATTTGACTTAGATGCGCTCATTGACACTGCATCGCATTTTGAAAGTTTTTTGCCCAAATCTACAAAATTAGTTTCAAGCGCAACAAATCAATCACAAATCTGTCCAAAATGCAATAAAACGGGACACCCCTATCGTACTTGCCCTGATTTCCCTGGTATGCTATGTTTTAAATGCCGCACACCTGGTTTTATAACTCGTGATTGCCCAAAATGCAATCCAAAAAATGTTTAGCCCACCGGCGACACGCATTACTCCGTACAGTGTCACCGGTGATAGCGTCCGATTCGTCTGATAACCGTCCTTTCATCGAGATCATATTGTGTAACCGGGTCGTTAAAACCCTACTTGACTCTGGTGCACAAATGTCCCTTATTAGTGATTGTTTAACCCAACAACTGGGTATTTCTTTAAAATCAAACGTTCAGTGCCCACGTGTTATTTCCGCTAATAACTCTCCTATTGATATTTTAGGAACTATCTTTCTCCCAGTTAAGTTTAATGGTACGACTTTTGTCCACGAATTTTTAGTAGCACGTTCTATGTCTTCTTCAGTTATTTTAGGTATCGAATTTTGGAATAAGTTCGGTTTGACTTCAGTTTTTAGTCAAGCTTTTAACAAAAATATCAAAGGTAATATGTACCTTCCTCCCGACTCTAATTCCCTACCTCCTGACTCACATCCCCTTCCTTCTGACTCACATACCCTTCCTTCTGACTCTCAATCCCTTCCTCAGATTAATTGCATTAGCGAGGTTCGATACATTTACCCTCGTAACGTTTTATTACCAGACCAAGAGCTAAAGTTACTACGGGTCATTGAGGAATTCGATGTCATTTCATCCGATAAAGTTGGCCTTGGTAAGACTACTTGGCTATCACACAAAATAAACACTACTGGACCACCAATTAGACAACGGTTTTACCCTCTTTCACCTGTTAAGTTAAAGTTGCTCAATGAGGAAATCGATAAGATGCTGGAGATGGGTGTCATTCGTCCCTCACGTTCTCCATGGGCCAGTCCTGTTGTGATGGTTACCAAAAAGGACGGTTCTGTACGTTTTTGCGTTGATAGTAGGAAATTGAATAGCGTTACTACTAGAGATTCTTATCCGCTCCCCCGTATTCACGATATTCTTGACAACCTTCGAGGTGCAAGGTATATAAGTTCTCTTGATTTTAGGAGTGCATTTTGGCAGATTCCTCTCGCTGATGATGAGAGTTGTGGAAGAACCGCTTTCATAGTTCCACAACGAGGTTTATTTGAGTTCGTCAGAATGCCATTTGGTCTCACGAATGCAGCTTCCGAGATGCAGCGCCTTACTGATATGATCGTCAATTTTGAATTCACTTCGACCAGTGATAATTGCGTTTTCGGTTACGTCGATGATCTAATCATAATATCAAAAGACTTTGATAGTCACCTCACGCTCCTTAGAAAAGTACTAGACCGTCTCAAGGAGGCCGGTTTAACTATTAACCTAAAAAAATGCGAGTTCTGTAAAAGCGAATTGAAATATTTGGGTTATATCATTAACGAAAAGGGTTTACAAACTGATCCCAGCAAGCTCGATGCTATTAGGGATTATCCCGTTCCTACTACAGCTAAGTCACTACGTGGTTTTATTGGGTTATGCTCATATTATAGGCGTTTTGTTGATGGTTTTTCTTCTATAATAGCTCCACTCACTGCCCTTATAGGAAAAAAGAAGGGTCGTGACCCTATAAGTTGGGATGATGCCGCCGATCAAGCATTCCTAAAATTAAAGGATGCGCTCATCAATACTCCCGTTATGGCTTGTCCAGATTTCTCGAAGCCCTTCATTTTGCAATGTGATGCGTCAGCTGTTGGTCTTGGTTCAGTTCTTTCTCAAAAGTTCGATGGTGTTGAACATCCTATCGCTTATTATTCACGCTTATTCTCAAAAGCAGAACGCAATTATAGTACAACTGAACGTGAACTTTTATCCGTTCTTGATTCCATTAAGCATTTTCGCTGTTATTTAGATGGAATGAAGTTTTCTGTTATAACCGATCATATGGCCTTGAAATGGCTCCTCACACTATTGTAATCCCTCAGGGCGTTTGGCGCGATGGGCTACTGTGATTTCCCAATACACGTTTGATATCATTCATCGCAAAGGGTCGCAACACGTCGTTCCAGACGCTTTGACTCCCCTCAAACGTTTCCAGCTTACGACATTCGGAACGGTGTTCTGTTAAGACGCATGCCAATCACTAACCCATTGTGTTCTGATCCTTGGCGCGTAGTTTTACCCGTTGAAAAAGTTAAATCCGCTATATGGGAAGCTCATAATAATCCTCTCTCTATACATCCTGGAGTTTCAAAGACTTATTTTAAGCTCAAGGATAACTTTTACTGGCCAAATATGTTTCGAGATGTTTCTGAGACTTTAAGGCAATGTGAGGTTTGTAAAGCTTATAAGATCGCGAATTCCCAACCACGTGGTCATATGTGTTATCCAAAGGAAGTTTCTTTACCTTTACAAATGATTTCTATCGACGTTATTGGACCGCTTCCAATCGCTTATTATGGGTTCAAATACATTTTATCTATGGTCGATGTTTTTTCTAAATATGTTTGGTTAGTGCCCCTTAAAAGGATTGACGCCAATTCAGTTATAAAAGCTTTGGAATCTGAAATATTTTTTAACTTCGGAGTTCCACGGTCTATTCTCTGTGATAATGCTACCGTTTTTCGTAGTAATCAGTTTTTAAACTTTCTTAGATCGTTTCGCATTGAATCCCCTACATTTACCCCTTATTACACTCCACAAGCAAACACGGTAGAACGTTATAACCAAAGTGTCGTTACTTGTTTGAGCATATTGGTTGGCGAGAACCAAAGGAATTGGGCTAAATTGTTACCCAAGGTCAAACTTTACCTCAATTCATGTATTAATTTAGCCACAGGGTTTACGCCAAACTTTCTCATATTCGGTAGAGAAGTCTGTATGGATTCATCGCGTGCGAATAACCAGACTCTAAGCACTAATTTAGCTGAAAGTCGGGAACAACACGCGAGTAATCTGACTTCGCTCGCCGAGATTTACGCAAAAGTAGCGGACAATCTTTCTTCTGCTTTTCTCCGTAATTCACGAAATTACAATACGAACCGGACGGCTATTACACTTAATGCCGGCGACATTGTATGGAGGCGTAATTTTTCAAAATCGTCAGCTGCTGAATACTTTACAGGAAAGCTTGCTCCTCGTTTCATTAAATGTCGTGTGATCAGAGTCATCTCCATGACTACATATGTCCTACAAGACTGTGATTCTCATCATATTGGACAATATCATATAAAAGACATACTTAAATGAATTAATTTGTTCCATATTCTTAACTTAATCAGCATTACTTATGTTAGGCCATTAGTTTTCAATTAACGACACCTCTTTTATTATAACGACACCTCTTTTATTATTTCGACCCTCATTCCTCCCTGGAGTTAATATTTATTCATAACCATTTCCTCTCATTAGGCGTCGTATTTTTGATTTTGATTTAAGGTCCACCCTCTTCAACTTAACCCTCTCTCTTTAACTTAACCTTCTAACTTATCCCTCTATAACTTAAGCTCTTAAATTCAGTCTTGAGTCGTGTTTGACTTTGAGTCGTGTTTGACTTTGAGTCGTGTTTGACTTTGAGTCGTGTTTGACTTTGAGTCGTGTTTGACTTTGAGTCGTGTTTGACTTTGAGTCGTGTTTGACTTTGAGTCGTGTTTGACTTTGAGTCGTGTTTGACTTTGAGTCGTGTTCGACTTTGAGTCGTGTTTGACTTTGAGTTGTGTTTGACTTTGAGTCGTGTTGGACTTTGAGTCGTGTCTCACTTCGAGTTTTTATCTGACTTCGAGCTTTTGTGTTCGACTTCGAGTTTTTGTTTGACTTCCTTTGAGTTTTCGTCGTATTTTTAAGTTATTTCTTAATCTCAACTCTTATTTGTTTCGTGTTGATTATTGTTCTTTGTTCCTATATATATTTAAGAATATTATTCTAGATCTATCGTTTGTTTTTCTATTCTAATGTAGGTTTAGGAGACGCATCTGAAGCTCGCACTTTTAACGTCTAAACTGGAGGCCGGCTTTCAATTTTATTCAGTATCAGCTGCACTTCGATGTTGTTGATTTGATGTATTTAGTTTAAAGTTAGTTAGGCTAGTTTATTTAATTTGTATATTATGGTTTTCACTCTTGGTTGATGCTATCCCTTTTGTGTTGTCAATCTGTTATTGTGTTTTCAATCTGTTGTTGTGTTTTCAATCTGTTGTTGTGATGTCAATCTGTTATAGCGTTGTCACCCTCTCACTGGGTTGATACATTCACTTGGGTTGATCTCTCACCTTTCTTTTAGGGTTGTCAACCACCTTTCTTTTAGGGTTGTCACTCACCTTTCCTTTAGGGTTGCCACTCACCTTTAGGGTTGCTACTCTCAATTTTTTTACTGGAAATGGGGTACTGTAGCGTAAAACCGCTACGGTTAAAACTTCCTCCAATCCTAATCCAAACTTTTCAATAAAAAATATTTTCTTCATAGCTGTTATTCACATTTGAACCAGGAATCGTGAAAAAATCGTCGGTTGTTTGCCTTTTGACGGCGTCATAACATTTTTGGGACCCGATAAGTGATGGTCGACCTTATTTTTTGTGATTAATATCGAAATTATGAAGTGATAGTTTTTTTTCTGTTGGTGTAAACCCAATAAAAAATATAAAGTGTCCTAGCAAAAGTATAGTCTGTGTGTGATTTTCTGGTTAATTTGGTATGTATTGTCGTCTTTTTTCTTTTCGATCCATTTCGCACTAGTTTCATAATTAATCAAAGATTCAGCTTGCATCGGTGGTCTGAAGTTTCTTTTTTGTTTAGATCCCGTTACAAGCCAATTTTTGGCTCCACCCTACGGGCAAGCGACGTCGGTTATCGACGACGGAGGTCGGGGCGCTCTCGCCCGATATCCGAGCACATCCTGTGTGTGAGACGTCCATCTCAAAGGCCTGAAGCGAGTACGAGGTAGATGCGGACTCCGCAGCGCAGTGGCTCCGTGATTTCTACGTTACTTCCCACAGTCGTGTTCAGCCGTCCAGGAATTACCGAGTTTTCGCAGCAGGAGTTCTATTTTAAATAGTGCACCTAATTTGTATATTTCTAATCTAAAAATTCTCACGTCAAAAACTCTTTCTAACCTAAGGCCTATCAAGACGCGTTGGATGCTCTTAGTGTTTTTGTAATTAAAATTACTAATATTGCGTATTCGCCTAGCTATAACCGATTGCAATCGATTTTTTTGTTAGGTAAGTTAAAAATATTTGCATAATACTTTCGATAACATTCTTTTTCTTTCCGCTAAGTTAACCCACGCCATCACTGTAAGGTTCCCAATAATAACTAATATTTAACTTTTTTATATTTTTTAATTAAGTACTTGTTTTCTATCTTTTTCCTTTTAATCAAAATTAAACGTTTTAAGTAGCGGTTTGTCTTTTACTGTGCACTTAATTTTATTTACGCTACAATATATATAAGACACAAAGACAATGAAATTGATTCAATCTTTGCTGAAAATCCATGGCACAGGCAATACTAAACTAAACTATAGTTCAAACACACTCAGAAAAATACCCATTTTGGTTCATTAGTAAAAGTAGTAAACAGCTTATCATCCGTTAACACATGTGCCTTTGATGCTTTTTCCCAATCAATAACTATTGGATTGATTTCAGCATGAAAATACTAAAACGTGATGATATTTATAAAATACGTAATGCCATATTCAACAAACATTTCAGATTAACGCCTGTAGGGAAACCATGAACAAATACAGTGTGAATGCAATATCTATATCTATACTAATATTATAAAGTGGAAATGTTTGTTTGTTTGTTTGTTTGTTTGTTTGAATGCTCTAATCTTCGAAAATACTGGGTGGATTTCAAAAATTCTATATAATAATAATTCTAGGCTATAGGCTAATTAGTATTATGCTACTGCTCTCAGTTTTCCTAAAATAAGGGTATTAGTGAAGTAAAATTGCTATAATCGCGTGCGCTGGCGAAATGCTGAGATATACGTAAAGATCATGTATTACAAAAATGTAGGGTTTATGTAGATCTAAAATAAAGTCCGCGGTACTACATATCTAACTGTTATATATAATCCTTGGCATGACTTTGTAGTATTATTATTATGCGACCGTATTTAATACTTACGTTCTAAAGTAACGTTCTAAAGTAGTCCCATCATCAACACAATTTTATTAAGATAAACTTTGCTTTTTACAGTATATAAGTTGGACTTATAGTTTAGGAGAAAATGTAAAATTAAAATTATTCAACAACGTTATTTACCGAAATGGCGCGCGAATGCACGGCGGCGCGTCGAGCACAGTAATACCTACAATCTTCAATACATAGTTACATGCCTAAACTTAGTTTCATTTCGATTTGTTTGCTACGAAACTTCCTATGTAAGTGAAAACTGTTTTAGCTTTTTTACGTCAGATGTGTGTTTTTGTCTATACATTTGAATATTTTTGTTTTACTTGAATAAGTAATTTTGATAGGGTGTTTTCGTTTATCTTATTTTTTAACCGACTTTTAAAAGGAGATCGTTAAGCATCGTTTAGTTTAAAGTTTATAAGTAGTTAGTTTATTCATTTTGTTTAATTTTAGTTCCATTGATCTATATAGTTATAAAAATACGTACTTGTAGTCTATATTTTTACGATTCGTAATTTTGTGTAGGGGATTCAAATTATTTTTAACCCCTAGATAGAAGGCGCCACCTACATTGTCACGTTATCATCGGCTCTGTGATTTTTTCCGTTTAATAAACAGTAAAAGTGCTTATTTCTATGTAAAAAGTGATTGAAATGAACATTAAAACCAGGACACATGGACTGTAATAATAACAATGTGCAAAATTGGCATTAAAGTGAAATAACAGTGAAAAATACGACAATACAAATCAACAGTGTAAATAACAATATGATTACTTTGTGTGTGAAATTAGTCCTTATATACTTATATCTGAACAGTTAAAATGTAACAAAATCATTTAACAGAAGTATTTCGTTAAGAAAAACAAAAAAATGAAAAAACGAAAATCGGTGGTGTTTCAAAACAAGTTCAATTATGCATAATCACTATCATCCCGCTATATAACTTGTAAAAGAGCCATCTTACAAATCTATGCTGTACTGTGAACTAACATTTAAGTTTCGACAGTAACCGAACATCCCGCACCGTGCACAAATATCTTAGTGACCAATAGATGTCGCTGTAAATACATCAACGTTAATGAATTGGGATCATTACTTGACGTCGTAAAGTACACGTTCGGTCGAGGGGCCGCAACTGCTACACTTGAACTCTCTGAGCATGAGTTCAAATCTGCCACAGAGGTATTCTTTTTCCAAGTTTTCAATATAAAATAAAATTAATTCAACAAAATTAAATATGAATTTCCTAAAAAATATAACTTTTCGCCGTACTAGGACTAAATCGGACTCCATGTTGAATGACAGTGACATAAACACTACGCGTACGTTAAATGAGACAGTCACTAGTGTACCGGAAATGTCTGACGATGACGACGAACAAATCAAGAAATTACGAGATCAAATTAGCAACCTGACCCATGACCTGCAGAGCGCCCACTTAGAAATTTAAATCTTTGATTGATTATGATTTTGACTTTGATTGACATGATGTAATTTAGACAAATTTAAATTATGTATAAAAAATATCCTGCAATGAAGTTTACGCAAGTAATGATGTTAATGTATCCTATAATACCTTTCTTAATATTTTCTCTTTGTTTTACAACCTCTGTTTTCCAGAGAAAATAATAACTACACACACTAACAAAAATGTTAAATGGATTTCCCGTGGCATAAAAAAATGTAGTAAAAAAGAGAGCTTTATTGTGGGCATACAGACTACACCCAACAAAAAAAGCAAAAAGTGACTTGAAAAAGTACACTACGCGTTATAAAACAATACTAAGATTGACTGTTAATGATCTCCCGAAATGTGTAGACCAACCTTTGACACTGTTTGCCGACGATAGTACCATAACTATACCATGTGTCAATGCAGATCTATATGAAAACGATATAAATAATTCCCTAGCTTCAATTATAGCATGGTTAGATGAGAACAACTTAAAAATTAACCTATCTAAAACGAAAGTTATGTATTTCACCCAACGTATGCCGAGTAAACATCTCGATGTTAATTTTGATAATCAAGTTATTGACGAAGTAGAAAGCACAAAATTCTTAGGTTTACAAATAGATAGAAATTTGAACTGGAAATCACATATAGTTAATCTTTGTAACAAATTAAGCAAATCAGCATATGCCTTACATGCATTGTCACCGAGAGTTTCCACGGATGCGCTTCTTACGGCATACTACGGTATTGTCGAATCCCATCTTCGATACGGGGTTATATTTTGGGGAAATTCCACCGATAAAGAAAATGCATTCAAGGCCCAGAAACGGTGTATTCGTGCAATGTTTAATCTGAAAACCACTGATAGTTGTTATCCGTATTTCAGGAAGTATAAAATATTAACTTTGCCTAGTATTTATATTTTGGAGGTAGCTGTGTTTGTCAAATCAAACCCAACTTACTTTCAACGTGTAAATGACTTAGTTGCAAGAAATAGACGTGACAATAGTGGCCTGTGTATTCAGAGGGCTAAGACAACACTGATGCGCAAAAGTGTCTGCTGCATGGCACCAAAAATATTTAATAAATTACCCAAGGCCTGGAAAGATTTAAATATGACATTATTTAAAAAGAAATTGCAAAACTTTTTAGCAGACAAAACATATTACAACATTACCGATTTTTTAATGGAAAGTAAAATTTGTTAGTAATTTGGGCACTTTACATCTGTGATAATAATTTATTATTCAATTTTAATTTGAAAAATTTAATTTTTGACATATAATATATCTTGACACTCTTTTATTACATTTAGTTTTGACATTATATTTTGACTTTTTTATATTTAATTTAATGCTATGATTTAGACATTCGTTTTTTATATAGGTAATTATTGGTTAATTTTTATTTTAATTTTGATAAGTAGATTTTGACATTTGATTTGATTTGTAATTCCTGTTATTTAATTGCATAATTTCATTTATAATTAAATTACCTCTGTGAATTTAATTATTTATACATTTGCATGCCTACTGGTAAAATATGGCTGAACCAACATTGTACCCTTACACCACATTATCACTATGTTTTTGTATTACCCATATTTGCAAAATAAACTATCTTATCTTATCTTATCTTATCTCAGAAAGCACAAAATAGCTACTTTATAAACAAATCTCAAACAAATCAAAAGCCACATGGCAGATAGTCAATGGATCTAAAACTAACGTGCCTAAAGAAGAGATACTGACCATAAAAACTGGAAATTTGACCTATACAAACCCGAATAACATAGCTAATGCATTTAATGACTATTTTATAGATGACATTGAGAGTAACATAATAAATGACGTTAAAATATATTACAATTTAGATAATTTGACAATGCAATCAATGTTTATGCAGGTCTGATATCATTTTAGCAACCAAGACACTTAAAAATACTTTGATGGTATATCTACAAAAGTAATTAAATATGTGATTGAGCTTATAGCACCTGTTTTAGCACATATTATTAATTTAGGTATTACCGAGGGCATATACCCGGAAGCCTTGAAAAAAGTCATTATAAAACCGCTACACAAAAGGGAAGACAAGACTCATATAAAAAATTACCGGCCCATTGCAAAAATTCCCGTCTTTTCCAAAATCTTTGAAAAAGTTATATATAACTCGATATATCAATTTCTTCTCAAATATAATATTTTATGTAAAGAGCAAAACGGGTTCCGGAAAAATAAAACTATTAATATGGCAATTTTGACCTTTGAAATAATGTTATGTCTGCTGTGGATAAAAAGACTCCCGTCTGCGCTATTTACACAGATATGACTAAGGCATTTGATTACGTTGATCACAAAGTCCTTCTTGAGAAATTGCATTGCTGTGGTATCAGAGGAAACATTTTAAAATAACTAGAATTGTACCTAAGTAATAGGTTGCAATGTACAGAAATTACAAGAGTGTGTCCAAAAACTAAAACCGAATGAACGTATGTGTCGAGGTTCAGGACTATAAAATATGGAGTGCCTCAAGGTAGCGTACTTGGGCCCCCCTTGTTCCTCATTTACATTAATGATTTGCCAAAAGTTACACAACAACAAATTTTGTTTGTAGACGATAGCACTGCTAGAGTAAAATGTAAGGACCCAAATACTTATCAACTTGACATTAATAATACACTTACTGACATAATTAATTGGCTTAATATGAATAATTTGATAATAAACCTCAAGAAAACTAAAGTGATGCATTTCCACCAGAGAATTGAAACACCAAAAATGTGTATCAGCTACAATCGCACTGAGATAGAAGAAGCAAAAGTAAGTGTGTTTTTAGGTTTACATATTGACAATAATCTTAATTGGACGGCTCATATAGAACAACTATGTAAAAGAATTAATAAATCTGCATATGCGCTTTTTCAACTGGCCAGAAAAGTTAATATAGACGCGTTACTTGTTTCTTACCATTGTTTAGTCTCACTTCTCAGGTACGGAATAATTTTTTGGGGTAATTCCCCAGATAGGGAATTAATATTTAAGGCACAAAAAAGGTGCATTAGAGCCATGTGTGGTCTGAAAACCGATGACAGTTTTGTACCATACTTTAAAGCATTAAAGATACTTACGCAACCGGCGATATACATATTGGAAACCAGTGTCTTCGTCAAATCAAATCCCAACCTTTTTGAAATTATTACAACGGTACGAAATGTTCCAATTCGTAAACAATACAAAAATTGTTTGAGTAATTATAAGTGCAGGACTGCATTATTAAGGAAAAGTGTCTTGGGTATGGCTCCACTCATTTATCGAAGATCGAAAATAAACCACCCATTTACCTGTTGCACTAAACAATTGAATCGTCCATTTGTAGGGACCAACTTATATAATCAATATCTTTAAAACGATATAAATGTTTCGGCCAGCCAAAATCAATAATATTAATGTATAAACACTAAGTATGTAGGTAGAATATTCCAGGGAGCAGTCTATCGGTTTGGTCCCTCCATCTTGATATAATGATGGAAATGATAAAATATTGTGTATATGATGAGGTAGCTAAAATTATAGCAAAGGTAGGAAATAGTAGATTGGCAATATTTTACATATGTATGAGACATTGGAAATTTGGTTCCTTCATTTTGACGCTCACAGTTAACAGAACCTCAATTTCATTTTAGATGACCTATCTATAGTGTTCAGTCCCAAGCCAGCGCAACGGGGCTGGTATGCTGAACGGTCCACGGTACGTGGAGCCTAACGTTGCCCTTGAAACAAGCTGCACTATAGCCCGTTGGGCTTCCCCTGTAACGATAGCTTTTGCGGGACGGCTTGGCAGACCACTCCAGGATCGCCTTCTACTCCACGAAGTCTTCGTCGTACAGCAGCTTGAGCAAGGCGGTCTGGCAGTAGGCTCCCAACAAGGCGTCTGGGCAGCAGGCTCTCAGCAAGGCGTCAGGGCAGCAGGCTCCCAGCAAGGCGTCAGGGCAGCAGGCTCCCAACAAGGCGTCAAGGCAGCAGGCTCCCAACAAGGAGTCAGGGCAGCAGGCTCCCAACAAGGCGTCAAGGCAGCAGGCTCCCAACAAGGAGTCAGGGCAGCGGGTACTGCACTTCCTCTTCCATCACTCTTCGTCAAAACTCGTCGAGAACTAAACTCTTCAAAAACTGGTCAAAGACTGAACTCCCGGAGATGGCCCCCAGCGCCTTTTATGCCCGGCTAGCTCAGTCGGTAGAGCATGAGACTCTTAATCTCAGGGTCGTGGGTTCGTGCCCCACGTTGGGCGCCAAACTGTAACGATAGCTTTTGCGGGACGGCTTGGCAGACCACTCCAGGATCGCCTTCTACTCCACGAAGTCTTCGTCGTACAGCAGCTTGAGCAAGGCGGTCTTACAGTTTGGCGCCCAACGTAAAATCATAGCTAGTCGGTTTAATTTTTTTTCAAAATTCTAAAAAAAACTATTACTGGTAACTTTTTTCTTTGGACTCACTTTTTGGCTTAGACTCTTTTTTAATATTAAGTTCTAGGATAGGAGACTCACTCTTTACACTAACACTATACTAGACTCCCTCTTCACACGAACACTAGTTTATCACCTCTTTTACCACTAGTTTATTCCCTCTTTACCTTCTTTTGCTATTTATAATATTAATTTTCAGTCATGGATAGAATTATTCACTTTGAACTTTTAAATAAAGCTGAACTTGAGTATGAAGTTAAAATAAGACTTGAGGAACCAAAAGATACAGTCATACTTCTCAAGAAGCAAATTCTCCAACTCGCGCCTCTTACATTATCTCATGATATTTTAGATTCGGTGCTCCCAGTCAAAACTGACTTAGACGAACTAAACACTACTCTCAATTATATCGAATCCAAAATATTATTGGTAGAGCAGGGCAACAATAAACTTAACAAAAAAATTAGGACTTTTATTAACCATACATTTTTCAGATTAGATAGGATTGATATTGATTTAGATACCACAGAGGAAACTCGCTTCACTCAAACAAAGGAAAGATTTCTCGACTTAGAGTCAAAATTTAATTCTTTAACAACTGATTCCAACGAACTTAATCCACAACCTTTAGAAATCAACCGTCCCGCAAGTAATATACTCTAAACCTCCTCCTCTTCTCTCCTGAGTGTGTCAGTTAGGTAGGTAGGCCGTTTTTTTAGGATAGCTAGGTAGATAGGCAGGTTTTTTATAAAATACTGTATATTATTAATATATTAAATTTAATGGTACATCTATTTTACCCTCTTTTATTGGAGAAGTAGAAGGTATCGTTACACCCCTTAATGGTCAATAATTATAATCGCTTACCCAAGGAGCTGATGACGACAAGCTACGACCGTTCTTGAGGCCGCGTCCGTGTGTGTGTGTGTGTATATGTAATGAGTAATTGAACGTATAGTGAAAGACAAGTGTGGATGGACAAAGGTTCTCCAAGATGCAGTCCTCCCAATGCGGTCCGTCTTCAATCAGCACACTTAATTCCAACAACGCGCGTGCTTTGGTATGGCGTCAATATGGCGTAATTGTTCAACGAGAAATATCCCTGGATTTTCGTCAATCCGGGATTGCTAGGTTCAATCAATCACTGAACACAATCTTTTAATCTCACGTGAGATCCAAGTTGATTTCCAATTATAATCAATAAAACTCAATCTTCCAACCGGAGGTTAGTTTTTGCAAGAACGGAAAACGTCAAGTGAAAAAAAGTCAAAGACTATAGAATAATGTTGCCAATCCAAAGGTGCGTTCAATTTCACGTTGGACTAAACATATAGATACCTTGCACGTATAATTATGCGCGTTGTTTTTTTTCTTTTCAGTTCCATGTACGGGAAGCTCACCTTATTTTTAGTTTCTACTATGTTGTGCTAATCATTTTGGAATAGAATGGCTGCGAAATACGGACGACATTAGGTAAGGTAAGACATAAGGTATCAAGTAAGTTTGTTGGGAGACGACGCGATGCGAAGAGTAATTAAGTCCTTACCTTAACAAGTTAACACATTGAAGGAACTCGTCTCAGTGTACAATTTGAGAACAAGCCATGCAGTGACAACTTAAATTTAATTTCACTTTAGACCCTTACCATTACCATTCTCGTATGAAAGTAAAATAGAGAACTATTTTGGTTTTATTAAACTACAACAAACATATTCCAGAAAAATTGTTGTTTTACTTTTTTGAGGCTGTTAACTGAAAAATTAGTATTACTAATAGTGGAGATGATGACGAGCTACCTACCTAGATTCTAAATCACGACCTAAAACTCGTTAGTAACTTTAATAATCATTCTGTGGTTGACAAAATAATTACCTTTAATTCTTGTAATATACAGGCCTTGTTTGTGAAACTAGTAAGCTTGTATTATGGCTTTATATAAACAAAACTGCCTTTATTTCCAAGCAATTTTAAGCGTGTGACTAAACTAGTAAGGTTGCTTTTCAAGCTAGGATAGTGCCTATCCAGATTATTTTAGAACAATGCTACTTAAACCACCTCCAAAAATTTAAACATAAAAATGATTCTCTTGTACCAGACCAGTATTTAAAAAATATTACAATCAATTTAATCCTAATCGAAAATATGTCAGTTCCAAAATAATTCTATTCTATCCGCTAATCAATAATCGAATTGTAGATATTTTTCAATGCTGCAAAATCTGCAAAAAAGGTGCCCACTGTTACAGAATCATCTATTAATTCGAGGTGTGCCTCTTGTATGAACTCATCATCGAGTACAGTGTTCCGAATCCGGTTTCTTTTTGGCGCCACATTTTTTTTTTAATGTTACACAGAGCATAAAGAGAGGAATCTTCGTGCAATAGTTGCATTTAATTGGGTGATTTTTTTTTCAACGGCTTCAATTAATTTATTATGCCACCCTTCCAAAAAGTTTGTAGTCCGATGAGTATCTCCATATACACACCACACTAATAAAATCATCGGGTAAACATGGTTTCTCCATGTATTTGATTAACTTTTTTATTGTCTCAACACAATATGCCGAAGCTATGCGACGGAAGTTCCGCGGCTGATTTTACGTTCCGACTTATTCGGCTGATATTATGACATACCAGAAGTACCGAACTTAAGTGGCAGAAATTCAGTTGCACAACAAGGCTGAGACCCGGGGCGCGGGCATCCCCCTTCGTCCCGCTGCACCGCGACCCGGATCGTCGACAATCAAACGGAAACGATGAACAAAAACACATACCTATGTCATTCCTAAAACAATTATAAAAAATATAGGTGGTTCGTTTAGATGCCAATGTATATGTTTATTATAATAAAATTCCTAGCAATATTAAAAAACTAAGTACTAATAAATTCAAGTTATTGATAAAACGTAAGCTATGTCAGAAAGCTTTTTATTTACACAGTTAAAGATTATATTGAGGACAAGAAGGCTTGGGAATGAGCTGCTCTAGTGATATACGTGAGCCTTTTTTATTTTTTAAATTTTGTTTGCCGATTATTCTTTCACTATAATTTATTTAATAATGTCGAGCAGTTTGAGTACTTGTGTGGCCTATCCAAATGTCCATACTTTGGTATTATTGTTCGTCAAATTGTTGGACAGGTCCGCTCAAATTTGCGTGGTTATTTCCTCAAAAGAACACCAGAGACATGCTATGCGCTGCGATGAACGAGAAATGTAATGAAAGATATGCGATGAACCTACATGCTTCTCATATACAAATACAAATTGTATAAGAGACTATGACCTCTGAGTTTGTTTCGGTTTTTCTTCTTAGAGTAGTCAGTTAGGAAATACCGGCCTCATCTAGCTAAACCAAACTTAACACGCAAAAAACATGACATGTAATAGTGTTATTTACACCCAATTTACAAAAATAAATATTTCATTTCACCTTCGGTCGCGTATGTGTGTGTGCTCTATACAACATGCGTTGCCACCAAATTCCCGCTGAACTTACGCCCGACCAAAGTTCGGCTGTAAGCTAACGCAACGTAATTTCGGCATAGTGTGTAATTCAAATAGCATTACAAGCGTAATCATGCCAAACTTCGGTCGCGTAACTTCAGCATAGTGTGTTTATCTATCTATCTTCGCCAATCATACCGTAAATTTTTTTCTTCAGGCGACAATGGTAAAACAGCTCAGAGCCCTACCAGCCGCATTTTTCTTGGAACAACAGGCTTTTTTAAAAATTGCTTCATTCATTAGTGAAATTAACATCCTTTTATAATAGTCGACAGAAAATCTATAGCAATAACCTTCGTCGTTGATTTTTCATAGTCCACTTTAAATGTAGTATAGGGAGTCAATTAGGTACTGTATATTAATCTAAACAATATGACATAATTATGTTTTTACCGAAGGTTTTACTTGACGAGAACACAGCGTTCTGTTGAGTTAAATTGTCACTCAAAGGGGAAAAAATGTGGCTTTGAGTTAGTGTTACTAATCGTGTAACACAGGATGGTGTAACTCGAATGGGAACAAAGGGGATAGTGTAGATAATAGGCAAGTTATATTTTTTGAACAAGTGGCACTCCCCTTAATAATAAACCCTAAGCTCGTATACCAGCTTATCTTTAGTTCTTCTAATGAGTTTCTTTTAGTTTCTTCTCAGGGTAGTCAGCTAGAAAACGCCAACGTCATCTAGTTTTAGTCAATTAATCGATTTACTAGTAGCGAGCAGTAATATTATTTCATTACCACATTGATACCTTAGTCACTTATACATCAACAAAACAAAACAAGACTTGGGACAGAGACGAGTCTGCACCAGACGAGTTGGCACCAGTAAGAATACGTTTCCTACAGCCCCTGGAGTTGGAGTGCGAAGAAACACGGGGTCGTTTTGAGTCTGTCAGATCCCTCCGCTCACCCAAGGGCGGGGGACATCCATGAGGAAGAAAAAAAAAATATAACCGGCGGAGGTGTATTCTCATCGCCATGTTTATGTAGAATACAAGGACTTGCTAGAAAAGTTCTGACCAGAGGCCCCAGATAAATGTCATGTAGTGAAGCCGACGTAAAGTAATTTTTTATTCGTGAATAAAATTACTTTTTTCTTTTTCTCCCTGATGACTGAATGTCATCGTCAGTATCAGCATTGCGGAAAAGCTGACGAGCCTTTCATTTGATCAGTCCACCGTGTTGGTGAAAGGCAAGTTATATAAAAGCTTGTAAAAGGGATGCACTATGCATTGCGTATATCGTTGTTTCTTTTCCACATACCCACATCCCACATTACGAAGGCATTTGCAAGTCAAATAAATGCTGGTCTGGTATTTGGTGTTTTTCTGAGCACTTGGGATTGAAGCTTCATATATATAATAAAATTTAAGAAAAGCGTCGTGCTAAGTAATACGCTATAATAGTGTTATCATTTTTTTACGATATTAGTTTGAAATCGTTAGTCCCCAAATTAGAGAAGCTAGTGAATAAATTTAAACAAATTGTAGTGTTAAAAACGGTAGCGGATTACATCCTACTAGAGTCAGAACCATCCAGAGGGTAGCAAACTAAGTTTTGTTCTTTGTCTTAACAGCCTGCCACATGATTAATGTCCCGTTAATTTGGAACATTATTAACGAACATTGTTTAGACTATTATTGTAATTATGATAAGTATATTCTGGATATGATTCATTGAATTTACTAATGACTATTCTGATTTTGAAAACACAACGTGGTGTATTACAAAGTTCCGTCTTAAGGATTATTTTTTAATCCCAGAAAGTCAACAGACCTTTAACATGCAAAAAGTTCAGTACCTTATTCAAAAGGAGCACAAGAATTCGACACTGGTTATTGTAACGTTCTTAGCTTTCTTAACGGTGCTGCATCTTAGTTGGGTACAAAAAAAAACAACATTTTACTGTCTGGCTTCTAAGGCCCATTATGTAAGTCTAACAAATTACTTAAAACTATGTTAGTAAGAATAATCATGCACATATACATTATAAAGGACATAACACAACAAAACAAACAACTCACAATCACAGGAAGGTTTATCTATCAAGCCGCATGTCCAACACGTAGCTTGATAAACCTATCCATTGTAGGCCCTTCTAGTCTTTCTGCGAAAAAATTCAGTACGTATTGCTCCCCCTCTCTCATTGGAACCAAGTGCGAATAACTCATCCTAGCAAGAACAG
The DNA here is from genome assembly GCA_943138885.2 of Tholera decimalis. Lineage (NCBI taxonomy): Eukaryota > Metazoa > Arthropoda > Insecta > Lepidoptera > Noctuidae > Tholera > Tholera decimalis. The sequence continues at coordinate 14,505,963 of OW964569.2, forward strand.
ATAGACATAAAAATTGTAAAACATGGATAACTATAAAAAAAAAATTTAGGGAGAAACACAAATTAAATAGTTTAGTGGCATGTACACTAATGCAACCAGGGGACACCGAAACAAAAGAAATTATAACCAATCGTTCATAAATCCAGAGGCAACAAATGGTCTTCACATGATGAGCGGAACCTACATGTATACAAATCCCCTCCTTACGGTTATGGAAGCCCTGCACCATTTGTGGCTGCTACAGTAAATAGAGCTTATGAATATAACCGTAAAAGTGAAGAAGATTCTAAAGTAATAATAAATGGTCACCATATTTTAGATGCTCAAATACCGAAATTAGAAGATTTTCCTAAGGAGGGTATAGTTGGAAACTTTCATCAAGAAATTGTGTGGCGTTTTGCTCAGATTTTTCTGATAAAGTATTTCCCCGCTATACAATCTTGTGCAGTAAACGTAATTAATTTTGCTAAGAGCAGCAATTCAGATATATTGAGCAAAGGACGACAAACGTGGGATCCGGAATTATTAAAAAGTACTACATGTTCTAAAGCTTTCAATGGTTTTTTAAATCTTATAAAGCGGAATATCCACAAGACACCAAGTACTTTTTTGGAGTGCTTCATATATTGGTATGAACTCTATGATTTAAGTAAACTAATCGTTTTGGATAAAAAGAAATTGATTATTACAAAAAGAAATTTATCAAGAATTTAAAAATGAGGGTGAATGTAACACAGATTAAATATAAAATTATTAAGAAAAATCTAATAGGTGTTGACAAAGTTAGAAAATGGCTAGATGATTATGCGAGGGTATTTTGCTCATATATCAAACACGCTGAGAGGGGAAAACTGAATAGAAGAGCGATTGCTTCTGGAGAATGCATCTCAAGGTGATAGAGGAGTTCCATTTGAATCTTGCTAAATTGATACCGGGGAGTACAATTAGCATAGGAGGTGAAGAAAAGAAGAAGAAAATCATTAATGAATTACAAATGTCCACCCTAAAAGAAAATTTGGATAGCAACTACAGTCTACAGGCTACAGAAGATGCAACAAAATGGAACGAGTGTCTCAATCCCCTTTTGTTTGCTGAAGTTCACCATTGTTGGTTCAACAATGAAATTAGAAGATCAAATAACCTCCCCTTAATTACTGAAGAAGAGTCCACATTTGGATGTTCTATGGGATTTTATTATTTACTTATAAAAAAGATCAATTTAGGGATTGGATTCATGCTTGAAAATGAGTTGTTCTATACAAGAATCCTGTGGAGTGAAACAAAAGAAGAGATGTTAAATGCTCACAATCGTGAATGGTTCAACAAAATTAAGGATAAGATTGATGGGAAAGATTATTTTGATGCCTCTCCTGGCTTTCTAATGGGGATGCTTAATGCCGGTTCAACAACAATAGGGTTAGTTGCTATATGTGGCATTGATATTCCAAACACAATTGTTCGATGTCTTCGGTCTAGTGATGACTCTATGTCTGTTTTTGTCGCAGATACACACATCAAAAGTGTCTAGGGATCAAGCATTTTTATGCGGATTTCTTGAGATTGAGATGTGGCTTTGTAATAAATTTATGATTTTATAAATTTATATGGATCCTTTTTGGCGCATTTCATAATTTGAAACAGGAACTGTTAATCAAATTCGAGTAAAAGATGAAAATCAGCTGTCAATATTTTCCCTATAAAAACATACAACGCTGTGCTACTGTTTCCCTACTACTGATTAAAACCAACGTTATTATGGAGCGGCGACGTCATTTAAGCAGGGAAGAAATGCTCAGAGCCGTGGGAATGATAGGAGCTGGTTCCCGGCAACGTACTGTGGCTTTAGCTCTGAATACAAGTCAGAGTGTTATCAGTCGACTTTGGACACGTTTCCGAAGCACTGGTACCGTGGCTGAGCGCCATGGAGGACGGTATCGCTGCACCACACGGAGACAAGACCGATACATTCAAATCTTAACTCGAAGAGCTCCAACAATAACCGCCATGATGTTAGCCGTGAGGCTTTATCACTCTTCAGGGAACTTAATTAGCGACCAAACAGTCAGAAACCGCTTGCATGAAGTGAACCTTCATTCCCGAAGACCGCTACGGGTACCACCTATAGCAATGCACAATCGTAGGATTCGATATCAATGGGCTCTTGAACACAGAAATTGGGCAGAAGAACAATGGCGTTTCGTGTGCTTTTCTGATGAGTCTCGTTTTGGTATGAGACCGGATACAAGACGTATACGACACTGGAGAACCCCTGGACGCCAACAGCGATTGAAATCCTGCCAGGAAGTCCATCCTTATAGTGGTGGAACCATCATTTTTAACCGACTTGAAAAAAAAGGTTTACAATTCGTCTTGAACTTTTTTTTTTTTTAACCCAAAGGTTGACACACCACAGGTAGAAAATGAAGTCCGGCCAAGTACCACTTTTATACATAGTTTTAGTAAATAAATGGGCGGGACTTTAGATGGACAATCGTAACATCATGGCATGGTCTTCTGGGCATATGTAGGTCATAAAAGTAGACCCTATGCGCGCAGGGAGGATGACATAGCTGGACAGCCATGGAAACTAACAGCGTAGGATCCTACAAGGTCGTAATCTTTTGACGAGGCCTTCACGAGAGAAAGGTTCTTAATTCAATAGCAAACTTTTAGTATAATTCAAAAATTTATTTAAATAAATGAGGCTTTTCTTATTTTTTTATATTTAAATAATTAAACCTGATTGACAGACTTTCAATTATTTTTTTTATATTTTACACCGATTGCTTGAAGATGGCTCGACCGATTGAGATGATTCAAACCATATTATTTTTGTTCCCATGTTGGTCAAATTTATTATATCAAAACATTGTTCTGATGATAGAATCCATGAGGAATTGAGGGAACTCTTCAAATATTATACACATATAGCGATGTGGGTATTTTTACAGTAAATTGTACAGTTGCTCTCGAAAAGTGCTTTTTGGTGAACTGAAACTAACATGAAGACCACTGATGGCCACCGGAACTACTCAATTATAAGTATTTCATGGGTTGCGATTCGATAACTTGAATATGCTTGTTAAGCCGTCACAATGGATATGATAAATGTATGTATGTATGTCGGGCAGGTATCCGCAACTACACGACCAAGCGCGTATTTTGCGTAAGGGTAAGGATCTTTTCATTCTATCCACGCCAACTCCTCCAGGAAGGTGGATATGATAAAGCGGAGCTGATGGTGTAGTACCAAGAGTACTCAACAAGTAACGGCCCTGCATTGGATAAAGATTTTGTAAACGGTGATAAGTAGTCATTTAGGCTTTTGTAACTAGATAAATTACCCACCGACCCACTAAAAAGCGGGAAACAGACTTTTTAATTTAACAGTAAATAAGAAAGGCACTCATATCTCTTGTATTATGCTTACACAAAAACTCAACTGTGTAGATAGTATTTTGATAAACAGAGTTGGTACAAAAACTATAGTCTCTGTCGTGAGCACTAGAATGTTCTAGTAAAATTAAAGTAATAAATTGAATGTAAGATTTTTTTCAGTTCAGAAAAGAAGTTTATGGAAAAGTTTGATATGTGAGCAGACTATTCTATTCAAACCCAAAAATCTCTAGGGGCCAAGACTCACTATTTCTTGTTAAGACGTGAGATTACAAAAGTTTCACCATTTGTCGAGGTATTTTGTTTAGAAAAAGCTCTTCATAAAAATAATCTAACGATTTAAAAATAATATTTTACTCTTCTCTCATTAAAATCAATTTTTCGTAATACTAACCTCTCATCTATAGTCTTGAGTTCCTAGACATTGGATAAATTAAGACAACAGATTACGATGTGGCTAAGAACGGAATAGAACAATCTTTTAGAGGGCCACTAATATAGAAAAATAATAAATTAATAGTTAAAAAAATTGAAAACATGCTCTAAAGACGAATGTAATGAGCACCAACTCGATATGTTTACTAGTAGGCAGTCCAAGGTTCCATCAGCCATCTTCCAGTCCCATCATCAGACCAGCTCAATGATACCATAATAATCATAATATGTCCTCATAGTCAGGAGAAATGGACAGAATATGTTAAGACGATCTAATGAGCCCAAACTCGATTTGTTTACTAGTAGGCAGTCCAAGGTTCCATCAATTAGAAGTGCGTGTAATTTAGATTCTTAAATTTTATAACATAGGTAGTTACAGCTCGACCTAATAAAAACGTGCTAATAATTGTTATATACTGGCCTCATACTATTTAAAAACTAAAATTATAACATTGTTAAAATTAATTATGTTTTGAAAAGAGCAACTGTGGAGTTTTTATATATTCTTATCCATAGGAATCAACCAATTCGAACCGTAGACTTAGTGAAATAAAATATGTTTGATTTGTTTTAACGAATAGAGAAAAAGAATGCGAGAAGTATCTTATTTAGCATCGGCCCCAAATACATTCTTAACGATTAGGTAACTTAGCAAGATTGTTATGCCTGTTCAAGGTATATTCAATACATTTCATACCCTTTTCAATTTAAATTAAAGCAAAATATAAACAATCATACAGAAAATAGAGTGTGTTATCCTACGGACTTTATTTTTTAACTCAACATAACACAACCGAAGAGGAAGGAAGGAAAGGAAAAAGGTCATCAAGTATGAAAAAAGACAAAAATTGTTTCAGGATGTAACTGAAAATACTAGTGACGTATAGTGGTAACATTCTATAAATATTTCACTCTTAGATTTGATCGCTAAATATGCGATATTTATATATATTTTTATTGTTTTGTTATATTTGTTCTAAATTATATTTTTCTGTTTCGTCAATTTGGGTATTCCCTATAATCATATAGGAGCAAGCAAAGACTGCAGACTGTCAAAAACTACTACTGCATATAGTCCACTTTTACGACACGCCAAGTAGAAGGCATTGGTGCTATTCGTAACCGACACCACATGGCTTAAACAAATAAATAAATACATAACTATACGATATAAATACATTATTCAATAGTATTATTACACTTCCATGGCCATTAGGTAAAGAAAGAGAGAGAATGAAATGTTTATTTGTACAGAACAAAAGCTGAAATAGAGGATGAAAGTTTCCACAGAAAAACGCGACTGGAGTCGCGGCGCCGCCGGCGACTCGAGGTGATAATGACTGACAAATTCATTCAAAACACAGCTGTGCCATTCAGATACATCATTGACTATAACGGTAATGAGATTCCAGATAAAACCCGTTAAATGGACGTCACTACTGATTTCAGTATTGTTTGTTTGGATACATTAATTTGAACATCATCGTTACTCGTAATTGACGACAGTTCATTAAGTCATGGTTCTTTTGTTGCAGTTTTGATTAGTGGATTTGATTAATCGGTTGGTTATTTTATTAAAAACTTGTTTCATTGTTGATAAGCTCGCGTTTGACCATGCTACTTGATGGGAAGTGAAAACGTGGTTTAAATAGGAAGCACGTAACCTTTTCACTCTTGACTTAAAGATCCCCCAGCTAATAGCTATCAGGAAACCAACGATTATATTCTCTATGCAGGAAACTCAGACTCCTTAACTGTCAACACAATGAAAGTATTCCTAAAACCTGCGAATGGATGGGATGTTCACCATGTAACCATGGTGAATCGCCGTTCGTCTTATGGTCCGATGGTATTTTCTGGCTTGCTATTTCAAGTTATGGCACAGCACATATCCAAAGATTCCAGGACGGACATGACCTGCACCAACGAAGAGCACGACTGAAGATGCATGTTCATGAAGCATGCAACGCAGTTACGGTAGATTGTAAGCGCAAAACTAAGATTGGAACTCATTTAGGTAGCTTTCATAGTGTGATTTTAACGAATTCTGATGTTTTATAATTATTATGCTGGTAAACTGAATCACAACTAGTCGCATGTAATGTTAGCCTATAATAAATTATTACCTACACTTAATTAATACATGTAAGGGTTAAACAAATATTTTTTGTGTATAATTAAGTATGTAAACATTTGTTGACTAGTAAATTAAGTAATTGCTAATAATATACGAATACGAAATTGTGACTGACTGGCCACTAAATTACTAGTTCATAAAACAAACATGGTTAGTAGTAAACAGTATAGACCTGTCTTTTAATTCATTTTAGAACATTGTACGGAAGAAGAACTAACAGTGCAGTTTTACAATAAGTTACCAAAAGGACGAGATTCCACATTAATAAACATCTTTTTAAATAAGTTAACCAAAAGTAACAAATAACTTACCTACGATATGTACTCGACAGATCTAAAGAAAATATTTATATCTTAAGATATTTTTATGTTAAGTTTCTCATAAGTGAATAATGTATAGGTATTCTTTTTGCGAAACGAGTTTATTTAAGCTGACATGCCTTGCAAATCCTGATATCGACACTAGGAGCCGCAGTAAATAAACAACAATTTTCTCTGAAATACTTAGCGAAATCGGTATCAAAAATCTAACAACAAAACTACCACGGAATTCCTTCAACAAATAGATAGCCAATCAAAACTTTTCATCAGATCGAAGACTTTTGATACAAAACAAACATAAAAACCATCGTACTCAATTACCCATTGTATTTACCCGGTGCTAAGCTTCGCAGAGCTGATAGGTCGCAATCCATTTCTGATTACAGTGCGGATTCAATTGGCGTGTTCCAACAATGCGGTGTGTCAACAGTGCGTGCCGCTTCTATACAACGTATTGAGAATTTATAGCGACACTGTGTTGGAATTGGACAGCGGTGTTTAAAGCTAGATTACAAATACTTTAGTGCCACAATAGAATTTCACAATCACAGCACAGATCTAGATGCAATTGGTACGCAATCGGAAAGCCATACAAAAGGGAAGTTTGTTGAATTTTCTTTTAGTTTTTATTAGTTTAGTTGAAACAATGCTTAAGACAGATTGTCATTTTCCATTTTATGTTAAGACTTTCAGGTCAAAACTGAAAGACTTAACGCTTCGAGTTCCATTTAAAAAAAGCTACAGAGACAAGAAATCCAATTATTTTTGTGACAAAAACGATTAACATTCAGACCTACCAAATACCTAAACATATTTTTTTTACAAAAATCAAGCTGTTTCGGAGGAGTAGGTTCGATAAAAAAGACCGACAAGATATTTTTATACACAAGATTTCTTGCGAAATGAAATTGCCTACAACCTATTCTCAGACCTACCAAATAAACACAAAAAACTAAAATATTTCAAGCTTTTTTGGAAGAGTACGATAATAAAAACACTGACACGAGACTTTTATATATTAGAAAATATTATAAAATTCATAATATCAACCACAGTGCTTGCTATGCCAAACAGTATGTCGTCCAATTTCCTCAAAAAAATTATCCACCCCTTGAATCTGCTCTCAATATGGAATGGTGGTACTACGGTATGAAGAATGATATTTTTAGGCTATGCTGGTACTGTCAGTATTTTCCCGACAATCGGCATTGACAAAATCGATGGTTACTGGTACGCGCTACAATATACATGAACAAAATACACAAACCTGCATCACACAATCAAGATAATGGACCGGACTATTTCAAAGCATGCATTAGAATTAGGTATTTGCATTCGATAACGCTACTGAAATTAGGAAAACAAGATTTTCAACCAATTGTAGATGATAATTATGGCGAAAAATAACAATATCTATACAGCTCGAAGAACAATGTACATTTTTTTGTGAAAATTTCTATGTTCTATAAAATGAACAGCAAAGGACATAAAATAATTATGTTTTACGACTCACACACTCCTACCAATCACAATACGCACTTTTTCTTGTAATTATTTTGATTCCATCACTTACTACGCATTAAATAACATCATTTTATAAATAAATTTACACGACCTACATTGATTATTTTAAAAAAGACGCCATATTCTGTCATTGATTTTGATTGTTTCTTATTTCGAAAGTTCCTATGGAACAATTCCAAAATCAGAATGACTGCGTCATGTAAGGTGAACCAAAAGTTATCGGCTCACGTCTTTTTGAACAAATTCAATCATTATTATTATAAAAGCACATTCCTTGCACGTCGTAAGAAAACTAAAAGAAAAAGAAGTTGAAAAAATAGGTCCCTCTTACCTCGATTATTGATTTAGTAAATTTAGTCTTTCCATAGTCTAAAAATATTTGAGTAGAATTATTATTGCTATATAAAAACCAATAATGTGAAATTTCAATAGATACCAGTGATAAATAACGTATAAAAATTAACTGACAAAAATTAATACAAAAACTTATTTGTATTCCGAGTTTTAACAGTAAATTAATTATAAAAATGCTAGGGTCAGCAATTGGCTTTCCCACCCTATTTGTTTTTATTTTTGATTTTATGACCTCCACTGCTGCCAGGTTTTTAAGCAAATAACAATAAAAGAAACAAAACAAGGTTTTTCGAAAAAGGTTTAAATACAGATTTTAATTGTATCGAATATTATCTATCCTCTGATATTTCGGGGTGGCGTTACAGTCAGTAGGTACATTGTATAGATGTCGAGTTCGGTACTCAATGTTTAGTTATCAATTTGTGTAGAATAATAAAGTAGAAAATAAACAAATCCAAACTTTTATGATAGAAATCCTACTAATAATTATTATAGTGCCAGTCTTCTTTTTAATAGCATCATTCGCCTCTAAAAATCTACATTGCCTTCTAAATTACTAACTCGGCCACAATTAATGAGCATCTGAATGTCACTATTTTAGCCACTAGTTATCTTCTATGGAAGCCACTGTAAATACAACTCAGCATGTTGGTAATTTTTTTTATTCTTTTTTTTCCTATGTGGGAAAATAATCGAATGACTTCTCCCGCTCTGGGTAAAGCGAAAGGGAGTGTCAGACTTCTACTGACTAAAAAACCTACCCTGTTCCCTCAGCTGCCCTTAAGTTCCGGGGCCGCGGTATCTCCTTAGAACATTCCCGCAACCCCCCCCCCCCCCCAGCAGGCAAGGCCCGTCACTGGTTCTGACAACTCTTTGAGGCGCTAGTGGAACACGACGCGCAGCCGACCAGGGCCTGGTCCTTACCGGACGGTGAGCTACCCCTGCTCGCCGTCCGCAAGCCCGCGCCAACGGTAACCGGAGATTGGCTTGCAATCCTCGATGCCCGGGGCGTCTCCTGCGGCGGCTGGTGAGTGAGGAAGAGAGTTGTCTCTCCCTCACGCGTTCAGTCTCCTCCTTCAGTAGCATGACTGCTTTGCAAAAGGAGGCGACTGCATCTCATTCCCTCTCGCTCCGCACCATGGTCTGAAGAACCAGGGCCGGGCACGAGAGGTCATCGCCGCCGATCACCTTAATGAGGACACGGCAAAGCTCTGCCCAAGCAGGGCACACCTCCACCGTATGCTTCACCTTGTCCTCCGGGTGGTCCACGCAATGTCGACACCCGGGCGTATCCTCCCGCTGAATCTGAAACAGGTACCTCCCGAAACACCCTTATCGGAAACTACCTGCGTCAGGCGGAAGGTGAGGACGCCGTGGCGTCTCTCCAGCAACTCCTTAAAGAGGGGACCGCTGTGCCGCGATTTGCCGCGGTAGCGGAGTTTCACCCCGGCTTAGTACCTCCGCACGCAAATTGTGAACGCGCGCGAGGGCAACCGCCTCCAGATCCCACGGCAGCAATCCAGCAAGGAGGTTCGCCGCCTCCCCGGAGATCGTGCGGTATCCCCGGATCATCCGGACAGCTATAACCCTCTGAGACATGACCAGCTAGCGGGCTGGTCACCGTTGAAGATTCAGCGCCCACACAGTGGCCCCGTACAGGGCCATGGACCGCACGATCTCCGCATAGAGCCTCCGGCAGGAGGCGTTTGGCCCCATAGATTGGGTAGGAGCCGCTTGAGTGCAGCCCCCGCCCGGTCCAATCTTTTTCGAATTTTTAGTATCTAATTTGTAACATGCATTCAAGCAGTAAACTTCTAAAATATTAATATCTGACATTAAAAAAGGAAATATAACCAAACCTAACGCTTATTTTATGCGTTTATGAAGTATATATGTAAGTGCGAGAGGAATAACTGCAAGAACTGCAATGCATGAGATTTAGATAGATAAGGTCTCCGTTGATCGATAGAGAAGGTAGTAGATTAGAAAAACTGCTGCTAACTGATACTGTAAACAGTTTTTTTTTTATAAAGAGAACTTTCAATGTGGGTAAGATTCACATTACTAGCAATCTTGTTAACCCCTCCAACTAAGCTAAATATGCTTGTGTCTAGAGTGGGTTCACGCCAATAGTGTAATGGGTGGGATTCGAACTCGGGACCTCTCGATCACAAGTCCGTCCACCTTATCCATTAGGCTATTGACGCTAAAGGTAAAATGATGATGAGATGTAAAATCCATGGCTAAATTAGTAAATTAGGTGGCAATATTTAAATAAAAATTGGCCAAGTGCGAGTCAGACTCGCCCATGAAGGGTTCCGTAGTCACTCACTATAATAATATAATATAAAATGTTTATTTATTTGACAAATAAAAAAAACACCTAAAAAATTTCTTAAAACTAGCTTATTTACATTTTTACAACTATGCTAAATAACTTTGTTTTTCATAGTGTTTGTATGAATTAAAAAGTTATAATTGCGGTTTTAGAAAATATGCTGTATCTCAAAAACTGCTGACCCGATTTCGTTCAAACCAATTTTGGTTGAAAGTTTACATATTTTTTTTTGGATTTTTCACTCCATTATTATAGAAGTTAGAGGGGGGACACACACATTTTACCACTTTGGAAGCTTATATCTTTTAAACGATTGACTTTATAAAAACGTGGTTTTAGAAACTCTGATATTATTTTTAAAGACCTATCTATAGATGCTACACATGCATAGGTTTCATGAAAAAAAATAGTTTCAGATTTAGTTCCATGTATGGGGACCCCCCTTTATTTTTTATTTTTTTATTTTTTTTCTTAAAATCGGAAAGCGGTTCACAGAGACGGTTGACATGTATAGTCGTAATCGTTTCGGAATAAAATGGCTGTGACATACGGACGGACGGACAGACAGACAGACAGACGGACAGACATATCGTAACTATAAGGGTTCCGTTTTTGCCATTCGGTTACGGAACCCTAAAATGGACACGTTAAGATAATTGTTGATCGTTACTTGTCGCTTTTTGTAGAATATTTAGTTAGCGATGTAAATAAAAAAAAGTAATTAAAAAAATTAAAATACCCGTCTGCAACCTTATACTAAAACTAACTGAAAAGCTAATAAAAACAAGCCCATTTTAAATTAAATAAAAGTTGGAAGCAGGCGGGGCCCATACCATTATTATAGTTTCAAACTCAAATGGGTCCCGCCTGCTTTTATTAGCTTTTCAGTTAGTTTTAGTATAAGGTTGCAGTCGGGTTTTTTAATTTTTTTAATTACTTTTTTTAATTTCCAGCTTTTTAGTTTACAAATGTGAAATATTTCGCAGACGATTTAGTTCTAGATACGTGTTTTTTACGATTTGTCACTTTGAATTACTTTTAACCATATAAGTTGTATATATGTTTGTAATCACCTTTTAAAACCCTTTATTTTGATACCCCATTCGATAGGTTTTGAGAAAAAAAAAAAACTTTTTTGAAGGCATAATATGGCGCCAAAAATCCGCTATTTTGTTTTTTTTTTTATTTTGATATACCCAGTGTCACTTTCACAGCCAATACGAATCTAACGATACCTCTCAAGCTAAAATCCGTCGAGCCGTTCAGGCCACAGAGCGTGCCAAACAATTATACATACATACATACATACTCTCGAAAAACATAACCCTCCTTCTGGCGCAGTCGGGTAAAAAGACACACATTCTAGGTCCTTGAGATCATCGGAAAATCTAGAGTTAAGTATTCGTATGCATTCCACTTCTTTCTTTGACAAATCTTTTACTATACAAGCAGCTCGTTTGTGGAATGCATTACCCATAGAAGTGAGGCGTGCTCAAACGCTACCAGCGTTCAAAAGAATGGTGAAGGAGCATTACCTCTCCCTATAACTTTCCCCTTCTTTCTCAATTATACATGTAATATTTATTAGTATATGATTTTGGTATTGTATGAATTTTATATTATAATGTTCAATTCATATTATGATGTTTGTACACTGACAGCCCTTAAACTGTCTACTTTAAGTTTGTCCATCCAAAGGTTGTCTGTAAGAGATCGCCCTGTGCGAAGACCGCCCATTGTACACTAGTTTAAATTTTTTGTATCCATAGTAATATTGTAAGGTGTACAATAAAGTATATAATAAATAAATAAAGACAATTAGTTTATTAGGGGCTATCTCATTTTCTCGTTGCTTAGTTATTAAAATGAGAAGTTTGATCGCGGCCAATAAAGTTATCCGTTGCTCGACTTATAATTTTCCATTAATATACATGCGAAAGTTTGTGAGGATGGATGAATGATTGTCACTCTTTCACGAACAAACTACTGAACAGATCTAAATGAAACTTGGTATCAAGACTTCCTTTTTTTTGGTAGGAATATCATCAATCGACTTCTCCCACTCTGGGTGAAGCGGAAGGAAGTGTTAGACTTCTACTGACTAAAACCCACCCTGTTCCTTCAGTTGCCCTTGTGGTCCGGGGCCGCGGTATCTCGTGAGAACATTCCCGCAACCCCAGCTGGAAATGATCCTATCGAGCCCCGTTAATAGTTCTGACTGCTCTTTGAAGATCGCGTAGAACACGGCGTGCCGTCGACCCTGGTCTGGTGGCCTGAAATCCTGGAATAACATATAGTTTAAAAACACTGTTTTAGAGCTGTGGATTTATTCTATACAACGTGTAAGGGAAACCCCATATCTATCCAAAAGGGCTGAAACATCTGGTATGGAGTCTATGCACAGTTTCATCACAATATATATATATATTTCTTGAATACCAATAATAACAAACGTGTCACAGCACTACGAGGGTCAATAATTTTGACAGGCCCGTTGGTATAGTGGTCAGTGGCCCTGACTGCTATGCGCAAGGTCGTGGGTTCGATTCCCACCTAGGACAAATGTTTGTGTGATGAGCACGGTCATTTGTTCTTGGTCTGGGTGTAATTTATCTATAATATGTATGTATTTAGAAATATATATGTATGTTTATCAGTTGTCTAGTACCCATACCACAAGCTCTGCTTAGTTTGGGACTAGATGGCGTTGTGTGAAAAAAAAAAAAAAAACTTGTGCATTATTATAAAAAAAAAAAAAAAAAACTTTCCACGTCACTTGCCAATAACACGATATTTCGTTCTTCTTAATTTGAAAAATTCGGTCTCTGGTATCAGTGTATTGGAATTTGTAATAAGTTCTACACACGTAGACTTAGGATTACAAAACCCTTGCCATATCGTTTGTTATCATCCAAAGAAGCCATGCACTTGGTTTGTATATACCCTTTAAATTACAAGTTGTATAAATAAAATAAAATAAAAATCCAGGAATATGTGCGAAATACCCACGTGAATAAAGTCGCGAGAAATATCTTCTTATATATCTTATATAATATCATATATTCCTTAACCCTAAACACTGAAAAAACCAGCCACATGAGTGTCTCTCACGATCAAACTACGCAACCTCCACTCTCACTTTCCCTTGTTTCTCACTTATGCTCTTTATATCTTGACCAGCGCTGCGATTGCCCCAAATTATCATAAGTATCCACTATCAAATATCTTGGCGTAATACTGGATCAGCATCTATCTTCTATTTTTATTCTTCATCTATTTCACATTGAGCTTCTACAAAATAGAGTCAGAAAATTAATTTATATTTTTAAAACCCTCCGATACATTGCAGACGCGTGAATTGAAAAACAAGTTTATTTTGCTTTATGTCAATCAAACCTTAATTATTGCATAACGTCATGATGTTATGCAATAATTAAGGTGCCTATGGGGCGGGGTGTCTCAAACCATACTTTTAAAACTTCAAAGAGCGCACAGAGCCATCCTAAAAGTGAGTAACTTCAAAAGCTTCAAATTTTCGACGACAGAGCTTTACAAAAAATTACAAGTGTTGACAGTGAGGCAGCTTTTTATTCTAAATACTATTCTTATACAGCATGCCATGACCCCGTTTCAAAGAATCACTAAAAGGCGTAAGGACGGAATCTGTGTAGCTAAGAAACTTATTTCAGGCACTCAAACAGATTTCATTATTTCTTGGCACCCACCCTGTATAATATGGTGAATATACAGCTGCCCGTTTACGATCTGCCTAGTTGTGCTCGTAAAAAACAAGTCAATAAGTGGCTACTAAGCCTGGTTTACCAGGAAACAGAAAATCCCCTTAGTAAAATGGTGTAATTTGATCACTCACATGTAACACACACACCCATTCGACATAATTCTACACGCAGGTTAACACTTAAGATATTGGAAAGTTTAAAAAAAAAATTATTGCAGGTCCATGACCCATATAAAATTAAATTAAAATAATCACGTTACTATTGCTTACAATCATAAATTCCAAATGTCAAAATAACATAACTATACGAGTAAACAGAGTTAAAAGAAAAATACATAGGTGATTGAGTGAGAACTACTTATCCTGTTATAAAATTTCAAACTATCAAATTAAATGTCAATATAAAAAAATAAAAATGTAAAAAATAATCTCAGAATATGCAGAATATCAAATTAATTGTAATTTATCTGTCAGAGTATTATATAAGATGTCAAACAATAGCAACATGCTGGCCACAACAGTGCCTTATGTAGAGACAATCAACTCTACCTGTAATCATTACCAGGACATCGTTGGAGCTGGCTCGCACCCTTCGCACCAAGGACGCGCACTAAGATGCTAGTAGCGATCTGTACTCTGACTGTAAAACCATTATCACTGTTTTTCTTTATAATTGTATTTGTCACTTATCCTTAGGTTTTCTTTTGTGTGTTAACAAAAGTTATATTGATTATATTGTTTGATTATTATAATGATAGCACTTTAGAAAGTCATGGACAAAAATTAACAAATAATCATAATGCGTATTGCAGATGTACTGTAAATATTGATAAAGTAATCGGAGGTATGCAAATATACTGGATTAGACTGAACAATATACATTTAATGCAATCAGGGTTCGTCGATTGACCTTCCTTTGTACCTTTGATCGTACACATTCACTTTAATTAATTAATGGGGTGCACACAGAGCTTTTAATTAGAAAACACTATTATTTAAATAGTAATCTTTGCTTTATTCATGTTTCAAATGAATCGGGGATTATAAACTCAGGAGCCCAAGGTTAGAAGTTAGGTCCACTTAATCTGACCTCGTAAACAATAAAAAAAGCAATGCAGCCAATTAAGAAACGAGAAGCTTAGATTGTTCGTGATGGAGGATTACTATGGACGCCCTCTGCCCCGTCTGGGGTCATAGGCCATTAGGTTCGCTTAGTATACGGCAGATGACAAAGTTAGTTTAAGGCCATCTGCCAGTCTTTTTACTCGAGCGACCTTTGGGTATGCTACACTAGCCAAGACTACATCGTTCTGATCGTACAATATAACAACGCCTTCTGGATGACGTTGAGACTGCCGAGGCATTGTAAGCATGTCATAGACTTTTGATTGATTGCTTCAGATTACTGATTATCAGAAGACGGAATAAGTTGCAACGTATTTTGGTGACCTTTCCAGGCACCTGTCTCTCACAAAGTTAAACCCCTAGTTAAGTTTACTTTAATATTCTTTGTAGAGTTATAAGTTACTTTGTGTGGAGAATATTATCTAGTCGGGCATGTTTGCTAGCACTGATGGTTTTTACGCCATCATACGTAAGAGAACGACTTCACTACTGGAGCACCTACGTAATATTCCTACGGAACAGTATCCTGGAAATGATTTCAAACAGACCTCTCTGTCCTTTTCTAAGACACTAGATGGGATTGGCTATAGGCATATATCTCATCTGCTTAGCCTTTTTCCAACTATAGTGGGGGTGGCTTCCAGTATAACCGGATATAGCTCAGTATTGGTGTTTTACATGGAACCCAGTAGCTGAGTAACACAATACTCACCATACCAGTACCACAGATACCAGTGTCAGATTTTATGACTTTTGTCTACACGGAACGACTGTCAAAGATGTACAAATGATGGCCGGGACCGACGACGGTCACCCATTCACATACCAACCTTGACAGCATCAGCCACGAGCTCCTTCCTTTAGGCATACGTGAAGCCGCGGCTACCTCTCGCGCCTGGCCTTGATTCAGACCATGGTGCGGAGCAAGAGGGAATGGGATGCAGTCGCCTCCTTCTGCGAAGCAGTCATGCTAGCGAAGGAGGAGACCGAAAGCGCGAGGGAGAGACAACTCTCTTCTACACGCCCCAGCTGCCGCGGTAGACGCCCTGATCGTTGGGTATCGCGGGCCGATCTCTGGCCACCGTAGGCGCTCACGGACGGTGAGCAGGGGTAACTCTCCATCCGGTAAGGAACAGGCCCGGGTCGGCGGCGCGTTGTGTTCCGCGCGCGCCTCAAGGAGCTGTCAGCGTTGGTGACGGGGCTCATAAGGCCATTGCCCGCCGGGGTTGCGGAAATGTACTAACAAGATACCGTGGCCGCGAAACTTATGGCCAGCTGAAGGAACAGGGTGGTTTTTAGTCAGTAGAAGTCTGACACTCCCTTCCGCTCCACCCACAGTGGTAGAAGTTATTCGATGATTTTCCCACCCAGAAAAAAAAGGCAAGACAAAAAAAAATGTTTTAAATACTAACGCACTAACTTATACTAACACGTAAGTTAAAACTGTAACTAACTCAACACTAACAATACACATGAGTGAAAAAGTCTGAAAATAAAGTTGTTTTATTTAATTGTAAAATTATTCAAGTAACCAATCTACATTAAAATACTCAAAGTGCTATATCGCGTATTATGTACTTACATCAAAAATTTTCTTCTGTTTAGTACGCACGTATTTCAACAGCACCTATCACTCCAGGGTTGGCGAATTTTATTGACTTCTAGCTTCTGACCGCGACTTCACTCGCATTAAAAGTATTTTTCACTTTAGGCTTGCGTTTGACCATCATCTCACCTGATGGTAAGCGAAAATATGGTCGAAGATGAAACACGCTTACCTAGTAGTAACCTACTCACACATATCTGAAACACAGACAGCGGCATGGAATTCCACTCCTTAGCTGTACCCTTAAGCTGTATGTTTTTCAACAAATAATTTATATCCTTCTCCAAAGTTTAATCTATCTATGGACATACATCAGAAACAGTTAACTAGTTTAGACGTGGAAGTGTAACAGACAGAAAAACAGATAGATACACTTTCCTACTTTTATATTTATAATATCAGGAGGGATAAAGCTGTTAAGAAATTTTGTTTTAATTAATGCCAGTGACACGGCCTGGCTTCGCACGGTCTCATTCTGCTAATTTACACAAAACCTTTAATAAATTTTACACTGAAACCTTCTTCATGAATCGCTCCATCCATTAATGACAATAGCATGAAATTCTGTTTAGTAGTTTTTGATTTCATCTCAAACGTATAGAAAGATGCGCCTTTTTTTACTGTTTAAACCCATCCGTGTTCCATTATTTGCCCTTCGTGTTCCGAGGCTGCGGTAACTGTTTCGAATAATTCCCCAACCCCAGCAGGCAACGGCCTCCTTATGGGCCCCGATAATTTTGCTGACACTCTTTGAGGCGCGTGTGGAACACGACGTGCTATCTAGACGGGCCTGGTTTCAGTGGGGCGGCAAGTTACCCATTGCTCGCAGCCCGCAGGCTCACGCCTACGGTGGCTGGGAGTCACCCTGCGACTCCCGACGCCCGGAGCGTCTCCTGCGGCGGCTGGGGCGCAAGGGCTGTGGGGGCCTTGAGACCCGCCTCTCCCTCGTGCGTCTCGCCACCTCCTTCGCTTGCATAACTGCTTCGCAGAAAGAGGTGACTGCTTCCCATGCTAATTAGCATTCTTGATTTAGTATAAAACAGCCTTAGTCTTATGATTGTTTATACTTA
This sequence comes from Tholera decimalis, assembly GCA_943138885.2. Classification (NCBI taxonomy): domain Eukaryota; kingdom Metazoa; phylum Arthropoda; class Insecta; order Lepidoptera; family Noctuidae; genus Tholera; species Tholera decimalis. The sequence goes on from OW964569.2 coordinate 14,524,007, forward strand.
TAACCACAAAATATTGTATATAACTTACTACTATTATATTATAACTTGCCACATTTTGTTTTTTTTTTTTGAAGAGAACTTTGAATGTGGTTAGAATTCCCCCTAAGCTAAATGTGTTTATGTCTGGAGTGGGTTCACGGCCATAGTGTAATGGGTGGGGTTCGAACCCGCGACCTCTCAATCACTAGTCCGACAACTTAACCATTAGGCTATTGCTGCTTTTTTACTCCGGTAATTCCACGGAACGGAATTTACGCAGGAAAACCCTCCCGGTTTTCCCAGCTTTCCCGGTTTTCCAGCGAATGAAGTCACTGTCAGAAGCTAGTAAGTTATATTTAGTAAATTTGATCCTAAATTTCTTTTATTCTTGGTTAACATTCGGAATAGAGAAACACCCCTAAGTACTTCGATTGGTTCAATTTACTTTGGGGTATATTGGGCAGTCAAATAAATGAGAATTACGAATAGGAGTATTTATGTAAAACAGGGCACCTCTTGCCCCATATCCCTAACCTTTATGTCTCGTAAATTGGCAACTAATACATTTTGTGATTTAGTTTTATGTTGTTATAATGTGGACTGAATTAGTTGCAGATATTGATTGGACAATTTTGTTAAAGGCGGGTGGCGATTATTTAGAATGTGAGTATTCATTTTGTAATTCCTCTTTGGTCTAATAGTCGCAAACGCGACTGCTGAGCAAACGGTCTCAGGTTGCATTCCCGGGTTGAGCAAAATTACTATAAATTGGGTTTTTTGTTAAACTCAGTAGCGTTTCGAAGTAGGTTGATATCTCCATGTCTTGGAAAGCACATTACGCCCTTGGTCTTGCGCCTTATGTCGTGTCAGATTGTCGTTTCATCGAACTATGAGAGTAAATAAACAGAGAGTGCATCTGTATCTGATACTTATGCACTATAATACCTCGTTCGGCGTTTCCTGATCTTTGCCGAGATTGGCCGCCATCGTGGCCAAAATCACTCAGAAGGACTATTATTTTATTTATTTAAACTTTATGTACAACTAGCTGTGCCCGCGACTACTAAAAGTCACTATTCCGCGCGGAATAGTGAATTTCGGCAGCATTCTTAATTTTTAGACCAATTATGAAAAAAAAGAACTGATACATAAATAAGCTGTTTACAATATTTTCTAATCAAAAGACTAAAAAATAAGTTTCAAGCTTCTAGCTTTATAAATGACGTAATTTCCATACATACTTTCATCCCCTATTCCAATCCCTTACAGCCTTTTTTCGCATTAAAAAGCAGCCTATGTCCTTTCTCAGGCTCTAGACTATGTCCGTACCAAATATCATTTAAATCGGTTCAGTAGTTTAGGCGTGATTGCGGAACACACAGATAGTCAGAGTTACTTTCGCATTTATAATATTAGTAAAGATTGTGTTACATGGACGGACTTAATCCAGCAAGGCATTCTCTACCAGTCAACCATTGGGTTAAAAAAACACATTGTGTTAGATGTACGAGAAAATGGAATGAAATAATATATTTCATATTAATAAATATAATACTAATCTCTAATGTAATCTTCTCAGCTCGCTCGTCCCATCTTAGACCTCATCTATCACTTACCATCAGGCGAGATCGAGGTCAAGGGTGGGCCCATCAGCAATAAAAAAAACTAATAAAATACACATATATGCTAAAATGACAAACTAATAAATACGGTGCTTTATAATATTCTTTCTAATTAAGAGAGCTCATAATAATTATGACGAAGATCAAACTAAGAATAACAGCCCCTTAAGTAGTGGTTTTTAATTTTACGCTTAAAAGTAAATTTTTACTCAGCCTTCTTGATGTCAAGGGGTAGCAAATTCCAGAGTTTAATAGTAGAAATAGCGTAAGAATTAGATTATTAAGTATCCAGTGTAGTCTATACGGCTAGCGCACAATCTGAAGCAACTGGTGGTTATGGGTAAAGTTGACGGCAAAATGCCAAAAAGACGAAATCCTTGCAGATGGACAGACCAGATCCGTGAAACCCTGGACACCAACCTACATAACACAAATAATCTCCATTCTGCCATGGACAGGAACAAATGGTGAGATACCGTCCGGCAGAAAATGTTTCCGCAGATAGTGAATCACGACCCTCAGTATTGAGGAAAACGACGCGAGGAGGAGGAAGTAGTATATATGTTGCAGTCATCTGATTAAATCTGTTATTTGATTGAATGACTAAAGCGCATTCGTTGAATGACGACACTTAATTTAATGACTAAAGGACAGCTCGTCAAGTCGTTGAATGTAACGTTAAACGTCTTGACTGAATGTCATGTAGTGAAGTCGTTGAATCGGATAATATAGCCGACTTTGCGGGTGTCGGCGCGCGCCTCTGAGGCGATGCACGGGGTAATTCAACACCTCACTACCCCGTGCAGGAGACGAGGCCCGGACAGACCCGGCCAGCACTAGTGTGCGTGTGTGTGTAGTGCTTTGTGTGCTGCGGAAGAATTTGGATTCCCGCGGCCCCACGCGCACGTGCGAGGAGACACCGGGGTGGTTTTAGCCGGTAACAATCCGGCACCCTCTCCGCCTTTCCCCGGGCGGAGGTAGTCCATGAGGATAACCCCCGTTAAAAAAAAGGTTAGGTTAGATTAGGAATAATAGGTGAATCCATGCTATCACACTATTTTACTACAAATAACGCACTTTAAAGTAAATTGAATCGAAAAATAACATTCAATGAACGCGCTACTCATTCAACCAAATAGCAGATTCTACCAGATGACTGCGAAATATACAAGCTTTACAAGTTTATAATAAAAACCTGTCAAGTGCGAATGTATACGAGGGTTCTGTATGAATTTTCTAGCTTCTGCTCGCGTAATAACCTTAAAGTTTCTTTGTCTATGTTCTATGGCCTTCTATCAGAAGACGTACGTAGGTATTCGATATAGGAAATCGTAGTATGGAAATGAATTTGAGTGGGGCAGGACTCTTAGGAAGGCGCGGTGATGGCAGTTCATGGCAGGTTTAGTAAAGCTGTGAACCAGTGACGTCCAAAGACTGGAAAGAGGTGCTTTGGTCGTCTGCCAGCGAGATGGGCAGACGACATTGTTGCCATCGCGGGTATGTCCTCACTAAGACTGGCACAGGAACGTGGAGCTGCACCAGCAGTGGGTGAAGTCAGGATTTGGATGATGATGTGAAAACGGCCATAAGAGAATAATCAAGCTCGAATTGTTAATACACATATGTACGTGGCATCAGTCCTGATAAAATTCGATTCCTTATCTAATTAGCCGTCTAACTAACTTTCCGTAAACTGGAGGAGAGAGTAAACAGATTACATACTTTCTACCTCGTAAAAATAAGGAAAAATACAACGAAACTTCAGAGCGATTCCTACGCATCTAACTAAAGATGTGTAGCTCCTATAAATTGCTTATAAGGATGAGTAAACCAGGCAGAACTAATGTACATGCCAGAATCAAGTGTAACTGAAACCAGGTTTTTATTTATTTTATCGATATTTTTTTAGTTGCGGTTGAGCTACTAGGTATAACATTTTTGACGAAATACTTCATGTTTAGATAAGGTTGCGTGTGAGGCTGTTGACACGGAAGTCGTTATTTTTTTATTAAAACTAGCTGTACCCGCGGATTCTTTAGCACAGGAGTTGATACTACCGACCCAGTTTTCTAGCATATATCTCGATCCCGGGGGAATTTTCAGGATAAAAAAAAAACATTTGTGTTGCCCTATAATCTCCTCTATCACTCAAGTGAAAAGTTCCATTAAAATTGGTTCAGAAACAGGCACGGACAAACAAAATTTAAAAAAAGTTCATTTATGTTTTTAGTATTTTTTTTTTATTTAGTAAATATCTATAATCACTTGACCAAGCACGGCAATTTCGAAGCCAGAGACAACTACTTCAAATTTATTTATATGTGTTTTTTATTCCATGCCAAACATTCCGTAAAGTATTAGCAACTTATAATGGCTTATTATCTGCAGCTCCCATTAACCTGAGTACAAACTGCTTCACAATCGGAAAGATGAAACTCTCACCTACCATTCTCAGGATTTTTTGGTCTGCCATACTATTCCTGCACTGCAACTCCTGAGAGCCAGAATCAGCATGGGCCGCGGTAACTCATTAGAACATTCCCACAACCCATGCAGGCACCGGGGTTGCGGGAGTGTTCTTACTATTGCCATTGCCCAATTCTAAAGAACTCCTCCTTATCAAGCAGTAGACTGAGAATAGAGCTAGGTCAATAAGCGCCTGGGGAGGCTTATAACTAGAGTAAGCCCAGTTGCCAAGCGACACGGATTAAAGTTAACACAAATATTCAAGAGTACTATAGTTTGAGCCACATTGAACATACGGAATATGCTTGTAAATTGCTAGTAGGTATCTCAACCTTCCAGTCAGACTTAGTTCTACTAAACTCAGGCCAGCAAGCTAGTGATAGACATTTTGCAAGCGTTGCTTTTGCCGGATAAACCATGTCAATACTAAGAAAAAACAAAATAGCTATAAAAACATCCAGCACGCTGCCATTTTTTCAAACTAAAACTTCCAAATCATCTGTGGAAAGCAATCAGTGTACAAGATACTTTATGAAAATGTGTCCGTATCGCAACGATTTTCGCTCAAGAGGTGCTGAATCTTCAGTACGGCTTCAGCTTTCGAGCTGAGCGGTTGTGTGTGGGAACGAGGCGTTTATGCCCCCCAAAGTTTTGAATATAACACACGCGATGGTATTTTTTTGAAATAAAAAGTAGTATTTTTGTGATTTTTGACTGTGAATGAACTAGATAATGTTACGAGTGTTGTGATTGACTGTGTTTTGTTATTTTTCAATGAAACAGTGATGAAAGAAAAGTATTTGTTTTATAATGAGTCCCGGAACAACATTTCGGGGTATCCCGGTTTAGGTAAATACCTACTCTTTATTAATTTTCCTTTTAGTTTGGTTTAGCTTATAAGTATTTTATTGAACTTAAGTAATATAGAGGAATCGATTAATTTGGTGCCGTAGTCTTCAATTTACTTACTTTTCAGTAGGTATTGTTTTCTTTAATTGATTCTTATTTGAATGAATTTTGCTTTCTTATTTACATAATAGTATGATTTTTATTTGTAATAAACCATGATAAATCGTTTTAGGTATGGATCAAACTTAATGCGGAGTGCTTGTTTTATTATTTTGAAGAAAGTTTTTTTTTTTTAATCTTGTAAGTCTTGAAAAAGCTTCTTTTTGATACCCTAAGTATCAGCTCATTAGAAGATACCGAATTCTATTCCAACATAGGTTCATTACCTATCAATATATTTTTCGAAGCAAGGTCAAATGTCATTTCAGATTTTGTTCCCTATCAATCAGCAGTTGATTGGAAAATCTATTGCGATAATGAAATAGGCCTATACATATTCTAAAATTGCCTACTCAAGATTGAAGACACACCCAGTTGAAATGCCGCTAGAGTTTTCACTTTTCCTGTTTTACGTAAAAAGCTTTTATTTTCTAAGAACAACGTAAGTATGTCTGTACTCAAAAAATAACAATTTTTGAATATTGAACTTTGTACATATTTAAATACGAGGTAGATATTTCAATACTCCGTAGTTATAGTTGCATAGTGGTGGTGGCGTTACCTTTAGTTCAGTCACATATTTTATGATGTCAAGCCGTTTGAAAAGTGATTTCTTAGGAATTTCTTTGTTGTTATACCGAGTTAATTGTAAAACACTGAAAACCTCTCAGGACTATGTTACTAACATCATAATAAACAACTTTTGTTCTATGACTATGACAATGTTCATACAAAAATAAAAATATTTAAATTGAACGCCCTAAATGTTACGAAGTCTATGCGAAGTAATGTAAATATTTTTAGTTTTGTATGAAAATCTGGTAAACTAAAATATGACGAATTTTTAAAAGTCATAGAACAAAAGTTGTTTATTATGATGTTAGTAACATAGTTCTGAGAGGTTTTCGGTGTTTTACAATTAACCCTGTATACCTGACGCAGCATATTATCTAGTCATCAGGCCTTTTTATGGTTCCGTAGCCAAATGGCTAAAAACGGAACCCTTATAGTTTCGATATGTCTGTCCGTCTGTCTGTCTGTCCGTCCGTCCGTATGTCACAGCCATTTTATTACGAAACTATTAAGACTATATATGTGAAACTTAATTGGTAGATGTATTCTGTGAACCGCTTTCCGATTTTAAGAAAAAAATGTAAAAATATTTAAAATAAAGGGGGTTCCCCATACATGGAACTAGAACTGAAAATATTTTTTTTCATGAAACCTATGCGTGTGTGGTATCTATAGACAGGTCTTTAAAAATGATATAAGGGTTTCTAAAATCACTTTTTCATAAAGTCAATCGTTTAAAAGATATAAGCTTCCAAAGTGGTAAAATGTGTGTCCCCCCTTTCTAACTTCTACAATAATGGAGAAAAAAATCTAAAAATAATATATGTCTGTAGATCTTAATGTAAACTTTCAATCAAAATTAGTTTGAACGAAATCGGGTCAGCAGTTTTTGAGATACAGCATATTTTCTAAAACCGCAAATATAACTTTGTAATTCATACAAACACCATGAAAAACAAAGTTATTTAGGGTAGTTATAAAGATGTAAATAAGCTAGTTTTAAAAAAAAGTAAGTTTTATTTTATTCGTCAAATAAATATACATATTATATTATATTATTATAGTTCCTACGGAACCCTTCATGGGCGAGTCTGACTCGCACTTGGCCAATTTTTCCTACTATGGCGGGGTCGGCTTCCAGTCTATCCATATGCATTGAGTACTTAACAGTATTTTTTCATAGAGCAGCTGCCTATCTGACCTCCTCAATCCTGTAGCTGGGTAACCAGATACCCCTTCGCGAGACTAAAAACTGTCAACCAGCTGTCAACGTGCTTTTATTATTGTTGACAGGCTTACGTTTGACCACCATCTCACCTGATGTTAAGCGATGATGTGGTCGAAGATGAAGCACGCTTGCCTAGAAGCAACCTATTTCTTTTTAATTTTTTTATTTTTTTTCTCCCACAAAATACATAAAACAAAATTTCTTTAAACAATTTTTTTGGTAGGGAGACAGGAGCCCATACTAAAAAAACTTGTGTTATGGGTCTCCTGGCCACCTTAACCCAGACACATTACAGAACAGGTCAAATTGGAAACTTAGAATTAAGGGAGTGTGTTAGATTTGAAAACGTTTTCGTGCATGTGTGAGTTTATGTGCGTTTGAGTGTGTTTGTGTGTGTGTATATCAACAGTCTCTGTGTTTATTAAGTAGTCTTTCTGTCTCCTCATACTTAAGCCCAAGAAGCCATTTAGTGTTCTTCCCTTTACATTCTACTATTTGTATTGGGATAGATATTATGCAACTCATTAGCCAAGTTATACAGCCGTGGTCCTTGAAAGAAGGAGAAATAACCGCTGAAGGCTGTTCTGGATGGTGCAGCATGACATACTTGGAAGTTGCGGCGTCGGGTTAAAACTGGGTTATTATAATTGTACTGTAATAGTTTGTGCTGTTTGAGGATAACGGAGAGAATATACAGTTGCCTAACCGACAAGACCTCCGCCAGATTGTATAAAAATTCACTCTTGACTTAAAGACTCCCAGGTTATAGCTATCAGGAAACACAGACTCGGGCAGAGAATTCCACTTCTTAGCTGTACGCACAAGGAAACTGTTCCCAAAACTTTCGCTTTTTGTTTTCTGAGGCACGCAGGGATCTGGATTTATGGTCACCCATTCATGGACCTCGGCAAGATTTACTTAACCTTGAAAATCGACATGTGCCGCTGTTATTATTTATCTGTTAAATGACATCACTCTTAAATATGTCTACAAACTTCTTAAATAACCTGGTCATTACAAACAGAACGCTTTCTAATGCTTTTTATTTCTCTGTGTTGGTTGTCTGTAAAATATCCCTTTTAGCCATAACTGTATCACCTTTTTTTATTGTTAAGTTCTTATATATTTCTGTTATGGTGTACAATAAAGAATATATTTAGCTATCTTAATTATTTTATACAAATTTAGTTCAACGCATTTCATTTTACACTTCACCTTATTCTAACACTAGTACTCACGCGGGGCTTGGCTCCCGTGGATTCTATCACGGTAAAAACATAACTCTCGTTTTTTGCAGTCACGTAAAAAGTAGCCTATAACCTTCCTCAAGCTTCAAGCTACTTCCATACCAAATTGCATCCAAATCCACCCAGTACTTTCGAAGATTAGCGCGTTCAAGCAAACAAACAAACAAACTTTTCCGCTTTATAATATTAGTATAGATTCATGTTTTAAAATATTCATACGTATTATTTACGAACAGTTTTCATCATTCATCATTAAAATACGAGTTTATACATCCAAAAACACAGTAATAATATGCTACCTCAGGAATAAAATAGTTACCAAAATATGATCTGAAGCTTTTGTTAACTGTAAATGAATTTAAAAAATGAATGCTTCCAGATTTCATAAGTTTTGGTGTTTCTCCAGATAATAATGGTAAAATTTTAGTTAGCAAATACCAGCTTCGTCTGTTAAAAATAGAGAAAAAGATCGGTGAGCAAAATTGTTACTTTATTGATTAGTCCACGTTCGCGTGGAAATTTGTCACATATTCCTGAGGTAAAGAGTAGCTTATGACAATTTTCCAGTACCTTAACTATCTAAATACCAAAGATCACATCGACCCGCATCATTTTGACATAAAAAAGTATAAAACTTAAACTCACTTTCACATTTATTATACTAGCTTTTTCTCGTGGCTGTTCGCGTTGAAAGTTCAGCGGAAAAGTACCTAATGTCCTTCCCAATGTATTATCTATTTCTGTATCAAATTTAATTAACATCAATATTGTGGTTTTGACGTAAAAGTGTGATAAACAGTTAGAGTTACTTTCGCATTTATATTTAAGGAAGAAGGGAAGATTAGTATGGATTTTCATCAGTTACAAAATGAACATCATTTTTCGCATCGTCTCAGTTGAGCGTCATATTCTCCTAATCACCACTCTTGGCAAGCGGATGCTGATGGCGGCAACTGTCTTGTGCCATTAGCATTAGCCACTCACCCATACTCGTGAAACCGCTTAGTCAGTACTTAACACCAACAGTGAAGTGACGGATATATTATCGAATACATCGCATCTTCCTTTATAGGTGTACCAGAATCTCATGGTAAATGGGGAAATAATTTTTTTTAGTAGGCAGCACTAGGGAAGTTGGATTAAACCATCTTGATATTTTCCACACTAATAATATATCTAATTTTGGATGTAATAATAACATAATACAACTAGTTCACATGAGCTAAGCTGCGTGTAGATCAGCTATTTGATTATAGTATATTCATAAGTGAAGCAAAAACTTTGTGCCCCTTTTTACAAAAATTAATCAAACGGAGGAGTATAAAATTTGGCACAGTTAAAGTTTTAATAGATTTTAATATAGTTTTAATAAGTTTCTCAACTAAGAAGGTATTCAACTGAACAGATAAACTTGCATTATCCATGACGATTAGGTAGAGGTTTTGTAAGATTTGGAATCAGCTTTTCTGTGACCTACCTCATTAAGCTATCCTTATTCATATCATGATGATAGTCGGCAGATGCACTTTTCGATCTATACCCCAGGCGACAGTTTGGCATAAACCCATTTTCTCCATCAGGATGTACCATTTATTTATTTATTTTAATTTAGGGAAAAACAAACAGTAACATATTACATAGTTATACATAGTATAGGCTTACATACCCTGCCATACCATTGATTATTATCCATCTCAACCCAGATGAAATATTTTTGGATGGACCAGCAATTCAACAACCAACATTTATTTTCTGAACATGAACCATGTATGAAAGTTTCGTCTAAATAAATCACATATTGTTTATTTTCTTGAGCTTCACGGTTCTTATTTATGCGTTTCAAGTACTAAAATCTTTTTTACATCGTGTTGATCCATCAAAATGGTTCTTATTGATGTGAATTTAATATATTCAATGCAAGACAATTTTCTTCAATAAAAGCCTATCAAAGAAAAAATACAATCTGGAATACACGTTACAATACGAGCAACAAAAGCTTCAAAATACTTTTTTACGACTGCTTTCGAGAAAATAAATAAATAAAACTTAAATTGATTCAGTATGTAATAATTTAATTACAGATGAATTTTCCTTCCATATACCTAGTATACTTTTACTTGGTTTCTAATAACTTCTACATCAAAACTGTATAATATTCATATCATGATAATATTATGTTAATTTTTAATTTCCACCTTTCCAAAGAATGAGGCGTAGTTGAATACACCTTCAATCGATCTTCCCTTATCAGTAATACGCCGTATTAGAAACCTCTATACAGCGTGGCGATTCAGACTGATAACAACTTGTATACCTGCTATACAATTTAATGTGATAACCTAATCGCCACCCTGTATAAGCAAACTATAGGTTACTCACTTAGAAAAAAACATTACGTTCATATTCACGAGAAATAAATTATCAAAACTAGTCCCTCCCAAACCTGTCAATGTATGAAAGCGCTTTAAAATGTTTGATTGTCGCTTAGTTCCACCATCTTCTTCACAAATTTTATTGTAAATATTGAAAACAATATTTCTTGCTTGGAAACGCAGTGTTTTTTTCGACATTATATCCAGAATTTTTCTAATTATTTTTTGTGCCATGAGATTCTGGTAGACGTATAACATAAATATATAAAACAATACTATAATAGTACGCCATTAACAACACTTAACTATTAAGATAACAAAATATCTTAATCTTACACACAATAATACAATATGTCGACATCATACCTACTCACATACTTTAAGTAAAAAAACCGTTAGCTGCTAGACTAAACCTACTTTAGTATATGTATATTTATTCATGAAGTGAACAGTGTAACTATGTTAATTTAGAATAAGTACATATAGAATCTTTACACCCAATATATTATATAAAAAGCTCGTGTCACAGTGTTAATAATTGAAACGGGTTAATTGATATATATAATTTTTTTGTGTAGGTCTGAGGTTATTATTTATTTTTTAACTAAAAATGATCTACCTATATGGGAAAACGACGTTTACCGGCTCAACTAGTAGAATATAAATCTATAATTGTATCTGACAACAGGCCACGTATTGATGTGTAGCTATTTTAAAAATAGAAATTAATATGTAGATATTTAAAAGAAAAACGAAACTTAAGGCACAAAGAAGTCATTATAGATTTAACACCTTAAGCTTTATCTACTAGTACTTAAACACATAATTTGGAACTAATTAGTTGTAATAATTCTAGCGAGATTATAAAATGACGATATGTTTTAATAAAATCGTTTCTAATACAATACAGCCCAACCTAATACAGAAGTGTAAAATATGTCTGCCTTATAGAGAAAACAGAGCTCACAATCTTGCGAGATTATTTATAAACGTACGGTTTTTGCAATAAATCGCCTCAAAGGACTTTGATTTTGTATGGATGAGGTTGCTGGGATGACCTAGTCAACTTTTCGTTGTTCCTACTGTGTTCATCGAGTGGTAACAATCGTTGTGTTGGTAGATAACGACTAGACGTCATATTAATCTTATTTCTTATTGCACAAACATACAATGGCAAGCTTAATGCGATAGATTTTAATGGATACGATCATTGAGAGGATAATTCAGTATTGAGAACATGTGTATAATTTTTTTAAGACTGAATTAACGTAAACCTGCCGTTAGGTCTGAAAATTTGCGCCTGTGGACGGCGAGCAGGGGTCGCTCACCGTCCGTTAAGGACCAGGCCCGGGTCGGCGGCGCGTCGTGTTCCACGCGCGCCTCAAAGAGCAGTCAGCACCAGTGACGGGGCCTCAATGGGCCATTGCTTGCCGGGGTTTGCGGGAAAGTTTTATCGAGATACCGCGGCTTCGGAACTTTAGGGCAGCCGAAGGAACAGGGTGGGTTTTTAGTCAGTAGAAATCTGACACGCCCTTCCGTTTAACCCAGAGCGGAAGAAGTCATTCGATGACTATCCCAACCAGAAAAAAAAAAGTTCTGAAAATTTACCAGCGATTCTAGACATAGACCAGTAATCTAGCCTTTTTAAAATCTGCCTAGCCTTTTTGCAACTGTTGGGATTAGCTTCCAGTCTAACTGAATACATTAAATACCCGATGTTACAAGGCATAAGAAATAACCATTACATTTTTCATTTTCTTGGAGTACAACCCGCCCCAATGTGAAGTACATCTATTGGGAAATCCGACTGAAAAATAACTTTTTGGCGTTGAGTTTTTCTTAAGACATCTATCGTTTTACGTTGCGCCTCAAGTCGATTCCTACCAAAACTGACAAAGAAAGTTAACGAACCCAATTCTTTCCGGAATTTCACGCCTTAACCTTTGAGAGGTTGATACCATCCTACGCATATATAAATATTTTGGAGATATACTTTTGGTATGCTAAATCAAATTACAGGATTGAAAGACAATATTCTTTTTGTTGATGTGAAAAAACAACTGACGACTCAAACCTTGCGAAAGAGTTTTTATATAAAAAAATGTTTATCATATTATATACCTATCTCATATACAAGTTTCTTCCGTACCACGGAAAACACGCTCAGCTGTCGGTCCCGGCTGTCATTTTTTCATCTTTTGCAGCCATTATGAGTAGTTAGATCCTATAAATCTGATACCATTCTATGCAAGAGAGGAGGGTACGTAGAAAGGTAACTAACTCCTTTTAAATTTTGATTCTCAGCTCTTTCCATATACAACGTGTAATTTAAAGGGTATATACATACCGAGTGCACGGCTTCTTTGGATGATAACAAACGATATGGCAAGGGTTTTGTAATCCTATGTCAACATCTGTGGAGTATATTAGAAATTTTTGTAACGGAAACCCCATATCTATCCAAAAGGACTGAAGACAACATCTGGTATGGAGTCTCTATGCAAAGTTTCAGCTCAAAATAAGTGACTCACAGAATTGACCCCAAATTATTGGTTTCATATGTTTCTTGAATACCAGTAATAACAAACGTGTCACAGCACTATGAGGATCATCACTTTCCACGTCACTTGCCAATAAAACGATACTTATCTTTGTTCTTCTTAATTTGAAAAATTCGGTCTCTGGTATCAATGTATTGAAATTTCTAATAAGTTCCACACATGTAAACATAGGATTACAAAACCCTTGCTATATCGTTCGTTATCATCTAAAGAAGCCGTGCACTTGGTATGTATATACCCTTTAAATTACACGTTGTATAGATAAGCGTATGTAACTGAATCCATATTTATTCTTATTCATTCTGTGTCAATACTGAAATCAAATCAATCATTCATTCAAATTTTCTTGCAACTATATTTATACTTACAGTCTTGCTTAGCTAAAGGTAATTAAATACATGCCTGAACTAGGTAAACCTGTGTTTCAGGCTATATGTGCTAATATTATCTTAAATACTCACCTTATTAATATGTGTACTTAAGAAAGATTAATGTATTATTACATCTTTAATTTCGTGTAACGTTAAAACATAAAATATAATTATAAATAAAACAAAACACTGGATATATAACTACAAAACAGTTACATAACTAGGTACATAATTATCAAATCTAATAATTGCATAATTATAGTAAAATTCTTAATAGCTCTTTTAGCACAATTAATAACTTTTCTGTATCTTCGTAGAACAAACTTTGGAGGGCAGTCTTTACTATTTTAGGAAAATGAGCTATTATAAAATGTGTCAGCAGTTTTTTAAATGTGGTTGTAGATTTCGTTTCTTTTCGGTCCTTTGGTGATTTATTAAGTAACTTGTAACCTTCATGCATTTGTGTTGCATGCACATGTTCATTCAAGTCTTTTTTCTCGTAGTTTGGCGTAGTTTGGTGCAGGTTAGGCTACAATCAATAATGGACCGAAGTGGGTGGGCCTATATTTTTTTTTTTAAATAATCTTGTTCGTGTTGTAGTTTCATTTTGTTTTTTGTACACCATAACAGAATTAAATAAGGATTTTACAACTAAAAGGGTAGTCTTATAGCTAACAGAGTTCTTTTAGAGACAACCTTTGGAAGGATTAGACATAATATGTAGAATAATTAGATTTCTTTTACTGCGTAATTTATTTAAGGGTTTTTATCGAAACCGATATGGCAACCCTATTGTGTAGATATTATGTATGATAGAAAAAGATCTCTTGCGGATAGGGGTAAGTATAATATATGTTTTTCTATGAATGAATGGTAAAATTAATTTAGGCACCTAGGTGGTATGTAAAATCCACAAATATTTCTCATTTATTTACCCAGCTCGAACTTTTTTTCAAGCATTTTTTGTGTGTTTACCAGGGTAAACACACAAAAAATGCTTGAAAAAAACTAGAATGACGTTTTTATACAGGTATAAAAACGTCATTCTAGTACCTATATATTTCATCTAATTATATTGTACCTATGCTATTTTCTAACTCATTTTCTATTTTCCCCATACAGATATAGTAAAATATTTATTATACTTACATATTTCGATGTAGTGGCTTCAACTGAGATAACATGTGAGGCAAAATAGAACATGAATTTATGTTAGAGAACTTGTTATTCGGTTCAAAATATTGTTTGTTCAATTCAGGCGTAGTTTGTAGTGATAATTTACCAGTACATTACCCAATCTGTCTAATAGAATGCTAGCAAAGCCTTGCGAAGTTAGACTGCCGATATCTCTTGTATAATTGGGCTACCGACAGAAAGACAGATTACGGATAGTCTGTCGTTTCTGTACATCTGTGGTGCTTTTATTTTCCTAAATATTTCTTTTAATCCGTCCTTTAGATTACTAAAAAATGTTGGAATCACGTTTTTTCTTTTTTCACGTAATTATAAAATGAAAACGATACTGTGACTTGAAATTACGAAGTGATGTGACATCGTAGTATACTTTTTAGCACTTTGTAACGTCAACAGCTCCCATTCCTAAACTTTGTAGCTTTTCATCTTTTTAAATGATTGATTTGACAGAGCAAAAAATAATTGTACAATTTTTTTTTTTTTAATCTAAGTATTTGGAACACAAATTACACTATACCAGCTTCTACCTGCAGGCTTTACAATTACATCAAATCAATTGCACACGGTTGGCGCAGTCGTTGTGCGATTGGCTGCTTTGCTGTGTGTCGCGGTCCCGATTCTCGCTTCGGAACAAATATTACAGGCCTACAAGTAATTAGTCCGGGACTGAGTTTTGGTTTATGTGAGTTTAAACGTTTATAAAAGCACCTAACATACAGGAAAAAACTCCTAGGACAGGTTGTCCTGTAGTTAATAATAATAATAATAATATTCCACAACTTTTTCACACAACGCCATCTAGTCCCAAACTAAGCAGAGCTTGTGGTATGGGTACTAGACAACTGATAAACATACACATATATTTCTAAATACATACATATTATAGATAAATTACACCCAGACAAAGAACAAATGACCGTGCTCATCACACAAACATTTGTCCTAGGTGGGAATCGAACCCACGACCTTGCGCATAGCAGTCAGGGCCACTGACCACTATACCAACGGGCCTGTCGTTCGTATCGTAGTTAAAAAATATTGAATCACACGATATGCCATTATTGCGTGCGTAAAGTAATCTGATCTAATCTCGTCTTGTCGTACTAAGTGCTTCTCTTCAACATTTATTGTGCGCACAGCCAAGGTATGGCAGTCTCTGCCGGCTTCTGTATTCCCTGCCACATATGACCCATCAGTCTTTAAAGCAAGAGTGAACAGGCATTTTCTGGGCTCGTTCGTTCGATCGTAGACCTCGTCTTACACTTACCATCAGGTGTAATCGAGGTAAGAGCGGGCTCATTAGTAATAATAAAAAAATCATGCGTTGCGTATGAAACATGTTTTCTTGTGAAAATGAAATATTATTCCGCAAAAAAGTGTAACCTATTCTACGCTCCAAAGCAAATATTACGCTTCATCTTGACGTGAAAGAAGGATTAACAAACAAACACACTTTTACATTTATAATACTGATAAATTTGAGGTTTTAGGCAGCACTAATAAAAAAAGAACACCCTCGTGAAGCTCATTATACCGGCAACGTAGACGAAAATGGCCTTGTGCCCAATACGTGGGTCTGACCAGATCCGCACTCCTCTACAGTTCACAACTCATTCCACACCGCTAGAGACAGAAACCATTAGAGATACATCACGGTCACTATTAAATAAATGAATACTATATATTTTATATGAATTAACTTGAGGTTTTAGGCAGCACTAATAAAAAAGCACACCCTCGGGAAGCTCATCATACCGGCAACGTAGACGGAAAAGGCCTCGTGCCCAATACGTGGGCTCGAATGGTCTCTACAGTTCACAACCCATTCCACACCGCTAGAGACAGAAACTATAGGAGATACATCACAATCACGACCCTCAATACTGAGCTATATGATGCAAGGAGGAATCCAAATCTAAGTAAGCGTAATAAAATTCTAAAAATGAAAAAAATATCTGTTTAAACTTTTGTAAAAAAAAACGTAGAAAACTTATTTACCCAACAAAACTGATAAGCCAGACCTTATCTTGTAAAAATAGCCGAATCTCATTTTTGTATTAAACTTAATGAACGCCTTCTTTGTCGTCTAATTAAAAAAACTTCTCCATAAAAAAAGTATTTAGCACAAAAACTTTAAAGAAAACCTAGAACACGGAATCCACTTCATTTATAATGAAACTTAAGAAACCTTTTTCATTTTCATCAACTGCTTACAATTAAGAGTTTCTACAATAAAACGTTTCTTAGTGGTATTGTAAAAAATGGGAAAAATAATTTGCTTTCACTTCACGCTTTCTCACCAGATTTTCCAAAAGACCTTTTATAATTAAAATATCAGCAAAAAATGAGACAATTCATTTATCACAATGATATACCACATTATCCGATATTCTTAATTATTTTAGTATAAAACCTATTTTATACAAAATATAGGGATAATAAATACGTAAATAAAACTTTTAAGAGTACGAATAATTAAGGCTCCTTCAAACAGGTACTACGCGGCAACGCTAAATTTGGTTCCCATTATATATTAATTTTATAACCTGTGGAGTAGGTCCTGTGGACTATCTGTGTGAAAAATTCCTTTATCACAATATAGCAACCCGTTGCAACTATCTGGGAGAAGCTTTAGACACCTGTTATTATTCTTACAAGCCGTTATTTAGAGCGGACATGTATTACAAAAGCTTTTAAAAAATCACACCTGAAAGCTTTTGTCGGAAACACGTTGACATTCCTCAGGTATACTGCAAAATTACACATAAATTGATATTTTCCCTCAATCTTACGTTTACATAAATTATATCAGACCGTTAACGAGTTAAATAGCATTTTCGAGGCACAGAAAATTATTTAAAGCTTTAGTTAAAAAAAAGAAATTTCTGCTTCAAAATATTTTTATTATTGATAATAGGTTCACGTTTGACCACCATCTCACCTGATGGTAAGTGATGATGTGGTCGAAGATGGAGCACGCTTACCTAAAAGTAACCTATTCACTCTTAACTTAAAGACCCCTATGTATTATTAATATATATATAATTTATTTGCTACGTAAACCCTAAGTTTGGGTAGAAAATAAAATTGACTGTAGGTATTAATAGAAATAAATAATGGTGAAATGTAATAATCTATATTAATATTATAAAGCGGAAAAGTTTGTTTGTTTGTTTGCTTTAACGCGCTAATCTTCGAAAGTACTGGGTGGATTTGGATGCAATTTGGTATGCAAGTAGCTTCAAGCTTAAGGAAGGTTATAGGCTACTTTTTACGCGACTGCAAAAAAGGAGAGTTATGTTTTTACCGTGATAGAATCCACGGGAGCGAAGCCCCGCGTGAGTACTAGTATTTAATACAATTTGTTTACACACTGATTTTACATACTGTAAAAACAAAATAATTGTGTGTGTTTTTATGATTTTCTAGATATTATGTTACTACGTGAAGCAAATCTTTGCGGGATAACAGAGATTAAACGAAAATTACAAAAATGGAGTAGCAGGTACAGACGCCAGCACATGAAGCTACCCGAAACTGTCAAATTTTCCCAATCAATTTTGAACCTAATTTCATTTATAATAAAGTTGAAAATCTATTAAATAAATTTGAAAGATTGTTGTAGCTTGATGTGCTGGCGTCTGTACCTATGCTTTTAGCACGGTTAAATTTTATATGCAGACGGAGTACAAAATCAATTTTTTTTTTCATTGAGTATGCTATAAGAGGAGTTCGTTGCCAAATAATAACAACCAGATGGGTCAATCTTGGGCAACGCTTTCCGAGGTCTGTCTGAGGATGGGTGACCATCTGAACATATCGAGATTCCTCTAATTTATCTATAATATTTATGTGTACTATAGGTATATTTAAACAATTAATTACAACAAATATACAAAATTATGTACTAAAATACAAACTACAATAAAGCATCAAAAAATTCGTCCTCAACGCTGTCGGCTGGCAACGTACCTAAGATACTGGCGGCATTGCCTCGTTGTATGGCAATGCTTAGCCGTTGACCAAAGAAATAGCCAGCCCTTGGGTCGCGGGAAGCGTCAACGAGCCTTTTCGATATTTCTTTAAAAAGGCTGTGAGCACACGGGCCCCACGGTCCGAGAGTTTCGACCCCAAACGGCTCGAAAATATAGTTATCACCGAGATGACTGTATTTACGCCGCTTGAGGTTTTCCGCAGCCGCAGCGGGAGCGCCAGCACAACATGATGAACTGGGAAGATGGGATGGCGCGACAGTATCGACACAAGTTGCGTCCCACACTAAAGGCCTACCCATCTTCCAAGGAAACAATGACATGCCGTCCGGTCTCTTGCCATCGTCACGCGCCAGTCCAATGGGTTCCAATACGGCTGGAACGCCGACGGTGACAAGGGCTCGCCGGATAATGTCATTTAAGTTGGCATGTCGTGCAAAACGACCCGCACTACGGCTGCAAGAGAGACCATGGTGCCCGAGGCTGTTGACCGCTTCCCCACAATTACAGCGATGAGGGGAACAACAAGGGGCTCCTAGGCGTAGTGAAGCAGCGATGCGGAAAGTGGTGTCGTCGAACAAAGTGCCAAGATTTGAGGACGGTAGAGCATGTAACCAAAGACCTGATTCCCACTTTCCCACAGCCAGCAGACGAGCACTTTCAGCAGAAGTAGCAGACGTGGTTAGTAAATTATTCAGAACTACTCTGCAGAGCGGCTCGTCCCACCGCCTCTGGGAAGATGGTATAACAGGTAGGTCAGAATTCGGACAAGCGAGATTCCAGGCATCAATAGCCTCAGTGAAGCACGGCACATTGAAATCAATCAGTGTGGAAGCCAGGATATTCCTGATTAATTTCTCAGTGCTGTGGACCGAGGAAATGAAAGCCGGTAAACTAATACTAGAAATTTTGCGGATTCCGAGCCCTCCCATGCGGATGGGAAGAGAGGCTTGGGCCCAAGCTCGGTCATCCAAAGCCACATTCAGAATTAAGGACAAAGTTCGTCTGATAATTTGATCCATTTGAACTAAAAGTTGATGGTGCTTCCACAAATGGGAAGCACGAAGAGAGTATGTTAATTTAGGGCCGAAACAGCAGAAACGAATTATAGTGATGGCCGAGTGCATATTGATTTGGAGCAATCTTTCCGAAACGTCATTGAATTTATTAATTTGTTCTGCAATAAAGTCGGGAAAGGAAGTATCAAAGATTGGAGAACCAAGGAGACGGAGAGAACTTTTCTCAATAATTTGAATTCCAGGAGCTATTTCGTTAAATTTAGAGAGAGTCAGTGGTCTGTCAGTGTTATCTGTTAAAAATAATTCACATTTTGAAAGGTTGAGGTCAAGGCCAATAGAATGTAGTTCATTTTTTAAGAAATTTAGGTCTGCTAAAATATTTTCTACATCACCTCCCAAGGTTCCGTCGTCAAGATACCAAACATTGAATTTAGAATTTAGCTTTCGAATTATTGGGTGAATAGCTAAACTGAAAATCACTGGCCCGAGAGGGTCACCTTGTTGACAGCCAACAGCTGATTCTAATAGATTGTCTCGAAACAATAATTTGGATGGATTTCTATAGCATTGCCAAAGGAAACTATAAATTTGGGGTAATTCTTTTTTAGTCTCAGCCAACAAAGTGTCCCTGTTAACTGAATTGAAGGCGTTCTTTATGTCAACCTTCAGAATGGCCTCGCTTTTCCCAGAATTTAGGTATGTCGATAAAGCGTGTACGGCAGCCTCACAGCCCCCTTTGGAACCGTAGTAATATTTATGTATTTAGAAATATATATGTACTAGCTTTTGCCCGCGGCTTCGCCCGCGTTAATTTACACTTTGTCAATAATGCTTGTTGCCAAAAAGGTGTACCGTATCTTTTTGGGTGGTTAAAAAACGCATATAATATTTAAAAAACCATCACCAGGGTCCATCCATCCCCAAAAAGAGATAGACAGTTAGTATTTAAAATTTATCTTTATAAAACCAAAAACGTAGTTTACAATACATTTTTGTAAACTACGTTTCTGGTTTTCCCGTCCTTGGCGTGTTGATTTTGTGCGCTTGATACTCGTGAGCACGCCACATACAGTTGCCCATGGAAAAAGCAGTCTTTTTCTAATTGTACACCTGCGACTTTCAGTGTCTGTCCTTGAGCTTTGTTTATGGTCATTGCGAATGCCGCTTTTAGGGGAAATTTGAGTTTTTCAAACTGAATGTGAGGAATAAACCGTTTCGTAATCGCCCTGATTACGAATCAACAGGACTGGGACACCAAGTTTTAGCCTCAAATAATGTGATGGGGTACCTTGGCAATAGGGTAGTTTCCTAAAATATATTATTTAGTCCGTCTCGTAGTTTAACAAAAAACATTACACATATTTTTTATTTTTTCACGTAACTGAAAAATTAAGACGATACAATGAGTTGAAATTTCGCATGACGTCACTCCTCGGTATAATTCTTAGCATAACACCTCGCCCCCACTCCTGTACTTTGAAGCTTTCCATCTTTGTGAATTTTTCTTGACTTGAAAAAGCAAAAAATACGTGACCAATATTTTTCGAAAATCTACCTAATGGACCAAATAAAATAATTATTGTGTGACACAGGAAACTACCCTATTCCAGAGAGTTCGGGCACGCTGCAATTGCGGCGGTAAGACCCCTCTTTGAGGAGTGGCTAGATCGGCGTCACGGCGTCCTGACCTACCACATGACGCAGGTCCTCACCGGACACGGAAGTTTCGGGAGGTACCTGTGTCTGATGGGAAAGGAGGAAACGCCTGGGTGTCACCACTGCGAGGGTCGCCCTGAGGACACAGTTGAGCACACGGTGCAGAACTGCCCCGCTTGGGCAGAGCACCGACGTGTCCTCACGGCGGCAATAGGCGGAGACCTCTCGCGCCCGGCATTGGTCGAGGCCATGCTGCGGGGCGAGAGGGAGTGGAAAGCGGTCGCCTCCTTCTGCGAAGTAGTCATGCTTCCGAAGGAGGAGGCGGGCCGCGTGAGGGAGAGGATGGCGTCCTCTCTCCAGCCCAGCCGCAGTGGTAGACGCCCACGGCGTCGGACGTCGGCCGACGATCTCCGGCCACCGTAGGCGCGGGCATGCGGACAGCGAGTAAAGGGCAGCTCGCTGTCCGACCATGGACCATGCCCGGGTCGACGGCGCGTCGTGTTCCACGCGCGCCTCAAAGAGCGTCAGCAATATGACGAGGCCCCCCCGTAGAGGGCCGAAGCCTGCCGGGGTCGTGGGACTCATCCCATTACTCGACAACATCACAATCCACATGAGACATAATCTTTTCGTTGATCTGCCCTACAATTTCGTTAGTCGGTGCCAAAATTACTCTATCACGTAGCCATTTTTTATCCCTCATATTTGTTTTCAAATCAGAATAAACGTGGTTTATTATTATTATTATTATTTTTATTACGAATGAGCCCGCTCTTGACCTCGATCACACCTGAAATTATATGTATCTTTTTTTTTTTTTTTTTAACGTGGTAAAATTATCAAATAAGTCCTCCCACTCCGGGCAGGGTGGGAGGGACTGTCAGACTTTTACTGACTAAAATCCACGGTGTTACTTCAATAACCCTTTACATACCGGGGCCACGGTAACGGGATGAGTCCCACGACCCCGGCAGGCTTCGGCCCTCTGCAGAGGGAGCCTCGTCATGTTGCTGACGCTCTTTGAGGCGCGCGTGGAACACGACGCGCCGTCGACCCGGGCATGGTCCATGGTCGGACAGCGAGTTGCCCTTTACTCGCTGTCCGCATGCCCGCAAATTATCTGTATCTTGGACTATGTTACAGAATTCAGAGCTCAAATAAATCATCTCGTTGATATCTGTTGCCACACGATCTTCTCCTATTTTCAAAAGGGAAAACGCATATTGCCCCGATTTTGAAATAGAAATTATTCGTATATTAACTTGATTGGTTAAAATTTAAGCGACACGGTTGGCGTAACTGCTGACTGGTGCATGACGTTGGTTCGACCCCAGCCCTAAACAAAGATTTGTAAAGCCTACATGCAGTTGTGTAGTTTAAAAAAAATGTTATGAGTGGTTCTTGAATACGTGATTTGACGGAATTGGGAGGGGGGAATACAAAGTTCCAACACCCCTTTACATCCTTAAGGGATCATTTCAAGAATAAAAACTATGTCGTTTCCAGGATCTAAAACTATTTCCATACCATATTTCATCCAATTCAATTTAGCGGTCAAGTGTTTTATGTGGGTGGGGAGGGCGGGGACATCATTGATTCCCTAAACGAAATTCCAACACTATTTTTACGTCCTTTAGGAATGATTTCCAGGAATAAAACTATGCTATGTCTTTTCCAGGGTCTAAAACAATCTCCATACCGAATTTCATCTAAATCGGTTTAGCGGTCTAAGTGTATTATGTGTGTGGGTAGGGCGGGGACATTATTGATTCCCTATACGAAATTCCAACACCCCTTTTACATCCTTTAGGAATGATTTCCGGGACAAAACCTATCCTATGTCCTTCCCAGGGTCCTCACCTATTCCCATGCCAAATTTCATGTAAATCGGTTCAGCGGTTAAGGCGTGAAAAGGTAACAGACAGACAGACAGACAGACAGACAGAGTTACTTTCGCATTTATAATATTAGTATGGATGGATGGATTAGCTTTGAAGTATTGATGGATATGGAAGTATGGATAGTATGGATATGGATATGGAAGTATGGAGTTATATTATTAGTATTAAAGTATGGATAGCTTTTGTCCGCGACTTCGTTCGAGTGGGAGGTTTTCCCCGCGTTAATCCCAAACCTGTGGGAATTCCGGGATAAAAAGTAGCTTATGTGTTTTAACAGGATGTCAACTATCTCCTTACCAAATTTCATTGAGATCCGTTCAGTAGTTTTTGCGTGAAAAAGCAACAAATATACAATTCGAAAACTATCCTGCGCGAACCTTACATCGGGATATAAACTATCCTATGTCCTTCCCAGGGTCCTCACCTATTCCCATGCCAAATTTCATGTAAATCGGTTCAGCGGTTAAGGCGTGAAAAGGTAACAGACAGACAGACAGACAGACAGACAGACAGAGTTACTTTCGCATTTATAATATTAGTATGGATGGATGGATTAGCTTTGAAGTATTGATGGATATGGAAGTATGGATAGTATGGATATGGATATGGAAGTATGGAGTTATATTATTAGTATTAAAGTATGGATAGCTTTTGTCCGCGACTTCGTTCGAGTGGGAGGTTTTCCCCGCGTTAATCCCAAACCTGTGGGAAGTCCGGGATAAAAAGTAGCTTATGTGTTTTTACAGGATGTCAGCTATCTTCTTACCAAATTTCATTGAGATCCGTTCAGTAGTTTTTGCGTGAAAAAGCAACAAAGATACAATTCGAAAACTATCCTGCGGGAACCTTACATTGGGATAAAAACTATCCTATGTCCTTCCCAGGGTCCTCACCTATTCCCATGCCAAATTTCATGTAAATCGGTTCAGCGGGTAAGGCGTGAAAAGGTAACAGACAGACAGACAGACAGACAGACAGACAGAGTTACTTTCGCATTTATAATATTAGTATGGATGGATGGATTAGCTTTGAAGTATTGATGGATATGGAAGTATGGATAGTATGGATATGGATATGGAAGTATGGAGTTATATTATTAGTATTAAAGTATGGATAGCTTTTGTCCGCGACTTCGTTCGAGTGGGAGGTTTTCCCCGCGTTAATCCCAAACCTGTGGGAAGTCCGGGATAAAAAGTAGCTTATGTGTTTTTACAGGATGTCAGCTATCTTCTTACCAAATTTCATTGAGATCCGTTCAGTAGTTTTTGCGTGAAAAAGCAACAAAGATACAATTCGAAAACTATCCTGCGGGAACCTTACATTGGGATAAAAACTATCCTATGTCCTTCCCAGGGTCCTCACCTATTCCCATGCCAAATTTCATGTAAATCGGTTCAGCGGGTAAGGCGTGAAAAGGTAACAGACAGACAGACAGACAGACAGACAGAGTTACTTTCGCATTTATAATATTAGTATAAATGTATAAAGTATAAAAAGTAGCTTATGTGTTTTTACAGGATGTCAACTATCTCCTTACCAAATTTCATTGAGATCCGTTTAGTAGTTTTTGCGTGAAAAAGCAACAAATATACAATTCGAAAACTATCCTGCGGGAACCTTACATCGGGATATAAACTATCCTATGTCCTTCCCAGGGTCCTCACCTATTCCCATGCCAAATTTCATGTAAATCGGTTCAGCGGTTAAGGCGTGAAAAGGTAACAGACAGACAGACAGACAGACAGACAGACAGACAGACAGACAGACAGAGTTACTTTCGCATTTATAATATTAGTATGGATGTTTATCAGTTGTCTAGTACTCATAGCACAAGCTCTGCTTAGTTTGGGACTAGATGGCGTTGTGTGAAAGTTGTGGAATATTATTATTATTATATTATTATTAATGTTGGAGTTGGCTTTCAGTCCAACCGAATGCAGCTGAATATTAGTGTTTTACATGGAGCAACTGCCTATCATCTGATCTCCACAACCCAGCAGGTGGGTAGCACAATACCCCTTGTTAAGACCAGTGTCAGATTTTCTGACTTCTGACTAGCCGTAATAATTGTTAAGGGTGTACAAATGGCAGCCGGGACCACAGAACAGATAAAAGAGGTTAGAAAGGAAACAGTTCATGATTTGTATGAGAACGCGTATCGCCGCTTGTCTCCCACTCTTTAGCTCCACTACAAGCCAGAGGCCCGTTACGTATGCGAATTACGCACACAAATAAATTACACACACTTAAATCGAGAGCTTGCTACTGATTGTAACTCACTGTCGATAAACATGCACCGTGCATCACGGCCAATCAGGGCAAAGGACGAAACGTCAATGGTTGAAGTGTGAAGGACGCAACGCATGCAGTACATTGTAAGCGAACTTGGTCATTGCGTTGATTAAGCGAGTACACATCGGGCAATGTACATTTTTTGTAACTTGTTGCAATAATGTTGGCACAAGAATCTCGTAATCAGGATTATAAAAAATTTCGTCTACATCATGCTAGAAAATGCTCAAGATCCGCTACAAACGAGGATGTATTTTAATGTTCGGAATCTCATAGTGATCAAAATATTTTTAATTTTTTTTTACAAATAAAATTGTAATTAAATGTTATTTTCGACTTACCGATGGAAAGATATACCTCCTCGCTCTACACTTTTCATTTTACAGGTTCATTGCACAAAACGGCATTTTAAACAGAGCCCTGTGTTCCGAAGTAATCCGAAGCGCACTAACCGCGGTGAATGAATTAATCGGTCGAGCTATGATTTCCGTATCATAAATGGGGTGCTCTCGCCACGCCCACATTACCATTCCAACCTTATTCATCTATTCCGTGGCCGGGACCAACGACGTAACGTGCTTTCCGAGGCACGGCCAAGCACGACCCGTGCGGCTGTTATTATTGAGCCACGAGCTCCTTTAAGACAATGATAATGGTGCTATTACTGGATATGAGTCAAATATTAGTTAAACCAATATTAATATTTTATCAATATTCATTCGTATTGAACGTTCGCTCATACATATTTATCGGCACCATTCCTATTACTGGATATCAGTTAAATGTCAGTTTAGCTAATATTTAATATTCTTTTCTTTATTTCCTTGGAAGATGGATAGGCCTTTAGTATGGGACGCAACTTGTGTCGATACTCTTGCGCCATCTCATCTTCCTAGCTCGTCTTGCTGTACTGGCGCTGCCGCTGCGGCTGCTGAGAACCTCAAGCGGAGGAAATATAATAACCTTGTTGGTAGTTATATTTTCGAGCCGTTTGTGGTTGAAACTTCGGGGTCGTCGGGTCCGAGTGCTCACAGATTATATTTAAAGATCTATCCAGACGCCTAGTTCACACTTCGCGTGACCCAAAGGCTGGCTTTTACCTTGAAAAGATTTTAAGCATTGCCATACAGCGTGGCAATACCGCCAGTATTTTGGGCACATTACCAGTGGACAGCGATGCGCACGAATTTCTGGATACTATATTTTAGTTTATTTTTAAATGTATATATGTAGTTTAGGGTTTTTTATTTAAGTGTTTACAGTGTTAATAAAGTAGTTCATAGTTTTAAAAAATAAATAAATAATTTTTCATATTCTTTTCAATGCTCATTCATATTAATCGTTCTATCATACACACGTATATTTGCGATACATCTTCCTAATCCATACTTTTCATATTAGTCAATATCAATAAGTACTTGCTACTAACTAACATAGCAACGCGACGGGAATATCGAGGAACCTATTATTTGCCTAATATCCAGATAGCCTAATATATGATATTCTCGTTTTCTAATATAAGTGCTTGTTTTATATTACGCATACCTAATATAAATATGTTCTTCACACCACTGCTGAGCATACCGCGTGAAATTACTGGGCTGACTTACTCCAATCGTATGAATTAATCTTTCAAAGTGGTAAAAAAATACGGTCAAGTGCGTGTGGGGCCACGCGCACTATAGGGTTTTGTAGTTTATTACAACGCCAAGTGCGAGTCGGATTAGCTGACTGAGAGTTCCGTACCATGCTCTAAAAGAAACTACTCTGTTTTACACAAATAAGAACTTGATCTAAATATTTTTCATGGAATTCGTCCGCAAGCGAGTAGAATACAGTTGGTCGACTAATACTCGTTAATTTTTGAAACCCCTTTAGGTCTGATAGTTTTCTTTTTAATCTAAATACATATATATATATATAACTCAAAGGTGACTGACTGACTGACATAGTGATCTATCAACGCACAGCCCAAACCACTAGACGGATCGGGCTGAAATTTGGCATGCAGGTAGATGTTATGACGTAAGCATCCGCTAAGAAAGGATTTTGCGAAATTCCCACGGGATCGGGATTTACACGGGAAAAACTTCCCACGCGAACGAAGTCGCGAGCAACTGTTACTTTTTATATATGGTTACTACTGCCGTGACGTTTGGATTCCTACCTACAACCACTTCGTTGATAGGGGGTGGACACTTGATTCTAACGAAAATAAGCACTCTAAAGATTAATATTTCACAAACGGATAGACAAACAGACAGATATACTCTTTATTGTACACCATAACAGAATTAGTTAAGGACTTCACAACTGCAAAGGGTGTTACAATGGGTCGTTTTATCGCTAAAAGCGGTCTTTTACAGACAGCCTTTGGATGGATTTGACACAGCAGGACCACACTCCCATTATTTTACTACCTATCCAAAGATACTCACACTAATGGGGTACACGGTATAAAAAATATCCCCTTTCTACATGTAGGGGGAGTAACATAAAAAATGGTTATCTTCATTTTATTGTGCCACTTTGTCGGCGTGATCAATGCCAACTTTCAACATTCTTAGTACCGATAGTTCCTGAGTTAAGCCGCGGACCGATGGACGGACATGAACTTCAAGGATTCCTTGTCGACTACGGAGTCCTAAAATCGGTGTCTGTCTTTTATCTTGACATTCACGTAACATCGCGTTATGTCATGCAAAACCGAGCGACAGTCCAATATCTGTCTTTACAAACTGCGAACTAAAATCCGTCGGTATTGCGTACGGATGGAGAATGGTGTTAAACGAAACGTCACCAGCCAGACGTCGCCATGTCGGCAAAAATAAAAAGTGTAGCCGTTCACGCCAGCGTTTCATTCTTTGCCACTAATTGGAATTGCGTTGTGGTCTCTGACGGCAGTAAATTTACTGTTTCGTATCTTTATACATATTTTCTTTAAAGGGTTAAATTCGGTTTTGTGGTCAGACTAAGTTTCTATTAACTTAAGCCTTCATTTTTAGCTAGCATTGTAGGTCAACACGATTTCAGACTTAAAAACTGTTGTTAGTTTCTGTAGCAAGCTAAGAATATACCTATATAGGTATGAAGTAAGACTGTCTGAAATATTTATGTTTTTTTTTTGTAATGAGTGTTTTATAGAACAGATAACTTGATGTGGATTAATTAAATATTTCTGCAACTGCATATAGAAATAAATTTGGTAGTTTTCAAAATGCATCCATATATTTTATAACTAGCATTCAGTAAAGTATAAAATTATAAAACGGACGCTAAAAAAGTTTTTATTTAATGTATAACCATAAAAAATGTCTGCTGTTCTATTCTATTCAATTTTATCTTAATGGCAATTGGAGCCGATGTCGACTATTCTGCCAATGTCTAAAGTAAATTGGAAAAGCAAATGTGTCTGATTAGAGACAGAATGGATTTATTTATTTAGAAAAGAAAAAAGGTAAACTCAGAACAGGAACGGTAGTCTCTGTTTCTTCAATTGCTGCAGTTGAACTTGTTGGATTAGTACAGGACTGAAACAAACAAAGAATAAAAATACATAAATATTATAGTTTATTTTATTTTACTTTATTGGGACATTAAACAGTTACACATTACAATATAAGTGTGACGAAATAAAATAGTTGTTAAATGATTACATAAATTATACCACAACCATACAGACAAGTTTTCTGTTAATTCTGTCTGCTGTTAAATTTATTAAAACATTTAGCAGCAGATTTAATTCCAATATCCCTTACCACTCTCTTTTGAAATATGAGAACTGGTGGAATATTTTTCTTTTACTCAAAAACCAGCATAGAAACACGCCAACGTTTCATTCTATTTCACTAATTGAAATTGCTTTACGTCTCCTTCGGCCTCGACTTTTTAAAACGAATTCTTTTTTCCCGACATAATAACATGCTGCTGATGTTTTACTTGGTAGGTACGTGTTGCATAAAGCCATTCAGGGACGGCGTATATGCTATTAGTAAAATGAAAATATAAATTTTGTGAACTGAATTTCGTGGTATCAAGGACTTGTTTCTTTTTGAATTTTACACAAAACCCATGTTTTTAACAGGGTGTAGTCGTCCTTACATCTTATAAAAAAAAGTCTCCTAAAGCGTCTGTTTGTCTGTATGTTTGCGACAAACTCAAACACGATTAATAATATAAATTATAAATACTATTATTACTATTACTTATTATTATTACTTATAAATTACTAACTGACCCGACAGACGTCCTGTTATAACTATGAACATTGAATTGAAATTGATATAATTAAAAAAACATTTAAAAAACAAAGTGTTTATTATTCTAATGCTTTTTGATATACAACATTCTTAGTTTTTTTCTGGCACGTATATAATAGTTTTGTTGGTATCCCGACACCCGATATTGCACTAATAATACAACTAATACGGCAAAGTGCAAAGGAATAATTTCTCATCGAAAAATAACTAGATATTAATTTTTAAATATAACTAGCTTTTGCCTGCGACTTCGTTCGCGTGGGAGGATTTTCCTGCGTAGATCTTCTAGGTTTTAAGCTATCTGCCTACCAATTTTTCATCCAGATCCAGGATCCAGATTTATCGACACGCAAACGTTCGGCTGAATTAGGATTATCCCGCACATCATTACGCCGTATTTTGAAATTAGATTTGAAATTACATCCATATAAGATCCAGCTAGTGCAAGAACTAAACCCTAATGATTTAAATTTGCGTAAGTCATATGCCGAAACAATGTTAACTCGATTCAGTACTTTTCACAACATCTTATTCTCTGACGAAGCCCATTTCCACCTAAATGGACATGTAAACAAACAGAATTGCAGGTATTGGAGCAGCGAAAATCCTAAAGCTAAACATGAGAGGCCACTTCACTCTCCTAAGGTAACTGTATGGGCTGCAATTTCAGCAAAAGGAATCATCGGACCTTACTTTTTTGAAGATTCTCGAGGCCGTTCAGTTACTGTTAATTCTGCCGAGTATGTGAAAATGTTACGGGAGTTCTTAGCACCGATGCTACTGGAATTTGCTGGCTATAATCGTAACACATGGTTTCAACAAGATGGAGCCACGTGTCACACATCGAACGAGTCCTTGCCGGTGGTCAAAGACATGTTTCCGGAAAAGCTGATATCCAGACGGGGTGACATCCCATGGCCACCCAGAAGTCCAGATCTATCACCAGCAGACTTCTTTTTATGGGGTTATTTAAAGAGTCGTGTCTACATTGATAAACCGAATACACTGCGTCAACTTAAAGAAAAAATCATCGAAGAGATGTCGGCGATCTCGCGGTCTCTTTGCAGAAGAGTATTCGAAAACTTTAGGACTCGCTTAGATGAGTGCAAAAACCGAAACGGTGGTCATTTAGACGAAATAATTTTTAAAAAATAAATTACAACTAATTAGCTTTCTCGTAAATAAACGATTTCTAAAATATGTTAAATGTTTTTTTTTTTTAATTTTTTCAAATGTTAACTAATTCATGGCCCACCCTGTACTAAAATTAACTGCAATTAATCATAAATTATGAAAAAGAAGTACAAATGAAGGTCGTGATCTCTCGCGCCCGGCCCTGGTTCAGACCATGGTGCGGAGCAAGAGGAAATGGGATGCAGTCGCCTCCTTCTGCGAAGCAGTCATGCTAGCAAAGGAGGAGGCCGAACACGCCAGGGAGAGGCATCTCTCTTCCTCACGCCGCAGCCACTGCGGGAGACCCCCCGGGCGTGGGGGATCATGTACTGATCTCCGGCCACGCAAGCAGGTGTAGCTTACCATCCGGTAAGAACCAGGCCCTGGTCGGCGGCGCGTTGTGTTCCACGCGCGCCTTAAAGAGCTGTCAGCAATAGTGACGGGGTCCCATAGGGCCATTGCCTGCCGGGGTTGCGGGAACGTTCTAACGAGATACCGTGGCCCCGGGACTTAAGGGCAGCTGAAGGAACAGGGTGGGTTTTTAGTCAGTAAAAGTCTGACACTCCCTTTCGCTCCACCCAGAGCGAGAAAAGTCATTCGATGATTTTCCCACCCAGAGACAAAAAGAAGATATAAAGCTATGTCACTTCTGCAGTCAGTCAGCAGTTTAGTCTATATGAGTGACACTTTGTAGCAGAATGTTGAACGAAACGCGTAAGTGCCATGAAAATCACGGCGCTTCCGACCTTTTGGTCGCGAGAAAACTACACGCGTGATGCCGCGACCAAGGAAAATAGGGATTAATTTTTAAATAAGCTTATAGAATTATAACCTTCTTAACTATTTGTCCCAGTATTCTTTTCAATCCAACGACTCCCTTTTATCTCAAAGAACGATTTAAGTTCCTTCGTGACACACATGGTAGAGATTTGAGATCATCGGAAAATTTGAGACTTTTGATGCCTACACATTCCACTAAATATTACGATCATTCTTTTACGGTGCAGGCTATTTGGTTGTGGAATGCATTGCCGGTGTCAGTAAGACAAGCACAGTCACTCGCTGCTTTTAAAAGCTCGGTTGCCAATCATTTTCTTTCAAATTTATGATTATTTCTTTGTTTTTCTCCACACGATGATAAAGAACACATTACATTTATATATTTTATATAATTATGTATTGTATATATATATATATATATATACTTATATATTTCAATTAGTATTTTTTTTTTCCGTTATGAGTATCGGTGTCTTTGGATCTGTTTATAATTTATCTAAGTTACAATAGCCTAATGTCAACTTGCTCATCACCTTTTACAAAATATTGCTTTTCCCGATGCAGGGGCGTTAATTGTTGAGGAGTTCTCCTGGTATTTCACTATCAGCTCCATTTCACCATTCACATTGTGAGGACCATAAATTGCTTAGCAATCATTTTAAAGTAATCGAACCGCAACTCGTGAAATACTTATTATTGAGTAGTTCCGGTGGCCATCTGTGATCTTCTTCATCAGTTCCGCTTCACCAAATGGTGCTTTCTGAGGGCAAATGCACAAGTTACTATAAAAAATACCAAAATCGCTATACGATTGCCTTTAAAATTTGAGGATTTCCTTCGATTTCCATGAGATCCCTTCATCAAATTCTAATTTGGTGACAATGGTACTACTTCGAGAGCATACCATTTCAAACGAAAAAATAATTTTCTAAATCGATCCACAATTGACGGAGTAATCGGTGCACATACATAAAAAATATATATTATATATACGTGAAGAATTGATAACCTACTCCTTCTTTAGAAGTCGGTTAAAAACAGTTTTTGTCCGGTAAAATTATAGTTAGTTGTGTTTAAGTAATTAAATTACACACATCAAAAGTGTCTAGGGATCAAGCATTTTTATGCGGATTTCTTGAGATTGAGATGTGGCTTTGTAATAAATTTATGATTTTATAAATTTATATGGATCCTTTTTGGTGCATTTCATAATTTGAAACAGGAACTGTTAATCAAATTCGAGTAAAAGATGAAAATCAGCTGTCAATATTTTCCCTATAAAAACATGCAACGCATTGAAGACATTATTAGTGCTACTGTTTCCCTACTACTGATTAAAACCAACGTTATTATGGAGCGGCGACGTCATTTAAGCAGGGAAGAAATGCTCAGAGCCGTGGGAATGATAGAAGCTGGTTCCCGGCAACGTACTGTGGCTTTAGCTCTGAATACAAGTCAGAGTGTTATCAGTCGACTTTGGACACGTTACCGAAGCACTGGTACCGTGGCTGAGCGCCATGGAGGACGGTATCGCTGCACCACACGGAGACAAGACCGATACATTCAAATCTTAACTCGAAGAGCTCCAACAATAACCGCCATGATGTTAGCCGTGAGGCTTCATCACTCTTCAGGGAACTTAATTAGCGGCCAAACAGTCAGAAACCGCTTGCATGAAGTGAACCTTCATTCCCGAAGACCGCTACGGGTACCACCTATAGCAATGCACAATCGTAGGATTCGATATCAATGGGCTCTTGAACACAGAAATTGGGCAGAAGAACAATGGCGTTTCGTGTGCTTTTCTGATGAGTCTCGTTTTGGTATGAGACCAGATACAAGACGTATACGACACTGGAGAACCCCTGGACGCCAACAGCGATTAAAATCCTGCCAGGAAGTCCATCCTTATAGTGGTGGAACCATCATGGTATGGGCGGGTATTTGGATCGGCGGAAGAACTGAGTTGATTTGGATCAGAGGCAACCTCAACGCTCAAATTTATGCTGAGACGATTGTATCTGACGTCATCGTTCCTCTACAAGTGCAAATCGGTCCCTTATTTCAGTTAATGCATGATAATGCACGACCGCACACCGCAAGAGTTGTAAGACAGACTCTCGCCGCAGCTAACATCAATGTCCTGCTCTGGCCTGCTCAGTCGCCAGACTTGAATCCGATTGAGCATGCATGGGATATGCTACAGAGAAGAGCTCTGCCGAATATGGAGGGTATCCAGTCGCAAGAAGACCTTTTTTTGTTGTTGCAACGAACATGGGCGGCCATTCCACAGCGTGATTTGGATGAACTCATTTTGAGTATGCCAAACCGATGTTCTTGTGTTGTTAGTGTTCGCGGTAGAAACACGGATTATTAATTGTTTAAGTTACCCAATAAAATTTTAAAGAAAACTGTTATTTCAGTCTTTTTTTCGAACTTTAATGTTAGTGGTTCAAATGTCAAAAATCCCTTTATTAGGAAAATGGCAAATTTCTTTATTAATGCAAAGGTGACTTGGTTTATCGTTACTGTGACAAACGAAAACACTTTATTTGATGAATCCTTAAAGAAAATTTTAATTAATATCAATCAGGAGAAAAGTTATTGCAAAAATATATGTTGATCCCTAGACACTTTTGATGTGTGTAGTTGAGGATTGTGTCAAACCAGTCTCATTTTTCAGTTTTGTGTAACAGTTAGTACATTTTTTCTAACTAGATGGCGTTGTCGTCGAATTATATCTCACAATGGTTTCGTTACCGCCAAAACTATATATATTATTAAGTTTTTGCCCCGACCATAAAGCAAGTGCTGAAACGCCATTCAGTGCGTTACTTCACCTCTGCTGAAAACCACACAAACCCCCTGATCGTATCGGCCGCCCGATACAGACCCTCCAATATTTCTCGGGTTCGTCGCCCACGTAACGTCCTACACGAGCCCGACGACCCCACCACCATCCGACAAGAGAGCAGTAGGGAAACTAGCACTCTTAGAAAATACAGAAATAAAACGCGTTCCGTATTCCGGCCTCGCCGACGAGGCCCATCGCGACGTCCGCGTACATGTAACGGAAACTCTCCCCGACCTTTGCCAAACGAGCCAGCCCGCGATGCTGAGCCAGTAGCGATAAATAACCCCTTAAATAATATGGACCCAGCCTGTCCCTTTGCTGCCCTCCACCAACGACCACGCTATGCCGAGGCCCGTACTCCACAGAGAGTGCCCTTAGCGTACGGTTGTTTAAAATGTAATTCTAGTTTGTAAGCCCTGGCTGGGGGCCTTTAATTTTAGAGGTCACCACAGGATCGCCCGGTTGAGTAGTGACCAGCCTTAGTGTGCTGAAATACGAGTGGCCCTATCAAAAAAAAAAAAGAGTTTTTGTTGATCGCCCGATTAAGTAGTGACCAGCCTTAGTGTGCTGAACTACGAGTTGCCCTACCTAAAAAAAATTAAATTTTTGAGATTGTGTGTAGAAAAAAAATAAGTTCTTGAGATTGTGTGTAGAGGCTAGAGATAAAATTGAAATAGTTGAATTGTGAAATTCATAATCAAGTCTCGTTGATTGTAGGAATTTGGAGATTGGAATAGTAATAATAGAATATATTTAAATTCAAAACACCGGCTATGACAAGTTTTATTTATACAAATCTCTAAAAAAAATTAAAACTTTCCGTGCAAAATTATCGGATCAGGTGAGGATTTATATAGGAAATCAAATTAGTTAGGTAGTCATGTTTGGCTTTTAGTTAAAGCATGGTACGAAACGATCAGTCAGCAAATACGACACGCACTTGGTTGTTATAAAAACTACGGAACCCTTCACTGCGCGTGGCCCGACACGCACTTGACCGGTTTTTATAATATTATTTTATCAGTACGAACTGTATGTGCACTTTTGAGTTTGTTTCGGTATTTTTTCATCATAAGGATTTAAAAGATCAATATATTGACGTGTAAAAGTGTTAATATTAACCCACTTACTAAAAAAATTAATATTATTTACAGTTCATTTCGATTAAGATAAAAACGTGTTAAAGACTTAAACGTATATTATATAAACGTTCCACTTGAATTGTTCGAGCCACAAGCGTGTAATGACTACTAGGCTGGCAATCTATCCTTCTGATCGGGGACTGTTTAGTTGTAGAACAAGGCAATAAAACTTCATGACACCCAAATTCGGTCCAGTTTGCTCACTCGCAAATTCAAGACATAGCGTCCCACTCACATAAACTCAACCAAGAAAAAACATTTCCTACCGAAAAGAACATTTTCCGATTCCAATAAACTACATTAGATACTGGTACAGAAGATAAACTGTCATAGAGAATTTGTTCCGCAACTCTCAACAGATGAAGTAGAAATGTCGATTTGAAAACAAATACCTGGTGTGGTACGTGTGTGGATGAAACTTTGGATGTATCAGCTGTAAGCTTAAAGCCTAACATTTTGTGGCAAGGTATGTAGATTTCGCGGTAAATCCAGACTACTGTTTTGTAAAGCTGTTAAAGTTTCATCGAGTTAGATAGCTTTGTGAGTTACTTAACTTTTAAATTCTAAATAAACATTGTTGATTTGAAATGCAGAACTTAGAAGTGGGGTGTATGTAAATATACATATGTATAGACACACATGATCATTATTGACTTATTCAAATTGAAGCAAGGTATATCATTAAAGAAAATCGATGAAATATCATTGTTGTTAAATTGAGTAGATACTTATAGCATAATCTTAATGGAAAAATTAGAATTAAACTGAACTTTAACAAAATATGTAAAGCATTTAAGTCTCTCCTTACGAATTTTCAACCGACGACAAAAAGAGGAGGTTATCAATTCGACGCGTATATTTTTTTTTTTTTTTTTAATGTATGATCATCGATTACTCGAAGACGGCTGAACCGATTTGGAAAATTCTTTTTTTGATTGAAAGGGTATACTTCGATATTGGTCCCATTTTCATAAACGTCAGGATCTGATGATGGGATCCTGGAGAAATCGAGGGAACTCTTCAAATATTATAGGCACACCTATGTCGTTTTGGGTATTTATTATAGTAACTTGTGCAGTTGCTCTCAAAAAGTACCATTTGAGGAAGTGGAACTGATGATGAAGACCACAGATGGCCGCCGAAACTACTCAATAATAAGTATTGAGTGGATTGCGATTCGATTACTTGAATATGGATGTTACGCACTTTATGCTCGTCACAATGCATATGGTGATGTAGAGCTGATGGTGAAGTACCAGGAGAACTCCTCAACAATTAACGGCCCAGCATTGGGAAAAGCAATATTTTGTAAAAGGTTATAAGTAGTTGATAATTAGGCTCTTGTAACTAGGTAAATTAAAAATAGACCAACTAAAAAGAGTGAAATAAAAACTTTTTACCAAAAAATTAAACCGACTCCCAAAAAACACTGCAAAGTGAAAAACAACTTTAATTTCGGAAGTCGGTGCCAAAAACGAAAATACAAAACTAAAGACACCGACTACCGAAATTAAAGTTATTTTTCACTTTGCAGTGTTTTTTGGGAGTCGGTTTAATTTTTTGGTAAAAAGTTTTTTTGTATAAGTGATTTACATCTGAAAACCTACATACCCGTCCTAAACACAACTGTTTAAAAACGGTTTAGGTATAAACTATAAGGAACTAGGTTTTGAATTTTTTGATAATACCTAAACCGTCAGATATAAAATAATGTAGTTTTTTATGTCTGTTAATTTTGAATTATGTGACATGCAAGTTATCTCTCGTTGCCTTTTCTTTCTTGTGTTATTTTAGGCCAAAATAGTCCCTTAAACAGAAATCCAATTCAAAACCTAGTTCCGAATAGAATTGTCAACGGCTCTTGTCATCGTTGTCACAGGATTAGATTTGTTCGACGTATCCCTACTCGCTAGAGCCGACTTTGTTACGCGAAAAAAAACGAAGGTATTTCGGATAACTTGCCAATGTGGTTTTTTTTTACTTTGGCTGATATAATCTCTTGTGAGTCTCAAGGGAACTTTTCGTATTTCCGTAAAGGTTTCCTACATTTTGTTGTAAGTTAGTTTTCTTGTGACTTTAACATTTAACACAACAGAAGTTACCGATTCACTCTTGCTCTATTGAATACTGAAAAGCAATTTTGTAAGATTAATTTCAAAGCTAATATTTTGGAGTTTTTAAATATTTGTTTGTTTATTATTTATGCACATATGCACTAAAAAAGACTTACATAACGCTGTTGGTATTATCTTTTATATTAATTGATCCTCATACACTCAATATTCCTTTACCTGTAGAAATATTTTCAAGTCCTTCATACCTTGCGTAGAAGTTCGTTCGAAAATTGATTTGGGAAATGATCTCATTCTGAAAGCGTTAAATCAAACGATTCTGTTTGATGTTCCTACTTATTGATGAGATAAAAAATGTTCCGGATTATTCAAGAATATTGGAAATTTGATGAGAATATTGGCAGAAGACGATGATTAATAAGTTCGAAAATTGTTAGGTAGAAGAAATCGCTGAAGACGAGCCATGCTGATGTTAGACATGTAAAAATTAGCTAGGATACGTAGAAATAAAACCCTAATGATTTGTACTCATAAAAACATTAAATTAGTTTAGTTAATTAAGGACACGACAAACTCAATCGAATCTTGGCACTAAAGTCATAACACTAAATCAGAAATAATGAAATGAAATAATGATGCTTATTTATGCAAATAGGTAACACTTTCGCACTTCTTTTTTTTCGTAAATGTAAACTTACTAAATACTACTGAGCAATACAATATGCACATTTTGTGGATTATGCTTGCAAACGGTAAGCAAGTTTAAATATTTAGGCCACTGAATCACTGAAGATCTTAATGCTAATTATGACAGAGAGGGAACATAGGTCGCTGGTTGTCCGTTGTAACATGTTGGCTCGTAGGTATGCACTTTTTACGAACTCAGTTAAAGTGACGCTGTTCAAAGCTTACAGCCGGTCCTTCTACACGTGTAACATATGGGACAATTGTACTCAGCGTACATTCAGTGTTCTACAACATAATAATGCGCTGAGAACACTGCAAAGGCTGCCGTGGCGTTGTAGTGCGTCAGGAATGTTGGCAGATGCAAATATAATTATATAAATGGCGTCGCTGCCAACATCCGCAAAGGATGTGCCTCCCAGATGGCAAGAGTCTGCGGCAGTACCAACACTATACTCAGTGTATTTGCAGATCGGTGGGATTCCCCTATGCTACAGAGATGGATGCAGCTCCACAGAGTGTTGTAATGTTTATGTCTGTATTTACTAACATTAGT
Organism: Tholera decimalis; assembly: GCA_943138885.2. Lineage (NCBI taxonomy): Eukaryota > Metazoa > Arthropoda > Insecta > Lepidoptera > Noctuidae > Tholera > Tholera decimalis. The sequence continues at coordinate 14,563,008 of OW964569.2, forward strand.
TTTTAACGTAATATTGTTACTAACGCTATGGGATATGTCTGAAATAAAGGCTAATCGAATTGAGTTGAAAAACCCAATTGCACTCTAAAAAAAAATCGTTTAATTCAGGTCTGTAACCCATGTAAAATACGAAAGTTACACATGTGCCATTGGTCGGCTTACACTATTATACATACATAAATACATTCAAAAAATAATTATAGTTGTGAAATTTAAATTAAATTTAGAATTATACAAAAATGTCAATAAAATAAAATGACTCGGGACCCGAGAATCGAACCCAAGACCTCGTGCTCAGAAGTCGCGCACTTGACAACTCGACCAACGAAGCAGTTGGACATGCTGTTTGTATAATTAACCTGCATGTTTCTCATATAATCTGTTCAGAATGGAATGTATGGACTTCAAAAGAGATGATGGCCTCTGAGTTGTTGTTAAATTGTCTGGGTAGTCAGCTAGGAAAAATGGCCTCATCTAGTTTAAATTTATGAAAATATACTTTGGTAAATAGTTTCAAGCCATTTAGAAACTCAGTATTTGACCACTGTACCAACAATGTTGGAGCTGGAATAATCATTTTATGCAATAACATTTTTAGCATAGCTAAGTAGACCATACCATAAAAATGTAACTACCGCACTGCGTACATTTAATATTTTTAACCCGGCGAGGATGTGGTGAAAATAGTTACGTGGAGGTTGTCGAGGGTCTTTTTGACCCTGTATGTCATTGGGTCTAAAATAGCTTTTCATTTATTTTTAACCAATGTTTCAATAAGTATTATGTAAATTAAATACTATTTTTATGACTTGATAAATAAAATACGCATATAATAATACAAAATATTATAATTAAATCAGTTTTGGCAAAGTACTACAAAATGATCAACTTTTTCATAAAATTACTCAAGTAAAATTAAAATAACAAAAATTAGAAAACTTATTTTATAAATAACCTTTAATTTGGTACATATGCAGTAGAGATCAATCAGTTTCAATTACAGTCTTATAATCACTTATAAACTACATGTTATCATTGTCTGTCATTGCAGCACAATTCTGGCAGAACGAAACGGTGTGTTTGGGACAAATATGTATATGAATGGCATTCGTCACAAACATTTGCTATCTTACGATGGCGAGCATACGGACATATTTGGCACCTTTTACGTACACCTGGAACTCTGACAGGTGCTTCAGGTTCAGGTTCAGGTCGTCGCTGTCAAATTCACTGCTTGTAATTTGCACAGTATCACTGTCCTGACTGCGTGTACACACATGATCTTCATTTTCACTACCGTCGGATAACAAGTCATCTTCACTGTTGGATTGCATTAAACTATGACTTATGAGCTCATCATCAAGCTCCGGGTTACTCATTTTGTATAAAAACACCTGAAAATATAATAATATTAGATAAAAATCATTTTTGAAACATCGCAAAAAAATGTAACGCCGCGGTTGTGGCGGGGTCATATTTACCCTTCTCGACTCCGCGCACGTGTTGCTCCCGTTGCAGGCGGCGGCCGACTGAATATCGGTGTGTGGCGCACGCGCGGGTTTTTAGCAACAGCTACTAAGACGCCCAAAACCCCACGGTCGCGGGAAAAAAAACTACACACGACTAAAAATTGTCAGGGTCAAATTGACCCCTCCACATCTTCGCCGGGTTAACAAATAATGTGCAAAGTATGTTACACTTGCATCAGCGCTGGAAATTACTAAACATATTACTAACACTTAACTAGCTAGTAAGTAATTATGTTAACTTACACAATGGACACGAATGTCTAAAATAAATAAACTTAATCTAATTGAAAGACTAAAATAACTTATACATATATTCAGACTATTTAATTTTTAGGGTTCCGTAGCCGAATGGCAAAAAACGGAACCCTTATAGTTTCGACATGTCCGTCCGTCTGTCTGTCTGTCCGTCCGTCCGTCACAGCCATTTTATTCCGAAACTATTAGGACTATACATGTAAAACTTGGTAGGTAGATGTATTCTGTGAACCGCTTTCCGATTTTAAGATAAAATTTAAAAACTATTTAAAATGAAGGGGGCTCTCCATACATGGAACTGAAACTGAAAATATTTTCTTTCATGAAACCTATACGTGTGTGGTATCTATAGACAGGTCTTTAAAAATGACATTAAGGTTTCGAAAATGACTTTTTCATAAAGTTAATCGTTTAAAAGATATACGCTTCCAAAGTGGTAAAATGTGTGTCCCCCCCCCTCTAACTTATATAATAATGAAGTGAAAAATCTAAAAAAACCATATGTTGTAGATCTTAATGTAAACTTTTAACCAAAATTGGTTTGAACGAGATCGAGTCAGCAGTTTTTGAGATACAGTATATTTTCTAAAACCGCAAATATAACTTTGTAATTCATACAAATACTATGAAAAACAAAGTTATGTGGCGTAGTTGTAAAAATTGTAAATAATCTAGTTTTAAGACATTTGGAAGGTTTGTTGGTTTTTTTTTCTTATAAATATATTAAGTATATTATATTTATTATAGTTACTACGCATTACGGAACCCTTCATGGGCGAGTCCGACTCGCACTTGGCCAATTTTATTTACTGTATGCAATACATAGTTTAATAGAGGCAGCAGGCTGCAGATAGTGGAATAAAATTGAGATGAATCACTTTTTAGATAGGTACCATTTAAAGGTTATTCTGAAAATCAAGTACCAACTTCGTTATAACTTTAAGGATTGGTGCTTAATCAAACTGAAGTGTAGTTTTTGAGCCTTCGATAACAACATTTTCTAGTTTACCTTTAAGAGGTCAGTATGTCTAGTAAAAGAGTAATTTAAAAAAATAACAGAATAACGAGAACAATCAGGAACACCAAAAACGCTCGGTTCTCAACTTACATTCCGCTGCGCCGTCCGTTCTTAAAGAGAATCCAATGACCATAGATGACTGATGAGTTTGACACATGACATACCTAGTCTTCTTTCACTCTTAAAAATAAAAAAAAATATGAGGTGGATATGAGATTTCATTAATATTTAACCAACCAAGTCTTCACGAATGTGTGTCTAACCAATGGCATTGTGGAATTCCCTGTCAGTCTGTATTTCCTGATAGATATAACATATACAACGTGTAACGGAAACCCTATATCTATCCAAAAGGACTGAAGACAACATCTGGTATGGAGTCTCTATGCACAGTTTCAGGTCAAAATGAGTGACTCAAAGAATTGGTACCAAATTATCGGTTTCACATGTTTCTTGAATACCATATATAACAAACGTGTCATAGCACTACGAGGGTCAATAACTTTCCACGTCACTTGCCAATAACACGAAATTCTCTTCGTTCTTCTTCATTTGAAAAAATCCGCCTCCTGTATCAATCTATTGAAATTTCTAATAAATTCCACACATGTAGACATAGGATTACAAAAACTTTGCCAAATTATTTGCTATCGTCCAAAGAAGGCGTGCGATTATTATGTATATACCCTTTATGTTACACGTTGTATAAGCAAGAGTGCTTCATCTTCGACCACTTCATCGCTTACCATCAGGAGACATAATAGCCGAACGCAAGCTATCATGAATAAAAAAAGAGTCACTCCATACTGGTTCCACTCAGCAGTGTAAATAGAATATAATAACGATATGTCTTCTCATAACACATAACCATAGCATCCAAGTAAAAACAAGATATTGCTGATAAAAAACATACCTACACAGACGTTGTTATGAAAATACTGCGGCATAAAAACGAATTTGAGACTGAAATCGAATTTCACGAAGTGTCGCTAGATTGAACTGTTACAGCTATATCTTGCAGACACGGGGTAACTAGAGTCCCAACACTCTTGACATTTCCGTGTGACACTACTTGATAAAGTCGGCGCGGTTGAAATGTTGCCCGAAAATTTTCCTTTGCGGTTTGTTTAGTTTTATACGTCAAACAGGAAGAAATAGGCTCACATTTAGTTACGCAATGCATCTATCCTATAACTAATACACTTATAGACGCATACTGAAACAATACCTACTACAAATGCCACATTAAAACATAACTACATACTTGCATGTACTTGTACAATGACATAGACGCAATACAGCGACACTCCTCATTCATAAGAATAGTTTTTTCTTTTATTTTAGTCTTCAATTATAATTATACCCTTTCACTTTTAGTAAATAATAAACTGAAAGAGACTAGTGCTCATCACACTGGGAATCCAGGAGTGGGTTCTAAGGTTTTAATCTAATTCCAACGTGTATTACACGTACACGTATTCAAACGGATTATTCCGGTCGGATCCCCAGAACTGATCCCCTTTTTTTCTGACTGGCAAAATCATTTGATGATTTTAGTGGGTGAAGGCTGAAGGGAGTGTCAGACTTCTATGACTAAAAACTCACCCTGTTCCTTCAGTTTCCCTTGTTTCACGGGACTCCGGTATCTCGCTAGAATATTCCCATAACTTCGGCTGGCAATGGTCCAATCGGGCCCTGTTTATTTTGCTGACTGCTCTTTGAAGCACGCGGGCTGAAAAGCCAGGCCTGTTCCCTACCGGCCGGCGAGCAACTCCTGCTCGCCGTCCGCAGGCCCGCATCTACGATGGCCGAAGATTGTCGCGTGTTTTCCGATGCCCGGGGCGTCTCCCGTGGCGGTTGGGGCATGAGGAAGAGACTTGGCTCTCCCTCACTCGTTCAACCTCATCCTTCCTTCCTCTTTCTTCTCCTTCCTCTTCCGTATCGAGAAGTACTGTCTTCTGTATAAGATAGATATATACTCCAACCGTGCAACGCCAGTTTGAACAGATGTTTCTCGAAGCATTTGGCTATCAAGCTAAGCGCCAATTACGCTAATAATAATCGCTACCTACAATGACAGCAGAATCTACATACCTCATGCCGACGATCTTGTGTTCTAAGTTCAAATATTTGTATTGACTGTATTATTTATGGTTTAAATACTTAGGTAAACTATTTCATTACGTTCTAATTCTTTTTTGTTTTATTCATGGCCCCACATGCAGAACATAAAAAAGGTTACTACCTAAATTATCTACTTCACACCACTTTGTTTGATGCCAGTTATAAAATTCATTCACGCTATGCTTGGAAGCACTATGGCTCCTGACACGGTAAGAAGCTTACGCGGGTGCTAAGGACATGCTAAGTGTTAGTGTAAAACATAAAACCGCCATTTGTGTCGTTCTGGAGCGACTATGGTAAGCGTCCAGCGGTCTAGCTAGCGGACGATGTCCTTTTGTTTTATTCTGAGGAAACACGTCGGACTGAAACCAACCCATGCTCCCATGCACACTTGCACCAGGGGTTGTGGGAGCACTTAAATACTCTTCAATGCGGTGCTCAACTGTTGCCGACTCGGCTCTGGAGCCTCTCCTGTCTGGTCAAATGGGAGGAGCGAGGTAGTTGACTCACTCGACACACGCACAATGGCGTGTATTGTGCGTGTGTCGAGTGAGTCATCTCGGGTCCTGTGGTATAGGGGGCGGCTGACGTCCCTAAGTCCGCCGACCCTGGTCCCATTTAGGGGGATCACCAGAGCCATTTTCTCCTTCTTCCTTTAATCAACTTCCTTCTGCGACATGAGAGCAAACACGTTTATCCTAACCGCCTACAATTTACGGGATTCTCTTCACTCTAAATCGCGACCGCCTTTCATACCGCTCGTCACTCTATACAAAGCCTGTCAGGGACTGCGTTTACTAAACCCGACACCTCATTACTGTACGTCACAGTACGCCGAACAAAGGCACTTCATGGCACCTGGTATCCTTTGCCTTGGTAAGTACGTTTTTCAACCAGTTTAGTGTACTTTGTTATTTTTAGGTCAATAGGAAAATAAACTATTTTCATTTTGTGGTCTTGGGCTAGCTTGTCAGTTTTGTGTTTTATTATCAAAAGGATCGTTTGGCCTCTACCTCTTGTGGTCGATAATGGAGCACGCTTACGAGAAAATAACCAATTCGACCCTCCCAAGCAATAACTCAGTAATCAAAAAATAAAAATTTTACAGGAGAAAAGATATAGTGATTTTATCAAATATGTTTTAACTAGTGGGATTATTGAAGTGATTGATTTATTACATGGAAGCATTTTTTTTCCGAAATGTTCACTGTGTCATTGATATGAAATTCGTTTTATTCAAAACCGTTATTTAAGAAAAAAAAAAACCTAAATTCTATACCTACATAAAATACCGTGTGTGTCCTGATATCTTTGTAAATATCATTAGGAAAAATCTAAATAAAAATTGCTAAGGTGTATTCCGGTCTAAATATGCCTTTGACATAACAGCATAAAGCCCATAATAGCACATTACCGAGTTCTTGGTTGGGGGGATCGAATTCATTCTTGACTCTATTTGTGATAAAATAAAACATATTAATAAGCAAAAAATACGTGTAGTTTTTTAGAAATAATTTTAAAGCTAGGAAACTACCGTATTATAAAGATAATATTATTATTAAATCCAGTTATTACAGTTGGTAGTTAATTTAATAACCATAGCTATCTATAATCTCTGTCCATTTTCATTTAACAAACAAATAATAAATTATATCCGAGGAAAGCTACTTCCAGAGCTTCAATGAGTACCAATTTAACATTCATAAAGGAAATCATTAAACTAGGACTGTGAATAACTTTAAGATTACTTAATAGGTTAATTTTCTTGACAAGGATTTTAGGGTTTAAGATGAGAGATGAGAGTGAGAGAGACGTTATGTTGCGTCAAAAATACGTACTGCTAGGTAGCGTTCCATATTTAACAATCTGGTTACAATTAAATACCCAAATATGGTCCTTTTAATGAATCGATTTAGCAGATACTTATTTTACTATTGTTATATTACTGCTAGCTGACACTACTTACTATGAAATAAAAAAAAAAAAAAACCGACTTCCATATCAAAACACTACAAAGCCAAAAATAATTTTAATTTCAGTAGTCGGTGTTATTTATTGGTTTTGTATTTTCTTTTTTTTTCACACCGCCTTCCGAAATTAAAATTATTTTTGGCTTTGTAGTGTTTTGATATGGAAGTCGGTTTTATTTTTTTGCAAAAAAGTTTTTATTTTCGCGCTTTTTAGTGGGTCAATTTGTAATTAATCCAGTTATAAAAGCCAAAATGTCAACTACAAAAAAAAATAAAAACGCGCGAACAAAAAACACAATGCGGAGTAAACGAAAAGATCATCAATGTAAATATTTTTTTTAGACTTTTGTTGATTTTTCAGAAACGGCTTGTCCGATTTCGATAAAATTTTCATGGGACTATTTGGGAAGTATACCCTTTCCAACAAAAAAGAATTTTTGAAATCGGTTGGCAAGCGACGGAGCTATGCCCAAACAAACATAAAAAAAAAAAAACAAACAAACATCCGAATTGAGAACCTCCTCCTTTTTCAGAAGTCGGTTAATAATCTCTTCTCTGTCAGATTTGCCCTGATAAAATTATAATATATATAGCATAGATTACATTAGGTCTAACCTTGTGTAAATACCCTAATAACGTATCCATCCACACTTAAGTACGTTATCTTGTAACTTCTACATTACGAGGTCTTAAATTTCACCTGAGCGAGGGCGCTCGTAAAAAATATCCAAACTTTACTGTTCATAAAAAAACCTTGGCGTAGTTTGTTGGTAATGAGTGTAGTTGCAGTGCTGAGAACGTTTTCCTGGCACTGCAACTACGTGTGTTTTATTTATTTCATATTGTCACCAATATACCTACGGCCGACTTTGTTTTTCAACCGTGTGAGGAATGGTGCCCCAGGGATTACAAGTACAACTTCTTGGTTTCAAACTGGGGCAGCTACATTTCAATTTGAAACTGCCATTATCACTACTGTTCGAAACGGTGAAGGAAAACAGGTCGACATGTTCTAGGATCTAAAAATCCGATGACATTACATTTGACATCCACCAAACCACTCTATGTACGCTAAGTAGAGTACGGCCTATTCCCTATCTTAGAGAAAAAGCCTGTGTACTAGCAGTAAGAACGTTATAGGCGGGTTATGTAATACATATATCAGGAATATGCGATCAATGGAACCGAAAAATTTCCTAAGCGGTAACCGAGTACCAGCAAACGTAGCGTCAGATCGTTACAGCAATCCATTGGGTGCGAGACGCACAAGACCGTACACTTAAGGAGGGACTTTGTCCAACAGTGGACGTATGTTTGCTGAAGGGATGATTATGATGATAGAAGACTCAATATTAATCAACCTGCTTGACGTTGTCTGTAATGTATTTCGATCGGTTTTGAATCATACTGTATGCAGAAGAATCCCAGTGATATAGATGCCTGTCTGATCTACATAATCCAGCCATTTGGTACCACGATGGCTATTAGCAAGACTGGCATCAGATTTTTTGGCTTCTAACTGCCGTGATTACTATCAAAGTTGCATGCTGTGTCTATCGCGTCATAATGTATACTATGTTTGTAACATATTGCAAGTATTATTAGGATAAACAGTGTAACAATTGAAGATAGGCAAATAAAAAAAAACTTTTTAGCAAAAAATAAAACCAACTTCCATATAAAAACACTACAAAGGCAAAAATAACTTTAATTTCGGTGGTCGGTGTCATTTGTTTTGTATTTTCTTTTGTTTTTGACACCGCCTTCTGAAATTAAAGTTATTTTTGCCTTTGTAGTGTTTTTATATGGAAGTCGGTTTTATTTTTTGCCAAAGTTTTTTTTTTTCCACGGTTTTCAGTGGGTTGGTTTGTAATTTATCTAGTTACAAAAGACAAAATGTCAACTAATTATCACCTTTTACAAAATATTGCTTTTCCCGGTGCAGAGCCGTAAATTTTCGAGGAGTTCTCCTGGTACATCACCATCAGATTTACTTCACCATATGCACTGTGACGAGCAAGTCTTAACATCTATATTCAAGTAATGTAATCGTAATCGAAGATATACATATTATTGAGTAGTTTCGGGGGCCATCTGGGGTCTTCATCATCAGTTCCACTTCCTCAAATGGTGCTTTTCGAGAGCAACTGCACAAGGTACTATAAAAAATACCTAAAAAGCTATAGGTGTGCCTATATAATATTCGAAGAGTTCCCTCGCTTTATCCATGATTCCATCATCAGATCCAAACTTCATGAAAATGGAACCAACTAGAAAGTATACCCTTTCAAACAAAAAAAGAATTTTCCAAATCGGTCCAGCCATCTGCGAGTTATGAGGTAAAATACATAAAAAAAAGTTCAAGACGAACTGAAAACCTCGTCCTTTTTTTTGAAGTCGGTTATTAAATAAAAGATATAAAAATGATAAACAAGGCCAATAATTTAAAGTGCTTTACGAAGCACTGTCCTCAGTAGCACACCCAGATTCCTGTCTGGGTATGTAATGATTGATATCAGATCAGGATATGAGATGAGGGCGTCTAGTGTTCCACGAGCGCTTCTCTTAGACGTATACGGAGCTGTGATCCGCTATCTACTATCGGGACGTGGCCTGCTGCGGGCGGTACGCTAGTTCTGGGCAGTCGAAGTCGTTTCCGCACCAGCTGCTCTTGACGCAAGTGACCAATGGCACACCAGGTGTCTTAGTCAGATGAGTCTGATTGTCCCCTCCATCACTCAGCGAAGGACATCCATGTGAATTTCAACCTGGCGGAAAAAAAGTACCGATTGGTCTTCTGTCTATGTAACAATCGTTCCTTAACCTTAAAGATCGTCTCACACGGCTGGTATTATCAATACATATAGTAAAACAGTAAAAAGAATGTCTGTACATTGGATATATTTAAAACTAATAGAGGGGTAAGAAACTGGAGTTTCTTAAACCACTCTATTATATTTTACCTTATAATAAAATAATGATGTATATTTTGCAATTAGGTTATAAATAACACTTTCACATCTCATTTTTTTCGTAAATGTAAACTACACAGATGAGGCCGGTGACTACCCTGAGAAGAATCACCGAAACAAACTAAGAGGTCAGTCTCAATTACAGTTCCAATACATAATACAATCCGTAGTGATCAAATCATATAAGAGCCATGTAGGTTTATGTCTGTGGAGCCTTTTAGTGGACAGAATCACAATAGAACAACAATCTGTTGTACACGTTAATCTCAGGAATTACTTGATGGATTTTAAATGAAACTTTTTTGTTATATAACTATTAAGTCTGGTCTATATATAGGCTATACCTAATTGATTTCGGAAATTGAAACACCTTATACAGAATATTACACGCGAGCGAAACCACAGGCAGAAGCTAGTAATTAATAAAAACTTTAATATAAGAAACATAATTATCTAGAAATAACTTTCGGCACTCCGTTGTACGCAACTCTGAAGTCTGCATTGAAATTGATTGATTGTAACGTTCTCAAAAGCGATGTTTGCACGTCAATCATTGTTGGGGATAATGTATGAAAACAAAGTTTCTCTTTGTATTTTGTGATGATGTGGCATGTGTGAGAGTAAAAGAAAAGAGCTTTAGTTGGTGCTTTTTACATTTGGTATTCCAACGAGGCTAGAAAGTAAATCTGATGAACAGTGCTTAGTTCGAGGAAAAAGAAATAAACAAAATATATTATTTTAACGATAATCAATATATATTTATGATTAATCAATATATATACGTACACATAATGTACAAATAAGAAGTGGGAGATATAATTTAAAGCAACAACATTGTGTTATTTGCAGCAGCGCGGCGCTTAAAAGATTCAATTCAACTATATACAGTATGTTAGTTTAAACGAAGGATATATTTAACCCACAATAGTGTATGCTTACATGATACTAATAAAAATATGAACAAAAAAAAACACTGATTAATAACAGACAGAACCATACTAAAAATTTCGCAAAGGTCTCACAACGTGTATACACCCTTGCGGTCACGTTTTAATATTATCGCAGAACATGTGTGCTGGTTTATGACCTTTAGGTAGAATCCATTTTCCCTTCATACTTTAAACCTGGCTTAGGATAGGCAAATACCAAAATATAAAAAAATCTTCAATGCAAATGTGAATTGTGATCCGCAATAATTTAAGACAAAGATATGATGAGGCAAATTTAATCATTATTCATTATGCTTACTTAATATTTTTAGTGCATTTAATCCGTCATTAAGAGGTTTTGATAAACACTAAGAGGTACATCGTCCAACATTTCATCCACCACATTGTTTAAAATATTAAGAGGAATTTTCTCTCCACCAATCCACTCCACCAATGTTCATTATGCAGCAGCTTCCACACAGTCCAATGTCATACACTACCATTCGATAACACGTAGGTATGAACCATATCCCAATATTCTTCATTGAAATATTGATAAGACGTCATTTTTGGTTAGTCAAGAACACGTTTATAGAACACACTTATTATTATTATTACGGATGAGCCCGCTCTTGACCTCGATCTCGCCTGATGGTAAGAGATGATGTCTACGATGTGAAGAGCGAGCCCAGCGGGGTTGTTTGCGGAAGCCCAATAAACGTCCAAAAACAGCGACGCACTCGCACAGACCGGCGGCCTGGCGGGATCGTATCCTCGGGGGGCCTCCACGGTGCGGGGTTTACCCACGAGCTTCCTTTTTTGGCAGGATCAGTCTGTGTTTTGCCATGTGATTACTTTAGGTACTGCTTACAAGTTCATTCACCTCTTGCGGCTCAGTGTACATGATAATTGTATTATATTGGACAATTACGTCAATAATTTAGGTTATAGGTTTTTCACATATTTGGGACGAGAATCGAATACCCTCCCTCAATAAGTCCCTCGTTTAACCTAACATACTGCATACAGGGTTACTGGTAAAACACTAACATCCTCGCAGGACTGTATTAGGTACTAATATCATAACAGCCTTTGTTCTATGACTTTTTAGAAAACATATAACATTTACCAAAAAACAAACCTTCAAGATTCCCTCCGCTGCCTTTTCTACTGTCAGAATGCCAGACACCTGCAAGTACCTGACGCTAGTTTTCAACTGGTTCTGATGTAGCGAGGACGTGCTACAAATGTGGATCAGCTTTAGTTTTTATGTGTTTGTGCGCATGAGTGTGTGTACTTACAATTACTATAAAATTAAAACAAATATCATTTCATTATAAAGACATAAGGGTAGACGAAAAATAATAGCGCTTACTTATTAGTTTATAAGTGGTGTAAAAAAGAAGTGTTAAATCAGAAGGTAATAAAACGGAACAATTGCCGACATCTCATACAAGCGAAAGTCTCGTACAAGCAAGTTTCTGAAAGTCTTAGCCCTTGTAATGCGACAGCAATGAAAACTACAAAACGGTTTTATTAGTGCTATGGATGCTAAATTATAAGTAACTTATACCATCCTGGGAAATAGAGGTATCTCTAATTACCTCGTCCAAGCCTAACATGATGACCTATTTTATTACGGAAGATAATTCTTTCGTATAAAAAATAGGTCATCATGTTTTCCCTAGAGTCATATGGAAGGAGAATCCATTAGTATTACATAACGTCGATATGATGTAAGTGAGCTTCCCAAGAGGCAACTCAGAGGCAGAAAAGCTAAAATTACGTTATAATTACTCAAATTTGTGTCAATAATATTGTTGTTAAAACTTTTACTAATAAAGGATATTAAAATGGCATTAGTAAAAAGGTTAATTAGCCGCATGTATTCATTTGAGAAGCTCGTTCTAAAATAATAATAGCTGAATTGGTCAAACCTCAAGGTAAAGCAACGCTTGGTGAGGTATGTTCTTGGATGGGTGACCTTAACATACTGAGATTCCTCCGAGCATGAGCTGAGGTAATAAGATTAAAGTCACGATTTCAATTAAAGCGACCATTTTGATGACAATTGAAAGGCTAAATTGAAACTAAGAAGTGAGCAGATGAAAAATCATGAGCATTGCAAATATCGCTTGTTTAGATTAACGGGGTCTTATTTCGATATTTGTTTTTAAAATAATAATGCGGTTAAAAAAATCGACTAACTATAATTTAAACGTAAAATATATACATATATCACGCAATACATATACTTTCTACCAACAAGTTTCACGAATCTCCACTTCTTCGCTTTGTTTCTTTTTAGCTTTGTACATTTTTTGGTTTAAAGATTAAAGAATCTTTATTTTCTCAAAAGAACATACAGTTTACTTGTATGAGATTTCAAGCTTAAATAATTATTTTTTCGTCGTCTCACCTTCCACCTGACGCAGCTGCTTACTGTACAAGGCTGTTTCGGGAGGTACGAGGGATTCAGTAGGAGGAAATGCCCGGGCGTCGACATTGTGTGGACCACCCGGAGGATATAGCATACAGTGAAAGTGGACCCCGCTTGGGCGAAGCAATGTCTGTATCTTCGTGGAGGCGATCGGCGGCAGCAATCTTTCGCGTCCGCTCCTGGTTCAGGCCATGGTGCGGGGCGAGAGAGATGAGATGCAGTCGTCTCCTTCTGCGAAACAGTCATGGTAGCATAAGTCTAAACGCTTGAGGAAGAGAAACCTTTCTTCCTTGCGCCCCTGCCGCCGCAGGAGTCGCCCCAGGTGTCGCAAGCCGATCTCCGGTCTCCGTAGGCGTGGGCTTGCGGGTGAGCAGGGGCAGCTCACCGGCCGGTAAAAACTAGGCCCGGGTCGACGCAACGTCCATGCGCGCCTCAAAAACAGTCAGCAGGGGACGGAGCCCGACAGGGCTATTGCCTAGACTGGACCAAATAGTACACAAATTTTTAACACAAAATACATATTGAAAGAAAAGCTTTAAATCCACCAAAGTATAATTAACTATTTCCCTTAATAGCTTGTTCATCTGGGGAACCATGTATAGTCTTATAATTAATTTTTCATTATGCTACTTCTTATAATTAATTTATTCACGAAACCAACTGATCATTTGTTTTACAACGTAGGTTATATTGTAGCTACTATATTTTCACTTTATCCTTTCAGGCGCGTCTGCGAACAATTTTTACACATTTTATGACCTTTCGGTACTTTGTGTACGAATTACAAGAATAAAAAAAGTATAAAGTGCACAACGACCTATCGTCGTAGAAGAAATCGTTGATAACAATACAGTAAAATGCTTTAACTATGCAATTTTACTGTATTATTGCGCTGATGTTCTTTTATTGATATAATAGCGTCTGGCCGCGCCTTCGCTCGCGTGAGTTTTATTTTCATATTGCTCTTCCAAGGTTTACCTATTCTATCACTGTATCAAATTTCATCAAAATTGATTTAGTGGCTTAGACGTAAAAGTGTAACAGGCAGCCGGACAGACGGAAATACTTTTGCATTTTTATAATGATATAGGGATTTACCGAATATTCTATTATCAAAATTACAAAATATCGAGTGTTTTAGTTTACAAGACTACAAATGGATTGAATTTATTGTATTGTCATACTTCTACTGCCTAAAATCCCAACCTATTCCTTCAGTTGCACTTGCGTTCCGGGGCGCAGTATCTCTTTAGAACATTGACGCAACCCTGGCAGGCCACTGTTACATTTAAGATTTTGTCCCTCTAGAGGTAATGGAACTCAATCCCAGATGCAAGGTGGTTGGTATTGAAACAATAAACGGTTTCAAACAATATTAACTTATTAAAACAAGGAAAATTTAAATACATAAAAAGAGTTATTTCCCTATTCAAACAAGGTTAAGTTTAATACAATACCAAATGTTATTGCCAGCCAGCTTAAGCTTCAGTCGGTGGATCTACGGGTTGTTGGGGGTTGAGATAATATTATATGAATAATTGCAGCCTGATTTAACGTGACCTCAAATTTTTTTTCTATCGAATGAAACCACTCTTGGCCTACAGATCTACACAGAATACAGAAGCCGCCAGAGAGTTCCACACCTTGACTATGCGCACAAGATGGTATATCGACCAAGTGTGGATAGTATCCTGCAGTACGTCTGGTAGAACGGTAATAAAAGACTGATATTAAACTACTTGTAGTGTAAGTAAACAACAAAAAAAGGTAAACAACTGTTCAGGTCCAATAGGTCAATCAGTCACATTAGGTTCAGGGACATCCCGGACATTCATGCAAAAACTGGCCTCGTAAATCGTATATACGGCTTGATTACATAATTCATCATTAATATTGATAAAATAATTGTATTTTAATACTAGGTTTTAATTTACAGTTAATTTACAGATTGAAAAGATGTATCATATATTGAATTAAAAATATACAATTTTGAAAAATATATCTATCCCTTTACTTTTTAATAGGAGACATCTGGTCGTTTCTACTAAACTGGTTCGGGCGCATCTTCCTATGCATATTAAAAAGCAGACATCTGGCCCGCATGCCAGTTTTTTTGTGGGCAAGATGTCCCTCACCCTCTTTTTAAGGGCACTCAGTCTTGGGAATAAGACCGAGGAGCTTACGAATTATGAAAATAGAAGGAATCCTGGTCCTCTTAAGAGACTACTCTGGAGTCCCTCTACAACGCCTGATATAGCACCTCACTAAGGAGACTGTAAAATGGTCTCCCCTAAGCCTCATATTTGACCACGGACAGACCAGCATCTTTCTGGATTTTACTTGCAACCTCCAAGCAAGCTTACTCTCATGAACTCAACTGAAACAACCCATAAATACAAAAGGGATTGGAGCTGTGTTCTTCATCAGTGATCTCCCTAGCCGAGAAATAAAAGCATGGTGGTGATAATGAACAAAATGTCTCCCAGAACATTTTAGCCATGTGGTAGTATGTACATACACTACAAGAGACCTACCACAAATTTTCATGTCACCTTTAAACTTATAATAAATGCCGCACTGCGTCTATTGTTTCAAATAGCCAAGATATTAAGACGTTCGGTAATCTTCGGGTATCATCGGCAATTCACGAAAGCTACCGAATAAACCTTGTTACGCCTGTAATTAAATTAGTCGCAATTTGCGAGACTTGTTCACGATAGCTCTATTTTGTTATAGTTTTTTTATTGAATCGTTTCGAGTAATTGACATAAATCCCAAAGTACTTTTAATAATAACTGAGTTGTATTTTCGCTGATTAAATTTTATCTAGGTGTAAAATGAAGTTCAACTGGTTTATAAATTGGAATATTGAGTGCCATTTTGGGCAAATTCCCTCTTAAATATATGTAATAATTCCCTACGTTTGTTTAATAATAAAATCACTTGTTTTGAATACATTTTTATATGAACCAGTGGTCAGCACCCATAGTGTCTTAACCATAATTTATTTCGAATGCATTAATTAGCATACTCTTCTGTTTGCGTAATTTCCGAATTTCGTAAGGAGTACAAGAGAGTTTTGCTTCGCGTATTTATACGAGTATAAAGAACTACAGACACATTTTTTTTTTGACAAAGGAGTGTATTAGTAGAATATAATCATGGCACTATTGGACTTTTTCTAGAAACACGGCTGATATTATAAAAAATATGCCCAACATTTTGGTACTACACAAAATTTAAGAGAATTTCAGAAGTCGATTTTTATATTACATTCTGTTGGTTTGTATCTGATATTAGTATAGAAACAAAAATATCATTAATGATGTACTGAAAATAAAGGAGAACTACCTACTGTGATACATTATTATTTTTATCCAATCAGAATAGCTTTATCCTTAAATCCTTCCACGTTACATGACTCAATGGATGGTATAGGTATCATGTTTCTTGCAGGCCTAACTATTTAATATCATAGCTTACTGCTAATGCCACTCGATATAACATGATATCAGACATATTACACTGACATGTGAATAAACACAGAGACACACACATAGACAGATTAATTGCGAGCCAACTTGAATTCACGGAGTAACATGTACGTACATGGAGTATCATTTCTCAATCTTTTGTTTATAATATCGGGCTTTCACTTGACAAAAGACACTCTAACTGTGTGAGTGTTACCCCCTGGCCACAGCTACGCGAATTGCGGCGCGTCTTGCGGTGCGTCTAGCGGTGAGCGGCGAAAACAAATGGTAGACAACCTATGAAGTATGCCACAGCTACCGGCGACACGAACTGCGGCGCGTCTAGCGGCGCGTCTTGCGGCGCGGCGAGTCGAGCGAATTGCGCCGGCGACGGGCTGCGCGGTGTGCGAATGAAACAGTACTAGCTAGTATCGAGGTGGCCACAGCTCAGAGCGGCGCGCGCGGCGTCAGCGGTGGACACATTCAGGCCTCGCGCGACAGAAACAAATAATTTTGTTTTAAACGCGCATTGAGCTTATAAAAATAATGGATACTGAACAATTTATTAGTGAAATACTGAGTAGACCAGAAATATGGATGTCAAATCTATCAAGTCTTCATGTAGATAAATGTGGCCGAGTATATAATATCTAAACTAATATTATAAAGAGTCAACATTTATGTTTTTGTATGTATGTATTTATGTATGTGTGTAACGTTTTCACACAAACACTACTGGATCGATTTCAAAAATTCTTTCACGATTAGAAAGCTGCATCTTCACTGAGTGACATAGGCTAAATTACATTTTCAAAAAAAAAATAGGGATCTCTAATAAAAATACAATAATGTAACCCAAGGTGTGAAAAAATTTGCCATAAAAAATCTGTCATCGCGTGAGCTGCGGAAGCTTTTGATGATAGAACAAAAAATGTTTTACAGAATTATAGATCGTATCAATATCTACAAAAAAGTCTGCTATATCACATATCTAACTACTGTAGTTATGCCACTATAATTACTTTTTACATTTTAAAAGTTGATAAAAGTGCCGACAATAATCAAACCATATTATTAATACCTTTGTATTAATCCTTATCCCAGTAAATTATATTTGATTAAATACTGTTTCAATACCTGTAAAATACTTTTTAAATGATTAAAATCGGACATTCCATTCAAAAGATATAATGAATTTTAAAATATCAATCTAAAGAAAATAATGCTAATATTTCATACTCCATCCGTACTAATATTATAAATTAAACTATGTCTGTCTATCTGTCTTTCTGTTACCTTTTCACACCTAAACCACTAAACCGATTGAGATGAAATTTGGCATGGGAATAGCTTAGGACCCAGGGAAGGACATAATATACGATATTTTTATCCCTTAAACCCGAACGAAATTGCATAGTCGAGCTGTGGCATACCAATGCAAATCGCGACGCCCGCCGCCGTGCCGCTCGCCGCGCCGCAATTCGCACCGCCGGAGGCTGTGGCCAGGCCGTTAGAGTGTCGTTCATTCAAAGAGGAATATTCTTCTCTTGTAACTCCAGATGATCTGTTTGACAACATAAAAAAATAGGACTGCATACGGTTGCAACGACTAAATGGAGCCATAATATGCAGCTAATTACATTTTTGCAATATTTAATTAGGCTGCGGGCATTTTGAATATAATCTATACTAATATTATAAAGCTGAAGAGTTTGTTTGTTTGTTTGCTTGAACGCGCTAATCTCAGGAACTACGTTTCTGATTTGAAAAATTCTTTCAGTGTTAGATAACCCATTTATCGAGGAAGGCTATAGGCTATATATCATCACGCTAAGATCAATAGGAGCGGAGCACTAATGAAGAATGTTTCAAAATCGGGGGATGTTTTTTCCACGCGGACGAAGTCGCGGGTGGAAGCTAGTGTTAAAATATGTTAATAGGTTATTTTTCTCGAAACAGTAATTTAATTTGGCTTAATCTTTTCTAATACAAGGAAATGTTTTTTTAATGGTATGGTTTGTAAACAATTTTCCTCAAATGTAATATAGTCAAAATCCTACTAATAATATAAATGAAAAAAATAGTTTAAAGTTTCTAAAGTAATCACGCCTTAATTGCCTGAATTGACTTGGATGAATCTTGGCACCTACATAAATGTAAATACTTAATTAGAACACAAAATATGAAAATAGAGCTAATGATTACGTAGCACCTGCCAGTAGCTATCGTTTATGTTATAGAAATAACAAAGATCTCGGTTTGCATCTTGACTCGACACTTGGCTGGCAAAGTCAAGTATCTAGTGTCAGCCAAAGGGCCAATGGCACTTTGCGTTCCTTGTATCGTCTGAGGAACTTTTTGCCTGTTAAGACGAAGACTATGCTTGTGCAGACTTTAATTTTCCCTTTGATTGACTATGGTGACGTGTGCTACTATGACCTGAATGCGGTCTTGCTGGATAAGGTTGACCGTATTCTTAATAACTGCATTCGGTTCATATTTAATTTAAGGAAATATGACCATGTCTCAAGTTTAAGGTATGAGCTTAAATGGATGACCATTCGTCAGAGGAGAAGTTTGCGCGCTTTGGCAACGCTTTTCTCACTACTCAACTCTCCCAGCCCACCTTCTTATCTAGTGTCTCACTTTCAATTTCTATGTTCTTCACACAATAAGTAATAAATCTACATTCATCCAATAATCTTCTCTTACTCTGTCCTTCTCATACTTCTGACTTTGTTCATTCTTCTTTTCATATCCAGTCCATTCTCCTCTGGAATGCGCTTCCTCTCGAGATCAGGACGTCTGACAATCGCTACGCATTTAAAAAGTAATTGCGGGTCCATTTTCTTCACCAATAAGCAGAATTTCCATATTTAATTTTCATTTGCTTTTATGATATTAGGTCTTTTTTGTGTTATCACTATTATTATCATTATTTTTTTTTTTAATATAATTTTCACGTACATATTGCACCTTCCACTCTATCTTTTCACCACTCATGGTTGACTGGTAGAGAATGCCTACGGCATTAAGTCCACCTTTGTACCTATGTGCATAAAGTGTAAATAAATAAATAAACAATGCAATACGTTGACAGCGGCTTGTAGAATAGAATCAAGCGTTACCTTGCGGATCAATACCAAAAAATTATTTCATAACCATAAAATTATTTAACTACAACTGGCTACTAAAAATACTTGCAATGAAAATGCATTCAACTCTTTCATATTTCTTGTAGCGAAACCTCCGATACCCACATCAGTAACTCAGTATTAGTGTTGACAGTTCTGCATTGGAACTCCATTATCTAATACGTCTTTGGTCGTAACCAACGAAATTGACGTGACGAAGCTTATTTGTCACCAAACTATCCACCATTGTGCTATGGCGTGATACGAACACACCCTTATTTAACCTCGCCCTACAACTTGTAATTTATGTTAGACGTGCAGAATTAGACTCGAGTTGGAAAGTTAATTGATATTGTGCTAATATAATGCCAAATTATACACACATGACGTCAGGTTCAAATTTTCGAAGGATTTGACAGAAACGTACTGTTTGTAGTGCACCTTCTGGGAATTATGGAGCATGTTGCTATTTACTAGGTACTGAATATTACCCGGGTTTGCCAATATTATATAGATTTAGTAAACAGTGACTGGTATTTTGTAAGGCGGATAGGAAAATAATCCTTTCCGTCAGCTGCATGTGATTTGTGTTCCGTGGATAATTTTATGAAAAGTAAACAATATCTTCAAGGAAAGCGTTTGTTTTATGTCCAACATTAATGAAAGGAAATATTTTTTTTTAATTTTATGTTCTCCTTGTTATCGAATTGATGCTCAAACCTCTCTGGATTAGTATGCAGGTAGCTACACAGGTCTTGTATTGGCCTTGTTAAGATTATGCAAGGGTGCAGGTGACCGTGCACAATGGACATGACAAGAGGTGGGCCATATCTTGTACAGGAGCTCCACACTGGCATTGTCTCCGCGATGGGTCAAGGATACCCCATTTGGCTCGATTATATTTACAACGGCCAACCTGGGCCGCTAATCGGTTAAGTGACTTCCAGATTGGCCACTGCAGTTCGTGTCCGGGCGGTACATGAAAGGAGCCTCCCCGAGTGGTGTTAAATACATCGTACTACAATTCCAAACGTTCGGTGCTTCCTGGACTGGTAGCACTCGATAATTGACTCAAACAAATTTTGTAATAGATAAAATGGTATGACGAAAAATGAAACAATAAGGTAAATCCTCGTATTTTGTAAATTTTTAGTGATTTAAGTAAATCACTTTATCACCGTCGCTCATTTGGATTAAAAAAGGCTATACCTATCTACGTAACTACTATGTGACTCACGCTGCTTACGAAATACTTTGTAAAGTAAAATAACGATAATATATTTCACTAGATGATCTACATACGTAAATGTGGGACGTGAACGTAAAACATTTTGCTAAAACTGTGTTGGGTGTATAAATTTATACCTACACATTTTCCATGTTAGTAGGTAAACAAAGCCCGCACTACTGAATTCCCAACAACACTTTTTGTTGTTGAAATGTTTATATTCGTACATATAATCCCACTCCCCGAAATGTAACCGATAGAAAACCGATAGACTTGCAACTCGTCGTCGATGTTCAAGGCTCTGGAGCTTTGATTCGACCAGTGAATCGTTGCCAATGAGTCTCTTGGCCCTTTTCTCGATAGACTCAAGCGCGTCCAGTTGGTATTTGGCAGATCCATCCCAAAGATGAGAGCAGTACTCCATACACGACCGAACCTGGGCTTGGGCCTAATTGTTTCGGAATAAATTGGCTCTGACAAACAGACGTAACGAACCTATAAGCCTAAGGGGTTCTGATTTTTGCCTTTCGACTACGGAACACTAAAAAGGGTACTTTCTCTTTCTGGGATTATATTAAATTTTATTGCATTTGTTTTCTAACTTTTACATGAACGAAGTGTCGTGAACTTTGGCATTAGGTGTGTTTGTAAATCAATACCTATGTATTTTGAGTAGAAGGTAAGGTCTTTGTCTAGAAGACTTAGGATTAAGATATTGGTGATTTTTTATCCCCATAGTGATTAATGATACTAAATTTTACCTAGACTATACTATTCCCATTGTTGAGGCATAGAATCTCATAGGACTCTGTCTGCGAGAGTAAATGGGCATTATTTGACCACCTGGGCCCAGTGGGTGGACGTCATGTAATAATTGTTTTTTTTTTGTCGGAGGACAAGCCCTATTCCTGATGCTATAATATATTATGAATTATGATAGATGGGCCCAGAGATAACATACATTACATAAAGTAATGTGCTTGTCTATGTTTTAACTCACGGCATACTACTGCCACCACTGCTATTGTGGTTTTAAATTATCATGAGGACGGTATTTACTAGCTCCCGGTGTCTGTGTTTCTTTAAGTCAAGGGTGATTAGCAGTGATCGGTGTAGGTAGATTGAAATGGGGTCATTGATCCGAAACGTATATATTAATATGGACATTCCTCCGGAATTGGTGGATTATTAAAAAAAAACCGGAACTTATGTAGGAATTTTATTCTGCCAGAGTGGAAGGAGTCATTTGATGATTTGCCATCCTCAAAAAAAAGGTAGGAATCAAAATAAATCATCTCAAAATAAAAAAATAAAAACTAAAGCTTCGATCGGAATTAGATTGTTTTTATTATTCAACAGATAAATAATGAATTAATTTAGTTTTTATACCTTCCTTTAAATTTTGAATTGAGTAGGAATAATATCACTACCAACATTAACAATGTTTAATTGAATCCGGAAATACCGGAATTACTTTCCGGGAAAATGGCTTATCCATGTTCTTCTTTCTGTGTGCATTTATGATACAAGTACCAAAAATCAATCTACCTACTCCGATCACTGGTGATTAGGTTACTTCTAGGTAAGCGTGCTTCATCTTCGACCACATGATCGCTTACCATCAGGTGAGAGGCAGGTGGTCAAACGCGAGTATAATTATAATAAAAAAATAAAGTAGTATGAGAAAAATCACCGAAACAAACTAAAAGGTCAATGTGTGCTGCGTACGCAACTTTCAACTAGTATGAACTTTCTTTCAAAATTTAGTTTGACAGCCGCCCTTGCATTTAATGACAGGTCAACATTATGTAGGTCCAATTTTTATAGTTATTTTATAATAAATACTGCTGACTCGATGTCTGGCGTACATCATAAAAAACGACCCAACGCTAAATTTATAAGCTTTAATACTGCTGATGTAGGAAAAAATATTCAACACTTAGTATGCAAAATCAAGTAGATCTGTGCAATGAGGCGGCAAATCGTTCTTGATATAAGTATCTAAGACTAAGTTGAAAAAAGCATTACTTAGTTTGTGAGAGTGAGAGACCTATAGACGTATGTATATAAAGGTAATTAATATACCCCACCGTTATATAGTGCCAACTAGTACGAGAGCTATATTGTGACTCTGCCTTATATTAAAAAATAATGTCGATAAGTAGTAAGAATGTCTTATACTTTTAATACCTTTCTAGTAATTACAGTTTTGTACCGTTTGGGGTCGAAACGCTTGGGTCATGGGGCCCGAGTGCGCGTCTCCTTTATAAGGCATTATCTCGCCGGCTGATCGATTCCTTGCGTGACCGGAGGGCTGGCTCGTTCTTTGCCCAAAGAATAAGCATTGCCATACAACGTGGCAATGCTGCCAGTCTTCTGGGTACGTTTCCGGACGACAGCGATGTGGAGGAATACTTTGACGCCTAAGCTTGATTTTTGTGTTTTTTTTTATTTTAATTTTTTATGTATATAGTTTGGTTTTTTTTTATCGTGGTAAAATGATCAAATAAGTCCTCCCACCCCGGGCAGGGCAGGAGGGACTGTCAGACTTTTACTGACTAAAATCCACGGTATTCCTTCAATAACCCTTTACGTTCCGGGGTCACGGTAATGGGATAAGTCCCACGACCCCGGCAGGCTTCGGCCCTCTACAGGGGGGGCCTCGTCATATTGCTGACGCTCTTTGAGGCGCGCGTGGAACACAACGCGCCGTCGACCCGGGCATGGTCCATGGTCGGACAGCGAGTTGCCCTTTACTCGCTGTCCGCATGCCCACATAGTTTGGTTTAGCAATGTTTTTTAAAATTCAATGTTTTATTTTGTTATCCTGTCGTATTATAATATTTATTATAACTTTGTGTGAAAGAGACGGAAATGTCACCACCTGCCCTAGCCCTTTCCTTATGTTAGTGTCAGCTCTCAGTCTCACTAGTTGCAGCTGAGTTCTAGTGTTTAACATACTTGGAGTGACAGCCTATGTTACTCTTAGCGACAACCCTGTAGCTGAGTAAAACAATACCCCTTGGTAAGATTGGTGACAGACTTTCTGGCTTCACTCAGAAGCCAGAACCCGTAACAAGATAATATACAAATGATCAAAAACTTAACGTGCACGAAGGAATCTCGGTATTTTAAGATAATCACCTATTCATATACCGACCCGTGCAACAATTGCTTAACCATGAAGATCAACACAGACAGTAATTATTATTTGATATTCGCAGTTATACTGCTCCGAAACGGAGATGTACGAAATTCACTATTCCTTTTTATTTATTTATTTATTAAATCTTTATGCAACACATAATGTACAAAGGCGGACTTAATACCATAAGCATTCTCTATCAGTCAACCATGGGTGGTAAAGAGATAACATGGCAGGTGCTGAAAAAAAAAATAAAATGAGTAGATAATATATTCAAAGTAAAAGTTTTATTACAAGTTTATATATACATGTATAACTAGAATAAACTTACATACACATTTATCATAATACATACAAAAATATATTATATATATATTAATAAAAAGTTATAGAAAGGGGGTTATGAAAATTCTGCTTCCACTATTTGTTAAGAAAATAATCCCGCAACTTTCTCTTAAATGCATATTGATTGGTGGCCGTCCTGATATCGAAAGGTAGTGCATCCCACAGAAGAATAGACTATATATAGAAGGAAGAACGAATAAAATCAGAAGTATGAGAAGGACAGAGTAAGAGAAGATTATTGGAAGAGCGCAGACTTTTAGCGTGTGAGGAACATAAAAATTGAAAACGAGAAATAAGGTAAGAGGGAGGGGTAGGAGAGTTCAGCAAAGAGAAAAACGTAGTCAAAGCGCGCAAACTTCTCTGGCGAATGGACATCCATTTGAGCTCGGTTCTATACCTTGATACGTAACGTACGTTTTCACGACGTAATCAACACTACATTGGCTCGTCATACTTACAAGGAAGTTTTATTCTTTATATCCTACCTAGATTA
Source organism: Tholera decimalis (assembly GCA_943138885.2). NCBI lineage: Eukaryota > Metazoa > Arthropoda > Insecta > Lepidoptera > Noctuidae > Tholera > Tholera decimalis. Next base: position 14,588,063 of record OW964569.2, read on the forward strand.
CTGAAACTTTGATTACATTAATCTTTAGTCACTTAGGTTCCCTATCTACATTAGTCAGCAAAAAGCCCGATCGCGTCCAACGAAGTGGTAAATCACAGTTTATAAAGTCAGCTTTGTAGGTAAGCGATAGGCTCACTTGACTTAGTTTGAAACATAGAACTTAAGTACCTCAAGATCAATATTTTTACACTTAGTACATAAGTGGTTGAGGTGTGATGTGAGTGCACATCGCACTAAGGGTGCGTTTCCACCAGAGATGTGCGATGGAAATATGTCGTGCGAGGATGTCTAGCTGTGCTGTGAAAATGTGTGGGGGTTTCCACCAAAGCTGTGCGATGAAAATGTGCATACGAGGATGTGTAGCGGAGCTGTGAAAATGCGCATCAATGTGTGGTGCGAGGATGCCCAAACCTCGGAACATATCCTTCTCAACACACATTCCTCGCAACACATCCCTCGCAACACATCTCTCGCAAACATTCCTCACACACATCCCTCGCTTGTTTTGTATGCGCAAAAATCTAGCTCCGCTGAGCCGTTTCCCCCAGAGCTATGCTGACAGAGGCGAGGTAAATGAAGCGATTCTATTGGTTCTTTACAAACACATCCCTCACTACGCATCCTCGCACATCTCTGGTGGAAATGCAGCCTTAATGGCAACTTGGATTTCTACATATATAGATTATTATAATGTGCAGAGTGATGACTCTAAGGAGTTATTTTTTTTACTATCGAATGACTCCTCTCCCTCTGGTTGTGTCAGACACCTACTGACTAGAAACCCGCCTTGTTCAAATGACAGCCGGGACCTACGGCTTAACGTGCTTTCCAAAGCACAGAAGAATCCATCCAACTCATCCGCAGAACGACCTTGGCGAAGCGTTGTTTACCCTTCTCTGCCGGCTTCTGTGTTCCCTGCCACTTATGACCTTTCAGCCTTTAAAGCAAGATTAAATAGGCATCTTCTGGGCTCGCTCGTTCCATGGTAGACCTCATCTATCACTTACCATCAGGCGAGATAGAGGGGTCAAGAGTGGGCTCATCCGTAATAAAAAAAGATCGACCCCAGCTTCGAGCTTCTCCCCGCAACCTCGCAACCCTGGCGGTTATTGATGCAATTACACTAATTATAATTTGTTTATGTGGATTGTGGCGTGTACCGACACACTACGTCGACAGTTTCCTTGAAGAAGAGTTTTAGACGAAGAATTACGTATTTTGACATTTCTAAGGGAGGCTACGCGACACAACGCAGCACAAAACGAAGCCGATGCTTCATGCAGTTTCATGCATTTAGTTTTATGCTGAAGTAAATAAATTAAATAATAGCAGTATTGATTACGGGCCCTACTTACGAGTTGCGGGTTGTGAATTCGAACCTAGTCAGGTACATTATCTAATTTATATCATCAAAATTGCTCTTAAAACGACAAAGGAAAACATTGTGAGGAAACGGGTATGTTCTAGGACATAAATTTGAATACATGTGACATTTACCAGCCCAAACAGGGCCTACGTGGTAGATCATGGTCTATTCTCTCTCATATATAAAAATTGGCACTACCGGACCCCTTGATTGCTGCTGACTGCTTTTTGCGGCGCGCGTAATAATCGATGCGTCGTGAACTCGAGACTCTAAGGGATTACATTAATAACGTTGATTCTAATTAATAAATGAACGCTGTCAACGGTGTTAGAGATAGAAGGATATCGCAATCATCAATGATAATTAATTAATAGGTATTGAAACGATAAACCGAATCATAATCTTGTGCATAAATGTTAGTAGGTAGTGTATACCTGCAATTTAAAACTGTTAAATGAAGTGAGATAATCACACATATTAGTATGATGTTTTACTATACTACTATGATGTTTTGTAGCCTGCATTCCAAACACCCGATAGCAAATATCAGACAAAGATCGTCCCTTTTCAATGTAGATTGCGGGACTTTCCACCCATATACCTAAACTAGCAACGGACTGTATTAGGGTCACTCTTGGGCAAAGTCTTTTCCACGGTAATATTATGTATACAGTATTCCGACTTCATACAAACGGACGAAGCGCGAGCTATACCTACGCGCCTCGATCTCGGTGTGCGCTCGGTTTGATGACAGTCGCGACCGGCGACTGTGCCGCAGTGATGAACGGACGGTGTGTTGTTTTTTTAACAATAACCGCGCGATTTTTCGCTATAAATAAGTTCAAGTACATATTTAATATGACGAGTAGGATATATTGTGTTGTTTTTGGTTGCATGAATTCGTCAATAACGCATCCAGAGATAACTTTTTTTAGATTACTTGGAAACTTTGAAAGGTACCTAAGACTAAAATAATTTTACTTACTAGTAGGTAAGTACACATAACACATAACGTGTTTCTTTTTAATGGATAAGTATTTCCTTTTATCTCCCGAAAAAAAGATGTCTGGATTAATAAATAAAGTGAATAGAGTAAAGGAAAGTGATTGACACGAGTGAAATAGGTAGTTATAGGCGGTTCATGAATCATGATACGGTAGGTACGCTTGTGTTAAAACCTCGGGGTATGTGTGTTTTGTTTTGTTAGTTTGTATAATTGAAAGTAAAGACGTGGTATTTTATTATTGATAATAGTTGTTTATTGTACTGTGTGTATGAATAATACTAGAAAAAATATAAACATGTTTTTTTAATAATTAAATCTACCAATCAAAAAACAACACGCATTTTTATTGAACACTTCCTATTCAATTCACAAACTATTTTATTTGTGTATATAAAAAAAGTATATTTACAATCACAAAACTAAATGGAAACGCAAAGTAGGCAAATGTAATTAAAATGCTGGAGGCGGGCAGCCCTATCGCATGTTTACGTACCGTGCGATTGTAGGCATTTATTTCTAAGATAAGGCCGAGTTACAATACTGTATGATAATATTACCGTGTCTTTTTCTTCCATTTCTTTTTGAAGCTCATCTTCACGCCGATTCATATGATAGAAGCCATCCAATGCATCCCGCTATATCCTTGGTAAAGCAATGTCGGAGCTCCAGTCTTGTTGCAGAAATGTTCTTGTGATACCGTGACCTGGATCGCAAGGGTAACTGAAGAGACCGGGTGGATTTTTAGTGAGCAGAAGTCTAACACTCTCTTCCACTCCATCCGGAGCAGGAAGAATTATTCGATGATTTTGATCTAGAAAAAAAGAGGCTCCAGTTTTACGATATATGGTCCCACAACTTTTTATGGCATCCAGCAAACGTGCCTTACTCATTCCTACTTTAGTTTGCAATTATTTTTAATTATGAAAAGTAATTGTATTATTTGGTTTTCATTTATAATTTTTCTTATAAAATAACTGCACTTACTAATTTAAGTAATTACAGATAAAATAAAGATAACGATATAACAATAAATACTTACGGCTACCAGCGTCTTTATTTTCTTCTGTAGTGTCAAATCCATCCAAAGGATGTCTGTAAAAGATCGCTTTTAGCGATAGTTAAGACCGCCCATTGTAACACCCTTTGTAGTTTTGAAGGCCTTATTTAATTCTGATATGGTTTATAATAAAGAGTATAACTGTCTATCTATCTAGCTGTAAGTATTACTAACAAAAGTATATACATACATATGTAACATCTGAATTAAATTTCTAAATAAAATATTAGTATAGACTAATATTATAAAACGGAAAAGTTTGTTTGCTTGAACGAGCTCATCTTCGAAAATACTGGATGGATTTAGATGAAATTTGATATGAAGTATTTTGAAGCTTAGGGGAGCTTTTTACCAACAGGAAAAGAAGTTATGTATTTATCGTGATAAAGTTGATGGGAGTGAAGCCAAGCGCGTCTGCTATTAAATAAATAAACTTGAGTCTTAGAGCACAGCTTAGTGTTTTGTATACTCTCAGATAGTTTATTGTTGATTAAGCTGTACTTCATAATATTCTAAATGGTGATCGAACTTACATAAGTCAAAATTTTATCTACTATGTTGGCTTCCAATTCACCGAGTATAAAAATAAACAAAGTAATATCAGATATGAGTTAGGAAAACATCTTTGCACAACAGCCTTCGCTCATCTTTATGCTGTCTCGCATGCAAGATATAACACAGCCCTTGATTTCATTGATTACCCTATTTGATTGGATAACGTCGAACGGAGAATTATAAAAATATTAACTCTAGATAAATCAATCTATTTAAAAATAAATATTTGTGTATAACCTCAGAGGCTGGCCTGCTCTCGCAGTAGTGTGTTTTTTGTACAGCCTCAAATGTGCTGCCACACTCCACAATTTTTTTTTTAAAATAAACATAAATAATAATAATAATCTTCATTTTATATTTTTATTGTTGTGTTACTACAAAACTAAAACGAGAGAAAGATACACTAAATTTTCGAGGCTCCAATAGTACTAATTAACACAAACAGTCTTTCACCACTCTACACACAGACCATTCGCCTCAGCAGTATCAACCACTCCGTAACGTCTATTCTCAGTTCATTATAATTATTTAAATGACAAAGTAACAATTGTAAATTGAAGGAAATGGTAGGAGTCAACCATGTTGAAAATCGTTTGTGATTGGTCTTATTTAGGTGATTCGTGGTTTTCTTCAAATGGGGTAGGCATCTTTTGACATTAAACGTTGAATTATCATATCACGAAGGGAATTATGGAAGAAATTATGAGTAAATAGGAACGGTTTTTAAAAATCGTAAAAGGTTTCTGCTTATTGTATAAAAAACCGTAAAAATTAGTGTTTTTGCATTATACTCCAGCCTTTGATACTTTTATTACATCAATTTAATTTTTAATTTGCAGTCAGATTTTAAATATTTTCATTACCTCATAGGTACATATTTTGATGCCGTTTACTGAATCACCGGCGCAATTGGGAAGAGATTGTCGGAAATGGCCGAGATGACCAGTGAAAGTTGACCATGTACGCTTACCTCTAAGTTTGTACGCCATCGGAACAACCACGACCTGTATCAGACTACATGAAAAGTGATTATGTTAGGAACTTTTTAATTGTATACTCAAGAATCAATATTAATTCGCACAATTTACTAGCTGTTCATATCTACTATGAACCAACATAATATATATAATTATAATAATAAATTTTATTGTGAAGCTTAGGCTAGATTACATTTCAGGGTTGACATAGCACAGGCATTAATTGTGTCTTAATCTAGATAATGGGTTGAGTTCTGATTTCCCAGATAGGGTACAAAATAGCCGGTGTTTAGGAAAAAGAAAACGAAAGAACTAAGTTGTTGAAACCGCAGCATCGCTGTCATCCGGAAATGTGCCGAGATACCTATCAGAATTGCTTCATTAAATGGCAACGCTATTTCTTGGGGAAAGATTTAGATAGATAGATAGAATATACTTTATTGTACACCAATAATTGAATCACACTTAAATAACAATATTGTAAAAAATTGGTTACAATGGCGGTCTTATCGCTGAGAGCGATATCTTCCAGACAACCTTTGGAAGGACTTTATGAGCTTTAATTAAAATGGGGAGGGCTATATTAGTGTACTACTGTACAAATATTCATTAATAACGGAAAAACTAATAAAAATACAACAAATATATATATATATATATAAATACAATACATAAGTACATAAAATAAATAAATATATAATGTGTTCTTTAAGAGCGCGTATAAAGCAAAATTACCAATTTTCTATTTGATTTTACATGAAAAATTCCAGACCAAATCTTAAAATAAAAATATATGAATAACTACATCATATTTTCAAGGGCTCTCTCTGATCAAAAACATAAAATAATAACATTTCCTTGGTAGAAAAAAATCACGAAATAACCTCTAATTCTCATGTTTTTCCGTTTTGTACTCGATATGGTAATGCCTATTGCGACAAAAATTTGAAAAATAATTATATTTAAACAAGAGTAAAGGCTTTGCTTAGGCATTTTATGTAATTCCTTTTAGTTTTGGATTTATTACGATAACCACACTTTTGGCGCATACTACGTTTTTATTCCGCGCAAGAAGTCATCTTCCGTCGCTCGTTGCGGGAGCTTCAAGCATATTTCTATTTCACACATCAGTCGCTACCGCTCTGTTGAGACGAGAGGACTACGCTCAAGTGTTTTAGCTGCGCCGAGTTATAATCATTTCAATCGTAATTGTTGTTGTTGTTCGAACTAAATAGTGAAATGGGAAACAAAAAAAAACATTGAAAGAGAACTAAAAAAGTTACAAATTGACAGGATGGCTAATTGTCGAAGGTAAGTTTGTGAGTTACTTGTTTGTTATATACTGAAAAAATAAAAATACATTTTATACTTTCGAGAAAGTTTATGCAGGTGATTTTAGATTTTATTTTGAGAGACACAAGATCTAAATTCGTTTACCTACGCACTTTCGTGGGCCGAGTAGGTAACTAGACATAATAATATGTGGGGACATTTCACACACGGCTGTCTGACCCCAAACTAGGAAGACCCTGTACTATAGGTGTCAGACAGCTGATATACATAGACAAATATATTTTTAAATACATACATATATAGATAAACAACACCCAGACACGACGATATCAAAAATTCGTGGTAGGTACTTTATTAGATTATTAGGATAATAGGTAATAAATTACATTCATAATAGGTAGCTATTTACTTTTGCTATTTTGTTATGTTATTCTTCACGATACAATTTTATGATCATTTTCCCATAATGTAGGTAGTTATGAGATCTTCTAAAAATCTAGATACACGGATGGACAACAATAATGATCTTGCGAGTACCTATCCTATATAAAAAAAAAATTATCTACCTATACCACTTCTTATTTAAAATATTTCTATGGTCACTCGTAGTCGTAGGTAACGCGGGCAGAATAGTATATTCAAAATAAACACAAGCTTTTAGTTGGTATCCGTGTTTGTTCGATGAAATATATTTATATCGATTACGAACCTATTTAAGTATGCCCATTAGGTATTTAAACCCTATTTTTGTAGATCAATTTATTGTGGACGTGATTGTATAACAAGGAATTTGTTTTGAAATAATATTTTATTTTCAGAATGTGGCCACCTCGCTCGCCAGATTTAAACCCATTGGACTTTTTTATTGGGGCTGTTTAAAGGAGGTAGTTTATAAAGAAGAAATCACTTCAGTTGAACAGCTGCGACAACGCATACGTTCGGCTGCTGACGAAATATCGTCGGCAGGATTTGCGCGCCGATTGAGACGGTCCTTCATAAGAAGGTGTAGAGCGTGTATAGCAGCTGAAGGAGCCCACTTCGAACATCTTGTATATTTTCTTTTTCAATAAATTTGTTTAATTACTAATGTCTTTTATGGTGTCAACAAACCCATAGTGATCAAATTTTAAGGAAATTCTCATTCTCTTTGAGTCTAAAATTAGTTACAGCAGTGTTAAAGTAATTTAATTTTGAAATCAAATTTGTATAAAAATTCTCCTTTAAGATTCGAACAGCAATAACTTTGTACTTTATCAAGATACTGGTTATTATTATACCATTTTAGAATTTGCATTAAATAGGCAATTATCTATACTTATAATAAATCTGTAGAGAGGTCAATTCTGTACATGAAATATATTTTTCAACAGTATTATAGATTGACATATTATATTTCCCTACTAAATTACGAAAGTTAATCTGTGTGTTACATCTAAATCACTGAACCGTGAGGAAGGACATAGGCTACTTTTTTTTACGAAAAACGACGGAAACGTGGACGAAGTCGCGGGCAACAGCTATATATGCTAATATATAAGGCTGAAGAGTTTGTTTGTTTGTTTGAACGCGATAATCTCAGGAACTACTGGTTCGAATTGAAAAAAATATTTTTAATTAAATACTCAATTTATAGAGAAAGGCTATGGGCTATATATATCATTACGCTAAAGCCAATAGGAGCGGAGCACCAATGAAGAATGCTTCAAAATCGGGCTTAAATTTAACGTTAGCCCAAAGTAACTATTCCACGCGGACGAAGTCGCGGGCAAAAGCTAGTCTAAAATAATGAGCCACCGCAGTGTAGTACATTTTTTTTCGATATAGTCTGGCGGGAATAATTCCGAATCATTCCCGTCGTATACTTCGGAAGTATTCCGAAATATTCCGAAACTTTGGGAATATTTCAACTGCCAAAAGAAACCAGGAAAATCGACCTTTGAAGTCGGTTAATATACCAAAACCTGCTCCTACCTAAGTATAACAAATACTTTTCTGAAAACCGCATCAAAACGTGTTTGCTTGCAAGGTTTGCCTTTAATTGTTTTTATTGGCTGGGCTATTAAACGCGTTAAGTAGGTAGGTAATGATTAATACCTACCTATGCGACTCGCGAATACTCGCGATGCGTACAGAGCTACATACAAACTAACCAAAAACATAGGTAACCCTTTTTCAAAAAACAAATAAAATATGCTAGGCCTGGTTTTTTATTCAACTACTGACATTTATAAAAATAGCATTCAATTTCGAAATAAGTAGAGTACCTACCTAGAAACAAAAGAATAAAAATCCTGTTAATCGCAGGCTAACATATCTACCTATAAAAATATCAACATATACTTAATCAATCCCATTTATAATAAAACTAGTACTCACGCGGGGCTCCGCTCCCGTGGATTCTATCACGGTAAAAACATAACTCTCCTTTTTTGCAGTCGCGTAAAAAGTAGCCTATAACCTTCCTCAAGCTTCAAGCTATTTCCATACCAAATTTCATCCAAATCCACCCAGTACTTTCGAAGATTAGCGCGTTCAAGCAAACATACAAACAAACTTTTCCGCTTTATAATATTAGTATAGATAAACATTTATATTTTACTCTTGTATCGTACGTAGTCTCGCACTGAACAATAATTAACCCACCCACCACACAACAAACAAACACGTTAATTTCGATTGAATTATTCGGGCGAAATATTCGGAAACATTCGATTGCGGGGTACGAATCTTTCTCGCGGGGGGAAAACTTCTCCGGGGAGCATCTCCCCTCTTACCGCACCCCTCACCGCCATCGCAGCGCGGCAGCAGCGGCCGGCGCACAGAGGGCTTTATTTAAATTCATTTTGAATAATTCTGATTTAAAGAAACTTTCCCAGAAGTATTCCGGAATTATTCCGAATTTTTCAGAAGTTTTGCAACTATAGATACAGGGGCCCAAAATTGCGTAATTCCGTAGAAAAAAATGTTAAAATTTAAGAATAACTATTTTTTGCAATATTGATTTAGAATGTAATAAAAAATCTTGATACTGATCTGATAATACAAATATTCAGGACTGATATAAAAAAAAAAACAAAATGAAAAAAATATCACCAATTTTAGAAATGGTACCTAATTTTGTAAGAGTAAGTACGATGTTTATTTAAAATATTAAAAATATCAATAATTTGGTCATCCATGGGCATATGACGATATAAGTGGGGTAAATGATAGATATTATCTGGCCAATCGACAGTTTCAGAGTTATCCATTATTTACGCCACACCAAAATCACGCGCCAAAATAATATTATATTATACATAATATAATATTACCTTTTGGTATTGATTTTATATTGATTCGTGTTCAGTATCAGTGGTATAGTCACCTCCTACTAACTTACTATTTACGTATTATTCGCGTACACATAATAACATTTCGTAATATTGTATAACGCAGTCATACTTTGAATACAGTTGTTTCATCTGAATATTATACGTATACTTACTACAGAAGATACGCGTCGAGCGAGCGCGTAGGTACACGCGCGATCGTATTCGATGTGAGGAGCGGGTAGGACAGTGCGGGTGAATTCTAAAATTTTGCTGGCTTTAGGCGCGCTCTTAACATCGTGTGAAGAAAGCAAAGGAATAATCATAAGTTTGAAATAAAATGATTGGCAACCAAGCTTTTAAAAACAGTGAGTGACTGAGCTTGTCTTACTGACACCGGCAATCCATTCCATAACCGAATGGCCTGCACCGTAAACGACTGATCGTAAAATTTTGTGGAATGCGTAAGCATCAAAAGTCTCAAATTCTCTGATGATCTCAAATCTCTAACATGTGTGTCATGAAGGAACTTAAAACGTTCTTTGAGGTAAAAGGGAGTCGTTGGATTGAAAAGAATAGTGTAGAGTAATGATGAGTGAGTTTAGTGCGAAACTCAGAAACATGATCATATTTGCGCAATCTTAATATGAATCTGATACAAAAATTTTGGAGTAGCTCAAGCTTATCAAGCTGCACTTCAGTTAGATCTGGATAACTTGCATCAGCATAGTCAAGGATAGGGAGAAGAAGAGATTGGGCAAGCGCAGTTTTAGTAGCAGTCGGTAGGAAATTGCGCAATCTGCGTAAAGACCCCGCAGAGGCGAACAGTTTAAGGCTCACTTCTTGCAACTGGGGACCCCAAGACAAATCTTTATCAATATAAATACCAAGGTCTTTTACTGAGTCACAGTAGGGTATAATAGCTCCATCAAAAATGATTTGGGGAAGGGTCGTCCAGTCAATTTTGGAACATAGCCTAGGGCTGCCAACAATAATGACTTTAGTCTTCGCAGGATTAACCTTCAAACCATGATCCAAACTTCAATCGGAAATACGCGCTAAATCTTTATTCACTGTCTTCACCGCCTCAGACAAATCTTCAACGGGAGCTTGCGAATAAATTTGCAGATCGTCAGCATAAAGGTGGTAGGATGAGAGAAGTTCATTTGAAATAGAATTAATAAATATGGCGAAAAGAAGAGGAGAGAGAACGCCCCCCTGTGGTACGCCAGCAGTAGTATTGCACCATGAAGACAACGAACCTTCAATGCAAATACGTTGTCGGCGGCCACACAGGTAACTACGAAACCAATCAATAGCTGTTGGAGATATGTTAAGAGAGCATAGTATCCCGAGCAAGACATCAAAATCAACAGTGTTAAAAGCATTACTGAAATCAAGTAAAGAAAGGACCGTCAATTTCCTATTGTCCATACCCAGTCTTATATCATCCGTAATGTTAACAAGAGCTGTGGTAGTGGTATTTACCGAAAGCCTGCCAGCCAAACTAAGAATTGTCTTGAATTTTTTTTTACTTGCCTGATGGTAAGCGATAGATGAGGTCAGCGATGGGTCGAACGAGCCCAAAAGGTGCCTGTTCACTCTTGCTTTGAAGGCAGATGAGTCAAATGTGAAAACGAACATGGAAGCCAGCACAGAGTTCCAAACCTTGGCCGTGCGCACAATAAATGTAGAGAAGAAGCGCTTAGTACGACAAGATGGTATATTGACCAAGTGAGGATGGTACCGTGCAGGTCGTCGGGTATATGGGTAGTGAAAGGGTTTTTATTTTCCTACATTACAATGAGTGAGTTAACTGAATCGAAAACGAAACGAGCTACATAATTCATAATTATGTTGTAAGCACCTGTTTTGTAAAAGAAAACTCCAAGCATTTTTTGATAAACCATAGAGCGTGCTTAATAATTTAATGTCACTACTACATTCTTCTTTCAATGTAACACAGCTCAGTCATTCTAAACGTACCCGAGTTGCAAAGTCACCCTTTTAATTAGTAAATAGCCGCTTTCTTCTCCAACAGCTTAATAGTAAGCAATTATTTTAATTTAATTCCATGTTACCGACCAACGATTCATTAGTCATGATTGACGTTATCGCTGCCGTCTCACTTTTGTAAATTGTATGCTTCAGCGAATGGAGTTGGTAGAATTCATTCCTATATTTTGTTTGTACGTCTGTTTCATAATAATCGTAATTTTGTATCAACTTAAGTAGGTAAGTAATGAGCATGATTATCGCCTCTGACTGGTTAATTTCAGTATTTCTGTTATCCGTACACTTCAGTGAATAATTTGACTTTAATTTATGTATCAGTTTCTCAGCCTTGTCTAGCAGTTTTAAGCGCGACTGCTGAGCCAGTCTAGGGTTCGATTCCCAGTTTGGGCAAAAAGCTGCCTTGGGGTTCTCTAAGAGAAATGAAGATAGCCTTGGCAGTCGTTACGGGTTAATTGGAAACCAGAAAATTGTACACTGGTCTGACTAAGGTGTAATGAGTTTCCCAGCTAGGTATACTGGATTGTGCTCAGATAGTCAGTGGCTTCATGTCAAACACTAATATACAGCTGCATCTAGTTAGACTGGAAGGTAACCTCAACATAATTGGAAAAAGGCTTTTTTCAACGTCCAGGTCTCAGCTCCGTAACTGAATATGAAGAACACCAACGATTTAACTAATTTAATTTTAATTTCGCGTGATATATTCCGATCCCTCCATATACCTTGCAATTGGGACATCGTGTTTTTAGCCATTCCAATGCGTCTTCTAAACTCCTTCTCACGTGAACCGTTGTTGCTTATGTGGGCTCGAGGTAAATAAAATCCTCCACTGTTTTGAGCGCGAGAGCTCTTGTCAATTGTAGTTTGTTGCCATGATCTACTACAATTACTTTGGTTTTGCTGTGGTTGATTTGGAGACCCATTTCCAAGCTGATTTGCTCTATTCTTCCCAAGACATCAGCCAATTCAGCTTCGGTGTTAGCTAGAAGCGTAGTATCGTCTGCGTATCAGAGGACATCCTAGTGCCACCTATAGTAACTCCACCGCTCCAGTCTTCGCACGCACGCCTGATGATGAATTTATGTATCAGTTTTTACTCTTCTGTCCTCTGATCTTTATGAGTAGGTACGCTAATTTCCGCATATAGATTTTTCGTGTTTGTATTTCATACATGAAGGTGTATGAGTGGGTATGTAGGTCTTGAAAGAATAGCTTGACATGGAGGCAAATGATAATTATGTATTTCATCAATCAATCAATCAATCAATAAGCTTTATTCATTCCTTATAAGTAGTAAGTATAATTATTACATTAAAAAGAATATACCATGCCAATAAAATTAAAATAAAATTACACACACTCAATTAATTGATACAACTTTAGAATAATATTATATACAATAAAAATAGCTCAAATAATTAAATAATTCTTAAAACTAAATAATAAACATCCAAAACAATATCAAATTAATACAGTATTACAATCTAAGTTAAAGTTAAAATTCAAATTATACAATAAAATAGATTAATTTGGCCTCGTAAATTCATATATATTTTATAAATTAGTTATAAGGACCGCCTAGTGCGGTAAAAGCCTCCTCCATCTGCCTCCATTTTGTTCTGTCCCTAGCCAGTCTACTCCATGTTTTGCCTATTAAGCCTGCTATGTCGTCACTCCACCTCTTATTGGGTCTACCACGTCTTCTCTTTTTGTTTATGGGATACCAGTTTGTTATGATCTTGGTCCATCTACTATCGGTCGCTCTTTGTAAATGTCCAGCCCATTTCCATTTTAGCCTAAGTATTTGATTGATTACGTCTTTTGCCTTAGTTTGTTGTCTTATTGAGCTGTTACTGACTCTATCCCTTAATTTATGACCCATAAAGCTTCTCTCTATTGCTCTCTGGCAGACTCTTAATTTATGTAGAGATTTCTCTGTTAGAGGCCATGTTTGGTAGGCGTAAGTTAGGCACGGCATCAGGCATATCTCCATAGCTTTTGTCTTTAGCTCCGTACATAGTGAACTTTTAAATATTTCTTTCATAGCCCAGTATTTGTTCCACGTACTTTTCACTCTTCTGTCTATTTCTAACTTTGTACAGTCTTTGGTAGAGATCAAGTGTACCAAATATGTGTATTCATTGACCCATTCCAGAGGTTTAGAGTTGAGTGTTATTGTCTTTTTAGAATAATTTGTCATAATTTTGGTTTTACTCTCGTTCACTTCAAGCCCTACTTGTTTACTTTCTACATTGAGAGACTCTAGCATGTACTGCAGCTCGTTTGGATCCTCCGAAAGCAAGACAAGGTCGTCAGCAAATCGCAAGTGTGATAGGTATTGTCCATGTATTTTCAGGCCAAGTTTGTTCCACGTCAGCGTTCGAAATATTTGCTCTAGGACAGCTATGAAAAGCTTTGGTGACAGTGGGTCCCCTTGTCTGACGCCTCGCTTTATGTTAAAGGCAGGACCGGTACTATCCATTTTGATTCTAGCTGTGCTTTTTCTGTATATTTCTTTAATGATATTAATGTACTCTGGATGCAGTCCTTGCACTTCTAACGCTTTCCAGATAGAACTGTGGGAGATAGAGTCAAAGGCTTTTGAGTAATCAATGAATCCTATGTACAGTGGCATGTTGTATTCGTTGTATTTCTCAATTATTAATTTCAGTACATGGATATGATCAACGGTGGATCGGTTGCTCATGAACCCTGCTTGCTCTACCGCTTGATTTTCCTCAATTGTTTTTGTTATGCGCCTCAGTAAGGTTGTAGAAAACAATTTATAAAGACTTGACATTAAACTTATAGGTCTGTAATTGGAAATCAAGGATGGATCGCCTTTTTTATATAACAGTATAATTTCAGAACATGTCCATTGGCTAGGTATTTCTTTCCTCACTATTATACTGTTGAATAAATTCGTTAGCGGTTTAACCAGTTTTTCTATTCCTGCCTGTAGCATTTCGTTTGTTATGCCGTCCGGACCCGGGCTTTTCTCTGATTTTAATTTCTTTATGGAGATCTCAATCTCATTCTCAATGAATGGTGGAACAGGGTCGTTGTTGTTACTTTCCATATAAGTGCTTTCTGGATTATGTAACTCTCTATTTGAGCTTGTCGTCGAGTAAAGTGCCTTGTAGAAGTTTGTAGCTACGCTGAGTAGGTCTTGTCTGTTTGTTACTGTGGTTCCAGAAGAATTTTGTACGTGAGTCATAAGATATCTAGTGTTGTTCAGTTTCTTGTACGTTTTTTTAATGGCTCCAGATTTCTGTATGTATTTCTCTATTATGTTTATTCTGTGTGTTTTTATGTTCTGTTCAATCTTTTTGTTTATGGTTCTGTATAGCTGGCTTAAATAAATCTTTTCTTGTCTTGTTTTGCTCTCCATGTATTTCATACTCCTGCAATAACCTTTATGATAATGTTTTCGTTCTGAAATCCATAAAATTGAAAAGTGTCTCCGAGAGGTGCAGAGGTTTGGAATGGAGTGGCGGAGTTGACAACAAAAATCTTTATTTATTTCTCGCAAAAGCACCGAATGATCTCACAATAATGTTTGTCTAAATCGCGGTCTCATTTAATAACTTTAAAACGACGAGTTAACAATCAAACAATTGGCCAATCATTATTTCCTATTTTCTGTTATCGTCAAAAACCAACAAATCGTCAACACGGACGGTTACGGAGGCAATTTGAATCCCTATGTAAACAGCAAGATGCTTGAAGAAAAACGTTGAAAAAAGGTAAGGTATGAAGTGTCATGCAAAACTCGGTCCTGAGGGCAATGTTCCATTTCTTACAAATGAAGTTAAAAGGGTACCGCCGTCCCTTGGGGTAAAACTTGGTCGCAAACATCGGAGGGTCTGAAGGCACCTCGAAACGTTATCTAAATTAAAAAATATATTTATCACACTTTATATAAAGCTGTTATAGGTTTGTTGAGGTCACTAAAGAAAGATATAACACAGAAGTGCCTATAGGAACTTCGCTATTTTTCCACTCAGTATTCCACTTCTTAGCCCTTCAACTATCTCAACGCCATGAGGCACATCAATTCTTTTGATTTCTTTTTATAAAGAGAACTAGGATTGTGGATAGAATTCACGTTCCTAGCAATCTTGTTAACCCCTCCAACTAACCTAAAATGTAGTTGGTTCACGGTAATAGTGTAATGGGGTTTTTTCTCGTTTTGCTTTTCCGTTGCTCTTTTAAGTAACAATGTACAAAAATGACAGTCTGGACTAGGGCGTCCAATCCCGCAGCCTGAATTCAGTCTCGGTATTTGCGGGACTACGAATTTTCAATCCCGCGAGATCTCGGTATTTGCGGGATCCCGCATATTGAAAATATTCACATTTATATAAGGCAAATAAAACAATTAATTAATCAACTAACTCCACGTTTATTTACGTATTACTATTAGTATGAGATCAATCAAATTACACCGTTTATTTATCATAAAAAACAATGATATTATCTACTAACTCCACATTTATTCCAGTATTACTACTAGTATGAGATCAATCAAATTACACCGTTTATCTTCACACAAAACAGTAACAAATACTGAATAAAAAACTTTACTGATATTTTAGGCTACATACTTAGGCTACCATTGACTAAAATTCGGCTACATAAGCTGTGAAAAACGGGCGACATCAGCCCCCGGGTTGCTTGCAACACTGCCGGCCGCCAGTCACCGAGCGATCGCGCTCGCGAGAGGTCGTATGCATGCTTTTTTTCAGTCCCGCAAATCCCGCGGATCCCGCGCCCGTAATCCCGCATCACGCGGGATTGGAAAATGACGCGGGATCCCGCAATACCGAGATCTCGGTATTCCGGGATTGGACGTCCTAGTCTGGACTAACGGCTTAACGCACTTACCTAGTACACTCGACACGGAGAAATCTCGATGGCCACCAATCCATGGACAAACCTCTGCAAACTTTGAAGATCGAACCCTCCGGCTGTTATTATTTAGTCATAATTTCCTTGAGAGAAAAATAATAAAGAACCTATTTACCAAAATGTCACTTCAATTTAGTTTTCGTAAGCAATATAAATCAACTGAAGCCTCCCTAAAGAAATGTTTAGCGACATTTACCAGCCATATAAATTAAATTTCATGAAATAATTATAATGTACTGAGTTAAATTAGCCGACTGTTGAAGTAAGACGGTCATTACCCAGTTATAATTACACAAAATGTAGGTCATGCTATTAAGTAGAAACATTATTTAAATTGATAGTTCCTAGGAGTTTGCTAATTATTTTAACTGGCGATGGTAGGCGTAGGTGTTACATGTGGCACAAATAGAAATATGTACCTAGCTAAGGCTTTTATTATTATTAAGTTTAGAAATAAAAAAAAATGCTACATATCACAATATAATATTTTAATCCCAATTAAGAATAGGATTTTCCCTGGATTTAGGGAGCAGCATTAAAGAGATTAGAAAACTGAGGTCGACGACCGAATTAACACATTAGGATCGAGCTTATCAGGTAGAATCCACACAATATACATTTAATTTAGTCTTTCTATTTGTGATAATAGCTTTTGAGGCTGGCATTTATTGTGTCGCATCATTAGCGTCGAATTTCGATTTTCTACAGTACTCATATAGTATGCTTTGGATGTATCGTCCCGCGATATTATTTTAACCAAATGAACACCTTAGAATGATAATAACCTATCGAATATATTTTAGTACATTAACTGCATCATTATTAGGTTTCTCAACAATAAAAAAGTTTTATGTAAAACAAAATGCATTATTTCTTTTTATTTCAAAAAAGACAGAAGTCGATTGTACCTATTGATGTTGATTAGAGTAACCATAGTCACCATTCGAAAATTTGGATACACTGCTATTTTGGTGAAGATAAGAGTAAAAATAAACAATACTCGTAATTCAAAATTGTCTATACTACCTACATTAAAAAAAAGTTGCTCTACCTTACGAGTTTCTCCTGAGTGCGTTCACGTAAGACCTGGAACAAATACGATAATCTCATGGAAATCTATACAAACATTTGATCCAGTGAGGAATCGAACCAGTGCGACGACACGAAGCACAAGAGCCAATCGCTCAACTTCTGCACCTACGATGTTGTCATTGAAAGATAAAGTTTAATGTAGGACGACAACTGAGATTCTTATAAAATGATTGGAGCCTACCCCTGAGATATAGAATCAAATGTATGATATTCTAGTCTTTATGGTAGTGTACTTTACGACACATAAGAACTTAGATTGTTACACGAGTGAAATGTCTTTTCGTCTCCAAAATGACTCTCATAACATGTTCGGAATAGCAAGTATGTAACAAGACACACACACTTTTTCCTTTTCCCTAACAGTCTCAAAGTTATTCCTTAACAAAAGAAGCAAGGCCGTCAAACATACGCCATTTTTTTTTCGTTCATAATCGAAACCCATTTGGTTCCATCTTGACATATTTTTTCCAGTCCACTAACGTTTGTCATCTTGAGACTACTCCACGTCTACACTCGTAGCTTTTAGTCAATGACATAAGTTGGGATAAGTGTAAGGTTCTCGTGTTGCAATTTGTTTCGCTTTGCTACACTAGATGGGAACAGAGATACATAGTTGCAATAAATGTGGTATAAAGCACTGATAACTACATGGAGTTGTTTATACAGTATGGATACGACGTACAGTGACATTAAAAGAAAAAAAAACGGCCAAACACATCATAATGAACAACTTTTTGTATGGGACACTGAAATCGCGAAACAACAATCAGCTGTTCAGTACATTTTTTCGACTTCTGCACACATGACTGCCCCATAAGTATCAATTTTTTTGCGATTACCGTGTCGGTCCTTTACTATATAAATCAGTTGTCGGTGCTATACAGTATAATATATAGTAAAGACAAGATGGACAGCGCATTTCTCTAATGCTATATTTTAAACGGTTACCGTAAACAAATTGGAATAAAAATATTACTTTTTCTTTATTTATTTTTTCTACTCCATTCGCAGTCATTTTGTATGCATTAGTTCAATATTTATTGTAGTACTAGTTTCTGCCCGCGGCTTCACTCACGTGAAAAGGTTTGTCAACGAAAATAAATACCTTATATCAGACTTTCAAATATCACAGAAAATCACATCAGCCTGTTCCTCTGTTTTGACGTGAAATAAACACGAACAAACAAAAACACTTTCACTTTTATAATACACTAACTTCTGCCCGCGAATTCGTTCGTATCACAGTTCGCATGAAAGGGTTTTCCCACGTAAATTCCGATCCCGTGTGATTTCCGGGATAAAGTAAGTATAACTAGTATCCTATGTGTTCATCCAGAATGTCAACTACCTACTTACCAAATTTCATTAATTCCCGTTCAGTAGATTTTGTGTGAAAGAGTAACAAACATACATACATCTTCACAAACTGTCGCACTTATAATATTAATAGGAAAGATATTAGTATGCATATAAAGTAATTATAGACGGGTATATATGTTTTATACTACTTTATGTAATAATAACGAGGTTTGACAAATTTTAGTATTTGGTAGGTATAAGCCATTGGACGTATCTATACTAATATTATAAAGCGGAAAAGTTTGTTTGTTTGTTTGCTTGACCGCGCTAATCTTCGAAAGTACTGGGTGGATTTGGATGCAATTTGGTATGGACGTAGCTTGAAGCTTGAGGAAGGTTATAGGCTACTTTTTACGCGACTGCAAAAAAGGAGAGTTATGTTTTTACCGTGATAGAATCCACGGGAGCGAAGCCCCGCGTGAGTACTAGTCTTTGTCATAAAACTATTCATACTTTGCATACTCTACAGTATATTTTAAAGTTTTAATAGTAGGTAGGTATGTACTTACAATATAGGTATTTTTGAAAATTACTTGTTTATAGAAATAAATCCTTGTTTGTTTTTAATTAAAAGAAATCCTAGTTTCTCTTTACCTTTGTATATGCAAAGAGGCCTAGTATCTGTCCTCTATCCGTACTTGCCCTGTGGCGGAACTTGTCTGTTTTTTAGACTTATTACAGCCTACTCTCTGTTAACCATTACCTACAGAAACTAGAATAGTATAACAATGAATTTCTAATGAGCCATTTGCGTCAATGGCGCAAAATAATGCTTCATGAAAATTTATGAACTTACGCCTAAGTGATTTATTTCATAATGTGTTTCTATTTACTTCCGAGAAGTTTATGAATATTATGATAAATACTGTCTTTTATTAAAAATGTTTTTGCATTAGTTTTGTCGTCCACCAAGTATTTGCATACTTATACTTTGTAATGCTTGTTTAATTTTGTTTATTATTTATTCATATAGTGGTTATTTAGCAGTAAAGGCAGGGTCCAAATACGACGTCACAATTATTTCAGTTTGATGAACTAATATATTATTATTACTATTATTGAACTTAAAGCTTGTTATTATTACTTGCTTTTAGATTCGCTTACATCTAAAATTCCATACCTTCTCTGCATGAGAGGGCACATAATAAAATAATAATTTATTAAGTTGGTAAAGCCGTTATCGAGTTTTAGTGAAACTTACAAACAACAAGTGATTTTTATATAAGACTAGCTGACCCTGCGAACTTCGCACCACTATTTTTTATTTACCACCAGTTTGGTCTTATGAAAGTTTTTAATACAAAAAAAATCATTCATTTTGCTATTCAAAAATATCATGGGGGTAGGTGAATATTGCAAATATATTGAGTGCATAATGACGTTGCGTTTTCAATGGCTGCCAATTGATTGAGCATTTCATTTACACGTTGGATGTTGAAAAAAGAGCAAGCGGACTGTTAGAGAGAAAACACAAAAGAGCGAAGTATAAGCAAAATATAAAAGTTTAGTCAGTAAAATAGTTCTGGAGAAACATCGTCAAATGACTTCTCACGCTCTGGATGGAGAGAACTCTACTAGAGAGACTTCTACTGACTAAAAACCCACCCTGTTCCTTCATTTGCCCTTGCGTTCCGGTGCTGTGGTATGTCGTTAGAACTTTCACGCAACGTATGCGTCATGCTTGGTGCTAACTACATAAACCCTATTTATTTCTTTTTTTTTTCAAACTCACTCGCAATTTACAGTATGTTAACTAACAGAGGGCGTTCTCGTTAATCCGCAATAGTATAAGCACATCAATTAGATCGCACACGCGGCCCGTTCATAAATAAATTGCAACGTTGCCGTCCTTCAAGTACGCGTGTACAGAGTGTTTCTTTTACGTATCAATTTAACATTTTGACGTGACAACGTCTTATAATTCGATGAAGCTGGCTGCACGCACGAAAATACATGACTCATGCGGCGTTACCTCTGAGGCTCTGAGGCGTTCCATTTAAGAATGGAACGAAGTGCAAGCGAGAGCACGAAACGAGCGACAAAGAGGCACAATCGGCCTCCGCGTTCGGCTGCGTTCGACATCTGTCTCTCTCCTACTTGAGTGAGCGATGCGTCCGCGTGGACAGCTGCTATACAATAATACATTTACATGTTTTCGTCAAGTATGAAGTGCAGTGAAAAGTGAATGTGGTGTCAATTGTTTATAGCAACGATAATTGCGGCGATAAAGGTAATAATTCTTTTGATAATAAATATACTTTAGCAACGCCATTCGCGCAGCCAACAATCGCTGCTTTAAAGTCGAAAGCACAAAAAAAAACGTGAGTACAGACAGCGTATCGCAGCATCTAGAACTCCTGCTCAGGCGGCTGCTGCGAGAAAATCAAAAAACCGGTCAAGTGCGTGTCGGGCCACGCGCAGTGTAGGGTTCCGTAGTTTTTATAACAGCCAAATGCGTGTCGTATTCGCTGACTGATCGTTTCGTACCATGCTCTAACTAAAAGTCAAACATGACTACCTAACTAATTCCTAACAATTTTGCACGGAAAGTTTCAATTTTTTTAGAGGTTTGTATAAAACTTGTCATAGCCGGTGTTTTGAATTTAAATACGGACACAGAGCTACACTACTCAATCGTCACAAGAAGCTAGCACGATACAACTGGCGCTTAGCGCCATCTGATATGATGATATGATCTGAGATATGTAAGAAGGCATACAGAAACCTAGGTTTCGTACTCAGGCAGTCCCAAGGATTTACCAACATCACGACACTACGGGTACTATATGACGCATTAGTCAGAAGTCACCTCGAACATAGCGCATTCATTTGGGCTCCTCATGAGGCAAAATATAGTGTTATGTTGGAACGTATCCAAAATAAGTTCACGAGACACTTGTATTACAAGCTGTATGGGGTATATCCATTATACCCATTGATGTACCCTACACTATTTGTTCTGGGTATGGTAGGGTATAACACTCTAAGCGTACGACGGGAGTTTTTGCTCGTAGCGTATGTAGTGAAACTACTAGGTGGCATGGCGCATAACCCGGGAGTGCTGCGACACCTACAGCTGTGTGTGCCCGACCGGTACGTGTGGAGGCGGCACCGCCCGCCCCTGCTCGCTGTGCCTGCAGCCAGGACCAAACTACTGGCGAGAGCTCCTCTCACTAGAGCCATACGCGTGGCGAATGAGGTTCATGGGAGGGTTGATGTATTGTGGTGCAACTTGAGTGAACTCGCAAAAGTTACACTATATGTAATAAGTTATTCAGATTAAAATATTTTTCAACTAGGTATAAGGTGTAGATTTAGGATTTAGTTAGTAAGGCCACTCTGTCGCATTGGATCATAGATCTGTAATGATAGTGTAGGTAAGATTGTTATAAATAAATAAAAAAAAAACATTTTTATAGAGTTGTTCGAAATTTTCGAGTCAAATACAATTGATCGACTATTACTCGTAAACTTGTAAAGCCCACTTATGTGTGATAGTTTTCCTTTAAATTTCGTTATATATAGGTACTACTGCCGTGACATTTGAATTTCTAACTATAACCGTTTAGTTGATACAGGGGGGAGACACTTGACTCTAACCAAAATTGGTAATTTAAAGCTTGATAAGTCACGAACAACCGTTAATAATATAATAATAATACTTAATCAAAAAACGGTCTTACCAAACCCCTAATATTTTTGAAAGACCTATCCAACGATATCCCACACTATGGGAAGAACGAAAAAAAAAAATTTTGTCATCCCACTTTACATGTATGGGAGGTACCCTAAATAATAGTTTTTTTCATTTTATTTTACCACTTTTTCGGCGTCATTAACGTGTATACTCATGCCAAAGTACAACTTTCTAGTACCAATAGTTTTTGAGCTAAACCGCGGACAGACGGACAGACAGACGGACATGGCGAAACTATAAGGGTTCCTTGTTGACTACGGAATCCTAAAAACGAAAGACAACGCAACAACAGATTACGCCAAGCTGCTAACTTGGCTATTGCCATTGGTTCTCTTGAAGCGACAACTACATCTTCATCTCGTTCAGGGGCAGAGTCGAACAATGTTACAACAAAATATCTATCAAACAAATAAAATTAAAATTTTCTTTTGAAAAATGCAACCATTCCATCAGTATTTTCTTATGACGTTGTCACGTTCAACTATCGTCAGTAAACCGACTTTACAGACAACCGATTTTTTAGTAAAATTTTAATCTTAAAAAAAAAATTGTTTCCGAATGGTAATATTTTCTTAGCCTGTATGAATGCTATACTATTGCGGGTTAACGGGAACGCCCTCTGTTAGTTAACATACTGTATATCATCTGTCCATATTTTTCCCAGCTATGATGGGATTTTATTTTATGAGCTAACCAGGAACAGTTGAATCATCCACTTAGCCTTTTCCCAACTATGCTGGAGTCGGCATCCAGTCTAACCGGATGCAGCTGAGTATTAGTGTTTTACAAGGAGCGACTGACTGTCTGAGCACCTTATCCAAGTAGCTGGGTAACACGACACCCCTGATCTAGACCAGTGTCAGATTTACTCGCTTCTGACTACCCGTAACGACTGTCAAAGATGTCCAAATGAGAGCTGGGACCAACGGCTTAAAGCGCTTTCCGAGGCAGGGGGTATCACACCCCCAATTCTACACTCCGGTCTACTACTGAGAAATTCCTTACAGAAAAACCCAATAACACTGTTTTCCCGACCCGGGAATTGAACCCAAGACCTCAAGCTCCGAGGTAAGCAGTTGAATACCAGTATTTTTAACCGACTTCTAAAAAAGGAGGAGGTTCTCAATTCGGATGTTTGTATTTTTTTTTTTATGTTTGTTTGCGCAGAACTCCGTCACTTGCCAACCAATTTGAAAAATTCTTATCTTGTTAGAAAGTGGAAAAATCCCAAATGGTCTCATGAAAATTTTATCAAAATCGGACAAGCCGTTTCTGAAAAATCAACAAAAGTCTAAAAAAATATTTACGTTGATGATCTTTTCGTTTACTCTGCATTGCGTTATATGTTCGCGCATAACTCCGTCATTTACGAACCGATTTGGAAAATTCACTGACTGACTACAAAGCCAAAAATAATTTTAATTTCGGAAGGCGGTGTGAAAAAAAAAAGAAAATACAAAACCAATAACACCGACTACCGAAATTAAAATTATTTTTGGCTTTGTAGTGTTTTGATTTGGAAGTCGGTTTTATTTTTTGCAAAAAAGTTTTAAATGGAGAGATTGCCAGTCTGACTTCGACACGTCAAGTACATCAAAACAAGAT
Source organism: Tholera decimalis (assembly GCA_943138885.2). Classification (NCBI taxonomy): domain Eukaryota; kingdom Metazoa; phylum Arthropoda; class Insecta; order Lepidoptera; family Noctuidae; genus Tholera; species Tholera decimalis. Next base: position 14,612,308 of record OW964569.2, read on the forward strand.
AGGTGTCAGATATTTTAGCTTCTTCAACCCTTTACGATTGCAAAGATAAACAATGAGCGAAGCAACCAATAACTTAGCATGTTTTCTGAAGTACGGTATAATCTCGATATGTGAGATGGTCGAGCATCCACGGAAAAACCACGGCAAAGAAAATATTGACCCATTTGGATGATATTATTAACAATAAATAAATATTTGATTATTCATAATAAATAAATAATAATTATATATAATATTTTAACAACAAGTTCATAATTTTCACTTTTTTCACTCAATTTGATTCAAATAAGAAACCTTTTCATTTGCTTAGGTTAAAAACTGATTTTTAATTGTGTCCATAGCCTAATGGATAAAGTGTCGGACTCGTGATTGAGAGGTCGTGGGTTCAAATCCCACTCATTACACTATTGCCGTAAACCCACTCCAGATACAAGCATATTTAGCTTATTTGGAGGGGTTAACAAGATTGCTAGTAATGTGAATTCTAGTCACATTGCTAGATTTCTTTAAAAAATATGTGAGTAGAATTAGAACTAGGAAACTCGATATTTATTTATTTATTCATTTTTATTTATTTAAATCAATCTCACATTCCTTGAAATACAAAAAAAAGCAATGTCGTTAAACAATGAATTACTTTTTAATCGTTTTGTGCAAAGCAAAAAGGTTTTTACAAGGGTACACAACAGAAAGGGAAGAAAAACCTTTTTAAGTGCCACGAACACATTAGTGTAATAAGGGTGAGGTCACGCTCCGAGGGTGACACCGGAATTGTAATGTAATCTTCAATTATAAGGGTAAACGAGACGCACAAATGTGTGTACCAGTCAACTTTTAATGGATATAGTGACTGTTATAGTTACAGAGTCTTCTTCAATTTGGATATTTAAATACAAATAAACTTGCATGCACGTTAAAAACGTCAAAATTATATTTATAAATGAAATACATATGTAGGTACATGTATTTAAGCATAAGTATTAAAGTACGAGATACGTTTTATGGTATATGGTGAGTTTGAATACAGTGGTCTACGCAAACTATAGACAACTATATTTCTGACCCTGATGAGCATAAAGAAAATTTGGAGAGCACGAACCAAATATTAGAGATTTATGAGACCAATTTATGTTAGGGTCGCATTAAGCATGTCAGGAGTAAAACTGATGTTTTATAAAATAAAGGACTAAAATCATAATTTATTTATGTTTTTCCTGCTGCAGCGTTTATTTTGAATACTTTTTCTTAATTATTTTTATAAAATTAGCATCTTGGATGAAATATTAAATTAAAAAATAATAGACCCATACATATATGTTTTATTATTGCGCCAAAAACTTTGTACACTTGTGTAATACTATATAATACATAATAATTATCTCCTTGCATACCTATTATAAAACAAGTTCTCCCACCGCGTCTGTTTAACTATATGTTCGCGATAAAATCAAAAACCACTGAAGCTTTTTTATGCGGTTTTCAGTTTTGGTTAGAGTAATCCATGAGAAAGGATTAAGTGTACAATTTATTTAGGTTCTTGTGTGAATTAGCAGAATAAGACTATGTGAAGCCGGGCCGGGTTGCTTACATAATTATTATGTAACTGTGAAGAAATGGGTAACTGTATGTTCGGAATAGCTTTTTATGGGAAAAAAAAATCGATTGCTACGGTATCAGTCATGAAAGTGAAGCCATTGGTAAAACATAATCTAGTGTGGCTTACACTAATCGGCCGATTAAGAGCGCGTATTCGATTTAGAGTAGGTACAAAATTGCAAGAATGGCGTAATATTTACGCACACTACAATAGTTAGTCAATGTGCGTGAGCCCGAAACTAGAAACGAAACGTTTTGATACTTTTAACTTAACGTAACAACTGTCAAAAATGTACAAATACAAAAGGCAATAAAAACAGCCAAGATAGACAAAGACCAACTGCTTAGCTTGTTTTCCGAGGCATGGAGCAATCACGATTTATTTTTTATTTATTTATTGTTTACAAGGTACAAGGTATTTCTTAACAACGATGTACCACAAAACTGAACAGACAGTTTGACTGTTGATCAATTTATAATCTATTTTTAACTTATGTGTAAAATTAATAAATCTACAGGGTCTTTCATTAAGCGTGTCCTATCTTTAAATTTAAATAAAACAAAGTGTGTGTGAGATATTATCGAAATTATTTATTTATTTGAAAGATGTAATGATGCCAATATGTGTGGAATATGACATCATTCAAGTGTCCGCCACGGCTTCTCTGGGTGGAGCGCATGCGAGATATCCAATTTTCCATGACTTTTGCGCATAAATCAGGCTGAATTCGACCTATGGCATAGGTTATGTTGGCTTTGAGGGCCGCTGTGGTTTGTGATTTATTCGCTTAGACCTGCGACTTAAGAAAACCCCACAAGAAAAAGTCTAGCGGGGTTAAGTCACAAGATCTCGGTGGCCAGTTCACACGCGAAATCGACTGCCTCGGATTCTCCTGCACACTCTCACGGACAGCGGCAATGTTTTCGGCAGACCTTGCGTTTCGTTGACGTACGGGTGTTGGTCGATCATTTACCGAACCAGTGGACTCAAATTTATCCACCACACGACGAATAGTCCTCTCAGTAGGACGATTATGGTGACCGTAAAATGGGCGAAGCGCGCGGTGCGTTGCCCGAACAGAACACTCATTTTGATAAAACAATTTTATAATTTGCACGTGTTGTTGAATGCTATAGCTATCCATGATGATTTGGCAAAACAGAATGAATAAATGACAACCAATTTGACAGATGTAGCTTCAACAAGATGGCCGCTACTAACTGTCAAAGTTCGGACGTGCCTATTGGAAGACCCTTTATATAAATAAACCGAAAAGTCCTGACTGACTGACTGACTCATCAACGCCCAGCCCAAACCCCTAGACCTAGAATGCTGAAATTTTGCACAGAGATTCCTTTTATAATCGAGACAAGGAATAAGGAAGGATTTTTTTTAATTCAACTCCTAAGTGGGTTAAATAGGGGATGAAAGCTTGTATATTATATAATTAATTCAACCTTAAAGATAGACCCGTGTGGCAGTTATTATTTATCCAGACGTTCTTTTTTTTTATTTCAAACCACATTTTTCAATTATGAAAGAAAATTTGAGTCTCACAATTGGTCCATGGGGACGCATCATATTTTTTTGTTGTTATTGGCAAAGTTGTGGTTACCTCTTCGCAAAAGCCACCTTCCAACAAACAATTTATATAGGTCGCCACAATGGCCGATTTTAACTTTAAGTTCCATACGCCGCTGGTCATCTAGTTAGGTACGTCGCTATCACGTTGACACGACCGTGTTGTCGTGGTGTTGTTGGGCTATCAAGAGTTGAAGTTGAAGTGTTGACAAAGTTTTTTAACATTATTATTTTAACAAAAGTGACTCCATGCTCAAAATGTGTTTATTTACGATACTCGTCCATGATTAGGTTACTATACTGTACATCCATACTATTATTACCTATGTGTGAAAGTTTGTGTGGATGGAATGAATGTTTTTTACTCTTTCACGCAAAAACTACTGAACAGATCTGAATGAAATTGTTTAAGTAGATAGTTGACATCCTGGAATAATACATAGGCTACTTTTTATTCCGGAATTCTCACAGGATCGCGATTTACGCGAAAAGGAGAAAACGCAGAATTTTGTATTATAAATGCGAAAGTCTGTCTGTCCATCTGTCTGTTACGCTTTCACGTTTACCTACTTTTTTCTAAAAGTCTACCCCTAAAGAGTTGTTTTTTTTTTGTTTTCCACAAACGCGGATGAAATCGCGGGGCACAGTTAGTATTATCATACGTATATTTGAAGAAAGATTAAACTTTTATCAGATATACACTCGAATCGTCTTATAAGGGTTTCGTTTTCGGTGTCGAAAAAATATCCCCTCGGGTACACAACATAAGACCGCTTTTGCTAAGCGCCAATTCTTTACACTAAGCACATTCATATACAAGAAAATTCATAAAGAACTAAATATTCTCGACTGCAACAAATTTAAGTTGAAAGCTAGGGTGATGGAATGGCTACTTAAACAGGACTATGCACAAACTGAATCACTACTCAAGTACATTGCCTAAACATGGCACTTCTGTAAAAACACCACTCACACTACTCTCATACAAAAACTCACTACACACACACCATAAACACACATACACATCTCCATACAATCACACACATTTTGCGGTAAAATTACTTATTTAATTATCTTAAGTTATTTAATATTTTAAGTTATTGTTAATTTACTTCTTTTCTTTCTTAGATTGTATTAATATGTAAATCTGTATGTTCACAACAACAATAGGCTGGCACAAGTCCGCAGTTGTATGATTCTTATTTCTAAGCGGAAAACTGTCTCTCAAAATACAGGATATCCTAGCTTGAGAGGCAGGGCTCACTATATCTGTATACAGACTTTTGCAGCATTGTTAGCATCTTGTCAATCTGTGTAAATGATGTATGTATATTTGTGGCAATAAATTATATTATTATTATTATTATATTATACATAAGAGTTCCGTGTTTTCATACGGATGTGTAAAACCTTATTAAAATTTAATCACTAACTATTTAACTCAATTACACAGACATACAAAACTTCTAGAACTTTTGGTATGATTGCATTATTTAACAAGTGCAAATGGGTACTTGTAATATTAACGAGGGCTAATCTTACGTATAAAAATGCTTTGTCTCGTAGTTACTAATACCTATTATAACTTTTATATATACAGTCAATATAAACAAGTATTGTGCTAATTAAAAATCGTCGTTAAGTGATGGTGTGAAACACAGGTTAGTACACATTTTAGTAATAGATTATCTTAAGGCTACGATTAATGTAAATGATACTTTATGGATACCTAGGTACTCTTGTAACTACCAATGTTACTCTTTTGTGTATAAGTTTCAAAAAAGTGTATTATTATTATTGAAGCCATACCTAAAAGTTATATCCCAGATAAACTGTTGAATCCGTACAACATACATATTACATAAGTCTCAAATAAATAAACATCCACAAGTTAATCTTCTTTAGTAAAAAAACTTTCTGAAAAACTTTGTAAGGTTTTCTTTACCTTTTAATTCGGAAGCTGTCAACCTGATTCCAGCTCTGAAAAAGGATGAAGTTTTAGTAAAATGGATTGAGATCGACCCCTTCGGAGGCAGGTCTTCCGAAGGGGTCGATCGACACCAATAGGGTTGTACCTTACAAAATAATATGAAAAGGATTTTTCTCACGTGAAATGTGTTGATAGAATGTTTATGAAATGGATATATTTCGTAGATATAAGAATGTAACTCTCGTTTTTTAAGACCATCAAGTCAGCATTGTTATTTAACGTGGCATTGTTGCCAGTATTTAAGGCACTTTTCTTGTTGATATCGATGCGGACAATTTTTCGAAGCCCAATAAAATGTTACTCTCATTTGATCCCATATTTAGGGTTCCGTTACCGAATGGCAAAGCGGAACCTTTATAGTTTCGTCATGTCTGTATGTCTGTTTGTCTGTCTGTCTGTCTGTCCGTCCATCCGTCCGTATGTCACAGCCATTTTATTCCGAAACTATTGGGACTATACATGTGAAACTTGGTAGGTAGATGTATTCCGTGAACCGCTTTCCGATTTTAGGAAAAAAAAAATATTTAAAATAAAGGGGTATACCTACATGTAACTGAAACTGCAAATATTGTTTTTCATGAAACCTATATGTGTGTGGTATCTATAGACAGGTCTTTAAAATGACATTATGGTTTCTAAAATGTCTTTTTCATAAAGTTAATCGTTTAAAAGATATACGCTTCCAAAATGTTAAAATGTATCCTCCCCCCCTCTAACTTCTATAATAATGTAGTGAAAAATCAAAAAAATATATGCTGTAGATCTTAATGTAAACTTTCAACGAAAATTGGTTTGAACGAGATCGGGTCAGCAGTTTTTGAGATACAGCATATTTTCTAAAACCACAAATTTTTCATAGTCTTTGTATGAATAAAAAAGTTATTTGGAATTCATACAAACACTATGAAAAACAAAGTTAGGTATTTAGCATAGTTACTGTGGAACCCTTCATGGGCGAGTCTGACTCGCACTTGGCCAATTTTTTTTTTATTAACTATGTAATGTAACAGTTATATCGGAATAGAATAATAAAATAGTTTTTCGCGATGCTAAAAGTAAATATTTATTTTCCTAAAATCCTTTGGCCATTGTTTTTGGGCACTTACCTTGGAAAACTCGTTAAGGCTTTGGTGTTAGGTGTAAGAAAATTGGTCATCAGCGTGGATCTGCTCGACTCGGGTGTTACCCAGTTACTGGATTGTGGGCCTCTGAAATGCCAACACAGTTTTGTATATGCCACTTTAACGCAAGATAGAATAATTGTGGGTCTGAAAAGATCTTGGCATACAGTTAAGAAAACGCATATTTTTACCTCTAATCCGAAACAGGTACCCTAACAAAATCTGGGATTAATAACGCTAGACAGGCGTACGTGAATAGGCTATAGAATTCAGACTTTCATATTTCAAAATAAAAATGAGATTTCGCGAATGAAAGTTATTCATCATTTTTGAGGATTTATTGCTAACGGTATTAAATAATCTTGTCTTAATTAGAAGTATACACCAGGTATATTCAGAATTACTGGAAGTATCCATGGTTTAACGTATATATCGGGGAATGAAAAAGTCTATATGGATGTCAACCCATCCACTGATTGACCGCAGTAAGTGGTGCTTAACTTTGATTGACCCATTAAATGCTGTTGTTACTCAGCTCCACAGTAAAATTTATTTAAACAAACATGTTTCCTCGCGTAAATAAACAATGCAGCCCAAAATATATTATTTTACTATAAAAAAAGTTTCACAAACTTCTACGTACACATCACGAATGCATTCGCGTTTAAATGAAAAGCTTTTCAAGAGCTTTTAAACTTCATATATTCGCTACCACAAGTTGCCAGTAAAGTTTTAAAACGTTGCCATATATTAATTTACGTTTTGGCTACTCAGCAGAATGAGTATGGAACCGGTTCCGAACAATTCTACAGCGAAACATTGTAGTATTTGATAGCGTGATGTCAGATTTATCTGGTTTTGCTTTACACATGGATTTGGAAGTATTACCGGAGAAAAGATCACGAGTAGCGCAGTGGTTGAGCAATTGGCTGCTACGCTGAGTGTCGCAAGTTCGATTATTTCCGGATCAATAGTATTGCTTACAGACAGTTGTTCCGGGTCTGGGTGTTTGTGAAGTAAATATTTGTAAAGGAACCCATGATACAGGAGAATTTGCTAGTGTGGTACGTTTATTAAAAAGAGAGGAAAGACTTTTTAAGTTGTGAAAAACCACCCGTTACACATTCTTTCAAGATTGCAGACAGTTGAATCACTTTCAGTCTGTGCATACCTGATATAATAGAATTTCGTATTTATTAACTAAATATAACATTTTATGTGGTGGGTCTAGTGATGGGTGACCTCTTACAAAACGGAGATTCCTCAGTGCCAAGTGAAAGAAGCCAGGATATTATAATGTATTATTATTTTTGGAATAAATAAACTGTTCCGTCCGAAGAGAATATCAGAACGCATATTTTTGGTATGGCAATATTCTATTGTCTTTGATCTTGACACTTGACATATAACCTTTTGCTTCCTGTTAGAAAAAAAGTCCACCGTTTTGGGAGATTGATTTTATTGATTGTAATTGGAAATCGAATTGAATCTCAGGTGCTATTAACGGATTGGTTGTGATTAGTGGTTAATTGAAATCTAGAATCCCGAATTGACTAAAAACCTGGGATATTTTGAACAATAACGTCGAATGAAGTCAGACTGACTGACACGCGAACTTTGTTGCAAGTAATTGTGAATTGGTGATAAATAGCTGCTCCAATCTGGTGCGAAGTTTGTGCTACATCTCGGCCTGGACCACGCTGTGGAAGCCTGCGTCTTTTGTGACCGCCGTGACACTACTTGACACCATTACACATTCAAATATACTTACACACACACACCACGGACGTGATCAGAACGGATCCTCGCTTGTCGTCTCCAGCTCAGAGGGTAAGTCTAGGCTATAAGTTTAACTATTAAAGTATGGCCTAAGAGCCTATTGTTTGTAAAGCAACGTTAAAGCTCCACGTACCGTGGACAGTTCGGCCATCCAGTACCGTTGCGCTGATTGTAGAACTGAACAAAGTGGTAGCAGAGCGTGGTTTTTACAATATAAAGTCCACTAAGTAAATTGGAAGTTTTGAACTTTGGTAAAAATAACTTAATAAGTTTTGAATATATTGTTGTGTCATCCGGGCTCTCAAATTGAAGTTGTATTTGTAATTTGTACTGTAGCCCCTGTTGTTGTACCGACAAGTAAGATTTATTTGTGAAATTAGGAATTATTAGTTTGTATTTGGTACATAATTTGGTATATTTGTTGTAATTAATAATTTAATGTCACTAATCTGAATTTAAAAGTTTTATCTAAATAATAATCACACATTTGTTAACATAGCCTAACATAACAAGACTTGAATTGTGTGTATTGGTTTATTGCTTATAGTATTTATTGGATTGTGTTATTGGAGGTTGTCCGGCACAATATTATACATTCAGTTGTTGTGTTTAATTGGTGTTAATCCAGCACAATATGTACATTAAATTGTTATTTTTTCTGTAACTAGCCATCCTTAGCAAGCTAGATTCATACTTGGAATAAGTACAGGGTTCACACGTGGATTTGGGGGTGATGGACCAGGCAGCTCGCGATAGGGTTTTGGGTGACTATGACCAGATTGTCCAACTGGGGGATGTCATCAGTCAACGAGCCCGGGAAATTTTGAAGAGTCGGGTGCCTGAGGCGACCAAGCCGCAGACCCCCGTTGTTACAGGCCCTGGACTATTGGGTAGGCTGCCCACCCTGGAGCTGCCACATTTTGACGGTCGCTTGGACCACTGGCTGGGCTTCCTAAATCTTTTTGAAAGTCTTGTGGATGCACGCTCGGACCTCGGACTTGCCCAGAAGTTGGCCTACTTGTTGTCCGTTTTGGAGGGTGAAGCCAGAGCCTTGGTGCAGCACTTGCCGGTGACGGACTCCTCCTACCCTACCGCTCTGGAGCTTCTCTCCCGACGGTATCAGAACAAGCGCTGCCTGGCTGATGTGCACATCGGCCAGATTTTGGGGCTACCGGCCATTGCCAGCACGTGCATAGTGCTGCTGTTGCTCCCTGCGGAGTTGAGGTCACGTTTTGAGCAGAAGTATGGTGGGGATAGTGCCACCCATCTTCCCTCCTTTGACGACCTCCTCAAGTTTTTGGAAGACGAGTGTCGGTTTTTGGATAACACTCGTGGCGCCACGGGGTCACGCCCACCACCTTCTCGGCCAAGAGACCAGGGACGGACTAGGGCTAGGGGGCCTGTTGATGTTCGCTCCGCCGCCCGGAGTCCTCATCATTGCGACTTTGTAAGGCCACGGGGCATGTCATGGCGCGTTGCTCGGCCTTTTTGAATTTGCACGTAAGTGCCCGCCGGCGCATTGTCAACGCACGCCGTTTGTGCTTCTCGTGCTTGGGGGCCCACTTCCATCGGGACTGCTCCAACCCCCGCCCGTGTAGAATTTGTAAAGGGTCCCACTTGGAGATTTTGTGCGCCAACGCGAACCGCTCCAGCATACCATCTTCTGAGGAGGGTTCGCGCAGGGGGGGTACCCCGGAGTCGAGCACCAGGCTGAGGCCCGCAATTCTGCACGCCGCACTCCACCCCCCGCACAAGTTGAACGGGAGCCCCGCGGGCGCCATTTGGTCTACCCTCGTCAGGGAGAACGCGCGTTGGATGCTAGGCTACAGTGGCCGGACCGGCACCGCTACCTCTCCCCTCCGTTGGCAGAACGTCCCCGGTTGGAGTCGCGCCCTCCGCCATTCAGGCATCCGGTGGGTTGTGCCCTTCCAGCGATGGCGAACGGCTCGGGACACCTCGCGGACGAACAATTTGAATGTTACCCTCGTCGTGAACGAAGGCAACCTGGATGCGGCGAGCGGTCGCCGCCCAGGCATCGCTAAGAAATTGACGCCTGCCCCGCTAAAGGACCCCCCCTGATCAAGACGGTTTTGTTGCCAACGGCCTTGGTCAAGGTCTGGGGACCCTTGGGTGACTCGATTGTGGTCCGTGCCATTTTGGACACGGGAGCCCAGGGTTGCCTTTTGTCGTCTTGGTTAGCGGGACAGGTTGGCCTGAAGGTGAACGACTTTTCAGGCAAGATTCGGGGAATTGGCGAAACGGCTGTCACCACTGTTGAGGGAAGGACCTGGTTTGAAATCACCCCTGTGAGTTGTCTTTACCCTAAAATTGGTGCTCCTGCCCTTGTTATAACTGAACTTGGTTGGGACGAGCCACTTCGGGGAACCCTGTTGGAAGACTGGCTCCAATTTGTATCCGCACTCCCTGCGGTGCTTCTTGTGCGTCTCCTAAACCACGTTGCGCACACCTTGGGTGGAACTGTTCACATTCGGGCTTCTTACGCCTGGACGGACAGTCAAATTGTTTTGTGTTGGTTGAAGACGTCCGTCCACTCTTTGGAGGTCTTTGTTGCGAACCGAGTGTCACAGATTCAAGGTTCTGAAACGCCTTTGATTTGGAGGCACGTGCCTGGTGACCTGAACCCGGGCGACGTGACCTCACGCGGGTGCACGACCCCTTGCTTGATTGCTCACCCCCTCTGGTGGGGACCTGACTGGCTGACTCGCCCCGAGGACGATTGGCCTCGAACGTCAGTCTTGATGTCGGATCCTTTGCCCGGACTTAAGGTGTTCGCTGTTGGGACGAAGGACCCTCCGTTTGATCCTGATTTTTTGTTGAATCGATACAGCTCCCTCGACAAATTGTTGAACGTCACCTCGTGGATCAGGCGTTTTGGCCATAATTCTAGGAATCCAGGGGACAAGCGCCTGTCACCAGTTCTCTCTCCTCAAGAGCGACACGAGTCACTCCTCCTTTGGGTCCGATCTATGCAGGCTGCACACTTTGAGAAGGAGATCGAGGTCTTGAAGTCTGGTAGGGTTAAGTTGTCGGGAGCCATTAGTAAGCTGAATCCCTTTTTGGATAAGACGGGTCTTTTGCGTGTTGGAGAACGGTTGAGGCACTCTAACCTTCCTTATGGGGCCCGTCACCTCCTTTTGTTGCCCAAGGAGGGCCACTTGGTTCAATTGTTGGTGACTGATCGTCACGTTAAGAACTCGCATGCCTGTCGTACTATTCGTAGCATTGTCTTCCGTTGCATACCGTGTTATCGGACTAAGGCCTCCACTATGCAGCCCCTAATGGGAGACTTGCCTGCTGATCGTGTCAATGAGACGAGGCCCTTTGCTGGCGTCGGAACGGACTTTGCTGGTCCCTTTTCGTTGAAGATGTCCACACTTCGAAATAGTAAGATTGTCAAGGCTTATTTGTGTGTTTTTGTCTGCCTGTCAACTAAGGCAGTACATTTGGAGCTGGTAACCTCCCTCTCGACAGAGGCCTTTGTGGCGACTTTGGAAAGATTTGTGTCTCGCCGTGGTTACCTTCTCTGATTAGGTCTGATTGCGGTACGAACTACAAGGGTACAAGTAACTATTTGAAGGATACGCCTTCCTTAATGAGAGCCAGGTTGACATTGGTAACAGTTTGGCCCGCCGAGGGGTCACTTGGTTGTTTGACCCGCCAGCCTGCCCCCATTGGGGGGGTATTTTTGAGGCCGTGGTGAAAGCGGCAAAGGGACACTGGCGGAGATTGTTAGGAGACACCGTTCTCACCTTTGAGGAACTAGCTACGGTATTTTGCCGCATTGAAGCTGTGCTAAATTCACGCCCATTGTGCCCGCTCTCTTCGGACCCGAACGACTTGGAGGCTCTAACACCGGGCCATTTCTTGGGGACAGCCACTTGTCGCCTTGCCGGAGTACCCTTTTGTTGATGTGAGCCAAAATCGGCTTTCGCGGTTTCAGTTGGTTCAACAGCTCGCTCAGAACTTTTGGAAGCGTTGGAGCTTAGAGTATCTGCACATCCTCCAGCAACGCGTCAAGTGGACGGATAAAACTCATCCGCCCAAGATCGGAGACCTCGTCCTGATTAAGGATGCCAACCTTAAGCCTTTAATATTGGCGCAGCGGGCGCATACTCAATTTAATGGCTGGCACCGACGGGGTCCCTCGTTTTGCTGAGGTTTTGGTGGACGGATCCATCATAAAGAGAGCGGTCGCAACCTTGTCAAGGCTTCCAATTGATTAGCGGACGGGTAGGCCCATCCGGGGGGGGGGGGGTAGATATTCCGTCCAAAGAGAATATCAGAACGCATATTTTTGGTATGGCAATATTCTATTGTCTTTGATCTTGACACTTGACATATAACCTTTTGCTTCCTGTTAGAAAAAAAGTCCACCGTTTTGGGAGATTGATTTTATTGATTGTAATTGGAAATCGAATTGAATCTCAGGTGCTATTAACGGATTGGTTGTGATTAGTGGTTAATTGAAATCTAGAATCCCGAATTGACTAAAAACCTGGGATATTTTGAACAATAACATCGAATGAAGTCAGACTGACTGACACGCGAACTTTGTTGCAAGTAATTGTGAATTGGTGATAAATAGCTGCTCCAATCTGGTGCGAAGTTTGTGCTACATCCCGGCCTGGACCACGCTGTGGAAGCCTGCGTCTTTTGTGACCGCCGTGACACCACTTGACACCATTACACATTCAAATATACTTACACACACACACCACGGACGTGATCAGAACGGATCCTCGCTTGTCGTCTCCAGCTCAGAGGGTAAGTCTAGGCTATAAGTTTAACTATTAAAGTACGGCCTAAGAGCCTATTGTTTGTAAAGCAACGTTAAAGCTCCACGTACCGTGGACAGTTCGGCCATCCAGTACCGTTGCGCTGATTGTAGAACTGAACATAAAAACAAATTTAATTTATATTTAAGTATGCTTTTCGTTACTTATATTTAATTAAGCTTTTCGTTATTTACATTTGAATATGTTTTTCATTACAAAATTGCGGACCACTGGAACTAGCGTGCCTTGTCTTGAGAAGTAAAAAGAATACTGGAAGTTAATGTTAACATAGTTGAGAAAAGACTTGGCAAATTGATGTAATTATATGTTGGTACAGTGAGTATGAATATGTATACAGTGAGCAAACAAGTTTATATATATATCTATAATGTACACTGACATCAGTCAATGTAAATTTTTTCATTAAAAAGATAGTGTCAATTAGTTTATTTTATTTATTTAGTTATAATGCAAAAAACATTTCGCCAACTCTCGATAAGTTTTGTTTTAAATGCTATCTCCTAAAGCAACAATTATTGCTATAAAATTGGAAATTTATTTATGTAATTTACTTTTTTGAAACTCGGTTGAATTCAAAGAAAACTCATTATCTAGTGTGGAAAAAGTCAAATCGTGTTTTGTAAAAAGCTCAAGAAAGATTAAGTATCTTCATAGTCTTTCTCATACTCTTTTTTTAAATAAGTACTCTTTTTATTCAAAACACTAATATGAACTAATAAGTAAGCGTACTGATTAATTATAATATAATAATAATAATATAATTAAATTGATCTTGTAAATAAATTCTTCAAACAATATTGTTAAACAAAATTATTGATTACCTTTTGTTTACCTACTGTTTGAACAACTTTCCTAATTCAAAGCACTTTGTTTTCCATTTCAATTAATTGTATCCATTTTTCGGTCACAGCCCTCTAAAATAGTACCCACTAACAAAGAATTACACGCAAGAACTAAGAATTAATTAAATGAACTGGGTGTGATCAGTTCCTTTGGGATTACAAAGGGAACTTCATACATGCATAGCTATACAAGTATATGTACCTACCTACCAAGGAATCTTGTACAGGCGAGTGACGAGTTTTAAATCGGTCAACTTTTTATGCCTAACACCACCAATATGTTGTTAGGACTCTAGTATAGATTTATAATACTTCATCAGATTTTTTTCGCATTAAACTGAAGGTTAAGTTTGAAAATGCATGATTTGATAACTAGAGTTTTCTGTTTGTTAGTTAGACGCTAATATTTGTTGAAATAGACTGGATACCTTTTTAACCGACTTCAAAAAAAGGAGGAGGTTCTCAATTCGTCTCGAACTTTTTTTTTATATATTTTTTTTTTTCGTATGTTACCTCATTACTCGCAGATGGCTGGACCGATTTGGAAAATTCTTTTTTTGTTTGAAAGGGTATACTTTCTAGTTGGTCTTATTATCGTCACGTTTGGATCTGATGATGGGATCATGGAGAAATCGAGGGAACTCTTCAAATATTATAGGCACGCCTATAGCGTTTTGGGAATTTCTTATAGTACTTTGTGCAGTTGCTTTCGAAAAGCACCATTTGAGGAAGTGGAACTGATGATGAAGACCCCAGATGGCCACCAAAACTAGTCAATAATAAGTATTTGGTGGATTGCGATTAGATTACTTGAAATAGATGATAAGCACTTTACCAGGGCGGCTGAAAAGTTTTGAGCCTAAGTACCTTTAAGTATTACTAATTACTCGCGCATCATACCACTAATTGTGGGTATCCTAAGAAATATATATGTCAAGTTTCATGTCATTAGCATCATTACGCTTTTAGTAATTGAACCATAAACGTCACCATGTCCGAGTCATCCGCATTTTGCACGAAATTGGAGTACAGAGCTGTCATAAAATTGTTAACAAAGATGAACAAAACGCCGACGGAAATATTTGAATAGATGTCAGCAGTTTATGGGGAGTCTGACCCTTCATTTGCGATCATTAAACGTTGGAACCGAGAGTTCAAACACGGCAGGGAGTCGCTCGAAGATGATCCCAGGTCGGAACGCCCAAACACCGCCGTTACCGAAGAAAATGTTGAAAAAGTAAAAAAACTTGTTCTGGAAAATCGGCGAATCAAGTTATTGCAAATAGCTGAAGCTATGGGTATTAGGAAGGCATGAATCGGAACCATTTTGCATAATCACCTGCACATGAAAAAAGTGTTCGCGTGATGAGTGCCGAAAATGCTGACGCCACTGGACAAGCAACGTCGAGTCACAACTTTGCAGGAGTTTTTGGAGATCTGTGGCGATAATCCGACGATGTTATTTTCGCCTTATTACTATCGATGAAACCTGGATTCGACAGTATGATCCGGAGTCAAAACAAGAGTCAATGCAGTGGATAGAAAAGGGAGAAAAGCCGCCGAGGAAGTTCAAAGTGGAAAGATCGGCGTCCAAGCTCATGGCCACTGTTTTTTGGGATTGTGAAGGTATTTTGTCCATTGATTACTTTCTTAAAAATACCACAATGAATGGAAATTACTATGCCGTATTGTTGACAAAGGTAGGTCAAGTGGTTGTTCAGAAACGGAGAGGCAAACTGGCGAAAGGAGTCCTGTTTTTGCAAGACAACGCGCCCTTCCACACTGCGCGAGTTGCAAGGCGTGCCCTCGCTGAGACAGGATTCAAAGAAATTAACCAGCCACCCTACAGTCCAGACCTGACTCCTAGCGATTATTTTCTCTTTTCAAATTTGAAAAAAGACCTTCGGCGGTGGAGATTTTCCAGTGACGAAGAAATGAAGATGGCCGTAAATGAACATTTCGAAGACAAAAACGGTGAATTTATTTTTGACCGGGTTAAAAGCCCTTTATAATAAATGTAAGAAGTGTATTGAAATAAAGGGAAACTATATTGAAAAATAATTTTTTTATACATTTTTACCAGCATTTTTAATACGTTAGGCTCAAAACTTTTCAGCAGCCCCTCGTATGCTCGTCACAATGCATATGGTGAAGTAGAGCTGATGGTGATGTACTAGGAGAACTCCTCAAAAATTAACGGCTCTGCACCGGGAAAGCAATATTTTGTAAAAGGTGATAACTTGATAAGTAAGTAGTTGACATTTTGACTTTGGTAACTAGATAAATTACAAACAGACCCACTAAAAAGCTTGAAAAAAACTTTTTAGCAAAAAGTAGAACCGACTTCCATATATAAACACTACAAAGGCAAAAATAACTTTAATTTCGGAAGGCGGTGTCAAAAAAAGAAAATACAATACAAATGACACCGACTACCGAAGTAAAAGTTATTTTTGCCTTTGTAGTGTTTTTATATGGAAGTCGGTTCTACTTTCTGCTAAAAAATTTTTTTTTAGTATTTAAGTACTGATGGGATTCATAAATGTGACCTTGATGACTCCTTTTACTATGAGGAACGGAAGGGAGTGACAAACTTCGTTCCTCCTCCATCCTCGCAACACTGGTAAGCAATGGCCCCGCCCGGCATTAGAGCTGACAGGTCTTTGAGGCGCACGTGGATCACAACGCCGTTAACTCGCGATAAATATGTCCTTCATGTGTCCTTGTGGGGGCTTCAGGCGGGTTCTTAAAAATCTACAGACAACAGTAAAATAGACGATCGCTTTGATATTATATGATAACTCACTGACTTGTGTCGCTCGTGTGCAAGCCTTCAGAAATTAGTCTGTCATTGTTAGCTTTATCGATGATGACAATGCTATGAATACTTGCTTAATTTCTATCGTCACATAATTAAAATTTTGATCTTTGAAACTTTAATTAGGTGGCAAAGAGAATTTGTTCCGGGATTACATCAATACGGTCACGAAGGAAATACCTATTGCTTCGTGAGATGTTCGCTTCATACTTCGCCATAGTAAGTGAATTAGAGGTAATGTCACAGAGTACAGGTTCAGTATGTTGAGCTGTAAAGTTTTACATTGATTAATTACTAATTAACAATAGAACTATATCATCTTCTGCTTAACCTCTTTCCAACTATATTTTGATCAGTTGCCAGTCTAACCTAATTCAGCTGATTACCAGTATAACACACCTTTTAAAATAGGTATATAGATCTAAAAATTGAACAAGATAGAATAAAACTTTACTGTTATTAAGTATTCAAGATACGCTCGCTTACGTTTGTAGACTTTGAATATTTAGAACGAAAATATTTTGTAGAATATCTTGGAAAATTAATAATTTATTAATAGCTGATTTTACTTGCTTCAATAATATTGAAAGTGTTCGATAGATCCACAGAACAGATATTCATCTATTCCGTGGATAGATCAATTTAAATAACCAACGTGGCAACTCAAATTCTGAATTTCAACAAATCATTCCGAGACATCAAATTCACATCTGAAACTCTGGCTCAGTAACAAACTATAATAGTGCCTACATTTAAATTGAACTAGTACTAACCGCCGAGTAACTTGGAGCCTCTTCTGAGACACAACTTAGGAGGAGTATGTAAATGATTTATTGTGAAGACTAACTTACCGAACCAAGATGGTAGAATTGAAGAAAAACAAGCATTTGTTTGTTTTACGCAAATTGTGGGAACGCATACACGTTTCGTTTCTCAACCAAATCTAGCGATAAATAAAGGGTTCGATTTTAGGGTTCCGTAGCCGAATGGCAAAAAACGAAACCCTTATTAGTTTCGTCATGTCTGTCTGTCTGTCCGTCCGTCACAGCCATTTTATTCCGAAACTTTTAGAACTACACATGTGTTTTTTTTTTATTATTTTTTTTTTTTGGTAGGGCCACTCGTAGATCAGCTCACTAAGGCTGTGCGTCTACTTAACCGGTCTGTCCTGTGGTGACCTCTAATAAATTAAAGGCCCCCAGCCAGGGCTTACAAACTAAAATATACTTACAAGCTAATGACTGCACGCTAAGGGCACTCCCTGTGGAGTAAAAAGATGTAAAGTTCAGTAATAGTTTATATAAATGTTTAGTTATAGAAATTCAGACATGATGTAAAAATCGTTATTGAATAAATGAATTGAATTGAATTGAATTGAAAAGTACGGGCCTCGGCATAGCGGGGTCATTTTGGGAGGGCAGCAAAGGGACAGGCTGGGTCATATTATTATTTACTGGAGTATTTATTGCTACTGGCTCAGCATCGCGGGCTGGTTCGTTTGGCAAAGGTCGGGGAGGATTTCCATTACAAGTACGCGGACGTCGCGATGGGCCTCGTCGGCGAGGCCGGAATACGGAACGCGTTTTGTGTGTGTGTCTTCTAAGAGTGCTACTATACATGTGAAACTTAGTAAGTAGATGTATCCTGTGAACTGCTTTACGATTTTAAGAAAAAAAATATAGAAAAAATATTTAAAATTAAGGGGGCTCGCCATACATGGAATTGAAACTGAAAATATTTTTTTTCATGTAACCTATGCGTGTGTGGACAGGTCTTTAAAAATTACATTAAAGTTTCTAAAACCACATTTTCATAAAATCAATCGTTTAAAAGAATATACGCTTCCAAAGTGGTAAAATATGTCCCCATCCCCCCTAATATAACCTTTCAAGGAAAATTGGTTTGAACGAGATCGGGTCAGCAGTTTTTGAGAAATAGCATGTCTTATAAAACCGCAAATATAACATTGTAACTCATACAAACAGTAAGAAAAACAAATTTATTTGGAGTAGTTCTTACGGAACCCTTCATGGGCGCGTCTGACTCGCACTTAGACATTTTTTTGTTTTTTTTTTATTTATTTTTTATTAAAGCTCTATTTGAGAAGCACAAAGCTTTGCTTTTGTTTTTATTTTATTTAATGTATTAAGATAAAACCCAAACACGTATCTCTTCTTGATCAGATTACTATATTTACTTATAGTAGGATTACCATGTCTCCGAGTATTCCATGCCATGTAATCGTGTAATAGATATCTATACACTCAATTATAAGCATATGATACCATTTTAAAGATCATAAAACGATTAAAATAAGTATTAATTCAATTTGAATAAAATCCTTACATCTTATAAAACAAAGTCTCCCATCGCATCTGTCTGTATGTATGAGATAATCTCAAAAACTACTAAACAGATTTTCATACGGTTTTTACCAATGGATAGAGTGATTTAGGTCGTGCGCGCACTGCGTTGCATTTTGGAAATGTAAAATCTGTGAAGTATGGCGTGTCATAGAAGTCATAGAAGAAAAAAAAAACGCACGTTTTGTCTGATAATGTTGCCACACATACAGATTTCTTTGTACATATTTATATATATTTTCGATGGGTGATACAGATTAGCTCTCGATAAAGATTTGTATACAAATTTCACATTGTATTGATAAAATTAACTGTTACAACTCAAACAGAACTTAGCAAAATAAATTGCCTAGATATCGTATTTATTACGTTACACAAACCATTGTACGATTCTATTCTTTATGGTTATTTTTTATTTTTTCATAAACATCGTGTGTGTAACGTAAGAAATGCGGTATCTAGGTAATTTATTATGGCAAGTTCTGCCTTTAGTTGTAACAGTTAATTTTATCAATACAGTGTGAAATTTGTATAAAAATCTGTATTGAGTGCTAATCTGAATCACACATCGAAAATATGTATAAATATGAAGAAATCTGTATGTATGGCAACATTGTCAGACAAAAGGGGCGTTTTTCTCGCCGCAGTGAGCGCACCTGAGATTGCGGTTATTCTACCGGTGCGGTAGAATAAACGGACCGCGTTCGACCGCAAGGCAGTGCGCGCAAGGCCTTATGAGGAAGTTTTAAGTGTACAGCAGCTTTTAGTGATGGAGCCTGGATGGGATGGTGATGGTATTTGCCTGTATATTTTAAGATATCGAGAAAAATTGGCAGTACTTTTATTAGCATGTATGAACTTGAGGATATTAAGTAATATAAATTACAATCGGCCTTATATTATTTTCTAGGTTTTTCGCTCACTTAAGACGAATATAAAAAAAATAATTAAAAAAATTATAAAACCCAACTGCAACCTTATACTAAAACTAACTGAAAAGCTAATAAAAACAAGCCCATTTTAAATTAAATAAAAGTTGGAAGTAGGCGGGCCCATACCTTTATTATAGTTTCAAACTCAAATGGGTCCCGCCTGCTTCCAAATTTAATTTAATTTAAATGGGCTTGTTTTTATTAGCTTTTCAGTTAGTTTTAGTACTTATAAGGTTGCAGTCGGGTTTTTTAATTTTTTTAATTACTTTTTTATTTCCAGCTTTTTAGTTTACAGATGTGAAAGATTTCGCAGACGATTTAGTTCTTTATACTTGTTTTTTACGATTTGTCACTTTGAATTACTTTTAACCATATGAGCTGTATATATATTTTTGTAATACACTCGATAGGTTTTGAGAAAAAAAAACTTTTTGAAGGCATAACATGGCGCCAAAAATGTGCCATTTTGGTTTTTTTTTTATTTTGTTATACCCAGTGTCACTCTCACAGTCAATGCGAATCTAACGATACCTCTCAAGCTAAAATCCGTCGAGCCGTTCAGGCCACAGAGCGTGCCAAACAATTATACAAACACATACATACTCTCGAAAAACATAACCCTCCTTCTGGCGCAGTCGGGTAAAAAGAAATTAACGCTCCAGTAGTCTTTCAGCTTATTGTTTTAGATAAAAAATACTTCTTAATAATATGTACTCTATAATTCAGTTAGGTATAGAAACTTTTCGTAGTAACTAGATGTTAAAGAAAAATTAAATTTTTTTTAATTGACTTGATCACCAGTAAACTCAAACATAGATTAATAACGCTGTGCTTATTAATCTTATATAGGTACACATGAAACTAGTAAATACTATATACTTATATGAGATCTAAGCAGAACCGTTTTCGATTACTAAATTATATTAAAACTTAACTTTTCTGTGAAAGACATTATTATGATTGAAATAACACTGTAATAACCTGAAGCACCGCAGAGATCTAGGATTCTTTACGATTGCTGAAGCTTTCGGTATCTGCCTTACCTACGTGTCGATATTCTTGTAATATAGGTAGGTACTGAAAACAGTTTTTGAGGGGATAAAATTTTACTTAGCTAAATTTAAGCCCAATATTATATTTTATACAAAGAAAAAATAGCGCTATACAGCCTTTAGGTACTCATGATCCTGACTTTTATTTTAAGTCTAGCATCGTTTTTGGTTCATTTACGAAGCGAGGTTATAAAATTTTAACGAATTAAGACCATTAATTTTTAATAAAGGCTAAGTGGGATGCCTCAACGATAACCCTAAACCAATCCTAACGAAATTTATTAACAACCAACCATTTTATAAATTCATACGGAACTTTCAAATTCTTAATTGATGGTCTTAATTTAGGGATCAACTCTTCACAAACAATTAGCCTTTTAAGATTTTATTCTCCGTAAACAATATTTAGTTACAGTTTCTGACAGGGTAATACCCAATTTTACAGGGGATCCGTGGCAGATCCCAAGAATATCTAAGGGTTATTTTGTTTTTGTTTATTTCGAGCTTGACGAGGTAATTGTTTTAATGTTTATATTATTCATTTCAAGCCTCAGGTAACGTTGCCCAAATTTTGAGACTAACTCCTGATTTATAAAGTTTAATGTTAGGTACAATTTTGACTAATGATATTTAGGTACTTTGACTGCAAGTCAGCGCAACTGCTAGGCACGTGATCTCGGGTTCGATGCCCGATTCAGGCAAAAGAGCTATTGGGTTTTTCTGTAAGGTTTTTCTCATTAGTAGCCCGGAGTTTGGAAGTTGGCGATGTGATAATTGGTTGGTTGACAAGTTCTTCCACAGAAATCGAAGGCTCGGGTGATGATCTCCTAGATTCTTGAAGTTGAAGTGTCGTATCTTCAATCTCAACATCAAATACACTTTGGTCATCATCCTGTGTGAGTAGCCTTCACAGAACAGATAAAAGAGGTTAGAAAGGAAATAGTTCCTGATTTCTATGAGAACGCGTGTCACCGCTTGTCTCCCACTCCCACAGCTCAACTACAAGCAAGAGGCCCGTTACGTATGCGAATTACGCACACAAATAAATAACACACACTTAAATCGAGAGCTTGCTACTGATTGTAACTCACTGTCGATAAACATGCGCCGTGCATCACGGCCAATCAGGGCAAAGGACGAAACGTCAATGGTTGAAGTGAGAGGATGCAATACATTGTAAACCGACTTGGTCATTGCGTTGATTAAGCGAGTACACATCGGGCAATGTATATTTTTTGTAACTTCTTGCAATAATGTTGTTAATGTTCGGAATTTCATAGTGATCAGAATATTTTTATGTTTTTTACAAATAAAATAGTAATTAAATGTTATTTTCGACTTACCGATGGAAAGATATATCTCCTCACTCTATACTTGCGGTCTTACTTTCTGTTTTACAGGTTATTATTGCACAACACGGCATAATAAACCAGAGCTCTGTGATCCGAAGTAATCCGAAGCGCACTAAACGCGCTGAATGAATTAATCGGTCGAGCTATGATTTTCGTATCATAAATGCGGCGCGCTCACCACGCCCACATTACCATTCCAACCTTATTCATCTATTCCGTGGTAGCCTTACATCTTCTTCGTCAAGCAATAAATTGTCTTCATTGTCAGTATTATCACCCATCAATATCTGTTGGATTTCATTTTCCCTGAGTTCGAAAACCGCACGTGCTCTACGTAACATAATCTGTAAACATTAAAATAAGAGATGAGGGTAATAGTGAAAAATCACAACTGCAATATTGAAACAGATAAAAACTCTTATAGACCATAGGGACACCGGTGTCCCTTTATGTTTATTATTACAGATCAAAGCGCACAATATGAAATTAAGTTTTATTAGTGTACAAAATAAAAAAATACTTACCAGGCAGTAAATATTTCACAATCCATATAAATGCGAAAGTAACTCTGTCTGTTTGTCTGTTACCTTTACACGCTAAACCGCTGAACCGATAAACATGAAATTTGGCGTGGGAATAGTTTAGGACTCCGGGAAGGACATAGGATAGTTTTTATCCCGATATAAGGTTCCCGTGGGATAGTTTTCAAATTGTATCGTTGTTGCTCTTTCACACAAAAACTACTGAACGGATCTCAATCTTACCAGTTGACATCCTGGAAGCTGTTGTGTTAAGCTATTGGTCCCGGCTGTCATTTCGACATCTTTGACAGTCGTTACGGGTAGTCAGAAGCTATAAGGCCGTGCGCGCACTGTTTTGCGGTGGCCGCAATTCCGGTAGTTCTACCGCACCGCAAGAATTGTGAAGTATGGAGTGTCATAGAAGTGCGCGCACTGCGGTCAGTCTACCGGTGCGGTAGAACTACCGGAATTGCGGCCACCACAAGGCAGTGCGCGTACGGCCTAAAATCTGACACTGATCTGACCAAGGGGTATCGTGTTACCCAGCTACTGGGTTGTGGAGGTTAGATAAGCAGTCGCTCTATGTAAGACACTTAATACTCAGCTACATCCAGTTACAATGAAAGCTGACTCCAACATAGTTGTGATAAGACTAAGCAGACGATGATACTAGACTTACTTGACTTAATGTTCTAAGTATGTAGTAAGATACTATCAGGGCCGGATTAACCATTAGGCGGAGTAGGCAACTGCCTAGGGGCCCTGCATCAACTAAAGGCCTAGGCCCAGTGCACGCACCAAGAAAACATGTTTCTTCGAACGAAAATTTGATCTGCGTATGAACTTAGGGACCTCACTGTTATCACACAAAATACAAATCGTTAGATTTAGTAGTAGAATTAGAATAATTTTAGAACAAATCTGGGAATAAGTAAACAAATATATTAAAAACTACAGCCCTTAATGTGCGTTTCCTCAGTTCACACACGATTTAGTCAGTCAAAGTAAGAAAAGGGGCCCCGAGAATGCCATTGCCTTAGGGCCTCTGACAGGGTTAATCCGGCTCTGTTGCTAAGAGCTTCCTTAGTGTGTTTGCATTGGTGCAAAACAAATCAACATCATGTTCACAACAAATTTTTTTCCGTTCTGGATTCTATAGAGGAAAGATAAAAATAAAATATAAACTATAGGATAAAATGTTGTCATGGCCTCCCTTTTCTGTTCGTTTTATTTTAGTGTTCTTCCATAAAGACATCAAAAATAAAGCGATTAATCTTATTATTTTTTTTTGTTAATTTAACACAATATAAGTTAATATACTCAAATCAGTCTTCGATTTTATTCCTGAATCGACTGGGCCCTCAATTTGCAAATCTAATAAGTACCTACAGCCTGAAGTATTCCCTATACAAAAAAAAATTATTAATTTGTCTTTTGTTTTGTTTTGATTTGTGCATTTGTAATACAAATTTGTATCAAAAAGTATTTTTCTACTATCGATTATTCGCACCTCACATTTTTTGTACTGATTTATCAGACTTCGATCCGGTCTCCGGATCGTTATTTTAGTTTTCAGAAAGAATCGCAAGTATAATTTATTATTATGATGTAATTAAAATGTTATTTTTATAGTTACATCGTATTCAAAATGAGTAAATAAATAATGTGTGAGTGGCAGCATTGGTAGGCGGTTGTCAAAAACATATTCTCTTTGTCAAAAACGATCTTTTGTTTTGAATTAACGTTTTGAAAAAGAATTACATATTTCAGAAAAGAAAAATTTTTAATCAGTAAGTATATAAATTAGTGAAAACTGTTGAAATCTTCGTAGAACTTAGACCAGCTGTCAACTCAACGGCGTCATATTTCAAAATATCGGCAATCCCAGGTACTTAGTGTTTTGTTTTAATTATTAAGCTAGGTACTGTGTATACATATTTTACAGAATTAATCTTCATAAAATACTGCTCAGATCTCTTGAGTGACATCTATCGCACAATGGGGCAGTGTCTCCTTTTGCTTGACAATTCGGTGAAGCAAAATACTGAAGTTCCTTAGTAATTTACTCCGCAAAACAAGCTCATGACCAACTCCTACAACCTGTTACATGTAACTTTACCTACCTGTAATGTGTCAAAATATTTATGCTATTTAATTAAGTAAGTTTTAAGTAGTTATAGCTTAACTTTCGTCAACCCTAAGAAAACAGTGTTTTTTCCCTTTACCTACTATTTTTAATTTTCTATTTGACTTTCCCATCACATCTTTGTTAATATGTGAAGCAAAAACTTTGTAGTTACCATCTTTTACGACAATTACGCGGCCAGAGGATTACAAAATTTGGCACAGTTAATGTTTATATGGAGGAGTGAAGACAACATTTTCATAATAACATTTAAAAGAAGGTTGTTGAATTTAGTCAAAGACCTGTTGTTAACTTAATTTAACTATGTACTAATTGTAACTACTTACTACTAATACTTGGTTGTTATTCTTAATAACATTACATTTTTCCTAATATTAATCATAATAGGGTTGTGCTACGTTCTTTTCTGGCCAATGAGCATTAATTATCTGCCCAGCTAAAAAAATCTAGGCTGACTAACTGGCCTAATTAGTCATCCAACACACTTAATGTCAACATTATTAATTTCATTAATGCATTAACATCTATAAACTTGCCTTTTCAACCGACGACCAAAAGAGGAGGTTATCAATTCGACACGTATATTTTTTTTTTGTTTATTTTTTTTTTTTTTTTATGTATGATTACTCGAAGACGGCTGAACCGATTTGGAAAATTCTTTTTTTGTTTGAAAGGGTATACTTCGAAATTGGTCCCATTGTCACCAGGTCAGGATCTGATGATGGGATCCTGGAGAAATCGAGGGAACTCTTTAAATATTATAGGCACACTTATGGCGTTTTGGGTATTTCTTATAGTAACTTGTGCAGTTGCTCTCAAAAAATACCGTTTGGGGAAGTGGAACTGATGATGAAGACCACAGATGGCCGCCGAACCTACTCAATAATAAGTATTTCGTGGATTGCGATTCGATTACTTGAATATGGATGTTAAGCACTTTATGTTCGTCACAATGCATATGGTGATGTAGAGCTGATGGTGAAGTACCAGGAGAACTCATCAACAATTAACGGCCCAGCATTGGGAAAAGCAATATTTTGTAAAAGGTTATAAGTAGTTGACATTTAGGCTCTTTTAACTAGGTAAAAAAAAATCGACCAACTAAAAAGAGTGAAATAAAAACTTTTTACCAAAAAATTAAACCGACTCCCAAAAACACTGCAAAGTAAAAAATAACTTTAATTTCGGAAGTCGGTGCCAAAAACGAAAACACAAAACTAAAGACACCGACTACCGAAATTAAAGTTATTTTTTACTTTGCAGTGTTTTTGGGAGTCGGTTTAATTTTTTGGTAAAAAGTTTTTATTTATTACTGGTGAGCCCACTCTTGACCTCAGTCACTCTTGATGGTAAGTGAGATGAGGTTTATGATGGGACAAGCGAGCCCGGAAGGTGCTTGTTTAGTCTTGCTTTGAATCGAGTCTCTGAACTGGAATGAAACAAAGTGTGATGGCCAAAGGCAATGTCTATTGCAAGGTCTTTCAAAGTTTATATGTGCATATTAGGTCATAAGCATGTTAATGTTACTGCGTATCTTAGTTGTCTTATTTTTATTTTTACTATGTTAGGAGAAATATATGTAAATATTTTTTTATATACTATATAACCTGGCAAACTTTGTACGGCAATATAATTTTCGCCATATTTTTTGACTTTTTAAACTTTCCCAGACTTGACAAATATTTCAAAACCAAAATTAGTTAAATTGGTCCAGCCATTTTCGAGTTTTATCAAGACTTACCCAACGGCTACAGAATGAGAGTTATTTTATTAGCATGGACCAAGTCTTCATGTCCTGTTATGAAATGGGATAAAATATGAGTCATAATATAGGTAATAATACAGCATTGTTTGGGAAATACATTGATTGAGTGTTAGCCAGTTATGGGGAAGTACTTGAAAAAGTAACAAGTTTGAAGTACAGTCCATCAACTACTGGATCTCCAATCATCTTGATTATTTACTTTATTTATATAGATTATATATATAATATTAAAATATTAAATATATATAGATTAGATACTTTATTGTACACCTTACAATACATTTAAGGATACAAATAATAAAACTAGTGTACTTATCGCATAGGGATTGCCCTGTGCGATAAGTTCTGTCCATACAAAGGTTGTCTGTAAGAGATTGCTCTTCCAGACAACCTTTGGATGGACAGAAATTAAAAGAGATAAAAAAAAATAAGTACCTGTTTTGACATTTAGCTTGATCATTTGTTAATAAAATACCTAGTCTGGTTTGCCTTTTTCCATGGCTTAGCTTGTCATAAACTGAGTATCACATTTGATATCAATATACTTCATTTAATAAAAAAATTGCATACTATGATTATAAAGAAAAAAAAAAGGAATTTCTTGACTCATTAGTAAAAATTAATTTGCAACCAAAGATGACATTTGGAGTTTGATAGGATAGTGTCTGGGTAACTATGCTGCTTCTACTGAGCACCTGATTAATAGGCTTTGTTTTGGCACACAACTTTGAATTCATTCCTAGTCATTTAAATCAACTTACTCTAACTACCAGTAATTTTATTACCTTGTTAGATTTGTAACTTGACTCAAAGGACAATAGAGCTCAGAAACTAGCAAAATACAAGCCAAAGTCTAATTTCACACTTTACGAACAGTAACTCTTTAAATTTAATCTTACTTTTTTTCTGCACAGTTGCTGTTTATTTTACTTTTTAATATATTTGTATTTTTGTATGTGTGTGTGCCTGACAAATTGTTACCAAATATATGTTTTTTCTTTCTTTGTTATTATTAATTTTATTAATTATTAGTCCTATTTCTTATCCTATCCTAGTTACTTCTAACTATTACAAATTAAATAGAAATGCGAAAGTTTGTGATGATGGATGGATAGCTGGAAGTTTGTTAGTCTTTCATACAAAAACTACGAAATGGATCTAAGTGAAATTTGTAATGTAGATTGTAGATAAGTGACACACTGGAATAACACAGGTTTTTATCCCGGAATTCCCACGGGATCAGGCATAACGCGGGAAAAACATCCCACGCGATTGGAGTAGCGGGTACAGTTAGTTTAAGTACTCTTACACATATTGTAAAAAACTTTTTAACAAAAAATTAAACCGAATCCCAAAAAACACTGCAAAGTGAAAAATAACTTTAATTTCGGTAGTCGGTGTCTTTAGTTTTGTTTTTTCGTTTTTGGCACCGACTTCCGAAATTAAAGTTATTTTTCACTTTGCAGTGTTTTTTGGGATTCGGTTTAATTTTTTGTTAAAAAGTTTTTATTTCACTCTTTTTAGTTGGATGATTGAAGAAGATAGTTGGTTAATTGTTGAGGAGTTCTCCTGTTACTTCACCATCAGCTCTACATCACCATATGCATTGTGACGAACATAAAGTGCTTAACATCCATATTTAAGTAATCGAATCGCAATCCACTCACTACTTATTATTGAGTAGTTTCGGCGGCCATCTGTGGTCTTCATCATCAGTTCCACTTCCCCAAATGGTACTTTTTGAGAGCAACTGCACAAGTTACTATAAGAAATACCCAAAACGCCATTGGTGTGCCTATAATATTTGAAGAGTTCCCTCGATTTCTCCAGGATCCCATCATCAGATCCTGACTTTGGTGATAATGGTACCAATTTCGAAGTATACCCATTTGAACAAAAAAAGAATTTTCCAAATCGGTTCAGCCGTCTTCGAGTACTCGATGATCATACATTAAAAAAAAAATAAAAAAAAAAATATATATATACGCGTCGAATTGATAACCTCCTCTTTTTGTCGTCGGTTGAAAAGGAAATAACTTCCTTTCTACAAGGATTAAATTGTGATGACACCGAAAACCTATTCACTACCAATGCTACCATAGTGTAATCTTGTAAATGTAAGGTAAAAACTCAGTCATACACACAAATCCACTGCTATCACACCCAAAACACTTACCAACACCACACCCACAAAAACACACACACTCCCATACACAACACACGCACACATACTCACACAGTTTTATTAACAAACATTTATTGATAACTAGCTTTTGCCCGCGACGTCGTCCGCGTGGAATAGTTACTTTGGGCTAACGTTAAATTTAACCCCGATTTTGAAGCATTCTTCATTGGCGCTCCGCTCCTATTGGCCTTAGCGTAATGATATATAGCCTATAGCCTTCCTCTATAAATTGACTATTTAATTAAAAAATATTTTTTCAATTCGAACCAGTAGTTCCTAAGATTATCGCGTTCAAACAAACAAACAAATTCTTCAGCCTTATATTATAAGTATACATAGCTGTTGCCCGCGACTTCATCCACGTTTCCGTCGTTTTTCGTAAAAAAAAGTAGCCTATGTCCTTCCTCACGGTTCAGTGATTTTGTTGTAACAGACAGATTAACTTTCGTAATTTAGTAGGGAAATATACTTAATATGTCAATCTATAATACTGTTGAAAAATATCGCAATACCGAACCGCACAATATTATTGTTAATAGCTGTGCCCGCGACTCCGTCAGCGTGTAACTCCTTGTGTGTTATTAAGTTAATGTATTGGTAATATTGTTTAGATCACGTTCACATGAGGCTTAACTACCTATAGAACGAAAATACTTCAGCGCAAAGCTTCCGGGTAAACTATGTTGAAAGTTGACCCGTCCGGCACGTGAACATAAAGATTTCTAGAACTGCTAACCCGGGAAAGAGCGACGTACAACTGACCATGCGAGAAATAACTGACACCGAGATCTACTCCAGCAACACGAAAAGTCTGCCCTTGAGCCTTATTAATTGTCATTGCATAACACACCGATACTGGGAATTGCGTTCTTTTAAATTGGAATGGAAAATTATTTGGTATTATGGGAATTCTGGGAATAAAGACGGTTTCTCCTGCACCGCAACGTGTTAAAATTTGAGCCTCGATTATATTTTGTTGCAACTGGGTTACTTTTAGCCGAGTTCCATTGCAAAGTAGTGGTGGTTTTAAATTTCGGAGCAGAATAATAATCAGAAAGCTTCGAACTGCTAAGCTATCGGGAGTTACACGTGTTATTGTGTGTCAACCATAAAAGATAGATATATGCTGTCGTGGGATATTTTTTATATAATTTTAAGGAGAACATTTCCGTCATAAATGATTTCTGTGTAGCTTTAACCATTAAGGTTGCACTCACGACGGAAGCTTAAAAAATGGAGTAACTTCTCCCGTTTTCCCAACATTTCCCTTCACTGCTCTGCTCCTATTGATTGTAGCGTGATGAAAAGTATACTATAACCAGCTCAGGAGTATGCAAAATAATTGTACCAAGTTTCGTTAAAATCCGTCGAGTAGGTTTTGTTTCTATAACGGTTATACAGACAGACAGACAGACAGACAGACAGACAAAAATTTTACTGATTGCATTTTTGGCATCAGTATCGATCCATAATCACCCCCTGATAGTTATTTTGTAAATATATTTCATGTACAGAATTGACCTCTCTACAGATTTATTATAAGTATAGATAATTATGTTCAGGTTCAACTATCTGTTTTCAATACTTAATGTTAAAAGGTGGAGTCTTGGTGTCCTGAAATACAGGCTTATAGCTTAGTTTAGGCACCAGTCTTCCACAATAATAAAGCTGTTAATATACAAATCTAAATGATGTATTGTGAATATTGTGGAGATAGGTGGAGACTGATTCAACTAAGTGAACACTATCTACTATAAGGTTGTTTGTTCTTCGTATCATTAAGGCCGAGGTATCTCATTAGAACATTCCCGTAACCCCGGCGAGCAATGGCCCTATGGGGCCCCGTCACTAGTGCTGACGACTCTTTGAAGTGCGTGTGGAACAGTGTTGCCGCTGGTCATTTGTAGAGTTACCGTACGCAAGAGATAAAATTACCGCATTGAAACAAAAATTGCCGTACATTTTTTATTTTATTATTTACATGAAAAAAAAATATAGGTATGACACACAAGTCAAACAAATAAAAAACCTTCTGTTTATGAAAAAGATGCCACTGAACCTATAGATTTGATAGAAACCACAGATCACTCCTCTCCCCCGTCAAATCCTCAATATCGCCTATTAAGATATCTTCAGTGGCATTCTTTTCATAATCAGACAGTTTTTTTTTTATTTTCGCTGTTATTTCGGGAGTTGACTTGAACTTCATACAATTGGAATGTTTTCTGGAAGTGCACTGTTTGGCTAATAATGTTGCATTTATAGTAGATGTTAAAAGGCGGTTTCTTTGTTTTGTTTTAATTAAGTTAACAGCGCTGAAGATTATTTCTGAATCGGCATTTGCATGTGGCAAGGAGAGAATTTCAAGAACAAATTTCGCCAAATTCTGAAATTGCGGTTCTGATAAATGTAATATCTTGCTCCAAAACTCATCAGGTGACATTTTGTTCATATTAAGGAATGAGTTTTCGGAAAGAACTGTTTCCGGTAGAAGTCTCCATTCATCGTCAATGGCCTGTTTTTGTTCATTTGTTTTACCTTTCATGATGCAAGGAACCTTTAGCATCATTGGCAATAGAGTTGGCTCCGTAATTCTTTGGGCATGAGAAACATCATTTTTTTGCCGATAATATTGATAATTTCTGCAGTAGTACGTCGGAAAAATCATATCTATTCCTTATTTGACAACACCCGGTTATAAGGAAATCTCTCGCTCTTTTTTGGAAATCTGAAATCAAGTCTTGCCTTGATTGAATATTCTGGTTTGCTATTTCAGTCATCAGTTGCACCCCAAAATACATACTTTCAGGTCGTAAAAAATGTTCTTCTTTAATCAGGTCATTGCGCTCATATCATTTGTAACAACATAGTGTCGTTTCATATAACACAACAGAAGCTCTTGATAAATTGCTCTCATTTTCATATCTAGTTCTGTTATTGCAAAGCCGCTTTTTTGGAAATATTCGTTTAGATTCACGAACTTAGGCAGCATCCATTGCAAGAATATAAAATGTACCTTCATAAATAGATCATTCAAGTCATTGAATGTGCTCTGCAGACACAATACGTTCATCTAGCCACTTTTTCGTAAAAAAACAGTTTCAAAGATTCCCACTGTTCCAGTGATTGATATACTACTGCTAATAGAGAAATCCATCGTATCTGGGAGGGGTGCAGTAGCTTGTGTACTTTAGTATTAGTGAACACCTGGAATTCGACAAATTCAGAGTGACGTTTTAAGCTGTGCTTAAAGTATCCATATACGTTTCGGGCTAGATCCTCACACCGTCTTGGCAATTTTTTGCACGCTTTGCTTGCACAGATGTAAGGAGTGGCAGATGCGTTTAAGAATGATTATGTCGGGATTGTTTGACATAAATCGACTAGCTACTGAACTGCGCTGGCCCATCATGACGTTAGCACCGTCTGATGCAAATCCAACTATATT